>OY288248.1:28476533-29746200 GCA_958450325.1 Agrostemma githago
TGTTTTTGAGGACATGGGTAGCTCCCTTGTCGATTTTTATGGGCTAGGATGGCTTTTAGGGCTCCCTATGAGGTTTTGTGTGTCTTAAGACGGACCAAAAGGTGTCGTAACTATGCCGGACTTTCTCGAAACCACTTCAATTGTTACCGGGATCGAAAATGGGTACTAGCAGCCTTTTCAGAATTTTGATATCCTTATCCGAAATTTTGACCCTATTTTGACCTGTTTAAGCTGCTTTAGCCTGACCCGAGCTATGGGTTTTTCATTTTTTGTTTGATTTTGTAGTTAGAGGTAACACCGAGCGTCCCGAGGGAGCTCCTCGTGGTGAGACTGCCGAGACGAGTTCACAGACTCCCCGAGGGATTCGTAGGAGACGATGGAGTACCTCATCTCAGCGTCATGATCCGGAGGCCATAAATGAGGCCGATTTTGATAGGGTGAGGAAGCGCAGGATTTCGGAGACGGTTGCTAGGAGGGCTCATGTTCTGGTTCCTGTACCGGAGAATGAGGAGATTGGCTACGTGGATCCCGAGTGGGCTCGGGACTGGGATGGCCATGAGTTGCTGTTTCACCTTGACCTTCACGTTTCACACCGGATCTTGCGTGTTCTGGTGAGTGTCCTATTCATGCTCATTAGTTATGTCTTAGATTTTTGGCTCGAGTTAAGTTAGGTTTGTTTTGTTTATACTTGTATCGTTTCGGTTTGCAGCCCCCAGGCCCAATGAGGACTTTCTCGGCTTTACTACGTGTCGAGATTTATTTTCATAAGTTGACCCCTGCGGTAAAGGGGATTATCGCCAGGACTGCTCTAGGTCCCGTGGTTGAGCAGTGGGTCCGGTTGGTGGGTTGCAAGACTAAGTGCAACCTCATGGTGATTAGAGTGATGATAGATCGCTTCCATGATACTACCTCTACCTTCCACATGGCTTTTGAGGAGGTCGGGACAACCCTAGAGGACTTTGGTATGATTACCGGTTTGCCCTGGGGTCCCGATAGGATTAGGTGAGCCTTTGAGGGCCCTAGGCTAGATAGTGATGAGGTGAGGGGCCTCATCGGGGAATGTTTTGAGCGTGAGGCATATAGTGCACCTCATGCTCTAGTGAGCTCGTACATCACTGATCACTTCGAGCGAGTGGCGGTGTTAGAGGGTCGAGAATCCAAGACGCCGGAGCAGGATGCCCGGTTGTGGTTGTGGTACTTCCTAGGGTTGACCCACATCTCGAATAAAGGCGAGAGGTTTAGCACTAGGATTTTGCCTCTCCTAGCTGACCTGACTCAGCTAGGACGTTATGATTGGGTAACTGCGGCTTTCGCGGAGATTCCTCGCTGCCTGCTAATAAGTGTGTTTTGAAGTGCTTTTTTCCTTGTGTTTGGTTCCGGTTTCTCTTGTGGAATCGCTCTTTGGAGCGGTTTCTTGGATACTTACGCTTCTTCTAGTTTGTTTTAGGTTACTAAGACCAATATTTGAGAGGTGGAACGATTCCGACTCGTTTCTGACACATTTCGAGCCAACGAGGAGAAGCGACAATTACTTGGTGGCTTAGACTCGATCCCGAGCCCTGAGGACCCATTCCCGAGCCCTTGGGACCCATTCCCGAGCCCTTGGGACCCATTCCCGAGCACCGAGAATCGATGAGAAGCCTAACAAGAGCAAGTGGGGGCCTATGGAACCATATTTGAAGCCTACAAGACCTATCCCGGTCGGGAAGACATCCATCACGACCGGGATGAAGTGACAAGAACAACCGAGCTACTGGAGCTTGATCCCGGCCGGGATCACCACCTTCCCGGTCGGGATGACCCTCTTCCCGGTCGAGATGGGGCCAGTTCAGGCAGTTTTCGCTATCCTCGCTTCCCTTACCCGTGAAACCCTATGTATACCCCCCCCCCCCCTTCTTGTATTGTTTAAGCACTTATGTTAGACATGTTTGGCATTACCCACTAAAACCTAGACTACTTTAGGTTAGATTAGCTTAGATTAGTGTAGATTAGTCCTTAGTTAATCCTTAATCTTAGTTTAATCATTGTATTATGGGAATTCTTGAAGATCTCCACCAAGATTGACAACCTTGGTTGATGTATTTGGGTTTTCTTATTATTACAAGTTTCAATCTTTCCTCCTCACTAGTTTTGGTATAATATCTCTTTTCCCTTCTCTTAATCTTGTTTTATCATTCAAGTTTCATTCTTTATCTTTTGTTTATTGTTTTGTTCATCATCCTTGTTAGTTCTTCATTATGAATGTGTTTGTTCTTGTGTTTGTTTCTCATGTTTGTGTTAGTTTAAGTTTAGATATGTGTGAGTGGTCCTCTTGCTAGGATTAGTAGGGGGATTGGGTGTCTTAATGGGTGACTAAGGGTTTGTGTAGATTGTTGGTGGAAGTTTGGGTTGCTTCCTAGTTATATACATAGAACATGTTTAATGAAATGCTTGAATGGCTTGTAGTTGCAAATGCATGTTTTCTTGCTTTTCTTCTTGTGTCCTTGTATTTCGCTAGAATGAGTTCTTGCGCGAGAGCGAGGAACCTCTAGGTCGGTTTAAGTAGCGAGAGCCTGGACTATGCCTAGATAACTTGACTACCCCCTTCACTCTTGCTCTCCCTTGATCATATCATCACCCTTGAACCCGACCTAATCCTAGTTCTTTCCTTATTGAATTCTCCATCTTCTTTGTCATTGTTCCTCTAGTTTGTTGCTTTAGCTTTTATACTTAGTTCCTTCTAAGTCATAGTTTTATCCCCCTTCATAGTTTTTGCTTAGTTTAGCCCTGTTGACCTAGTCAAGTCCTTAGGCGAAACCTAGTCGAAACCCTCTTTACCGTCCCCGTGGACTCAACCCGACTTGCCCTATCTACCCAGTTAGGTTTAGTTGGTTATTATTTGATCGGTGGGATCCACGACAAATCCCTCCCGTCAATTTGGCGAAGTGAGGGAGGGATTTTGATGGTGTTTATTGAGTTAACTTGATAGGTTGATAGTGAAGATGAAGTTTCGAGAGGAGTTGTTGATGATAGAGCTTGGTTCTTGAGCAAGGAAGTCGGGTTTTTGAGCTTTTGACAAGCTTTTGGGGACGGGATTCTAGATCCCGAGGCTTTAGGTGACTTGTGGGTGGAGCTATCAAGAGGATTGAAGGACGAGAAGAGTCATCCCGACCGGGAAGGGTTTCATCTCGACTTTGTTCCTTCATTTAAACCCCACCCCACCGCTTTGTACCCCCTCCCAACCTCCCAGCCTACCCTTGCAACTATCATATGACACCTACAATTCATATATATACCTTCATCTCATCTTTTCTTCACTACACACCTAGTTTCACCTCGAATCCCACCTTCATTACACCAATGCAAGCCCGATCCTCGTACGTGGAGCTACATCTAGAAGAGGAGGAATATCTATGATGAAGACAAGCAAAGTGCCGATAACGACCACTAAGACGATGGAGATTATTGAGTTGCTAACTTTTGGTAAGGCGACTCTCATTTCTTTTCCGTCTTTTATTTGCTTAGTCTTACCTTATTCCCCGTTCCTTTTACGTTTTGGTATCGTGGTGGCCCTCGGGGCCCATGCGGTAATTGCTCTCGATTCTCGATGACGTGACTACATCGAGAGTCCTTTGAAAAATCCAAATTTACAAGTCTTTCCACCTTTTCTTTATTTTCATTTACTTTTGGTAGAATTTAGTAGGATTTTGGCGGAATCTGGGATTGGTGACTTGATTACACCTAGCCCTCCCTTCCCATTTCCTTTTATTTTCTTCTTTTTATTTCTTACCCCATCCGTATCTTTTCTCGTCTCGGCCCTTGGTGACTTGACTACACCCCGGCCGGACACATTCTACCCTTTCTTCACTATCATTTTTCATTTTTAGCTTTATTTTCCCTTTTTCTTTTCTTTTTAGTCTTTCCGCACACACTACCGATCGAGCATGAGGACATTGCTCGGTTTAAGTGTGGGGGAGCGATATCTTGGGCTAGTTTAGTTTTATTTTCGTAGTTTCTTTCGAAATAATCTTGAAAATCTCTAAAAATTTGAAAAATTTCATAAAAAACCCAAAAAGATCTTCTTTTGTGTCTTTTTCTTTCGTGTCTTTGTGTCGTATCTATGTTGTGTTGTGTGTTTTGCTCCCCTAATTCCTTGTAGGTTGCGCGATTGTCGACAAGTTTCGAAAGGCTCAAGACATCCGGTAATACCCCTTCAATTCTTTCTCCTTTTTCCCTTTTTTGTGGAGTTTGGAGGAGTTTTGGTGATGGTGTGTGCTCGGGTGGAGCTTTGTGAAGTTTGTGGTTGATGTGGTGACTTGTTTGGAAGTTTCGGGGTGATGTTTGTTTTCTTTGTGTGCTTGTTCTCTTTTCTCTGTTTTGTTTTGTTGTGTTGTGTACGTCTCTTTTCCTTTCGTTTTTTGTTGTGTCTTTTTTTTGTCTTGTTTAGTTGTGTCTAGTGTGTAATAGGAGGTTTTCGAAAACCCGGTTTTGAAGCTAGTGCGCAAGTGTTTACTTTCCCTTTCTAGGGATGTGAATTGAGTCTTTGACTTTAGTCTAGTAGAATGACTTTAAATCAATGATTTCGTTGGTTTCTTACCTTGAGTCCACCTAGTCTACTAGGGATTTACTACGGGATTTGCATTTTGACCATTTTGACCACCCACGGAGTGAAAAGGCCTTGGTTGCCGAGTCCCATCCCTTAGGTGACCTTGTTCGGAATTGTTTGATTAGTCCAAGTTTTCCACTTTTTTTTGTGGGTTTGAAGGGAAAGCGCGCTCCCGACTCACCCATTTTTCCTACCTCCTACACATTTTTCCACAAATAAGTTGCAATTTGTGAAGCCACGTACTTGGTTGTGATTGAATGCCTACAAAACAAATATTTGGCCAAAAGAGCAAACCAAGAAAAAGAAAGAAAAAAAAAGAAACCAAGAAAAGAAAGAAGAAAAAGAAAAGGCACAACAAAAAGAAAAATAAAATACAAAAGAAGAAAAAGAAGTGGCCTAGAAACTCAATAGCCAAATGCAAAAGATAGATGCCAAAGAAAATCATCTCACAAAAAGAATTCTCACCCCTCATAATAAGTCTTTTACCGACTATTACCGTGAAGAGCCTACCAAAGGACCGAGTCCCTAGGAAGGATGATAGTGGTAAATAGTCGGCCTTCCCTCACTTTGCAACCCTATTCCACCTTTTTACTTGGACTAGTTGGGCGATTTGGAGCATGGGACGACCCTCTTGGCTCATCGCAAAAGGGGGCAGGGCTTCACTTACCTACAGTGTCAACTAACTCCGTGGTTCATCCCTTTTCCATCCCGCCTATCGTCCCGTGGTACGTTCTTAGAAGGTTAGGAGGAACCTAGGTAAGTTTTCAACGTTTTTATTGCTTTGTCATCATACTATTAGGGTTTTGTCCATATCGATTTGCGTTATTAGTTTGGGAACGTTGTCACTTGCCTTGAGTCCTTAACCGGTGTTTCTTTCACCGCTTTGTGGAGGGAAACGGTATTTGTTTCTTCTTGGATGCATCCGTTTGGTGTTTGTTTGTTTGTGTGCTTGTGTGTTTGTGTGTTTTCTTGTTCGGTTGTATCCATAATTTTGTCGCAAGACCTCACTTGCCTTGCGAAGAGCACTTGTCCTCTAAGTGTTCTCGCGTGGCGTAGGGTGCGCTAATACCCACTCGGTTAGTAGTCTAGTTTCTATTAGATTTTAGTTAGTTTGTGCTTACTCGAGGGCGAGTAAGGGTTAAGTGTGGGGGAGTTGATAAGTGTGTTTTGTAGTGCTTTTTCCCTTGTGTTTGGTTCCGGTTTCTCTTGTGGAATCGCTCTTTGGAGCGGTTTCTTGGCTACTTACGCTTCTTCTAGTTTGTGTTAGGTTCCTAAGACCAATCTTGGAGAGGTGGAACGATTCCGACTCGTTTCCGACACATTTGGAGCCAACGAGGAGAAGCGACAATTACTTGGTGGCTTAGACTCGATCCCGAGCCCTGAGGACCCATTCCCGAGCCCTTGGGACCCATTCCCGAGCCCTTGGGACCCATTCTCGAGCACCGAGAATCGATGAGAAGCCTAACAAGAGCAAGTGGGGGCCTATGGAACCATATTTGAAGCCTACAAGACCTATCCCGGTCGGGAAGACATCCATCACGACCGGGATGAAGTGACAAGAACAACCGAGCTACTGGAGCTTGATCCCGGCCGGGATCACCACCTTCCCGGTCGGGATGACCCTCTTCCCGGTCGAGATGGGGCCAGTTCAGGCAGTTTTCGCTATCCTCGCTTCCCGAGCCCGTGAAACCTTGTATATACCCCCCTCCCCCTCTTGTATTGTTTAAGCACTTATGTTAGACATGTTAGACATTACCCACTAAACCCTAGACTACTTTAGGTTAGATTAGCTTATATTAGTGTAGATGAGTCCTTAGTTAATCCTTAATCTTAGTTTAATCATTGTATTATGGGAATTCTTGAAGACTCCACCAAGATTGACAACCTTGGTTGATGTATTTGGGTTTTCTTATTATTACAAGTTTCAATCTTTCCTCCTCACTAGTTTTGGTATAATCTCTCTTTTCCCTTCTCTTAATCTTGTTTTATCATTCAAGTTTCATTCTTTATCTTTTGTTTATTGTTTTGTTCATCATCCTTGTTAGTTCTTCATTATGAATGTGTTTTTCTTGTGTTTGTTTCTCATGTTTGTGTTAGTTTAAGTTTAGATATGTGTGAGTAGTCCTCTTGCTAGGATTAGTAGGGGGATTGGGTGTCTTAATGGGTGACTAAGGGTTTGTGTATATTTTTGGTGGAAGTTTGGGTTGCTTCCTAGTTATATGCATAGAACATGTTTGATGAAATGCTTGAATGACTTGTAGTTGCAAATGCATGTTTTCTTGCCTTTCTTCTTGTGTCCTTGTATGTCGCTAGGATGGGTTCTTGCGCGAGAGTGAGGAACCTCTAGGTTAGTTTAAGTAGCGAGAGCCTGGACTATGCCTAGATAGCTTGACTACCCCCTTCACTCTTGTTCTCCCTTGATCATATCATCACCCTTGAACCCGACCTAAGCCTAGTTCTTTCCTTATTGAATTCTCCATCTTCTTAGTCATTGTTCCTCTAGTTTGTTGCTTTAGTTGTTATACTTAGTACCTTCTTAGTCATAGTTTTATCCCCCTTCATAGTTTTAGCTTAGTTTAGCCATGTTGACCTAGTCAAGTCCTTAGGCGAAACCTAGTCGAAACTCTCTTTACCGTTTCCGTGGACTCGACCCGACTTGCCCTATCTACCCAGTTAGGTTTAGTTGGTTATTATTTGATCAGTGGGATCCACGACTAATCCCTCCTGTCACCTGCAAGTCATGGTGAGGCCGCTGGCGATAGAGTCGGCCTCAGCTTTGCCCATTGTGGGTCCGGGCCTTATACTGGAGGTTAGTTGCTATTCTCACTCTTGTATTTTAAGTTCTACTTAGTTTTGGCTTAGTGTTGCTAAAGGTATTTTGGTATTTTGCAGGCTTGGATTTACTCCTACATTCCTTGTCTGGCACCCAAAACGGTGCGAGTTCACCCAAAGAGGTTCCTGGCAGGGATCGAGTGGAGGCTGGCTCAGCCTAAGAGCACGATCAGCCACAATTCGTCGGAGAATGCACTGGTCAACCAGCTAAGCCTCAGGAATGTAAGTTTTCTCTTCACGTCCTTTTTATGTTGCAGCCCCCCTAGTTTAGGATTTATTGAGGTGTTGGTTTGATTCGTGTAGTTTGTGGCCCGCCCTTGGGCCAATTATGAGGGCGTGGCTGGGTGTGTGGCTGCGGAGTTGAGGCCTCGGAGTTAAAGAAGGATGCTCCTTCCTGCGTTGTTTTGCCCGGTTTGGTATCTGGGTAAGCGGTTGGTGCGTCAGTGCCTGTATGACGATTTTAGGGTGTCGTTTGATCCTCCCCGGACCATGTTTAGACCACCGACCACCGCAAAGGTCCTCGAGGATAGGGACGGAGAAGGAGGCGGTCCGCTCTTGGTGCCTGGTGCCTCCTATCTATCTCACGTCACCCAGCAGCTAGCTTGGTACCGCCTTGTGGTAATGTTCTAATTCTTGGTTCTAAGGTTTATTTCATGGTTTAGCGCTTTCTTGCCTTTTGACCGACCGATTAGTTGCTTTCTCAGTTGGCCGACCCGGCTGATGAAATCCAGCCCCCAGATTTTCCCCTGACGCTACTTAGGGTGGACGCGGGCCGGGATACCTTTCACAGAGCCTCTCCCCTCGTGTTCGGCCGAGGAGATAAACGCTGGGCTAGAGTGGCGTGACCGGGTATACCGGGTGAGTTTTCGCTTTTGTTTTATGTTTGGGTTCTAAGGGTTAGGGTCGGTTTGTCTAACTTCTATGGTTTCATCTCTCAGCTTTCCTCAGCCTACCATCAGCGGTTGTGGCAGGCCGCCAACTGCTTCCGGGTCTATGCCTCGAGGGTTTCTCGTGACACTTCGGGACCTCGATCGGTGAGTTTGCATGATTAGGGTGGTTTTCTAGGCTGCTTGTATGTTTTCCTAATGTTTAGGTGTATTTGTAGGACGTCCCAGATATAGTGAGGTAGCTGGAGACTCGGGTGACCGAGCTCGAGGCGGAGGCGGCTGAGGCGCAACGGCTCCTGCAATCCCGAGCCGACGAGATCTCTCACCTTAAGGAGCAGCTGGCTTGGTCTCAGGGTGAGACCTCCGCGCAGGGTGAGGCTAGGCATCGGATCAAGAGGGAGGCGGAGGCTGAGGGTCGTTGTAGTATAGTGGTAAGTATTCCCGCCTGTCACGCGGGTAACCCGGGTTCGATCCCCGGCAACGGCGCCAAATTGATGGTGGGATTTGTCGTGAATCCCGCCACCAAATAATAACCGGCTAGCACCTAACGGTAGTTAGGGTAAGTCGGGTCGTGTCCACGGAGACGGTGTTGCAAGGTTTAGACTAAATCGGCCTAAAACGAGACTAGGTCACACAAACAAACACAAAGAAGGTATAAATGGAAAACTATGATGGAGGAGAAGTAGGAACTAAACTAATGATGAACTAGACTAAAAAATGCTAAACAATGCTAATAATCAAACTAACTAGCAAGCTAAAGAGATGATGACTAACTAAAAAGATGAATCAAATATGAAGAAGAAGTGGGTTAGGTCGGGTTCATAAGAATAGTAGGGTGACTTGGGTGGTCAAGGGTATGGGTGACTCCTAGTGCTAGAATCGGTCCGGGCTCTCGCAACTTAAACCGATGTCGAGGTAGGTCCGGGCTCTCGCAACTTAAACCGATGTCGAGGTAGGTCCGGGCTCTCGCAACTTAGACCAAGGTCGAGGTATGTCCGGGCTCTCGCAACTTAGACTATCCTCAACACTATCCTCAACATGACCACAAACAAAACAAACAATGAGTAGAAGAAGACTAGCATGAGAAGCATGGCCACTACAACTCATACAAGCATATCAACAAACACATGGTGTGCCAAGTATGTGACTAACAACAAAGATTCACCCTTTACCCCCAATCAAACCCTAATCACCCATATTCTACCCTTAATCCCCCTACTAACCCACAAGAAATCTACTCACTCATGATCAAAGATAAACTAACAATAATAAGAGAAAACAACATCACAATCCAAACATCCATTATCAAGAACAATATGAACAATAACAAGGAACACTAGTAAAGATTCAAACTTGAAATAATAACAAAGAACAAGAGTAAAGAAAGTTATACCAACACTAGGATGAAGAAAAGATGCAATCTTGTATAAATAAGAAACCCCAAAATAATCCCAAGGTTGTCAAGCTTGGAGAAATCTTCAAGTAACTTCTTAATACAAGAACTAATTGACTAAGATTAACTAGAATTAACTAAAGATTAAAGAGAGATTTTTGCTAATGTGAGGAACTAAATCTAGGGTTTATAACTTGTAGAGAGGCTTAAGAGAGTCTAAACTAAGGTAGGATACATAAACAATACAAGAGGGAAGTATTTATAGGGTTACAAATGGAAGGAAGAAGAAGCAAAGTGACGCGGCTGGAACTGGGACTTTCCCGATCGGGAAGGGAAATCCCGATCGGGAAACTTCAACTTTCCTGATCGGGAATATGCCAACCCGATCGGGAATGCTCCACAGTGGCGTCCCTAATCGTGCACTTCATCCCGATCGGGTTTGAGGCCTTCCCGATCAGGATGGGTCTTGTAGGCCTCCAATATGAACTTTTTGGTCCCTCCTTGCTTCTCATGGGCTTCCCATCGATTCTCGGGACTCGGGATCGGGTCTCGGAGGCTCGGGATTGGGTCCCAAGGTCTCGGGGTCGATTCCAAGGCATCGAATCATCGTTCCTTTACTCTGTTGGCTCCAAAATGTGTATGTATAGAGTCAGAATCGCTCCAACTCTTCCAAATCGGTCTCGGGAACCTGAAACGAACTAAAGGAAGCATAAGAAGCCCCTAAACCGCTCCCAAGGAGCGATTCTACAAGGAAAATGGGACCAAAACACTACAAAATAGGCACTACAAACCACACTTATCATTGGAGGAGTCCCCGAGACGGTTACCTTAGACATTTATCGGGGATGGACGGTAGCAAGTCTCCTCTTCTAGATTTGGAGGATCTAGGTTTGGATGACGACATTTGTGAGGTCGTGATAGCCATTGGCACGGCTTCTAGGGTTCCTCCCTAGCCTCGATTTGTGTATGGATTTTTGTATTTTGTATATTTGCTTTAAATTTTAGTATTTGAATTAGTTGGATTAGCCTTGTGTTTTCGTTTGGCGAATTGTTTACATAGATTGGCAAGTAATCACTTTGCATTCATTTAATTGCGATTCGATCTTGGTTTAGGATGTGTTGGAGCTGCATGGGAGTACGAAAACAGTTCTTTTCGGATGTTTTGAAATGCGTTAGTTTCAGCCGGGAGTCGGATCAGATAGTACGTCGATTAAAATGTTTTGCCTTGAGGGGGGTGAGATATAAAACATTAACGTAAAACTTTAACGTGTTCTGATCATGCATATTAGGAGATGAGTATAGTTGTTTTGACATTCAGAATGAAGTCAAAGTTAAAAATCGGGCAACCTTTGAAAAAAAAAGTTAGACCACTTTTGCATACCCATAGTATTGCCTTATTAGGCTACAGACGCGACTCGACAATAACCGTTAACAGGCTACAACACGCCTAGGTGGGGTAGCTTATCCCCCTAAAACGAAAATGAAAAAAGACGCCTAAGTCTCGGGTGTCCGACGGGTGAACCTGTGTTCCTGTAGCTCCTGTATTGGTACTTTGGTTTTCGGAGCGGGTTTTAGTGACTTTGGGAGGTCATTCTCGACGTTTGATGTGTCATGTGGTAGCTATGGTGATAATGCGGGATCAATTTTCTATTCTTGGGGTTGCTCTAAATGGTGTCTGCTTGGGTGGCTGGGTATATGCGCTTGGGCTAAGGCTCTCGGGTTCTGGGCCGCCTGGGCTTGGGCGGCTGGAGACTCGGGCGCCTGGGCTAGGGCGGTTTGAGTCCGAGTTATGGAAATTTTCGTCGTTTCCTAATTCTTGTGGGATTAGGGCTATATATACGGGATGTGGGTGCTCGTTTTAGACATACTGGAATATCCATAGGGTTTAGAACATCCATATTTAGGGTCATGTCGGGTTTTCGGAATATCCTAACCGAGTGGGCGGGTTCTCTTAAGAAATGTGACGCCGAGGTTTGTTCAAGTGATGGTTTGTCAACGGTTGTTGCGTTGAGTCGAGTCAAGATACAGGATGACTTCTTATTGGCATGTTCTAAGTTTTGGGACTCAAAAAGCCATGTTTTTGCTTTCCCCGAGGGTAAAATTTATCCTAAGCCCGAAGAGATAGATGCTACAGGTGGGTGGAGCTCGGTTCGGCCTTGTGTGCCTTTAGAGGATGATGTTTACGTGGAGCGGTTTTATCACTTTTTGGACCTTTCTTCATTGGAAGAGGCTAAAGGTTTCTTTGGGAGGGATGGCATTAACTTAGAGTTGCTTTTTAGGACATTCTCACAGGCTGGTTCTCATCATGTTTCGGCCTTAGCATGTTGGCGCGCTTTTAATGTTACGATGACTTGTTATTATCTTTTCGAGGATGCGAGGGCGCGTGAAGGTTGGGGTAACCCTCGAGTTTTGGACGTGGTGATGGGAATGGAACATGGACGATCACCCTCTTTGCTTATTTTGGGTGAGCTTATTCTAGGTCTCGATGCTCCTGCCCGACTACACAAGACACCTTTTCGGGGTTCTCGGATCATTTTACAGGTGTTTTTGGTGCCATGTTTCTTCGTAGCTTGGTTTTTTGTTTTTTTGTTTTTGTGGTTGCTTTGGTTTGGAGGTGTGATGTTTTGTCGTGGTTTGTACAGGTTTGGTTACAGGAGCAGCTTGGTTTGGTCGACCCTCCCCGAGGCATCAAAGGTTATAACTACAGGGGTTTTACGGGCCGAAAGACGGTGCGAGTGTGGAGTAAAGGTCACAAGGAAAATGAGTGGCTTTCCTATTTGGCTAAGGGTGAGGTGGTCATCAGGTGGTCTATCCCATGGTGGAATATTAGTGTGCGTCCCAGGTTTCCATTTTCGTCTTCAGCCGAGGCTTTGTTGATACTATCCATGAGGGATCAGGTTTATATTTATCCGGGCATGTTGTCCGACCAAATGGATGTCAAACCCCCCATTTTGAAGGATGCTAAGGTTACTCCTAGTTTTGACCCATGGACAGAGGTTTTACTTAGGGAATTTAGGGCGTCTTGGGAACAGAGGTTCTTGCGTCCCGTTGTTATTGAAAGTGTTCGACCGACTGACAATGCTTCCGTCCGGCGGAGGGTTTGTGAACACCCGTCAGGACAAAGCAACTTAAGAGCTAGGAAGACAACACCGCTAAGGGGCGAGGAGGTGACTCGAAGGACTGTTACTAAGTGCCTGACCAAAGACAGCGTTACCACTCCTAGTTCCGTCAGTTCATCTAAGCGGGACAAGACTAACGAGACCCATATTGAAAATGTGAGAGAGGAAGATAAGTGGGATTGGCTGGGCTCGCCTTTGGCTAGGGCGGTAGAACCTTGCATTCAGAAGATCGAGAATGAGAAACACCAGCGGGTGCACCCGAATGGCAAGGGGAAGAAAAGGTTGGACCGGTAGAGCTCAGCCATTTTGTATTATTTCTTATTAGTTGATATTATGTGGCGTATTAGTACTAGTTTTTGTGGAGTTTTGATATGTTGTTGCTTTCCGGGATGTCCGGGTTTCAGATGCTTGATGTAAATGCCTCGACAAAGGCTCGATTTAACCAAATTTTGTTATTAATGAGAAGCACATTGTTGTTATTTTTTTTTAATTTTTTTTTTGTGGTGGCTCGCAACTCGATTCTTCATTTTATCTGGAGCGTCCTTTCGGGTTTTCACTCCGTCCTCGGCTCACCTTTTTTTGTTTCTTTTTTCTCCTTTTTTGTTTTGACGGCTCGCAACTCGATTCTTCCTTTTGCCCGGGGCGCCCTTTCGAGTTTTCACCTCATCCTTGGCTCGTCAATTTTTTTTGACGACGGCTCGCAACTCGATTCTTCATTTTTCCCGGGGCGCCCTTTCGGGTTTTCACCCTGTCCTCGGCTCATCGTTTGTGCTTCGTCATTTTAAATCACTCATTAGCCGGGACGTGGAAGGAGTCCCGGTTTGTGCATGAATCGAGCAATCAATTTTTCTTATTTATTTGTTTTTTTATTTGGTTGGTTGGTCGTACCCGGAGGAGGGTTGCCTACGTATCCGCTTTTAAACGGAATCAAACAATGTTCGTAGTTCTTTTCAAAATGTGAGTGATTTTGCATTAGACTCGTTTATGCCAATTATCGATGCTACCTTGATTTTTCTTGTCGTCGTGTTGTTTCTTTTTTTTTTGTTTCGCATGGCTTCCCCTAAGTTAGAGGTCGGGACGTGGTTGTCAGGGTGTCTAGGGGTAGTATCGTTTGAGTTGATCAATATTGGTAGGAGTTGAGAAATCTTGATCGTCTAGGTCGGTGAGGATCACAGCGCCCCCCAAGAGTATTTTCTTAACGAGGTAGGGGTCCGCCCAGTCTGGTTTTAATTTCCCTCTAGGATCGACGGGAAGGGGTGGTCTAATGGATTTTATTACTAAATCTCCCTCGTGTATGTTTCGGGATTTCACTCGTTTATTAAAGGCTCGTTGGATGCGTTGCTGGTAAACTTGCACGTTGGATAAGGTATGTATCCTACGCTCGTCTAAGAGTACTAGCTCGTCATATGGCTTTTGGTTCCACTCTTCCTCGGGAATCCCGCTCTCAGCTAATATCCTTAGCGATAATACCTCTAGCTCTACGGGTTGTACGGCTTCGGAACCGTAGGTTAGGTAATATGGTGTGGCTCTTGTGGGTGTTCGATAGGATGTTCGATACCCCCATAGGGCGAAGGGGATTTTGTTTGGCCAATCCCGATAGTTGTCTATCATCTTCTTAAGGATTGTGGTTATGGTTTTTTTAGCTGCTTCTACGGCCCCGTTTGTTTGTGGTCTATAAGGTGAGGATTTGTGTTTTTGGATTTTGTATCTGTCGAGGAGTTTTAGGGTATCGGCCCTGAAGTGAGCCCCTGATCACTGATGATTTCGTAAGGTATGCCGTAGCGGAAGATGATGTTATTTTGTAAGAATTTGACTACTTATTTTGAGGTTAGTACGGTGTAAGAGGCGACTTCTACCCATTTGGTGAAATAGTCGACAGCCACTAGTGTAAAGCAATGTCCGCCGGTCCCAGATGGGTGTACTTTTCCTATGATATCTATTCCCCAAGTAGAAAAGGGCCAGGGTGTGGCTATAGTGTGGAGAGGATATGGAGGTAGGTGTTGGACGTTGGCAAATATTTGGCAATTGTGGCAGTCTCGAACGTGACGTTGACAGTCTGCCTCTAAGGTGATCCAATAATAGCCCAGTCTCATTATTTTTTGGGCTAGTAGGTGTGCGCTCATGTGCTGTCCGCAATCTTCGTCATGTACCTCTTCCATGACTCTCTCGGATTGGTTTTTGCTTATGCACCTAAGAAGGACTCCTTGTGGGGTTCGTTTGTATAATAGTCCTTGATTTAGGACATAATGGGTGGCTTGTATTCGTAGGGTTCTTTTGTTCTTGGTGTTAGTGTTGGGTGGATATGACCCGTGGGTTTTAAAGTCTACGATTGCTTTGTACCTGGGTTCCTCGGGAGTATCGTCAGTTTCAAGGTTATGGATGTGGGTTGGTTGTTTGCTTCTCTCTACGCAGATAGTCATAGAGAAAAGGTGATCGGGCATGTTTACTAGTGAGGCTAGTTTGGATAACGCGTCAGCGAATTGGTTTTCTTCGCGCGGGGTATGTGTATGAAGTTGATTTTGGTAAATTCCCGGGACATTGTTTCCACTTTGGTTTGGTATGGGGTTAGGTTTTCGCTGTAAACCTTCCAGGTACCCATGGCTTGGTTGACTACTAAGGATGAATCCCCGTGTACTCTGAGGTTTTTAACTCCTAGAGATACGGCTGCTTTTAGACCTATTAGGCAGGAATTTCATTTGGCTATGTTGGGGAAGTCTAGTCGGACGGAGGTTTGTTCGTTGCAAGCTCATTGTTGTTCGGTAATGGGGGTCAGTAATGGGTTGGACCAAGGGTTGTCATTCCCGATCTCTTTTTAGGGTGAAGTTAAGTAGGCCGTTTGTGGTAGCCCTTGCATTTCTGTCAATTGTCATCGATAAGTGGCATAGTGTCGAATCTTTAAGCGTTAAAGTAAACTGTTGAAAGAAGTTAAGCAATTGTCGGGGCATGTTAAGAAAAGAGACTTGTTTTATTGATAGATAATAAAACGGGCTAGATGCCCGTGATTAAGTTTGGGGGAAGTGTAGGACATATCCCCTTGGACCTCCCAAGACTTGAAAAGGACATTTCTATTATTATTCGTAAGCCTAGGCCCTAGGATGAACTAGACTCAGACTCGGGTGCGGATTTGCTAGCCTCGGTAGGCGTCTTGGTGTCCTCGTACTCGGGGTACGCCCCTAATTTTTCTTCCTGGATGAGGTAACGAACTTGCTGCCTAAATTCACGACACTCACTAATGTCATGTCCTCGACCTTGGTGGTACCGGCACCATTTGTTACCATTCCAATGTGACGACCTCTTGTCGGCAGGTGGATCAGGTGTTGGACTTAGGGGATACAGTAGCCCGTCAGATATTAGCATTGTTAGGGCCTGGTCGTGAGATAGCCCAAGGTGCTCTAGTAGTCGGAGACCCCTTTCCTCGGAGTTGTCCGTTAAGAAACGGGTGGTTCTTTTTGTTAGTAGTGCGGTTCTTACCACCCCTGTTTTTACTAATCTTTCAATTTTATCTTTTAGCAACGTACAAGACTCTGTGTGATGACCATTGCCCCTGTGGTAGTGGTTGTATTTTCCGTTGGACTAGTGACGGGACCTAAGCTTAAGTGGGGGATCGGTCATTGGCCCTATGTGCCGTAAGAGGCGAAGGGATGTTAATCTTCGGAGCGCAGCTGCATAGCTAACCCCGATTTGGGTGAACTTCTTTTTGGGTTCGACAGTTTCGGGCGAGCCTATGCCATCCCCTTTGATTGACCCGTTGCATACGGAAACGGGGGGTTTGGCAGGTTCTTCGAGTCTTTCCTCGATATGAGTTACTCTAGCCTCAATTCTTAGGAGTATGGGGTGTATTTGCGAGACTAAACGTGCTTGGCTCTCGATGCCTGTTGCGAGGTCGAGGGCTGTAAGCTCTGGATTGGTGTCTGGTTCATCCTCGATATTTAGGACATCCTCTCCCAGGGGGATAAGGTGGGAGCAGTCAATAGTGTCATCGAAGATGGCGTGGACACTAAAGGGGTTCGTAATATTATTGGGTTTCTCAGGTGGGGGGAGAGGGATTTTCCCGTTTTCTATCATGTCTTGTATAGTATGTTTGAGCCGAAAACAGGATTCCGTGTCGTGGCCTTTGCCAAGATGGTACTAGCAATACTTATTAGCGTCCCATGTTTTTGCCCTCTTGTCCGCGAGAGGGTCCGTAGTAGGACCTCTCAGTTTGAGCTTTTCTTGCTCGGTCAATATTTTTAATTCTTCGGTGTATGTGATGCCTAGTTTGGAAAATGTTCTAGGGGTGAAGTTCGTTCTTCTTCGAGTGGTTGGTTCGACTAGGTGTACTTCTTAAGTTTTGTTATTTCCATAAGACAGGGTTCCTGTAGAAGTGGCCGGTCATTGATAGCCCTTCCCCATTATTTTGGAGAATACCCCCTTCTTCATGTCGTCCTCTAGGCGTATTCCTAAGGTGGATAACTCCTCGAAGGTGTGGATGTTTTGGTACCTAAGATGGGAGGCGTAAGCTGGTCTAAGGTTATTGACGAACTTTTCTACCAAAGTGGTTTCGTCCGGGCGATTTATTAGTTGGGTACTAACCTTCCTTCATCTAGTCAGAAATTCCGAGAAGCCTTCCTTCTCGTTCTGGGAGAGGACTTCGAGGCTTCTAATGGTGACTTGTGTTTCGGCGTTATCCGCGTATTGTTTTACGAATTCTATGGAGATATCGTCCCAAGTGGATATCTTTTTAGGGTCAAGTGAATAGAACCAAGATCGTGGTGTGTCTCCTAGGGATGAAGGGAATATCCTAGTGAAGAGGATAGGTTTGACCCCTTTAGTGGCCATGTAATCTTTGAAGGCTCGGGTGTGGTTGAGGGGGTACTCGGTTCCTTTGAACTTAGGTATGTCGGCTAGGGAAAAGTTCTCGGGTAACTGGTCATTCACCATTTCGAATTTTCTATGGTTCTCGAGGTAAACGTTGTTCCCTTGGTTCAGACGCATCTGACGCTCGAGGAAATCTATGCGATTCATAGCGGATTGTAGGGTGTCATCTTGAGGTAGGGCAACAGGATCACTAGGGGTGATGCCGACGGGTCCCCCACCTAGCGGGGTGGAATTTAAGAGGACTTCCTTGACGACCCGGTTATGGTGTTCATCTGAGGGTTTATCCTTTAAGTGGCCTAGGCGGGAGTCTATGCTGTTCACGGATGCGTTCACCATGATAATGGTGGCTTGTAGATCCTGGATTAGGTTGGTTAGGGTTCCTATGGTGTCATCTGCGGACTGTCCGGCGTTGTCCCCACCATGGTTACTCGCGTCTACGATTGAATCTCCCGACATGACTGTGAAAAGGTAGTACTAATGAGGACGGGTCTATTGGACAATTTAAGGACTCGAGGAATGCTCGTAACTGAGCGACGCGGGAGTGAGACCCTTGACTCGCGTGTGTGCGGTCACTGACTTAGGGACTCAGATGCTTTAGACTCATGGTATATTCGGCGAAACGCCTAACGGATTTTAGGTCTCTGTAGCGAGACGATTTGACTCAAACCTCAGAGGTGAGGTTTAAAGAGGACTTCTCGAAATGAGATGACACAAAATGTAAGATCTCGAGTAGAGGCGATCCTAGTAACTAACAGGTGACGATGGCGTGATGACATCGTTCGTGACGTGATGGTGTGTTGCTATCTGTGTGCGTCGGTATTCTGACGGTAGCATACGTGTAAACGTTTTTTTTAAAGGAGCATGGTCCTTAGGGTAACCAGTTTTGAAAATGATGACGTGATGCTTTTATCGAGACTACAATCAATTACCTAGTTCAATACTCGTGGTGTATGTGGTGCTCGTGGTAGAGCGTGAAGTCTAATGACGGTGTTTTAAAAAAAATGATGTTTTGCGAGTTTGACCGTTTCGGGTTCCTTGACTTCATTAATTGGAGCTTTGGTTATGTTAACGGTATATGTGTAAAAACTTTTTTTTTGGAAATAAAATGTAACCGTTTGGTGTACCTTTTTTTGGGGGGGGGGGGAATGTAAGCTTGTATTAATATAATCGGAAGAATTACAAAAATTCCCTACAACCAATTTAGCATCAACAGTCTGTTAAAAAAACCAGTTACCACTAACAGCATTACGTAAATTTCATAATTTGTAACAGCTTTCCTTGAGTTAACATGAATCGATTCCTTGCCCTTATCTCTCCTTGAACCAAACTTAGCAGCAGCTCCGGTCTAGGTACCCAGTTCTCGTGTTTACTGAGATTCCTGGCCCTCCACAAGTGATAAATAATAGCAATAATACCGCACCCAACCAGTCGCCTGTGACCAGCATTCTCAAACCACTCCTTATGCCACCAGCTCACCACATCCTTATCAGGAATGCTAACTGACAGCCACACAGACATCATATCCAAGCATTTCCTACTGTACTGACAACAAAAGAATATATGCTCATGCGTCTCCTTAATAGTTCCACAAAGCCAGCATTCTTCTCTGATTTTAATCCTCCATTTTGCCAATCTCTCATTTGTTTGAAGCCTCTTATGCATCATTATCCACCCAATAAAAGCATGCTTCGATAAGACCAATTTATGCCACACCATATCACTCCAATCCACTTTTTATTTCTCTTCCCGCAGCCATTCATACCCATGCTGCACAGTGTAGCTATTGCCAGAATGCATCCACCCATCCTTCACAAAACCACCCTGAAACAGCTCATAAGTCTTACAAATTCTCTTCCAAGACCAACTAGAAGTAGTTTTATTAATCATTAACTGCCAATCTGCCCCCTTTAAAAAATTACTATGTATCCACCGAACCCACAAGTGATCCTTCTTTGCAGCCAACCACCCAATATATTTTGTAATTGTAGCCATATTCCAATCATAAGCATCCTTAATATCCAATCCACCTCTTTGTTTAGTCGTGCAAATCTGCTGCCAACCAATTAAAGGAGCAGATATGTAATTATAATGACCTTTCCATAAGAAGTTCCTACAAATATCCTCCACTTTCTTAATCACCGACTTAGGAAGAATAAAAACTCTCGCCCAATACATATGCAAATTCTGCAGAACAGCCTTCACAAGGGTAAGCCTGCCTCCATAAGACAAATGCCATAACCCTAAGGCTCTAATATGATCAACGATCTTCTCAATTAAAATTGCACAATCAAGTACTCCCAACTTCTTAAAAGAGATGGGAATACCTAAATATCTGAATGGCAATGTACCCCTTCGCATACCTGTAATCTGCAAAATTCTCTTCTCCTCCTTCACCCCATTCATATAGATTTCAGATTTGTCCCTATTCATTTGCAATCCAGAAGCCTCAGAGAATGTCTTAAAATCCCTCATCAAGACTGTCACCGATTCCTTATTCCCATACGAAAATAGGAGCAAGTCATCGGCAAAGCAAAGATGTGCAATCTTCAACTGCTTACACAATGAATGATACTTAAAATATTGCAAAGACTAAACTTCATGGAGTATTCTGGACAAATACTCCATACAAATTGCGAATAGTAAAGGGGAAAGGGGATCCCCTTGTCGAAGGCCCCTCTTTCCTTTAAAGTATCCAAACATATTCCCATTAATCATAAGTGAAAAGCTAGTAGTTGTAACACACTCCATTACCAACTTAATAAACTTCTTAGGAAAATTCAAGGCTTCCAAAATATCCTTAACAAACATCCATTCCACTGAGTCATAGGCCTTATCTTCCTCAAGTCGATCTTCTTAAGGCATCTAGGGGAGCAAGATTTCCTTCCATATAATCTAACCAAATCTTGGCAAAGTAATATATTCTCCACTATTTCTCTACCTTGGATAAAGCCACTTTGATTTTGGGTAATGATTTCAGGTAGAACTTTACCCATTCTTTGGCAAAGGATCTTCGTAATGCACTTATACACTGTATTACAACAGGCAATTGGACGAAATTGCATAACATTCTCCGGCATAGCAACTTTAGGAATCAGAGTAGTGATAGTATGATTTAGTTGCTTTAACATCTTCCCACTTCTCCAAAAATTTTGTATTGCCTCTATCACACTTGGACCAACAATACACCAAGCATCCTTGAAAAACTGGCTGGAATAGCCATCAGGACCCGGACTCTTGTCTCCAGGGATATCAAACAAGCATTTCTTAATCTCTTCTGCTGTAACAGGACAAATCAGGCCAGCAGCTTGTTCTGGAGTAACTAGCTTCCCCTTTCTAACAACACGTTTATACACTTTTTGGATTTCAGAACTGGTACCAAGTAAATTCATATAATAATCCTCAAAAGCAGCATTTATATCTTACGGATCAGTCACTGTAATGCCTGCCCCATTTTTAATGCTTGCCACTTTATTAATTGCCCTTTTCTCTTTGATACAAGAATGGAAGTAGGTTGTATTGTCATCACCTTGTTCCACCCAATTCACCTTAGCCTTTTGTTGTAAATAAGAGTGAGTTGCTTTCTCCAATTTACTAACCTCTTGAGCAGTAATCCTCTCTTTCTTACTTAGCTCCCCATTCAAGGGATCACCCTGCAACTTTTCTGAAGTTCCTCCAGCAACACCCTAGCAATTTGCCACGATTTTTCAACCTCAGAAAAATTAGCCCTGTTCAATTTATTAAATTCAGGTTTAGCCAATTTAAGTTTTTGAACAAGTCTGAACATTGGGTTGCCCTCAATTCTCATTCCCCAAACATACTCAACAACGCTCCTAAAACTGTCATCCATAGACCACATGTTATAATATCTGAATCTAGACTTGACAATATCTCTATCATTCTCCAGGTGTATGACACATGGACAGTGATCGTAAAGTCCTTCAAGAAGAAAACGTCCACCTGTCTCAGGAAACACCTCCAACCATTCTTCATTATGAAGAACTCGATCAATTTTACTAAACACCCTCGACCCCTCATCATCTTTGTTATTCCAAGTAAAAAACGAACCAGAAGTTTGTAACTCAATAAGCTCACATTCATGAACACATTGGTGAAATCTTCGTAACTCAACCCAAGTAGTTGGCGCCCCAATTCTCTCACCTTGATGAAGAATGTTGTTGAAATCTCCCCAAATAATCCAAGGTCCTCGTACTGCATTCTTATAATTCTTGATAATACTCCAAAGCCTATTCCTCTCTGCCGGCTTATTAAAGCCATACACCACCTGTAGACACCCGCATTTTGACTACCAGGTGTCTATGGTAGTTTCCCAAAAAACACCCGATGATGATCGGACGCTAACGTGTTTCTACGCGCTCGGATATGGGCTCAAATCCATTAGTTGTTGGCTAATGCACTTACGGAGTACAAACCTCTTAAAAATAACCTCAAATCCAGGCCCAGCGGACCGTTTCGAGTCAAACAAGACTAATTTGGGCCAAAACCGACACCGGAAATAAAACTGACTTTTTTACGATTAGGTCAACCCTGGTCAAAGTCTTTTTCGAGACATACAGAACAACCATCCACAACATCAAAAGTCCAAGTCAAACACAAACTCATCAAAAAACCCAAGTCGTGGCCCAAAATAATGGACCCGCGCGACCCAGCTGGGCCACTCGATCGAGTGCCCCCTCCACTCGATCGAGTGGGCCTGTTTCAAGCCCGGCTGTAGGCATAACGGGCCACTCGACCGAGTCAGCTGGTTACTCGCTCGAGTAACCATAACCGGGTGCCCTTGCCTTTGCCTATATAAGCAACCCCATGTACAACATCTTTGACAAGTTTACAAACCCTAAAAACTTTACAACCCTAATCAAACCCTACTCTACACTACGCAAACCCTAGCCCTAGCCTAGGAACCGTAACCCTAAACCTAGCTTTAGGAATCAAACACCCTAACCACCACAACTCAACCTCCATAAGCCTCGAAACTCCCGCGTTAAAGCCGCGACTACGAGTCCATACCGAGCACAAGAACATGTAGGTTGAGGGTGCAAAACCCTTTCTTCCCTTCTTCTCTTCCTCTCGGCATCTTCTTCCTCATTCTCTTCATTTTTGTTTTTTTATTTATTTTATTTATCGCATTCTAATATCGATAGTATTATTAGTATAAAACATTAAAATACCCGTCGATTTGTGTCGAGTGCAAAGGATGTCAGGATAAGGAAACCCGAATATACAAGTGTACTGCACACAGTGTTGTCGGTCGCTTATCATGACACCCTAGCATTTGATTATTGAAACGGGTCAATTTCAACAATAACTCGTTTATTTTCGTCTGTATCGCATATTGCATCGACTTTCTAAAAACCTTCTTCAAAACACATATTTTTTTAGGGTCGAAACCCGTTGACGCGGATCCGGCATCACAATCCCTAGGGATTTATTTCGATGTCGGAAAAGCCGAGGGAATCAAGTCTTTCAATTCTAAGCATAGCGTCAATCTCGTAGATTCGATACTAGTTCCATAATTAGACGTCGAATGTGACGATCTAGTCACATAAGTTAACTAATGCGATTTTTCGTTCATGCTAAAATAATTGTTAATACAATTCATTAGAATTAGGACATTATTAAACGCGGAGGAAATCTACCATATCGCAGTAGTTAGTTTAAGTCGACTTAAATTAATTTTTCATTATTATCACTCTAGTATTCCATATCGATTCAATAATCGAGTATGGGATACGACGAGTATTCAAGTTCAGAATTGAGTATAAATTCCATAATATTTATGCCCAATTCATCAAATCATCAAAAATCAAAAGCAATTTCGAAGTCGGTATAAAAATTGCAAACGAACCTGGTTCGTACAGGTGCCACTCGACCGAGTGCCTACGCCACTCGATCGAGTGACATCACCAAAATCGAGACAGAATGTCTCTTATGAGCTCCACTCGGCCGAGTCTCACAGTGACTCGGTCGAGTGGCAACGTACTCGGTCGAGTTGGTCAATAACTCGGTCGAGTAGGGTCGTAAAATCCGGACATAAACTTTTTCATAGGTCCACTCGGTCGAGTCACACCATGACTTGGTCGAGTGGCCCTTAATCACGTCAAACCGTGAGTTCTATAACAGCATTCGAGTCTCGTTAATCGTTTTTTGTGACTTAAGTCGACACGTGCCTAGTCTATCACGTGAAACACCCTTTTCAAAATCATGCATTAACTCGCTAGCATCATTCAATATTTTCATAAACCGTTATATTGTTACTAACGCGTTTATTGTTTCTCTTGCCAATTTTGGTTGTTTCTTTTATCGTACTAAAATGAACCCGCATGCTAAAATACAACTTCGACGTTAATATTTTAGTTGCATTAAATCGACATAGAAACCCTTTCAATTCATTCGCATGCTTAGGGAAAACAATCCTTGCATAAGCATTCTCACCGAATTACTAACGCGCATAATAGAGAGTCAATCGATATCCTAGTAGAGGCCGCTAGTGCGGGCGGGGTTGGGTGTCCTTCGTGGGCTTCCCAACACGTACCCTCACCCCTTACTCAGAACCTCGGTTTCCGGATGCCCGAAACCGTTGGCGCACGAGAGTCATTCAATACACGATAACCGGTAGTGACGGTATCGGTATCAAATGCTAAGGGACGAGCCCAATAAACTGTGACATCAGAAATGGGCCGTATTTTGTATACGGCCCACTACGACATAGAGTGGGTTCGAACGGGCCCGAACTCCCACAAAGTTCGGTGGCGACTCCACTTCGATTTAAATTTCCATTCGATCCGTTTTCATATGGAGATTCATTCGCCACCCCAAACCCGCGCGTGGCCGCGTCGGGGTGGGCCTATGTCATGTCCACAATTCGCCGACTCTGTTGGGGATTAACTGATGTGTGACTTACCATCGGCATCCTCAGGGTGAGACTAGAATAGAAATCGTTTGACTAGTACAATACGCGTTTTAGTTTTACGGTTCATGCATAACCCATATTTTCCCGGGCCGGTACTGGTGACCGACGTCCCACTATACCATTGATGTACTCCAATATGGATATGTCAAAAGGTGTCCATAGTCGATTCGAGTGGGTTTCGCGGCATGTTCTAAGCTCAATTCGACTTAGAGAGTCCGTCCCGATCAACGTCTAGACTATGTACACTGGTATAGACCCTCTTAGACCGACCAAGACTTAGTGTAAAGCATACATGGCGTCGTTATAATGCTTGTGTGACTACGTGATATTTGGTTTCCGTGTCGTTTTCAAAAACCGTCAACTTTTCAAAAATTACATCTTTTTCAAGATATTCAATTTTCACAACCCGGGACATACCGAATTTAGGACTTATGATTTTACTCAAAATAGCCTATTTTCTAGACGGTATACTGCCCAATTCAAAACTCGAAAATGTTTTCGAACTTTCAAAAACCGGGGTCCGATACACTTTCCGATTTTCTCGAAAAATCGGGCCTTTCCCCGAGTTCTCTCGGACTTTCTAAAAACCATCAATTTTCAAAACCTTCCTCTTCTTAGGACTTCCCGTATTTAGCAGTGTCGGGTCGTGTCATAAGTTGTCAAGGTCTTTAGCGTTGAAACTCTGTCGATTACACAATCGAGTCAAAAGTCTGGGGATGTCTCACGTGAACCTTCCTTCGAACAGGACTAGGCCCACTCGCCGAATCCTAAGGAAGGCCCACCCTTCACGAGTCACCCGTATAGGTGTCTTTTTTTGAGTCATTTCCTCTTTTAGTCTTGTTCGGGATGTACTTGCTATTCCGGGATTTGGGCTAGCTTCTGATTACGCGGCGTTCTTACAGACAGGCCACCCGTGACCACACATCAACACAAAATGGAAGAGTTGAAGGATGCCCTAGCCAATATCGAGACTCAACTGACCTCCATCCAGGCTAGTCAAGCAACGTTAGACACCCGTTTGAGCGCCGTAGAAAAGACGGCCCCTGTTGACGGGTCCGGGACCACTGGACCCATAGCTGAGCTCATCAGCGTTGTTCGCAGACTCGAGGAACAAGTTCATCTGTCAACGAGCAACTCGATCCACTCCGAAATTGCTCGTTCCTATTCGCCCTTGAATGACGAACTACCTGCTAACCTCAACCTTACGAGAATTCCTATGTTTGAGGGTACCGAAGACCCGGTCCACCACATCCGGGCTTTCAAAGACTTTATGGCGGTCAAGAGGGTAAAGTCCACCATGTTTACCCACCTTTTCCCTTCCTCTCTGGAGAAGCATCCTAAGGCCTGGTATTACAGGCTCGATTCCAAGAAATACAAAACTTGGGATGATGTGGTGACCGAATTTGCTCGGAATTACGCCGACAATACTGAAATCCAAACTACAATGCGTACTCTGAAGGTGATGGCCCAAGAGCCCAAAAAAGGGTTCACTAAATATATACAAAGATGGTGGGCCGAGAGCGTAAAACTGGTCGACAAGCCCAGTGAGAAGGTCCTAGTAGAAGCTTTTGTCAAGAACCTTCTCCCATCCTACCGGGTCCATCTCCGGTATGCTGTTATCCCTAATTTTGCTACCCTAACTGAAATGGGTACAAGGATCGAGGACGACTTAAGGTTAGAGAGCCTGACTAAGGCCTCTACCAAAGGCTATCGAGGGGCAAGTTCATCTACGAGCAAGCCCACACCCGCAGCCGCAACTCGCAGTATCTTTGATGAGGTAAACCTGCTTGACACCTCATCCAAAAAGAATACACCAAATCAGGTATTCACGGACATAGAGACTACCTATACTTATGCCTTACAAAGGCTATCTTCAAAGGCTCTAATCCAACCGATAGGCCCGATGCCCGAGCTTCCAGTGGAGAAGAGGCCCAAAAGTTATAACGCCCAAGCCTACTGCCAATATCATCGTGGTAATGGGCATGATACCGAAAAATGCTGGAAGCTGAAACATCTGATCCAAGATCTGATCGAGAGCGGGAAAATGCCGTTGCCCGAAGACAAGCCGAGCAACAAAGAAAACCCGTTCGGCGCCCACGCAATATTCACCGGTGAGGTAATCGACTGTTCTCACCTCATCTCCCCCTATATCCCGCAAATTAACGGGATACGGTTCGACGACGAGGATGATGTATACCTAACCAAAGGGGAAGTTGTCCCCATCGCCCTTGAAGAGGTCCAAAAGGCTAAGTCCAAAGCCTTAGCCACCAACCACCTCGCCGCAGCTGGGCGCTCTATTCCCACATCCGTCACTGAACCTGCCAGGACGGAATCTACCCCTGAAGAAACAAGCACTGACACGGCTCTGGTCCAACAAATGAAAAGGGTTCGAGCTGATCTAACAATATGGCAATTACTGGTTAGCTCACAAGCTCATCGGGAAGCACTGACTAAGGCTCTCGATGAAATCAAAGTCGACTCACAGGTTACCCCTTCTGAAATCGTAGCCACTATTATGCCTTACCTCAAAGGCAAGTCCAAGGAAGAAGGCCCACTCATTACCTTCTCTGAGTCTGATCGGCCAGCGTTTAGGCCCAATCATAATCTGGCCCTATACATTACGGTCATTTGCCGAGGGAAGTACCTCCCTGTGGACATGACATAGGTCCACCCCGACGCGGCCACGCGCGGGTTTAGGGAGGCAAATGAATCTCCATATGAGATGGTCAAATTGAAATTTAAATCGAAGTTGGAGTTGCCACCGAATTTTATGGTTATTCAGAACCGTTCGAGTCCACTCTATGTCGTAGTGGGCCGTGTACAAATACGGCCCAGTTCCGATGTCAGAGTTTATTGGGCTCGTCCCTTTTCAGTTCGATACAGATCCCGACTTGAGCGGTTAATCGTATATTGAATGACTCTCGTTGCCAATGATTTCGGACATTCGGAAACCACGGTTCTGAGTAAGGGGTGAGGGTACGTGTTTGGAAGTTCACTAAGAACACCCAACCCCGCCCGCACATTAGCGGCCTCTACTAGGATATCGAATGATGTTTTAATACGCGCGTTAGTTGAACGATGAATGATATGCAAACATTGTTTTCCTAAGCATGTGAGGAACTGAACGGGTTGCTAAGTCGGTTTAATGCATGAAAATTAACGTCAAAGTTGTATTTTAGCATGTGAGATTCGTTTTAGTATAATAAAACAAATGATGAAAAAGGATGAATTTGCTGCAAGACGAACAAACGAGTTAGTAACGATTTGTAAAATAATTTAGCAAAAATAAATATGCGAGATCGAGAAAAATAAATGTTAATCGAAATCTGAAAAATATTGTTGAAAAGACGTTGTTTGGTATAAAAAACGATGTTCGAAAAAATAGTAAAAAAACGAGAAGGGCGCGCCAAGGCAGCCGGCCGCGCGGCTCGCCCGGGACGCCGGCGAGTCGCATGTCGGACTGGTTCCGAGGGCGGTTTTTCGGAAATTCGATTAAATCGCATACGAATATTGCATGATCCGTACTCGAGTTAATATTTTTGATTTTCGTTATATTCGATAGTTGACTACGAAATCAATATCAAATACTCGGAATAGTTTTAGAAAAGATGTAAATTTTAGAAATCGTTTCGTAGAATAAATAATAAAACGAACGAAAAAGTTAAAAAAAAGGGTCCGGGTTTCAGGCCCGTGCGCGAGTCGCCTGGGCGTGGCGCGACTCGCGTGCGGGTCTGTCCGGCTTTTTATTTTTTGTTCGAAATTGCTAAATTTGATGAATCGCGTACAAAATATGAATTAATTTGTATTCGATCCATGTTTTCGATATTCGTCGTATCCGATATTCGATTATGAAATCGATATCGGATGTTCGGAATGAATTAAAAAAAGGTTTTGTAAAATTGTTTGAAAAAAGAGAAATTTGAACGAGAAAAGATGTAACGATTTTTAATATCGTCGAGATCTTAATATAATTCTTTTTTATACGATATTCGATTATAGAAAATCGATATCATATTTTTAAGAATGTCTGTTATGAAAATAGTTTTTTGTTAATATCGAAATTAGAAATAAAAAAAGGACGACGCTTGACCCGTAAAAAGGACACGGATGACGAGGAAGAGAAGAGAAGAAAAGGAGAAATCGGGTTTAGTACACCCTCAACCTACATGCTTTTGTTAAATCGGATCGGGGCTCGTCGGAATGTGGCTAGGCACGGGAGCGTCGAGGTGATGTCGGTCGGGTTAGGGTGGCTCGGTGAAGGTGACGGATGAAGGTGTCGGATATCGGGACCGGTTTCCTTCGGGTTTGCAATATCGGTTTCGATGAGTGTATGTGTAAGGAGGATTATGGATGTGTGTTGTGTGAATAATTGATTCGTCTCTGAATAATGTGTGCTCTTGAAAGTGTTGTATGCAAGGGGCTATTTATAGGAAATTCCCGACCTTGGCTAGGGGAGGTGCACTTGAATTAGAATTACCGCTTGGGTAAGAAGCTGAGAAGAACGAGAATTCCATTTTCTTGGTGAAGAAGCACGGAAACCCGGCTGGTTTATGCTGCTCGGCCGAGTGTTTGCACTCGGTCGGGTGTTTGAATCGGTTTTCGGATAGGATTCCTACTTGAGATCGAATTCTACCTTAAACGGAATTGTTTAATATTTTGTGTAGCTGATTTTTGTAGAGTTTGGGTAAGAACTAGACACGTGAGATGCCACGGTCAGTCCACAAGTCTCGGGAAATATCTTTGACCGGGTTTTGACTCGGTCGCTAAAAGACGGTTTTACCCCTGGTGTCGGATTCAACCCAAATTAGTGTTATTTGACTCGAAACGACCCACTGGTCCTGAATTTGAGGTTGGTTTGGTGAAATTTGTACTCCGTAAAAAGAGCCCAAGCCAAATATCCATGATTTCGAGCCCATTTCCGAGTACGTTAAAGCACGTTTGCGTCTGATCATCATCGGGTGTTTGTCGGAAACTACTATAGACACCTGGCGGTCAAAATGTGGGTGTCTACAGAGCCCCCACTCTGACTGAGGCTTGGACAGGGCGAAAGTCAGAGTAGCTACCAGGTCAATCAAGGATTAAAACCCGGTAGCTTCCGGTCGGGTCGTTTAAGGTCCATTAGACCTGCGTGAGGGGCCCGCCGGCCATGGATTAGAAATGTACCTGAACTGATGATGATAACTCCGTGGGGAATTGAACTCGTCGCATAAGACTTAAAATGGGCCTGTATGTGGGCTCACCTTGTTAAATGCCGTTGGGGAGTTATGCAAATTGCATGGTCCTGTTCGAGTCGTCCTGTACATATTTATGCAAAGTAGCAAAGTTTCGCATGTAATATTTGTAGGAAAAAATGAGTCGTGCTGGGGAATAAAAATTTTCAGAAAAGGTTTGAATTTTTGAGTTTGTAGGAGTCTTTGAAAATTAGAGAATTCTGACTCTGAAAAGGAATAGGAATGCTCGGGATGACTTAGCTAAGCCCTAGGATAAGGATTGTACGCTAAATACTCTAGGATTGGGAATCCTAAGGTGAGGAGGAGAACTTGGTTTTATGCTATAAATACCCTCTCCTTGTTTCATAAATTTTCACAATTCCCACAATTCCTTAAAGAAAAGAATAAACCCTGAAAAATTTATTCTTTCTATTAGTAAATCAATTATGGGGATCGACCGATTAGTGGGAATGCTGCATGAATGGTCCAAGTGTTTCAGAGATGCCGATAGGGCTATCCTGAATCAGAACGGCGTTACCCAATTGTCCGTGATCCGTCAGATGCAAGTAGACCGTCACTTCCTGGATGCTTGCCTGTCCTATTTGGACGATACCTATCATGTATTTGGTTTTCCTCGAGGAGAGATTTGCCCTATTCCTGAGGAAATTGCTGTTGCAGGAGGATGGAATCCCATACTTCGTCCTGCTATCCCTTTTTCGGTTTCTGACCCGAGGAAGAAGTTACGGGAATTTTTAGGGCTTTCTCATATGGAGGTATCCCGTATGCTAGAAGGAGATACCGTTTCCTTGATTGACCTAGCTGAAAAATTCATGAATCCAGATGACGTCCGGGTCAGGCCGGTTCACAGCCGTAGGGCCTTTACTTTTTGCATGCTCCATGTCTATGCCTTCGAGGGGCATATGGACTTATTATCTTGCATGGGTCACGTTAGACTTTTCACTGTGGCTGATCTGATGGAGACGGAGCACAGCCCGGCTTGGTTGATTACCGGAGAAATTATCCAGGGTTTGGATAATCGCAAGAGGGATCCGTCAGTCCGGCTGACTGGGAGTACCCGACTTCTACAGGTAGTTTTTTTTCCGGCTTTTTCCCGATTTTTTTTTCCAATTTTCCGTTTCCTACGGTTTTCTCGGTTTTTGCGTCTTGTACGTTTTTTTTTAACGTGATTTTGACGATTTTTCACGTTTTCGATTTTTTGCGGGTTTTTCAGCTGTGGCTGTTTGAGAGGCTATCGATCTTGGATCCTCCCTTAGACGTGAGCCGGTATCAACCCAGACAAGTAATGGCGAGGAGACGAGCTATTGCCTTTTCTCGCTTTAATACCCAAAAATACTGGGATGAGGTGCTATCCTTCCATGGAGGCCTACTGATTCGTTAGGCCGTGCCATGGTGGCCAATTTACGTTTGGACCGGCTTGGAGTCCCGAGACAGGGCTAGATATCAGGTAATCCTATCTTTTAGCCAGACAATTCACCTCTTTCCCGATCGCATACTTAGGCAATATGGTCGGGTGCAAAGAATCCCGGAAATTGAGGCAGTCGTGAGTGAATCTACTCAGTTGACGGATGTAATGTGTGACACCTGGATGCAAAGGTGGTATACACGGGCTACTTGGCCTGTTCCCAAAAATCCTCATTCGATCTGGGTAACTGACTCTTATGTGAGATGGACAAGAGCTGATTCAGCTAAAACCCGAGCTGCCTTGAAGACTGACGAGGCCTATGACCTGTTACGTTGGGAGCATGCTAAAGACAATAGAAGCTTCTTTGCCGAAGAAGCTACTTCGACAGGTCAGAAAGGGAGATCTAGGACTCAGACTGAAGGGTCCAGTATTAAGGGTGCATGGGGGAAAGTGATCCCCCAGACGGAATTAGAAAGGAGACTAGGGCCAAGGCTGGCGGCTAAGAACCGACTTGGTCCTCGAGACAGGCTTCCCGAACCTGTTAGGGCTCGGCTTGGACTGGTGCAAATGATGGAAGACCCAAAATCGAAGAAGCGGGTTCGAACTAAAGAAATTCCTCTGGTGATTAGGGAACGTTCGCCCCCACCTCGTCGGCCTCGGGCTCCACGTGACCCGAAAGATAAGGGGAGAGGAAAAATGTACGAGTAGTCTCCTAAATTTATTATTTAAGTATTACTACTATTTTTGTGGGGTGATTTTGTTTGTTTTTTTTGTGTGATGTATTTTTGAAATAATAAAAAAGACATATTAGTGAATACCGTTCCCGTCTTTTCGTTATTGCAATGGTTGTACCCTTTTGAGGGGTTGCCTACGTATCCAAAATTAATGTAATCAAACCTTCCATAGTTCATAAGTATTTTTGCAATTTTTCGAAATACATCAAGATTATTAATTCGAGATGTGCAACGGTAGGATAAATAATCCTAACTTATTGACTTGCTTGAAATTTTTGAAAATTCATAAAAAGACCATTTTTATAAATTGTGCAAATGACATTGAGATAGGGTTTATGGGTAGTAACGCTTCAGCTGGTCCAAGTTTGTTGGGTTGACGAACTCGTTTCCGTCCAAGTCTGTTAGCATTACCGCTCCTCCTGAAAGAATTTTCTTCACTAGATATGGCCCAGCCCAATTGGGTTTGAATTTTCCCCTTGGGTCAACCCGTAGTAAAGCTCGAACAGATTTTAGGACTAGATCGCCCTCTTTGATATGCCTGGGCCTAACCCTTTTGTTAAAAGCCCGTCGGATCCTCTTCTGATATATCTGAATGTTATACAGAGCTCGGGACCGTCGTTCGTCTAAGAGGACTAGCGAGTCATATCGGGCTTGGACCCAGTCCGCTTTAGGTACCTGACTCTCGAGTAGAATTCTGAGGGATGGCACTTCTAGTTCGACTGGTTGGACTGCTTCCATTCCGTATGTCAGATAATATGGAATTGCTCCGGTTGCAGTTCGAATTGATGTCCGATATCCCCATAAGGCAAAGGGTATCTTGTCGGGCCAGTCCCGGTAATTCTCAACCATCTTTTTAAGAATGGTGACAATTATCTTATTGGCTGCCTCCACCGCTCCATTTGTTTGAGGACGGTAAGGTGACGATGTATGCCTTTGGATCTTGTACTTTTCCAGCAAAGTGGCAGTTTCAGCTTGGAAATGGTTCCCGTGATCGCTGATGAACTCGTGCGGAATCCCGTATCGACATATAATTTTATTTTGAATGAACTTAGCCACATGTTTGGCATTCAAGATCCGGTATGACTTGGCCTCGACCCATTTAGTGATATAGTCGATAGCCACTAGGATGAAACAGTGACCTCCCGTCCCGGAGGGATTCACCTTCCCGATTATATCAATTCCCCATGTTGAGAACGGCCATGGTGATGTCATTGTATATAATAAGGATGAAGGCATATGTTGTACATTGGCGAAAATCTGACAGTTGTGACAGTGTTTGACATATAACTGACAGTCAGTTTCCATGTTATTCCAATAGTAACCAAGCCTCGTGATTTTCCAGGCCAACATATGGGCGTTCATATGTGGACCGTTTTCACCATCATGTACCTCGGCCATGACTCTTTCAGCTCGAGTTTTGTCAATGCATAGGAGTAAAGCCCCCTGTGCTGTCTTCTTATATAACTGTCCATCGTCTGTGCGGATGAACTGGGTCGCCCATCTTCGTAGAGCTTTCTTGGCCCGGTTTTCAGCTCCCGGAGGATATTCCCCTGACGTTAAGTAGGTTAGAATAGCCTGATACCAAGGTTCTGGATCAGTTATTTCAATATCCGAGATAACGTGAATGTATGCCGGCTCAGACCGCCTTTCGAAGCAAATGGGCATACTGGTTAGATGTGCTGGGATATTCAGTAAAGATGCTAATTTTGAGAGAGCATCTGCAAACTGGTTTTCTTCCCGAGGTAGATAGATGTACCCCACCTTTTGGAATTGTTTTTCGAGAACCCTTACTCGTGCTTTGTAAGCTACGAGATTTGCGTTCCGAGTCTTCCATTTTTGTAGGGTTTGATTTATGACTAACTATGAGTCACCGTGGACCCGGAGGTTTGTTACTCCTAAATCAGCGGCGGCTTGCAATCCGTGAATGCATGCTTCGTACTCGGCTGCGTTGTTAGTCACGTCAAAATCTAGCTTAATGGACAACGGGGTGTGCTCCCCTTGTGGTGAGATTAGCAAGATTCCGACACCAAATCCTCGAAAGTTTGATGCTCCGTCGAAATACAGATCCCATGTGTCGGTGTCGGTATGGAATATGTCTTCATATGGGAAGGCCCAAGTATCGGTGTGTTCTTCCTCGGATACTGGACTATCGGCGAGGAATTCTGCTACTACCCGGCCCTTGATGGCTTTCAAAGGTACGAATTTGTGGTCGAACTCAGCTAGCATTAGAGTCCATCTGGATATGCGGCCGTTGAGGATGGGCTTTTCGAACAGAAACTTGATCGGATCCATTTTGGATAGCACATGTACCTCGTGACTAAGCATGTAGTGTCGGAGCTTTTTAGTGGCCTATACTAAAGCTAGACACGTCTTCTCGAGCATTGTATACTTGCATTCGTATGTCGATGTGTGGCAACGAAAAATCGTCTTTTGGGCTGGCCTTATTAAGGTCCCAAAAGTCTACACATACTCGAACTTTGCCATCCTTTTTGGGTACTGGTACTATGTTTGCAACCCAGTCTGGATATTCAGACACTTGAATAAAGCCCGCTTTGAATTGTTTATCGACTTCTTCCTTGACTTTGAGAGACCATTCGGGCCTCATTCTTCGGAGTTTCTGTTTTACCGGCTTGTACCCGTCTTTGATGGGTATTCGGTGTTCAGCTATCTCCCGGTTTATTCCCGGCATGTCCTTGTAGGACCATGCAAAGACGTCTTTGAATTCCTGGAGGAGATTGGTGAATTACTGGCTCTCCTCGGGATCTAAAGATAGACCCAACTTAAGCATCTGAGGTTCTAAAGGGGTTCCTACGTTGATGGAATCGGTTTCTTCGATTACCGGATCTCGGGATTCCCTTTGCTCAAGTTGCTCGATTAGATGTGGAGGCAATGGCACCTATTCGTCGGGTTTCTCAATGTCATTGCAAGTAAGATTTTTGAAAACATTTTGAAAATAAGCCAAGTCGTAAGCAGAACGGTTATCGTTATTATTGATAGTGAATTTTGAAAAGAGCTCGAAGAGAGCTGCCATCTGATCATTGGTCAGAGGCGGGTTAGGGAGAGCCCTCGGGACAGACTCCGGGGCTCCCGATGGAGTGACTAGAGAAGGGAGAGGGGTTACAAACTCGATCCTAGTACTGGGCCCTCTAGACTTCGACTCAGACTCCAACTCTAACTCTGACTCGGACTCGGACTCAGACTCGGATTCGGCAGCATGCATATCTCCTTCACCAGTAGTTAGCTTGTAGACACGACCCTGACTGTCGGTCCATTTAGTTGTCTTCCTCCAAGCTCTCTTCCCAGTGTTGGAACCCACTTCAGAAATCCGCTTGGTTGGATCAAACCTGCTGCTGCGGAGAATCAAGCTGACTAACTCTTGTTTAGGGGTCGGGACGACCTTGTCTTCCCCGAAGAGTAGTCCTAGAATGGGCTCAGTATTGTTTGTGCCCTCCTTTGATTCGGTCTGGATAAGGGCGAAGATGTCATCTGGGATGAAATTGCATTCCCGAGCCAGTTTGGTCCCGAGATATGAGATGGTGGGCTGATAGAGGCCCGTTTGAATAGCTCTGAACACCGGGGTGACGAACGGGACTGCCTTGGTTTGGTCCGTGTATCCAGGCGCCACGGTGTAGCCTAGACCGAGGCGAGATTGTCCGTTGTTCAGGGTTTCGATAATTACCGGGTGGAAGATAGGGCCTTGATGTGATTCCTGGTAGACAACCCAGATTCTGTAGCATCATATCGATGCTAATAGTGAAGTATGGCCGGAAAAGGTATTCTTCCTCGATCATTCCCACAATGTTGAAACCTCGTGGGTCAGCTGAGCCTGCCATGTTGCAGCTTGACACGGTTATGGGAGTAGCTTCAAGAGTGACGATCCCATCTTGTAAAGGCAGCTTGACCTTCCTGTAAAGAGTGGAAGACACAGCTTTGACCGCGTGAATCCACGGTCTCCCGAGTAGCAGATTGAAAGATGAAGTAACATCGATCACTTGGAATTCTAACTCCTTCTCGATCGGACCCGTTATGATTGTTAGTTTAACGGCCCCAGCAACCGATTTTGGGCTTCCATCAAAAGCCTGGATAGTTTTTGCAGTCGGAAGGTAGTCAGTCTCAGTAATGCCGAGAGCCTTGGCTGTCCTTAAAGGAAGGACATTTACTGCAGACCCGTCATCAATCAGGGTCATCGGAAGATACTTGTTGCGGCAGATCACCGTGATGTATAGGGCCAAGTTATGGGTGGTCCCGAATGGTGGAAGGTCGGACTCGGAGAAAGTGATAAGTGGGCCCTCTCCTTTGGACCTGTCCTTGAGGTGTGGCAAGATCGTGGCTACCATCTCGGTGGGAGTAACCGATGAGTCGACCTTGATTTCATCAAGGGCCTTAGTAAGTGTCGCCCGATGCTCTTGTGAACTAACCAAAAGCTGCCATATAGTAATATCAGTTCGGACCCTCTTTAATTGTGTGACTAGGGTCGTGTCAGCGTTTGGCTCTTCGGGAGTGAGTTCCGTCCTGGAAGGTTCAGTGACGGTTTACGGAGTGGCGAGACTGGTCGTGATGGTGTGTGTGCCGGCCAGAGCTCTGGCTTTAGCTTTCCGGATCTCTTCGATGGTGACGGGGACAGCTTCCCCCTTAGCCAGGTAAACATCATCTTCATCGTCATTCCATATCCCGTTGATTTGGGAAATGAAAGGGGAAATGAGATGAGTGCAGTCAACTACCTCTCCAGTAAAAATGGCGTGAGTAGCAAGAGGATTATTTTTGTTACTTGGCTTGTCGCTGGGTAGCGGTATCTTCCCACTTTCGATCAGATCTTGGATAAGATGCTTCAATTTCCAGCATTTCTTCGTGTCGTGCCCATTGCCTTGGTAATAGTGGCAATAGGCCTGAATGTTGTAGCTCTTGGACCGCTTTTCCGCGGGAACTTCTGGAATTGGGCCTATCGGTTGGATTAGGCTTTTCGAAGACAGCCTTTGTAAGGCATTAGCATAGGTTGTCCCTATGTCGGTGAATACCCGATTTGAAGTATTCTTTTTGGTCGAGGTGTCCAGTGAGTTAACCTCGTCAAAGATGCTTCGGGCCGCCGTTGTGGTGGCGGGCTTACTGGAGGAGGAACTGGCTCCTTGATACCCCTTGGTAGAGGCCTTAGTAAGGTTCTCTAGCCTTAGATCATCTTCGATCCTAGTACCCATTTCGGTCAAAGTGGCGAAGTCGGGTATAATGGCGTACCTGAGATGGACTCGATAAGCGGGGAGGAGGTTTTTGACAAAGGCCTCCACTAGCACTTTTTCGGTGGGCTTGTCCACCAGCTTAACACTTTCGGTCCTCCACCTTTGAAGGTATTTGGTGAAACCCTCCTTAGGCTCTTGGGCCATAACTTCCAGAGTACGCATGGTAGTCTGGATTTCAGCATTATCCGCGTAGTTTCGCGCGAATTCCATTGCAACATCGTCCCAAGTTTTGTATTTCTTGGGGTCAAGCCTGTAGTACCAGGCTTTTGGGTGTTTTTCCAAAGAGGAAGCAAAGAGATGCTTAAACATGGTCGATTTGACCCCCTTGACAGCCATAAAGTGCTTGAAAGCCCGAATGTGAAGTACCGGGTCTTCAGTCCCATCGAACATTGGCAAGCCCGTTAAGTTGAGGTTAGCGGGTAGTTCATCAGTTAAGGGTTAATAGGTACGGGCATTTTCCGTGAGAATGGTGTTTCTGGTGGTCGAGTGGACCTGTTCCTGCGGCTTTTGGACCGCGCCGGCCAATGCGGCCAAGGGTCCGTCATCTTCGATCGAAGCATTGGGGGTTCCCTGCTCCACGACACTAACCCGAGTGACGATGGCAATTTGGTCCTCCCGCATTCTCCTCAATTGGTCCTGAATTTGGGTCAACGAGGCGGTCAAGTCGTCTATGGCTTTTTGCGCCATGGTTCGAGTGAAGGGAGGCCTGTCTGTAAGAGCACCGCGTAATTAGCAACTTAACCCGAATCCTAAGAAAAGTATATCCCGAGCAAGGGAAAAGGAAGAAGACTAAAACGGTAATGACTCGGAAAAGACACCTAGACGGGCGACTTGTGGAAAGGTGGGCCTTCCTCAGGATCCAACTATGTGGGTTGGGACCTGTCCGGAGGAAGGTTCACGTGAGACATTCCCAGAATTTTAGACTCAATTGTGTAAATGGGCCAACCTTTGTAGGATTATGTCCTACGTAGGTGGGCCTTGCCTTAGTAAAATAAGGCGGATTAGGATAGGGGGGAAACTCGTGATGTAAGATCGACAGAGTTTCGACGCTAGAGACCTCAACAACATATGACACGACCCGACACTGCTAAATACGGGAAGTCTAAAGAAAAGGAAGTTTTGAAATATGATTTTGAAAGCCCGAGTAAAATCGGAGAGAAAAATCCGGCCCCTTTTCGAAAAAGAAAAAGAAGTGGGCCGAATGACGGGTTTTGAAAGTTTCGAAAATATTTCCGAGTTTTGAAATGGGCATAATACCGGCTAGAAAAAGGCTATTTTGAGTAAAATCATAAGTCCTAAGTTCAGTATATGTCCGGGGTTTTTGAAATTGGATATTTTGAAAAGGACGCAAAATTTTGAAAAAAATGACGGTTTTGAAAAAGATGTGGATCAAGTAGCATGTAGTCATGGAAACAGTATAATGACGCCATGTATGCTCTTAAGCTAAGTCTCGGTCAGTCTATAAGGGTCTATGCCAGTGTACATAGCCCATCGAGAATCGGGGCGGACTCCCTAACTCGAGTTGAGATTAGGACATGCCGTAAAACCCATACGAATCGGCTAATGGACACCTTTGACATAACCAGTTTGGACTATATCAATGGTATAGTGGGACGTCGGACACCAGTACCGGCCCGGGAAAATGGGGTTACGCATGAACCGTAAAACTAAAACGCGCATTGTACTAGTCAAACGATTTCTATTCGAGTCTCACCCTGAAGGACACCGAAGGTTATTAACGCATCAGTAAATCCCCAGCGGAGTCGCCAAATTGTGGACATTACATAGGTCCACCCCGACGCGGCCACGCGCGGGTTTGGGGAGGCGAATGAATCTCCATATGAGATGGTCTAATTGAAATTTAAATCGAAGTTGGAGTCGCCACCGAATTTTATGGTTATTCGGAACAGTTCGAGCCCACTCTATGTCGTAGTGGGCCATGTACAAATACGGCCCAGTTCCGATGTCAGAGTTTATTGGGCTCGTCCCTTTGCAGTTCGATACAGATGCCGACTTGAGCGGTTAATCGTATATTGAATGACTCTCGTTGCCAATGATTTCGGACATCCGGAAACCACGGTTCTGAGTAAGGGGTGAGGGTACGTGTTGGGAAGTTCACTAAGAACACCCAACCCCGCCCGCACATTAGCGGCCTCTACTAGGATATCGAATGATGTTTTAATACGCGCGTTAGTTGAACGATGAATGATATGCAAACATTGTTTTCCTAAGCATGTGAGGAATTGAACGGGTTGCTAAGTCGGTTTAATGCATGAAAATTAACGTCAAAGTTGTATTTTAGCATGTGAGATTCGTCTTAGTATAATAAAACAAATGATGAAAAAGGATGAATTTGCTACAAGACGAACAAACGAGTTAGTATCGATTAGTAAAATAATATAGCAAAAATAAATATGCGAGATCGAGAAAAATAAATATTAATCGAAATCTGAAAAATATTGTTGAAAAGGCGTTGTTTTGTATAAAAAACGATGTTCGAAAAAATAATAAAAAAACGAGAAGGGCGCGCCAAGGCAGCCGGCAGCGCGGCTCGCCCGGGACGCCGGCGATTCGCGTGTCGGACTGGTTCCGAGGGCGGTTTTTTGGATATTCGATTAAATCACGTACGAATATTGCATGATCCGTACTCGAGTTAATATTTTCGATATTCGTTATATTCGATAGTTGACTACGAAATCAATATCAAATACTCGGAATAGTTTTAGAAAAGATGTAAATTTTAGAAATCGTTTCGTAGAATAAATAATAAAACGAACGAAAAAGTTTTAAAAAAAAGGGTCCGGGTTTCAGGCCCGTGCGCGAGTCGCCTGGGCGTGGCGCGACTCGCGTGCGGGTCTGTCCGGCTTTTTATTTTTTGTTCGAAATTGCTAAATTTGATGAATCGCGTACAAAATATGAATTAATTTGTATTCGATCCATGTTTTCGATATTCGTCGTATCCGATATTCGATTATGAAATCGATATCGGATGTTCGGAATGAATTAAAAAAAGGTTTTGTAAAATTGTTTGAAAAGAGAGAAATTTGAACGAGAAAAGATGTAACGATTTTTAATATCGTCGAGATCTTAATATAATTCTTTTCGATATGATATTCGATTATAGAAAATCGATATCATATTTTTAAGAATGTTTGTTATGAAAATAGTTTTTTGTTAATATCGATATTAGAAATAAAAAAAGGACGACGCTTGACCCGTAAAAAGGACACGGATGACAAGGAAGAGAAGAGAAGAAAAGGAGAAATCGGGTTTAGTACACCCTCAACCTACATGCTTTTGTTAACTTGGATCGGGGCTCGTCGGAATGTGGCTAGGCACGGGAGCGTTGAGGTGATGTCGGTCGGGTTAGGGTGGCTCGGTGAAAGTGACAGATGAAGGTGTCGGATATCGGGACCGGTTTCCTTCAGGTTTGCAATATCGGTTTCGATGAGTGTATGTGTAAGGAGGATTATGGATGTGTGTTGTGTGAATAATTGATTCGTCTCTGAATAATGTGTGATCTTGAAAGTGTTGTATGCAAGGGGCTATTTATAGGAAATTCCCGACCTTGGCTAGGGGAGGTGCACTTGAATTAGAATTACCGCTTGGGTAAGAAGTTGAGAAGAACGAGAATTCCGTTTTCTTGGTGAAGGAGCAAGGAAACCCGACTGGTTTATGCTGCTCGGCCGAGTGTTTGCACTCGGTCGGGTGTTTGAATCGGTTTTCGGATAGGATTCCTACTTAAGATCGAATTCTACCTTAAACGGAATTGTTTAATATTTTGTGTAGCTGATTTTTGTAGAGTTTGGGTAAGAACTGGACACGTGAGATGCCACGGTCAGTCCACAAGTCTCGGGAAATATCTTTGACCGGGTTTTGACTCGGTCGCTAAAAGACGGTTTTACCCCTGGTGTCGGATTCGACCCAAATTAGTGTTATTTGACTCGAAACGACCCACTGGGCCTGAATTTGAGGTTGGTTTGGTGAAATTTGTACTCCGTAAAAAGCCCAAGCCAAATATCCATTATTTCGAGCCCATTTCCGAGTACGTTAAAGCACGTTTGCGTCCGATCATCATCGGGTGTTTGTCGGAAACTACTATAGACACCTGGCGGTCAAAATGTGGGTGTCTACACTCCCAATGACCCTTATTGATGATGGGTCCGCTGTGAATGTCCTACCTCTAAGGACCGCCAAAGCTCTCGGCATCACCGATGCCGACTACCACCCTACAGCACAGACCATCCAAGTTTTCGACGGAAGCCCAAAACCGGTGGCCGGGGCCGTTAAATTAACAATAATAACGGGCCCAATCGAGAAAGAGTTGGAGTTCCAGGTGATTGATGTCACCTCGTCCTTTAACCTACTATTAGGAAGGCCTTGGATCCACGCAGTCAAGGCCGTATCCTCCACTCTCCACCGAAAAGTCAAGATGCCACTCCGGGACGGCATGTAACACCCACTATTTTCCTAGTGCCGTTAATTATTCTATTGTGACACCGTCATGACTCTATGTCAATTTCGTCTTCTATTTCCTTCATCTTTCTGAATTCTTATTTTTTTTTTTGAGTCAAATAATATTTACTTTTATTTTAAAAGATTTTAATTCTTGTAAACCTATTTATTTGATTTTCATTGTAAACTGTTTATTTTTGCGCGTGAAGTTCTATTTTTCTACGAACTAACGTTTTAAGCTTGGAATTCAGTTATTTATTTTTCCTAAATATCAAAACACGTTTATATGATATTTTCAACTAAGAAATATTTGTATTTAAGAATATTTGACCTTTAATGATATTATTTGAGACATTTTTCCCATGTTTTGGACCATGACACACCCATGTCACATTTTTACACTACAACTTTGTATACATTTCATTTTATGATGTTTAAGCCTTAGATATTTTCTTTTTCTCACCCATTTATTTTTGGCCTTAAACACAAACTCTTCACACTCCCTTCCTCTCTCATTTTGGCTGATTTGTGCATGTATTATGACATAGCTTTCATCAAAATTTACTTATCATTTATGCTTTAGAAAACCATCCACTTTCTTATCATTCATTTTAGAAAAAATTAAATAACATTTCCTCCCTTTTTCTCTCTTGGCTGAGATTTTCCAGCAGCTTTTCTAGGCAAATTTTGTCTCAAATCGAGTCTCGATCGTCTCGTTTTCATCTCCTAAATAATCGTCATTCCGATCCCTTCGTTAAAGTAATAATCGATGTTGTTTTCGATCGTTATTTTCCTTGATTTTCTTAATTTTCTCATGGTATTTTTCCACCATGCTTTTCTTGTGTTGAAGGATTTTTGAATGATCCCGAAGCCGACGAATTTATAATCGACTCGAATTTGGGTTAGATGTAACGTCGATGTTACTCGGTATTTCATGATTTTAATTGTGTATTTGCATGTATAATTTTTATATTTCATTTTTGACAATATATTTATGTCATATAATCTGGAAAATTTTTAAAAGTTGAAAATTTGCATGTTTCGATATTTTTATCGCTTTTACGAGATTAACGATTAAATCGTCATATTAATTTGTAAAATCGTAATATTCGGCCTAAACATGTAATATATATTTATCTTCTGTAAAAATGATTTTTTTGATGATTTTTAATAATTTAGTATTTTTCTGATATTTTAGTTATCGATTATTGAATTATTTCCGTTTACGGACAAAAACGATTAAAAGCCGATTTTTAGTTCTAGTACTTAAACATTTTATTTTAATCTTATTTTTGACGTGGTGAAAATTTCTAATGAAATAAAGTTTTCTGAATTTTTTCGTAATTGTTTGGAATTGTTAAGTGGATAAATTAATTAATCACTTTAAATCATCGTTTATCGTTAAAACCGCGTTTGTCGTTTAAATTCTCGATTTTGGTCTTTTGATTTAATCTGGAAAAAATTATGATTCTGATGATTTCATGATAAAATGTAATTTTATGATTATTAGTGCTTTAATAAAATTTTAGGAACGATAAGTTTTATTAATGGAATCGTTAATTGTGAAAACGGGTTTAAAAGACGGTTTTAACGGGGTTTATTAAATCTGGAATTTTTGGAAATCTGGAAAAATAGTATTTTCTGGAAAATCACGATTTTTAAGTTTAACAATAATTTTTGGATATTAATACTTAAATCATTTTGTAATTACTATTTTTATTAATTGTTATTGTCGAGATTAGACGATTAACGAGAAAACGCTTTAAAAACCGAGTTTTAGGATTCTGGAAAATTTTATTTTCAGGAAAGAATATCCATAAATATATTTTAACTATTTTACGTAATTTTTGTACTATTTATTAAAGTCTTTAATTAATAAGTATTGATTTTTGGACAAATTACGATTTATCGTTAAAATGCCTCGTCTTACCTAAAAGATTTATTTTTCCAACTATTTTGAAAATATTTAAATCTGAAACATTAAGAGTTAAATTATCCCTTAACATATTCTAAATATATTCAATGGTTTAATTAAATAAAAGACGTTAAAAGATTTAATTTGACATTTGCCGTAAAATCCTATTTGTAATCGTATTGTCGTAACTAATAATAATTACGGAATTTTAGCTTTGTAAATTTTGAAAACACCCTGATTAGTATTATTAAAAATTTTAAGACATTTTTAATCATTTTATACACTTGTACGATATTTCAATAACTTCATAAACTCAAATGTTCTTACTTTAATAATTAATATCGTTAAGGCCAAAAGTATTAGTTTGATAAATCTATATCGTTTAATAAAAATGTGGTACTAGTATGAACTAATATTTTCACTATTTTGATATAATGCTATTTTTAGTTAAGTTTCAAAAAATAGAAGTTTCCTCTTTTAGAATATAAATGTTTATTTCTTTTATCCTCATATTATTTATATTGATTTGAATATCGATAATGGCTTTGTTTTGGAGTTATGGAATAAGGACAAGTGTGAGGTTAGAGTAATATATTCTAGGGTTTACGGTTTTGCCATCAACTATAAGGCTAGTGTATCAGGAATCGGTACATTGGTTGTTGAACCGGGTGACAGGTATCCCGGGAGTTTTGTACATTTTGACCTTAAGCTTAGGCCTCGCAGTAAGTCGCCGTCATAAGTTGAACTGGGTGACAGGTAGTTTCAGGAGGGGTGTGCATTATCTTAAACTAGAGTCACGCATTTATAAGTCGCCGCTCTATTATGGTTGAGTAGCCTAGTTAAAGACCGAAGTTTGATTTCTTTGAACTAAGTTCTCGAAGCTAGTTTTTAGTACTCTCCTAGTGAAAGTCTAGCCGTCTACATTACTCCTATCCATAACGCCATTTTGAATATTTTTATTATTATGGATATAATTTGGTTGCAGGTTGGCAAATGTTTTATGTTTTCTTCGGAGAACTCATTTTTATTATATTGTTTTGATACGTGAAGTTTTTCACTGAAAGTTTATTTTTATTATAATGTGTTTTACTATTTTCCATTTTTACTATTTTTCTGTAATAGTAATTACAGTTTTAAAATCCTGTTATACGGCTGGGAGAACGTTGACGTTGCTCCCCACTGATTGTGGCTGTTATGTTTTTAACATGGCAGGTATATGTGTTTTCCTTCGGGTGGGCTAGTGAGCAGTTATGGATCCTGCTTGTTTTAATCAGATCACTGTATTATGGATTGTTAAAACCCTTTTTATGGATTTTATTTATTTATTTATTTATTTTGTAGCCATTTTTATTTTATGGCTTATTGTGGACATGACATAGGTCCACCCCGACGCGGCCACGCGCGGGTTTGGGGAGGCGAATGAATCTCCATATGAGATGGTCAAATTGAAATTTAAATCGAAGTAGGAGTTGCCACCTAACTTTGTGGGAGTTCGGGCCCGTTCGAACCCACTCTAAGTCGTAGTGGACCGTGTACAAAATACGGCCCATTTCCGATGTCAGAGTTCATTGGGTTCGTCCCTTAGCATTTGATACCGATACCGACATTATCGGTAATCGAATATTGAATGACTTTCGTTGCCAATGGATTCGGACATCCGGAAACCATGGTTCTGAGTAAGGGGTGAGGGTACGTGTTGGGAAGTTCACAAAGAACACCCAACCCCGCCAGCACTTAGCGGCCTTTACTAAGATATCGTCCGATTTTTATGTACGCGCGTTAGTTCGACGATGATATGCAAAGCGTATTTTTAGACTGAACATGTGAATTATGTTTGCTAAGTCGTTTTAATGCATCTAAAAATTAACGTCAAAGTTATATTTTAGCATGTGATGTTCATTTTAGTACAATAAAACGAATAACAAAAACGATAACAGATTACAATATACGAGCGGCATACCACCCGGAATTACAATGGAACCAACGATACAATACAACAATCGCGATAATAAAGGAGCAAACGAGTAAACGAGTTAGAAGATGTAAATATGATAAGATGAAAAAATTGTATTTGGTTTTGGAAATCGATGATTTGGTTAAGTCGTGTAAAAACATGGTGCAATTTATACTCGACTTAAATATTGATACTCGTAATATTCGATGCTTGATTATAGAATCAATATCGAATATTTAGAGTAGATTTTGAAAAAGTTGCTGAAAGATTATGTAAAGTTTCTGAAAAATTGTGTAAAAATTGTGACAAAAAAAATTGTGTAAAAATTGTGACTAAAAAAAATTGTGACAAAAAAAATTGTGACAAAAAAATTGTGACAAAAAAAAAATTGTGAAAGGGAGAAAAACGGGATTTGAAACACCCTCAACCTACATGCTTGATTATCTCGAAAACGGACTCGTAGTGGTGGCCTAGGCGCAGGAGCGTTAAGATGTATATAGGTGAGTTATGGCGTGTATGGTTAGGGAGGGGATTTGGCGAGTTTTGCTCTCGGGTTTGTATATATTTTGCCTAAAATTGCCTAGAATGTCGGATTGGTATTTGTGTATGGTTTGCCTAAAAGTGCCTAGAATTTCGGGTTAGTATTTGGATGTCGGGATGTTATTGATGAATTGTTGTTATGACTTGAATGTGTGACGGGAGGGTCCTATTTATAGGATGACTAACTCGCAAAGGAAGAAAGAGTCACCAGTCGGGTTGAGGTAGGATTCCGTCTAAGGATAGGAATAAGTAATTCGAGTGGAAAAAAAATTTCGTTGCTTGGTGAGGAAGCAATGTACCTCGGCTGAAATGGGGCTGCCTGGCCGAGTTATTTGATGCTCGGTCGAATACTTGATTTGGTATTCGGACAGGATTCCTACTTGGGATCGAATTCTATCCTTAAACGGATTTGTTTAATATTTTGCGAGGCCGATTTTTTGTAGTATTTGAGTCCAAACCGGACGTTTGAGGTGTCACGGCTGGTCCTTGTGTCTCGGTAAATATTTTTGACCGGGTTTTGACTCGATCGCTAAAAGACGGTTTTGCCCCTGGTGCCGGATTCGACCCAAATTAGTCTTATTTGACTCAAAACGACCCACTGGTCCTGGATTTGAGGTTGGTTTTGTAAGATTTGTACTCCGTAATAAGCCTAAACCAAATGTCCATGATTCCGAGCCCATATCCAAGTCCATCAAAGCACGTTTGCGTCCGATCATCATCGGGTGTTTGGCGGGAACTATTATAGAAACCTGGCGGTCAAAATGTGGGTGTCTACAGAGCCCCCACTCTGACTGAGGCTTGGACAAGGCAAAAGTCAGAGTAGCTACCACGTCAATCAAGGATTAAAACCTGGCAGACTTCCGATCGGGTCGTTTAGAGTCCATTAGACTTGCGTGAAGGGCTCGCCATCCATAAGATAGAAATCATACCTGGGTAGATGTCAACAATGTCGCGGGGACTTTTCCTAAAAAGTCTTGGGTGTGTCTGTTTACAGACACATCCCATCTTGGAATAGCGCGGGGACTTCTCCTAAAAAGTCTTGGGTGTGTCTGTTTACAGACACATCCCATCTTGGAATAGCGCGGGGACTTCTCCTAAAAAGTCTTGGGTGTGTCTGTTTACAGACACATCCCGTCTTGGAATAGCGCGGGGACTTTCTCCTAAAAAGTCTTGGGTGTGTCTGTTTACAGACACATCCCATCTTGGAATTGCGTGGGAGCTTGCCTTGGAAGCTCTGGGTGTATCTGCTTATAGATATATCCCGATTCCTTAATAGAAATGTTGCATGATCCTTCCACTAAGGAGTCTTTGAGAATTCTTCGGGGAGTCTTGGGGTACCTGTCTGTTGATACATAACAAATTACATGTAACATTTACGCGAAACACTGACTCATGCTGGGGAAGAAATGATTTTTGATTGATTTTTTGGAAAGAAAATGATTTTTTTTTTGGAAATTAGAATGCTTGGGATGACTTGATTCCTAATTCGATTCTGACACGGACTCCTAAAGTCTCTGGTTAGGCCTGTATGCCTAGATGAAGTGTGAAAAAATTCCTATTCCCGTGGTGACTAGGAAAGGGATTTTCTCAAATGGCTAAGTTTTGCGAATTTTAAAATGAGAATTTGAAGAGAGAGATATACCGACCGACTCGACTCTGGACGCGACAAGACGAGTTGACAGACACGACTGGACTCTCTAAGGGTTGGACCGTGACTCAGTAGAGGATGGGCCACCTAATATGACAAGACTCTTAAGTTGCGCTATTCCGTAGCCTAGGCGAGTGGCAACACGGTCAAATCCTCGGAATGGGACTGTTTCCGTACGACAGGGCTTTGTGGTAGCAATGCCGTAGACTGGTGTTCTTTTGGATATTCTTTTGATTTAGGGGTACATTCCCAAAGTGGGTATTGCTTCGAGTCCCTGACCAATTCTCGTCTTCAACTGAGCCGAGTACTAGGACAAACTATAGAAAGGAGGCTAGATCTTTATTTTTTGAATTTATCTGGATTTTGTGAGTGGATGGAGAACTTCTGCCTACGAGAAGCCCCCAGGATGACAAAGCTAGCTGCTGAGAACATGACAGTGTCGTGACCGGAATGATGATGTTTTTTTGAATTTGTGTGAATGTGAATGGTTGTGCCTTTGTTGAAAGGCTGCCTACGTATTCACGTGTAGTGAAATCAAACCAAGCCGTAGTTCAGTGTCGAAAGATATATTATGGTGCCTAGTTTATAAGGGTTTGTGTGTAACTAGTCATAGCAATGGTGTAGGCTAGGTGCATTTCCAATGATGTCTTGATCAAAGGGCTAGAATAGTTAGGATGCTGATCCTGTGACTGTGAGCGTTCTCCGGGGTAGCCCCCAGAGGTGGTGTGAACTATTTGGGTATGTTCTATGCCGACTGCAAGTTGAATTCTCGTGTTTGGGGATGGTAACTGGTTTAGATGTTTTTGGAAATGTGGTGCTAGGTAGTAAGTGACTTTGATGTTTTGACATCTGGAGCTCGATTTTGTGGAGCTAAGTCTTCGAGGGTAAGGTATTGTAATGTGGTAGGAAATGGGGAAGTCGAGTAAAAATGACTCGGACTTCGATCGGGCAGGTTGATAATGCGGGATCTGGTTTCCATGTATGGCCCTAAAGGTTAGGGTGTATCCTATGGAGCTTGAATCCTCAAAATTCTGGGCTGTCTCTAGCCTAGGTCTCGAGAAGGTCTCGAGGGTTGTAACGTGGGAAGGCTAGATGTGGTGTTAGCTGACCAGCTTGACTGTCTCTCCCCTATTGGATGGTATGGGTATTGATAATTTTTGAATTGACCGTTTCACGGTCATGGGTTTTTGAATTCTTTGGGTTGACCTCTTAGCCCCGGTCATGGGATTCTTCATTTGAGTTGACCGTGTCTGGTCGAGAGATATTGATAATTCTTTTTTGATCATGGCCAGCTTTTTTGTTTTGGCCTTTTGCTTTTTTTCTCTTGGACTTTTGATTTTTTTGTCCAGCTTTTTTTTGTCGGTCAAACTAACACCTAAGGTAGGGACTGGCTAGTCTTATTGGATGGGTGTTTATTGTGGGAAGTGGGCTTGCCTCCAGTCTTGAACCCAAACTAGAAAACTACCCAGATTTGTCATAGGATTCGATATGCTCCTGCTACGGGTAGTTATGTGGCTTTCTATACCAGACATGGAATAGGTAAAAGGAAAACACGGGCTCGGTTTCCATAGTCACGTGCATGTGCTCACAGTGTATGATGGTGTTCATCATGTTCTCGGAAACACATAATGAAAGTATGTATGAGAAATAGAAAAGTTAATTTTATTGAATTTTGAAAAAAGAGGACAGAATACAACTGACTTTGACTCTGACTTTGATTTGGAAATGAGGATGTAAGGTATCCTAGACTCGAACTCAGACTTAGACTCGAACCAAATCCGGACTCGGACGCTCGGTTGGTTTTTTTTTGGTAAGGTCTTTGATTGGAGAGAAAGACGGGTGCCACGACTCGCCTAAACTCGGCTTTGCGCAAGTGCAAGAGAGGGAGTCAAACTAGACACGGCCCGGGGTGACGGGTCGACAAAGACTCTTGGACCGGGATACTCGAACGTTGATCTAGACGAGGTAACGACTGCGAATTGGACTCGAGCTGCATAAGGGTGAATCCGAAAATGGGGGCGACCGTGTTTGACCGTATCGCGTGCTCGGACCAACCGTGGTGACCTAACCCTAGGTGACTCGAGTATTCGTAGCATAGGTACGACACGAAGAAGGCATCATAAGGATGCCGGTGCAGGATGAACGTAGGGTACCCCTTAAGGTGACCGTGGTTGACTGCTCGGATGGAGGACAACCCCCGAGTGAGACTAAAGACTTTGATAGGACTCAAATGGTGCGACATCTAAGTGACTCGAAAGTGGGGTACGTGAGCCAACACGTGTAAGACCTGATCCTTAGAGCAAACGCGGTTGATTGCCCCGCTAAAGGGTAGCCCCCGAGTGGGACTGAAGACCGACTCCTAGACGGGTGACTCGTGGATGGTGGACTCTCCCTGGGTTTTGGCAAAGTGGGCCTAGTCCCGTTCGAAGAAAGATCCGTGTGTGAAATCCCCAGACTTTGGACTCGATTGTGTAAATGGGCCTCCCTTTGTAGGAGTTTGTCCTACTTAGGTGGACCGTGCCTTGACAAATAAGGCGGACTTGGGATGAGGTAGAAACTCGTGATGTAAGATCGACGGAGTTTCGACGCTATAGATTCTAACAACTTATGACAAGACCCGACACTGCTAAATACGGGAAGTCCTAAGAAGAAGAAAGTTTTGAAAAGGGAATTTGGATTTGAAAACCGAGCAAGGTCGGATTGGAAGGCCCGATTTTTTTGAAAAATCGAAAAAAAGGTTACCGAGCCGAGATTTTGAATTTTTTTGGAAAGTTTGGACAGCATACCGGCTAAAAATAGGCTATTTTGAGTCAAAATCATAAGTCCTAAATTTGGTAGCTTTCCGGGTTTTGAAAAATAGATGGGTTTGAAAAGATGCGGGTTTTTGAAAATGACGGTTTTTGAAAGACGACTTGTAAATCAGGTAGCAAGTAGTCATAGAAACAATATAACGACGCCATGTATGCTTTAAGTCTAAGTCTCGGTCGGTCGAATAGGGTCTATACCAACGACGATAGCTTTCTCGCAAATCAGGACAGTCTTCCTAAGTCGAGTTGGTCTTAGAACCTGGCGTAAAACCCATGCGAGTTCCGCCATCGAAGTCTTTAGTGCACCCATTTAGGAATGCACCGTGGTATAGTGGGACGTCGGTCACAAGTAACCGGCCCGGGAAAGAATTGGGTTATGCATGAACCATTGAACTAAAACGTGTACATTACTAATCGAATGATTTCTTTTCGAGTCTCACCCTGAGGATGCCGATGGTAAGTCACTCATCAGTTGATCCCCAGCGGAGTCACCAAATTGTGGACATGACATAGGTCCACCCCGACGCGGCCACGCGCGAGTTTGGGGAGGCGAATGAATCTCCATATGAGATGGTCAAATTGAAATTTAAATCGAAGTAGGAGTCGCCATCGAACTTTGTGGGAGTTCGGACCCGTTCGAACCCACTCTATGTCGTAGTGGGCCGTGTAAAAAATACCGCCCATTTCTGATGTCAGAGTTTATTGGGTTCGTTCCTTAGCATTTGATACCGATACCGACATTATTGGTAATCGAATATTGAATGACTCTCGTTGCCAATGGATTCGGACATCCGGAAACCATGGTTCTGAGTAAGGGGTGAGGGTACGTGTTGGGAAGTTCACAAAGAACACCCAACCCCGCCAGCACTTAGCGGTCTTTACTAAGATATCGTCCGATTTTTATGTACGCGCGTTAGTTCGACGATTGAATGATATGCAAAGAGTATTTTTAGACTAAATGATAAGTGTAGTTTGTAGTGCCTATTTCGTAGTGTTTTGGTCCCATTTTCCTTGAGGAATCGCTCCTTGGGAGCGATTTATGGGCTACTTATGCTTCCTCTAGTTCGTTTCAGGTTCCCGAGACCATTCGTGAAGAGTTGGAGCGATTCCGACTCAATACATACACTTTTCGGAGCCAACGAAGTGAAGGAACGATCACTCGATGCCTTGGATTCGACCCCGAGACCTTGGGACCCAATCCTGAGCCTCCGAGACCCGATCCCGAGTCCCGAGAATCTATGAGAAGTCCATGTGAAGCAAGGAGGAACCAAAAGGATCATATTGGAGGCCTACAAGACCCATCCCCGACGGGAAGGAACTCATCCCGTCCGGGATGAGGTGTACAAAAGCAAGGGTTTCTGTTTTGGGTCCATCCGGGACGGGATCATCCCGACCCAAATTGATGGTAAGGATTTGTCGTGAATCCCACCGATCAAATAAATAACCGGCTAATCCTAACTGGGTAGCTAGGGCAAGTCGGGTCGAATCCACGGGGACGGTAAGAGGCGTCTAGACTAAGGTCGCCTAAAAACGAGACTAAGTCCACGAGCTAAACTAACCTAGAGTAATAGGAAGGGGAAGAAGGCTAAGACTATGGCTAAGGAGACGGAGAAAACAAACAAGGAAAACGGGCTAGGATTAGGTCGGGGTCAAAGGGGTAACGGAATGGTCAAGGAAGAGCTAGAGTGAAGGAGGTAGTAGGGTAATCTAGGTATAGTCCGGGCTCTCGCAACATAGACTCACCTAGAGGTTCCACCTAAAACCCATCTTGGCGACACACATGACAAACGGGGTTACTAGCGTGTTATTGTGGCCTAGATCCCATCCGGGCTCTCGCAACTTAGACCGACCTAGGGGTCGTCCTCACCGGGCTCTCGCTACTTAGTGAGGGAACCGAACCCACAAGCAAACTATTACCCACAAGAGAAAAGCAAGAAAAACAAGCATATGCACATACTAGTCATTCAAGCATTTCAACAAACATGTGATATGCATCAAACCAAGAGGAAACCCAAATCTTCCAGCAACATCTCCAACAAACCCTTAATCATCCAATTAACACCCTAATCACCCTACTAACCCTAGAAAGAGTACTACTCTAACATTATCAAACTAATTCTAACAAGAACAAGAGGAATCATCATAAGAAACAAAATATACCTAAACAAACTCAATCAAACTAACAAGAACAAGAACAAACAATAATAAAGATTCAAACTTGATAAACAATAAAGGATTAAGAGTAAAAGGAGAAGAAGATTGTACCAAACTAGTGAAGAGGAAAGATTGAAACTTGAATTAATGAAGAAAACCCAAAACAAACCACCAAGGTTGTCAATCTTGGATGGATCTTGAAGAATTCCCTTAATACAAGTACTAAACTAAGATTAAGGACTAATTACCGACTAATCTACTCTAATCTAAACTAATCTAACCTAAAATAGTCTAGGGTTTAGTGGGAAGTGAATAACATAACCTAAGATGATGTCTTAATACAAGAGGGGGGGGGGGGTATATATAGGGTTACAAGTGGAAAGGAGAAGAGAAGATGAAGCGCGGAGCAGCAGCAGCACGGTCCCGACCGGGACGGGATCATCCCGACCGGGACGGCCTGGTCCCGACCGGGACGGACCCAAAACAGAAACCCTTGCTTTTGTACACCTCATCCCGGACGGGATGAGTTCCTTCCCGTCGGGGATGGGTCTTGTAGGCCTCCAATATGATCTTTTTGGTTCCTCCTTGCTTCACATGGACTTCTCATCGATTCTCGGGACTCGGGATCGGGTCTCGGAGGCTCGGGATTGAGTCCCAAGGTCTCGGGGTCGAATCCAAGGCATCGAGTGATCGTTCCTTCACCTCGTTGGCTCCGAAAAGTGTATGTATTGAGTCGGAATCGCTCCAACTTTTCACGAATGGTCTCGGGAACCTGAAACGAACTAGAGGAAGCATAAGTAGCCCATAAATCGCTCCCAAGGAGCGATTCCACAAGGAAAATGGGACCAAAACACTACGAAATAGGCACTACAAACTACACTTATCAACTCCCCCACACTTAACCCTTACTCGCCCTCGAGTAAGCACAAACTAACTACTAAACTAGCCGAGCGGGTATTAGCGCACCCTACGCCCTTTCAACTCACGCGAGTGCACTTAGAGGAAAAGTGCACTCCGCAAGGCAAGTGGGGTCTTGCGACAAAACTGTGGATGCAACCGGACACAAAACACATAAACAACAAACACACAAACAAACAAACAAAAATCGGTTGCACCCAAAAGAAAACCAAATACCGCTTCCCTCAAACAAGCGGTGAAAGAAGCACCGGTTTAGGACTCAAGGCAAGTGACAACGTTCCCAAGCTAGCAATACAAACCAAGATGGATAAAACCCTAATAGTATGACGACAAAGCAATAAAAACGTTGGTAACTTACCTCAGTTCCTCCTAACCTTCTAAGAACGTACCACGGGACGATCGGCGGGATGGAAAATGATGAACCAAGGTGTTAGTCGACACTGTTGGTAAGTTAGACCCCGCCCCCTTTAGCGATGAGCCAAGAGGGTCGTCCCATGTCCGAAACCGCCTAACTAGTCCAAGTAAAAAGGTGGAAATATGCAAAATGAGAGAAGACCGACCATTACCGCTATCATCCTTCCTAGGGACTCAGTCCTTTGGTGGGCTCTTCACTGTAATAGTCGGTAAAAGGCTTATTTTGTGAGGTAGGGGTTATTTTTGTGAGATGGTCTTCTTTTGGCATTTTCTCTTTTCTTATGCATTTTTGCTTTGTTTGTTGCCATGCCATTTCTTTTTCTTCTTTTCTATTTTCTTTTTGGCTTTTGTGCCTTTTCTTTTTCTTCTTTTTCTTCTTTCTTTCATTTTCTTTCTTTTTCTTTTCTTTGCCCTTTTGGCTTGATTTGGCTTTTTGGCATTTCTTTCTGATTAGGAAAGAGAGAATTCAACAAGTTGCAAATTATTGTGTGGATATGTGTAAGAGGTAGGTGAATGGGTGAGTCGGGGTTGCGCATCCCCTTTCAAACCCACAAAAAGGTGAAGAACTTGGACTAATCAAACGATCCTAAACATGGTCACCTAAGGGACGGGACTCGGCAACCAAGGCATTTTCACACCGTGGGTGGTCATAATGGTCAAAATGCAAATCCCGTAGTAAATCCCTAGTAAGCTAGGTGGACTCAAGGTAAAGGACCAACGAAATCATTGATTTAGGGTCATTCTACTAGACTAAAGTCCAAGACTAGATTTACACTACTAGGAAGGGAAAGTAAGCACTCACACACTAGCCTCTAAACCGGGTTTTCGAAAACCATTTACACACAAGACACACAACAAAACACAAAACAAAGACTCAACGGAAACGAAAGAAAAAAAAACAAAAGCAACAAAACCAAAAACAAAACAAAACAAACACATACATAACACAAACACCACCCCTAGCTTCCAAATGAGCAACCAACCAACACCAAACTTTACAAAGCTCCTCCTGAGAACACAACATCACAAATCTCCTCCGAACAACACAAGAGGTAAAGAGGAAAAAGGGATAAGGTGTTACCGGATGTCTTGAAAGCCTTCCAAAGTTAGCGTCGATTAGGCGACCTAAGAGGAAAAAGGGAGGCAAAACACGCACAACACAGCAAATACACGATACAACGACATAAAAGGAAAACACACAAAAGGAAAATCTTTTTGATTTTTTTGTGAAATTTTTTCAAATTTTTAGGGTTTTTAAAGATTTTTCGAAAAACTAAGAAAATAAAACTAACTACGATAGAATATCGCTCCCCCACACTTAAGCCGAGTCATGTCCTCATGCTCGATCGTTGTGCATGGAAGCACAAAAGAAAGAGAAAAGAAACTACGAAAATAAAGCTAAAAAACAAAAATAAAGTGAAGAAAATGGTAGAATGCGTCCGGCCGGGGTGTAGTCAAGTCACCATGGGCCGAGACGAGAAAAGATATGGATGGGGTAAGAAAATAAAAAGAAGGAAATAAAAGGAAATGGGAGGGGAGGGCTAGGTGTAATCACGTCACCTAGCCCGGATTCCGCCTAAATCCGACTAAATCCTCAAAAAGAAAGAGTGAAAAATTTGTAAAATTTGGATTTTGAAATGACTCTCGATGTAGTCACGTCATCGAGAGTCGGGAGCAACCATACTAAGGCCTCGAAGGCCACCATGACACAAAGGATATAATGGAAAGGGAATAAACAAATGAAAACAAGCTATAAAAACGGAAAAGAGAGGATAGTTGCCGTACCGTATGGTTGGCAACTCACTCGCTCCATCATCTCATAAGTGAATGTAGGCACGTAGCTTGTCCTTGTCGTCATTATCCCTCTCCAATCGCGATTTTGTTCCATGGTTGAGGCACAAATATAAATAAGGTGGGGTTTGATGTGAAAGTCGGTTTAAAGTGACGAGAAAGTGAGGTGAAATGTTTATGTAATGTGTAAGGGTCATATAATGAGGGTAAGGACATGTAGGGAGGTTGGGAGGGGGTATACAATGGTTGGGTGGGCTCAAAAGACGAAGAAAAGGCCAAAGGAGGACAGGGGGTCCATCCCGGTCGGGATGGGTCGTCCCGGTCGGGATGACCGTCTCGTCCCGGTCGGGAAGACCTCGTCCCGGTCGGGATGAGCTGTCAGTGAACCCATCTTTTGTGCACCTCATCCAGGACGGGATGACATCCTTCCCGGTCGGGATGGGCCTTCCATCCCGGACGGGATGACCTCTTCTAGGCTGGGAAGAGTCTCCTAACCCTCTATAGCTCCCAAAAGCTCGTTCCAAGCTTCAAAAACCGACTTCCCTTCACACAATCCAAGCTCCAACAATGACCACTCCTTACTAGGAGACACTTCTACTTCACACCTATCATAATAAACTCAAAGTACACATCAAATTCACTCCCTCACATCGCTCATCGAAATACCAAATCAATTACAAGAGCTTCACAAAACAACAAAAATCAAGAGAAAAATCACACAAATACAAGCACAAGTACTCTAAAGAGGAGAGGAGAATATACAACTTGACGGTTCTTTAGGAACTCCGTCAAACCTAGGATGGTGGACTCTCCTTCAACCGTAGCCCTCAAGGGCATGGAGGAGCAAGTCGAACGCGCTACCGACATTATAATGAAGGCCCAAGAAGCGCTCGAGCCTAGCCAACCTCCAAGGCCTCCAAGGTGGAGGCAAGAAGTAGGAATCCCAAGACCCAAAGTCATCATTCATGTCATCTCCGGGGTCTATTCATCCTACGAGCTTAACCGACCTCTTCCTCCCTAGGCATCGCCTCCAATCACAACAAGCTTCATTTCCAAGAAACGAGGCACAAAAAACGGCTTTGGCCTCATTTCCATGTTGCACACCCCCACACTTTCCTCAAGTTGTGGTTCCCCATCTTCATCATTCGTCCCCACATCATCTTGGAGGAGAGGATCGAAACTTCTACCGGCGGTTTCAATCTCTTCCAAGTCATTGTTTGGTTCACTAGCTAGGGGCTCTTGATGCTTGTCCACATTCTCGCACAAGGGCAACTCGAGGCTATCAATTTCACCCAAAAACTTCACAAACTCCACCAGATCATCCAACTCACCATCCTCCTCCAGTTCCTCACCAATGTTGCCTTCACTAAGGGTCATCTCCTCATTCGTCTCTTTTTGGGTAGACAATTGAGGTTCTTCAAAGCAAATCTCTCTATCAAAGGGAACAACGTTGGCGGCTTCGTGATTAGGTTGCTCCTCTTTCTCAAGTGGGCACCCTTCATCTAATTGCAATGTTCGGGATGAAAACATTACGGTTTGAACCGATAATGCATTTACTCGAGCATCCCTCGCCTCGTTTGCCCTTCGAATTTGGACCCATAATTCATTTTGTTCTTTTTGCAATTGAATGGCCGTTTCTTGGATGCTCCTTTGCATTTGAAGCATAGAATGAAACACCTCCGTGTCGGGTAATTGGTGATCATTGGGGTCTTTTAAAGCTCCTTGAAAATCTTGATGATGCCCAAGGGGTGGGGCATCATATTGTTGGTAGTGAGGTTGATGTGATTGGTAGTATTGTGGGTCATAGGGTTCATATTGTGGTTGGGGTGGAGGGTAATATGGTGGGTTTTGGGGGTATTGGCTTCCATAAGGTGAATCTTGATTGAACATGGTGGGTTCACATTGATAACTCGAGTAATAGTCACCATGATCGTAGGATTGGTAATCGTTCACTTGTTGGTAGCCGTTTTAATAACCTTGAAGTTCATACCCGTCTTGATTACCCCAAGAAGCTTGATAGTGATTAGGAGTCATCATGTCATAGCTTTGGTTCATGGAAGGAGAGGAGTAGCTCATATCGGCTCCCGAGTATGTGGAGTTTAGATCAAACCCCATGCTTGCTCGAAAATCGTAGTCCATACCCGGTTGGAAACCTCTCACCCTAGCAACCGTCCGTTTAAGCGGCTCTAAGTTGCAAGAAGAAGATAGTCACCACCTCTAAGCACAAACTGTAGACTAGGAACAAACGTGAGAAGTCTAGTGCTTTTTGGGCACTAGACAAGAGAGAAATAAACCACACACACACAAGAAGCAAGGAAACAAAAAGAAAAAAGAAAAACACAAACACAAAGACAAAGTCAAGTAACTAGGAAAACGAAGTCTAAACTAGCACCGTCCCCGACAACGGCGCCAAATTAATGGTAAGGATTTGTCATGAATCCCACCGATCAAATAAATAACCGGCTAATCCTAACTGGGTAGCTAGGGCAAGTCGGGTCGAATCCACGGGGACGGTAAGAGGCGTCTAGACTAAGGTCGCCTAAAAACGAGACTAAGTCCACGAGCTAAACTAACCTAGAGTAATAGGAAGGGGAAGAAGGCTAAGACTATGGCTAAGGAGACGGAGAAAACAAACAAGGAAAACGGGCTAGGATTAGGTCGGGGTCAAAGGGGTAACGGAATGGTCAAGGAAGAGCTAGAGTGAAGGAGGTAGTAGGGTAATCTAGGTATAGTCCGGGCTCTCGCAACTTAGACTCACCTAGAGGTTCCACCTAAAACCCATCTTGGCGACACACATGACAAACGGGGTTACTAGCGTGTTATTGTGGACTAGATCGCATCTGGGCTCTCGCAACTTAGACCGACCTAGGGGTCGTCCTCACCGGGCTCTTGCTACTTAGTGAGGGAACCGAACCCACAAGCAAACTATTACCCACAAGAGAAAAGCAAGAAAAACAAGCATATGCACATACTAGTCATTCAAGCATTTCAACAAACATGTGATATGCATCAAACCAAGAGGAAACCCAAATCTTCCACCAACATCTCCAACAAACCCTTAATCATCCAATTAACACCCTAATCACCCTACTAACCCTAGCAAGAGTACTACTCTAACATTATCAAACTAATTCTAACAAGAACAAGAGGAATCATCATAAGAAACAAAACATACCTAAACAAACTCAATCAAACTAACAAGAACAAGAACAAACAATAATAAAGATTCAAACTTGATAAACAATAAAGGATTAAGAGTAAAAGGAGAAGAAGATTGTACCAAACTAGTGAAGAGGAAACATTGAAACTTGCATTAATGAATAAAACCCAAAACAAACCACCAAGGTTGTCAATCTTGGATGGATCTTGAAGAATTCCCTTAATACAAGTACTAAACTAAGATTAAGGACTAATTACCGACTAATCTACTCTAATCTAAACTAATCATCCTTTTGGTTCCTCCTTGCTTCACATGGATTTCTCATCGATTCTCGGGACTCGGGATCGGGTCTCGGAGGCTCGAGATTGGGTCCCAAGGTCTCGGGGTCGAATCCAAGGCATTGAGTGATCGTTCCTTCACTTCGTTGGCTCCGAAAAGTGTATGTATTGAGTCGGAATCGCTCCAACTCTTCACGAATGGTCTCGGGAACCTGAAACGAACTAGAGGAAGCATAAGTAGCCCATAAATCGCTCCCAAGGAGCGATTCCACAAGAAAAATGGGACCAAAACACTACGAAATAGGCACTACAAACTACACTTATCAACTCCCCCACACTTAACCCTTACTCGCCCTCGAGTAAGCACAAACTAACTACTAAACTAGCCGAGCGGGTATTAGCGCACCCTACGCCCTTTCAACTCACGCGAGTGCACTTAGAGGAAAAGTGCACTTCGCAAGGCAAGTGAGGTCTTGCGACAAAACTGTGGATGCAACCGGACACAAAACACATAAACAACAAACACACAAACAAACAAACAAAAATCGGTTGCACCCAAAAGAAAACCAAATACCGCTTCCCTCAAACAAGCGGTGAAAGAAGCACCGGTTTAGGACTCAAGGCAAGTGACAACGTTCCCAAGCTAGCAATACAAACCAAGATGGATAAAACCCTAATAGTATGACGACAAAGCAATAAAAACGTTGGTAACTTACCTCAGTTCCTCCTAACCTTCTAAGAACGTACCACGGGACGATCGGCGGGATGGAAAATGATGAACCAAGGTGTTAGTCGACACTGTTGGTAAGTTAGACCCCGCCCCCTTTAGCGATGAGCCAAGAGGGTCGTCCCATGTCCGAAACCGCCTAACTAGTCCAAGTAAAAAGGTGGAAATATGCAAAATGAGGGAAGACCGACCATTACCGCTATCATCCTTCCTAGGGACTCAGTCCTTTGGTGGGCTCTTCACTGTAATAGTCGGTAAAAGGCTTATTTTGTGAGGTAGGGGTTATTTTTGTGAGACGGTCTTCTTTTGGCATTTTCTCTTTTCTTATGCATTTTTGCTTTGTTTGTTGCCATGCCATTTCTTTTTCTTCTTTTCTATTTTCTTTTTGGCTTTTGTGCCTTTTCTTTTTCTTCTTTATCTTCTTTCTTTCATTTTCTTTCTTTTTCTTTTCTTTGCCCTTTTGGCTTGATTTGGCTTTTTGGCATTTCTTTCTGATTAGGAAAGAGAGAATTCAACAAGTTGCAAATTATTGTGTGGATATGTGTAAGAGGTAGGTGAATGGGTGAGTCGGGGTTGCGCATCCCCTTTCAAACCCACAAAAAGGTGAAGAACTTGGACAAATCAAACGATCCTAAACATGGTCACCTAAGGGACGGGACTCGGCAACCAAGGCCTTTTCACACCGTGGGTGGTCATAATGGTCAAAATGCAAATCCCGTAGTAAATCCCTAGTAAGCTAGGTGGACTCAAGGTAAAGGACCAACGAAATCATTGATTTAGGGTCATTCTACTAGACTAAAGTCCAAGACTCGATTTACACTACTAGGAAGGGAAAGTAAGCACTCACACACTAGCCTTTAAACCGGGTTTTCGAAAACCATTTACACACAAGCCACACAACAAAACACAAAACAAAGACTCAACGGAAACGAAAGAAAAAGAAACAAAAGCAACAAAACAAAAAACAAAACAAAACAAACACATACATAACACAAACACCACCCCTAACTTCCAAATGAGCAACCAACCAACATCAAACTTTACAAAGCTCCTCCTGAGCACACCACATCCCATTCTCCTCCAAATTCCGCAAGAGACAAAGAAGGAAAAAGGGATAGAAGATGTTACCGGAATATTGATACTCGTAATATTCGATGCTTTATTATAGAATCAATATCGAATATTTAGAGTAGATTTTGAAAAAGTTGCTGAAAGATTATGTAAAGTTTCTGAAAAATTGTGTAAAAATTCTGATTAAAAAAATTGTGTTAAAATTGAGACTAAAAAAAATTGTGACTAAAAAAAATTGTGACGAAAAATTATGACAAAAAAAAATCGTGACAAAAAAATTGTGACAAAAAATTGTGAAAGGGAGAAAAACGGGATTTGAAACACCCTCAACCTACATGCTTGATTATCTCGAAAACGGACTCGTAGTGGCGGCTTAGGCGCGGGAGCGTTAAGATGTATATAGGTGAGTTATGGCGTGTATGGTTAGGGAGGGGATTTGGCGAGTGTTGCTCTCGGGTTTGTATATATTTTGCCTAAAATTGCCTAGAATTTTGGATTGGTATTTGTGTATGGTTTGCCTAAAATTGCCTAGAATTTCGGGTTAGTATTTGGATGTCGGGATGTTATGGATGAATTGTTGTTATGACTTGAATGTGTGACGGGAGGGTCCTATTTTTAGGATGACTAACTCGCAAAGGAAGAAAGAGTCACTAGTCGGGTTGAGGTAGGATTCCGTCTAAGGATAGGAATAAGTAATTCGAGTGGAACAAAAATTTCGTTGCTTGGTGAGGAAGCAATGTACCTCGGCTGAAATGGGGCTGCTTGGCCGAGTTATTTGATGCTCGGTCGAATACTTGATTTGGTATTCGGACAGGATTCCTACTTGGGATCGAATTCTATCCTTAAACGGATTTGCTTAATATTTTGCGAGGCTGATTTTTTGTAGTATTTGAGTCCAAACCGGACGTTTGAGGTGTCACGGCTGGTCCGTGTGTCTCGGGAAATATCTTTGACCGGGTTTTGACTCGGTCGCTAAAAGACGGTTTTGCCCGTGGTGCCGGATTCGACCCAAATTAGTCTTATTTGACTCGAAACGACCCACTGGGCCTGGATTTGAGGTTGGTTTTGTAAGATTTGTACTCCGTAATAAGCCTAAACCAAATGTCTATGATTCCGAGCCCATATCCGAGTCCATCAAAGCACGTTTGCGTCCGATCATCATCGGGTGTTTGGCGGGAACTATTATAGACACCTGGCGGTCAAAATGTGGGTGTCTACACTTATGTATTGACTTACCATTTTTATTTAATCAAGACATAGCTACAGTGTGTTATAATCCTACTTCTACAGTGCTTCCGCCACTGTATTGCGTTAGAATTTCTAAGGGATTACACGGCATCATCAGACTAGAGGCTACTCTAATTACCGTGGCAAGCTGCAACGCTACGGGCCGGACCGACCCACGAGGATTTGATTTCTTGGGCATGATCGAAGAAGAGTATCTCTTTAGGCCTTACTTCACAACTAGCATCGACACGATGCTGCAGAACCTAGGATACTTACCGGGGGCTACCTCAAGGCCATATCTTCTAGCTGGAAAGATTATCGAGGTCCTAAACGACGGCGAGTCACATTTCGGATTTGGGTATGCTATAACCCCAGAAAACGTTGTTCGGGCTGGTATTCACAAGGCCATCGATATTCTCAAGGGTACTTACATAGGCCCTTATAGTCCGAAGTTAACTGATTACTTCATCACTCCAGTTTTCGGAGCTATCCAAGTGGGCCTCTACCAACCCACCATCACATATTCCAAGACCAAAACGGCTCGGGAATGCAATTTCATCCTCGATGACATATTTGCCCTCGTTCAAACCGAGTCCAAGGAAGGGTAAAACAACGCCGAGCCCGTGCTAGGGCTCCTATTTGGAGAAGACAAAGTCGTCCCTGCTCCAAAAGACGACCAGGTCTACCTGATCCTCCGCAGCGATCGGTTCGACCCAACAAAGCTGATCACCGAAGTTGGTGTAGATACAGGAAAGAGAGCCTGGAGAAAGACCATCAAGTGGACCGACAGTCAAGGACGGGTCTACAAGCTAACCGCCGGCGAGGGAGACTTGCCGGATACCGAGTATGAGTCAGAGTCAGAGTCGGAGTATGAGTCCGAGTCTAGAGGGTCTGGTGCTAGAGTCGAGTCTGTAACCCCTCTTCCCTTATCCACTGAGGTCTCGGGGCCTGTCCCAAGACCTCTCCTTATCCCGCCACTGACCAACGATTAGATGGCCGCTCTTTTCGAGCTGTTCACAAAATTTACCATTAATAATAATAACGAAAACCGTTCTGCTTACCACTTGTCTTATTTCCAAAATTTTCTCAATTTCAAATATCTTATATGCAATGACATTGAGAAACCCGACGAACAGGTACCTCCACATCCACATCTGATCGAACAGCTTGAACAAAGGGAGTCCCAAGATCCGGTAATCGAAGAAACCGAGTCCATCAACGTGGGAACCACTTTAGAGCCCCAGATGCTTAAGTTGGGCCTATCCTTAGATCCAGATGAGAGAAGACAATTCACATACCTCCTCCAGGAATTCAAAGATGTTTTCGCATGGTCCTACAAGGACATGCCGGGTATAGATCGGGAAATAGCCGAACACCGAATACCCATCAAAGATGGGTGTAAACCGGTAAAGCAAAAACTCCGAAGGATGAAGCCCGAATGGTCTCTCGAGGTCAAACAGGAAGTAGACAAACAATTCAAAGCGGGCTTTATACAAGTGTCTGAATATCCAGACTGGGTCGCAAACATCGTGCCGGTACCCAAGAAGGACGGCAAGGTGCGGGTATGTGTAGACTTCCGGGACCTTAACAAGTCTAGCTCAAAAGATGATTTTCCGTTACCACACATCGACATACTGGTGGATAACACGGCCGATCATGCCCTTCTGGACGGGTATGCCGGATACAATCAGATTAAAATGGCAGAAGAGGACATGAGTAAGACCACCTTCATTACACCTTGGGGTACTTACTGTTACACTGTTATGCCATTTGGGCTTATCAATGCCGGGGCCACTTATCAACGGACCGCCACTACTTTATTACATGACATGATGCACAAAGAAGTGGAGGTCTACGTGGACGATATGATCGTTAAGTCCAAAGACCGGACTGGGCACATTGCGGCCTTAAGAAAATTCTTCATCCGACTGCGCAAGTACAACATGAGGCTAAACCCTCAAAAATGCAGTTTCGGGGTATCATCGGGCAAATTACTGGGCCATATCGTTAGCCAATGCGGCATCAAAATCGACCCAGCTAAAATCAAAGCCATCACCGAGATGCAACCACCCAAAACCGAAAAAGAAATATGGGGGTTTCTCGGGAAAGTCCAATACATCAGCCGGTTCATTTCAAAATTAACCATGGTATGTGAGCCCATTTTCAAGAAACTGAAGATAGGAGAACGGGTACTGTGGGACGACAAATGTCAAACGGCCTTCGACAAAATCAAGGAGATACTGTCTGCTCCGCCGGTGTTAATGCCACCTCAACCCGGCTTGCCTTTGTCGTTATACCTAACAACGACCGAGACAGCCATGGGGGCTATGCTGGCCCAGACAGTTGATTCAGAAGAACGGGCTATTTACTACATCAGTAAAAAGTTCCTCAAATATGAATGCAACTACACAATGCTCGAAAAGACGTGCCTAGCGTTGGTTTGGGCCACTAAAAAGCTCCGACATTACATGCTTAGTCACGAGGTACATGTTCAGTCCAAAATGGACCCTATCAAGTATCTGTTCGAGAAGCCCATCCTCAACGGCAGGATATGCAGATGGACTTTAATGTTATTTGAGTTTGACCTCAAGTTTGCACCATTAAAAGCCATCAAGGGCCGGGTAGTAGCCGAGTTCCTCGCCGATAGCCCAATATCTGAAGAGGACTACACCGACACTTGGGCCTTTCCTGATGAAGACATATTCCATACTGACACCGAAACATGGGATTTGTATTTTGATGGAGCATCCAACTTTCGAGGATTCGAGGTCGGAATTCTGCTAATCTCACCACGAGGGGAACACACCTCCTTATCTATCAAATTGGACTTTGACGTGACCAATAACGCAGCCGAATACGAAGCATGCATTCACGGGTTGCAAGCCGCCGCTGATTTAGGGGTAACAAACCTCCGGGTCCACGGTGATTCATCATTGGTCGTCAATCAGGCTCTCCAAAAATGGAAAACTCGGAACGCCAATCTTGTGGCTTACCAAGCACGGGTAAGGGTTCTAGAGAAACAATTCCAAAAGGTAGAATACATTTATCTGCCCCGGGAAGAAAATCATTTCGCAAATGCACTTTCCAAATTAGCATCTCTATTGAACATCCCGGATCACCTGACCAGCATGCCGATCTGTGTCGAGAGACGGTCCGAGCCGGCGTATGTACACGCGATCCAAGACATCGTGATAACCGATCCGGAACCATGGTATCAACCAGTCTTAACTTACTTGGCAATGGGAGAGTATCCCCGGAAACCAAAAACCGGGCCAAGAAAGCTCTGCGGAGATTGGCAACCCAATTTGTTCGCACGGATGACGGGCAATTATACAAAAAGACGGCACATGGGGCTCTCCTCCTATGCATCGACAAAATACAGGCCAAAAAGATAATGGCCGAGGTACACGATGGTGAAAACGGCCCGCATATGAACGCCCATATGCTAGCCCGCAAAATCATGAGGCTCGGGTATTATTGGAACACCATGGAAACAGACTGTCAGTTATATGTCAAACACTGCCATAACTGTCAGATCTTTGCCAATGTACATCATATACCATCTTCCCTCTTATATACCATGACATCACCATGGCCATTTTCGACATGGGGTATAGACATAATTAGAAAGGTGCATCCTTCCGGGACGGGAGGTCATTGCTTCATTTTGGTGGCCATCGACTACTTCACCAAATGGGTCGAAGCCGAGTCATACCGTGTCTTGAACGCCAAGCACGTGGCCAAGTTTATCCAGAATAAGATCATATGCCGATACGGGATCCCACATGAGTTTATCAGTGATCACGGGACCCATTTCCAAGCTGAAACTGCCGCATTGCTGGCAAAATATAAAATTCAAAGGCATACATCTTCGCCTTACCGACCTCAAACAAATGGAGCGGTAGAAGCGACCAATAAAACAATTGTCACCATACTTAAAAAGATGGCTGAGAATTACCAGGACTGGCCCGACAAAATACCCTTTGCCCTATGGGGATATCAAACCTCGATCCGCACTGCAACCGGAGCAACCCCGTATTACTTGACATATGGAATGGAAGCGGTCCAACCTATCGATCTAGAAGTACCATCCCTCAGAATTTTACTTGAAAGCCAAGTACCTGAAGCAGATTGGGTCCAAGCCCGATACGATTCGCTAGTCCTTTTAGACGAACGGCGATCACGGGCCCTCAACAATATCCAAATATATCACAAGAGGATCCAGCGGGCTTTCAACAAAAGAGTTAGGCCCAGAAACATCAAAGAAGGGGATCTGGTCCAAAAATCGGTTCGTGCCTTACTACCGGTTGACCCAAGGGGTAAATTCAAACCCAACTGGGCTGGGCCATACTTAGTCAAGAAGGTCCTATCAGGAGGAGCGATGATGCTGACAGACTTGGACGGGAACAAATTTGTCAACCCAACCAACTTGGACCAGCTGAAGCGCTACTACCCATAAACCTCATCTCAATGTCATTTGCAAAAGTTTATAAAAATTTGTCTTTTTATAAATATTCAAAAATTATAGACAAGTCAATAAGTTAGAATTAATTATTCTACTGTTGCACATCTCGGATTAATAATCTTGATGTATTTCGAAAATTGCAAAAAATCAATCAAATCAAATTTTGAACTACGTTTGGTTTGATTCCGCTAATCGTGGAAACGTAGGCAACCCCTCAAAAGGGTACAACCATTGCAATAAAAGAAAAGACGGGAACGGTATTCTTTAATACGTCTTTATTTAACCGATAAACTCGGGAATTAAAAAAAAATTGTGCCAAAAACGGCAAACACACACAAAGAAATCACACCCAAAAATTAATAATAATACTCAAATAATAATAATGGAGACTAATAGCCGGGCATTTTGCCCTTCCCCTTGTCCTTCGGGTCGCGTGGAGCCTGAGGTCTTCGAGGTGGTGGCGAGCGTTCCCGAATCACAAGTGGAACCTCCTTGGCACGAGCCCGTTTCTTCGACGACGGGTCTTCTACCACAGTCTTCGGTCCAATGCGAGCCCGCACGTGCTTGGGTAATCTGTCCCGTGGGCCAAGTCGGTCCTGCACGGGTAGTTTTGGGCCTAGTCTCTTCTCCAAGTCAGTCTGGGGGCTCACCTTCCCCCAAGCCCCTTTAGCACTAGACCCTCCAGCTTGAGTCTTAGTCTTCTTCTTCTGCCCTGACATAAGACGGACTAGGGTAGCAGGAGTGTCTCCTTCGTCAAAAAAGCTCATGTTGTCTTTAGCTTGTTCCCTTCGTAGCAGATCGAAAGCTTCATCAACCTTCAGAGCAGCTCGGGCTTTAGCATCGCCAGCTTTGGTCCACTTCGTGTAAGAGTCTGAAACCCAGATCGAATGGCGAGATTTGACAATGGGCCAAGTATGCCGTGTGTACCATCCTTACATCCAGGTATCACACATTACGTCAGTCAGTTGGGTAGGGTCAGTCACAACTGCTTCCACTTCAGGGATTCGCTGGGTCCATCCATACTGCCTTAGTATGCGATCTGGGTAGAGATGAACCGTCTGCCTGAAAGATAGGATCACCTGATACCGGGCTCTGTCCCTCGGGTCCAAGCCTCTCCAAAGGTAGATGGGCCACCACGGAACTACCCATCGCATTAACGGGCCACCACGGAAAGACAAAACCTCGTCCCAATACTTTTGGGTAATCTGACGAGAAAAATCAATGGCCCGCCGCCTCGTCATCACCTGGTTATGACGATAGTTGCTCGCATCAAGGGGAAGATCTATCACTGATAGCCTCTCATATAGCCAAATCTGAAAAAAGAAACAAAAAACATGAGTTCCCAAGGCAAAATAGACGCCCGCCTAAGGCCACTCGATCGAGTACCTAGGACACTCGATCAAGTGGTACCCCTGAACACAAACAGGGGGCTTTTACGAGGGCACTCGATCGAGTGCCAAGATGACTCGATCGAGTGGTACCTCTGAGAGCAGATCAGGAGGTTTCTACGAGGGCACTCGGTCGAGTGCCAAGATGACTCAATCGAGTGGTACCTCTGAGAGCAGATCAGGAGGTTTCTACGAGGGCACTCGGTCGAGAGCCAGGGTGACTCGATCGAGTGCCCACTGCAGCAAGCAATTCGCGAATTTTTTAAAAAAAAACGAAAATCGAGAAATTGAAAAAAATTAAATGCACAGTAACATACTTGCAGCAATCGGGTGCTCCCGGTAAGACGAATTGATGAGTCCCTCTTGCGGTTGTCCAACCCTTGGATAATCTCGCCCGTGATCAGCCAAGCCGGGCTGTGTTCAGTCTCCATCAGGTCTACTACGGTCAAAAGATGGGTGTTTCCCATGCAGGATAGCAAATCCATGTGACCCTCGAAAGCATATACGTGGAGCATGCAGAAAGAAAAAGCCCTACGGCTGTAAGCCGGTCTGACCCGAACATCAAGAGGATTCATAAATTTCTCAGCCAAGTCGATCAGAGAAATATTATCACCTTCCATCATGCGGGATACCTCGTTGTGAGAAAGCCCTAGAAATTCTCGAAGCTTTCTCCTCGGGTCATAGATCGAGTACGGGACAGCGGGACGGAGTATCGGGTTCCATCCTCCTATAGCTGCAATCTCATCAGGTAAAGGGCAAACTTCACCCCGAGGAAAGGCGAACACATGATATATGTCGTCCCAGTAGGCCAAGCATGCATCCAAGAAGTAACGATCAACCACCATCTGACGGAATGGGTACAGCTGAGTTATACCCGTCTGGTTAAGCGCTACCCTATCTGCGTCGGGACCATTCTTGCAGCATCACGGTTAATCTATCAATTCCCATGACTAGTTTCTTGAGAAGGATGAAAAGGTTTTCTTTTTAAGAAGGGAGTGAATTGTGATGAATTTGTGAGAAAATCAAAAGCATCAAAGGGGTATTTATAGAATCAATTCTATAGCCCTCTTTCCATATCACAAGAGTTTCCTAATCCCAATCAGAATCAACCCACAAGCCTAATCCCGATACTAGCACAAAATATTCATCCCGAACTTTCCTAATTTCTTTAGGAGTCAAAATTTCAAACAAATTTCAATTTTTCAAAATTTTCAAAACTTTCAAAATTTTCAAAAAATCATTTTCCCCATCGCGACTCATTTTACTACCTACGTGTTGCATGCATTTTATGTGACTTATACAGGTACGACTCATACAGGGACGTGCAACCCACTATATCTCCCCAGCGGAAGCCAACGATGGCATTTCACGTGATGGGCCTACATACAGGCGCACCCGGGACTTATGCGACAAGTCCAATTCCCCACGGAGTTATCGTCATCAGCTCAGGTATGACTTCTAGCTTATGGCTGGCGAGCCCTTCACGCGAGTCTAATGGACTATAAACGACCCGACCGGAAGTCCGCCAGGCTTCAATCCTCGATTGGCCTGGTGGCTACTCTGACTTTCGCCTTGTCCAAGCCTTAGTCAGAGTGGAAGCTCTGTAGACACCCGCATTTTGACTGCCAGGTGTCTATGGTAGTTTCCCAAAAAACACCCGATGATGATCGGACGCTAACGTGTTTCTACGCGCTCGGATATGGGCTCAAATTCATTAGTTGTTGGCTAATGCACTTACGGAGTACAAACCTCACAAAAATAACCTCAAATCCAGGCCCAGCGGACCGTTCCGAGTCAAACAAGACTAATTTGGGCCAAAACCGACACCGGGAATAAAATCGACTTTTTTACGATTGGGTCAACCCTGGTCAAAGTCGTTTCCGAGACATACAAAACAACCATCCACAACATCAAAAGTCAAACACAAACTCATCAAAAAATCCAAGTCGTGGCCCAAAACAATGGACCCGCGCGACCCAGCTGGGCTACTCGATCGAGTGCCCCCTCCACTCGATCGAGTGGGCCTTTTTCAAGCCCGGCTGCAGGCATAACGGGCCACTCGACCGAGTCAGCTGGTTACTCGGTCGAGTAACCCTAACCGGGTGCCCTTGTCTTTGCCTATATAAGCAACCCCATGCACAACATCTTTGACACGTTTACAAACCCTAAAAACTTTACAACCCTAATCAAACCCTACTCTACACTTCGCAAACCCTGGCCCTAGCCTAGGAACCGTAACCCTAAACCTAGCTTTAGGAATCAAACACCCTAACCACCACAAATCAACCTCCATAAGCCTTGATAATCCCGTGTTAAAGCCGCGACTACGAGTCCATACCGAGCACAAGAACATGTAGGTTGAGGGTGCAAAACCCTTTCTTCCCTTCTTCTCTTCCTCTCGGCATCTTCTTCCTCATTCTCTTCATTTTTGTTTATTTATTTATTTTATTTATCGCATTCTAATATCGATAGTATTATTAGTATAAAACATTAAAATACCCGTCGATTTGTGTCGAGTGCAAAGAATGTCAGGATAAGGAAACCCGAATATACAAGTGTACTGCACATAGCGTTGCCGGTCACTTGTCCTGACACCCTAGCATTTGATTATTGAAACGGGTCAATTTCAACAATAACTTGTTTATTTGCGTCTGCATCGCATATTGCATCGACTTTCTAAAAACCTTTTTCAAAACACATATTTTTTAAGGGTCGAAACCCGTTGACGCGGATCCGGCATCACAATCCCTAGGGATTTATTTCGATGTCGGAAAAGCCGAGGGAATCAAGTCTTTCAATTCTAAGCATAGCGTCAATCTCGTAGATTCGATACTAGTTCCATAATTAGACGTCGAATCTAACGATCTAGTCACATAAGTTAACTAATGCGATTTTTCGTTGATGCTAAAATAATTGTCAATACAATTCATTAGATTTACGACATTATTAAACGCGGAGGAAATCTACCATATCGCAGTAGTTAGTTTAAGTCGACTTAAATTAATTTTTCATTATTATCACTCCAGTATTCCATATCGATTCAATAATCGAGTATGGGATACGACGAGTATTCAAGTTCAGAATTGAGTATAAATTCCATAATATTTATGCCCAATTCATCAAATCATCAAAAATCAAAAGCAATTTTGAAGTCGGTATAAAAATTGCAAACGAACCTGGTTCGTACAGGTGCCACTCGACCGAGTGCCTACGCCACTCGATCGAGTGACATCACCAAAATCGAGACAGAATGTCTCTTATGACCTTCACTCGGTCGAGTCTCACAGTGACTCGGTCGAGTGGCAACGTACTCGGTCGAGTTGGTCAATAACTCGGTCGAGTAGGGTCGTAAAATCCGGACATAAACTTTTTCAGAGGTCCACTCGGTCAAGTCACACCATGACTCGGTCGAGTGGCCCTTAATCACGTCAAACCGTGAGTCCTATAACAGCATTCGAGTCTCGTTAATCGTTTTTCGTGACTTAAGTCGACACGTGCCTAATCTATCACGTGAAACACCCTTTTCAAAATCATGCATTAACTCGCTAGCATCATTCAATATTTTCATAAACCGTTATATCGTTACTAACGCGTTTATTGTTTCTCTTGCCAATTTTGGTTGTTTGTTTTATCGTACTAAAATGAACCCGCATGCTAAAATACAACTTCGACGTTAATATTTTAGTTGCATTAAATCGACATTGAAACCCTTTCAATTCATTCGTATGCTTAGGGAAAACAATCCTTGCATAAGCATTCTCACCGAATTACTAACGCGCATATTAGAGAGTCAATCGATATCCTAGTAGAGGCCGCTAGTGCGGGCGGGGTTGGGTGTCCTTCGTGGTCTTCCCAACACGTACCCTCACCCCTTACTCAGAACCTCGGTTTCCGGATGCCCGAAACCATTGGCGCACGAGAGTCATTCAATACACAATAACCGGTAGTGACGGTATCGGTATCAAATGCTAAGGGACGAGCCCAATAAACTCTGACATCGGAAATGGACCGTATTTTGTATACGACCGACTACGACATAGAGTGGGTTCGAACGGGCCCGAACTCCCACAAAGTTCGGTGGCGACTCCACTTCGATTTAAATTTCCATTCGATCCGTTTTCATATGGAGATTCATTCGCCTCCCCAAACCCGCGCGTGGCCGCGTCGGGGTGGACCTATGTCATGTCCACACCACCGTTAAATGAAATTTAACATTCCGCACTTTATCAAACACTGTCACATAAACAGTCTGAGTAGTGACATCCAAAAGATTAACATCATATCGAACAGGCTGCCATAAAAGCCAAATTCTCCTCCCTTTATGATGAGTATTATTAGTACTAATAGCCCAATCATTACAAATGTTATTCTTAACCTTCAACCAATTACTATTAGAAACTCTAGTCTCTAAGAGGCTAAATAATCCAACCTTATTCTTATGAAGGAACCATTTTAAATTCTTCTGTTTAGTTAGACTATTTAGTCCCCGAACATTCCAAAAGCCAATATTATCCATGATCAGGAGGCAGATTCTCCCTTCCTCCACTATTTCCCTTACTCGAACTAAGGAGGGCTTGCAAAAAGGACAAACCCCCTGGTTCAAACCTTTTCTGTCCCTCTTCTTCAGTCCTACCCCTCACTATCTGTGGTGACACAATCTCTTGATGATTAACCGCTGGAGTGACCAATCCTGTCTGATCAACCAACAAAACCTCTGGCGATTTTACACTAGCTGGTTTTGGCTTCCACACTTTCAGAGTCTCATGAGGTTTCATAGTTGGCTTAGTTTTGACATTCCCTTTCCTGCACACCTCCTTTAGATGCCCTATCCCATTGCACTTCAGACACTCAACTGGTGTCCATTCATATAATATCTGCACTTTTTGTTCAACTCCTTTCTCATCAAGAAACTTAATTTCCTTCGGAAAATTTTGATTAAACTCCACTTCCACCAAGATTTTAGCATAACTCAAGAAAGTTCTGTGACTAGTTATCTCATCACATTTAATAAACTTTCCAATAAGTACAGTAATCTTAGTGAGACTTGATATACGCCAGAATTTCACATCCAATCCCTGCATCTTAATCCATATTGGTACGTTTTTGCACGATTGCTTTACCAAAACACTATCTACGGTCCATTCTTTAAGAATGACAGGTTTGCCATCAAACATTAAGAACCCAGTGTCTAGGGCTTTCAACTTATCTTCATTGGCATGGAATCTAACCAAGAAAACACCATTTGAAAGAACAAAGACCTTATTTATCTTTAAATTCTTCCAAGTTCTCCTAATGAAACCAATAATGACAGCTTAAGGAGGATTAGCACCTAGTACGTACCCATAAATGGCAGTAGACCAATACTTTACCTCCCCTGCTACATCATCCTCAGTAAGCTGCAAGAGACCTTCCCCTGAGTGTTCCTTTCTTAAAATTTCATCTCCATTTTCATCCTCACCCATCTCCTCTTCGCTTACATCTGTTTCATCGTAAAAAACGTAAGACTGTAAAGTCTCAGCTGCCTTTGAAGTTTCCTCTGATTCTCGCTGCTTGTGTGTATTGATCCTATTTTCTTTAAGTTTAGCTATTATTAAAGAATTATTTGATGGTTTTTTTGTGGAATTTGATGTATTTTTTAATGAATTTGATGTGTTTTTCTTGGATCTTGTCATATTTCCCCAAAAGCTACTACTCAAAACTCTAGGTTTTTAGAGGAATTTCTCTTTCTATCTCTAGCATCTTTTTGTTACTAACCATTGTCGAAATCCCGTTTGGTGTACCATGATCCCATTGATCGGGAGTTTCGGTGGTATTAACGGTAATCATTGTCAACGGTTTTGCTTTGGCCAAGGCGATGGCACTAAAGAAATGATATTTTTTTGAAAGTAGTGAGTGTAAAATTTGCCATGATAACGGCATCTAAAAATGTTTTTCCTTTTTGAAAATTACGGTTTGACCGGAGTTTCGGCATTCAAAAGGTCGTTTTGAAAAGAGGAGGTATTTTTCGAAAACAAAATTGGGTGCGGTTGAATATGTTGGCGTGGTTGAATCCATATTTTTAGTGTTTTATTTGGGTTGTTCAAACACGCTACACGCTACACGTAACTATTCGTGGGCGATAGCCTACACGAATAGTCTTTACTTAGGTATTGACAAATCGTCTAGAGAGACGAGTGTCATACCGTCTGTTCGTAACTATCCGCTTATTATTCCCGCAAGGTACGCGTTAGGCGGCCGAAGCGTCAATCGAGGATCTCTCCGCGTGTCTCTAAGAATCTTACCGCGAAGGTCGATTGGTCCTGATATCAGTTAGGGTGGCTTTTTAGGGCCAAAACCTGTAGTGACCACAACTAGGAACTAAGAAATGAGCTTCACCGACCTCGTTCAGGTTACACCACCACTAGAAATTTGTTTCCAAATCCCCAGCGGAGTAGCCAAACTGTGGACGTCCGTCCGCACCACCCGGTGCCCCGCGCGGGACCGACCCGGTTTTTCAACGTGTGGCGGCTGCCACCAACGCGGCCCCCTCCCGGTCGGGGGCCGGTCCAATCTCGCGTACGGGGAGATGTTTCGGACTTCGATTCGGATGACGATCCGGACTTGTACTAGACGGGTGGGGGCACCCGTGTTTTTGTTTGGAATCGATCGAGTCGTGGTTGTAAATGTTTAAAGGCCGATTCATTTGGAAGGGCGACCTTTTTAGTGAACCAAATTCGTTGCCGATTTGTGGAGTCGCCACCGAGTCAATTATGGGGACTCGGAAACCGTTCAAGTCAACTTTGATCCCTAGCCGGCTCAAAGTTGAGGGGCACGGGACCTAAAGATAAAAACTTGTACCCTTAAGCACTCCATGCCTGGAATGACTATTGCCAATGGTTTCGGACATCCGGATACCGTCGATTCTGAGTAAGGGGTGAGGGTACATATTGGGAAGCCAACATACGATAGATGTCAACACCCAATCTCGTCCGCACTATAACGGCCTCTACTAATCAATCAGTGGGCGGATAACCTAGTTTGTTTGTTGTGGCGGAAATACTATAACATCCGTTGTTTTCACCCTATACCTTTTGCTACGTCGGTTGTTTAAGGAGAAGTAAGCATTGTCGTCAAAGTAGTTGTGTTTACATTCTTTGCATGCGATTTCACGTGACAGGCAGGCCATGAAAGATGCACGTATGAGAGTACAGAGTACTAATATTATAGGTATTAGGAAGTCAGTTTTAACGCGATAATACGGATATTAGTCGTTCTCGTGATATACCTTACCTGGTATTCTGCTTAAGATGCGTCGGCTCGGTATTAATAGAGATGCGTCGAACCTAGTAAGGCGAGCACCTGGACTAATACGGAACCCGACCATCACTTTGTTCAGTTTTAGTTATTTTACGTTTTGAATTTCGTATTAGGTGATTTAGCATGTGATTATAATGTCATAAAAGCAATAAATCATACGAAAAACTGTAAATGCGAATGTAAGTAAATCACATTGTGAGGAGTTGCACCCTCGGAGTATACACTAAACGGGACGCGATGCATAGATAGTTGAGAACGGATCTCAGAATTACTCGGGTCTATTTTATACATTTTAGTGTTTGCGGTTGAGGTTGGGACGTTACGTGTTTTAGTAGATGTTTGTGGAGCTAGTGTCCACATCTAGTGTTATCGTAGTGCATAATTAAAGAAAGTACAAGAATGTAAAGTTTTGTTTAGATGACAACCTAGTGACGACTCGGCTTTCAAGGCAGATCCTCCTAGCTTGCCTAGTGATTTCGGCAGAGCTCCGTTACCGTTGACCCTTCCTGCGGCTACTCTGGAAGAGCTTCGTTACTATGGGCTGATCCTGCAGTTAATTCGGCAGAATTTCGTTACTAGACTTGAGCTAGTCGAACACAGGCACCTCGGTATCGAGTGGGGTGCTCGAAGGTGAGGAGTAGCGTCGATGTCGCTTTTTATCGGAACTACGATAGAGTGGATCGTTTGCCTCGGGTGTCGGAGTGCGAGCCCTTAGCGAGAAGTTTAGAGGGAGAAGAGAATTGAGAATTGTGTTGAATGAATGAGGTGAAGGGGGGAATTTATAGGTGTTTTCGGCCCTCATCACCCATATGAACGCCTGAGTTGTGGCGCACCAAGACTCAGGCGCCTGGGTTCAGGCGTGGGGAGTCTAAGACGCGTGAGGTGAGGCAGTTGGTGTTTTGAAGATACGATTTTGATATTTTCCAAAACCGAGAGAGAGGTGTATAATACATAACTTGGAGGTTAAGGATTCCCGGGGCTTGACCTAGCGCCATGAATTTAGTGGGCCTTACATGTGAATCCCGAGGTTCGCTTGGTGCGGTGCTGACTCGGTTCGAGTTTCGAGACCGACTCGGAGGTCCCGGTGTCTGAATTGACTCTAATTAGTGTCTATGCGACCGTACCGACACGACTAAGGCTGCCATCATGTTAGTTTGACTTTTCCGAGTAATTTATTTGATCTGTTCAATAGAAAAACTACCTAAAACATCGCAAACCCGCGTCACGTTGCAGTCCTATCGTCATAGGGTGTTTGTTGGGCACTTCTACAGCCACCAGGTCCAAATCTGGGTGTCTACCAATTCCTAAACCCCCCAACAAGAAATCTACTCACTACTCATAATGGAAAACAACAAAACGTTAACGAAAGAGAAAATAACTACAACATGCATATTAACTAAATCTAAAGGAAATAATAACAAAAACAATGAGGAGATTACGATCTACCAAATTAACCACAAAACTATAAAAGAAAATACAATCAACAAAATAGACTGGAAAATAATCTAGAGCAATATAAACTAGATCTAGAGAAATTAACAACAAACAATGAATAAAAATGCGATCAACACAATAAACTTGAAATGATCTAAAACAACATAAATAAAGATGATCAAAACAAGACAATAATGAAAGAACAATAAAATGAACCATATTGAAAGAACAAGATTAAATCTAAACTAGAGATTAGAGAGTAGAAGAGAAATATACCAACTATGTAGATCAACAATAAAGAAGAAGATTGCATGAATAAAGGTTGAAGCTTTGATGAAGAAAATAGAGGATTTGTCACTAATCCCTTAATAATCTTCACAAATCTTCAATAAAAACTTGAAATAATATTCTACAAAGCTTGAAATTAAGATCTAAAGAAACGAAATTGATGGAAACTATGGAGATCTACTACTAAATTACTATGTAAAACTACTAGAATTGTAGAGAATTACTAAATTACTACTAGAATAATCTACTGATGGAGGCCTAAACCAATGGAAGTGTTATGGAATAATGGAATTATAATGTGATGGCTTAGACAACAAACTAGGGTATACATATATATAGTAATGCCTTAATGGATCCCTTAACCTAAAGCCCAAATCCAACTTTTTGCTCCATTAGTGAGACAATCACCCTATAATCTTCATGAGGTGGAACTTCGCCCCGTCGTACATGGACTAATACCGCCGGGTGAAACTTCACCCGGTGGAATTTTTCCAGTTTGGCATTTTTTGACCTTTTTACCGTCGGGCAAAACTTCACCCAGTGGGCGAAAGTTTCGCCCGGTGGGTAAGCTCTCAGAAAATCTTCGGGGAGGCAAATTTACCGTCGGGCGAAACTTCGCCCGATGGTGTTTCATCCGGTGAAATTTCACCCGGTCATTTTTCTAGCCTCTTTTCTTGTCTCATTCTTCGTCGTATGATTGGATGGCTTTGAACTTTAAGTTGTGTGCTTTGCTTTTCGGACGGCATTCCCCTCTCTTGTGCTCGTAGAAGCTCGATCATGCATTTGGTGCCAAAACCTATCAAAATCGATAGAAAAACTACCAAAAAAACGTAAAACGCACAAGAGGGACGCTAATGCGAGAAATACTCAAAAGAGGGCGATAATCGCACTCTAATCTCCCAAAATGATGGAAAAACGAGTCTAAATGGGAGAAATAACGGTCTAGTTTTAGCACACAACAATTGTCCCACACTAAACCGTTGCTCGTCCTCGAGTAAAGACCCAAAAACAATTACAAACTATTACTACTAGCTAGACTATGCTATGTTGATACAAGGCAATTAATGGGCCCGCTCCATCCCTTCAACTCACATCGAAATACCCATGAGGTAGAGTACTCTCATGTAAGGCAAGTTGGGGATAGCTCAAAATGGTGGATGCGACTAAACACACAAACACAAATAACACGAAAGAATAGACGCATCCAAAACAAAAATAAAACACTGAATCTCTCATCGAGACGGTGGGGAAGACATCGATTACTTACCTAACACAATCATAAACGTTAGAGATAAATCACCCACGTAAACAAGGACCAAAGCCTAATACTATGACATTAAAGAAACAAAGATGTTGATAACTTAGCTAGGTCCTCCTAATCTTCTAAAGGAGTACTTCGGGGCGTTAAACGGAATTGAAAAAGTGAACCATGGATTCGTTTGACAATTTAGGTAGGTGCAGTCACGCTCTATTTGGCTAAGCCAAGTGGGTCGTTCCAAACTCGAATTTCCTAAATTCGCCCAAACAAAAAGGTGGAGTGTTTATAATTTTTCTTTGTAGATCGACTAATCACCACTATCTTCCTACCTCGGGACTCGGTCCTCTAGTAGGCACTTCACGGCGACGAATCGATAAAGGTGTTTTTTTTAAGGAGATGTTTTTGATGATATGATTTTCATTTGAAGCTCCTTTTCTCTCCTTGTTTTTCATATTTTTGTGCCCCTTTTCTATTGCTTTGGTTTACCCTTTTTGGCTTTTTGATGTGGTTCAAAACCAAGCTTTGAGGTTTTTTTTGTGTAAACTTATTGTGGTGATGTATAGGTGGAGGAAAAATAGGTAATTGAGAACACGCGTCATTCCCGGATAACCCACAAAAAGGCGGAAATAATTTGGACTAAAGATGCAACGGTCGTTCGAGCAAGGTCACCTAGAAAACGGGATGCGGGAACCAACGCCTAACTCCTCCATGGGTGGTCAAGGTTGTCAAATGCAAACCTCGAAGTAAACCTCTAATAGAAAAGGTGGACTCAAGCTAAAGGATCAACAAATTCATTGATTTAGAGTCATTCTACTAGACTAAGGTCCAAAACCTACAATGGGTTGTCTACCATGGAATGTAAACTCTTGTAATACGTTTGTAATCGGGTTATTGAAAACATATAGTCATAGACACACTATACAAAAGCAAAAGGAACACACGAAAAAGAAAAGGCAAATAAAAGAAAACACAAGTAAGGTCATGTACTCCATACTCCATCGACATTCAAGCATAAAATCAACGACAACACCCAAAATGCTCAACTTCGAGAGCCTCCCAATAGCAACAACCTAACTCCTCTACGAAAGTAAAGAAGAAAGAAGGAAGCAAGTTACCAAGCGGGGTGCTTTCATAATCTCTTCAAATCGTGCTATCAAGGTGGTGGTTACCTGTAAGAGTAGAGAACAAGACCATACACGGGACACAAAAGCATAACGAAACGAGAAAGGAAAATGAAAAAAGGAAGGGAAAATGTTTCTGGTTTTTGAGTTTTTTCAAATTTTTATGGTTTTGGATGATTTTTGAGAAAATAAAAGATAGATGATCCCTCCCCCACACTAAAATTGTGCATTGTCCTCAATGGACAAGCAGGGAAAGATCGAAAGAGACGAAAAAGAAAAATAAGGAAAATCTTTTTGGATTTTTATGATTTTTCAAACGTTTTTGGATTTTTTAAAATTTTTTGGAAAAAAAGAAAATGAACAAAAAGAAAGCGGTGATTAGTGGCGGGCCTAGATGCAATCACATCACCTAGACCCTAGCCAAGTGGCTAAGAAATCGAAAATGAAAGAGAAGAAAAGAAATAAAATTAAAAGAACAAAATGGTGAAAAATTGGGCGTAGGTGTAGTCACGTCACCTAGCCCGGACTAAAGAAAAATGAATAGTAAATTGAAAAGAAAGAAAAGAAAATTGAAAGAAAAATGAAGAGAATTTGGATTTTCAAAATGGTCAATGGCGTAATCACATCGCCTAAAGACGGGGAACAAAACCAAGGCCGCGTCGGCCGCAACAATCGGATAGTGGGATAGCTTGCAATTTCGTTAGATGTAAAACAATCACATTGATCATGACAATGATAATGGAACAAGAAACAAAATTAAACCAAGGACATGCAATTATAGATGATTAAAGACTCACCGACACAACCCGCACACATATACGCAACACACACACCACACTACCTACCGACTCCGGGAAAGGGTCTAAATTGGGTAATCGTTCGAAGCACAAGAAGCCGTCGGAGACTCGGGATAGGATTGTATGCCTTCGGAGGATTCTATCTCACAGAGGTCGTAGATCGTACGACCTTCTGGCAAACTGTAGTGCGCATACTCCCAAACTCCCTTTCCTCCCGACTCAGTCTTGGTTAGTCGAAATTGATCGGGTCCCAAAGGTAGGTCCCAATTGTGGCGAATAAAGATAGTGGTTCAGTGTGCGTCGGGAACGATTAAAGCTCTTCCGTGGAGAATGTGGACGAGGCGTTGATCGGGTACATGAAAGATCCAAGTCGGAAAATAGGCTTCGTCAAGCCAAACGAAATTGTCTAGTGGGGTAAGGTGGTTGGTCGCATAACCCAAGTTGGGGCCTATCCTTACTTAGGGGCGTTGGGTGACAATAATATGGTGAAAGTGCAACGCCACGACAAGTGGTAGCTGTAAAGGATTAGGGTTACCGAGTAAAGAGTCACAAACTAATTGCAAGACACACACATAAAGATTAAGAATATTATCGGTCAAGGGTAACAAGCAGTGGGAGAGCATCACGGAGAAGTAACGAATTGCGGGGTTACGGATTTCGGAGGTAAAAGATGAAGTAGGCTCGTAACCCCTTTGCCAGCGTGATATGCGCTTCCAAAGATCTTCTCTAGACACACTAGCTTTTAAAACGCTCGAGGGTTCAATAAGTCCGGTACCCAATGAGGGTAAGCCTAAAGCTAAGCAAAACTTGGAAATAGTCAAACAATGAGGTTTACCGAATAGTCTAAATTTAATCTCTCTTGGTGTGGTAGGATTGTCAATGGTAAAAGTTCTTAGGAACTCACAAGTAAGGTCTTTGTATGTATAAGTCACGAGGCTAAGGAGTCCGCTAGTTCTGGTCCTTGACGATAACTCTTTAATATCGTCAACAATTCCTAAATTTTCCATTGTGAAGGGACAAGGCCATCTCGTGCTCTGAAAGGTCTTTTCAGAGAAGGTTCGAGCTAAAAGAGTAGTAGGACAAGGTAAATATTTTGGCTTAGAAGACTTATAAGATGTAGAACATTTAGAGGGTTTAGAAGTCGAAGCCATACCTTACTTTCGAGCGGCTCGCCTTGTTCTTGTCTCCATAATAATATCCTTGCAAGAATAATCCCAAGAACTTTGCTTCACCTTCTTCAAGAACTCAAAAATAATCACCCAAGATATAATGGAATGGAGGTATGAATGTGGTTGGGATATGGAAGATGGTGGTTTGATGATTTTATGAGGGGTGAAAAGGTACAATGAAGAGTGAGGTAAAAGGTGATATAAATAAGGGTCGTTGAGGAAGGAAAAGAAAGTTTTAAAGTAGATTGGCAAACATTTGGTGTAAATGTTTTGGAGGGAAAGTTATGTGGGGTATATGTGAAGGAGGGAATTAATAGTGTAGTGAGTATATAGGGTATAGGTGATCCGGCCCATGTCGTCGGGTGGAGTTTCACCCGATCAAGTACCATCGGGTGAAATTTCACCTGACGGAATTTCGTCGTGAAAATCAATTTTTGTCAACTTTTTCCACCGGGTGAAATTTCACCAGGTAAAAATCTCATCGGGCGAAATTTCGCCCGACGGTAACTTCGTCAATCTTGGCAAATTTGGCAATTCTGGGAATTTTTTGTAGGGCGAAGTTTCGCCCGGTCATAACCTCATCGGGTGAAATTTCACCCGAAGGAAAATTTTTATCAAATCCCACGGCGTGGCAAAAAATCCACAGGGTGAAGCTTCACCCGATAGAAAACCATCAATAGTCTCACCAGGCGAAGTTTTGCCAGGCGATCTTGTAAGCTTCGTTTTTCCGCCTTGACATTCCATGGCTCTTCAATAATCACCTAAAGATTCAAATATAGACACCACTCACATTACATAATCAATTTCTCCCACAAACATGCTTGTGGTCTTCAATTTAAGCTCCATAACTTCTCCAAAAGGTTGATCTTCATCCAAATAAATGCTCCATGGCGAAATCCAAGTTCGTTCATTCTTCTCAAACTAACAAAACTAACAAACTCAAAGAATATGATACATATATACAAGGTGGTTGTTGAGGATACCACCTAACCTACTTCAATCTGAGAAGGGGTCAAACAACGCTCCCCAACGGGAGCTCACCAAGTTTCACGGTAATAAAGGTCTCACGAACGTGACTAGGATGATAAATCTTCAAACGTTGCCCATTGACCATAAATTTCCCGGTTTCCAGGCTTGAAATATTTATTGATCCATATGGTTGCACCTTGGTCACTTCGAATGGACCCGACCATTTTGATTTCAACTTACCGGGGAAAAGCTTAAAACGAGAGTTGAAAAGTAATACCTTATCACCAACGGAGAAGTCTTTACGAAGTATTCGAGAATCGTGCCATTTGTGTGTTTGCTCCTTGTAAATCCTCGAATTCTCGTAGGCTTCAAGTCTTAGTTCTTCCAATTCTTGTAGTTGGAGAAGGCGGTTATTTCCAACAACATTCTCGTCAAAGTTTAACTCTTTGATAGCCCATTCGGCTTTTTGTTTAATTCCACCGGTAAATGACAAGCTTTACCATACATAGGACGATAAGGAGTGGTTCCAATCGGTGCTTTGTAAGCCGTTCTCAATGCCCAAAGGGCGTCATTTAATTTCAATGACCAATCCTTTCGGTGTGTATTTACAACTTTTTCCAAAATTCCTTTGATTAGACGGTTGGAGATCTCGGCTTGCCCATTTGATTGAGGGTGGTAGGCTAAGGACATCTTGTGAGTGAAACCATATTTCCTAAGAAGGTGTTCAAAGGTATCTTTCCTAAAATGAGGGCCTCCATCGCTAATTATTGCTCTACGCATACCAAATCTTGGAAAAATAACATTCTTGAAAAGCTTGATTAAAACCTTGGAGTCATTGGTAGAAGAAGCTACGTCCTCGATCCACTTTGAGACGTAATCAACCGCGACTAGGATGTATTTGTTGCCAAAAGAGGATGTAAACGGACCCATGAAATCAATACCCCAAACATCGAACAATTCAATTTCCAAGATGGGTTGAAGGGGCATCTCATTTCTCCTTGTAATATTGCCACTTCTTTGGCAAGCATCGTATGTGAGAATGAAAGCTCTAATATCCTTGAACATGGAAGGCCACCAAAACCCGCTTTGGAGAACCTTGGCAATTGTCTTTTTGTTGGCCAAGTGTCCACCATAAGGTGTCAAGTGAAGGTGCTTCACAATATCAAATCCTTCATTGGCCGTCACACATCGTCGATAGATTCCATCCATACAACGGCGGAACAAATAGGGCTCATCCCAATAATAGCGTGGGGCTTTATAACGTAGTTTCTTCCTCTCTTGTTTGGAATAATCATCCGGAATAAAATGAGACACTAAGAAATTGACGATATCGGCATACCAAGGTGTAATAGTTTCAATGGCCATCAAGGCCTCATCTCTCATAGCTTTGTTGATTGGTACACCATCATCTTCATTGCTTTCATTACTAACCGTTAGTCTACTAAGGTGATCCGCTACCAAGTTCTCCGATCCGGCTTTGTCTTTAATCTCAATGTCGAACTCTTGTAAAATGAGGACTCACCGAAAGAGTCGGGACTTTGTCTCCTTTTTGGACATAATATATCGAATGGCCGCATGATCGGTATGAAAGATGACTTTGGAACCGAAAACATATGTTCGAAATTTTTCCATGGCATAGACAACGACAAGCATCTGTTTTTCGGTTGTGGTGTACCTTGATTGGGCTTCATCTAAGGTCTTCCTTGCATAGTATATCACATGTAGCTTCTTGTCGATCCGTTGGCCTAGAACGGCACCAATGGCAAAATCGGAGGCATCGCACATGATCTCAAATGGAAGATTCCAATCGGGTGCTTTGATAATTGGAGCGGTAGTGAGAGCGGTTTTTATCCTACAAAGGCCTCAAGACACGAGTCATCGGAAAAAAAGGTGTATCTTTCATAAGCAAATAAGTTAAAGGCTTGGCAATCTTAGAAAAGTCTTTAATAAATCGTCTATAAAAACCGGCGTGACCTAGAAAATTCCTCACCCCTTTTACATTAGTTGGTGGTGGTAAGTTTTCAATCACGGAGACATAAGCCTTATCAACTTCAACTCCTCTATTAGAAACAATATGACCTAAGACAACACCTTGCTCAACCATAAAATGACATTTTTCCCAATTCAATACAAGTCTATACTCTTCACATCGAGCTAATACTTGATCAAGATTTTCAAGACAAGAATCAAAAGATGTATCATGGACACTAAAGTCGTCCATAAAAACTTCCATGGATTTTTCAATAAAATTGGAGAAAATAGTCATCATACATCTTTGATACGTTCCCGGCGCATTACACAATCCAAATGTCATCCTTCGATAAGCGTAGGTGCCATATGGACATGTAAAAGTAGTCTTTTCTTGGTCATCGAGGTGAATAGAAATTTGAAGAAATCCCGAATGACCATCAAGGAAAGAAAAATAAGAATGATGCGCCAATCGTTCAAGCATTTGATCAATGAAGGGAAGTGGAAAATGGTCTTTGATGGTGGTCTTGTTTATTTTTCAAAAATCTATACACATGCGCCAACTGGTGATGGTTCTAGTAGAAATCAACTAACCCTTTTCTCCTTTCACAAACGTCATTCCTTCTTTTTTCGGCACAACTTGTACGGGGCTAACCCCTTTGCTTCCGGTTGTTGGGTATATAATGTTAGCCTCATACAATTTGAGGACTTCCTTCATGACAACCTCTTTCATAGCGGGGTTCAATCTACGTTGACCCTCAACCGAAGGGCAGTGGTCATCATCAAGGATGATCCAATGCATACAAACATTTGGGCTTATGCCTTGGAGGTCGGCAATGCTATACCCGATGGCCTTTTTGTGTTTTCTCAAGACAATTAAAAGTTTTTCCAATTGAGGTGCATCAAGTGTGGCATTGACGAAAACGGGATAATTAGTTCCTTCAAGAAAAGCACATTTGAGGGAAGAGGGGAGTGGCTTAAGTTCAAGATTAGGAGGAGAAGATACCATACTCTTACCCACCGGTAGTGGTTCTACCTTTTCTTCATGTAAGCACTCATCTTCAAGAGGTGGGGAATCAAGTGGTTCCTCTTATTTCTCATCATCTATCAAGCTATACTCAACCAAACTATCAATAAATTCAATGTAATATGTTTGTTCAATCATTGGTTGTTTAAGAGCTTGAGAAAGGGAAAACTCTACCGACTCTTTACCTATGTTAAACGACAACTTTCCATTTTTAACATCAACTATAGTACCACCGGTAGCCATAAAAGGTCGACCTAAGATAATGGGGGAAATAGTGTCTTCGGGCATATCCATGACAACAAAGTCGGAGGGGGTGAAGAATTTACCAACTTGAACAGGTACATCCTCAAGTATCCCTAGTGGGTACTTGACGGATCTATCCGCAAGTTGGATCGACATACTAGTGGGTCTCATCTCCCCCACACTAAGTCTCTTAGCGATTGAATAAGGTAACAAACTAACACTAGCCCCTAGGTCACACAAAGCTTGATTAACAACAACATTTCCAACCCGACAAGGGATGGAAAAGCTACTGGGATCCTCTAGTTTCTTTGGCATTTGATTCATAAGAATGAGACTACATTGTGCCGTGAGAGAGACACATTCTTTATCCTCTATTGTTCTCTTCTTAGTCAAGACTTCTTTAAAAAACATAGAATAAAGAGGCATTTGAGAAATTACCTCGGTGAAGGGTAAAGCTGCCTCCACTTTCTTCAACATATCCACGTAACGGCTAAATTGGGCATTCTCCTTATGTGGCTTAGCTCGTGGTGGGACAAAAGCGGGAGGCGGTGGAACATTAGATTCTTCTTCTTCTTCTTCTTCGGCTAATCGCTCCGCCTCTTTCCTTTTTGCTTCTTCCGCTTCCATTTGCTCCTTCTTCATCCTTTTAAGTTCTCTTTGTTCACTCTCTGCATTTTGAAGAATATCAAACTCCGCTTGTATTCCCCGGTTTTGTTTGGGGAAGTGGGCGATGTTGCTTGTGGTGCACTTGGTTGATTATCATGGGTTGTGGTGCTTCTTGTGTTCAAGTTCAAGTCCTTGTACGGGTCCTTAAGTTCTTTGCCACCTCTCAAGATTACAGCATTTGCTTGCTGTGGAGGGTCTCTTTGTTTTTGGGGTTGCCCGGGCAAACCATGGGGTGGATGAATTGGGGCGGATAAGGATTTTGTTGCTTCTTGTGATTCCCAAATCTTTAGCCTTGCTTTGCTATCTTGATGCTCACTCCATAATTGCCTAACGACTCTTTGCAAATCACTAATATTATCCCATGGAACTCCTCCTTGACCATATTGGAAATTGCTTGATTGGCCATAAGATTGAGAAGGTTGATTAAATGACTGTTGATTGTAACTTTGATTTCCTTGCAAATTGCCTTGGAACAATTGATTGTATCCATGATTGAAATTGTTACCATGTTGATTTTGGTAATTGTTGTAATTGTTGGGAACATGGTAGTTGCTACATTGTTGATTGAAGTTGCTCCTTTGGTGAGGAGGCAAATATGGGGGCATCTTTAGAGGACCTTGTTTAAAGGGCCTTCGTTGACTTTGATTAAATGGCCTCGGTTGACTCCTTTGGGCACGTGGCATCATATTTTGAACATTTTGGTTTCCATAAGAAAAATTAGGATGAAACCTTGTGCCGACATTGTAAGTATTAGAAAAGAGATCAAATTGAGGTCTTTGCCCATACACTTGTATAGCTTGGATTTCATTTGGCTCTTCGAAATAAGTTTTTTTCACTAGGAATGCGAGAGCTAGAATCATGGCCATAATTACCACAATGATCACAATGAATTTTCCATGCTATTTGTTTAGGAGGCGATAGTTGCCTTTTTGGAACACTCCCTTGAATTTGGTACATGCCTCTAGGAGTAGGCTTAGAACCCATGGCATCCAATCTCTTTGTTAATTCTTCAACTTGTGCTTGAAGTTTCAATTCGTTAGAACTCTTGGATGAGTTTACTTCAACTTTCTTTCTAGAATCCCTCGATTGACCCATTCTAGAATCACTCCTTGCCATCTTTTCAATAAGATTCTTAGATGCCTCATCAGTAAGGGAAGAGAAGTCTCCTTTGGTGGCCGAATTGAGATTTTCCTTGGTTCCTGATGAAAGGGTGTTATAAAATGTTTGGGTTGTTAGCCAATCGGGTATTCCATGGTGAGGGCACTTGCGTAATAAATCTATAAATCTTTCCCAAGCCTCATTTAGGCTTTCGAATTCATCTTGCTTGAATGTTTGTATTTCCATGCGATATTGGTTAGTCTTTGACGGTGGAAAATATTTCTTCAAGAAGGCATTAGATAATTGAGCCCATGTTGTGAATGTATTAGCGGGATGGCCTTGAAGCCATCTATGAGCTCCATCTCTCAAGGTCTTTGGAAATAATAATCGGTGCAATTGGCATGAAGTTACCCCATTAAGACGGGCCCCTACTAATTTTTCTTTAAATGAAGCGATACGCTCTTAGGCATCTTCTTGGGAAAAACCATGAAAAGTGTCTTGTTGAACCGCATTTGTCAAAGAAGCCTTCAATTCACAATTTTCGGGAATCACCCCAAAATCAACCGGTGAAGGTGTTTCTTCATGTGTAACTTGGGAATGGGAGGCTAAGGTCGCCATTGGTTGGATTGGTGGTGGTGATAGATTTGGATTTGGATGATTTGGAGGGGTTAGATTTTGATTTGGTGGTGCTGTTCTTGGTGATGGTGGGGTTGGTGGTGAATTTTGTGAAGTAGATGATGTGGAAGGATTGTTTGGGATGGGATTATGTGATGTAGAAGGTGTAGAGGGTGTATGTGATGTAGGTGGTAGAATGGGATTAAGGTTAGGAGGTGATAATGAAGGGTGTGGAATAATAGTGATTGAGTTATTACCCCAAAAACGCAAAGCTCTAAATGTCCTTTCCGGCTCCGGATTGAACCACAAGGGCGATGACGTATTCTTGGGCATAAACTCAATTAAACGGTGAGTCTCCTAGCACCTAACGGTACTAGGGAAGAGGGAGAAATAACCTAAATTAAAGAAAATAACAAAACACAATTACTCGCCGTTCCCGGGCAACGGCGCCATTTTGATCGTCTTCCCAATCGGATCGGTCGTTTAGCGAAGGATGGGGATCAAACAATATTTATAGATTCGCAAAAACACAAAAAATACTAGAGTATTCGTGGTAAGTCGAGGTCGGTCCACAGGGAACGAAACGATATTGGGTTAAAAGCAACGTGTTTGGGATCTAGTGGGGGTTTTGATAAGTGTGGTTTGTAGTGCTTATTTCTTGTGTTTGGTCCCGGTTTCTCTTGTGGAATTTCTCTTTGGAGCGGTTTCTAGGCTACTTCCGCTTCTTCTAGTTTGTTTTAGGTTCCTAAGACCAATCTTGGAGAAATGGAACGATTCTGACTCGTTTCTGACACATTTGGAGCCAACGAAGAGAAGCGACGATCACTCGGTAGCTTAGACTCGATCCCGAGCCCTTGGGACCCATTCCCAAGGCCTTTAGACTCGATCCCGAGCACCAAGAATCGATGAGAAGCCTATGAGGAGCAAGTAGGGACCAATGAGATCATATTTGAAGCCTACAAGACCCATCCCGGTCGGGAACACATCCATCACGACCGGGACGAAGTGACGAGCAAGACAACGCCTCTGACAGGCCATCCCGGCCGGGACTATGAGCTTCCCGGTCGGGACCACCCCATCCCGATCGGGACCGACTTCATCCCGACCGGGAAGAGAATAACACCGCCCGGTGTTATGCACCATCCCGACCGGGACCATTCCTTCCCAGCCAGGAAGGGCCCAGCGAAGCCCCGTCTTCATTTCTTTCAATCCCTTACCCGTGAAACCCTATATATACCCCCCTCTTGTATTGTTTTAATCACTTTTACATTAGACTAAACCCTAGATAGAGATCCTCCTCTCATTAGCATAGTCTTTCCTTAATCTTTAGTTAATCTTAGCATAACCTTAGTAATTAGTCTTGTATTAAGGGAATTCTTGAAGAATCCAACCAAGATTGACAACCTTGGTTGATGTATTTGGGTTTTCTTATTATTGAAAGTTTCCATCTTTCCTTATTAGTTTGGTATAATTTCTCTTCTTCTTTCCTTTAATCTTTGTTTTATCATTCAAGTTTTCATCTTTATATTTTTTTTTGGTAAAATGTGAGTATATTGCCAAAAAAATCAATAAGGGTCAATTACATCTGAGGATTTTTTATACCGACTATGGCGTACAATAATTAACAAAACCAGTTGGCATATCAATACCGACAAAAAACATAACTAATAATTCAAGTTTCATCTGTATCTTTAATCATTGTTCATCTTTATTGTTCTTCAATATGAATGTTTTGATGCTTATTTTGCTTTCACTTCTTTGTGTTAGTATTAGTTTGAATATGAGTGAGTAGATTCTTGTGGGGTTATTTGGGAGATTAAGTGTTGATAATGGGTGATTAGGGATTGATTGTGGGTAATGGTGGATTCTTTGTTACTAGTCACTTATCATGCATGTTATGTGTTTGTTGAAATGATTGTTAGAGTAGTAGTGGCCAGTGCCATTCTTGGTAGTTTCCTCCTTCCCATTGTATGGTTGATTTGTGGTTGAATCTTTTTGTATTGAGTAGCATCTGCATGAGTATTCGAGTTTGTCTTTGACGCGAGAACGCGGACCGACCTTAGTGACTAGGTGAAACCTACACCCTCGACTTCCCAACTATCCTACTACACTTATGAACCCGACCTAACCCTACTCTTACCTTAATTGATTTCTCCATCTTTTTAGTTATTTTTCATCTAGTTTAGTTGATTCATTTATTTTGTCTCATCTCCAGTTCATTCATCATCATAGTTGAATTCCTCTTCATTATCCTTGTTTGTTTACACCTCCTTGTGTTAATTGTGTCCTAGTCTAGTTTCTAGGTGGACCTTAGTCTAGACACCCTTTACCGTCACTGTGGACTCGACCCGTCTTACCCTAGCTACCCGTTAGGATTAGTTGGTATTACTTGATTGGTAGGATCCATGGCAAATCCTTACCGTCAGGTTAAAAAGGGCCGAGTCTATATTCTAGAAATGCGGTAAAAGACGGAAATTAAATGACAAGAAAAATAACAATAGAAATAACAAGAAATGATCAATCAAGGAAAAGATGTTGGGGGAAGTCAGGAATCGGAAATTGGGGTCTAAGAAAATCGGAATCGGATCGGTCCATTGATAAAGGGAAAATGCCACCTTTCGGTTTCTTCACCCAACTCACCTAAAACCCCGCTTTTGCAACGAAGAAGGGTAAGTCTCAAGTTAAGGTAATTTCTACCCCGAGTTTCCCCATATTGATAGAAATGAGTCAAGGTCGGTCTAGTTGGCCGGACTAACACAACAATGAAACAACAACCATAAACAAGATAAACAAACAAGCAAGCAACCCACCAACTTCTCTCAATTCAAGTAATCCAAAGTCCTCATCCCTAAACCCTGACAGGCTAAAGTCGTATGCCTCAAATTACTAATTTATAATCACTTATAACCAACTAACTAAAATAATAGTATAATGGAAATAAGGGTCGAACCCACAGGGAATTGGACTAATTATAACTGTGTACTAATGTAGAACAATAATAAACTAATTAATTAAACAATAAATATGGGGGTTTTGATTGATTTTCTAACAACTAAAACTGATAAAGATAACAACTTTAAGTAAATCAAATGATAAAAACGGTCTCGGGTCAAGTACAAATCCACAACTTAATCACAATTGATCTTCGAAATCCGGTTCAAATTATTATTCTTGACTACTTTATCGTGAATCGAAGATTCTAATTCTCCTTACGAATAACTAATTAAAACGTATCTCGTTCTTAATTAGATCTAACTGTTAAACAACCTAAACAATCCAGTTCTAGATTTAATTCAACAACAGCATTAATAAATAGAGAATTCGATAAAGAGATAAATAAACACATACAATCTAGTTGTGTCATAGATCTATGATAATTGCTCCTAAGTCTTAATATCAACGAATCCCGTTCAATAATTAAGTCTTAGATGTTACTCAGGTCAAGTTAATCAACAAATCCTGTTCAATTAACAAAACTAACAATAGAACGATGAAATAGAAAACTAGTTGATCACTCTAGAAATCAATAACAACATTCATATAATTAAACTGAGCAATTAATCAATAACAAGAATAAAGATTAGAACTTTCAAACTCACAATCGATAATTAAGCGCTTCAATGTCTTGAACCGAGATAAGAAATTAGTTACACATAATCTTGGAGAAAATTAGGGTTGAACGTTCCCTTGTCATCTAACGTAAAACTACAATATGAATAATAATCATACCGATTCTAATAATCTATACTAATAGCAGTCTAATACTAGTAAATAATTAAGGTAAGTCTATTACTTACCAAATTCTAATAATAAAATAAAATAAAATAATAATACTAATAAATAATAAGTTGTCACGGAACCTAAAGCGATTAAATTCCGTCTTCAATTTCCGAGTAGCGCGAGTCTGTCGAGACTGTCGGTTCTGTTGCTTCTTCTGGGCTTTCATGCTTCAATTGGGCAACCCGATGATCAATTAAATCACATAAATATTCTCAATTACAATTAATATCGTAAAATGAGAATTCTACTCAATTAAGCCCAAAATCATTATCACGTCACCAAATATACTCCTAAATCGACGCTTCTGACCCGTACTAAATACGGTCTATCAAATATCCCCACGCTTGAACCTTTACTCGTCCTCGAGTAAAACTCGAAGAACAAAATAAACAACCATCACTAGTCTAAACGTACGGGACAAATATTACACTCACGGCCCTCACTCGCCTTCCTTCAAACTCCCTCGGGACAAGACAACATCACCAACAAGTCTCGCCAAGAATCGAATCATCATCACGACAAAAGGATATCAATAAATCAATAAAAGCTAACACCAAATTCTAACACCCCTTATCGCTCTGATCCTAAAATGAATCACATGTGCTACAAATGTCAGCGGTGGTAAAAGATGTATACCACAATATTACACAACCAACACATGTGATCAATCCTAAACTCCTCTAATCGCCAAATCAAACAATTACACCCAATCCCATAAACAAGGTGCAATCATTTCACTCCGCACCGCGATTCTTCTCACCTTTGCCAACTATCCTACCCGACCGACCTTCTATGTCACCCTTCTTATGACGCCAACACCAAGAAATGGATAAAGTAAATGTGAGTTTTTTTTCCTAATTCCCTCATTTTGCCTAGAGCGTCCGCCCTTGCGGATTTTCACTCTAACTTTCATTTTTTTTCTCACACTACTCTCGTGGCACGCAACTCGATTTTTCTTTTTACCCGGAGCGCCCTTTCGGATTTTCACTCCGTCCTCGGCCATATTCCCATTCTTGCCTAGGCGCCCTTTCGGGTTTTCACCTAGCCGGGTTTATATGTTTTTATTCTTTTTTTTCATTTTTTCATTCATTTTTTCTTGATTTCATCATTTTTTTCATTCAAAAATCAACTCAAAAGACGGTTACAAAGACGAGACAAATATAAATCCCTCCCCACGCTTATTCCGAGCATTGTCCTCAATGCGAGACAAAGGACATAAATATAAACAATAAACGGGAAAAGGACTTCAACATCGATAAACAACCCGTCACAATCACCTTAACGTCACATGACATTCACGAGTACCAAAGCATAGCTCGAAATTAGCACTCACACCTCCGTCTCACAAACAACCTCACTATCTCACTGCATCATCTCCCTCAACTCCAGAAAATCGCACAATACACTCATGGCACATGAATCACACAACCCGACATATAGACGACATAGTTATAAGTCGATAACACGGAATCATCAGCACAGTTGAAAATCAGCTACAAGCACATTTGAAAACGAACCAAGCTACCCATACCAAACCATACTAGTAAACCAACTCCAGTATACTTAATACGGAGCACCAACCAACAAATTATCATACATCCACTAAAAATCAACACCAACTGTGAAACAAAACTACCAATATGAATCGACCACCACCATGACAAAAATCAACCCACACTCAGCTCTTTGAGTAGAAATCAAACCCACGACACCAACTCTTGATCATAATAAATCAGGAATGGTGTATTCACTTAATTCAGCTCACAAAAACAATCTTAACCTCAAAGTATTACAGTCCACCAACCCGACATCAACAGGCGCACTACCAAACTCGGCCAAGACTAGCAGCAAGAACAAAACAATTCTGCTAACACCAACTCGACCAACCTCAAATTCAATTGAAGATCAAAGTGAAGCCAAATCAACGAGATAAGGCCAAATAGTGTTACCTAGCTCGTGAAGTACACAGACTCCGACTGGCTCCTCGACTATGGTCGAGTTCGGACCCCTACAACTGTGCTCCGGTCGATTCAACATCACCCGACCATCAATTAATTGGCATCTCGATACCCCATGACACTTCACTTTGTTCATGATTTCTTTGATACATCAATACAGACCAAGAGGGACCCGACCGACCAAAATAAATTGCTGCATAAACCGCCAGTCGACCTTCGAATTTTTGCTTATCATTTTATCAATGGAGATTTGTGATTCGAGAAGACGGAATATGGAATGGAAGGGAAAGGATAGGGGTTTGAGGTTAATGGGTGACCAAGAAAAGAAGGGATGGAGAAAATGATACTTATTAGGAAAGGAGGAGGAAAATGGTGAAGGTAGAAGATGGGTGGGGTTTGAATAAGAAAGAGGGGAATGGAGGAAGAAGATGGGGAATGTTTCTGGGTTCGTTTTTTTTTTTTTTTAAATAAAAGAAACAGACCTGTAGAGGTGAAAGAGGCATGCGACTCGCCTGATAAGGCCGCGACTCGCGCGGATTACTGTTTTGTGAGTACAGACTTTCTGTCTCCGCTTCAGTTTCCGACAAATCATCAGGCTAGTCGCCCCAGATGTATGCAAGTCGCTCAATATGCTGAAAATCATTGCTCACCGTTCCTATAAAGTACTAAAAATTAGAAAAATTACTTAAAATTAAATATCTTAGCGACCTGTTCTACGAAAAAAATAATTATTAATCTAATAACAAAACATGACCCATAATAAAATTTGAAAAAATAAATAAAAATAATAAAACCATACCAGACTCGGGTTGCCTTCCGGAAGAGCTTTTGTTTAATGTCGTTCGCTCGACTTCTTGCAGAAAACTGACCCGAATTAAAATAGTACTAAATTACTTACCTCAAACGACAATGGAGCATCATAGATCAAGCAAAATGAATGTTACGTTATGCGCAGAACAACTCAAAGCCCTTAATAATTGATCAAAAACACTAGCACATAGATTAGAATAGTGGCAATAAGAAATATAAATCAATTGACACCACCTGTAAATAAGTAGGTCATAATAATCTTGCGATGAACGTCTTTCCGACCCTATATGCTCAAAAAATGAATTCATATCAATGTACTCCTCTTTATAAGATGGATTTTTCATGGCTATAGTCAAATAGGCTCGAGGGTCGACATAAAACATTCCTGGAATTAACACCAATGAAGCCTCGAAAGGTATCGGTGGTGGTTTTTCCTTGTGAATATAAGATTCAGTATTCATGCCATTTATTTCTTCCACCTTTTCATCACCGTTCATGCTCATTAATTCATTTCTCTTAGGGAAATCGTCTTTCGGCTCATCAAAAACAACTATCTCCTCTTCTCCTACTCCGACTTCCATAGTCTCCTCAATGGTCACACTTATTTCCTCTTGCTCATTCTCAACAATCATAACTAGAGAATCCTCCAAGACTGAAACATCACTCGTATCATTGTGACTTAAGGAATCTTCCATAATGCGTGTTTCGTCAGTGCAAGAGTAATCAATATGGGTAGAAACTGTGGAAGAGGGTGGGGAGTATATCGAATCCTCATAGTCATCTTCCTCGTCATCCCAAAAACCATCATCACTATCAATATCACACTCTTTATAAGAGTGACATACCACATCGGATTTAAGGGGAAGAGTGTCATCAAACTCTAAGTTCTTAATAACTCCTGACTCCTTAAAATTAAGAGGAAACTCATCATGTGACTCAAGTCTATCATTAGATGTCGTTATTCGCACTACATGACTCTCAAGGTTCTGGATACTAGCATTGTTCACTTGCTCGTATTGAGTCATACTAGCTTGAAGGGTCATCTGAGCAGTAATCATGTCTCTAATCATGTCTTCCTGTGGATATACGAGATTCATGTTGGGTGTTCAAATTTTTATTGAGACTCATTGAAGGTGTTCTAGAACGTGAGTTTTCCAACTCCCATTCTTCAGTGTCGTGAGCCAAGTATATGAAAAGTTCCCACTTCTCCTCATAACTAAGTCCGTCAACGAATCTCCCCTCACTTAAATAATCAACATGCATCAAAGTTTCATCATTTAATCCATTGTATACCACATGACAAAGTTCCCAAATTTGATATCGGTGACGACATCTAGAGACATACTCACTCAGTCTATCGAAATATTTGTAAAACAGTTCATGTTCATATTGAGGAAAATATTTAGTCGCCATCTACCGAAAAAAACTAAGACTCACTAAAAACACTCAACAAAAATTAAAACTAACTAAAACTCTAAAAAAAAACTATTAACGACAAACTAACGAACTAAAAAAAATCTACACTAACACACTAAAACAATTAATGCCAACTCCCCGGCAACGGCGCCAAAATTTGACAGGCTAAAGTCGTATGCCTCAAATTAATAATTTATAATCACTTATAACCAACTAACTAAAATAATAGTATAATGGAAATAAGGGTCGAACCCACAGAGAATTGGACTAATTATAACTGTGTACTAATGTAGAACAATAATAAACTAATTAATTAAACAATAAATATGGGGGTTTTGATTGATTTTCTAACAACTAAAACTGATAAAGATAAAAACTTTACGTAAATCAAATGATTAAAACGGTCTCGGGTCAAGTACAAATCCACAACTTAATCACAATTGATCATCGAAATCCGGTTCAAATTATTATTCTTGACTACTTTATCGTGAATCGAAGATTCTAATTCTCCTTACGAATAACTAATTAAAACGTATCCCGTTCTTAATTAGATCTAACTGTTAAACAACCTAAACAATCCAGTTCTAGATTTAATTCAACAACAGCATTAATAAATAGAGAATTCGATAAAGAGATAAATAAACACATACAATCCAGTTGTGTCATAAATCTATGATAATTGCTCCTAAGTCTTAATATCAACGAATCTCGTTCAATAATTAAGTCTTAGATGTTACTCAGGTCAAGTTAATCAACAAATCCTGTTCAATTAACAAAACTAACAATAGAACGATGAAATAGAAAACTAGTTGATCACTCTAGAAATCAATAACAACATTCATATAATTAAACTGAGCAATTAATCAATAATCAAGAATAAAGATTAGAACTTTCAAACTCACAATCGATAATTAAGCGCTTCAATGTCTTGAACCGAGATAAGAAATTATTTACACATAATCTTGGTGAAAATTAGGGTTGAACGTTCCCTTGTCATCTAACGTAAAACTACAATATGAATAATAATCATACCGATTCTAATAATCTATACTAATAGTAGTCTAATACTAGTAAATAATTAAGGTAAGTCTATTACTTACCAAATTCTAATAATAAAATAATATAATATAATAATACTAATAAATAATAAGCTGTCACGGAACCTAAAGCGATTAAATTCCGTCTTCAATTTCCGAGTAGCGCGAGTCTGTCGAGACTGTCGGTTCTGTTGCTTCTTCTGGGCTTTCATGCTTCAATTGGGCAACCCGATGATCAATTAAATCACATAAATATTCTCAATTACAATTAATATCGTAAAATGAGAATTCTACTCAATTAAGCCCAAAATCATTATCACGTCACAAAATATACTCCTAAATCGACAATTCTGACCCGTACTAAATACGGTCTATCAAACCCCCCCCCCCCCCCCCCCAACAAGAAATCTACTCACTACTCATAATGGAAAACAACAAAACATTAATAAAAGAGAAAATAACCACAACATGCATATTAACTAAATTTAAAGGAAATAACAACAAAACAATTAGGAAATTACGATCTACCAAATTAACCACAAAACTATGAAAGCAAATGCAATCAACAAAATAGACTGGAAAATAATCTCGAGCAACATAAACTTGATCTAGAGAAATTAACAACAAACAATGAATAAAAATGCAATCAACACAATAAACATGAAATGATCTAAAACAACATAAATAAAGATGATCAAAACAAGACAATAATGAAAGAACAATAAAATGAACAATATTGAAAGAACAAGATTAAATCTAAACTAGAGATTAGAGAGTGGATAAGAAATATACCAACTATGTAGATCAACAATAAAGAAGAAGATTGCATGAATAAAGGTTGAAGCTTTGATGAAGAAAATAGAGAATTTGTCACTAATCCCTTAATAATCTTCACAAATCTTCAATAAAAACTTGAAATAATCTTCTACAAAGCTTGAAATTAAGATCTAAAAAAATGAAATTGATGGAAATTATGGAGATCTACTACTAAATTACTATGTAAAACTACTAGAATTGTAGAGAATTACTAAATTACTACTAGAATAATCTACTAATGGAGGCCTAAACTAATGGAAGTGGTATGGAATAATGGAATTATAATGTGATGGCTTAGACAACAAACTAGGGTATACATATATATAGCAATGCCTTAATGGATCCCTTAACCTAATGCCCAAATCCAACTTTTTGCTCCATTCGTGGGACAATCACCCTTTAATCTTCATGAGGTGGAACTTCGTCCCGTCGTACATGGACTAATACAGCCGGATGAAACTTCACCCGGTGGAATTTTTCCAGTTTGACATTTTAGGACCTTTTTACCGTCGGGCGGAACTTCACCCGGTGGGCGAAAGTTTCGCCCGGTCATTTCGCCCGGTGGGTAAGCTCTCAGAAAATCTTCGGGGAGGCAAATTTATCGTCGGGCGAAACTTCGCCCGGTGGTGTTTCATCGGGTGAAATTTCACCTGGTCATTTTTCTGGCCTCTTTTCTTGTCTCATTCTTCGTCGTATGATTGTATGGCTTTGAACATTAAGTTGTGTGCTTTGCTTTTCGGATGGCATTCCCCTCTCTTGTGCTCGTAGAAGCTCGATCATACTTTTGGTGCCAAAACTTATCAAAATCGATAGAAAAACTACCAAAAACACGTAAAACGCACAAGAGGGACGCTATTGCGAGAAATACTCAAAATAGGGTGATAATCACACCCTAATCTCGCAAAACGAGGGAAAAACTGGTCTAAATGGGAGGAAAAACGGTCTAAATTTAGCACACAACAGCCAACCTCCTCTCAATCCCAACCGGGAACTTGGTTGGGCGAACTGGCACCGTCTTAGGCGCCAAACACGAAAAGTAAGAATAGATCTAAGCTTGGAAAACCCGTGACACCGTCAACAAACAAAACAAAAACAACCAAAACACAACCAAATACAAGTTAAGTAACTAACCTCCTGCACGAGCCCTAGACCCACGATTGATATGGTTGAGTCCGAGGCCACCCTCTGCGGCCTCTGCATAGCCCGCAAATAACGGGTCATCTCCACAAAACCCGCCGTCACCCAGTCAAAACGACCTAGCAGACTCAAGTCAGCTAGGAAAGGAAAAATCCTAGTACTAAACCTCTTGCCCTTGTCCGAGATGTAATCCCCTAGAAATTCTAACGCAATACAATGGCGGAAACACTGTATAAGTGGGATTATAACACACTGTAGCTATGTCTTGATTAAATAAAAATGGTAAGTCAGTACATAAGCCATAAAATAAAAAAATGGCTATAAAAAATCCATTAAAAGGGTTTTAACAATCCATAATACAGTGATGTGATTAAAACAAGCATGATCTATAACTGCTCGCTAACCCACCCGAAGGAAAACACATATACCTGCCATGTTAAAAACATAACAGCCACAATCAGTGGGGAGCAACGGCAACGTTCTCCCAGCCATATAACAGGATTTTAAAACTGTAATTACTATTATAGAAAAATAGTAAAAATGAAAAACAGTAAAACACATTATAATAAAATTAAACTTTCAGTGAAAAACTTCACGTATCAAAACAATATAATAAAAATGAGTTTTCCGAAGAAAACATAAAACATTTGCCAACCTGCAACCAAATTATATCGATAATTAATAAAAATATTCAAAATGACGTTATGGATAGGAGTAGTGTACATGGCTAGACTTTCACTAGGAGAATACAAAAAACTAGCTTCGAGAACTTAGTTCAAACAAATTAAACTTCGGTCTCTAACAAGGCTACTCAACCATAATAGAGCGGAGACTTATAAATGCGTGGCCCTAGTTTAAGATAATGCACACCCCTTCTGGGATTACCTATCACCCAGTTCAACTTATGACGGCGACTTACTGTGAGGCCTAAACTTAAGGTCAAAATGTACACAACTCCCGGGATACCTGTCACCCGGTTCAACAACCAATGTACCGATTTCTGATACACTAGCCCTATAGTTGATGGCAAAACCGTAAACCCTAAAATATATTACTCTAACCTCACACTTGTCCTTATTCCATAACTCAAAAACAAAGCCATTATCGATATTCAAAAGATATAATCAATATAAATAATATGGGGATAAAAGAAGTAAACATTTATATTCTAAAAGAGGAAACTTTCTATTTTAGGAAACTTCTATTTTTAGAAACTTTACTAAAAATAGCATTATATCAAAATAGTGAAAATATTAGTTCATACTAATACGACATTTTTAGTAAACGATATAGATTTATAAAACTAATACTTTCGGCCTTAACGATATTAATTATTAAAGTAAGAACATTTGAGTTTATGAAATTATTGAAATATCGTACAAGTGTATAAAATGATTGAAAATGTCTTAAACATTTTAATAATACTAATCAGGGTGTTTACAAAATTTACAAAGCTAAAATTCCCTAATTATTATTAGTTACGACAATACGATTACAAATAGGATTTTACGGCAAATGTCAAATTAAATCTTTTAACGTTTTTATTTAATTAAACCATTGAATATATTTAGAATATGTTAACGGATGATTTAACTCTTAAAGTTTCAGATTTAAATATTTTCAAAATAGCTGGAAAAATAAATCTTTTCGGTAAGACGAAGCATTTTAACGATAAATCATAATTTGTCCAAAAATCAATACTTATTAATTAAAGACTTTAATAAATAGTACAAAAACTACGTAACATAGTTAAAATATATTTATGGACATTCTGTTCAGAAACGAAAATTTTCCAGAATCCTAAAACTCGGTTTTTAAAGCGTTTTCTCGTTAATCGTCTAATCTCGACAATAACGATTAATAAAAATAGTAATTACAAAACGATTTAAGTATTAATATCCAAAAATTATTATTAAACTTAAAAATCATGATTTTCCAGAAAATACTATTTTTCCAGATTTCCAAAAATTCCAGATTTAATAAACCCCGTTAAAACCGTCTTTTAAACACGTTTTCACAATTAACGATTCCATTAATAAAACTTATCGTTCCTAACATTTTATTAAAGCACTAAATATCATAAAATTACATTTTAACATGAAATCATCAGAACCATAATTTTTTCCAGATTAAATCAAAAGACCAAAAATCGAGAATTTAAACGACAAACGCGGTTTTAACGATAAACGATGATTTAAAGTGATTAATTAATTCATCCACTTAACAATTCCAACAAATTACGAAAAAATTCAGAAAATTCTATTTCATCAGAAAGTTTCACCACGTCAAAAATCAGATTAAAATAAAATTTTTAAGTACTAGAACTAAAAATCGGCTTTTAATCGTTTTTGTCCGTAAACGGAAATGATTCAATAATCGATAACAAAAATATCAGAAAAATACTAAATTATTAAAAATCATCAAAAAATCATTTTTACAGAATATAAATATATTACATATTTAGGCCGAATATTACGATTTTACAAATTAATATGACGATTTAATCGTTAATCTCGTAAAAACGATAAAAATATCGAAACATGAAAATTTTCAACTTTTAAAAAATTTCCAGATTATATGACATACATATATTGACAAAAATGAAATATAAAAATTATACATGCAAATACACAATTAAAATCATGAAATACCGAGTAACGTCGACGTTACCTCTAACCCAAATTCGAGTCGATTATAAATTCGTCGGCTTCGGGATCATTCAAAAATCCTTCAACACAAGAAAAACATGGTGGAAAAATACCATGAGAAAACTAAGAAAATCAAGGCAAATAACGATCGAAAACAACATCGATTATTACCTTAACGAAGGGATCAGAATGACGATTATTTAGGAGATGAAAACGAGACAATCGAGACTCCATTAGAGACTAAATCTAGCTGGAAAGGGTGCTGGAAAATATCAGCCAAGATGAGAAAATGAGAGGAAAAGAGAGAGTTTTTGCCTTGAATATTATTTAGTGGTTGAATGAATGAAACTAATGAAGAGTTTATGAATGAATGTGGCTTATAAAAAATGATAAAAACAAGGTGGATGTACCACTAAATCACATGGCCAAAATGGATGAATAAGAGAGTGAAAAGTCTATGCATGAGTCATCAAATTTAATGAATGAGAAGAAAATATCTTAATCCTTTAATTATTTTATAAAATGAAATGTTTATAAAAGAAAGTGTAATGGTGGTGTGTGACAAGGGTCACGGTCCAAATGATTCAAGGTGAGTCCAAAATAAGTCTTAAGTCGATAAAAATAAGGATCGTAAAATTATTAAAGGCATTTCAAAGCAATTTGAGTAAATCTCGCGTAAGAAATCAATTAATTACGAAACTTCGTAATAAAATCATTAAATGATAGATTTTCATAAATAAAAATATTTTCTTAGTTAGAAATATTATATAAACGTATTTGGGCCCTTTTAGAAAAATAAATAACCTAAATCCAAGCTTAAAATGATAGTTCGTATAAAAATGAGATTTTTTGTGAATTAAATAAATAGTTTGCGACGAAAATTTAATAAATAGATTTATTATAGGAAAATAAAATATTTAAAATATTTTATTGAAAATAAATAATATTTGACTCGAAAATATTATGAAGTTTGAAAATGAAGGATACTAAAGGCAGAAAAAAATCACAGAGTCATGACGGAGTCATAACAGAATAGATAACAACGCCTAGAAAATTAGCGAGTGTTACACGAGAAGTGGGTCGAACTTAGGAAATACAACAACCACAGACGGGCGTCCTGCACCGCTGTGTTGGGCTGTCGACCCTCCAAAATCGCCACTCTCTCAAAGTGGTCGGTGATATAATTACTGGCCAAGCCGTAAGCAAAAAGCTCTTGGCAGTCCCCAATCCAACCCCTAACCTCGGCGCTATCCAACCTAGGGCCCTCAGATGCCCACCTAATCTACTCTGGACCCCAAGGCAGCGCCATAATCACCCCAAAGTCTTCCAAAGTCATGCCGACCTCGCCAAACGACATATGGAATGTCGAGGTCGTGTAATGAAAGCGATCTACCATCGTTCCAATTACCATTAGGTTGCTCTTGGTTTGGCAACCTACTAGTCGAACCCAATGCCCGACTAGGGGACCCAAGGCTGTCCCCATGATCAGCTCCTTAGCCTCAGGGCTAAGCTTCTGGGAGCATACCACTAAACACGTTGTAAACCCCGAAAAGGTCCTCATCAGACCTGGGGGCTGCAAACCATGATGATACAAGAGTATATGCGAGCCTTACAAGTATAAATACAAATCCATAATAAAAATAATCAAAGGCACTCACCTAGCCGTTAATGGTACGACTAGACACATGCAAATCCGGACGGAGTAGTAGTTGTCGTCTGTCCCAGTCCCTAGCCCAGACGAGATTTACGTAGGCAGCCCCCTCGGCCTCGTCAGCAGGTCTAGGTACCTGCCTTATTCTATGGACCGTGTCGGCAAGGCATGGCTCCTAACTCAGTCAAAATCAGATTCATTTACCGCCCCAGGCTCCAGTCGGGGGAAGTGGCACTCCGACGTCTCTTGCAGGCTATCCGAGGAGTCAGGGAACTCGAACCGGAAGCCTCGCCAGTCGTGCCAACTATAGGGACCTCGTTGGGACATCCTGTGCCATCTCCAGATGTAAAGAGAAGCAAAAAAAACACCTCGGGTTAGGTCAAGATAGCCCAAACAGGTCAAAATAAGCTCAAATTTTTCAAGGAAGATATCAAATTTACGAAAAGCCCATTAGCACTTATTTCGACTCTGGTCACAATAAAAGTGATTTCAGAAAAATCCGGCATCGTTACGGTCTCATTTAGTCCGTCCTAAGCCTCACTGCCTCACGCAAAGTAACCTAGAGCACATTCCGGGTCACGAAAATCGACATACAAGCTGCCCACAACGTCACAAGCAAGAATCTAGCAAGTTTACAAGAGTGAAGTACGGGAGCAATTGGGAAATCGGTCCCTAAACCCTAATTTTTGAAATATAGCCATGGGAGGGCATTAAAGGACCTTCAAGCTTTCATTTCAAGCAAACAACTACACCTACAAGCTTTATACTACCCTAATTCGAAGAGGGGACAAGGAACAAACATCAAAATGTAGCAAGAACAAGACACCCAAATCTATCAATCAAGTTCAAATCGACAATAGTGAGCAAAGGACACTTACTAGGGGTCGAGATTATCGAGATTGAGCAAAAAATTGAGCTTGAAATTGGTAACAATGGCAAAAGATTAATGTGGGAAGATGGAACCCAGGCGTCAGATTTTTAGAATAGAGGAACCGCCGCCCCTCAAATCGTGCTTTTATCGTGGGTCGATAAAACAATTTCTCGACCGCCTCACTGCAGGTATCCAATTTCTGCAGCGCTGGAGCCTAGGCGCCTCAGTATTTGGTCGCCCGGAGGCACGTGCCTACCCTTTAGCTTAAGACAAAGCCGGGTTAATCCAAACATATTTCTCAATACCCGAAGGACGTGCACTCATCGATTAGCAAAGAAACAATAACAAACCGCACTAAACTATTGTAACACCCCTGATTTTATAAATTAAATTAATTTAAAATTATATTTCTATTTCTATTTTATTCACAATTTAACTTGTGATTCTCAGAAATTATTATAAAACGAATTTATCGTTTAATCGTTTCAAACTCATAAAATTCTATATGTCTCGGAAAATCTTCTTATATTTAAAACGTAGTTTTATTTTTATTTCGATTTATTTTATACATTTAATTTAATTCATATCGAAAGTGTATTTCGACGACTTAGATTCTAAATTCTTTTTATTTATTTATATTTAAGCTCGAATTTTCTATTTTCGGCTCGAGGCTCATTTATTTTATGTTTCGTCAAAATATTTATTTCATTTCCTCGCGAAATCAATGTAATTCACTTTATCAAAAATTTATTATTTATCGGGAAATACTATTTGATCGTCTAATTATTTATTTCTATAAGCTTTGTTTCCGTCTCGAATAATTTATTTACTCTTTTTATTTGACGGCCCGATTATTTAATCATTTTATTAACCCGTTTTAATTCGATTCGTGGGTCAGTCAACTTATCGTTACGGAATTCGTTTAATTCGTGTTTCCGAGCGGATTTATCTAATTAATCCCTTACTTTCCCACTTGCCTAAACGTTTCCCCAGTTTTTTTTAATTCTTTTCCCCTGCCTTTCATTTATATCCACCGCTTCACCTTTGCCTTGATTCATCCTCTTTAATCCTTCCTCTTCCCCTCTTCCTTCTCATTTTTATTTCTTTTTTTTTTATGTTGTTATTGCTGCGAGCATTTGCATCCACGGCTTCAGTTTTTCATTCTTCCTCTTCACCTGCTATCTTCATCCACCATTTTCCCCCTTTGTTTTTCTCTAATTTTGGATGCGATTTGTTGCTACGTTGCTGTCTGTGTTGCGTTCCTGCTGCTATGCTGCTACTGCTGTTGCGCTTGATGTCGTTTCCTTAACCCGATTCGTGAAGGTATATATATCGTCCCATTTTCTTTTGCGTGTTGCTTCTGTCTGTTCTGTTGTTGATCATTTCTGCTATAGTCGTTTTGTCTTTTCACGTTCATTCGATTTCGGCCCTGTTTCGGACTGGTTCAGTCACTTCTGCTACTCGATTCCTGCCATATTTATATTTACTTTTCTGTTTCCTTCTTCTTTCTTTATTTCAGTGCATCAGATCTTGATTGGATGTGTTTGCTGTCCTGTTTTGTCGTGTCTGAACTGTCTTGTACTACTGCTGTTGTTTCATTCTCTTGTGGCCTTCTTCTGTCCTGTATGCGGTGCAGCTGTTGTTGTTTTATTCCTGCTGTTTTCGATTCCTCGTGTCTTGCTGTTGCTGCACGATTTTGCTGCTGCTGTTTTTGTTTCTTCTTCTTCTTCCTCCTTTCTTTCCCTTCTCGCCAGCTGCTGCGTTTTCTGATGCTTGGTTCTGCATGTCTCTCGTCTTCTTTTTCTTAATCTTCATTTTATTTCCTCTGATTGATGTCGTTTCTGGGCTGCGGTTTTCCTTCTTCTTCGCCTGTTTTGTCGATGCTGCATTTTGAGTAAAGCTGTTTGTTTGTGTCGGTCCATCTGCTGCTGTCCGTTTCACCCCGTTCTTCTTCTTGTTCTTCTCCTTCTTCTTCGTTTCTGTTGTGTCGGTTGTGCTGCTTATTTAGTCATGTTTGTCATCGTTCTGTGCTGCCACTTTTCTTCTTCTTCGTTTCGCCACTCGTTGTTGTCGCGTCGATTTTGCCGCTGTCCGATATTTTTCTTCCGTGTCCTTTTCTTCTCCTCAGATTTCGATCGTTGTTTGATATTCGTACTGTTCGTGAAGGTCGATGATGTTATTACTTTTGGGTCGACTCTTCTCTCGGTTGTTGCTTCTATTTTCTCTCGTTTCTTTTACACCGAATTCTTTTCGGTCTTCTGTTCTTCTTACTACTGTTCTGCTCGTATTTGATTTCCTTATTCGCGAGCCTCATTTTCCGTCCTCCTATTCTTTCGTTCTTGTCATTCGTTTCCTTCGATCCTTACTCCGATTTCTTTGTTTCTATTTCTTTTGTCTCGATTTCCGTTGGAGCCCCGAAGTCCTTTTGTAAGACCAGTATAAGGGCGGTTGGAATTTGGAATCATCAAGAAAGGCAAGTACATGAGCATTCGGATATCGACTTAAGGTAACTTTAGGACGTTACTCGATTTTATATCGTATGTTTGAGTAGTAGTATGTAGTAAATATTTTAACTCCGGTTTTCTAATTTTAGCTATTTATTATTTGCTCAAAATATTATTTTTAAATCGTATGCCTTATAAATATTTTTACGACTTTCGATATCGTTTTATAAATCGTTAGTAGTTTAATTATTTACGATCGTTTTAGTATTTTGTTGGTTATCGTGACACTAGTAACTAAATAATAACGATTTCATATTTTCTTCATATTTCGTTAATTTATAATTTTAACTCGAAATCGTATTTTTATATTTTAATCAAAATTTGTATACTTGTTAATAAATTAATTTTCGTTTTACGATTTATTCTAATAAATGAGAAAATAGTCGATTTTGCTTTTAAATATATTTTTAGTCGAGACTATTTTCACTAATAATTTTCTATTTGTTTCTAATTGACTATTTTTTTTATTAAAATACATATTATTTATTAATAAAAACTATTTGTTAAAAATAATTTGAATTCTTCGTAAATTTCATTTCATTGATAAAGTTAGTCGACTCAATTAATTTTGATATCATTTTCTTAAAACATCTTTTTTCTAAAATTTATAATTTTAACTCGATTTCCTAATTATTTATAAAATACTATAAAATGACTTATTATATTTTATTTATATTTTGAGTAACGAATTTAGAAATTTATTAAAGTTACGATAGCGACGATAATAATAAAAATGTCAATTTCGTTAGAAATGCTATTTTTAATACATTTCACTTATTCTAATAACTTACGTATTTTCTATAAGAATATTTCTATTTTAAGCAAGTTTCTATTTATAAAAAATTTCCCTTTTTAATATAAAATGTTTATTTCTTTTATCTTCATATTATTCATAATGATTATATCTCTTGTATATATCGATAATGGCTATTTTGGAGTTATGGAATAAGGACAAGTGTGAGGTTTAGAGTAATATATTCTGGGGTTTACATTTTTGCCATCAACTATAAGGTTGGTGTGTCTTTATGGGGCACACTGGTTGTTGAACCGAGCATATATGGTGTTCGGGAGTGTGTGTACATTTTGACCTTAAACTCGTGCCTCGCAGTGTAAGACGCCGTCGGGTTGAACTGAGTATTTATGGTGCTCGGGAGGGGTGGGCATATTATCTTAAACTAGGGCCACGCATTTATAAGTCGCCGTCCTATTATGGTTTTGTGGCCTAGTTAGAGACTGAAGTTTGATTTGTTTGAACTAAGTTCTCGAAGCTAGTTTTAGTATTCTCCTGGTGAAAGTCTAGCCGTCTACACTAAACTTATCCATAACGCCATTTTGAATATTTTTATTATTATCAATACATTTTTGATTTGCAGGTTGACAAATATTTGAGTTTTCTTCTGAAAACTTGTTCTGATTTTATTGTTCCAATATTTTAAGTTTTCGGTGAAAACTTATTTTTATTATATCGTTTTAATGTTTTCTGTTTTTAAATATTTTGATATAATAATACTATTATTTTTCCATATGATATATTATGGCTGGGAGAACGTCCGAGTTACTCCCCACTGACGTGGCTGTTATGTTTATAACATGACAGGTATTTGCTGCTGGGTTTTGGGTGTGAGCTAGCGAGTAGCGTGGATCCTACTCTTCCTTCATTCGTGTTTATTTATGGATTTGTATAAACCCATTTGGAGATTTTACTTTTAGCCCTTTTGTAAAATGAGGCCTTTGTATTGACTTGTCATTTCTTTTAATAAGATATAGTTTGTCAGTGTGTTTTAATCTCACTCTACAGTGTTTCCGCCACTGTATTGCGTTAGAATTTCTAGGGGATTACAACTATCCCCAGCAAAACCACCGATTATACTACACTATCCCTATCGGAGCATCCCGTAAGCCGGCACAACCCGTTATGCAAACCAACGAAAATGTCAGCGGTACCCATCAATTCAAGCCACTCTCCTAATACCAAGTGCAAATATCGAACCCTTCAACAAAGTTGCAAGTACAAATTAACTACCCCAGCAAATCCTCAATCCAAAGCAATCAACTCATATCCTCAACAGGAAACCACGACCCCCAATCTAAAATACAAAAAAGCAAGAAGTAATAAAGAAACAAGAAGTTTATGCAACGATCCCAGGAAACATCAAATACAACTACCAAAAAACCTACACAGCAACTCAACAATATGAAAAGACCACGAATATAAGGTATCTATTCCAAAGAATATAAATGCAAAGCCTAGGAATAAATAGAACCTATTCCAAAGAATACAATATGCAAAGACCAGGAATAGAAGGTATTAATTCCAAAGAATACAATATGCAAAGCCCAGAGGGACAAACAAGAATATGTTCCAAAGAATACAATACGCAAAGTCCAGGAATAGACAGTGATATGTTCCAAAGAATACAATATGCAAAGTCCAGGAACAGACAGGAATATGTTCCAAAGAATACAATATGCAAAGACCAGGAATAGATAGAACCTATTCCAAAGAATAAAATATGCAAAGTCCAGGAACAGACATGAACCTGTTCCAAAGAAAACAATTGCAAATTCTAGGGATAGACGGTTTGTATTCCGACGAATACAACTACAAAGGCCAGGGACAGATGCAAAACACCAACTCTATTCCGAAGATCAAAACACTAATCAAATGCAATAACTCTTCAAACTCAAGTCTAGGTAAGAAAATCCAGATCAAAACTTCAACAAGCAATCGTAGGGGAGGAGTTCAGGTATGATTTCTAAACCTTTACCGACGAGCCTTAGTACGTAGTCCAACGGACTTAAAACGACCCGAGCGGACAACCACCAGGTCATAATCCTCGATTGACCTGGGCGGCTATATTTTGACTTTCGCCTTGTCCAAGCCTCACTCAAAGTGGGGGCTTTTGTAGACACCCAGATTTGGACCTGGTTGCTGTAGGAGCGCCCCACTAACACCCGATGATGATCAGACTGCAACGCGACACAATTTTACAATGTTTTAGACAATTTTTCTTTATAACGGATCAAATAATTACTCAGAAAAATTAATTTTACATCAAGACAGTCTTAGTCGTATCATTACGGTTGCGTCGACACTAATTAGAGTCCATTCTGGCTCCGAGGCTCCGAATCGGCCCCGAAACACGCAAAGTCAAACCCGAGTGAACGTGCCAGACCGAGTAGAGCCTCGAGACGCGCATCCAAGGCCCAACGACCCACGCGCTAGGGCAAGGGACGGGGTCTTAACGTCCAAACAAATACAAAAATCACGTATAATCTTCGCTTTGGAAAATTTTCAAATCGGACGCGCCTGAGTACTTTATTGCCTGAAGCCGGACGTCTCAATTCTGTGTCACACGACGTACATCGCCTGAAATCTTGGATTGAACTATGAGAAAAACTGTAAATACCCCCCTCTTCCGCTTATAATCGACACACCCGTAAAACTCTTCTCCCTCTATGAGCTCCACACAACTTGCAGCTCTTCTCTAGCATCGCACTCCACGACATTAGGAACGATCCACTATAATCCCCTAGTAATTCTAATAGAATAAAGTGGTGGAAACACTGTAGATGTGGGATTATAACACACTGTAACTATGTCTTGATTAAATAAAAATGGTAAGTCAATACATAAGTCATTTAATAAATATGGCTAAAATAAAAACAATCCATAAAAAGGGTTTAACGATCCATAGTACAAAACTTATTAGTCAGCGAAGCAGGATCCGTAACTACTCGCTAGCCCACCGGAAGGAAAACACATATACCTGCCATGTTAAAAACATAACAGCCACAACCAGTGAGGAGCAACAACGATGTTCTCCCAGCCTTATTACAAGATTTTAAAATTGTAATTACTATTATATGAAAATAGTAGAAACGGAAAACATTGAAACATCATAATAAAAATAAGCTTTCAGTGAAATACTTCGCACATCGAAACAATATAATAAAAATGAGTTTTCCGGAGAAAACATAAAATATTTGCCAACCTGCAAACCAAAATATATCGATGATAATCAAATATTCAGAATGACGTTATGGATAGAATTAGTGTTGAAGGCTAGACTTTCACTAGGAGAATACCAAAACTAGCTTCGAGAACTTAGTTCAAACAAATTAAACTTCGGTCTCTAACTACGCTACTCAACCATAATAGGACGGCGACTTATAAATGCGTGGCCCTAGTTTAAGATAATGCACATCCCTCCTGGGATTACCTGTCACCCAGTTCAACTTATGACGGCGACTTACAGCGAAGCCTAAGCTTAAGGTCAAAATGTACACAACTCCCGGGATACCTATCACCCGGTTCAACAACTAATGTACCGATTCCTTATACACTAGCCTTATAGTGGATGGCAAAAATGTAAACCCCAGAATATATTACTCTAAACCTCACACTTGTCCTTATTCCATAACTCAAAAACAAAGTCATTACCGATATTCAAAGAGATAATCTTTATTAATAATATGGAGATAAAAGGAATAATCATTATATTCTAAAAGAGGAAACTTTCTATTTTAGGGAACTTCTATATTTAGAAAATTTACAAAAATAGCATTATATCAAATTATCGAAAATATTAGTTCATATTAATAAAAACATTTTTAGTAAACGATATAGATTTATAAAACTAATACTTTTGGCCTTAACGATATTAATTTCTAAAGCGAGAACAATTGGGTTTATGTTTTTGTTAAAATATCATACAAGTGTTTATAAAATGATTACAAATGTTTTAAACATTTTAATACTTCTAATTAGGATGTTTCCAAAATTTATAAAACTAAAATTCCTTATTATTAATAGTTTCGACAAAACAAGCGTAAATAGGATTTTACGGCAAATATCGCAATAAATCATTTAACGTCTTTTATTTCATTAAACAGTTAAACAAATTTAGAATATGACAAGGGGTGATTTAATTCTTAAATTTTCAGATTTCAACATTTTCAAAATTGCTGAAAAAATGGTTCATTTAACTGAAACGGAGCATTTATACGATAAATCATACTCCCTCCAGTCACTATTTTTCGCCTCATTCCATTAAAATACTTCTCACAAATATTCATGAAACGGGGCGAAAAATAGTGACCGGAGGGAGTAATTTTGTTCAAAAATCAATACTATCATTTAAAGGATTCGATAAATAGTACAAAAATTATGTAAAATAGCTAAAATACATTTTTGGACGTTCTTTCCATAAAAATAAAATTTCCAGAATCTGTAAACTCGGTTTTTAAAGGGTTTTCTCGTTAGTCGTCTAATCTCGACAATAACGATTAATAAAAATAGTAATTACGAAACGATTTAAGTATTACTATCCAAAAATTATTATTAAACCTAGAAATTATGATTTATAAAAACTCACAATTTTCCCAAAATGTAAAAAAATTCAGAATTCGTAAAATTTAGTAAAACCGTCATTTAAAACTCGTTTTCACAATTAACGATCTTTTTAACAAAATTGTCGTTCCTAATTTTTTTATTAAAACGATAAAATCGTTAAAATACATATTTCACAAGAAAACATCACGGACATTTTTTTCAAATTCAAAAACAAAATCAGAAATCAGGAATTAAAATGACAAACACGGTTTTAACGATAAACGAGGATTTAAAGTGATTAATTTATTCACCTACTTAAAAATTCTGAAAAGTTATGAAAAAATTCAGAAAATACTTTTTTATCAGAAAGATTATCCATGCCAAATTTCAGATTAAAATAAAATGTTTAAGTATAAGAACTAAAAACCGGCTTTTAATCATTTTTGTCCAAAAATGGTAATAATTCAATAATCGATACTTAAAATATCATAAAAATACAAAATTATCAAAAATCATCAAAAACATCATTTTTACAGAATATATTCATATTTTACATGTTTAGGCCAAATATTATGATTTTAAAAAAATAATATAACAATTTAATCGTTAATCTCGTAAAAGCGATAAAAATACCGAAACATGCAAATTACAAGTTTTAAAAATTTTCCAGAATATGAGACATACATATATTTTCAAGAATAAAATTATAATTATATACATGCAATTACACAAATAAAATCAAGCAATACCGAGTAACATCGACGTTACCTCTAATCCAAGTCTGAATGTACGATGTATTCTCCTTCTGCGGGATCGTTTTGGAAGCCTAAAAAAACGTGATTTCCATGGTATGAAAATACCATAAGATCGTTGAAAAATCAAGGTGACAACGATTGGAAATGAAATCGATTAATACCTTAACGAAGGAGACGGAAAGAGGATCGAAACAAGAGAAAAATTAGAGACGGAAATGGACGATCAAGGACTCGATTTTGAGCAGAAATGTGTTGTGCTTTTCTGTTGTTGGCAAGCAAATTGAGAGGAAAGGGAAGAGTATTTACCTTGAATAAATTGGTGAATGAATGAATAAAAGAGTGAAAAGTTTATGCATAAATGACACTTTAAATTTGATGAAAACAAGGCTACACTAACTTGATAAAACCAGCCAATTGAAGTGTGTATGGAGTATGAAAAGTTTATTCTTAATTCACCCAAAATAAATGAGAAGAAAGAAAATATCTAAAAGCTTAATCCATGTTATAAAATAAAATGTAGTGTGACATGGGGGTCACAGTCCACACAAGGAAAATGTGAGTCCAAATTTATTTGTAAGTTGATAAAAAGGAAGATTGTAAAATTATTAAAGGTGTTTTGAAGCAATTTGAGTAAACCTCACGTTGGAAAACAATTACAGTATTTACGAAACTCCGTAATAAAATCATTAAAGGCTAAATTTTCCTAAATAAAAAAAATTCTTAGTTGGAAATAGTATATAAACATGTTTGGATATTTTTAGGGAAAATAAATAACTCAATTCCAAGCTTAAAACGCTAGTTCGTAGAAAGAACTAGAATTTCTCGTGGAAAAATAAATAGTTTACAGTAAAAATCAAACAAATGGGTTTAAAGGAATTAAAAAATCTTAAAATAAATATAAATATTATTTGACTCGAAAATAAAAATAAAGCTTGGAAAAATGATGAAACAGAAGGCCGAAACGTGATAGAGTTATGACGAAGTTATAACGGAAAAGATAAAAGCGTTAGGAAAATAGCGGGGGTTACAATCCTCCCCACTAAAAGAAAGTTTTGTTCTCGAAACTAAGAATAAGTAGAAAGGAATATAAATTACCTCAGTCGAAAAGATGAGAATACAAATTTCACAAGAATTTTGCTTTAAAGGAAAATTTGACAACCTTCAAAGTGATACCAAGTCGAATGCAAATATTTATTCTAAGAGGAATTGGGCTAAGCTTGTAATCCCCTATAAATTCTAACGCAATACAGTGGCGGAAAAAATGTAGATTTGGGATTAAAACACACTGATGTTCTATATTTTAGAAAAAAGAACGATCAGTCAATACAAAGACCACTTTTTACAAAAGGACTAAAAATAAAAATCTTTCAAATAGGTTTAACAATCCATAAAAAACATAATTAAAGCAGAGTAGGATCCATGCCACTCGCTAGCGCACACCAAACCCCGAAACACAGAATACCTGTCATGCTATAAACATAACAGCCACAATTCAGTGGGGAGCAACTCAGGCAGTTCTCCCAGCCATATTACATAATATATAGGCAATAGAAGCATAATATATGAAAATAAAATAAACTCAAAGCATTATATATATTAAAATAAATTCAAAACCAGAAAACATTTCAGCAGCCTGACGACGTCAAAACGAATAATGGAATATAAAACCGATGATAAGTACTGCTTTTACTACTAGAGATATGTCAAAACAACACCGAAGTGTAACTTAGTGCCCACGAAGCGACTCCTAAGCCTCACTGGTTAAATAACTCAGTTCCCACAAAGCGACTCTTAAGCCCTCTCACCAGACAACTCAAACTATAATAGGACTGCGTTCAGCGAGTTCCCAGCCTAAGTACATGCGCATGACTCCTGACCATAAACGATACCCAGTTCGACAACCAATGTATCCCTGACGCAAATACACTGACCATATAGCTGATGATAACAACCAACATATCCTAGACTTATATAGTGTACATTCTCATTTCCAACATTATTCCATATTCAAACCAATAAATATTTTATCCGAAGATATCTTAAATATTCCCAAAATAGTAACTTTCCAAAGATAGAAACTTTCTTCAAATAGTAACTTTCCAAAATAGGTGTTATTATAATTAGAAATCGATTAACATATGAGTTATATAAAATATTTAATATTAGGCCTTGAGACATAAACATTATATATACTCCCTCCGATTCATTTGTTTCTTTACGTTTGCTTTTTAGCACTATTCATGAGTGGGTAGAATATCTAATATAATTTCCAATCTATATATAAAGTAAAACATAGTCATGTGAGATCTTTTTAAAATTGTCTTAATGAGTACATTAATAATATCAATTTTTTACGATTTTTAATAATGTGTAACTAAAGATAAAAACGAAACAAAACGTGCATTGGCAAGTGTGATAAAGCAAACGTAAAGAATCAAATGAATTGGAGGGAGTATTAGATAAATGTATAATTAATTATTAAAAGTCAAAGAAAGTAAAAATCATAATTATTTCTCAAAAGGTTGGAGTTTAAGTAATTTAAAGTAATAAATTACAAATTTACAGACTTTTCAGATTTGCACTGTTTTACTATAAAATTCATAATTAAATCATTAAAAATCAAAACGATGTAAGATTAGTGAGGTTGAAAACTTTAAAAGCTTAACTACAACTATTGTTTCCGGAGAAAATCGAAATTCTTAACTTAACAGGGTTTTTTATTCGTAGTTTAATAAATTGTCAGAATCCGACACCCGATAGTATTTATTTAATAAAACACATTTAAAATTTTATTTTAAAACAAATCCAATTAGAAACATTATCTGGACTCTTTAAGGTTAATGTACGTAAATTATAAAAATTATATTCAAAGTTTATCGTAGGTTTTAAATTAGGTTTTACAACAACTGACAGATTCGCGAACTAATCCGTCTTAGTTTCATAAATGATTTGTTGTGACGAAACTACTTGGAATTTATTTACGAAATTTAACGGATGTATAATAGACTTAAAATAAATAGTAGTCTCTGTTCAAACTATTAGAAAATAAGATCTGTAAACAAGAGTAAAAATCGTACAAAAGTAGTAACAGATTCGAAAACATGCTGTAACTTTACTAAAAACAATAAAACTTTTAATTTGATAATTCATATTAAAAATCACGAAAAATTAAGAAATTAATTCTTATTCATACGTTTTAGTCTCGGCCCTATAATAATTTTTAGAAGATTGAAACATATCATCATAATAATATAGTAAACATATTTATAAAATTCGATTTAAAACGATACTACAAGCAACTACAACATATATATCATGCAATACCGAGTCATGCCATCATGTGTTACCTTCATCGAGATCCGAATTAATAAAATAACTGTCTTCATCGGATCTAGCACGATAGCCTACGAAAAATTAAAACATATGGTATTAGAACCACATAAGAAGGGATTAGAAAGAGGGAAACGAGATGGAGAATAAGAGTAATTAAATTAGCCTCGGATTAGAATGAACGATGAACGAAGGAGAAGAGATACGTAACAGGCTGAGCAGCAATAACGTAATTAAACGGAATTGGAGGAGGAAGATTTTACATAATGATAGAACTAATAGAATTGGAGAGGGAGTATAAAAAGAAAGAGTTGGAGAAGTAACGTAAAACAACCAAAATTGGAGTTGTAGAATAGAATTAGGATGAATGAATGAATAAATAAATAAATAATGTAACACCCGCTAATTTTCTATGCGTTGTTATCTATTCCGTTATGACTCCGTCATGACTCTGTAATTTTTTCTGTCTTCAGTTTCCTTCATTTTCAAGCTTCATAACATTTTCAAGTCAAATATTATTTATTTTTATTAAAAGATTTTAAATATTTTATTTTCCTGATCTATTTATAAAATTTTCATCGCAAACTATTTATTTATTCGCGAGGAGTCCTATTTTTTCTACGAACTAACGTTTTAAGCTTAGATTTATGTTATTTCTTTTCCTAAAAATGTCTAAACACATTTATATAATATTTCCAACTAAGAAATATTTTTATTTACGAAAAAGCCTTTAATCATTTTATTACAAAGTTTCGTAAATAATTATTTTCTATCGCGAGGTTTACTCGAATTGCTTTGAAATGCTTTTAGTAATTATACGATTCTTATTTTTATCATCCTACATTTAAAAGAAGCACTTTTTGACCCCTTTTTAGACCATGACACCCATGGTCACACATCTTCACATTTTTTTTTCATTTGGTTTTATAAAGTGATTAAAGCTTTAGATATTTTTATTACCTTAATGAATTTGGTGACTAATTGCAAAACTCTTCACTCTCCCTTGTTAATCCATTTTGGCTGTTTTTTTAAGTGTATCTAACATTGTTTTCATCAATTTTTAAGATCATATTCATTCACACAATTCACATAATTCCTTTCTTTTCACTCATTCTCATTCAACCACATTAAACAAAGAAAATACTCTTCAATTCCTTCATATTGGCCATGAATTTCAGCCATATTTTCCAGCCCAATTTTGTCCCTAATCGAGTCTTGATTGTCTCATTTTTATCGTAAAATTAATCCTCTTTCCGATCCTATCGTTAAGGTAATAATCGATGGGTTTTCGATCGTTATTTACCATTGATTTTCTTAGTTTTTCTCATGGTATTTTTCTGCCATGATTTTCGTGTTTGGTAGGATTTGTGGACAATCCCGAGGCCGACGAATATATAATCGATTTAGACTTGGAATAGAGGTAACGTCGATGTTACTCGGTATTTCATGATTTTAATTGAGTATTTGCATGTATATATTTTTATATTTTATTTTGGCAATATATGTATGTCATAAAATCTGGAAAAATTTTAAAATTTGAAAATTAGTATGTTTCGGTATTTTTATTGCTTTTACGAGATTAACGATTAAATCGTCATATTAGTTTGTAAAATCATAATATTCGGCCTAAACATGTAATATATGTTTATATTCTGTAAAAATGATGTTTTTGATGTTTTTTTAATAATTTAGTATTTTTCTGATATTTTTGATATCGATTATTGAATTATTACCGTTATCGGACAAAAACGATTAAAAGCCGATTTTTAGTTCTAGTAATTAAAAATTTTATTTTAATCTGATTTTTGACGTGGTGAAACTTTCTGATGAAATAGAATTTTCTGAATTCTTTCATAATTTTTCGGAATTGTTAAGTGGATGAATTAATTAATCACTTCAAATCATCGTTTATCGTTAAAACCGTGTTTGTCGTTTAAATTCTCGATTTCTGGTCCTATGATTAAATCTGGAAAAAAATGTGATTCTGATGATTTCATAATAAAATATAATTTTATGATTTTTAGTGCCTTAATAAAATGTTAGGAACGATAAGTTTTATTAATGGAATCGTTAATTGTGAAAATGGGCTTTAAAGACGGTTTTAACGGGATTTATTAAATATGGAATTTTTGGAATTCTGGAAAAATAGTATTTTCTGGAAAATCATGATTTTTAAGTTTAATAATAATTTTTGGATATTAATACTTAAATCGTTTTGTAATTACTATTTTTATTAATCGTTATTGTTGAGATTAGACGATTAACGGGAAAACGCTTTAAAAACCGAGTTTTAGGATTCTGAAAAAATTTATTTTCTGGACAGAATATCCATAAATATGTTTTAAATATTTTACGTAATTTTTATACTATTTATTAAAGTATTTAATTAATAAGTATTGATTTTTGGACAAATTGATTTATCGTTAAAATGCTTCGTCTTAGCTAAAGGAATTATTTTTCCAGCAATTTTGAAAGTATTTAAATCTGAAACTTTAAGAGTTAAATCATCCCTTAACATACTCTAAATATATTTGTTGGTTTAATTAAATAAAGGCGTTCACAAATTTAATTTGATATTTGCCGTAAAATCCTATCTATAATTTTATTGTCGAAACTAATAATAATTAGGGAATTTTAGCTTTATAACTTTTGAAAACACCCTAATTAGTAATATTAAAATGTTTAAGACATTTTTAATCATTTTATAACGCTTATACGATATTTTAATAATTTCATAAAATTAAATGTTCACTATGGTAATTAATATCGTTAAGGCCGAAAGTATTAGTTTTATAAATCTATATCGTTTACTAAAAATGGTGAATTAGTATAAACTAATATTTTCGATATTTTGATATGATGCTATTTTTAGTAAAGTTTCTAAGAATAGAAGTTTCCTAAAATAGAAAGTTTCCTCTTTCGGAAAGTGATTCCTTTTTCTTTTGTTCTCCTATTGTTTGTATTGAATACATCTTTTAAATATCGATAATGGCTTGTTTTGGAGTTATGGAATAAGGATAAGTGTGGGTTTTGAGTAATATAGTCTGGGATGTACGTTTTTGCCATCAACTGTAAGGCTGGTGTGTCATTGTGGGCACATTGGTTGTTGAACTGAGCATGGTTTGTGTTCAGGAGAGTGTATGTTTACCTTAAACTTAGATATCGCATCGTGTAACTCGCGTCGGGTTGAACTGGATATGGTTTGTATCCAGGAGGGGTGTGCACTACTTAAACCAGTACCTCGCTGCACGCAGTCCTGTTATGGTTGAGTTGCCTAGTTAGAGACCGAAGTCTGATTTGTTTTGACTAAGTTCTCGAAGCTAATTTAGTATTGTCTTAGTGAAAGTCTAGATTCTACATTAATCTTATCCATAACGCCATTTTGAATATTTTATTGTTATCGGTATAAATTGGTTTGCAGGTTGGCAAATATTTTTATGTTTCTTCGGAAACCCATTTGATTATTCCATTTTGCGCTGAAAGCTTATTTTAATATGTTGTTTTACTGTTTTCCATTTTGACTATTTTTCCTATATTAGTAATTACTGTTTTAAAATCCTGTTATACGGCTGGGAGAACGTTGACGTTGCTCCTCACTGATTGTGGCTGTTATGTTTTTAACATGACAGGTATGCATGTTTCCGGGTGTGGGCTAGCGGGCAGTCATGATCCTTGCTCGATTAATTTTAATAATTATGTTCTGTGGATTGTTAAACCCCTTTGTGGATTTATTTAATTTTGGCCATTTTATTTAGGGCCTAACGTTTGACTTTACCATTTATATTTTTATAAAAACATAGTTACAGCGTGTTATAATCCCGACTCTACAGTGTTTCCGCCACTGTATTGCATTAGAAAATCTAGGGGATTACAAATAAAAGATGTGATCATAATAAATAAAATATCTTAGGGACTCATCTAGTTAGTGATGAGGTAACAGACTTGATTTGGGTTAGGAAATAACTTACGGTTTGATCAAAAATCATTAGTAAAAATAAATAATCTGTTTACGAATTAATCGGGTTAAAAACGTGTTAGGAAAGAATTAGACCCAAATTGTGAAATGAGTTGTAAAATACTATTTTTGGTCTGAAAATAAATATTTGGGTCAAGTCCGAAATCAAATGAGTCTATCTCAAGTTTAAATAATAGTTGGTAAAGAAATTGAGTTTCTTGACGAATAAATTATTTTCAACGAAAATGAATTAAATTGATTTCTTGAAAACAAAATGATACTTTTCAATGAAAGTTTAATAAAATGATTTCTCGAGAAGATAATAAAATGTTTTAACGAGTTTCGAGTTGAAAATAGGAATTCGAACTAAAATAAAGATTTTAGGAATTCAAGATGAATTAAAAATTAATCTGAGAAGAATTAAAATGGATTACGAGTTAAATCGCAAACAAAATAAAAATATGAATACAAATTTAATTTATAAAAATTAGGGGTATTACAACCTTCCCCACTAAAAAAAAGTTTCGTCCCCAAAACTTACAGGAACACGAAAATAGAAGAGAAAACAAAGTTATTTCACTTGAACAAAATGAGAAAGCTTAACTCGCATCACAATCTCGGTTTAAAAGAAATTTTACAACTTCAAACGTGATTTGAAAACAAATGCCAAGATTCTCAAGATTATAGGGGTTACGCCACCCGAAGTGTAGAATTTTTCAAAATACTAAAAGGTAAAGTTACTTGATAAAATAACGACGTTAAATTATATTTAAAAACGAACTCGGGGAAAAGAGGGTACCCAAAACATTTTCAAAATGACGCTAAATCAATTTGATTAAGAAATTCGTTAAATCGATTTAAGACAAAACAAAAGCAATTTTTGAGAAATCGAGTTTAGCGTTGGGAAATCTTGAACTAGTCATCAGATGATTCTAATAACAAATCCAAAAGTTCACCAACAAAAATAAAATGAAAGCCTGAATTTATGAAATTATTTTCAAAAGTTAAATTTTCTCAGTCAGTATTTGTATGTTATGAAAATATTCGTAAAATTTCGATCATTTAAAAACAAAGATTTGAAATACTTTCGATCTAATTTCAAACAAGTTTTTAAGATATTTTAAAAATAATTAAATATAAACTTCAACAAAAACGTTAAAGCAAAACGGTGTTTGTAAAGCTTAAAATTGTAACATAAAAATGATAACTCAAAAGTTTAAATTAGTCAAACATTTTACGAAACGGGGAAATTTGTGAAAAAGGCTAAAGAATAAATCAAAACATAAAATTTCAAAATCGATAAAGAGGTAGATCAGAAGGGATACCAATAGCGATTGGAGGAGTAGAATTCAAGAGAAACGGAGGAAGAATGATAACGAGAGTCAATCAGAGCTCTCAAGGATTACAGAGGAGTTAAATATTCTCGAGATTCCCTAGTACGACTCCCACAAATTCAGGTTTCTAATTCCACAAAATAATACTAAGTCCATTAATATCAGGAAAATGGGTTGTCCTACACAGTCTGCAACCTCCAAAATTATCATTTGCTATAACTTCCAAACTAAGACTATCAACCGCTACAACCCCCAAAACAAGACTTCACTTGCTCATACAATCACTCAAACATTAGGGTAAGAATCCACCAACTGACTCAGAATCAAATCATTCTACCGAAATTCCACAAACTGCCACAACACTATCAAACCAATTAACCAACAAAGCTCTAAAACTGTTTGAAGTTCACCAGGTTGTACTCGAGGTGTATTCCAAATTTCTCGAGTAAAGAACAATAAACAAGATCCACCAATTTAAACAAAGTTTGGGCACTAAGTCTTCAAAATGATTCCACGATTATGCTCATCGCATTACAAGGGAACAAAAGTTAGTATAATATATCAAACCTTAAGCACACTCAACTTTACATGTAATGTCAGTCACTCACATTTCCAACACATCACTTGAGTAAGGTTCCTTAGAAGTCCATCAAATTTCAAATCGCAACAGCGCCACTACAATACATTAAATAATTCCACAAAGTCATAATCATGCTTGTGTAAGGGTTCTGAACTAAATTCCATTAGGTGGTTGGTATCAATTAAAATATTCCTCAAAATAGTAGTGTAAATCTGAATCGTGATTGTGCATGACCTTTCTCTTCCTTAAAGTTAACAAGGATTCACTCATGAATTTTTAGATCACTCTACTCAAAAGTTTATAAGTCATGACCATATCAGACTCAATGATCTCACATAAAAACCAATGTTTAATCTATGTCAACCAAAATTACCAAAAACCTTAAACGAAAACCTGAAATGGTACCACAACATAACACTCAGGCTAAAACTCTAAAGGTCTATGATCCCAAAAGTCGACGACTAATCCATTAAATCAACATTAGGTGAGAATTCCAAAGTAATATTACTAGTTACACTTTGTTCGGTTCTAGGTTAGGTACTAGATATCCATCAAAATAAAATATAATCTTACTATCCAAAAACTTATTCTCTCTAAGTACTTTATATAATCAGGTGAATTATAATCCAAGATCAAAACTTAAGGTAAAATCTTAATTCCATCAATCAATTAATACTATTGAAATCAATCCCCAAGAAGTTCTTGCTTGCTTAGAACATAGGGTACAACTCAAAATCCTCAAACCACAGGTAATGGGGTTCACTAAACCTCAAACATCTTTAACTTTTTGTGGGGTTCACTAAGACAGGAGTCTAACCAAAGAATCTCAAGAGGATGGACGACAAAATGGGAGAATAAAACAAGGATTCACCACGAGACTGAAAATGACCATTTATAAGACAAGGACTGAAAGAAGAAGAAGAAGAGAAAAACTGATAGGGAGAGCAGTGGCAGCACACAGACATCAAGAATAATAACACGTGACAGGAGAGAGCCAAACAACATCAGGTCGTAGTAGTATATCGACACAACAACATCAATAAGGAGAAGAAGAATAAGAAAAGAAGTAAAAGAAGAAGAATAAGAATGGAAGAAAAGGAAGAAGAAAAGGCTAAGAGAAAAGAACAAAGATCCTAGACTACCAAGGTCTTGAACCAGAGAAGAGTCTTCGTGTCTCCAGAGTTCGCAGGGGAACTCGTTGGATCTCTTCATCTCTTGTAGAGAAACGAGCACACCAATCTTGGGTTGCTCCATTTGGATCTAAACTTAAATGAAGTCGCATCCGAGTCCCAAGTGAAATCACATCGGTGTCTACTGCACCATCAAGGAACTGAAATCTACTCTTGATCATCTGGCCTGTAGCTTGAGCAAACTGAATCTGGGCTGAGAAGTCACCATTGTATCTTCCTTGTAGCACCAAGTCGTCCACTAGAGTCATCAGGTCTTATAAGTGCTAAGTAGGTCTTGTCCCAATCTGGAGCAGCATTACATCAACATCTTGTCCACTCATCTTCTTCTTGGGCATATAAAACAAACATGTAATGCTAATCATTGAGTTATAAGAACACATAAACCTAACAATTAAGTCCTTAATTTGATTTCTACCCTTCTCTCACTAATATTTTATTAATGTTGAAATCGTTTACAGGTATTTTTCCTAAAATCAGGTGTGAGCGTCGGGAGCAACGATGCTCTGATACCAAGTGTAATCCCCTATAAATTCTAACAAAATACAGTGGCGGAAACACTGTAGATTTGAGATTAAAACACACTGATGTTCTATATTTTAGAAAAAAGAACGATCAGTCAATACAAAGACCACTTTTTACAAAAGGACTAAAAATAAAAATCTTTCAAATGGGTTTAACAATCCATAAAAAAAAAACATAATTAAAGCAGAGTAGGATCCATGCCACTCGCTAGCGCACACCAAACCCCGAAACACAGAATACCTGTCATGTTATAAACATAACAGCCACAATTCAGTGGGGAGCAACTCAGGCAGTTCTCTCAGCCATATTACATAATATATAGGCAATAGAAGCATAATATATGAAAATAAATTAAACTCAAAGCATTATATATATCAAAATAAATTCAAAACCAGAAAACATTTCAGCAGCCTGACGGCGTCAAAACGAATAATGGAATATAAAACCGATGATAAGTACAGCTTTTACTACTATAGATATGTCAAAACAACACCGAAGTGTAACTTAATGCCCACGAAGCGACCCCTAAGCCTCACGGGTTGAGGAACTCAGTGCCCAAGAAGCGACTCCTAAGCCCTCTCACCAGACAACTCAAACTATAATAGGACTGCGTTCAGCGAGGTCCTAGCCTAAGTACATACGCATGACTCCTGAGCATAAACGATACCCAGTTCGACAACCAATGTATCCCTGACGCAAATACACTGACCATATAGCTGATGATAACAACCAACATATCCTAGACTTATATACTGTACATTCTCATTTCCAACATTATTCCATATTCAAACCAATAAATATTTTTTCCAAAGATATCTTAAATATTCCCAAAATAGTAACTTTCCAAAGATAGAAACTTTCTTCAAATAGTAACTTTCCAAAATAGGTGTTATTATAATTAGAAATTGATTAACATATGAGTTTTATAAAATATTTAATATTAGGCCTTGAGACATAAACATTATATATACTCCCTCCGATTCATTTGTTTCTTTACGTTTGCTTTTTAGCACTATTCATGAGTGGGTAGAATATCTAATATAATTTCCAATCTATAAAGTAAAACATAGTCATGTGAGATCTTTTTAAAATTGTCTTAATGATTACATTAATAATATCAATTTTTTACGATTTTTAATAATGTGTAACTAAAGATAAAAATGAAACAAAACGTGCATTGGCAAGTGTGATAAAGCAAACGTAAAGAATCAAATGAATTGGAGGGAGTATTAGATAAATGTATAATTAATTATTAAAAGTCAAAGAAAGTAAAAATCATAATTATTTCTCAAAAGGTTGGAGTTTAAGTAATTAAAAGTAATAAATTACAAATTTACAGATTTTTCAGATTTGCACTGTTTTACTATAAAATTCATAATTAAATCATTAAAAATCAAAACGATGTAAGATTAGTGAGGTTGAAAACTTTAAAAGCTTAACTACAACTATTGTTTCCGGAGAAAATCGAAATTTCTAACTTAACAGGGTTTTTTATTCGTAGTTTAATAAATTGTCAGAATCCGACACCCGATAGTATTTATTTAAAAAAACACATTTAAAGTTTTATTTTAAAACAAATCCAATTAGAAACATTATCTGGACTCTTTAAGGTTAATGTACGTAAATTATCAAAATTATATTCAAAGTTTATCGTAGGTGTTAAATTAGGTTTTACAACAACTGACAGATTCGCGAACTAATCCGTCACAGTTTCATAAACGATTTGTTGTGACGAAACTACTTTGAATTAATTTACGAAATTTAACAGATGTATAATAAACTTAAAATAAAAAGTAGTCTCTGTTCAAACTATTTGAAAATACGATCTGTAAACAAGAGTAAAAATCGTACAAAAGTAGTAACAGATTCGAAAACATGCTGTAACTTTACTAAAAACAATAAAACTTTTAATTTGATAATTCATATTAAAAATCACGAAAAATTAAGAAATTAATTCTTATTCATACGTTTTAGTCTCGGCCCTATAATAATTTTTAGAAGATTGAAACATATCATCATAATAATATAGTAGACATATTTATAAAATTCGATTTAAAACGATACTACAAGCAACTACAACATATATATCATGCAATACCGAGTCATGCCATCGTGTGTTAGCTTCATCAAGATCCGAACTAATAATAACCGTCTTCATCGGATCTAGCACGATAGCCTACGAAAAATTAAAACATATGGTATTAGAACCACATAAGAAGGGATTAGAAAGAGGGAAACGAGATAGAGAATAAGAGTAATTAAATTACCCTCGGATTAGAATGAATGATGAACGAAGGAGAAAAGATACGTAACAGGCTAAGCAGCAATAACGTAATTAAACGGAATTAGAGGAGGATGAGTTTTACGTAATGATAGAACTAATAGAATTGGAGAGGGAGTATAAAAAGAAAGAGTTGGAGAAGTAACGTAAAACAACCAAAATTGGAGTTGTAGAATAGAATTAGGATGAATGAATGAATAAATAAATAAATAAATAAAAGATGTGATCATAATAAATACAATATCTTAGGGACTCATTTAGTTACTGACGAGGTAACAGACTTGATTTGGGTCAGGAAATAATTTCCGGTTTGATCGAAAATCATTAGTAAAAATAAATAATCTGTTTACGAATTAATCGGGTTAAAAACGTGTTAGGAAAGAATTATACCCAAATTGTGAAATGAGTTGTAAAATACTATTTTCGGTCTGAAAATAAATATTTGGGTCAAGTCCGAAATCAAATGAGTCTATCTCAAGTTTAAATAATTGTTGGTAAAGAAATTAAGTTTCTTGACGAATAAATTGTTTTCAACGAAAATGAATTAAAGTGATTTCTTGAAAACAAAATGATACTTTTCAATGAAAGTTTAATAAAATGATTTCTCGAGAAGATAATAAAATTTTTTAACGAGTTTTGAGTTGAAAATAGGAATTCGAACTAAAATAAAGATTTTAGGAATTCAAGATGAATTAAAAATTAATCTGAGAAGAATTAAAATGGATTACGAGTTAAATCACAAGCAAAATACAAATATGAATACAAATTTAATTTATAAAAATTAGGGGTGTTACAAAGCTACCCGAAGTTTAAAATCTTTTAATTAATGAAATCATAAAGTAAAGTTATTTGATAAAACAACGTTGTTAAATACCATTTGTAAACGAACTCGAAGGAAATTGGGTAACCAAACATTTTCAAAACAAAAGTAAAACAATTTGATTAAGAAATTGGATAAAGTTTATTTCTTTTATGATGAAACAAAATTTAGTTTGGAGAAATCAAATTTTTTAGTTAGTAAAAATGAACCAGTCGCCAAACAATTTCAATAACAGATTCAAAAGTCCACCAACATTAGAACGAAAACTAATTTCAAAACGTTAAACTTTCGAAAATGTTATCAAAGTAATTATGAAAGTTTTCAAAAATGTTATCAAACTTGAACATATAAAATAATTTCGACAATGTTAAAACGCTTTACATAATGTTCCTATAGAAATTGAAGTATTTGGAAATATGAAAGTCTTCATGAAATTCCGATCGCTTGAAAATCAAAAATTGAAATAATTTCGAAATAATTTAAAATAAATTATTAAGGCATTTTGAAACAGATCTAAATATAAATATCAACCAAATATGAAACAAAAGTGAAGTATAAAGTTTTTAAATTATACTCCCTCCGAGTTCCTATTATTGTCTCACTTTCCTTTTTGGGCTGAGTTTGATTTTTGTCTCACTTTCCTTTTAAGGCCATCAATGTGTGGTTCACAATTACTCTCCAATTTCTCTCTCTTCCTTTTTTTTTCAACCACTCATTTCCCCTTCCTTATTTTTCACCCCAAATCCCTTTGGGACAATAATAGGAACTCGGAGGGAGTAATTCAAAAAGGTTAAATTTCACGATATCCCAAAAGTTTAAATGAGTCAAACTTTTTACAAAACTGGCAATTTCACAATTTGAGATTATAACTCAAAATGTTAAAATTTTACGATAATTCATTTTTTTTAAACTAGTCAAACTTTTTATAAAATAGGGGGTTCGAAAAATGGTTAACGGGTAAATTGGAAAAGGATAAATAAATTAAAAATAAGAGCTTTCAAAATCGATAAAGGTCGAAGGGATTAGAAGCAGATGCGGTAACAGAATTCAAGAGAAGTAGAAAGGAAGACAAGGTGGTCCATCTCGAGGATTATAGAAGAAATTAATCATCTCGAGATTCCTAGCACGACTCTCATAAACACGGGTTCCTAATTTGCCCATAAACTAATGCTAAGTCTAATATCGGTATAGGGTGGTCCTACTCAATATACAACCTCCAAAATTATCAACTGACATAGCCTCCAAAATTAAGTCTTACATACTTATATAATCTTTCAATTAGTATGGTAAGAATCCACAAATGATTTAGACAATCTATTAATTAAGATTCCAACGGTCATCAAAACATACCCAAACTCGTAATCACTAAGGCTCATAAATTCAAAGATCATAAGGTCCGAACTCGAGGTATACGTCAAATTTCTCGAGTAAGGATGACAGGGTAAGTCGCATCCCTAATCAAAGATACCCTAAGGTTCACTAACTAATGTAGATAGTGAAGTAGGGGTCGAACCACAAGGAAACGGGACCTAAATACTTGTTCTAAGGTTTAGGCTTAAGACTACAGGTCACTGTTTTTTTTTCTATTTGTTTTAGTAGGTTGACATCTAATTACTAAAGGGTAAATCAATAGGAGAAAAGTCTAGGGTCTCAGGTTCACAATGAATATTAGTCGGGTCAGGGAGTCAACTAACAGGTCAATAATCGAACTGTCTAAGATGTAGGTCCGATTATGTAAGCTTTGAAGAGATTCTTCCAGGTATAGTGTCGAACTGTCGAAGAGATTCTTCCAATCGTAACCTTTCGATATAGTGTAGCTTCTTCCAGGTGCATTAATCCATTCATTCTGATCGTAGGCTGGCTCAAAATCTCTTCGAAGCTTACATATCTTCTTCCACCTGTACAGGAAGTGGAATGGTGTCACTTAGTTTGGACTAAATGGACTATTCCGAAGCATAGCTTCCTTGCGTGGTTGGTTCACCACCGAGGTCTAAACACGAAAGATAAATTACACAAGATTGGCCTGATTGCTGATGACCGCTGCTGCTTATGTAACCGGGAGGAAGATACGCTGCACCACATTTTTTTCTCTTGTCCGTACAGCAGGAGGATTCTGGAAAAGATCCGACACTGGTTGAAGGTGCAGATTCCAGATAACAAACTGCTCTCATGGCGTTTAAATAGAAGGGGTTCGAGGATGCAGGTGGGCATTATCAATAGCGCGATTAATGCAACCATGTATCACGTATGGATGCAGAGGAACAATAGCAGTCTAAACTATGCTATTCTTCATCCAAATCGATGTGCTGAAGCGGTACAACAAGATGTTAAGAGAAGAGTTCAGAATCAAATTAAAGGATCCTTGGTACTAGAGATAGGAATTGCCTAAGGAGGATTATGGATAACTAGAATGTATCTCGGTCGTGGGATGTTTTGTGGAGTTTCTTTTTTCACTCCGGTATCTGTATGATTGATGTGTGATTAATAATATTTACACTTTACCAAAAAAAAAAGATGTAGGTCTGGTTGGTACCTCTACAAACTTTAGAACTAAAGTTAACCTGCGGTCGCTAGAATTAAGCTAGTCTACCCAAAATATCGTGACCTAATTAGTCCTTAACCCGGTCGGCGAAAAGTCCTAATTGTGGTACTAATTAATTAATCCTGGCCAGTAATCAATCAATCAGAATTAAAACAATATTTAGGCGACAGTTCATATGATTAGAAACAGGTCAATTTACTATAAGCCAATTAATATGCATCGATCCCCTTAAACCCTAGATAAAATTTAGCTACTCATATTCATTATAATCAAACTAACAAAAGATGGATGCAAATAAACATGATGAAAACGAATTGAATTAAACTACAAAATTTAATAACAATCGTACGCTAAGGAAATGATGAACGATATAAATTATGCAATAACAATCACTACGAATTTGAAAGTTGAATTAAGACGAGAATTAAACTAGAAAACATAAATTGAAATTAAAATTAAAATTATCGATACCGAATAATTCAAGATTTGAAAGAGGAAGAACGGAGTTCGATGCATCTCGTGAAGAAAAACGGAAAAGAACGTATACTTCAATGCTCAGAAAATTGCAAAAATAAAGATGAAGTGTATTGTGTAAAAAGTGTCTGACAATGAAGTCAGAAAACTGATTTAAAAAAATCAGTTCGACTTCGAGACAGGCCCAAAATCTAAGTGAATTAAAATTTAATCCGCGGCCCGGGTGCGACGGACTCGATCGAGTGCATGCAGTAGTACTCAATCGAGTGGGTCCGTGTAAGCTCCAAGTCTTGTTCGTCTTAAGCTAAAGAAGAGGAATCGGCCAAATACTCTTGTGCAGTCCAGTTGGGCGCGGATGTGAGGCACTCGATCGAGTGCTATAGCACCACTCGATCGAGTGGGTGCTGCTAAACTTGTGCCTGAGTTCTTATTTGCTTCTCAGCTTTTCGTTTCCTTCCTCGACTTCCGTTCTCGTCTCGGCTATCTTGGTTATTACTCCTAAATATGCTCGAAATTGTACCTAACCTGCAAAATAGCACGAGAAGTGGCAGTATCGACTTTCTAATAAAAATAAATATTTAACATATAAATTGGGAAGAAGAAAAGCTCAAATATGGTTGTCGGGGGACAATAAAATACGATATAAAATATGTCGATCAAACTCCCCCAAACAAAACCTTTGTTTGTCCTCAAGCAAACAACTATCATATACATACGAGGACAAGTGATGTGAAACACGACTCAGAGCAGAATTACAATTATTCTCCTAAAATCGACTCAAACCGACGAGAAAACATGCAATGCTCAAGAATGCAACGAGATCAATAATCATGCCATAATTAAACAATTGTCTGCCAAATTTCAATCTTGCAAGACCAATAATGTCAGACTTCCTTATGGTTGTCGCTCGACACTCATAAGTACGGGTGAGTATAAATGTGAAGATAAGGAAGAATAAAGACACTCGCTTGACTTATGAAATATCCATGCAATCGAATATGAAATCAATCTCCCCAATCAAATACGTGTTCCACCAATCAAGACCATAGTACATGCCAAAGACTTACAAAGGGTGGCTAATATGTGAGGGAAAAGAAATGGATTGTGCTTAAAGCACGTATGGAAATGTGGGCTAAGACCAGTAGTCGCAGCTACACAATAAAAACTATCCATCCAAGAACCTCATCTATGATTTCCGGACATTAACTAGAAGTAAAACTCAAAAGAGAAAAAGAGGAAATTTATGAAGACCAGTATGTATGCATATATATATATATATATATATATATATATAGAGAGAGAGAGAGAGAGAGAGAGAGAGGCGGGTTATAGTGAGGCAGGGTAACTCCTTACATCCATTGAGGCACAATGTAGACCATTAGATTAAGATGGAACATACATCCAAATAAGTGTTATATGCACTAAAAAACTCATTATATACGTTATTAAACTCACTATATATATACACACACACTTAAGAACTCAATATATACAGTAAAATAATTGTTAAATACACTCAAATAGTTTTTATGTACACCAATTAATCAACAATAGAACATACATCAAAATAATTGTTATATACACTAAAAAAACTCATTATATACGCTATTAAACTCACTGCATATATATAAACTTAAGAACTCAATACATACAGTAAAATAATTGTTATATACACCCAAATAATTAATATGTACATCAGTTAATCAACAATGGAACATACATAAAAATAATTGTTATATACACTAAAAAACTCATTATATACGCTATTAAACTCACTACATATATATATACACTTAAGAACTCAATATATACAGTAAATAGTAATTGTTATATATACTCAAATGATTACTATGTACACAAATTAATCAACATATATACACTAAAATAATTGTCATATGTACTTACTTATTTGATATAGTAGAACTTTATATACCCTAAAACAGTTATTATGTACACTGAAATTGTTTTTATATACAGCAATTTTATTTTAATATTAAAAAAAAGATTTTTTTTTCGGGATTTGTTTTTTTGGATCTTTTTTCTTTTGGGAAAAAAAATGTCGGGCAAAAAAATTTTTTTTGGGGGAAAAAAATGTGTTTATTTTTTCGGAAAAAAAAAGTGTGTTTTTTTTGGGAAAAAATGGTTTTTTTTTCAGAAAAAGAAAATGTTTTTTTTATCGTAAAAAAGAATTCTGCAATTTATTTTTTGTTTTTTTTTCTATTTTGGAAAAAAATTTCCAACTTTTGTTTTTTTTTTCTGAAAAATATTGTTTTTTTCCCCCCGGGAAAAAAATTTGGGGAAACAATTTTTATGTATGAGTTTTTGTTTTAATCTTAGCCTTTAATTTGATTTTAATCTAATGGTTGAGATTGTGTCTCAATGGGTGCGGCGAGTTGAGCTGCCTCAAAGGATCCTAGATCTAAATATATATATATATATATAGAGAGAGAGGCGATTTCCGGTGAGGCAGGGTAACTCCTTACACCCATTGAGGCACAATCTAGACCATTAGATTAAGGTCTGATTTAATGGTCCAGATTAAGATCTCATCTAATGGCCATCTCAAGCATTCCCAGTGTTATAACTAGAGTTATACAGTTTTGAACAGGAAGAACTTTCCAGAATCTTGCATACTAAGAAAACTAGAAAATGCCAAGAAGCACAAATGCAAGTGACATATATCCATAGAACTTCATGAGAGGGGCCATTCTACCAGGTAGGCAACCCGAAGGGTTTTTCCACACAGTTTTTCCTACCACCGTCGCGTCCTTCAGATTTGAATCGCAATGAATGAAGTACACATTGTACATCCCGGTTTTTGTAATCGGGATTAATCTGGAAGGGAATGTTGCCTCGGATTCGTCGACTTCAAAAGGGACACTATATACTTGCGCCAACCAATGTGTTTAGCAGATTGCCAATGAATAATCTCCTTTTCTTTATAAACACCAAGTTTTGCGAGGTCTTGCGTACAGCTTTTTGGCCACCATATGCTGAACCACCTATTGTCTCCCTATCATTTACCTCGAAAATGATGGCATGGACTCTAGTGCTGAAATTAGAGGAGGTTTAGGGTCTTTGGAATACAGTTCTCTCAAAACAGATATACATAGGTAAAGTATTGTCTGTTTTGATGTAGATAAGTTACTATGTGTTGTACATGTTGAAATTTGTACATAGTAAAGTAGGGTCTGTTTTGATGTAGATAAGTTAAAATTTATTGTATATAACTCATACAACAAATATAGATAAGTAAAACACTGTTTGTTTTGATGTAGATGAGTTACAATGTTTTGTACTTAAATATTAGTTACTATGTGTTGCACATGATGAAATTATTATGTACAACTGATAAGTAAATATATACATTACGTAGTGACCTATGTACGACAAAACACGAAGTAGTACTTTAGATGAGTTACGTACAACTAATACAGAAATATGTACAAAGATTTATTTTTCGAAAAAAAAATTGTCAAAATAAAATAAAATAGGGAATTTTTTTTTAATATGTATGATTTGTTGTTTTGATCAAGCCTGGTCCGTTGATCTCAATCAGATCTAACGGTCCAGATTGTGCCTCAATAGTTGCAGGGAGTTTGACTGCCTCAATGGATCCCGAATATATATATATATATATATATATATATATATATATATATATATATATATATGGGTGTGTGTGTGTGTTTTCTTTTCTCGGAATTTTTCTTCTTTTTGTAATTCCATTTTTCTTCTTTTTCTTTCTTTCTTTTCTTTTCATGCTTCCATATTTTTTCAGTTTCGGATAAGGGGAAGGTGATGTAAAGTCGCACAACAATGATATTCTACACTAGGATCCAAAATATGTAAAAATCCCAAATTATGATCTATTAGTGAAATACTTCCAATTATGTTCACTGCGACTGTCATGGTAAGGTAGACTATTTTTGTAATACCCCGTATTTTTCAAATAGTATTAAAATTTTAAGCATTTATTTAAACCAAGTTTAACGTTTGAAAAATTATTTTCGTGAATAAAATATTTTGTTTTCGTTAAAATTAAAAATTATTCCGTTATTAAAACATGAGTATTTATTTATCGAATTATTAAAAATTTTATCTTTCGTTAAATAAAGTTTATAACTCGAAAACGTTTTTACTATTGACCTATCGTTTTGACATTTTCCCGTATCGTAATATTTAAAAATGATTTATCAAATTCTTTTAAATAATAATTACTTATAACTTTTGTCCCATAATACTATTTACCATCTATTTTACTTACCGTCTTACAAATTTCTTTTTAAAAATAAATTTTACGGTTTCCATTATTTTAATTTTGTACTCTTATATTTCGACATTTTAAGAAAGAAAGACGTTTGTACGATAAATGGACCAAAATTTGGATTTTTGCTGAGCTCCCACGTAAGTTACTACTCATCCTACATTACTCACACCTATTCCCTCCTATCACTACACTAATCTAAGCTAGACCTAGCCCTACTCCCTAAGCTCTACTCCTAGTCTACTACTACATCCTACTCCGTACTACTATATATACCATACATACATACTACTACTACTACAAACTACTCCTACGTACTATTACTACTACTTCTTCATCATACTACTTATATATATATACTACTCTACTTACTACTTATATTAAATATTCTCGTATTATATTACGTACTACTTCTACTTACTATACTCACTACTACAAATGAGCACTTGGATCACGGCTGAATTCGTGGTAAAAGTGATAAATTTTCGTGGCTAAAGTACTTTGCCACGGAAAGACCATCCGTGGCTCAAGTGGCCGTGGCAAAGAAATTGCCACGGAAAAAAAAAGCGTGGCAAGTATTGATTTTATTGACACGGAGTCTCCCGTGGCTAGAATTAATTTTTTGCCACGGATTATCCCGTGGCTAATTATGTTTGTGGCGGAACATTTATTTCGGTGAAAAAATATATAATAAATTAAATAAATTAATAACCGTAAGAATTCTCTACCCTATAGGAGTCACATCTGGAACGGTTACTAGCTTTATAGCTGAGTCATTCCAATATTATTTAATTTCACCATACGCATCAAAGAGCCTTCCCAGGAGGTCACCTATCTTAACACTACTCTCACTCAAGCACGCTTAACTATGGAGTTCTTATGGCCAGCTACCAGAAATGAAATTGAACTTTATTGACATAATCATTGGTTTGAATTCTTTTAAAGTGATGTTTTTTTTCACAAACTACATTTACTTTTGAGTATAATTTTTTTCCCCAATAATTTACATATTATAATTAAAAAATTATTATTCCGGAAAAAAAAAAGAGTTTCGAAGTTGATTTTCGGATTCATGATTTCATAAATTTATCGATATTTTTATTTTAGTTTCTATTTTTCACGTTATTTTATTGCTAGTTCTTTCGATATGTTTTTTTTTCTTTTCGTTAACGGTCGTTATTTTATTTCATCAGTTTTTTATCCTCATTGAGTTTCCTCTTGCCTAGTTCAAGTTTTACCCGAATTTTATTTTTCATTAAGTAAATTTTATTTTAAATTCATTTTTTAAAATATCTTCCAAATAATATTACAGAAAAGTTATTAAATTAAACAGTTGACGATATATTAATTTTGAATTTTCTCAATATTAGTCCTTAATTATTAGATTTTCTTGTATTTGTTAATTATTTGATTTTCTCACATATACCTCTCTTTTTTTCCAAGTTTTTTTGACTGGTTATTGAACTTAGTCACGACTTTCTAATACATTAATCTTTCTTTCAAACCAAACAACTTGAAAGACAATTAATTTACAAAAATAGATATTATTTTCGCAGTCAAAGTTAATTCTATAAAAAAAATATAGACCGATTAGAATTCTAAAATACAAGTTTAATAAAGCGGTTTTTTTCACACTGATAATATTGTAAGAAAATCAATAATTTGGAAAAAAAAAATCATGCTTAGTCACTTTCTTTTTAAGTTTTTTTGTCTTAAAAAGAAGTGTATTACATGTGAAAAGATTAATTAATTAAATGGTAGAAATGAAAGAGTCTTAAATAATATTAGACGTCTCAATAATATTAATCACATATTTATTTTACTTGGTATGCTATGTACGCCGCATTTTACCTAACATATATTACACTATGTAAATGTTAGTTGTTTTTCAAAAGTCATACTTAAGATTATAGAATTTTAATAAAACATATTGTCAAATTAAGAGAAATCAATTACTTCAAAAATGATGATTAGTAAAAAAACCAACAAATTGGACAACCAAAGTTTTCTTGTATTTAATTTTACAAAAATCAATTTTTTTTCTTAAAACTAAATAAAATAATATATACCATTTTTTTATTAATAAAATATTTTCAAATTTAATGTTTTATTTTTTTCATATTATATTTAACTTTGAATTTTAATGAATTTTTTAAGATCAGTATTTGACACTCGGTTTAACTTGAAAGTAATTTGATTAAAGTTTGGAGAATCATTAGCCACATGCGTTTATTAAATCTGTAGCTAAAAAATAATTTTGCCACGGAAGTTAATTATGTCGTGGCTAAAAAATATTTGCCACTGAACAAATTAGTGGCTAAATATACTTTTGCCACGGGTGTGACATCTTTCGTGGCAAGAGTGATTATTGGCCACGACTTTAATAAAATTTGTGGCACAAGTGAATTTTTGCCACGGAAAAAATGTTCCCGTGGCATATATTTTTTCCCAAGTAGTGAATCAAAATTTTCCCGTGGCTAGGTAAAATTTAGCCACAAATAACAAATTCTCGTGGCATAATTCGTGGCGCAAGTGTCAATTTGTTGTAGTGACTATATACTCCGTACTACATAATATATTTACTCCCTCGTCCTTCTTTATAATTGGAGCACCGGGAATGAGAAGCTGTCCAGTATTTGCTGGAATCACTTTTCTAGAATCATATTTGGGTCAATTCATTTCGACCTTAATTCTTAATAACGTTAATAAATATTCCGTAATAGCTATTAAGGTAACCAAACTTTTCTTCTAACAACATTTCTTATATATAAGTATATTGTGTTAGTAATTTAATAAATTGCTTATTTAAATATTTAGGCTTATTTGTATGACTAAATTACTTATGTATAAAAGAAAATGTTACGTGATATTTTATTTGTGTTATATATTTATTTATGACTAAATTCAACTCGATTAAATTATGACTTGTTTGATTTATATATTTATCACCTTTACATTTCTGTTTATATGAAAAATGAGAAAATGAATAAAAGAACTTAAAATAATAAAATTTACTTATATCATTTTCATTATATTTTATATGTATGTTTAATTCTATTTGTTATGTATGTGTATTCTATGTACTTTATATTTTGTATGTATTTTATATAATTATAATTTCGGTCATATTTAATTTTCATTAGTACTTTTACATTTGTTTATATATTATAATAATAGAGTAAATTAGTAACTTGCAAAATGTTTTATTTTGATAAAACTCACTTATTATTTTTATATAGGTAAAGATTTATAAATTTTATTTTCTATAATAAATGAATTTATTTTATTCCGAACATTTATAAATATTTCAAAAGTGATTTTACGTCAAATTTTGTAAATCGATTAAGTACGACTTAATTTATATTTTTCATAAACTTTTATATTTTTCAGAAACTATAAATTTTAAAATAATATTTTATTATACCTTAAATTTTATTTATATATATAAAACTTCATTTAAAAGGATTTATTATTTTAAAAGAAGTTATACGATATATGGGATACGATGTTTCGGGTGACATTTGGGGATTAAAGTATAACGTTGTCACACCGAAAGTAAGAATTTGAGGATTTGACTGTTTCAAATGAGTCCGACCAATTATTAGAAGGTCACCAAATAATGTACTACTTGTTCACGGGCGACTTTTATATAAAGTTTACGATGCGAGTCTGGGACGAATAGCTTGTGTTGGAGCTTACCATGCGTGGTGTTTCGACTGCACTTGTAATGAAAAGCAGACTCGGAGGCTGCGGTCCGAGAGTCGACCTAGTGTTTAAGGTAGTCGTCCTACGGCAGTGAGTTCTGCGGTTCAAGAGTCTGCGTAGGGTATGTGGCGCACATATAGACAAGTACTTGATCAGTATTACCACCTAGGTAGTGGGGGTAGAACAAGATTATGAAAACTACGGGTTCCCTCTTGGTGATGCAGAGAATGTAATCATCAGCTTTCATTTCAACCCAGAGCCCCGTTTGAATAAACGTATAATATAATAGAAGTTCGGGCCCAATTGAGCCTTATGGGTGAGATGTAAACCTCATAAGATCGGTTCAGTCCACGAGTCGGTACTACGGTTACTTCTATTGGTGAGATGCAAGCCAATATGGAGTAGCGGTGATACTAGGAGCCACGACTCGTGTGTTTATTCTCTGTTTACGTGAAAAATGATTAAAAAAAATCAAATGGCTGCCAATGTTCCATCTTTCAAACCTTATCGTTTTCATCACCTCACATGTTGATTAATTGAAGTAAAGGAAACTATCTGTTACGTGATATCCTTTAATATTTTTATAGGCATATTATTTGTTATTCACATGATTATCTTATGTGTATGAGGTGATATTAGTTGAACGGCTTGGTTGCTGTCCCGCTCAGCGGTCTCTCTACTCTATATATTTGTGCAGGTCTAAGACGTTGGGGAATCAAGCGAGAGAGATTTAAATAATATGTTTAGTTTAAAAATGAAATTTATATTCTGTACTAAGTGAATCAAGACTATGTAATTAATAGTCGTTTATTATTGTAAGGATCCGTAGCGATCCGTATTTATTTACACTCTGATATAATTTTAATTAAATGACTTAGATAACTTTCCGCATTATCTATTATTTTAAGTCATCGAAAATCCGGGTTGTTATAGTTGGTATCAGAGCGACCTTGTGACCGTAAGTGAGGATTGAACTTCATTTACCTAACGAGGAGCGCGCCTGGTTAGACTTACTAAAATACTAATACAATATTAGATCACTAAAATGAGAGATTCACTTAGAAACTATTAGTATCCTATCAAATAATTTATCGGGGTAGAATTGTCATTAAAGAGAAATACGATATCTACCTGTATAATTGTTGATATGCTTCTGCATAATTATTTGTAAATTGACTGCCTAACCTTTAGCCTATTGGCCAGTTTAAATTAATTTTTGATCATACGATAACCAAGATGGAAGACGTTGACACTCAGAGCCATCAACTGCTCAAGACTTGGACATCAACATTGTGACGCACCAATAATGAAGACATCATCTGAATAAACTATAGGAGCCAAGTCAAACTGAATCACGTTGAAGAATCGAGTGAAGTTATCTTGTCAAGATGGAGCACACATGAAGATCAAGTACGTGCTGATGCGTGTAGTGTATTATACCTCGAGTCCTAGCCATGTGTCGACTTATATCTAATCGAGACTCTAGTGACCTGCACACCTACCTATCTCGTATATCGGAGATCACGTGTTTACTTAACCTGTATCATTTCGAGAACGAACCCTTTGTTTCTCAAATAAGTACCTTCGACCATATCTTCAAGTTTTGTTTATCCTATTATTACTTCCTTCATTTTTTAAAACCAGTTAACCTGAATTTCACCTTAAGCTTTAACCTTCAACCTTTCAGTTATTGACCCATTTACTTGAACCAAACTATTTCTTATTCACTTTTTGTGATTGGATGTCATTTTCGTTCATTCACCAAGTTAAGACATTTCTTGAATTGATCATCATGATAATCCTTTGTTCCTATCCTATTGATTTCCTAAATTCATGGTGACATTTTTAGCCTTACTTCATATTATAAATTTTTAAAAGACTCAATTCAACCTTCAACCCTGACTAATTTGTCTTGAATTATGTTTTACTTTCAATCAACCTATTGATCTATTATATATTCTTTAAATTAATCTATCACAATTTTATCCAGATATCTGAGAAATTTGAACCTCACACTGTTGATTTCACTTTCACATATACACTCGAAAACCAGCTTGATTTTAAAATTTCTTTTTGACAAAAACCAATTTCATCTCCTCTTATCATCGAAAGAGAAGATCTATGAGAAAGTGTTATGTCATTCTATTAATAAAATTGCCATAATCATTCACACCCTTTCTAATTCTTATGACTTTCACTTTGTTTCCTTGATTCTTGTTTTAACCAACCTTAGCTTCATACTTAGTCTTGAACTTTTGTCATGTATCTCCGGTCGAGTAAACATTAACCAGTCTTACTTACGTAGACTATGATAGAAATTTTAATTAGAACCACTGACACTATGTGTAGACACCCACATTTTGACCGCCAGGTGTCTATAGTAGTTTCCGACAAACACCCGATGATGATCGGACGCTAACGTGCTTTAACGTACTCGGAAATGGGCTCGAAATCAATGGCATTTGGCCTAGGCATTTTACGGAGTACAAATTTCACAAAACCAACCTCAAATTCAGGCCCAGTGGGTCGTTTCAAGTCAAATAACACTAATTTGGGTCGAATCCGACACCAGGGGTAAAACCGTCTTTTAGCGACCGAGTCAAAACCCGGTCAAAGATATTTCCCGAGACATATGGGCTGACCGTGATGTCTCACGTGTCCAATTCGGACTCCAACTCTACGAAATCAGCTACACAAAATAATAAACAAGTTCGTTTAAGGGTAGAATTCGATCTCAAGTAGGAATCCTATCCGAAAACCGATTCAAACACCCAACCGAGTGCAAAACACTCGGCCGAGTAGCATGAACCAGCCGAGACTCCTTTTCTTCCCTCACAAGAAAACGGAATTCTCGTTCTCCTCAGCTTCTTACCCAAGCGGTAATTCTAGTTCAAACACATCTCTCCTAAGTCAAGGTCGGGAACCCCTATAAATAGGACCTCTCATTCAACACTTTAGACACCAATAATTAGCAATACACACGCATTGATTATCGACATCAAATATTAACATCAGAAATACACAACCTTTCACATCACTCATCCTTACACTTAGCATCGAGAAACCGATATTACAAACCCGAAGGAAACCGGTCCGATTCCCGACACCCTTCACCCGTCTCGTCCAAACCGAACTCCCCTAGCCGAACCAAACTCGACGCTCCCGTGCCTAGCCACATTCCGACGAGCCCCGATCCGAGTCAACAAGAGCATGTAGGTTGAGGGTGTATCAAACCCGATTTCTCCTTTCTTCTTCTCCCTTCTCTTCGTCCGTTTTCCTAATGGGTCAAGAGTCGTTTTTTTTATTTTTTTCTAATATCGTTATTAACGAAAAACTATTTTCATAACAAATATTCTTAAACATACGATATCGATTTTTCTGTAATCGAATATTGTATCGAAAAGAATTATATTAAGATCTCGACGATGTCAAAAAAATCGTTACATTCTTCGTTCAAAATTCTTTTCTTTTACTTTTCATTCAAAACAAACAATTTTACAAAACCTTTTTTAAACTCATTCTAAATATCCGATATCGATTTCATAATCGAATATCGGATACGACGAATTTCGAAAACATGAATCGAATACAAATTAATTCATAGTTTGTATGTAATTCATCAAAATAACAATTTTCGAACAACGAGCGAGACGGGACAGGCCTGCACGCGAGCCGCGCCCCTCACAGGCGACTCGCGTACGAGTCTGGAACCCGCGCTCCTTTTTTTCAACTTTTTCGTTCGTTTTTTTTAAACGATTTCTAAAATTTACACCTTTTCCAAAACTATTCCAAATATTTGATATTGATTTCGTAGTCAATTATCGAATATAGCGAATATCGAAAATATTAATTCGAGTACGAATCATGCAATATTCGTACGCGATTTAATAAATCGAATTTTCAGAAAACCGCGTCCAAAACCAGCCCGACACGCGACTCGCCGGCGTCCCGGCCGAGCCGCGCGGCCGGCTGTCCCGACGCACCCTTTTCGTTCCTTTTTATATTTATTTCGAACATCGTTTTTTACACAAAACAACGTCTTTTTAACGATATTTTTCAGATTTCGATTTTTCTCGATTTCGCATATTTATTTCTTGCTATTATTATTTACAAATTGATACTAACTCGTTTGTTCATCTTTTATAGCAAATTCATCCTCTTTATTTCACTTGTTTTATTATACTAAAACGAATCTCACATGATAAATTCAACTTTGACGTTAATTAATTTTTCATGCATTAAACCGACTTAGCAACCCATTCAATTCCTCACATGCTTAGGAAAACAATGTTTGCATATCATTCATCGTTCAACTAACGCGCGCATTAAAACGTCATTCGATATCCTAGTAGAGGCCGCTAATGTGCGGGCGGGGTTGGGTGTTCTTAGTGAACTTCCCAACACGTACCCTCACCCCTTACTCAGAACCGTGGTTTCCGGATGTCCGAAACCATTGGCAACGAGAGTCATTCAATATACGATTAACCGCTCACGTCGGCATCTATATCGATATGCAAAAGGGACGAGCCCAATAAACTCTGACATCGGAAATGAGCCGTATTTTGTACAAGGCCCACTACGACATAGAGTGGGCTCGAACGGTTCCGAATAACCATAAAATTCGGTGGCGACTCCGACTTCGATTTAAATTTCCATTTAACCATCTCATGGAGATTCATTCGCCTCCCCAAACCCGCGCGTGGCCGCGTCAGGGTGGACCTATGTCATGTTCACAATTTGGCGACTCCGCTGCGGATCTACTGATGAGTTAATAACCTTCGGTATCCTCAGGGTGAGACTCGAATAGAAATCGTTTGACTAGTACAATGCGCGTTTTAGTTTTACGGTTCATGCATAACCCCATTTTCCCGGGCCGGTACTCGTGACCGACGTCCCACTATACCGTTGATATAGTCCAAACTGGTTATGTCAAAGGTGTCCATTAGTCGATTCGTATGGGTTTTACGGCATTGTCCTAATCTCAACTCGAGTTAGGGAGTCCGCCCCGATTCTCGATAGGCTATGTACACTGGTATAGACCCTTATAGACTGACCGAGACTTAGCTTAAGAGCATACATGGCGTCATTATACTGTTTCCGTGACTACGTGCTACTTGATCCACATCATTTTTTTCAAAACCGTCATTTTTCAAAATTTGCATCCTTTTTTCAAAATATCCAATTTCAAAACCCCGGACATATACCGAACATAGGACTTATGATTTTACTCAAAATAGCCTTTTTCTAGCCGGTATTATGCCCAATTCAAAATTCGAAATTACTTTCGAAATTTTCAAACCGTCACCCGGCCCAACTTTTCCGTTTTTCTCGAAAAAGGGCCGGTTCCACCCGATTCATTTCGGGCTTTTAAAAAAAAAATCATATTTCAAAACTTCCTCTTCTTAGACTTCCCGTATTTAGCAGTGTCGGGTCGTGTCATAAGTCGTTGAAGTCTCTAGCGTCGAAACTCCGTCGATCTTACATCACGGGTTTCCCCCATCCTAGTCCGCCTTATTTTACTAAGGCAAGGCCCACCTACGTAGGACATACTCCTACAAAGGTTGACCCATTTACACAATCGAGTCTAAAAGTCTGGGAATGTCTCACGTGAACCTTCCTTCGGACAGGGCCCAACCCACAGCGTTGGATCCTGAGGAAGGCCCACCTTTTCACAAGTCACCCGTCTAGGTGTCTTTTCCGAGTCATTTCCGTTTTAGTCTTCTTCTTTTTCTCTTGCTCGGGATTTACTTTTCTTAGGATTCGGGTTAAGTTGCTAATTACGTGGTACTCTTACAGACAGGCCACCCTTCACTCAAACCATGACGCAAAAAGCCATAGATGAGTTGACCACCTCGTTGGCCCAAATCCAGGACCAATTGAGGAAAATGCGGGAAGATCAGATTGCCATCGTCACTCGGGTTAGTGCCGTGGAGCAGGGAACCCCCAATGCTTCGATCGAAGATGACGGACCTCTAGCCGCACTGGCCGGCGCGGTCCAAAAGTTGCAGGAACAGATCCATTCGACCACCAGAAACACTATTATCACGGAAAATGCCCGTACCTATTCACCCTTAACTGATGAACTGCCCGCTAACCTTAACTTAACGGGCTTGCCAATGTTCAATGGGACTGAAGACCCGGTACTTCATATTCGGGCTTTCAAAGACTTTATGGCTGTTAAGGGGGTCAAATCGACCATGTTCAAGCATCTCTTTGCTTCCTCTCTGGAGAAACACCCGAAAGCCTGGTACTATAGACTGGACCCCAAGAAATTCAAAACTTGGGACGATGTTGCAATGGAATTCGCGCGAAACTACGCGGATAATGCTGAAATCCAGACTACCATGCGTACTCCGGAAGTTATGGCCCAAGAGCCTAAGGAGGGTTTCACCAAATACCTTCAAAGGTGGAGGACCGAAAGTGTTAAGCTGGTTGACAAGCCCAGCGAAAAAGTGCTAGTGGAGGCCATCATCAAAAACCTCCTCCCCGCTTACCAAGTCCATCTCAGGTACGCCATTATACCCGACTTTGCCACTTTGACCGAAATGGGTACTAGAATCGAAGACGATCTAAGGCTAGATAACCTTACTAAGGCCTCTACCAAAGGGTATCAAGGAGCTAGTTCATCCTCCAGTAAGCCCGCAACCACAACGGCGGCCCGAAGCATCTTCAACGAGGTTAACTCACTGGACACCTCGACCAAAAAGAATACTCCAAACCGGGTATTCACCGACATAGGGACAACCTATGCTAACGCCTTACAAAGGCTGTCTTCAAAAGGCCTAATCCAACCGATAGGCCCAATCCCAGAAGTTCCCGTGGAAAAGCGATCCAAAAGCTACAACATTCAGGCTTATTGCCATTATCACCAAGGCAACGGGCATGACACGGAGATATGCTGGAAGTTGAAGCATCTTATCCAAGATCTGATCGAAAGTGGCAAGATACCACTGCCCAGTGATAAGCCAAGTAACAAAAACAATCCTCTTGCTACTCATGCCATTTTTACTGGAGAGGTAGTTGATTGCTCTCATCTCATTTCCCCTTTCATTTCCCAAATCAACGGAATATGGAACGACGATGAAGATGATATTTACTTGGCCAAAGGGGAAGCTGTCCCCGTCACCATCGAAGAGATCCGGAAAGCCAAAGCCAGAGCTCTGGCCGGTACACACACCATCACGACCAGTCTCGCCACCCCGGAAACCATCACTGAACCTTCCAGGACGGAACTTACTCCCGAAGAGCCAAACGCCGACACGGCCCTAGTCAGACAATTGAAGAGGGTCCGAACTGATATTACTATATGGCAGCTTTTGGTTAGTTCTCAGGAGCATCGGGCAACACTTACTAGGGCTCTTGATGAAATCAAGGTCAACTCATCGGTTACCCCCACCGAGATGGTAGCCACGATCTTGCCACACCTCAAGGACAAGTCTACACGAGAAGGCCCACTTATCACCTTCTTCGAGTCCGACCTTCCACCATTCGGGACCACCCATAACTTGGCCCTATACATCACGGTGATCTGCCGCAACAAATATCTCCCGATGACCCTGATTCATGACGGGTCCGCAGTTAACGTCCTTCCTTTAAGGACAGCTAAGGCCCTCGGCATTACCGAGGCTGACTACCTTCCAACTGCAAAGACTATCCAGGCTTTTGATGGGAGCCCAAAATCAGTTGCTGGGGCCGTTAAACTAACCATCATAACGGGCCCGATCGAGAAGGAGTTAGAGTTCCAAGTGATCGATGTTACTTCATCCTTTAACCTGCTACTTGGGAGACCATGGATTCACGCGGTCAAGGCTGTGTCTTCCACTCTTCACCGGAAGGTCAAACTACCTTTACAGGATGGGATCATCACTCTCGAAGCCACTCTCATAACCGTGTCAAGCTGCAACACGGCTGGCACAGCTGACCCACGAGGTTTCAACTTTGTGGGAATGATCGAGGAAGAATGCCTTTTTCGACCGTACTTCACCATTAGCATCGATACGATGCTACAAAACCTGGGTTGCCTACCGGGAGTCACATCAAGGCCATATCTTCCACCTGGAGAAATAATCGAAACCCTGAACAATGGACAATCTCACCTCGGTCTAGGCTACACCATGGCGCCCGGATACACGGACCAAACCAAGGCAGTCACGTTCGTCACCCCGGTATTCGGAGCTATTCAAACGGGACTCTATCAACCCACCATCTCATATCCCGGGACCAAACTGGCTCGGGAATGCAATTTCATCCCAGATGACATATTCGCCCTTATCCAGGCCGAATCAAAGGAGGGCACAAACAATACTGAGCCCATTGTAGGACTACTCTTCGGGGAAGACAAGGCTATCCCGACCCCTAAGCAGGAGTTAGTCAGCTTGATCCTTCGCAGCAGCAGGTTCGATCCAACTAAGCTGATCTATGAAGTTGGTGCCAACACTGGGAAGAGAGCTTGGAGGAAGACAACTAAGTGGACCGACAGCCAGGGTCGAGTCCACAAGCTAACTACTGGTGAAGGAGACATGCATGCTATCGAATCTGAATCTGAGTCCGAGTCCGAGTCAGAGTCAGAGTCGGAGTCGGAGTCGAAGTCTAGAGGGTCCAGTACTAGGATCGAGTCTGTAATCCCTCTCCCTTCTTTAGCCACACCATCGAGAGCCCCGGAGTCTGTCCCGAGGGCTCTCCCTATCCCGCCTCTGACCAACGATCAGATGGCAGCTCTCTTCGAGCTCTTTTCAAAATTTACTATCAATAATAACGATAACCGTTCTGCTTACGACTTGGCTTATTTTCAAAATGTTTTCAAAAATCTTACTTGCAATGACATTGAGAAACCTGACGAACAGGTGCCATTGCCTCCGCATCTAATAGAGCAACTTGAACAAAGGGAGTTCGGAGATCCGGTAATCGAAGAAACCGATTCCATCAACATAGGAACCCCTTTAAAACCCCAGATGCTTAAGTTGGGCCTATCTTTAGATCCCGAGGAGAAACAGCAATTCACGAATCTCCTCCAGGAATTCAAAGACGTCTTCGCATGGTCCTACAAGGACATGCCGGGAATAGACCGGGAAATAGCTGAACACCGAATACCCATCAAAGACGGGTACAAGTCGGTAAAACAGAAACTCCGAAGAATGAGGCCCGAATGGTCTCTCAAAGTCAAAGAAGAAGTTGATAAACAATTCAAAGCGGGCTTTATCCAAGTGTCTGAATATCCAGACTGGGTTGCAAACATAGTACCAATACCCAAAAAGGATGGCAAAGTCCGAGTATGTGTGGATTTCCGGGACCTTAATAAGGCCAACCCAAAAGACGATTTTCCGTTGCCACATATCAATATACTGGTGGATAACACGGCTGACCATGCCCTTCTATCATTTATGGACGGGTATGCCGGGTACAATCAGATCAAAATGGCGGAAGAAGACATGAGTAAGACCACCTTCATCACGCCTTGGGGGACTTACTGCTATACCGTAATGCCATTTGGGCTTATTAACGCCGGTGCCACTTATCAACGGACCGCCACCACTTTATTGCATGACATGATGCATAAGGAAGTGGAGGTCTACGTCGACGATATGATTGTCAAATCCAAGGACCGAAATGGGCACATTGCAGCCCTAAGAATGTTCTTCACCCGACTACGCAAGTACAACATGAGGTTAAACCCTCAAAAATGCAGTTTTGGGGTAACATCGGGTAAGCTGCTAGGCCACATTGTTAGCCAACGTGGCATCAAAGTTGACCCAGCAAAGATCAGGGCTATAACCGAGATGCAACCGCCTAAAACCGAAAAGGAGATAAGGGGGTTTCTCGGGAAAGTCCAATATATAAGCCGGTTCCTTTCAAAGCTAACCATGGTATGTGAACCCATTTTCAAAAAACTGAAGATAGGAGAACGAACACTATGGGACGACAAATGTTAAATAGCTTTCGATAAGATCAAGGAGATTCTATCCTCTCCACCGGTGTTAATGCCACCTCAGCACGGTTTGCCTATGTCATTATACTTGACAACGACCGAGACGGCCATGGGCGCTATGCTAGCCCAGATGTACGATTCTGAAGAACGGGCTATTTACTACATCAGCAAAAAGTTCTTGGAATACGAATGCAAGTACACAATGCTTGAGAAGACGTGTCTAGCTTTAGTATGGGCCACTAAAAAGCTCCGACACTATATGCTTGGTCACGAGGTACATGTGCTATCCAAAATGGATCCAATCAAGTATCTTTTCGAAAAGCCCATCCTCAACGGTCGTATATCCAGATGGACTTTAATGCTAGCTGAGTTCGACCTCAAATTCGTACCTTTAAAAGCCATCAAAGGCCGGGTAGTAGCAGAATTCCTCGCCGATAGCCCGGTATCCGAGGAAGAATACACCGATACTTGGGTCTTCCCAGATGAAGACATATTCCATACCGACACTGACACATGGAATCTGTATTTCGACGGAGCGTCCAACTTCCGAGGATTTGGTGTCGGGATCTTGCTAATCTCACCACAAGGGGAACACACCCCATTATCCATCAAGCTAGATTTCGACGTGACTAACAAGGCAGCCGAGTACGAAGCATGCATTCACGGGTTGCAAGCCGCCGCTGATTTAAGAGTAACAAACCTCCGGGTCCACGGCGACTCATCATTAGTCATAAATCAAACCCTACAAAAATGGAAGACTCGGAACGCAAATCTCGTGGCTTACCAAGCACGGGTAAGGGTTCTCGAAAAACAATTTCAAAAAGTGGAGTACATTTATCTACCCCGGGAAGAAAACCAGTTTGCAGATGCTCTCTCAAAGTTAGCATCTTTACTGAATATCCCAGCACATCTAACCAGCATGCCCATTTGCGTCGAAAGACGGTCCGAGCCCGCATATATCCACGCCATCCAAGATATTGAAATAACTGATCCAGAACCTTGGTATCAGGCTGTTCTAACCTACTTAACGTCAGGGGAATATCCTCCGGGAGCTGAAAACCGGGCCAAGAAAGCTCTACGAAGATGGGCAACTCCGCACAGACGATGGACAGTTATATAAGAAGACAGCACAGGGGGCTTTACTTCTATGCATTGATAAAACTCGAGCCGAAAGAGTTATGGCCGAGGTACACGACGGTGAAAACGGTCCACACATGAATGCCCATATGTTGGCCCGGAAAATCGCAAGACTCGGTTACTATTGGAATAGCATGGAAACTGACTGTCAGTTGTATGTCAAACACTGTCAGATTTTCGCCAATGTTCAGCATATGCCTTCATCCCTATTATATACGATGACATCACCATGGCCATTCTCAACATGGGAAATTGATATAATCGGGAAAGTGAACCCTTCTGGGACAGGGGGTCACTGTTTCATCTTAGTGGCTATCGACTATTTCACTAAATGGGTCGAAGCCGAGTCATACCGGATCTTGAATGCCAAACATGTGGCTAAGTTCATCCAAAACAAAATTATATGTCGATACGGGATTCCACACGAGTTCATCAGCGATCACGGGACCCATTTCCAAGCTGAAACTGCCACTTTGCTGGAAAAGTACAAGATCCAAAGGCATACATCGTCACCATACCGTCCTCAAACAAATAGAGCAGTAGAGGCAGCCAATAAAACAATTGTCACTATTATTAAAAAGATGGCTGAGAATTACCGGGACTGGCCCGACAAGATACCCTTTGCCTTATGGGGATATCGAACATCAATTCGAACTGCAACCGGAGCAAATCCATACTATCTGACATATTGAATGGAAGCAGTCCAGCCAGTCGAGCTAGAAGTACCATCCCTCAGGATTCTACTCGAAAGTCAGGTACCTGAAGCGGACTGGGTCCAAGCCCGATATGACTCACTAGTCTTCTTAGACGAACGGCGATCCCGGGCCCTGAATAACATTCAGATATATCAGAAAAGAATCCAACGGGCTTTTAACAAAAGAGTTAGGCCCAGGAATATCAAAGAGGGCGATTTAGTCCTAAAATCTGTTCGGGCTTTACTACCAGTTGACCCAAGGGGAAAATTCAAACCCAATTGGGTTGGGCCGTATTTAGTAAAGAAAATACTTTCAGGAGGAGCAGTAATGCTAACGGACTTGGACGGAAACGAGTTCGTCAATCCAACATACTTGGACCAGCTGAAGCGTTACTACCCATAAACCCTATCTCAAGGTCATTTGCAAAATTTATAAAAAAAATGTCTTTTCATGAATTTTCAAAAAAATTAAGCAAGTCAATAAGTTAGGATTATTTATCCTACCGTTGCACATCTTGAATTAATAATCTTGATGTATTTCGAAAAATTGCAAATACTCATGAACTACGGAAGGTTTGATTCCATTAATTTTTGGATACGTAGGCAACCCCTCAAAAGGGTACAACCACTGCAATAACGAAAAGACGGGAACGGTATTCACTAATATGTCTTTATTATAAAAAACCGATAAAACTCGGGAATTTCAAAATACATCACAAAAAAAAAGGCAACAAAATCACACCACAAAAAATAGTAGTAATACTTAAATAATAAATTTAGGAGACTACTCGTACATTTTTCCTTTCCCCTTATCTTTCGGGTCGCGTGGAGCCCGAGGCCGACGGGGCGGGGGCGAACGTTTCCTAATCACAAGGGGAACTTCCTTTGCTCGAACCCGTTTCTTCGATTTTGGGTTTTCCACCCTTTGCACCAGTTCAAGCCGAGCCCTAACGGGTTCGGGAAGCCTGTCTCGAGGACTGAGTCGGTCCTTGACCGCCAGCCTTGGTCCAAGTCTCCTTTCTAGTTCCGTCTGGAGGCTCACTTACCCCCGTGCACCCTTAGTACTGGACCCTTCAGTCTGAGTCCTAGATCTCCCTTTCGGACCTGCCGAAGTAGCTTCTTCGGCAAAGAAGCTTCTATTATCATTAGCATGCTCTCGGCGTAACAGGTCATAGGCCTCGTCAGTTTTCAAGGCAGCTCGAGTTTTAGCTAAATCAGCTCGGGTCCATCTTACATAAGAATCGGTTACCCAGATCGAATGAGAGTTTTTGAGAACAGGCCAAGTAGCTCGTGTATACCACCTTTGCATCCAGGTGTCACACATCACATCCGTCAGCTGAGTAGATTCACTCACAACGGCCTCGATTTCTGAGATTCTTTGCACCCGACCATACTGCCTAAGTATCCGATCAGGAAAGAGGTGGATAGTCTGTCTAAAAGATAGGATTACCTGATATCTAGCCCTATCTCGAGACTCTAGACCGGTCCAAACGTAAATTGGCCATCATGGCACAGCCCAACGGATCAACAGGCCTCCATGGAAAGATAGCACCTCATCCCAATATTGTTGGGTATTGAAGCGAGAAAAGGCAATAGCTCGTCTCCTCGACATAACTTTCCTGGGTTGATACCGGCTCATGTCTAAGGGAGGATCCAAGATCGATAACCTCTCAAACAGCCACAGCTGAAAAACCCGCAAAAAAATCAAAATCGTGAAAAATCGTCAAAATCACGTCAAAAAAAAAAGAGAAAAAAACGTGAAAAGACGTGAAAACCGAGAAAACCGCAAAAGCCGGGAAAATTTTAAAAAAAACCGGAAATTGGAAGAAACCGGAAATTCAAAAAAGCCGAAAAAAAAAATCAAAAAGAACGGCATACCTGTAGAAGCCGAGTACTCCCAGTCAGCAGGACTGACTGATCCCTCTTACGATTATCCAAACCCTGGATAATCTCTCCCGTAATCAACCAAGCCGGGCTGTGCTCCGTCTCCATCAGATCAGCCACAGTGAAAAGTCTAACGTGGCCCATGCAAGATAATAAATCCATATGTCCCTCAAAGGCATAGAAATGGAGCATACAAAAAGTAAAGGCCCTACGGCTATGAACCGGCCTGACCCGGACGTCATCTGGGTTCATGAATTTTTCAGCTAGATCGATCAAGGAAACGATATCTCCTTCTAGCATACGAGATACCTCCATATGGGAAAGCCCTAAAAATTCCCTTAACTTCCTTCTTGGGTCAGAAACTGAAAAAGGGATAGCAGGGCGAAGTATAGGATTCCATCCTCCTGCAGCAGCAATTTCCTCAGGAATAGGGCAAATCTCTCCTCAAGGAAAACCAAATACATGATAGGTATCGCCCCAATAGGACAGGCAAGCATCCAAAAAGTGGCAATCTACTTGCATCTGACGGATCACAGACAATTATTGGGTAACGCCATTCTGGTTTAGGATAGCCCTATCGGCATCTCTAAAATATTTGGACCATTCATGAAGCATCCCAACTAATCGGTCGATCCCCATAATTTATTTGCTAAAAGGAGGAATAAATTTTTCAGGGCTTATTCTTTTCTTTAAGAAGTTGTGGGAATTGTGAAAATTTATGAAGCAAGGAGAGGGTATTTATAGCATAAAATCAATTTCCCCTCCTCACCTTAGGATTCCCAATCCTAGAGCAATTAGCATACAAGCCATTGTCCTAAGGCTTAGCTAAGTCATCCCGAGCACTTCTATTCCTTTTCAGAGTCAAAACAAAATTCCCTAATTTTCAAAGCCTTTTGCAAACTCAAAAATTCAAACTTTTTTCTCAAAAATTTTATTCCCCAGCACGAGTCATTTTTTTCCTACAAGTATTATGTGCAAAACTTTGCTACTTTGCATAAATATGTACAGGACTACTCAAACAGAACCATGCAATTTGCATAACTCCCCAACGACATTTAACGAAGTGAGCCCACATACAGGCCCATTTTAAGTCTTATGCGACGAGTTCAAATTCCCCACGGAGTTATCATCAGTTCAGGTACATTTCTAGTCCATGGCTGGCGGCCCCTTCACGCGGGTCTAATGGACCTTAAACGACCCGACCGGAAGCTGCCAGGTTTTAATCCTCGATTGACCTGGTGGCTACTCTGACTTTCGCCCTGTCCAAGCCTCAGTCAGAGTGGGGGCTCTGTAGACACCCACATTTTGACCGCCAGGTGTCTATAGTAGTTTCCGACAAACACCCGATGATGATCGGACGCTAACGTGCTTTAACGTACTCGGAAATGGGCTCGAAATCAATGGCATTTGGCCTAGGCATTTTACGGAGTACAAATTTCACAAAACCAACCTCAAATTCAGGCCCAGTGGGTCGTTTCGAGTCAAATAACACTAATTTGGGTCGAATCCGACACCAGGGGTAAAACCGTCTTTTAGCGACCGAGTCAAAACCCGGTCAAAGATATTTCCCGAGACATATGGGCTGACCGTGATGTCTCACGTGTCCAATTCGGACTCCAACTCTACGAAATCAGCTACACAAAATAATAAACAAGTTCGTTTAAGGGTAGAATTCGATCTCAAGTAGGAATCCTATCCGAAAACCGATTCAAACACCCAACCGAGTGCAAAACACTCGGCCGAGTAGCATGAACCAGCCGAGACTCCTTTTCTTCCCTCATAAGAAAACGGAATTCTCGTTCTCCTCAGCTTCTTACCCAAGCGATAATTCTAGTTCAAACACATCTCTCCTAAGTCAAGGTCGGGAACCCCTATAAATAGGACCTCCCATTCAACACTTTAGACACCAATAATTAGCAATACACACGCATTGATTATCGACATCAAATATTAACATCAGAAATACACAACCTTTCACATCAATCATCCTTACACTTAGCATCGAGAAACCGATATTACAAACCCGAAGGAAACCGGTCCGATTCCCGACACCCTTCACCCGTCTCGTCCAAACCGAACTCCCCTTCCCGAACCAAACTCGACGCTCCCGTGCCTAGCCACATTCCGACGAGCCCCGATCCGAGTCAACAAGAGCATGTAGGTTGAGGGTGTATCAAACCCGATTTCTCCTTTCTTCTTCTCCCTTCTCTTCGTCCGTTTTCCTTATGGGTCAAGAGTCGTTTTTTTTATTTTTTTCTAATATCGTTATTAACGAAAAACTATTTTCATAACAAATATTCTTAAACATACGATATCGATTTTTCTGTAATCGAATATTGTATCGAAAAGAATTATATTAAGATCTCGACGATGTCAAAACAATCGTTACATTCTTCGTTCAAAATTCTTTTCTTTTACTTTTCGTTCAAAACAAACAATTTTACAAAACCTTTTTTAAACTCATTCTAAATATCCGATATCGATTTCATAATCGAATATCGGATACGACGAATATCGAAAACATGAATCGAATACAAATTAATTCATAGTTTGTATGTAATTCATCAAAATAACAATTTTCGAACAACGAGCGAGACGGGACAGGCCTGCACGCGAGCCGCGCCCCTCACAGGCGACTCGCGTACGAGTCTGGAACCCGCGCTCCTTTTTTTCAACTTTTTCGTTCGTTTTTTTTAAACGATTTCTAAAATTTACACCTTTTCCAAAACTATTCCAAATATTTGATATTGATTTCGTAGTCAATTATCGAATATAGCGAATATCGAAAATATTAATTCGAGTACGAATCATGCAATATTCGTACGCGATTTAATAAATCGAATTTTCATAAAACCGCGTCCAAAACCAGCCCGACACGCGACTCGCCGGCGTCCCGGCCGAGCCGCGCGGCCGGCTGTCCCGACGCACCCTTTTCGTTCTTTTTTATATTTATTTCGAACATCGTTTTTTACACAAAACAACGTCTTTTTAACGATATTTTTCAGATTTCGATTTTTCTCGATTTCGCATATTTATTTCTTGCTATTATTATTTACAAATCGATACTAACTCGTTTGTTCATCTTTTATAGCAAATTCATCCTCTTTATTTCACTTGTTTTATTATACTAAAACGAATCTCACATGATAAATTCAACTTTGACGTTAATTAATTTTTCATGCATTAAACCGACTTAGCAACCCATTCAATTCCTCACATGCTTAGGAAAACAATGTTTGCATATCATTCATTGTTCAACTAACGCGCGCATTAAAACGTCATTCGATATCCTAGTAGAGGCCGCTAATGTGCGGGCGGGGTTGGGTGTTCTTAGTGAACTTCCCAACACGTACCCTCACCCCTTACTCAGAACCGTGGTATCCGGATGTCCAAAACCGTTGGCAACGAGAGTCATTCAATATACGATTAACCGCTCAAGTCGGCATCTATATCGATATGCAAAAGGGACGAGCCCAATAAACTCTAACATCGGAAATGGGCCGTATTTTGTACACGGCCCACTACGACATAGAGTGGGCTCGAACGGTTCCGAATAACCATAATATTCGGTGGCGACTCTGACTTCGATTTAAATTTTCATTTGACCATCTCATGGAGATTCATTCGCCTCCCCAAACCCGCGCGTGGCCGCGTCGGGGTGGACCTTTGTCATGTCCACACTATGGTATAGTACTAACACGAGTACGTAGATGACACACCAAATATGCACGAAGCAAAGAAACAACTCAACAAAATCATACCGAAGAACAAGCCGCAACAAGATGAACCTGTTTGAGTTATTTGCAAAGGATGTCATCAAGAAACTTCAATACAGAAGCATGATCATGGACTATACCAGGGAGATGACCACCGAAATCATTATGCTAAGAACGTTACTAACCTAGTATTTGTTTTGCTTACCTAAAATTTTTTTCGACCACAGAACACTTACATAATTGGGGACTTTGAGTCACGTTTTTGGATGTGTCTTATGTGTTAAACCTTGAGGAGCAGTAACCTATCGCGACACTTAGATCATAATGTTCTAACCTAGATCTCAACCACCCTATTATGAGAAGAGAGAATATACTTTTGAAGCCGAGTGATATTTATGATGATCAATATTTTTTTGGGGAACTAAGTATTTGAGAATGATAAGAGAACGATCCTAGATCAAAATTATATTGAGGTTTACCATTATATACATCGAATGTTATTTTGAGGAATTATATGTTGAACATACTTTGACGGATCTGTAGAATCTCATTGATTGATTGAATGTTTGGAGAATCCCTAGGAAATGCCGTATATACTTTTAGGAGACAATATTATTGAATAATGGTTGATAGTATTGCAAATCCGAAGTGTCATAATTGTAAAAGACACTTGTCAACCAAGTAATTTTTGATGTGAAGTTAAGATTAACTCGTTGTTTGAAGAATAAAACAACAGAGAAACAGTTTTGAAATTTTGAGAAATTTAGAAAACCAAAAATGGAGAAATTGAGGATTAACCCTGTCATAACCAACAAAAACACTTGAGGATCAACCTGGTTGACGAGAAATGCTAATGTCATCCTGAGAATTTCGGACTTTTGTGTAATCTATGTATTTCAACTTATGAGAGAAGTCTCCAACTAAACCCAATAGTATCGATCGTAACTTATGAACGCTCTACAGATTATATGGGAATTAGGATAACCTTCTTTAATGGATTTTTATCCTACGAGAAACTTGTATTACCCATAAAGCAACACCTTTCAATTTTAAGGAATATAAACATCATGATATTTTGGAGATAAGACAAACCATAAACCAAACCTCGAGAATGACCCGAGATTGAATAGTGTCACTGTATGGGAATTTAGAATCTACAGTTGATCAATAATACCTACCATATTAATTTGGGATGTACCACCTTTGTAAAGCTTTGGCGGAGAGGTCAGATATCTGAGCAAGTCACTTGCTAGCCGAGTCATTATTGCGAGAGGAACCCTAACACTTCATTTTATTCATGTAGTGTTTTGAACCTTTGTTAATTGCCTAAGTTATGCCTGAAATTTCGAGGACGAAATTGTTTTAAGGGGGGTAGATTGTAATACCCCGTATTTTTCAAATAGTATTAAAATTTTAAGCATTTATTTAAACCAAGTTTAACGTTTGAAAAATTATTTTCGTGAATAAAATATTTTGTTTTCGTTAAAATAAAAAATTATTCCGTTATTAAAACATGAGTATTTATTTATCGAATTATTAAAAAATTTATCTTTCGTTAAATAAAGTTTATAACTCGAAAACATTTTTACTATTGACCTATCGTTTTGACATTTTCCCGTATCGTAATATTTAAAAATGATTTATCAAATTCTTTTAAATAATAATTACTTATAACTTTTGTCCCATAATACTATTTACCGTCTATTTTACTTACCGTCTTACAAATTTCTTTTTAAAATTAAATTTTACGGTTTCCATTATTTTAATTCTGTAATCTTATATTTCGACATTTTAAGAAAGAAAGACGTTTGTACGATAAACGGTCCAAAATTTGGATTTTTGCTGAGCTCCCACGTAAGTTACTACTCATCCTACATTACTCAAACCTATTCCTTCCTATCACTACACTAATCTAAGCTAGACCTAGCCCTACTCCCTAAGCTCTACTCCTAGTCTACTACTACATCCTACTCCGTACTACTATATATACCATACATACATACATACTACTACTACTACTACAAACTACAAACTACTCCTACGTACTATTACTACTACTTCTTCATCATACTACTTATATATATATACTACTCTACTTACTACTTATATTAAATACTCTCGTATTATATTACGTACTACTTCTACTTACTATACTATATACTCCGTACTACATATTATATTTACTCCCTCGTCCTTCTTTATAATTGGAGCACCGGGAATGAGAAGCTGTCCAATATTTGGTGGAATCACTTTTCTAGAATCATATTTGGGTCAATTCATTTCGACCTTAATTCTTAATAACCTTAATAAATATTCCGTAATAGCTATTAAGGTAACCAAACTTTTCTTCTAACAACATTTCTTATATACAAGTATATTGTGTTAGTAATTTAATAAATTGCTTATTTAAATATTTAGGCTTATTTGTATGACTAAATTACTTATGTATAAAAGGAAAATGTTACGTGATATTTTATTTGTGTTATATATTTATTTATGACTAAATTCAACTCGATTAAATTATCACTTGTTTGATTTATATATTTATCACCTTTACATTTCTGTTTATATGAAAAATGAGAAAATGAATAAAAGAACTTAAAATAATAAAATTTACTTATATCATTTTCATTATATTTTATATGTATGTTTAATTCTATTTGTTATGTATGTGTATTCTATGTACTTTATATTTTGTATGTATTTTATATAATTATAATTTCGGTCATATTTAATTTTCATTAGTACTTTTACATTTGTTTATATATTATAATAATAGAGTAAATTAGTAACTTGCAAAATGTTTTATTTTGATAAAACTCACTTATTATTTTTATATAGGTAAAGATTTATAAATTTCATTTTCTATAATAAATGAATTTATTTTATTCCGAACATTTATAAATATTTCAAAAGTGATTTTACGTCAAATTTTGTAAATCGATTAAGTACGACTTAATTTATATTTTTCATAAACTTTTATATTTTTCAGAAACTATAAATTTTAAAATAATATTTTATTATACCTTAAATTTTATTTATATATATAAAACTTCATTTAAAAGGATTTATTATTTTAAAAGAAGTTATACGATATATGGGATATGATGTTTCGGGTGACACTTGAGGATTAAAGTATAACGTTGTCACACTGAAAGTAAGAATTTGAGGATTTGAATGTTTCAAATGAGTCCGACCAATTATTAGAAGGTCACCAAATAATGTACTACTTGTTCACGGGCGACTTTTATATAAAGTTTACGATGCGAGTCTGGGACGAATAGCATGTGTTGGATCCTACCATGCGTGGTGTTTCGACTGCACTTGTAATGAAAAGCAGACTCGGAGGCTGCGGTCTGAGAGTCGACCTAGTGTTTAAGGTAGTCGTCCTACGGCAGTGAGTTCTGCGGTTCAAGAGTCTGCGTAGGGTATGTGGCGCACATATAGACAAGTACTTGATCAGTATTACCACCTGGGTAGTGGGGCCAGAACAGGATTCTGAAAACTGCGGGTTCCCTCTTGGTGATGCAGAGAATGTAATCATCAGCTTTCATTTCAGCCCAGAGCCCCGTTTGAATAAACGTATAATATAATAGAAGTTCGGGCCCAATTGAGCCTTATGGGTGAGATGTAAACCTCATAAGATCGGTTCGGTCTACGAGTCGGTACTACGGTTACTTCTATTGGTGAGATGCAAGCCAATATGGAGTAGCGGTGATACTAGGAGCCACGACTCGTGTGTTTATTCTCTGTTTACGTGAAAAATGATTAAAAAAAAATCAAATGGCTGCCAATGTCCCATCTTTCAAACCTTATCGTTTTCATCACCTCACATGTTGATTAATTGAAGTAAAGGAAACTATCTGTTACGTGATATCCTTTAATATTTTTATAAGCATATTATTTGTTATTCACATGATTATCTTATGTATATGAGGTGATATTAGTTGAACTGCTTGGTTGCTGTCCCGCTCAGCGGTCTCTCTACTCTATATATTTGTGCAGGTCTAAGACATTGGGGAATCAAGCGAGAGAGATTTAAATAATATGTTTAGTTTAAAAATGAAATTTATATTCTGTACTAAGTGAATCAAGACTATGTAATTAATAGTCGTTTATTATTGTAAGGATCCGTAGCGATCCAGATTTATTTACACTCTGATATAATTTTAATTAAATGACTTAGATAACTTTCCGCATTATCTATTATTTTAAGTCATCGAAAATCCGGGTTGTTACAATTTTGGGTTGTAGCTAATTGATGTATATCATAAAAACAGGCTTAGAATAGCTGAAAAGAGCTAAACAGAGGAAAAATGACCTAAATCTAAAGGGTAATAAAAATGGGTCATTTTGGCTATGTGGAGCTCATCAAAAACGGAAATGCCTTTCCTCATGTACCTTCTGTTCAAACTAAACACGTATTCAATATCAAGAGACGGACGCCATATTTATGCAATTTGATGTTACACATCCCATAAGGAGAAACCACTCAATTCCTAAATATAAATGAGACCATTTATGGATGTTACTGGCCTAGGAAGCCTAAATACTCCGAATTTTGTGGGTTGCCGACAAAATGGTCAAATTTACTCATTTGGCAATTAAAAGTTCAATAGGCATTCTGTAGACACCCAGATTTGGACCTGGTGGCTGCAGATAGGCACTACGACAACACTAGATGTGGACACTAGGTCCGCATCTACTAAGATACGTAACGTCCCAACTTCAATCACAAACACTAAAATACACTAAATAGACCCGAGTAATTCCGAGATCCGTTCTCAACTATCTATGCATCGTGTCCCGTTTAGTGTATACTCCGATGGTGCAACTCCTCACTACGTGATTTACTTACATTCGCATTTACAAATTTTCATATGATTTATTGCTTTTATGACCTTATAATCGCACGTTAAATCACCTAACACGGAATTCAATACGTAAAAGAACTAAAAATGAACAAAGTGATGGTCGGGTTCCGTATTAGTCCACATGCTCGTATTACTAGGTTCGACGCATCTCTATTAATACCGAACCGACGCATCTTAAGCAGAATACCAGGTAAGGTATACCACGAGAACGACTAATATCCGTATTATCGCGTTAAAACTGACTTGCTAATGCCTATAATATTAGTACTCTCTACCCTCCTATGTTCATCTTTTCATGGCTTGCCTGTCACGTGAAATCGCATGCAAAGAATGTAAACACAACTACTTTGTCGACAATACTTACTTGTCCTTAAACAACCAACGTAGAAAAAGGTATAGGGTGAATACAACGGATGTTACAGTATTACCGCCACAACAAAAGAACTAGGTTATCAGCCACCGATTGATTAGTAGAGGTCGCTATAGTACGTGCGGGATTGGGTGTTGACATCTATCGGATGTTGGCTTCCCAATACGTACCCTCACCCCTTAATCAGAATCGATGGTTTCCGGATGTCCGAAACCATTGGCAATAAGAGTCATTCCAGGCATGGAGTGCTTAAGGGTACAAGTCTTTATCTTTAGGTCCCGTGCCCCTCAGCTTTGAGCCGGCTAAGGATCAAAGTTGACATGAACTGTTTCCGAGTCCCTATAATTGACTCGGTGGTGACTCCACAAATCGGCAACGAATTCAGTTCACTAAAAAGGTCGCCTAACCAAACGAATCGGCCTTTAAATATTTACAACCACGACTCGATCGATTCCAAACGGAAATACGGGTGCCCGCACCCGTCTAGTACAAGTCTGGATCGTCATCCGAATCGACGTCCGAAACATCGCCCCGTACGCGAGATCGGACCGGCCCCCGACCGGGAGGGGGCCGCGTGGGTGGCCGCCACCACACGTTGTAAAATCAGGCCAGTCTCGCGCGGACGTGCGCGGGGCGCCGGGCGGTGCGGTCGGACGTCCACAGTTTTGCGACTTCGCTGGGGATTTGGAAACAAGATTCCAGTGGTGGTGTAACTTGAACGAGGTAGGTGAAGGTCATTTCCTAGTTCCTAGTAGTGGTCAGTACAGGTTTTTTCCCTAAAAGCCCACCCTAAACAATATCAGGACCAATCGACCTCTTCGCGGTAAGATCCTTAGGGACACGCGGAGAGATCCTCGATTGACGCTCCGACCGCCTAACGCGTACCCCACGGGAATAATAAGCGAATAGTTACGAACGGACGGTATGATACTCGTCTCCCTAGATGATTTGTCAATGCATAAGTGAAGACTATTCGTGGGCGGTCGCCTACCCTAACCTACCCGTGTCTGCATCCTGCATGAGTGTATGCATTCCTAGTTATGTGTAGCGTGTTTGGAACAACCCAAATAAAACACTAAAATATATGGATTCAACCACGCCAACATATTCAACCGGACCCAATTCTGTTTTCGAAAAATACATCCTCTTTTCAAAACGACCTTTTGAATACCGATACTCCGGTCAAACCGTAATTTCAAAAAGGGAAAAAAACATTTTAGATGCCGTTATCATGACAAATTTTACACTTACTATTTTCAAAGAAATTTTTAGTGCCATCATTTTGGCCAAAGTAAAACCCGTCAACAACGAATACCGTTAATTCCACCGAGACTCTCAATTAATGGGATCAAGGTACCTTAAACGGTTACATTTTATTTCAAAAAAATGTTTTTACACACGTGCCGTTAACACAACCGAAGCTTCAATTAATGAAGTCAAGGAACCCAAAATGGTTACACTCTCAAAACACTTTTCACAATACATCACCCCCACCGTTAGATGCTAGTTAATGCAACCAACGAACGTGGGTCACTCGTTTTAAATGTTTTAAAAAAAACACCATTCACTACCTAAATTCCTTAATAAGGATTTAGTCACACCTTCCGAAACACCATCACGGACATCACGCTCTACCACGAGCACCACATACACCACGACTATCGAACTGGATAGTTAATAGTAGTTTCGATAAAAGCACCACATCATGATTTTCAAAACCGGTTCCCCTAAGGACCGTGTTCCTTTAAAAAAAAATCCACTTTGGTATCACCGGATTCCCGACGCACACCTATAGCAACACACTTTCACGTCACAAGCAATGTCTTCACACCATCGTCACCCCATTTTTACAAATCGGCCTTTTTAAAATCTTTCCTCTGCAAAGATTGGTCGTTTTCAAAAAAAAAAACATATATCCAAGTTCTTTGATCCTGAGCCGGGATCGCGATCAACTTTTTACGTCGTACAACCATGTGATTAACTGTCTGTGTTAGTTACTAGGGTCGCCTCTACTCGAAGTCTTACGTTTTGGGTCGTCTCATCCCGAGAAGTCATCTTTAAACCTCACCTCCAAGGTTTGGGTCAAATCGTCTCGTTACAGTGACATAAATTCATTAGGCGTTTCGCCGAGCACACCAAGAGTCGAAAGCACCCGAGTCCCTAATCCAGTGACTGCACACACGCGATTCAAGGGTCTCGTTCTCGCGTCGCTCAGTCGCGAGCATTCCTCGAGTCTCTAAGTCATCCGGTGGATCCGATCTGACAATTCGATCCTTTCCCACTAGAATCACTCCCCAACATGTCGGTAGATTCAAGCGCCATCGAAAGCATCCGCTACGATGTCAATACCCTAACCAAATTGGTTCGCAACATCCATACTTCCGTAACCCATTTGACTTTCTCCGTTCATTACATCGATAACCGCCTCAACTTCCTTGAGAGTAGTGACCCAGAAAGTGAAACGAACGCCAATCCGGGCAATCACCACGCCCAAGAGCCTACCCAGGATAGATTATCCCAACGCTCCGCCAGATGAAAGCTTACCAAAGTCGATACAGAAAGAACACCAAGACCTTATAAGACCACATCCAACAAAGTAGAAAGATCACCGAGAGAGTTTACCCCAATCAAATCATCTTACACCGAAGCTCTTAAGCACCTAGTCGATCGAGGGTTGCTCTTGCCTATGGGTTCCACTCCGGACCCACCAGTCGGCAGACGAGGCAAAAGTTGGACCCCTAATGCTTATTGCCTATATCACCAAGGTAACGGCCACGATACCGAATCCTGCTATCGACTCAAACATGTCACACAAGACATGATCGAAAATGGGACGATTTCTCTCCCTCCACTCAAGAAATCAAGCAATACCACAAACCCCTTTAGCGTTCACGCTGTCCTTGACGACACCTTCGGTTGTTCCCACCGCGACCCTATAAAGGAGAACGCCCTGAATATCGAGGAAGATCCCGACGATCAACGGGCATCCACCGAAATGAGTAAATCTGTGTCCGAGTCAGAGTCTAGTTCGTCTTAGGGCCTAGAACTAGTAGTATAACAAATGTCTTTTGTTTTTACATCGAGTCAGGAGGTGCGAGGGGATCTGTCCTCTACCTCCCCGATAACAACATCTCGGGCGCATAGCCCGCTTATTACTATCAATAAAAAGAAATAAACTTTTCCTCCCTTATAATGCGCCTCGACAATCGCTTGATTTTAAAATGCACTTTCTTGCTTATTACTCGGTACTATGCCATTTATCGATAACAATCAAACATACCTCGAATCAACAATGAATTACAAAAAATCGAGATCTCGTGTTCTCTTTTTACCTATCCCATGTCTGGTGGAGAAAGCCACATAACCATCTCTTAGAACGAGCATTCCCGAATCCTATGACAAATCTAGATAGTCTCTTAGCTTGTGATCAAAGACGGAAGGCAAACCCATTCCCCACAATAAACATCCCTCGAACAAAGACCAACCAATTCCTACCATAGGTGCTAGTCCGACAAAAAAAAAGTCTGGTATGGCCAAAAGGAGCCAAGGGAAAATTAAACCAAAGCCAACCAAAATGGTCATATCCACCAATGCAGAAATGACCAAGGCCAAGTTCATAGGTTGGAATCAAGATTCAATCACCCAATAAAAGTCCGAACAAAAAGCAAAAAAAAAACGAAAAAAGGGGTAAAAATAAACGGACTGGTCAGCTAGCACCAAATATTAGCCTCCCTACAATACAACCCATAAGACCTTCCCGAGACACTCTTTAGGAGACAGTCCGGAATTTTGAGGATTCAAGCTCAATAGGATAATTCCAGCCGTTAGGGCCAGACATGGAAATCAGATCCCACGTAATTTACATCCCACCCGATTGAAGTCTGAGTCATTTTTACTCAGCTTCCCCTTTCCTCCGAAGCCTTGGCCCATAGCCCTAACTCCATAAAAATCAAGCTCCAGATTTTGATCTATCGAAACCGCTTACTACCTAGCTCTACATTCCAAAACCATCCAAGCCAGTCACCCTGACCCAAACACGGTATCTCGGTAATTGTCGCTTTCAAGAGGTCACACCCGATCACCTCATCTGAGTTCTTAAAATAGGGTGAAAACACATGTAATACACCATAAGCATCTCACATCGATAATTGACATAACGAGTCTAAAGCTAAATCACTCACATCTATAAAGATCTACGAACATGGTTTGATTCCGTCTAAATGCGGATACGTAGGCACAAACAACGAGCCGAGGACATGGTGAAAACCCGAAAGGGCGCCCCGGGCAAAAAGAAGAAACGAATTGCGAGCCGTCGTAAAAACAAAAAAACAAAAAGGGGAGCAAAAAAAACAAAAAAAACGTGAGCCGAAGACGGAGTGAAAACCGGAAAGGGCGCTCCGGGCAAAATGAAGAATCGAGTTGCGAGCCACCACAAAAAAGGAAAACAAAATTAAAAAATGTGCTTTTCATTAAAAAATCAGTTAAATCAATCCTTTGTTGAGGCCCTTTACATCGAGCATCCAAAATCCGGCTACCCCGGAAAATGTCAACGTGTCAAGCAAAACCCTATAAAAAATAGTACTAATAGGGCACATAATATCAATTAATACAACATAGTACTAAACGGCTGGGCTCTACCGGTCCAAATTTTCCTTTGCCTTGCCATTCGGGTGTGCCTGCTTGGGTCTCTCACCATTGACCCTCCTAACGCAAGCTTCTACCGCCCTAGCCAAAAGCGAGCCCAGCCAATATCACGTCCCCTCCTCGCTCACATTCTCAATGTGGGTCTTGTCGGTCTTGGCCCGTTTAGATGAACTAACGAATACTAGGATCGGTAACGCCATCTTCGGTCGGGCGTCCAGTGATATTAGCCCACATAGCTTCCTTATTCTGTAGTACGGTCATGTCCACAATATTTAACCTTTCTCTAACATTAACCAAGAAATCAAGTTTTGTAGTTAGTAAATAATTATTGAATCAGTCGACAAACATTTTCAATAACAAATTTAAAGTCTAACGACAATAAAACAAAAATTTAGACGCACAAAGTTTTTCGAAAATATTAAATCGTTTTACATAATAATCTTATAAAAATCCAAAATATTTTCAATTATGAAAGTTTTCGTAAAATTCAAACACGCTTGAAAATTGAAAATTGAAACAATTTCGAAATACTTTAAAATAAATTACCAAGGCCTTTTGAAACATGACTAAATATATGTTATCAACCCAAAACGAAAACGAAAACAAAGTTTTGAAATTTATAACTCAAATGTTAAAATTTCACGATAGCCCAAAATTTTAAAATAGTTAAACTTTTCATAACATAGGTTCGGGAAAAAGGTAAACGGATAAATAGAGTCAAGGTCAACGAAAAATCGAAACGGAAATTTTCAAACCCGATAAAGGAGTCGAAAGGGGTTGGCCGAAGAAGAAGTAGCAGGATTAAATAAAAGCTAATGGGAGGAACGAAATTGAAAGTCAAAAAGAGCTCTCAAGAATTAAAGAATAAATTAACCATCACGAGATTCCCGGTACGACCCCACAAACACGGGTTACTAATATCCATCAAATAACATTAAGTCCAATATTAGGCACTAGGTGGTACTACTCAGTCACAATCTCCAAAAATGTCTCACATGACTATCCACTCGCTCAAACGACATGATACAATCCACAAATGTTTTAGAATCTAATCTCCTAATTTAAAATTGCAACGATCGTCAAAACACACCTAAACTCTCGATCGATAAGGCTCCTAAATTTAAAGCTCAAAGGTTTGAACACGAGGTATACTCCAAATTTCTCGAGTAAGGGACAGTAAACAAGATCCACCAATTTAACAATGTTCGGGCACAAAAATCCTCAAAAATGGTCACCAATATTTTTGTGATGCCACAATTAAAGAAGTTGGGAAATTACAACAAATCCTCAAACACATTCAAACCTATAGGTAATGGCGTAAACACTCACATCTTCAAACACGTCATTCAACTAAGGTTTCTGAGAGTTCCATCAAATTTCTTATCGTAACAGCGAAACCCCTAAAATATTTATTAACCCAACGAAGTCACGATCTCGTTGCTCTAAGGGTTCTGAACCATAAATCCATCAAGATGATTCGCATTAAGTATTCTTCAAAACAACGCGATAAATCAAACCTTTAATTGTACAATATGTTTTTCTTCTTCAAGGTTAACAACAATTTATCCAAGTTAGATCACTCAACTCCAAAGTTTATAGGTTACAACCTTAAACAACGATCAACGATCTAATTCTTAAGAAATACGGGTAATCTATGTCAACCAAAATTTCTAACGATATTAATGAAAACCTTCGATGGTACCACAACACTCAGGTTAACACTATAAACAATACTCTATGATCCCGAATTTTCATGATACATCCATTAAAAGCATTTAGGTAAGAATCCCAAGGTATACTACCAGTTACTCTTACTTCGGTCCTAGGTTAGGTACTAGATACCAAAAAAAATGACATACTCTTACTACTTCAAAATATATTCAACTCTAAGTACTCCAAAATAATCAAATTAACCTATAACCAAAGGTTCAGTGTCTAAGGTATCGTCCTAATCCCATCAAGCAACAATTTATCATTCAAATCGACCTGAAAAGTTTACTAAGATAGATAACAGGGTATAACTCACAATCCTCAAACCATGTAATAAGGGTTTACTAAACCTCAAACATCTATGACTTTTCACGGGGTTCACTGAGACGGAATTCGGTCAAACCAAGAATCTCAAGAGGAAAGGTGGTAAATTAGGTGAATAGAACAAGGGTTCACCAAGCGAATGAATAATAGAACATATAAGAGAAGAATTGGAAGAAGTAAAGGAAGGAAGAAAAGAATCGATGATTCTAGATAATAAAGACCTAAAACGAAAAGGGAACGTTCGGACCTCTAAGGTTCACGAGGGAACCAAAAGGATTACTTCATCTTCTTGTAGAGGAACGAGCACGCCAGTCTTGCGTCACTCCATCTGGCTCTACTGAAACATCTTGGAACATGAATCTACACTTCATCGTCTAACCTGTAGCTTAAGCAAACCGATCCGTAGGTAAAAAGTCACCATCGGCATCTTTCTTGGAGCACCAAGTTGTCCACTCGAGTCAGTAGGCGTTGAAAGTTCTAAGCAGGTCTTGTCCCGATCTGGAGTAGCATCCTATCAACATCTTGTTCATCCATCTTCTCCAGACAAAATCAACAAATATTCAATGCTAATCATTGAGTTACAAGAACATATAAACCTAACAGTTAGTCCTTAATTTGGTTTCTACCCATCTCTCACTAATTTTTCTTTAACGTTTAAATCATTTACTGGTATTTTTCCTAGAATCAGGTGTAAGCGTAGGAAGCAACAATGCTCTGATACCAACTGTAATCCCCTAGAAATTATAACGCAATACAGTGGCGGAAACACTGTAGAGTTGGGATTAAAACACACTGACAAACTATATCTTATTAAAGAAATGGTAAGTCAATACAAAGGCCTCTTTTTACAAAAGGGCTAAAAAGGAAATTCACCAAATGGGTTATACAAATCCATAAATTACAAGAATAAAAAAAGAGTAGGATCCACGCTACTCGCTAGCTCACAACCAAAACCCAGCAGCAAATACCTGTCATGTTATAAACATAACAGCCACGTCAGTGGGGAGTAACTCAGACGTTCTCCCAACCATATTATGTCATATGGAAAAATAATAGTATTACTATATCAAAATAGTTAAAATGAAAAACATTAAAACGATATAATAAAAATAAGTTTTCGGAGAAAACTTAAAACATTTACCAACCTGCAAATCAAAAATCAATCGATAATAATAATATTCAAAACTGACGTTATGGAAATTCGATCTGTGTGCACAAGGCTAGACTTTCACTAGGATAATACTGGAAACTAGCTTCGAGAATTGTAGACTTAACTCATAACAGAATCCAGTCTCTAACTAGGCAACTCAACTATAACAGGACTGCGTGCAGCGAGGTCCTGGTTTAAGTAGTATACACCCCTCCTGGACACAAACCAAGTTCAGTTCAACAGGACGCGACTTACACGATGCGATATCTAAGTTTAAGGGCACAATGCACACTCTTCTGAACACAAACCATGCTCAGTTCAACGACAAAATGTGCCCCAAATGGGCACACCGGCTTCATAGCTGATGGCAAAAATGTACACCCCAGATTATTACTCTAACCCCACACTTGACTTTATTCCATAACTCCAAAACAGCCATTATTGATATTCAAAAGATAAATATAATCAATATAGATAGTATGAGGATAAAAGGAATAAACATTTTATATAAAAATGGAAACTTTCTATAAATAGAAAGTTACTAATTTTAGAAACTTACTTAAAATAGAAATATTATTATAGAAGATACGTAAATTATTAAAATATGTGAAATGTATTAAAAATAACATTTCTAATGAAATTAACATTTTATTATTATCGTCGTTATCGTAACTTTATTATATCTCTAAATTCTTTACATAAAATATAAATAAAATATAATAAGGCAATATATATAGTATTTTTAAATAATTACAAAATCGAGTTAAAACAATAAATTTTAGAAAAGAGTTGTTTTAAGAAAAATGATATCAAAATTAATTGAGTCAACGAGTTTTATAAATTAAACGAGATTTTATAAAGCTTTTGAATTAGATTTAGCAAATAGATTTTATCAATAAATAATTCTGATTTTACTAAAAATAATCAATCGTAAACAAATGAGAAATTATTAGGGAAAATAGTCTCGACTAAAAATGTATTTATTAATATAAGTCGTAAAACGAAACTTATATATTGAACAAGTATATAAATATTGATTATAATATAAAAATACGATTTTGAGTTAAAAATTAAAAATTAACAAAATATGACGAAATATGAAATCGATATTATTTAGTTACTAATGTCACGATAAACAACAAAATATTATAACGTTCGTAAATAATTAAATTACTAACGATTTATAAAACGATATCGAGAACTTGTAAAATATTTATCAGGTACACAATTTAAAATAATATTTTTAGCAAATAATAAATAGCTAAAATTAGAAAACGAAAGTTAAAATATTTACTACATACTACTACTCAAACATACGATATAAAATCGAGTAACGTCCTAAAGTTACCTCGAGTGGAAACAATAACTTCAAAGCATTTGCTCGTCTAATATTCCAAACTGCAGTCACGAACTCGAAAGTCGTCATGACACTTGTTCCAATGAATAGCTTGAGACTCCAACGGAAATCCGATACATGAAGACACGGAAAACCAAGGAGTCGGAAATAGAGAAAGTTGGAAAAGACTAGAGTAAGGAAAACGGACAGCAGCGGATGCACGACAAACAGCAGCAACAACAAAACAAGAGACGAAGGAGAAGAATGATAGGAAGAAGAAGAAAGAGCAACACTGAAACGATAACAACGAAAATAGCACCCACAACATAGCTACAGCAGCGATAATAGCAACAGCAATAGCATGAAACACGGACATCAACAACAAATCGACGGAGCATAAAAATGAGGGTAGCAACAACGGAAAACATCAAACAGAAAAGAAGAAGAGCAGCAGACAGGAGAACAAAAGAGGAAGATTTAAGAAGGGGAAAAAGAACAAAGGGAAAAAGACGAAAAATAGGACAATCGCAGCGTAGCAGCAACTACCTCTACGAGAATCGGTGTAATAAGAAAAAAAATTAAAAGAAGAATAGAATAAGAAGGAGAAGAAGGAGAACAGGGAGACGGAAAACAGCAGCTGATCGACATAAGACAACAACAGCGGACAAGACAACAGTATTGTAGCAGCACGACAACCAAACCGAAAGGAGCAGAAATCGAATACGAAAGAAAAGACAGTAGCAGCAGCCGAGACATAAGAATGGAACGAAGAAGAAGAAAAAGAAGGGGAAAGAAGAACGAGAAAGAAGAAAACAGACAGAGAGACGGAAAACCGACAACCGATCCGCATAAAACAGCAGTAAACAGCCAACGGACGAAAATTAGAAGAGGAAGAAGAAAGGGACGAAAAACAGCCGCAGCAGTACCGTGACAGCCGCAGCAGAGTAACATCAGCAGAATGCAGCAGCAGAAGGAGCGTAGCAGCAGTAGTGTACAACAGAGGGACAAAACGCAGAAAGAGAAGGAGAAGTACAAGAGACAGCAGCAGCACAAACGTACCAACAACAACAACAAACAAGTCGACAGCAAACGGTGACAACAGTAAAGAGCAGCAGCAACATAACAGGCGGATGAGATTGATGAAGAAGAAGAAGGAAAACTGAAGAATGGGAAAGGAAGAGGTGAAGCGGTGGGTGTATTAAAAAAAAGGAGGGAATCAATGTCAGTAATAAGGGGGGGTGAATGTAATATGAAGGGTTGAATTCAACTCAACAAATAAGAAAAAGTGTACGGATTCAGAAATAAGTATACGTTGTACGGATTAAATTAAATGAATTAGGTAAGAGCCGAATTCCGTAACGATAAGTTGACTAACCCACGAATCGAATTAAAACGATGTAAAAAGATTAATAAATAATCGGGCCATCCGATAAAATGAGTAAATAAATTACTCGAGACGAAAACGGAGCTTATAGAAATAAATTATACGATGAAATAGAGTTTCTCGATAAATAATAAATCTTCGACAAAGTAAATTAAATTGATTTCTCGAGGAAAGAAAATAAATATTTTGACGAAACTTAAAATAAATGAAGTTCGAGCCGAAAATAGAAATTCGAGCTTAAATATAAATAAAAAAAAGAATTTAGAATTTAAATTGTCGAAATAGACTTTCGATAAGAATTAAATTAAATGTATAAATTAAATCGAAATAGAATAAAATATGTTTTAATATAAGGGTTTCCGAGGCAATTAGAATTTTAGGAGTATGAAACGATTAAACGATAAATTCGTTTTATAAAAATTTTAAGAAATACGAGTTAAATCGTAAAAATAAAAATACGAACAAAATTTTAATTTAATTTAATTTATAAAAATCACGGGTGTTACAGATTAACCTCATCGAAGATGCTACGGGTTGCAGCTGCAGGCGTGGGCTTGCTCACAGATGAACTGGCCCCTTGATATCTCTTGTTAGAGGCCTTAATCAGGCTCTCTAACCTTAAATCATCCTCGATCCTTGTGCCCATTTCAGTAAGTGTGGCAAAGTTGGGAATGACAGCATACCGGAGATGGACCCGGTAGGAAGGGAGGAGGTTCTTGACAAAGGCCTCCACTAAAACTTTCTCGCTGGGCTTATCAACCAACTTCACACTCTCAGCCCTCCACCTTTGTAGATATTTGGTGAACCCTTCTTTGGGCTCTTGGGCCATCACTTCCAGAGTACGCATTGTAGTCTGGATCTCGGTATTATCAGCGTAATTCCGAGCAAATTCAGTTGCCACATCATCCCAAGTCTTTTATTTCTTGGAATCGAGCCTGTAGTACCAGGCCTTGGGATGTTTCTCAAGGGAGGAAGTGAAAAAGTTCTTAAATAAACATGGTGGACTTCACCCCCTTGACAGCCATAAATTCTTTAAAAGCCCGGATGTGATGGACCGGGTCTTCAGTACCCTCAAACATCGGTATTCCCGTTAGGTTGAGGTTGGCAGGCAGCTCGTCATTCAATGGCGAGTAGGAGCGAGCATTCTCAGTATGGATTGAGTTACTTGTTGACAAGTGGACCTGCTCTTCATGCTTGCGAACAACGCTGATTAGTTCAGCTATGGGCCCGGTGGGCTCAGATCCAGCAGTGGGAGTCCCCTTCTCCACGGCATTCAAACGGGTGGCAAGAGCCGTTTGCTCGGTCTGGATAGCAGTCAGTTGGGTTTCGATCTTGGCCAGTGCGACGGTCAGTTGATCCAAAGTGGTCTGCATTTTCTGGCGTCTGGTTTCCGGTGGCCTGTCTGTAAGAACACCGCGTAATCAGAAACTAGCCCAAATCCTCGAATAGAAAGTACATCCCAAGCAAGACTAAGAAGGGAAAAGACTCGGAAAAGACCCCTAGACGGGTGACTTGTGAAAGGTGGGCCTCCCTTAGGATCCGGCAATGTGGGCCGGAACCTGTTCGAAGGTAGGTCCACGTGAGACATCCCCTGACTTTCGAATCGAATGTGTAGACGGGCCCTCGTTTGTAAGAGTATGTCTTACGTAGGTGGACCTTGCCTTAGTCAAATAAGGCGGACTGGGATAGGGAGGAAACTAATGATGTAAGATCGACAGAGTTTCGACGCTAAAGACTTCGACGACTTACGACACGACCCGACGCTGCTAAATACGGGAAGTCCTAAGAAGAGGAAGGTTCTGAAGCGGGATTTGTAGAAAACCCGAAAAAAAAAACGATGGAGGGGGCCCGATTTTTCGAAAATAAACAAAAAACGTATCGGGCCTCAATTTTGAAAGTTCGAAAATATTTTCGAGTTTTGAAATGGGTAGAATACCGGCTAGAAATAGGCTATTTTGAGTAAAACCATAAGTCCTAAATTCGTTATAATTCTTGGGTTTTGAAATTGGATATTTCGAGAAAAGATGTATTTTTGAAAAAATGACTGTTTTGAAAAAAACGACCTTAGAAACCAAGTAGCACATAGTCACGCAAGCATTATAACGACGCCATGTATGGTTTACACTAAGTCTCGGTCGGTCTATAAAGGGTCTATACCAGTGCACATAGCCTATCCGTTAATCGGGACGGACTCTCTAAGTCGAGTTGAGCTTAGAACATGTCGCGAAACCCATACGAATCTGCTATGGACACCTTTGACATATCCATATTGGAGTACATCACGGTATAGTGGGACGTCGGTCGCGAGTACCGGCCCGGAAAAATAGGGTTATACATGAACCGTAAAACTAAAGCGCGTATTGTACTAGTCAAACGATTTCTATTCGAGTCTCACCCTGAGGATGTCGATGGTAAGTCACGCATCAGTTAATCCCCAGCGGAGTCGCCAAATTGTGGACATGACATAGGTCCACCCCGACGCGGCCACGCGCGGGTTTGGGGAGGCGAATGAATCTCCATATGAGAATGGATCGAATTGAAATTTAAATCAAAGTGGAGTCGCCACCGAACTTTGTGGAAGTTCGGGCCCGTTCGAACCCACTCTATATCTTAGTGGGCCATGCACAAAGTATGGCCCATTCAAATGTCAGAGTTTATTGGGCTCGTCCCTTTTCATTTGATACCGATACCGACATTATCGGATACCGTGTATTGAATGACTCTCGTGTGCCAATGGATTCGGATATCCGAAAACCATGGTTCTGAGTAAGGGGTGAGGGTACGTGTTGGGAAGTTCACAAAGAACACCCAACCCCGCCCGCACATTAGCGGCCTCTACTAAGATATTATCGTTTGACTCTCTAATACGCGCGTTAGTGGAACGGTAAAATGATATGCAAACATTGTCTTGCCTAAACATGTGAATAATTGAATGGGTTGCTAAGTCGATTTAATGCATCTAAATTTAACGTCAAAGTTGTGTTTAGCATGCGGGTTCATTTTCGTACAATAAAATGAATAATAGAAACAAATCGGAAAGACATGAGCAAACAAGTTAGTAGTGGTATAACGATAATAACGATTTGCACGAAATATTAGATGCTATAGAATAATGTAAATGTGATGCATGGTTTTGGAAAAGTAGTACGACACATGATTAATTTGACACGTGTTAACCGAAGTCATAAAAAGTATTATTGAGACTCGAAGGACGTTATAGGACTTACTGTTTGACGTGATAAAGGTGCACTCGATCGAGTCATAGAGGGACTCGACCGAGTGTGCCTCGGAAAATGCTTCTGTCCAATATTTGAGGTGTCACTCGACCGAGTCATGGTGTGACTCAACCGAGTGAGCAACCACTCGTCCGAGTCATTGCGAGACTCGACCGAGTGGTCCTCAAAAGAGCCTTCTGCCTCGGTTTTGGGGTGCCACTCGATCGAGTGGGCTAGGCACTCGATTGAGTTCCCCCTGTACGAACTTGGATTCGCTTTGCAATTTATTTTTGATTGCGACATTGCTTTTCGATTTTGGTGAATCCCTGATTTTACTGAGTCGGGCATAAACATTGCAAGGTTTACACTCGATTCGAACTTTGATACTCATCATATCCGATATTCGATTATTGAATCGATATCGAATAGTAGAGCGAAACTTGAAAAGAGACGCTATAAGTCATTTAAATTAAACTAAAACGATATAGATTTTCTCCGCGTTTATAGTGTCGTATTATTCTATCGAATTAGGTGACAACCATTTTAGCATCAACGAAAATCATATTAGTTGGATTTACTGACTAAATCGTTTAAATTCGACATCCAACTATCGAGTTGGTATCGAATCTAATAGATTGACGCTTGGTATTTACTAAAAGTTTGATTCCCTCCGCATCCCGACATCGTAATAAATCCGTGCGGATTAAGTGATGTCGGATCCGCATCAACAGGTTTCGACTCTAATAAAAAAAGGTATTTTAAAAATAGTTGCGATGAAGATGCGATGAATGATGATTATAACGACGCAAACAATAAAAAAACGTGACTAGCGACGCAACAAAACAAAAAATGATTATTGATGTTGACTTGCTTCAACAATCAAATATTCGGGGTGTCGGGATAAGCGATCGTGAACATCGGGTGCGATACCCTCGTAATATTCAGATTTTCTTATCCCGTCATCCCTCGTATTCGACACGAATCGGCAAGTAATTTAGTATTTTATATTAGTTATATTACCGATATTATAAACAATAAAAAAACGAAAAAGAAGAAAAGGACGAGAAAAATACGAGAGGAAGAGAACGGGGTTATTGCACCCTCAACCTACATGTTTCTTGGCTCGGACGGAACTCGCTTGATTGTGGTTTTGGCACGGGAGTATCGAGGTTTTCTTATGTAGGTTAAGTTATGGCGGTCTAGGGTTTGTCTCCTAAGTACTAGGGTTAGGGTTTGAGTGTGTGGGATTATGGTTGAATGTGTAGGATTAAGGTTGAATAGGGTGAAAAAAGATCGATTAGGGTTGTCAAAGATGATCAATTTTGCATGCAAGGGGGTGAATATATTGGCGTTGGACACCCCCTTCGTCTAGGGTTACTCGACCGAGTGGCCCCCTGACTCGGTCGAGTGGCCCAATCAATCCCAGTCGGGCTTGTTACAGGGCCCACTCGATTGAGTGGTCAGACACTCGATCGAGTGGGTCAGCCGCAGCGCACAAGTCCGGTTTTCTTGGGTTGTGGTTTGGATATTTTGTGCGTTTTGTATTTGGATTGGACTTATGACATTTGAATGGCTGTTTTTTTTGTCTCGGAAACGGCTTACTTTGATCGGGGTTTGACCCAATCTCTAAAAGTCGGTTTTATTTCCGGGGTCGGTTTTGACCTAAATTAGTCTCATTTTGTTGGAAACGACCCACTAGGCTTGGATTTGAGGTCGGTTTTGTGAGATTTGTACCCCGTAAAGGGCTTAAGCCAACAATCAATGGTTTGGAGCCCATATCCGAGCGCGTAGAAACACGTTTGCGTCCGATCATCATCGGGTGTTTTTTGGAAACTGCCATAGACACTTGGCGGTCAAAATGCGGGTGTCTAAAGTAACACAATGATCAATATAACCTACTACAACTCTAGTAGTCATCTTCGCTGTCGTTATTGTCGTCAGCCTCATCCTTTTCAGTCTGATCCTCCTCCTCCGTCTCCTCGCCCTCCAGTTGATCGTCCTCCAAATTCTCTTCATCGTGTCCGTCGTCCTCCTCAAGGATCTCCCGAACATCCCTAACCATGTAATCTCTTTGTCCATCTGATAAGCGTTATTTATATACATATTTGGATCCCCTTAATTGTTAGTTTTATCTCGGTTTTCGTGCTTAACACGTTAATAATGATGCAATATGCTTTGAATGTCGCTACTTCCGTATTTGTGTGTATTTTGTAGATTTGGATGCATTTGGAGCTAATAAGAGCATTACGGAATCGATAATTGAAGAATTCACATCTAAGCGTGGAATCGAAGGAAGAAGATGCGGAATATACGAAGAAACAAAGACCCAAGAAGGAAAAGACACAAAACGAGATGAGAGAATGATCGCCTACACAAGGGTCAACTTCGAACGTTCATATCTCAAGTTCTACAACTCCAATCAAGGTGATTTTGGTGTCTTTGGAAAGCACTTTCTCTTAGCTTTCCAACGGTATATTACACGTTCAATTTGAACAAGTAAAGAAGAAATGAAAGCCGTTTGAAGTCGAGCGCGCGATGCTGTGACCTACAGCGCTACTCGATCGAGTGCCCCTACTGCACTCGATCGAGTGCTACTTCGTGAAGCTCCTGCCCATATTTGGGTGTGTCACTCGATAGAGTGCCGTCGGGCACTCGATCGAGTGCACCCAATCCGGGCCACGCGTCATTCTTATTTCGACTTAGAATTTGGGCCTGCTTTTGAGTCTAACTGATACTCTTTATATATCAGTTGTCTGACTCTTGTTTGGGACATCTTTTATCTTTTCTTTTACCTTCTTCTACACACTTTTTATTATCTTAGTTTTCTTAGTCTAGTTTACTTTGCGAGATACATTGAACCTAGTTCTCCGTCTCAGATCTTGAATTCTCTGGTATTATTATTCTTAATTTTAATTTCAATTTCAGTTTCTACTTTAATTTCCGTCTTAATTTATTCTTTGTATTGTTTTATAGTGTAGATTTATTATTGCTTCCTTAGATTAATTCGTATCGTTTTCGTCATGTTTAATTGCAATTCGTCTTTTGTTAGTCCGATTATAATTAATATGCGTAGCTAGATTTCATCTAGGGTTTAAGGGGATCGATGCGTATTATTAGGGTGATAGTCAATTGACCTGTTTCTAATTGTATGAACTATTGCCTGAATATCGTTTAAACTCTGATTAATTGTTTGATGCATAATTCAATTAATTAGTATCGCAAATTAGGACTTTTCGCCGACCTGGTTAAGAACTAATTAGGCCACGATAGTTTGGGTAGACTGACTTATTGCTAGCGACCGCAGGTTAAGTTTAGATCTAAAGGTTGTAGTGTACCGACCGGACCTACACCTTAGGTAGTTCGATTATTGACCTGTTAGTTGACTCCCTGACCCGAGTAATATTCATTGTGAACCTGAGACCCTAGACTTTTTTTCCTTATTGATTTATTTATCAGTAATTAGTTATTAGTTTACCAAACCAACCAAAACTATGACTTATAATCTAGAATCTAATTCTTAGGATAAATAATTGAATTCCCATCTCTTTGTGGTTCGACCCCTTACTTTGCTATCTACATTAGTTAGTGACCTTAGGGTATCTTTGATTAGGGATACGACTAACCCTGTCAAATATAAAAATCCAAAAAAAATTGAAAAAAATCATAAAATTCCAAAAATATTTTATTTTTTATGTGGTGTGTCTGATGTAGAAGCATGCAAAACGGCGATGATGATAATGCTCTTAACATGATTTGTCCTAATTTTCAGCTTACTTCGTGCCTGAAAACGTGTTTTGTCTTGAGATTTGATTAAATTGATATGATATGTCTATTTGAACTTTTAATTGCCAAATGAGTAAATTTGACCACTTTTCGGCAAGCCACAAAATTCTGAGGATTTTAGAGCTTCCTAGGCCAGCAACATCCATAATTGGTCTCATTATTATTTAGGAATTGAGTGATTTTTCTCCTTATGGAATGTGTAACATAAAATTGCATAAATATGACGTTCGTCTCTTGATATTGAATACGTGTTTGGTTTGAGGAGGGGGTTACATGAGGAAAGACATTTTTGTTTTTGATGAGCTCCACTTAGCCAAAAATGACCCATTTTTACTACCTTGTAGAGTTAGGTCATTTTCCTTTGTTTAGCCCATTTCAGCTGTTGTAAGCCTATTCCTATCGTCTATATTATTTAGCTACAACCCAGAATAGCCTACCCTGTCGGGACAGTCGCAGTGACCATAATTGGAATTACTTCACTATTTGGTCATGTTTGGAGATTTCTACATCTTTTGGACTTAGTGTGTAATATTGTTGTGCGACTTTGTATTCTCCTTCCCCCTATTCGATATTTGAAAAAATAGAAGCATGAAAGAAAAGAATGAAGAAAAGAAAAGAAAAAAAAAAGGAAAAAAAAAGAAAAAAAATATATGAAAAATATGCTTCGTGTAATATTTCGGGGAATGGTCGAAAAGATTGAAACTAGAGATTAATTGAGAGGATGGACAAAATTCCCTCTTACACCTAATCTTGAATTTATACCTCTAGTTGGTGGTTCGACGTTATTTGCTGGGGGTTTTTATGGATAGTTTTTATTGTGTAGCTGCGATTGGGCCCGGTTTTTGCTCCACATTCCCATACGTGCTTAGGCACAATCCATTTTCTTCCCTTACTCATTTAGCCACCCTTTGTAAGTCCTTGGCATGTACTATGGTCCTGATTGGTGAAACACGTATTTGATTGAGGAGATTGATTTCATGTTCGATTGCATGCATGTTTCATAAGTCGAGTGAGTGTTCTTATTCTTTCTTATCTTCACATTTATATACTCACCCGTTCTTATGAGTGTTGAGCGATAACCGCGAGGAAGTCCGACATTGATGGTCTTGCAAGATTGAAAGGTTGGCAAACAATTGTTCATTTAAGGCATGATTATTGATTTAGTTATATTTTTGACATTGTGTGCTTTCTAACCGACTTGAGCCGATTTTTAGTAGAATGATTGTAAGCTTGCTCTTAGTCGTGCTTCGCATCACTTGTCCTCTCTTATATTATATGTTTGGTTTGCTTGAGGACAAACAAAGGTTTGGTTTGGGGGAGTTTGATAAGCGTTATTTATATACATATTTGGATCCCCTTAATTGTTAGTTTTATCTCGGTTTTCGTGCTTAACACGTTAATAATGATGCAATATGCTTTGAATGTCGATACTTCCGTATTTGCGTGTATTTTGTAGATTTGGATGCATTTGGAGCTAGTAAGAGCATTACGGAATCGATAATTGAAGAATTCACATCTAAGCGTGGAATCGAAGGAAGAAGATGCGGAATATACGAAGAAACAAAGACCCAAGAAGGAAAAGACACAAAACGAGATGAGAGAATGATCGCCTACACAAGGGTCAACTTCGAACGTTCATATCTCAAGTTCTACAATTCCAATCAAGGTGATTTTGGTGTCTTTGGAAAGCTCTTTCTCTTAGCTTTCCAACGGTATATTACACGTTCAATTTGAACAAGTAACGAAGAAATGAAAGCCGTTTGAAGTCGAGCGCGCGATGCTGTGACCTACAGCGCTACTCGATCGAGTGCCCCTACTGCACTCGATCGAGTGCTACTTCGTGAAGCTCCTGCCCATATTTGGGTGTGTCACTCGATAGAGTGCCGTCGGGCACTCGATCGAGTGCACCCAATCCGGGCCACGCGTCATTCTTATTTCGACTTAGAATTTGGGCCTGCTTTTGAGTCCAACTGATACTCTTTATATATCAGTTGTCTGACTCTTGTTTGTGACATCTTTTATCTTTTCTTTTACCTTCTTCTACACACTTTTTATTATCTTAGTTTTCTTAGTCTAGTTTACTTTGCGAGATACATTGAACCTAGTTCTCCGTCTCAGATCTTGAATTCTCTGGTATTATTATTCTTAATTTTAATTTCAATTTCAGTTTCTACTTTAATTTCCGTCTTAATTTATTCTTTGTATTGTTTTATAGTGTAGATTTATTATTGCTTCCGTAGATTAATTCGTATCGTTTTCGTCATGTTTAATTGCAATTCGTCTTTTGTTAGTCCGATTATAATTAATATGTGTAGCTAGATTTCATCTAGGGTTTAAGGGGATCGATGCGTATTATTAGGGTGATAGTCAATTGACCTGTTTCTAATCGTATGAACTATAGCCTGAATATCGTTTAAACTCTGATTAATTGTTTGATGCATAATTCAATTAATTAGTATCGCAAATTAGGACTTTTCGCCGACCGGGTTAAGAACTAATTAGGCCACGATAGTTTGGGTAGACTGACTTAATGCTAGCGACCGCAGGTTAAGTTTAGATCTAAAGGTTGTAGTGTACTGACCGGACCTACACCTTAGATAGTTCGATTATTGACCTGTTAGTTGACTCCTTGACCCGAGTAATATTCATTGTGAACCTGAGACCCTAGACTTTTTTTCCTTATTGATTTATTTATCAATAATTAGTTATTAGTTTACCAAACCAACCAAAACTGTGACCTATAATCTAGAATCTAATTCTTAGGATAAATAATTGAATTCCCATCTCTTTGTGGTTCGACCCCTGACTTCGCTATCTACATTAGTTAGTGACCTTAGGGTATCTTTGATTAGGGATACGACTAACCCTGTCACCATCATCATCATCATCCTCTAAATCTTCCTCTGCCCCTTTATTCTGATCTTCTTCGGAGAATATGGTCTCTTCACTAGGAGATAAGTGTGTACCACTTGAAGCCGCATCTTCCTGGAACAGAGAACTGTCTATTAGCCCCCGTGGTTCAGATCAGTCGTAAAGACTGCCCACCATTGACTTTGTTTTCTGTCATTTTTCGTGTAAGGAGCAGGAGCAAAGTAGACTTGCTTCGCCTGATGCACAAGTATGAACGGATCGTACGTAGGATATTTCCTGGTGTGATTAACTTCCACAATCTTGTAATGTTCATGCACTCTGGTCCCGTTCAAGGAGCTGTCTTTCCACTCACATTTGAATATCACAGCTCCATACCCCCGTTCTCTGGCAGCATAACACAACTCGAAAATATCCTCCAAAATACCATAGTACTCATCACCATCAAGAGATGACACACTCACACCAAAATTGCATATAGGTTTATTCTTCCCGTAGTTGAATGTGTGAAAATTGAACCCATTCACCGAGTACCGGTTCCAACAATTAACCGATCTCACTGAACCGTATGCCAAACATCTAACCAAATCATCATGTATGTCTAAGGCAACTACGTGATCCTTGAGCCACTTAGGAAAATGTTCGTCATGCTTACTCCAAATGTCATCAGGGTTCACGTCAGGGTTTGCAGCGACATATTCACTTACAAATTGCTTCTCATAAGGCTCTAAGATCTCACAATTAGAGAGTAGTTAAAGGTGCGCTTGGTTGTACTCTTTCTCATCTAGCGTCCTAGAACCCTCAACGAATGAAGTTCCTTCATTGTCCTTCTTTTAAAAAAACTCGGGTATAGTATGATCAATGGGCACCGAATGTTCTAGGTTCAGGTTCTTGGTTTTTGTTTGGACATCTTTCTCGAAGTAGAGGGAGCAGAAGTTTGCAATCTCTTCTGTCAAATATGCATTACAAATGGAACCCTCGACCCTAGCCTTGTTACCAATTTTCTTCTTCAAATGATTGAGGAACCTAATTACACAAGTTACGTATTTCAGTTAATAAAATTTAGCTATGTGTAAATTAAATTTATAAATGAAGTTACTAAAATTTATGTACATTTCAAATGAGTACATCCATCTATACTGGACAGGTCCTCCAACCTTAGCCTCGTAGGGCAAGTGGACAGGTAAATTCTCCATGAAATTAAAGAACGATGGTGGGAAGATCATCTCAAGTTTGCATAGTATTTGTGGAATTTGATCCTCCAGCCGAGTCATGTCCTCAATTGATACTGTAGAAGAACACAAATCTTGGAAAAACTGAGATATCTCAATTATAGAATTCCACACCGTCGGTGGCAAAAGTTGGTTTAGTGCTACCGGAAGTAACCTCTCCATGAAGATATGGCAGTCATGACTCTTTAACCCTTGCAGCTTGAGGTGCTTATGATCAACACAGCGTTTGAAGTCGGAGGCGTACCCGTCAGGGAACTTCAACTTCTCTACCCACTCCAACAACGCCTTCCTCCGAGCTTTGTCAAGGGTGAACAAGGCTCTCGGTTTGGATCCATCCCGTTTTATGTGCAGTTAAGGACGCTCACAAAAATGCTTTACTTCTCGCCGGGAGCCTGTAGTGTCACAACTTTTCCCCTCCACATCCATGACAGTGTGAATCAACTGCTCGAAGAAGTTCTTCCCTATGTGCATCACATCTAAATTGGTGACGAAGTAACAAAGTCCTCCTGGTAGGTAAAAAAAATATGCTACGTTTAAACCAACCATTTTTCAACTTTTTGAGGTATTTGAACTCCTGCTCGGTTTCGTCAACAGTGGACGGGTAATCGGAAATCAACTCCCATATTTCATCTCCTGGGAGTCGATCAGGTGCGTCATCAAGCACAACCTCACCCTTCTTGAATTCCTTCTTATCCTTTCTATATGGGTGACCTTCTGGTAGGAACTGCCTATGAAAGTCAAACCAACTTATTTTACTAGAATTTGGAAGATAAAAATCTTTGCTCTCATCCATACAACACGGACATGCTTTCTGACCCGCAATAGACCACCCCGAGAGCATACCGTACGCGGGAAAGTCGTTTATAGTCCACAATAGAGTTGCTTTCAACTGAAAGTTTTGTCTCAGAGAGACATCATAAGTTTCCACCCCTACCTCCCACAGTTGTTTCAATTCCTCAATAACAGGTTGCAAGTAAACATCCAATTGAATTTTCGGGTTTTTGGGTCCAGGCATAATAAGAGATAGGAAGATGAAAGACTGCTTCAAGCACAACCAAGGAGGTAGGTTATAAGGTGTGATCATCACAGGCCAGCAAGAGTACGCACTACAAGAAAAATAGTCTTGGGCGACAAAATAGATTAACAAGGACAACAAAATACGTTTTCGTTGCACAATTATATTACTTTGGACGACAAACATATTTTTGTTGCCTTACATTAAATTTTGGGTGACAAAACACATGTTTCGTCGCCCAAATAATTGTTAGGCAACAAATGATATATTTCGTCGCACATACTCTGTTTTTTCGGCAACACCCATAGATTATTGTTTCCCATACATGAAAAAAAAGGGCAAAAAATGGCTCCAAACTATTCCCAAAATTTTGTACTATAAAGCTAAAAAGTAGTGGAAACTTCACCGCCAAAATGTTATTCATCTCCAAAAACTTGAAGAAAACTTCACCGCATATTGAAGAGATATTCTTCAGGCATCGAAGACTTGAAGAAAATCGAATTCTGTTTCATCTCCGCGCGATTACTGCCTTTTATTACCCCGACGATTATACCAGGTTACTTTCATATTATAACTAATCTTGATTTAAGAATCAGGAGGATTTAATTGAGCAAATATTTGGGAATTAAGGATTATGCTGAAGAAATTTAGATATTCAATCATTTAATGAATATTGACACAAAATACTGTAGTTGATATGACATTAAAAAGTGCTGAGATTGTAGATTAGATCGAAAAGGACACCTGCTGCTGAAGCTTCGTCGTCTTCTTCTTCCTTGTACTTGTACTTGTACTTGTTCTTCATCACCTCATATTCCTAGATTTCTGTTGCTGCTGATCGATTTCTGCATCATATTTCAGTTTTAAATCAGTGTGTTTGGTGATGATGATGATGATGATGATGATTTATTTCAGTGATTTTTGTTGATATTGATCGATTATCTACGCACCTGTTCATTTCGTGTCTTTTGATTTTGCTGAATTTTGTTCAACGCATCTGTTTCTTCGTTGAATTGTCGTAGATCTTAAGTTTTTATTGTTTTTTATATCGATCTCTACGTAGTTTATCAGTTTAAAATCATTTGTGTTTGTTGATGATGATTTCTTTCAGCGATATTTGTTGTTGACGGATTATCTTGTTTTAGATAGTAGATTTTTTTTGTTGATGATGATGATGATTTTTTTCAGCGATTTTTGTTGTTGATGTAGGGTTACAACCCTTAAACCCAAGGACCTGTTACGAGTATTAACCGAAAAGACAAAAGTAGAGGGATAACAATTATACCTTATTTGCAGCGGAACGGCGTATTAATAAGAAGAATAATAAACCCAAAAATATATATAATCTCCACGGACTGAATAAATAATGTTCACGGACAAGAATAAATAATCTCCACGGATAGAATAAATAATCTCCACGGACAGAATAAAGCACCCCAAACGTGATGCCTCCTTGGTATCCACACGGGTACGGAACTGCGACATATATGCTAGTACACTACTACAAAACATGACATAGACATGGGTCATTTTAACTAATAGACATGGGTTTCGTGACCCATGTTAAGTTGAGTGACATCTATTGTCCAATACTTAGACATGGGTCGTATGTCCTATGTCTATCTAAAACATAGACATAGGTTTTTCAATTAACCCATGTCTTTATAGAATTAACCCATGTCTATAAAAACTATAGACATGGGTTTTTTTGTTCGCCCTATGTCTATTATAAATATAGACATGGGTTTTTTGTTCGCCCCATGTTTATTGTCATAGTACAGACATGGGTTATTTGTTTGCCCCATGTTTATTGTCATAGTACAGACATGGGTTTTTCGCCTGCCCCATGTTTATTGTCATAGTAATCAGTCCGAAAATGATATCAATTATTAATGCTTTCCGTATTTTTTATAAGAAACTGCAATCCAACCGAAACCAAAATAAATCTCATAAATTATACAACGTCGAATTGGACGATCAAACGTTCCATATTTCATAAAAGTAGTCATCATCCCAAACAAATAAGTAGCTTAGATAAAAAAAACTACACAATTACGCGATGTACCAATAATAAAAGCTCTTCCTACTACAACCAATCTTTTTAGCTCATGCATTGAATACTACATGCATGTCTCATACTTCTAATTTTGAAGATAATAGTTAGCCCACAAATCGCGAACCTCATCGATGTCTTCTTGTGAATACATGGCAAGTACTTTGAAGTGCTGCAACAATTTCAATATAATTGAAAGCGAATACTTCAAGAACATAAATACTTTGATTATAACATAGAGAAAATGTGTATGTGCTCGAAGTCTTGTTACCTTATCAATAGTTCCCTTCAAACTAGAAGAAGTGATTAAGTCGGTCATGTACTTCATTATGTAGTAGCCACATTTTGTATTCCCCGGCTGACAAGCACACTATAGCAACATATATACCAACATCAGCAATTCAATCACAAACAAGAACCAACAAGGCAACATGCATCAAATCCAATCAATAATTAGCCAAAATAATTAGCCAAAGTAGTTCATAAAAACTAAGCAGGAGCCATACATGTTGATGTAGTTAAAACAAAAAGAAAGACAGGTAGGTAGGATGAGATGAGGAAGCTAGACTTGAGAGGAGTCATTCATTCCAACAAGCCTACTTGACTTGCTGCCAAATAAATGCAGTAGCTAGTAGATAGAATGGACGACTTCTACTGTGCTCTAGATGTTTAGCAATGAAATCAGGATCACGAATCGTAGAATACCAAGCCTTACAAACTGATCTGAAAAGCATACACAAGCATACTCGTAGAATACCAAAAAAAACAACTTCACTTAATCAATAACAAAAATTAACTTCACTTAATCATGTATTAGAATAAAAAAGTACTTACTTGTTGTAAAATGGAGCCAAATATATGGGTTTTCTCCCTGTGTTCATGAACTCATGGATGTACGTCGTCATCTCATCCGCATTATGCCCAATCATCGAAAGAAATTCCGGACATAGAAACCCATATCGATGATTGTCACAAATACTATGCAAGTACCTGTAGTATGTAAAAAAATCAATACTACTATGTACCATATACATCTTTGTGACTCAAAAATAATTACAAATTGTGATTACATAGTACATACTTACCCAACAAAAGTCTTAATGCACGACACATTATTACATAGTACATACATACCCATAAGTATGCGAGAAGAACTTATGAGGATACAAGTAGTTTGGTATGAATAGAAGAATATGTATCGCTTTATCGCTTTATTTCTCATTTGTCAATTTATGAAGTAACTTGTCTCAATTCATCATATGGTCCATGCCTTGTATATAATGACCACAATCTCCACTTCTCATATTATTAACATACATACCCGGTAATACATGATCTACAAACTCCTGTTTGTGACAGCACTATCCATCATAAATCATAAAACGAATCAAATACCTATCAATTTACAGCAAATTACCTAGAAAACGTTGAATCTTTCATCATATTTAACTCGTTTTAAGATTTGAAACAGATACTCGATCTTAAGCGAGACCAGCCGCGCGCATAGGATCTGGCTCTTGTGAGAGGGAAGAGGGCACAGGAATGAGTAGGGCAGGGGGGGCATGGCAACATGACATTATTTAAAACCGAAAGTTGAGAAAAAATGACCCTACAAATGTTGGGACACTTCCCTTGTTTGTTTGTCCTAATAAGCACCAAATTGTACGTTGATGATTTGGAGTTGTATATAATAAGCAACATGTCATGAATCCACATCAAAATCCAGGGAAGTACACACTACCATAAGAGTTGGAATGACGACGTCAAAGAACAATCAGCTCGTTCTCATATCCAAGATGCGTGGTAATACCAATTTGTCATGGATTAATCCAATTTTTCATCAATGTGTGTTTAGTTGATTTACTAATGTTCCTTTTTTATGTTCTCGGTATACTCCAATTCTTTTGTGTCTCTCTATCATTTTTCCCCTTTTCATCTGTATGTGTGTAGTTCCACTTTTTTCTCATCACCAGAGCAATAAAATGACCTGAGTATTAGCTTTTGCGGCTTTTGTTATGTACTCGTAATCAATCAAGCATGTAGTACCGAGTGGAGTCAAAAACAAAGAAGTCTAAATTAACAGGATATTTGTGCAGGGTTTCCATTTACAGTCTCCTTTTGGCAGAAACTAATGTCTTTCGGAGCTATTTGTCAACTATTTGAGGTTCAGTATATGCATAGGCACTTAAAGGTAGGAACTAGAGTTCTTGTTCACGGCATCATACCTTATAGTTCACATCATCAGAAATATGATCTTTAAGAATGGCATAGACCAATGGGAATTGGTTCTCCAAAGGAGTAACCAAATGCATCTGCCTGACCTGAAAAGTCAGTACACATTAAGAAGTCAGCGAACACAAACTATTTGGTAAAAAGTCGGATTTTTTGTAGAACAAGTGACCACAGAGCACAATACCTGTGAATGTGTTTCTCCAGAACCTTCTACAACTGTGTTGATATATTCATAATCCTTTTTCAAAGCAATGTGGCAAATTTGACGGACCTACAACCATGAATGTAATCCACTAATTACTTTCATGTCATTAAGCAATATGTTTCCAACAAGCCAATACTTGGAGAAGAAAAACTAACCTCATCAGGTATAGTGGCGGAAAAGAGTAGTGTTTGTCTTTGTTTGGGAACTGCAGCAACGATTTTCTCGATGTCTTTGCGAAATCCCATATCTAACAAATGATCAGCTTCATCCAGCACGAGTACTTTAACCCCCATTAGTCGAGTTGCGAAACCTGCAGTATTTTCAAGATGATCCCTGAGCCGTCCAGGTGTAGCCACAAGAATCTGTGAATAAGACAATATTAGTTACCTGCACTAACATTAACTTTACAAAATACGAGTAGAATTTTGAAAAATGACTTGACGATATGTCAATACCATCAAAATGGCACACTAAACAGGTTTAGCTTCTTTTTATCGTCATATATGACTCCTTCGATACAATTCTTAACCAAATTTTCAATATGGATCATTTGTGAACAACATTCTCTATGCATTGGTAACACATGGATAAGGTTGCAAACAGCCGAACCCCTCTTATACCACAATGTGTGGCCGTGTGGGAGGTTTTAGCAGTAAGGCAACTATTCATCTAAGAATGTCATAACCTGACAAAAAAATTACTGATAATGGACATATGTGCTACATTTGAAATTTTAGTTTGTAGATTCAATACTCGTTTCAACTCTATTTGGGAATGTCAGATCTCAGAAGCAGCAAATTCAGAAACAAATGGGTATAATTAGGCTTGTACAAGTTGTTTAGATGTTTTGATTTAAGAAAAATATAAATTGATGAGTCGAGTACAATTTACATGTGAAGCATCACGAACCAACCTGGCAAGGATTTGCCTGCATGCGTTTCTGCTCAACTGCAGGTCTTGTACCTCCAATCACAACATGATCAAAATCATATACACTGGTATTTCAATTCATATTCTGTTCTTTATGCATAAAAAAACACGAAAAGTATATATGAATTGGACGGTTTTAATCAAACACAACACGGTGCTATGAACTGTCAAAGATCATCAAATAACCATGCCATTTTCGAGTTTCAACATCAACTGCATTAAAATCTTGTCACAGTAAGAGAACAACACATATACACTAGTATTTCAATTCATATTCTGTGCTTTATGCATCAAAAAACACCGAAAAGTATATATGAGCATACTAAATACTCTACGCATCAACACAGCAAACCCTAGATATTCTGGACATACTAAGTATTTACAAAAATCAATTAATTCCGCAAACCTAATCATCAATTAGGAATTCTTTTCATTCATCAACAAAAACGAATTTTAAAATGTTGATGTAGTTAAAACAAAAAGAAAGACAGGTAGGTAGGATGAGATGAGGAAGCTAGACTTGAGAGGAGTCATTCATTCCAACAAGCCTACTTGACTTGCTGCCAAACAAATGTTAATGCAGTAGAACTGCAGAAGTAATGCTTTTACCACACAGCTGAGAGCAGCAGTAAACTAGTTAAATCCTTCAAACCTTGTTCATGTTCGCAAGTCTGGGTCACGACAGTACTGCTAAGTGCTAAGTGTCATGAAACTTGGCCAGAAAACCAAGCCACGGATGAGATTATTCTACAGCAGTAGCATGAATCAAAGTGCCATGGAGGATTTCATAGTGTCATACCAAGGTGTGATAAAGAGCTGTTAAGTTCTTTGCGTTCTCTTTCGAATTCTCTTCCAGCATCAGCCTGTTTATTTCTTCCAAGTCCAGCAAGATCTATAAGGCTGATTCGGCTAGTTTTTGAACTGCTGAAGTTATTGGCCGGAGTTTCCTGTTCCATAGTGAGATATATATTTAGCACTACCAAATGAAACAAAACATTGAACTATAGTCTGTACGGAGTATATGATAAGGCTGATTAGTCTCAGAAAAGTACCTTGCACCAGGACTCAATCACACAAGTAAATATAATATGAGATCTAGAACTCTTAGAATTTATGCTTGTGGCACCGACTTTTCGACTAGAAAGACCCTGCATAACAAACGCAAAGATCGAACATGAGAAACTTCGGCTCGCCAAAGAGCATAAGAGCATATGTTTCCTACAGGCCTTCCGTTGATACACACCTTGATCAGAATTTGGGTCACATCATCATAGCAACTTACATACTCCTCAGACAAATTCTCAATGTAAAACCCATTCTTGGCATCATCCTTAATCTGAAATAGATGAGAAGCTACTTAGCTACTATAGTTACAGAACTCGCAACAAAAAACATACATGTGAAGGCAATAGAAGGAGACATTACCTGAAGGTTTCGCTGCGTGGGATCAAGTAAATCCCCGATCTGTCCATGATATATCTGTTTATCAATGGAAGAATTAGTCAGATCCCCTTGATTAACTTCTTTGAGTTAACCACAATCATATGTCATGAAGTAAAAATAAATGGAAAAATCACCTCAAGAAAGGAGCAACGACACTGGTAGTTTATCTGTTTGTCACCCGCTTCTGCTTTTTCCTATAAATAAACATCGATACATGTCACTGACTTTTGAATGCATTCATACAACTCTATCCCGAACAGCACGATTGAGTCATGGAGCTTACTCTTTCAATCTCACGGAACAACATTTGAAACATTCGTGGGACGATTCCTTGTTGAGTACAAGGAGACTGACCATCAACCATCGCACCAGGCGGACCCCACATCGTGTAGGTCTTGCCACTTTCAGTCTGCAAGAATCATGCACAATTTTGAAAAGTCGCAAAGCAGAACCAATCTATACATACACCCAAAGAATTTGATACTATAACACAAAGGATGATGAAGTGAAGAGATGATATTGTTGTTCAAGTACCTGTCCATAAGACAATACTGAAGTATTGTAGCCAGCCAATGCATCCTTCACCAACGGAACCCCGACTAAGTTGAAAACATCTTCCTGTGGTCGTACCAACCAAAAACTCGTATATTTAATTCCATTATAACTCCAATTAAATGCTAAATTTTGTTAATATCGGCTTCAACCACAACAACAACAACATTACCACAGTGTCTCGATAAGCAGTGTTAGCAATTCATAAAAGGCGGTGTCTAGACGAGCTTTCATTAATACTCCCTCTATCCCAAATTAATTCATATCGTTTTCTTTCTTGAATCTTCCCAAAATAGAAAGCGGGGCGACAAAATTGGGAGGGAGAGATACGAGAATTCGCGAGCGATCTACATTATAATCATCAGACTTCCCTAAATCGAAGTACAATTTTCAATTGAACGCAATAAATTCAACTACAAACTGATGAAACCAAACCACTGACCTGCTTGGAATTTGAGTCAAGAACCGAGTCGAAACTAAACTGCCGATCCCCAACGTTCAAAGAATCGCTGCTAGCCTTCTTTCAAAAATCAAAACCCTAAAACCCAAAATCGAATATAAACGAACAATAACCTGAAATCATAAACCTAAACTAACCATTTCACAAATCAAACCAACCTAAGAAATCACGAAGCTTCGGTGATTGAAGAAGAAACGGCCAGATGATTGACGGATGAAGATGCGACTGCCTGAGCGTACGCGGTGTAGTTGAAAGAGTGACGGAGCTTCGATCTTGATAGAAGATGATTAGGATTGGAGGATTTTTGAGTGATTAGGATGATAGATGATGGTTGATTAGGATGATAGATGCCGGGTGAAACGAAATGAAAAAAAAGGGGATATGGCTGCCGGGTGAAATGAAAGAAAATGAAGAAGGCTGCGTAGGATATTATTTACTAGTTTATTATTTGTTTATTAGTAGCAATATTATTAGTTTATTAGTAGCAATATTATTAGGAAATGAAAGAAAATGAAAAGAAAATATTATTTGTTTATTAGTAGCAATAGAATAGACATGGGGCGCTGGTTTATTAGTCTTATTTCAAGATACATGTGTTTTTCATATGCCCTACATCTATTCATATATTCTAGACATAGGTTTTACTTTGACCTATGTCTATAATTTATAGACATGGATTTTAATTTTGACCTATGTATATTCTCTTTTATATACATAGGTTTTTTAAATAACCTATGTCTATTAAAAATAGATGTGGGTTTTTCTTTTAACCTATGTCTATTAGGTCACGTCTATGACCAATTTTGTAGTAGTGGTATAAAGGTATGTGAGACTGTCTCACAACTTCTCTCTATATCTTTCTTATAACTCTTTATAAGATGAATATATTATGAGTCAATACTCTTAATTCCATATATTGGTTCATCATATGAACCTCCTTATATAGGAGATGAGAAGGTAGAATTAGGTTATTTCTATAACTCTAATTACCATAATTAGATTATTAGTATAACACTAATTACCATAACCCGACAACGCAGCTGGGTCCGTATTACTACTGACCCAATATATTTAATATATCGATATATATTAATAATATCCCATACACATTGTGTGTGACCCAATGGGCCCACTTCAGACTACCAGACATATAACTCATTTATATGTCAACCCGACATCGACCTCTAGCAAGGCATATCGGATACATAGATTTAAGCGGGTAAATCCGTAGGACAGTGGACATAACTCCTTCAGTCTCCCACTTGTACATGTTCTCTCAAGAACGGCGTTAAGTCTCTTTGCTACTATTGTCTCCAATTGAGAACGAGGTAAGAAGAAGTGTCATCCTCACATATCTCAATCTTTTACTCGAATCTTTGAGTTGACTTGTTAAAATAGCAGATAGATGACAATCATCCTATCTGAGCGCGGCCACGCATTTGCACAAGTCACACTCTTCGAGTGGCCAAGAAACAATAAATTCCTTTCAATAAAGGAAGTGCAAATCCCCTCTTGTCTAACCACATTCTATCACATGATCCATGCATGCCCAATAACCATCCATAGCCCCCTTTCACAGCTGACGAGGAATAGTATCAAAGCATACACATCACATGTACAGAATAGTCAAAGACTCAGGTCTAAAGACCATACAAGTTCATAACTTGCAAAGAACTTTACTGACACTAAGCGAAATCTTAGTAAAATCCTTTTCGGCGGGTCCGTATAATGCATGTTCTTAACATACACCCGTGTGCCTAGTTTAGTATCTCAATACCTATGAATCAAAGAACTTAGTCATCAACCAACTCACACACCAGTCATTTAAGGATATTGAAATGTCCCAACACAATACCCTGACTAGAGACAAAATAATTACATCATCCAAATAGAGTTCCAAGACTAAGTCACGTACTTAGTGATCTATTTCATCAATGTAAATTATTTAGGGACAAAACACGGTTACATTAACCAAATGACAATAAGTCATACATATATCAATTATCGAAATAACTCCCACTAAACCAAACACCTCTAAAGGTACTAAGACCACTCGCCCATGCGTCTTATACCGATTATAACCAATATGATCTTTATGTAGAGAAAGTTTCGGGACATACAACATTTGTATCAGTTATTTACAAGCATATGACCAATCTACCTTATCTCAATTAAGGCAAACTGTTAGTTTCATAAGCAACAATTGCTTCATAAACTTTAAAGTAGTTGAGTGTGTGCTTAATTCGTAATCAAACGTCTATTTGCTTCAAAAGCAATAGAACACTAACTTTAGTTATAATATCAGTCATAAAGTTGTCCTTTGGAACCGTTCCAACACACAACTTCTTATCCAAAACAAAATTTACTGAGATTACAATCTCACGTCATCTTTGTCTATTTGGAAATATGAATCGTTGTAACTTGTTTACAATAATTCTCTTATCACATCATGCGCATCTCTTAAATAATTCTTCTCTTGCTTCTTAAGCGCAAAAGAACAATTCTTAGATAGCAATTTAGTGACACTCACTAGATTAGTATCTACTCGTCATACGAGCACACAATAAACACATTTCTTGCAAAGTCTCATAGACGAAAGCAATCAAATGTCGTTTAGTTAGAGAAGTATGTCACTTACATACCAAATCATAACGATAAATGCACTCCCACTAGCCTCTTGTACACACTTTGTCTCTCTTCATCTCAATGGAAAACAAACATATTTGAATTACCACATTGAGAACGAAGATACTAGCTGCATAATACTTGCTCCAATCAAATTGGATCATTCACATTTGTCTAGCAACTTTAATAATATGAAATTCATACGATGTGTCGCACACACATCATATTTCATCCCTTCCAAGAAATGTATTTCACATATATATGTTCAAAATTCATCATAATGAGTGATGACATTCAAAATGCTAAATCAATCTTAATAGACTTAAGCATAATGTTGTAAGAAGGTTTTCCCATAGTCATTACTATGAGATCAATCCTTAACTACCAACTATGCTTCATAGATACTCTTATATCAATCTACATCGTCTTTATATTGAAGACTATTCTTCACTATAAGACCCATTTAACCATAGTCTATACTTGGTAGTTATGGTATGTAGAATCTATTAGATTTTATGTGACTTTTGGAGTCTTTACCCATTATTGTTTCATCATAGGTCAAACCTATGTAGGATAATATTTTGCAGGTAAGATGATCATGACTTTTCATGGATGCATCAATATTCTCTACAACTGTTGAAGAGAAATCCTGTTGTTCCGGTCACGGAAACAATTAACCCGGCTCTGGATCCGGGTTGTGTAATCGGATTGTTGGTAAATAACTGATCGCCTGATTTCCTTAAACCTCTCCTTTGTCTCTCTCCCTTGATCGGACCTTCCCGACGGAGTTGGCTTGCTCCCTGCACAATGAACGCACAGGGCCTCGGAGGTTGTCCGAGGGAACCCTCTCCGATGCCTAAGTTAGTCCGTGAAATGCCTTGACGAACCTAGCTCGTGAGGAACTAGGTGGCGTTTTTAGGAGTGAGAGTCTAGAGAGAGAAAATCCAACCCCTCTCATGTGAGAAATGGAAGAGTATTTATACCTTCCCACAAGAGAGAGGAAAAGAGGAGTGGGGAGAGAAAGAATGAGTGGATGGGAAATTGACACGTGGTTTTTCCCCATCCACTCGTTCTCTCTTACCTGTAGGCAAGATGACAGAGGGGGCTTCTGGGGCCCCGGCCCTGCTCAGGGAGAAGGTCGCTCGGAGGCAGGCGAGCAGGTAGTGCCCGCACGCTCCTCACAGCCAGTTGCCTTACCCTACCGGGCAGGCGGCTTCCTTATAGTTTTGTTTTACTGGGAGAATCCTGGTATCTTATCCCAACGGCCTGCTGGGCGGGCTCGTTGGTTCCTTGGACGGGGTCTTCATGGGGCCTGCTAGGCAGGTGGCCCGACGCAGGCTGTTCGACCCTCATCAATTGGCCCTCACCTGCTGGAGGGGAAGCAGGGTTCCCCTTTGGCAGGTGGACTCTTGGTGGAGGGGAGTTGGCCTGTGTCTCTTACCAGTGCATTTAATGCGTTCGCGTATTCCCGAGGGGAAGTCTCTTCTGTTATTGGGCATGCCAAGAGTTTAATTGTTCCTTGGGTCATGATTGCCTCGTGCACCAAATGGATTTTTGGGCAGCGTGCTGGTGCGCCGATTGGTCGTTTCTCCTGTCAGGGTGGTTGGGATGTTATTCAATGCCTTGGCCTTCTTCCTTGTATAAATTGCATTTTCCTTCGCCATTTTCATGACCCATCTTCAACTTTCTTTTCTTTCTTTGTCTTAATCATGGTTTGGATCAAAAAATTTGTGACTCGCCGTGGAGTTCGCTATGTTACTTTCCTTTTTAGAGGATTTTGGAGGCTTCGGTACGCTCGAGCTGCTTATCGAGCTATCCGTCGTAGCCGTCGTTCACGGCTTCATTCTCGTCGGAGTGGCAGGAAAGTCCCTACTAGGTTGAGCAAGCGTCTCAAGAGATCCTCGCGCCCTGCTGCTCCCAGATTCAGGCGTTGCCCTCAGGGAGGGGGTTGCTTTGACCGGGGATGCCACGAATGCTTTCCGTGGCTGCACCCTGAGCAGTTTGACCCTAACTTTTCTGATACTGACTCCTCCCTGGCGTCAGGCCCCTCCTCGCCTGTGAGGAGGACAGGTTGTCGCACCTGCGACGAATCCCAGGCCGTTCCCTTTGGCAGAGACTGGGAGGATAGCAGCCGAGACTCCGACGATAGCGAGGGTCTTGGTTGCTTGAGTGACAAGGATGGGGACGGAATCCCTGATGATCCTTTCAAGGATTCCCCAGACTGGTACTGGGGCTCGGATTTTGGGAGCCCAGGCAGCCCTGGGGACCATTCCCCAAACCTGGATGACGATTAGGCCTGCGTAGCAGGGTGTTTGACTTTGTCGGGCCGGAATTTTTAGGGCCTTGTGTTTTTTCTTTTCTTGTTTGGCACTAGATGTAATTTTCCCTTTTAAGGCTAATGAAATGAAACTCAGGCAATTTGTTTGTGTGTTGTATTTTTACTATTTGTTTATTACTTTTTGTTTGAATGAAGAGGGGACATCACAGGGTGATCAATCCTTTGACACCCTTTGGTCCTTTCGAGGCTACCCTTGGGAAACTACACAGGGCTGACTTCTGAGGGAGTGACGCGTGGACAGTAGTCTTTGGGCGGATTTCTGAGGATTTGGCGACTCTTTGTATGCCTTTCCTCCTATAAAAGTAATCAGTCACCCATTCCTCCTCTTTTTCCTTCTTCAATCTTTCTTTCCTCTTGAAATCTTCCTTTTCTCTTTCTCTGCAAAACCCTTTGGTGTTGACGACTTGTGCCTTACTTTGTACCCCCATTTCTCTGGGAGATTTCTCCTTCAGGCTTTCACCGCACCGGCAGACGACCTTAGGTTAGACTTTTGTCTTCCATTTCTTGCTTTTTCTTTTCGATTTCTTGTTTTCCGTTTCCATTAGAGTTACAATGTCTAGAACTCGTGAGCGGATCCTACCTTTTACTGACACATCAAGGAGGGAGGAAGGGGAAAAAGGTAGAGAGAATTTTGCCTCCTCCTCTAGGGAGGTTGGCTCTGGGGTGGTTGAGGAAGAAAATTCGGCGGATAGTGGAGGTGGTAACTCTCCTGACCCTCCTTCGTACGACGTTATTGATTCGGATGACGAGGCACTGGAAATTGACCCCTCCAGGACCTCTGGCCCCCTTATTCGTCGGGAGAGGGGTAAGGTTTATTATTTAGATAAAGTCAAATACCGCGTTCCCTTGAGTACTTACCCCGACCCGAAAAATCGGGAGTTGATTCTTGCAAAAATGCCGCCGGTGCGATTGAGCGGTTTTACAATTTTGGGGATGGGTACACAATTGTCGTCCCCGACGAGAAAGACACCGTATGTAGCCCTCCCAACGGGTGTATAGCGGTTTATCACAAGTGCCTGGAGTTCGGCCTTCGCTTTCCCCTTCATCCTTCCCTGGAAGAGATTTTCAGGCGTATGAATGTGGCCATCGCTCAGCTGACAGCCACGGCTGTCAGGTCATTAATTTCGTATGTTTGGACTTGCTTGTTCCATCGCGCCGAGCCCTCCATTGATGCCCTGAGGTTTATGGTCGGCCTACAAATGGTCTCTTCTGGGAGTGTAGGCTCCCCTGGATATTGGTCCCTTTTGAGGCAGAAGGGACATGCTTTGGTGTGGCCAGCCATGGACAGTCTGAGAGACTGGAAGAACAACTTCCTTTATAAGCACAGTGCCCATGGGTGGAGGATTCCCCGTCATTTCAGGAATCATGTCCACACCAGACTAGAGACCCCCGAGGAGTATCACCCTGGCGTGGGTGGAAAGGCCTTGGAGATGAAGCTGAGCGAGAAGGACAAGGAACTGACAGACTATTTTGCCGCTCATACTGATAAATATGGGGTATATGGCCCTTCATTATGGCTCCCCCATGCGGAGCTCATTGCTACTGATAAATACCTGACCCGGGTGGGCATGAATCCGGGTCCAGATGAAGGTAGTTCAGGAGTGTTGATGATTCTCCCTTACCCTTTTTCTTTTTAAGTGTCCTGACTGTTCGTCTGTTTGCCTTGCAGATTTTGCCACCTTCATTTGGAGAAAAGGGAAGGTGAGGCGTCTGGGTTTGACCGAGACTCTTACCGTCGTCCAAAGTCGCCCTTCTCTTCCCCCTGATTTCAAGAAAGGTGAGAAGAACTTGATGAATCACCTGAAGGGTTTGTCGTTCAGTAGACCAAGGCTCCCTGCCCCTCCCAGATCAACGCCTGCAAAAACGGCGGTTTCTGAAGCCACCCCTTCCCCGGTTGCGAAGGTGATTGCCTGTGAGGCTACTCCCTCACCTGTTGGTAGGCAGGGGGGCCTTTCCACAGGGGTTCAGATTCCCTCAGGACCGCGGGCTGCGGGCTCCGAAGAGACTGGGGAAAGCACTCCCAGAGGGCTGATTAGAAAGAGGAGCAGGGAGGCTCCGAATGCTGACCAAGTGGTGGATTTGGAAACTGCTACGCCTGAACCAAAACGCTTCGCTCAGGGGGTTCCTGGTACCCTCTTTTCTGAGGAGAACGCCGAATTCCATTACGCCGCCGGCGATAGCCAAGATGTTTCCGCCTTACTTTCCGACTCCGGGGCAGTTTTGGCGGATCATCTCCTCAAGACCGTCCATTCTGCCACCCATCAGGTGACTCAGTACGTTCAGCATACCGCCAGAATCATCCAGGCTTCTGCAGAGTTGGCGGCCCTTAACCGTCTAAGTGACGAGGAACTGGCTAACTCTGACCGCCTTTCTGCAGTCGAAAGGGACGTTGCTCTTATTGCCAGTTTGAAGGATCAGTTGGCGAAAAGGGAAATCGAGCTGGAAGAGGCCAGGAATCAGGCGATCCACTGGAAGTCTCAGAATGAGAGGGCTGTCAGGGAGGTGTCTCGCCTGGAGGAGGAGTCGAAAAGAGCTCAGCAGGCCTTCGCAGAGCTGGAGCAGGCCAGGAAGGCTTTAGCCGAGCTGGATCATGCCAAGAAAAGTGTCGTCGATCTAGGGGAGCGCCTTTCCAAGGCGAATTCAGATCTTCAGGCAGCTCTTGGTGATCTAGCGAAGAAGACTGAGGAGTGGATGAAAGAAAGGGATGAAATAATCCAAGAGGTGGAAACGGCCGTGTCGGCGGGTTTTGTGAATGGCGCTAACTCTTGCTTAGGGGTGGTCATGGAAGCTGTCAGGGAGATGTTCCCTGGCTTTGATGAAGAAGCTTTTCGGGCCCTTTACGCCGCCAAGGATGAGGCCCAGATGCGCAGGCTGGCTGAAGGGGCTGCTACTTCTGGCCCAGATGCTCCCCCTGCTTAATATGGAGGGCAGTCTTCCTCAGAGGGCTCTTGTTCGTCCCCCGCTGCGCCTACGCTGATGCTTTGACTTCTTTATTTCTTTGCGCGCCGAGCCCTTTGGTGGCCGGCTGCCGTGTTTTACTGTAATCACTTTTTTAGAAAACTCTTATCCTGTGTGCCCTCACCACTTTATTTCTTTTTATGTAGATCTTTTTGTTTGTTTTTGTCTGCTTTCGTTCGGTTTCTCGTATGAGTTTGATGTACAGCCTGCCCCCTGCCTGCCCAGAGGTAAGCAGGGAGGTTCCTTAACGTTTTTATATAAGGTTGGGGGGCCTGCCCCCAGTCTTTGTTGATCCGGCCTGTCCCAGGCTTTTGTTCAAAGTCCAGGGGGCCTGCCCCCTGCCTGCCCGGAGGTTAGCAGGGAGGCTTTTTGCATTTTTTATACAAGGTTGGGGGGCCTGCCCCCAGTCCTTGTTGATCTGGCCTGTCCCTGGCTTTTGTTCAAAGTCCAGGGGGCCTGCCCCCTGCCTGCCCAAAGGTAAGCAGGGAGGCTTTTGCGTTTTTTATACAAGGTTGGGGGGCCTGCCCCCAGTCCTTGTTGATCCGGCCTGTCCCTGGCTTTTGTTCAAAGTCCAGGGAGCCTGCCCCCTGCCTGCCCAGAGGTAAGCAGGGAGGCTCTTGCGTTTTTTATACAAGGTTGGGGGCCTGCCCCCAGTCCTTGTTGATCCGGCCTGTCCCTGGCTTTTGTTCAAAGTCCAGGGGGCCTGCCCCCTGCCTGCCCAGAGGTAAGCAGGGAGGCTCTTGCGTTTTTTATACAAGGTTGGGGGGCCTGCCCCCAGTCCTTGTTGATCCGGCCTGTCCCTGGCTTTTGTTCAAAGTCCAGGGGGCCTGCCCCCTGCCTGCCCAGAGGTAAGCAGGGAGACTCATATTTTTTGTTGGGGGGTTCATTTTTCCTAACTTTGGCAACAGGGAGGCCTCCCCCTATTGCCCCATGCTCGTTTGTGTGTGAAAGCGCAAGTTTGAACAGGCAACGAGTATAAATCTGAAGCTTTCTCATTTTTTTATGAAACTTTTGACATTAGGGTGGTCGGAGCCGTCGACATTCTTTGACCGTCCTCCGCCATTGTTCTTAGCAAAAATAAAAACTATCTTTAGACCTGGTTCAGACATAATATTTCTTCAGGGTGTCCGCATTCCAGTGAGCATGCAATTCTTGCCCTTCAAGGTTGGCGATTTTATATGCGCCTGGTCCCAGGATTTGAGTCACTTGGTATGGACCTTCCCAGTTGGCACTTAGTTTTCCGTGCTCCCTTGACTTTCCAACAGCCTGCATTTTTTCTGAGAACCAGATCACCCATCTGGAAATTTCTCTGGCGCACTCTGTTGTTGAAGGCTTTCCTCATTCGTTGCTGGTAGGCAACGATGTTGGTACTGGCCTCCTCCCTTATCTCATTGACCAGATCTAAGGTCTCAACCATTGCAGCTTCATTCTCAGTCCGGTCGTATTGCAGGGAGCGCAGAGATGGGATCCTTGCTTCAATTGGTAACAGAGCCTCTGCTCCATATACTAGACCGAACGGGGTCTGGCCTGTAGATTCCTTTCGGGTGGTCCGGATTGACCAGAGTATGCTGGGAAGCTCGTCAGCCCATCTACCCTTGAGGTCATCTACCATTTTCTTAAGGCCATTTAAGATTTGCTTGTTGGCTGCCTCTACCTGTCCGTTGGTTTGAGGATGACAGACGGCCGAGTAGGCAACTGCGATGTTGTGGCTTTCTAGCCAGGCTCTCAGGGGATCATTGTCAAATTGCCTGCCATGATCAAATACCAACATTTTTGGCAGGCCGAATCTAGTGATAATATTCCGCCATATCACTTTTCTGACCGCCGGCTCGGTAATGTTGGGCACTGCTTCAGCTTCTATCCATTTGGTGAAGTAGTCTATAGCCACAATCAAGAACTTCCTGCCCCCAGTGGCCACCGTGAAAGGTCCTAGTATGTCCATCCCCCATTGAGCGAAGGGGATGGGGGATAGGATTGGCCTGAGTTCCTGGGCTGGGACATGGATTGATGGGGCGAAGAGTTGACACTTTCTGCACTTCTGGGTCAGGCTTCTGGCATCTGCTAGCATCGTAGGCCAGTAGTAGCCTTCCCTTAGGGCCTTGTGGGCCAGCGATCTTCCTCCGATGTGATGTCCACAGATTCCTGAGTGGATGTCCTCTAGAACTTTGGCAGCCTGGTCTGCCCCCAGGCATTTTAGCAGGGGGTAAGTGAAAGATTTCTTGTAGAGTTCTTCACCAATGATTATGAACCAGGCTGCTTTGGCCTGTACCTTTCTCTTTTGCGCCGTGTCTGATGGCAGGATACCATGCTTTTTGAACTGGATGAAGGGGGTCCTCCAACTTTCCGGCCCTTCCTCGACGGTGCTAATCGCCTGACAGGCGCTGGTAGATTTTTCATGCAAAACATCAACCCACACCGACCTCCGTATGTCCTGTAGGCTGGAGCTGGCCAGCTTTGACAGAGCGTCGGCTCGGTTGTTCTGCGATCGAGGTATTTGCTGGATTTCATAGGATTTCAGGCCCGACAACTCCTGTTTTACTTTCTCAAGGTATGTGGCCGTGGTCTGATCTCTGGCCTCATATTCTCCGTTAATTTGATTGGCAATGAGCTGAGAATCGGTAGATAGCGTAACTCGCTCTGCCCCTGCAGCTTTAGCCAGTTTTATCCCTGTGATTACAGCCTCATATTCCGCCTCGTTGTTTGACGCCGGGAAGGTGAACCTGAGCGCATGCTCAAAATCCACTCCCTCGGGGCTTGTTAATACGACGCCTGCGCCTGCACCATTGGCTGTTGAGGATCCATCAGTGTGCACGATCCACTCCTCGGCAGGGGGCTCTTCTTCCCCTAAATGGGAGCATTCAGCCAAAAAATCGGCCAAGGCTTGGGCTTTGATGGCTGTTCTTGGCTGGTAAGATATCCCCAGCCCACTTAACTCGATCGCCCATTTCAGCAGTCTCCCTGATTTCTCAAACTTTTCCAACACTTTCTCCAGTGGTTGGCCGGTGAGGACCACGACAGGATGTGCGTCAAAGTAGGGTCTGAGCTTTCTGGCTGCAATGATGACTGCATAGGCGGCCTTTTCTATCAGGGGGTAATTTCTTTCGGCTGTTCCCAGGACGTGACTCACAAAGTAGATGGATTGCTGTGAGTTTGCTTCCTCCCTTAGGATGACAGCACTTACCGTCGTATTCGTGACAGCGATGTACAGGTATAACTTTTCTCCGGCTACCGGTCTTGCCAGGGTAGGGAGTTTCTTCAGGTGCTCCTTCAATTGCTCGAAGGCTTTCCTCTGTTCGTCTTCCCATTTGAATTGTTTGTTGCCCTTTAATATTTTGAAGAAAGGGGTGGACTTGTCTGCTGACCTGGCGATAAACCGGGCCAGGGCGGCCATTCTGCCTGTGAGCCTCTGAATGTCACTGATGGTTTTAGGCTCCGGGAGGTCTAGGATCGCCTGAATTTTCTCAGGGTTGGCGTCTATCCCCCTGGAGCTGACCAAAAAACCAAGGAATTTCCCGGATCGGACCCCGAATGTGCATTTTTTCGGGTTCAGCTTCATCTTGTATGACCGCAGGGAAGAGAAGGTCTCTTGAAGATCTATTAGATGCTCCTTGTCCCTCTTACTTTTGACGATCGCATCGTCAACATAGGCCTCTAAGTTTCTTCCCTTTTGGCTTTCGAAGACCCTGTCTACCAACCGCTGATAGGTGGCGCCTGCATTCTTCAACCCAAATGGCATCATCTTGTACATGTAGGTGCCATGGCTGGTTATGAAGGCGAACCTCACTCTGTCTGGCTGCCAGAGGTACACTTGATGGTACCCTGAGAACGCATCCAGAAAACTCAGCGTGGTGTATCCACTAGTGGCGTCTACTAGTTGATCTATCCTGGGCAGAGGGTAGCAGTCCTTAGGGCAGGCCTTGTTAAGATTGGTAAAATCCACGCACATTCTCCATGCGCCTGATGACATTTTTACCATGACAACGTTTGCCAGCCATTCAGGGTAGTCACATACTTCGATGAAGTCTGCCTTCAGGAGTTTGTCTATTTCTTCTTTTATCGCCGCATCTTTTTCCACGGACATGTTCCTTTTCTTCTGCTTCACCGGGCGAGCCTCCGGATTAATGTTCAGCTTGTGAACAATAAAGGCCGGGTCGACCACTGGCATCTCGTCTGCAGAGTAGGCGAATACGTCCCTATTTTCTCTTAGGACTGCAATTAGTTCCTTTTGGTAGGACTCCTCCAGGTCGGCCCCTATAAGGACCTGCCTTCCTGGCTCTAAGTCCACTAGCATGCTCTCCCCTTCAGGCTCCAGGCGGACTGGCTCTTGCTGGGCAGTCGGAATCTCACCTTCCCTGCTAGGAGAGCACTGGGCTTTTCGCTTCCCTTTTCTTTCTGTCTCATGGGCCTGCAGGGCCACGGAATAGCAGTGTCTGGCCGACTCCTGATCCCTGTGGACCTTCCCCTCCATGCCAAAGTCTGTTACATAGGCTATGGTGAGGGCCCTAATTGATACGGCAGCTTCTATTTCATCTAGGGTGGCTCGGCCTATCAGGGCGTTGTACGCGGATTTGGCATCCACCACAACAAATGACGCCCTGATATTTCTTGCTGAGGTCCCCTCCCCAAACGTGACAGGCAGATCGATAACTCCCATGGGTAGCATGCCTGCTCCATTGAATCCATACAAAGATCCGGGGACTGGCTTCAGGTGCCTTCTTTCAAGGTTCATCCTCTCAAAAGCATCTTTGTATAAGAGATTTGTGTAGGCGCCAGTATCCACCATACACCTCTTGACAATATGATTGCTGATTTCCAGGGTTAAGACTAGAGGGTCACTATGTGGGTACACGACTCTCCCTGCATCTTCAGGGGTGATGCTTAGGGTAGTGCCCCTTGGGCTGCCTGCCTTTTCGGCGTAGCAAATTTGGTTCCGCAGTTCGCGGATCTGCCTTTTCTGGCTGCGCCTGCTGGTCCGCCCCTCTGCATCCCCTGATACTACATGGATGACCATGCGATTTTGGGCTGAGCCCTCAGGTTTGTCTGCCACCTCTTTCTGGGGTTTGTTCCTTGCTGCATAGTTACTCAGCCAGCCGTTTCTTATTAGTTTTTCTATTTCGTCTTTTAAGTGGCGGCATTCCTCTGTGGTATGACCTATGCAGTCATGGAACGTGCAGAATTTTTTGGGATCTCCTTTTGGGCTGCGAGGCTTGTTTGGACGGGTCCATTTTGCTGTTTCTTTTTCTAACTCGAAGATTTCTGCTCTCGGCCTATTGAGGGCCGTGTAGCTGTCAAATCTGGCTTGGTATGTTGCACGTTCCTTCTTGGGAGTGTCTCCCTCTTCTTTCTGCTTGCCCGGCTCATTTCTGCCACGCCCACCCTGCGGTCCTCCCTGCGGCCTTGTTTGGCCTGCAGGGGTATCCGGCAGGCTGTGAAACTCTTCCTGCAGAATAAACCCTTCAGCAATTTTCCTGGCCATGGCCAAGGTTTCTGGCTGGGCCCTGATCATCTGATTTTTCATTTCTCCCGGGAGCAGGGAGATAGTCAAGGCGTAAGCAGCGGTGGAGTCATCGATCTCCCTGGCTTGTTGGAAGGATAGGTCAAACCTCCTTAGGTACTCCCTTACGCTTTCACCCTTTTTCTGTTTTAGGGTCATAAGATCAAAGCGAGTGAGGCGTCTCCTTTTGTTCCCAGCATACTGTTCGAGGAAAATCTCGGCCAATTCTATGAAGAACTTGATTGATCCTTGGCGGAGATCCCTGAACCACCCTTGTGCGAGCCCTACCAGGGTGGTTGGGAAGACTTTGCACCAGATGGCGTCATCCACGTCGTACATGCCTGTTACACCCGCTATTTCTCCTAAGCAATTTTTATTCTTTCCATTAGGACTTCGTCTTAACTCTGTCACTTTTGGCCTCATATTTTATCATTTTACTAAGCGCTATTTTAATTTTTGAGTTTAATAATTTTTAGTTTTAGTTTTAAGGATTTAAAATTCTTTTAAATCCATTTATTTGGTTTCTTTGTAAACTAATTAATTTTTCCGCAAGGAATTCTATTTCTCTTCGAATTGACATTTTTAAGCTTGGATTTAAGTTATTCCTTTTCCTAAAAATGTTTGAATACGTTTCTATAATATTTTAAACTAGTAAATATTTTTATTTACAAAAATTTAGTTGTTAATGATTTTTATTACGAAGCTTCGCGAATAATTATTTTCTTACGCGAGGTTTACTCGAATTACTTTGAAATGCCTTTAACTATTTTACGATTATACTTTTTATCAACTTATAAATTATTTGAGACCATTTCCTCACATTTTGGACCGACTAAGCTCTTGGTCACAAGTTTTATTACGTTTTATTTAAACGTTTCATTTTATCACGTTAAAACGTAAACGTAAGATAATTTCTTTTCATTCATGGTTGCATTATTATTAAAACTCTTCATACTCCTTTCTTTTCTCTACTTGGCTGGTCACTTTAACATGTTTCACCTAGTTTTCATCAACAACATCAATCTCATTTATATTTTGGAAAACCATCCACTTCCATACTACACTTTATTCATTCATCAAGTTAAAAAAAATCTACATTTATCCTCTTGGCCGTGGCACTCTTCCTCTATTCTAGGATTATTTTTTTGCTTCAATTCTAGTCTTAATCGACTCAAATTCATCGTCAAATAATCCTCTTTTCGTCCTCTTCGTTAAGGTATTAATCAACGTCGTTTTCGATCAATTTTTACCTTGATTTTTATTAGTTTTCTCATGGTATTTTTCTGCCATGATTTCCGTGTTTGGTTGGATTTTTGGACGATCCTGAAGCCGATGAATTTATAATCGACTCGAATTTGGGTTAGAGGTAACGTCGATGTTACTCGGTATTTCATGATTTTAATTGAGTATTTGCATGTATATATTTTTTTATTTTATTTTGGCAATATATGTATGTCACGAGTTCTGGAAAATTTTTTAAAAGTTGAAAATTTGTATGATTCGCTATTTTTATCTCTTTTACGAGATTAACGATTAAATTGTAATATTAATTTGTAAAATCGTAATAATCGGCCTAAACAAGTAATATATGTTTATATTCTGGAAAAATATTGTTTTTGATGATTTTTAATAATTTAGTATTTTTCTGATATTTTTGATATCGATAATTGAATTATTACCGTTTTCGGACAAAAACGATTAAAAGCCGATTTTTAGTTCTAGTACTTAAACATTTTATTTTAATCTGATTTTTGACGTGGTGAAACTTTCTGGTGAAATGGAAGTTTATGAATTTTTTCATAATTTTTCGGAATTTTTAAGTGGATGAATTAATTAATCACTTTAAATCATCGTTTATCGTTAAAACCGTGTTTGTTGTTTAAATTCTCGATTTCTGGTCTTTGGTTTAAATCTGGAAAAATTATGATTCTGATGATTTCATGTTAAAATGTAATTTTATGATTTTTAGTGCCTTAATAAAATGTTAAGAACGATAAGTTTTAATAATGGAATCGTTAATTGTGAAAACGGGTTTTAAAGACGGTTTTGACGGGATTTATTAAATCTGGAATTTTTGGAAATCTGGAAAAATGGTAGATTCTGGAAAATCATGATTTTTAGGTTTAATAATAATTTTTGGATATTAATACTTAAATCGTTTTGTAATTACTATTTTTATTAATCGTTATTGTCGAGATTGGACGATTAACGAGAAAACGCTTTAAAAACCGAGTTTTTAGAATTCTGGAAATTTTCTTTTCTGGACAGAATGTCCATAAATATAATTTAACTATTTTACGAAATTTTTGTACTATTTATGATAGTCTTTAATTAATAAATATTGATTTTCGGACAAATTGTGATTTATCGCTAAATTGCTTCGTCTTACCTAAAAGAATTATTTTTCCAGCAATTTTGAAAGTATTTAAATCTGAAACTTTAGGAGTTAAATCATCCCTTAACATACTCTAAATGTATTTGTTGGTTTGATTAAATAAAGAGGTTCAAATATTTAATATGATGTTTGCCGTAAAATCCTATTTATAATTTTATCATCGAAACTAATAATAATTAGGGAATTTTAGCTTTTAACTTTTTGAAAACACCCTAATTAGTAGTATTAAAATGTTTCAGACATTTTTAATCATCTTATAACACTTATACGATATTTTAATGATTTCATAAAATCAACTGATCTTACTTTAATAATTAATATCGTTAAGGCCGAAAGTATTAGTTTTATAAATCTATATCGTTTACTAAAAATGTGGTATTGGTATGAACTAATATTTTCACTACTTTGATATAATGCTATTTTTAGTAAAGTTTCTAAAAATAGAAGTTTCCTAAAATAGAAAGTTTCCTCTTTTAGAATATAAATGTTTACTTCTTTTATCCTCATATTATTTATATTGATTATATCTTTTGAATATCGATAATGGCTTTGTTTTGGAGTTATGGAATAAGGACAAGTGTAAGGTAGAGTAATATATTCTAGGGTTTACGGTTTTGCCATCAACTATAAGGCTAGTGTATCAGGAATCGGTACATTGGTTGTTGAACCGGGTGACAGGTATCCCGGGAGTTTTGTACATTTTGACCTTAAGCTTAGGCCTCGCAGTAAGTCGCCGTCATAAGTTGAACTGGGTGACAGGTAATCCCAGGAGGGGTGTGCATTATCTTAAACTAGGGCCACGCATTTATAAGTCGCCGCTCTATTATGGTTGAGTAGCCTAGTTAGAGACCGAAGTTTGATTTGTTTGAACTAAGTTCTCGAAGCTATTTTTTAGTATCCTCCTAGTAAAAGTCTAGCCGTCTACACTACTCCTATCCATAACGCTATTTTGATTATTTTATTTATTATCGATATAAATTGGTTTGCAGGTTGGCAAATATTTTTATGTTTCTTCGGAAACCCTTTTGATTAATTTGTTTTACGTTAAAGCTTAATTTAATATGCTGTTTTACTGTTTTCCATTTTTACTATTTTTTCTATATTAGTAATTACTGTTTTAAAATCCTGTTATACGGCTAGGAGAACGTTGACGTTGCTCCCCACTGATTGTGGTTGTTATGTTTTTAACATGGCAGGTATATGTGTTTTCCTTCGGGTGGGCTAGCGAGCAGTTATGGATCCTGCTTGTTTTAATCAGATCACTGTATTATGGATTGTTAAAACCCTTTTTATGGATTTTATTTATTTATTTATTTATTTATTTTGTAGCCATTTTTATTTTATGGCTTATGTATTGACTTACCATTTTTTTTATTCAAGACATAGCTACAGTGTGTTATAATCCCACTTCTACAGTGTTTCCGCCACTGTATTGCGTTGGAATTTCTAGGGGATTACAGTTGGTATTAGAGCATCACTACTCCCAACGCTTACACCTGAAATTAGGGAAAATACCAGTAAATTATTTAAACAGTAAATAAAAATATTATTAGAGGTGGGTAGAAAAAAAATAAGGACTTAACTGTTAAGATTATCTGTTTCTGAACTCAATGATTAGCATTGAATATTTGTTGTTTTTGTGGAAAGAAGACGAATGAACAAGATATTGATAGGATGCTGCTCCAGATCGGGACAAGGCCTACTTAGAACTCTCAACGCCCGCTGACTCGAGCGGACAACTTGGTGCTCCAAGAAAGATGTCGATGGTGATTTTTTAGCTCCAGTTCAGTTTACTTAAGTTACAGGCCAGATGATCAAGAGTAGATTCCTGTTCCATGATGTCGCAGTAGATCGAGATGGAGCGACCGAAGACTTACGTGCTCGTTCCTCTACAAGAAGATGAAGTAAGCCATTTGGATCCCGCGTGAACTCTAGAGGCCCGAAGATTCTCCTCTGGTTCAAGAAATTAGTAATATAGTATCATCGACTCTTTTCTTCCTTCCTCAACTTCTTCTAATTCTTCTCTTTTATTTTCTCTTCTTCAACCGCTTGGTGAATCCTTGTTATATTCTTCTACTCTACCATCTTTCTCTTGAGATTCTTTGGCTAGACCAATTTCCGTCTCAGTGAACCCCGTGAAAGGATATAGATGTTTGAGGTTTAGTAAACCCTTGTTACCTTTGGCTTGAGGGTTGTGAGTTATACCTTGTTATCTATCTTGGTAAGCTTTTGAGGATCGATTTGAATGATAAATTGTCAATTAATGGAATTAGGTTGGTACTTTAGACTCTGAACCTTGGGTTATAGGTTACTTGATTATTTGGAGGACTTAGAGTTGAATATATTTTGGGGTAGTAAGAGTACATCGTATTTGATGGATACCTAGTACCTAATTTAACCTAGAACCGAACCAAGTGTAGCTAATAATAGAATTTTGGGATTCCTACCTAAATGTTATTTGATGGATGCATCGGGAATATTTGGGATCATAGAGTACTGTTTAAATTGTTAACCTGAGTGTGGTACCATCGAAGGCTTTCATTAATACCGATTGAAATTTTGGTTAACATAGATTACCCGTGTTTCTTAAGGATTAGATCGTTAATCGTTGGTTAAGGTTGTAACCTATGAACTTTGGAGTTGAGTGATCTAAATTGAATAAATTGTTGTTAACCTTGAAATGGAGAAACATATTGCCATTAGAGGTTGGATTTATCGCGTTGTTTTGAGGAACACTTTGATGTCAATCATCTTAATGGATTTATAGTTCAGAACCTTAGACCAACGAGATTGTGGCTCGTTGAGTTATTAAATATTTTGTGGTTGCACCATTACGATTAGAAATTTGATGGACTTCTTAGAAACATTAATCGAAGGATGTGTTTGAAGATGTGAGTGTTTGCGCCATTACCTATAGGTTTGAGCGTGTTTGAGGATTTATTGTACTTCCCCAACTTCTGTACTTGTGGCATTATAAACATGTTGGTAATCTGAGGATTCTGTGTCCGAACATTGTTAATTGGTGGATTTTATTTAGTGTTTCTTACTCGAGAAATTTGAAGTATACCTCAAGTTCAGACCTTATGAGCTTTGAATTACGAGCCTTAGTGATTACAAGTTTGGGTATGTTTTGATGACCGTTGGAATCTTAATTAATGGATTAGTCTAAATCATTTGTGGATTCTTACCATACTAATTGAAAGATTATATAATTATCTAAGGCTTAATTTTGGAGGCTATAGCAATTGATGATTTTGGAGGTTGTAGATTGAGTAGGACCACCCTATACTGATATTGGACTTAGCGTTATTTGATGGGAATTAGGAACCCGTGTTTGTGGAAGTTGTGCTAGGAATCTCGAATGATTAATTTCTTCCATAATCCTTGAGAGCTCTTTTTGATTCTCAACTCCGTCTTCCTTTCTTCTTCTCTTGAATTCTGTTACGGTAACTCCTGTCAATCCCTTCAACCTTTGTCGTTTTTGTGAGCTCTTATTTTTTAATTTATTTATCATTGTTCTATTTACCCGTTAACTATTTTCTTTCGAACTCCCTATATTTTTATAAAAAGTTTGACTAGTGTAAAATTTTAACATTTTGAGTTAATTGCCTGTTTTGTAAAAAATTCGACTAACTTAAACTTTTCGGATATCGTTAAATTTAACATTTTTGAATTATAATTTCAGAACTTTATACTTCACTTTTGTTTAATCTTTGGTTGATATTTATTTTTAGATATGTTTAAAAATGCCCTAATAATTTATTTAAAATTATTTCGAAATTAATTCAATTTTTGATTTTTAAGCAATCAAAATTTTATGAAGACTTTCATATTTCCAAATATTTCAATTTCTATAGGATTATTATGTATGTAAAACATTTTAACATTGTCGAAATTATTTTGTGTGTTCAAGTTTGGTAACATTTTTGAAAACTTTCATAATTACTTTGATAACATTTTCGAAATTTTAACATTTTGAAATTAGTTTTCGTTTTATTGTTGGACTTTTGAATCAGTTATTGAAAATGTTTGACAACTTGTTCTATTTTTACTAACTACAAAATTGGATTTCTCAAAACTAAATTTTTGTTTCTTCATAAAACGAAATATTATCGAATTTCTCAATCAAATTGTTTTACTTTTGTTTCGAAAATGTTTTGGTTACCTTGTTTCTTTCGAGTTTGTTTACAAATGTTATTTGACGTCGTTATTTTATCAAATAAACTTTACTTTACGATTTCTTTAATTAAGAGATTTTAAACTTCGGGTAGTTTAGCCCCATTTCCTCTTGGAATAAATATTTTCATTCAATTTCGTGTCACTTTGGAAGTTGTAAAATTTTCTTTTAGAGCAAAATTTTTATTCGAAATTGGTATCCTCATGTTTTCGAGTGGGGTAATCTTGAGTCCTTTCTGCTTATTCTTAGTTTCGAGGACGAAACTTTCTTTTAGTGGGGAGGATTGTAACACCCGCTATTTCTCCTAAGCAATTTTTATTCTTTTCGTTAGGACTTCGTCTTAACTCTGTCACTTTTGGCCTCATATTTTATCATTTTACTAAGCGCTATTTTAATTTTTGAGTTTAATAATTTTTATTTTTAGTTTTAAAGATTTAAAATTCTTTTAAATCCATTTATTTGGGTTCTTTGTAAACTAATTAATTTTTTCGCAAGGAATTCTATTTCTCTTTGAATTGACATTTTTAAGCTTGGATTTAAGTTATTCCTTTTCCTAAAAATGTTTGAATACGTTTCTATAATATTTTAAACTAGTAAATATTTTTATTTACAAAAATTTAGTTGTTAATGATTTTTATTACGAAGCTTCGCGAATAATTATTTTCTTACGCGAGGTTTACTCGAATTACTTTGAAATGCCTTTAACTATTTTACGATTATACTTTTTATCAACTTATAAATTATTTGAGACCATTTCCTCACATTTTGGACCGACTAAGCTCTTGGTCACAAGTTTTATTACGTTTTATTTAAACGTTTCATTTTATCACGTTAAAACGTAAACGTAAGATAATTTCTTTTCATTCATTGTTGCATTATTATTAAAACTCTTCATACTCCTTTCTTTTCTCTACTTGGCTGGTCACTTTAACATGTTTCACCTAGTTTTCATCAACAACATCAATCTCATTTATATTTTGGAAAACCATCCACTTCCATACTACACTTTATTCATTCATCAAGTTAAAAAAAATCTACATTTATCCTCTTGGCCGTGGCACTCTTCCTCTATTCTAGGATTATTTTTTTGCTTCAATTCTAGTCTTAATCGACTCAAATTCATCGTCAAATAATCCTCTTTCCGTCCTCTTCGTTAAGGTATTAATCAACGTCGTTTTCGATCAATTTTTACCTTGATTTTTATTAGTTTTCTCATGGTATTTTTCTGCCATGATTTCCGTGTTTGGTAGGATTTTTGGACGATCCTGAAGCCGATGAATTTATAATCGACTCGAATTTGGGTTAGAGGTAACGTCGATGTTACTCGGTATTTCATGATTTTAATTGAGTATTTGCATGTATATATTTTTATATTTTATTTTGGCAATATATGTATGTCACGAGTTATGGAAAAATTTTTAAAAGTTGAAAATTTGTATGATTCGCTATTTTTATCGCTTTTACGAGATTAACGATTAAATTGTTATATTAATTTGTAAAATCGTAATAATCGGCCTAAACATGTAATATATGTTTATATTCTGGAAAAATGTTGTTTTTGATGATTTTTAATAATTTAGTATTTTTCTGATATTTTTGATATCGATTATTGAATTATTACCGTTTTCGGACAAAAACGATTAAAAGCCGATTTTTAGTTCTAGTACTTAAACATTTTATTTTAATCTGATTTTTGAAGTGGTGAAACTTTCTGGTGAAATGGATTTTTCTGAATTTTTTCATAATTTTTTGGAATTTTTAAGTGGATGAATTAATTAATCACTTTAAATCATCGTTTATCGTTAAAACCGTGTTTGTTGTTTAAATTCTCGATTTCTGGTCTTTGGTTTAAATCTGGAAAAATTATGATTCTGATGATTTCATGTTAAAATGTAATTTTATGATTTTTAGGGCCTTAATAAAATGTTAAGAACGATAAGTTTTAATAATGGAATCGTTAATTGTGAAAACGGGTTTTAAAGACGGTTTTGACGGGATTTATTAAATCTGTAATTTTTGGAAATCTGGAAAAATGGTAGATTCTGGAAAATCATGATTTTTAGGCTTAATAATAATTTTTGGATATTAATACTTAAATCGTTTTGTAATTACTATTTTTATTAATCGTTATTGTCGAGATTGGACGATTAACGAGAAAACGCTTTAAAAACCGAGTTTTTAGAATTCTGGAAATTTTCTTTTCTGGACAGAATGTCCATAAATATAATTTAACTATTTTACGAAATTTTTGTACTATTTATGATAGTCTTTAATTAATAAATATTGATTTTCGGACAAATTGTGATTTATCGCTAAATTGCTTCGTCTTACCTAAAAGAATTATTTTTCCAGCAATTTTGAAAGTATTTAAATCTGAAACTTTAGGAGTTAAATCATCCCTTAACATACTCTAAATGTATTTGTTGGTTTGATTAAATAAAGAGGTTCAAATATTTAATATGATGTTTGCCGTAAAATCCTATTTATAATTTTATCATCGAAACTAATAATAATTAGGGAATTTTAGCTTTTAACTTTTTGAAAACACCCTAATTAGTAGTATTAAAATGTTTCAGACATTTTTAATCATCTTATAACACTTATACGATATTTTAATGATTTCATAAAATCAACTGATCTTACTTTAATAATTAATATCGTTAAGGCCGAAAGTATTAGTTTTATAAATCTATATCGTTTACTAAAAATGTGGTATTGGTATGAACTAATATTTTCACTACTTTGATATAATGCTATTTTTAGTAAAGTTTCTAAAAATAGAAGTTTCCTAAAATAGAAAGTTTCCTCTTTTAGAATATAAATGTTTACTTCTTTTATCCTCATATTATTTATATTGATTATATCTTTTGAATATCGATAATGGCTTTGTTTTGGAGTTATGGAATAAGGACAAGTGTAAGGTAGAGTAATATATTCTAGGGTTTACGATTTTGCCATCAACTATAAGGCTAGTGTATCAGGAATCGGTACATTGGTTGTTGAACCGGGTGACAGGTATCCCGGGAGTTTTGTACATTTTGACCTTAAGCTTAGGCCTCGCAGTAAGTCGCCGTCATAAGTTGAACTGGGTGACAGGTAATCCCAGGAGGGGTGTGCATTATCTTAAACTAGGGCCACGCATTTATAAGTCGCCGCTCTATTATGGTTGAGTAGCCTAGTTAGAGACCGAAGTTTGATTTGTTTGAACTAAGTTCTCGAAGCTAGTTTTTAGTATCCTTCTAGTAAAAGTCTAGCCGTCTACACTACTCCTATCCATAACGCTATTTTGATTATTTTATTTATTATCGATATATATTGGTTTGCAGGTTGGCAAATATTTTTATGTTTCTTCGGAAACCCTTTTGATTAATTTGTTTTACGTTAAAGCTTAATTTAATATGCTGTTTTACTGTTTTCCATTTTTACTATTTTTTCTATATTAGTAATTACTGTTTTAAAATCCTGTTATACGGCTGGGAGAACGTTGACGTTGCTCCCCACTGATTGTGGTTGTTATGTTTTTAACATGGCAGGTATATGTGTTTTCCTTCGGGTGGGCTAGCGAGCAGTTATGGATCCTGCTTGTTTTAATCAGATCACTGTATTATGGATTGTTAAAACCCTTTTTATGGATTTTATTTATTTATTTATTTTGTAGCCATTTTTATTTTATGGCTTATGTATTGACTTACCATTTTTTTTTATTCAAGACATAGCTACAGTGTGTTATAATCCCACTTCTACAGTGTTTCCGCCACTGTATTGCGTTGGAATTTCTAGGGGATTACAATGCCCATGTGGCTCTCGAATGCCGCCAAGTGGTCTTCTGGGTCTGTTGTCCCGTCAAACTTAATGGTCGGCATTTTAATTTTCGGGATGGGGTATTCTTGTACCTCAGGATGAAGTGGGGTTTTTGTGGGCCTGCCTACCATTCTTGACCTGCTTTCCCCAGACTGGTTACCGTGCATATCCCATTGTCTATGGGTCGGTTTCCTCGTACTGGGGGAGCGGTGCCTTGGAGGCGGCCTGCTTGCTGCTTCATCTTCTGTCTCAGGGGAGATTTGCCTGGGTCTCTTTCTCTGAGAGTGGCAGAGATTCTCACCCTGGTGGTATCTAGATTCAACCGGTTGCCCCCGGTTGAGCCTAGACTGCAGGCTTTGGGACAAACCCGGGGCTGACTGCTCTTTGACCGCCAATGTTAACCTGGAGAAGACCCCGCCTTGCTTTTCTCCCAGGCGCTTTGACATGGGCTCCCTGGGCCTCATTCTCTCCTGCAATTCCCGGGATAAACCTCTGTTCTCCAGACGCGGATTCTGTCGTGTGAATGGAGAATGCCTGCTGTTGGGCAGGTGGCTCTGGGCTGCCTATTGTAATACGCCTTTGCACCTGCGCGTATACTTGTGCCGTCCTTCTTGCTTTCCTCTGAGCATTTCTGGCGGCGGTCCGCTTCGTGCCCCCAGCTCCGTCCCTGCTTATTGAGGGTGGCTGCCTGGGGGCCGATGCGACCCTGCCTACCAGGTCCTCAGGAGTGAACTCCTGGTTTAGCATTGCAGAGAAGAAGGCGGCTGTCTGCGCCATCTGAGCTGGGGTCAGATTCAGAGTGTGCCCTGGGTGTGTCCCCAACTCAGGTGCTACAGCAGCGCTTGGTACGCCTAGGAGACTGGCTCCCCCCACCCCCAGGATCGTGGCGGGAGGAATCCTCTCTGGCTGTGGCATACCATACAGGGGGGTCACCGGTGGGACCGTCGGACCCGCCCCTGTACTGGTGTCAACGATTTCTGGCATGATTACTTTGATTGTTTTAGTTTTTTGTGATTAGGAATGGTTGATTTTTGTGGGTAATTCGTGAGCACAACCTTTTCCTTCCCCACAGACGGCGCCAAATTGTTCCGGTCACGGAAACAATTAACCCGGCTCTGGATCCGGGTTGTGTAATCGGATTGTTGGTAAATAACTGATCGCCTGATTTCCTTAAACCTCTCCTTTGTCTCTCTCCCTTGATCGGACCTTCCCGACGGAGTTGGCTTGCTCCCTGCACAATGAACGCACAGGGCCTCGGAGGTTGTCCGAGGGAACCCTCTCTGATGCCTAAGTTAGTCCGTGAAATGCCTTGACGAACCTAGCTCGTGAGGAACTAGGTGGCATTTTTAGGAGTGAGAGTCTAGAGAGAGAAAATCCAACCTCTCTCATGTGGGAAATGGAAGAGTATTTATACCTTCCCACAAGAGAGAGGAAAAGAGGAGTGGGGAGAGAAAGAATGAGTGGATGGGAAATTGACACGTGGTTTTTCCCCATCCACTCGTTCTCTCTTACCTGTAGGCAAGATGACAGAGGGGGCTTCTGGGGCCCCGGCCCTGCTCAGGGAGAAGGTCGCTCGGAGGCAGGCGAGCAGGTAGTGCCTGCACGCTCCTCACAGCCAGTTGCCTTACCCTACCGGGCAGGCGGCTTCCTTGTAGTTTTGTTTTACTGGGAGAATCCTGGTATCTTATCCCAACGGCCTGCTGGGCGGGCTCCTTGGTTCCTTGGACGGGGTCTTCATGGGGCCTGCTAGGCAGGTGGCCCGACGCAGGCTCTTCGACCCTCATCGCCTGTTAATCTTGAACAATTTCAAGGTCGATTCTACTCCCACTGTTTCTATTAGAAATCACATATTTTTAAAAGAAACATACCACTCCATGTAACAAAACAGTTTTGCTCTTTGGATGGTTTGTAGAATTAATATAATACTCCTAATAAAACACATGCCATAATTGAGTCTAAGTTCTAGAAAACAATTTTCTTTAAACTTGACTTGATAATTAAGAAAAGACTTTTAAGAACATTTTCAATCCATATCTCATATGGTGTCTATTCTCCGACTTACATGGACAATCTCATCAACATTTGTACAAAGACTTTTATAGTGCATAAGCTTCTAAAGCGCCAATAAAATCTGCATAACTCATCATAGACCAAATCATATCAAATATGGTTCGATGTAGTTTGAAACATTTTTCACTACTTCTAAGATGATCACAATCTTTTAGTTCAATTCCTCCCTGTTTCAATCATATCGAACAAAACCATACGTGTTACCCATTTTGCAACATCACTAGTTAAACTCACACATATCTGTATGTGTGTGGTCTAACAAGTCTAAGTACCCTCCCACTACAATTAATAGGAGTTACTTGTAATGTCATTTATCCATCTAAACAAGATCCATTTACCTCAGTTGCTCCTTATCAATAAGGTTTATAATTTCATCATTATGAAACTTATTCTTATGTCTCTTGTCTCATGGATTAAGGACAATGACATAATAGGTGAAACTCGTGTCGAGGGACGGAACCTTTTGATTGTTATGTTACAATTAAAAGCATTCACTACTAGGAATGTAGAGCCTGACAAACATGTTAGCATTATTGTACCTCATATCCTTGCAAGGTATAGAGCAACAATTGTTCTACTTTTATTAAAACTTTTCATGCTCATACATGAAACAGAATCAATATTCTTGCTTATGACTAGTACAAGAATAACATTTATTCAATTCCAGTATTCAGCTTTATGGTAAAATTAAGTGATTTTCCTTTTATATATGAAACAACAACGTTTGCCCATTTCATCATAAAACACTTCACTTATATACCATTATTCTACCCTCTTTGAGTCATCACATCCACAATATAATAGTTGTATTTGGTATCTTATACCAAAACAGTAGAATGCAAGTAACAATTACTCTAGTAACATACACACCTGAAGTCATACTTCAATTGATTTGCAGATTTTCTAGACACTTCTAGAAACTATCTACCAATGTCATATATTTGTCATTACACTAATGATAAATAATTTCGTACCAAATCTAAACTTGGGAACAAGTTTGGGAATGACCACGATTGTCCTTCCCTTACTTTAACCAACGTCTTAGATTCATTAATCATTATCTCAAGCAATTTTCTTAATGAACTCATAGAACATTAGTATTATTTGTCTTCTTGATACAATATTCAATCATCTTTTAACATCTCATGCTAAAAGGTGAGAAATCTTATTAAGTCACATGTTTATTCATAATAAAGTGACCTAAACTTAGGACTAATTGAAACGATTTCAATTCCTAATTCTTTAGAAAGAAGCATCCAAAATTTCCTGATTATCAAGATAATCATTCATCATATGACATGGATTAATTGGACCATCTTTAACATTTTCTCACTTAATGGGAACTGTTCCCTTTTATTGAAACAATTGATTTTGGTACTTATAGTCCTTTTCATGACTCTAATTATACAGTCCATACTGTACATTAGCATTGGTTATAATTTGTCGAAATGATCCTTCACAAGGACAGAATCTATATCTCTAATTTTGAAAACAATTTTCAAGATACCAATCGACAAGGTTGAACAATTCAAACTCATCTTTAATAAATGTGATAAAGGGACTAATTTACAACTACAATTATATGCTAAGTAAAACGATAATTTATATTAATAATCTTAAATTATTTTAAGATAAAATCATAAAAACTACCCTCAAGTTCGCATAATATTCCAAGATCCTAAACCTTTTGTCGCTCAAGTGAACTTGAGCTCACTGCTCAAGCTCCAAAAGTAAAGGTAGACAACAACATTGTCAATTACATCAATATGTAATTCTTGGTTCGTCGGAATTAGTCATCCTATGACACCAACTACTTGCCTCAAAGCCCAAGTCCGACTTGATAGCAATGTTAAGCAAACCAGACTGAACCTGTGGTTAACCGTTACCCACCAACTCAGTCCACACACATCGGCAAAGCACCGCTTAGGCAGTCACTTCAACCAATGGTATGAAATTGTTGTAGTGGTCAATTCTGGAAAGGCAATACTTAATATTTGTGCGAGGGATTAGATGCATATGGGTCCTAACCATGCCACTAGGTCAACTTACAAGGCGACCTATTAGTTCTAAGCACACAAGTCACAAGTCTAAACAATAAAATTTATGCATCGTATGACATAATTATTCAATTATTATTGTGATTTGCGCATAAAACAAGTTAAAAGATCCCATATTTTGATTCATAATCATATTACAATTCATAATTGCTATTTGTTTGACCAATTTCACCAATCTTTTTCATTTTTCCAACTATGAGAAACAATTCCCCACTCGGAAAAATTGAACGGATATACAAAACTCGATTCACAATCGATCCGCAACTTATAATTGTCATATAGATGAATAATTCATCAAAATCAAATAAGACTCGAGAAACTCTTTTCCTGACCTATTTATGAGAACATGATAATTAAAATGCATAAAATTATTTAGACGATTTAGAAAACTAATTTTTCATTGATTCGAAAAAATAAAAGTATAATCCATGTTGATTCATAATCAACACACAAACGCAAGAAAACGATTTTTCTTAAAAGCGTCACATGACCCGACACCATGTCGTCCGAGTAAATATTGTGTCCTCTTGGTCAAACCTTTGTCGGTCGGGTCATCCCGTTCCAACCGGGACACACCTGTGCCTACCGAGTCATACTCGTGCCAACCGAGTCACACTCGTTTCGACTTACAAAAATGGAATCTTGTCCTAATCATATTAGAACTCATCGTTAATAAAATTCTAGTAATTTTAATTTCTCAATTTCAATCGAATCTTGACCAATCTTATTAGTCTCATCGTCAACAAGGAAATCGAGTATTATGATGGGTCAATAAAATTAAAACATAATCTATATTATATCTTAAAATTAAGGATTAATTTCATAATTTAACAATTTAAATTCACAAATTAAGATACCCTAAACATAATTGGTAATTACTAGACTAATCAAATTTGATGTTATACGATATCAGGTTATAAACTGATTTAAAACAACTAATATGCATAAACGTACGAAGTATGGTAAACATCCAGTAATATTTAATCATAACACAATATCATACGCAATACATCAAATACCATACACCACACGTGGACTAAACAACTTTCCAGCAGCAATTTCTCTTGCAAACAAAGAATTGAAATCATCATCAGCAACATGGTTGATGCAATAACATATGATAGCATATTACGCAGAAAAGCAACGTGTATCAACTTATTAGCAGTATACGAGACATATCAGCGGAGAAATAAGCGAATAGGATGCAAACAGATTAGAACAATTCTCGCAAAATAAATAATCAAATTAATACGCGATAGAATCCCTCATAACCAATTATGAGACAAAGATTCAGGTCGATTTGATTAATACTACATAACAGAGGCTCTGATACCACTGTAGGGTTACAACCCTTAAACCCAAGGACTTGTTACGAGTATTAACCGAAAAGACAAAAGTAGAGGGATAATAATTATACCTTATTTGCAGCGGAACGGCGTATTAATAAGAAGAATAATAAACCCAAAAATATATATAATCTCCACGGACTGAATAAATAATCTTCACGGACAAAAATAAATAATCTCCACGGACAGAATAAATAATCTCCACGGACAGAATAAAGCACCCCAAACGTGATGCCTCCTTGGTATCCACACGGGTACGGAACTGCGACATATATGCTAGTATAAAGGTATGTGAGACTGTCTCACAACTTCTCTCTATATCTCTCTTATAACTCTTTATAAGACGAATATATTATGAGTCAATACTCTTAATTACATATATTGGTTCATCATATGAACCTCTTTATATAGGAGATGAGAAGGTAGAATTAGGTTATTTCTATAACTCTAATTACCATAATTAGATTATTAGTATAACACTAATTACCATAACCCGACAACGCAGCTGGGTCCGTATTACTACTGACCCGATATATTTAATATATCAATATATATTAATAATATCCCACACATTGTGTGTGACCCAATGGGCCCACTTAAGACTACCAGACATATAACTCATTTATATGTCAACCCGACATCGACCTCTAGCAAGGCATATCGGATACATAGACTTAAGCGGGTAAATCCGTAGGACAGTGGACATAACTCCTTCAGTTGACGGATTATCTTGTTTTAGATAGTAAATTTTTGTTGTTGTTGATGATGATGAAGAAGAAATTGAATTGTCTTCCTCATCAAGGGACCATACAGTAGCAGTCAGAGGATTCTGCTAGTTGGGGAGGGCGATTTCTCATGCTCAACTAGTTTGGCAACAGGAAGCGACCATACAGTAGTAGTCAGAAATCGCTTTTGGTTCTGCTTCCAGCATCATTGCCACTTCTCTTGATATTCAAGGTATAATCCTTTACAAACTTTGATATTTCTCTATGTCCTGCCAAGCCTAATGATAAGATTACTCCAATTTGTAGAGTTTCTGACCAAACACTATAAAAAGTTCCTGAATCACAAGAGAAAGCTGAAGAGCCAAGGTTGCATGGTCATCCATGGTGTTGATGCAACGAACATGATTCGACATTCTGTACTTGGGAGCATCAGATTTGATTGTATCATATAGAATTTCCCACATGCTGGTTTTGCTCAGGCTAAATAAAGATGACGTCCTCCAATATCGGGTGCATATTAAGGCAGATAGGGTCTCACCTTTTCATCTCGCTGCTAGCTAGAGAGCCTACAAAGAAAATCTCCAGCCTTCCGCTCTCTGTGGTCCCTGATGTTACCATTAATTCTAATTCACTGCTTCAGAAACCCAATCAAGTAGTATGTTTTATTCCATTACCAGGTACTCACTTGAGGATATGTTTTTAGCTGATATGATCAATTTACTTGTCTACTCAAAATTAGATGATGAATTATGAGTTGAAGTTTTCTGTAAGTTGGTATATGCACGGTACATTATTATTACTCTAATTCTAAAGTGTCCACATTGGACCTGCCCATAGGAAGCACTATCAACAAGTTTGGAGCTTGATCTTGAGCGTTATGTTATGCCATCTCCTGCACCATCTCTAGTTTATCTTGCTAACTGGACTGAAACTCAAAACATACAAATCTTTTCACAATAGTACCACAACCGCTTCACTTTCTAAAGATGCCACCATCTCCAATGATTCGCCTATTCTCAAGGTTAGCTATTCATTAATACTATTTCTTGTTAATTTTAATTTTTTTTGTTTTTTCTTTGTTTTTCATTCATCAATCATTTGTAGTTTGTACCAGTTTATTTATGCGTTCAATGGACTAGCTCAAAATGCATCTACACCGAGCATAACTCCTTATACATGTAATCTGTAACCATGTAAGGCTGAGAGGTAATAACATTGCATAATGTCATGTAATCAATCTTGCACACTATATCCATGTCAACTTAGGTCTACTTTCCTATGTTAATCACGACCACTACAAGAGTTAAAGTCATTGGCGACTGATTTTAGCTACTGACATCTGTCGCAAATAACAGACGTGCGACCGTCAGCAGTCGCTAAGCGACAGTAGCTACAGTTAGTCGCTGAATAGCGACTGATTTCAGTCGCTAAAAAAGCGCGCGACTGAAATCAGTCGCTAAATTTAGCGACTGAAATCAGTCGCTAAACGAAGCTTTTAGCGACTGATATCAGTCGCTAAAGTCGGCATTAGTGACTGATTTAGCGACTGATATCAGTCGCTAAAACTTCATTTAGCGACTGATATCAGTCGCTAAAGCCGGCATTAGTGACTGATTTAGCGACTGATATCAGTCGCTAAAACTTCATTTAGCGACTGATTTCAGTCGCTAAATATAAAACTTAGCTACTGAAATCAGTCGCTAAATATAAAACTTAGCTACTGATATCAGTCGCTACCGTGCCAGAAATAGGCCGGTTCAATTTATTATTTTTCTAGCCAAAATCTGCACAATAAAACAAAACAACAACTACAATACATCCCAAACATCATTCCAAACGTTATTCCAAACGTTATGCAAGCTTCATACTCCAAAATTGTCAACCAAGTACGCAAACGTCGTGAATACATACACTACATTAAAAGTGTTGTTACAAACAGTTTTTTCAACAAGCATTACTCCCACTACAAATTGTTTTCAATAAATCAACTCAGCCAACAGGAAAACTGGCGGACGCACCACTATTACCGCCGAAGGGGTCTCTAGGATCCGGGAATCGGGGAGTGGGGCCGGAGTTGCAGTTATATTGCTGCGTGTTTCTAAGACGCCGAATCTCTTCCAGAATTTGCAGGTTAATGGACTCCTGCGTCTTCAACCTCTCATTCTGCTCCTTCATCTGCTCGGCCATAGCTGCCCGTTCCGCCCTCTCCTCTTGAATTTGAGCCCTCATCTCAGCCATCTCGGATGGCACACACTCGGTCGTCGTAGAATGGGCCCCCCGAACATTGGGTGGTGTCCAGTACAGGGAATGAGCGTTCCCCGTACCGTACACCGCTCCCTTGCGGTATCCCTCGGCGACTCTAAACCAAATTGTGCTCGGGTCCACACCTTCATTTTCGGGCGCTCTAGTGGCCGCCAAATACGATCTCTGAAAGAAATAGAAGTCATGATTAGGTTGATTGTTTGAAGGAAAAAAGTAACAAAGTATTGTGTTTGAAACTTACCCAAGTCTCCAAATCCTTCTTCGTGGCGAATGATCGACCGGTCTCATCGTCCCCCTTACTCTTCGATTCGAGAAATAGCTGAACAGGAGGAGGGAATTCTCCGGTTTTCTTCTTCGCCTGTTGACAGTACATGTAGATTATTCATTTATTTTTATAATGAAAACATTAAATAAGAATCCAATATAATAATCAAAGGAGACGAAAATACTAACGTTCATGGCCCGCTGGTGCATCGACTGCGACCCACCGTAGTGGGTGCGCTCCGCCTCTGTCTCGGGATCCCCTCCCCGCCTCTTGTTCTTCTTAGCCTGGACGGATCTCTTCAGGAACTTCGGGTCAGCTCGCGCTGTTTGGAACTGTTGGATCGCGTCACCTACAATTTATACACTTTGATATCAATAAATGTTTTGAATATATATACGACTTTCTGTTCAGGTACTAATACCAATTTAGTAATCAAACCTCTAAGTTTTTGCTGTAACTTTCCATCGCTTGCCAGCTTATACATCATGTCTTTGTATCTTACAGTTGCGACATCCATGTATCTGTCTCGAACAGCCACCTCGAGACCATCGTTGTAGAAGTGTTTTATCTGCAAGATAGTTTGTTGTCGTTGCATAAGTAATCTGTAAACAGTAACAGATAATTAATAAAAATCAGAAATTGGTGTACCTTGAAGTTGGCAAACCACTTCTCCCGTTGCCACAGAGGCAACTTAGTCCAGGTCGTGCAGTAAGTAGTCAAATCTTCCATGAAACTGTCCTTGACACCTGTCACCGTCGCACGAGTACGAAACCTACATGTAGGTATACACCAAAGAGTGAAATAAGATGATGTCTCACAAAAAAAAAGAAATACAATGTCTCACCATGTGCCCTCGGGGCCAATGATTAGGCGCCCGTCGTGTGTGTATTGCAGCCCTTCATCCTGGGGTGGCTGCGGTTGTTCTTGTTCCTGATCATTGCCATGCACCTCCTCGTCCTCCACTTCCTCTTGCCTGTTTTCTTCTTCGCCTTGCTGCTGCACCCGATCCCTGCTCCTGCTGCTGCCGCTGCTCGAACTTCCAAACCGCAACCTGCTGGCCAACGTCATATCTGCAGACATGTAATAGTTGAAAGTTAGGAACTGACATCATAATATTGAAATACACTCGAAAAAAAATCAAGGTTTGCAGATTACTATGTACACATCCTCTTCCTCGACGTCATCTAAAGTAATTTACTAATATATATACACTAAAGTAATTTACTAATATATATACACTCGAACCGTTGACAAATTATTTTCTCTAAAGTAATTTACTAATATATATACACTATTCAAATATTATGTAAAATTCTCAATTCACCTAAACATAGTACTATTTCCACCCAATTCGTCCATAATTACATCACCAAATCGGCATAATTGTATTTTAATTCCAAATTCCTAACACATCAAAACAACCCAATTCAATCAACTACTTAACCGCAAACCCTAATTTTATACTAACAATCTATCTAATTCAAATTGGGGAACCTATTGGGCGATTAAAATTCTAACTACACTAAATATTCCAACAACTAAGAAACTATCCAACCCAATAACTAATTTATTTAAATCGATAAAAACAGAAATTAACAAATAATTGAAATTAAATAAAGATAGATAAACATACCTTAAGGAAAATGAGAGAATTGAATAAAGAATGAAGAGGAAAGGAGGAGGGACGACTTTAGAGAGAGGGGGGAGCGGAGTTTAGAGAGATAGAGTGAAATGAGGGAATGAATCGGGGGAGGGGGGGTGTTCGTTAATTTAAAAAAAATTACGACCTTTAGCGACTGATTTCGGTCGCTAATTCAGTCGCGCGCTTTCTTTTTTAGCGACTGAAATCGGTCGCGAAATTCGTTTTTAGCGACCGATTTCAGTCGCTAAATCAGTCGCGCGCTTTCTTTTTTAGCGACTGAAATCGGTCGCGAAATTCGTTTTTAGCGACCGATTTCGGTCGCTAAAAAAAATTGATATTTTATTTTTTCGTCTCCTCGTCCAGCTACTAATGTCGGTCGCGCGTTGAACTTTCAGTCGCTAAATTAGCGACTGAATCTATCAGTCGCGCGTGATTAGTAGCTACATTCAGTATTTCTTGTAGTGGACGTAGATGAACTTAGATCTAGGTAATAACATTAATAAAGGTATAATTAGCCAATGAATCATTGAATCATATAGTAACCACTTCAGTTTTATATATTATTGGCTAATTAACATATATACGAGTATAAAGGTATTTCTCATTGGCTAATCCTAATATGGTATTTGATACCAAGATTTTAGCCAGGAAATATGCTGCTTTCAGTCCGTCACTTTTTATCAGGTATTTAGACTTCTTGGATGGTTATATTATGTATAGGGGAGTATGTATATATAATAATCTGTGGAAGATCTAAAGAATCTAATTGATATTCCTAAAGTACTTACATATTTTACAAATCTAGTGCCTGATATTGGTATTACTAAATGAAATGATTGAGTGCGTAATTACTGAATGGATTGAGACTCTTAGGAGGGAAAATTGTTTGTTTTGTTAGCATGGAGTATGGTCGTAATTATATAATTGAGTGGAATATATATACCCGAAGGCATGCACTCCTCTAACGAATAACCTAATTGTCACTTTGCCGCATATAAGCACAATAATAACTGTTGTAATTGATTAAGTATTGATGATATCATAAATCCATAATACTCCGTGTATAGTTAGAAAAGATTAATATACCTGGGTTTGTTAATACAATAGTTGATACCCAATATAAAACATATACTTCGTACTTGGGTTTGTAGTTTTTCTGAAGGTTTTTCGAGTTTTTTTGTTATTTAGAACTGATGGGTTTAGTTTGAGTTTTAACTTTATTTTGTATATTTGTTGTTTGAATTAGCATAATAATGGAGTAGTTGTCTACACATTTTCCCTCATCCGAATTTTAATCTAAAATGTGTCACCTATACAGGATAGAGGCGCTAAATTGAAAGATCAGTTTTAGACAAATGCTTCAAGGATCTTTTAAATGCTTTTTGGGCAAATGAGATGGATATGAAGCTTGTTTTTTGGTTTAGCACAAAGCAAGGTTAACTTTTTGATAAAGCCTAGTAGCGTATTGATGTAAAATCCTTAGTCTTTATGTAGACGCATATCGTATGTATTAATCCTATTGCTATTTTATATACATAAAAATTATTTGTGGTGCGAAATAATTTTGTGAATCATTTATCTTTCAAATGCAATTTTATTGAGCATATTGTTACAAATACTGCGGTTTTAATTAGGTAGAAATAAGCAATCCCAAAAGTGATCTGACATACAAAAGCATCATTTCGTACCACAAAACTGCTATTGTATGAAGAATTTTTTTGTCGGACAAAGTACAAGACAGTTGGCGACAAAATGGTTGATGTTGCACGTGAGGGAAAGGGTGACCACAACTTTTTGTTGCACAAATTATCCTTAGGACAACGAACAATATTTTTTGTCGCACAAAGAGCTATTGTGCGACGAAAATGTTTCGATGCACAAGACTCATCTAGGGCTACAAAAGATAATTTCGTCGCAGAAATTGCATATTGGGCAACGAAATCCCTTTGTTGCACAAAATATCACATGGGCGACGAAAAACAATTTTGTTGCACATGCAAGAAAGGGCGTCGAGCCTTGGGCATCAAAGCCATGACGAACGTATTTTCGTTGCACAAACGTTTAGGCGACGAAATACCTATTTAAGGCGACGAAATTTTTTGTCGCACAAAGTCATTTTTCTTGTAGTGAGGACTTACCAAATTGACCGAAAGGTGCAAATCCATCAGTACACAACCCAAGCCTTACATTTCAGGGTTTTAACGCAAAGTGGGGATGTAGTCTATCGAAACGCTTCCACTCCTCACCGTCACTCGGATGACACATCTTCCCTGGTACCCCAATGTCCTCCTTGTGCCACCTCATTTGCTCCGCTATGGTTTTTGTGGCATACAATGTTTGAAGCCTATGTGCAATAGGGAAGTACATAAGCTGACTTATTGGGATCGGTTTCTTACCCCTAACACCGCTTTTCCCTTTTCTACCCCTCAAAACAATATCCCCCTCAACCATCTTATACCTACCCTTACCACATCTTCTACATTCATCAAGCATCGCATCGTCCTTCCAAAATAACATGCATCCATCTGGACAAGAATCAATCTTTTGATGTGGGAGTTGAAGGGCCTTCACAACCTTTTTGGTTGTGTAGAAAGTTCGGGTCATGATATTGTCTTTTGGGATACCTCTCTCGAGCAAGGCAGCAATACCATCGACACAAGCAAAGGGTAGGTTGAACTCACATTTAAGACGAACTACCATAGACGCGACTTTTAACAAAGTCTCATCGCACCCTCCGTATAACGGTTTCTCCGAAGCGTTCAACATGTCAAAAAACGCCTTTGCTCATGGGTTAGGCTCTTGTGGGTTAGGTGAGTCATGTGGGTTGGGTGAGTCTCGTGGGTTAAGTGAGTCGTCATTCCCATATGTATTCTCGTTGTTAAACAAGTTGCACTCCACAACGTCAACTATCATACCTCTCAACCCCCCCTCATTTTGATGGTTTTCGGGTTCCTCAGACTGAGATGGCTCACCATGACGAATCCAATTATAATACTCGGGTGAAAAAACATTATAGATGACATGTTCTTTGACTACAAGGACCTAAAAACATTTTAGGTTTATGCATTTAGTACACGGACACCTAACCTCCCCCCTCGATGCATAGTCTACTGACTTTTTAGCGACCTCGACAACTGATTCAACACCCCTAAAAAATTCAACGGTGGGACGTCTCTTCTTATCAAGTCTTCCATCATACATCTTTTCAATTCTCTTCATTTTCTATTAAAAAAATATATATAACAAATTAAAGTTTAATTTCCCTAACTTAATTTAGAACTTACTAAAAAAAATTTAATCACCATTTAACTTAAACTTAATTTCTCTAACTTAATTTCCATAACTGAGTTTCCTCAATTTAATCACTAATACGTCAAAGTAAACCCAAATGTCTTATTAATTTAGAATTGACCTTACGAAAATTAGTCACCGAATTTAATCACAAATGTAATCACAATTTAATCCCAATTTACGAAAACCCTATTTCATCAATTTAATCCCAATTTAACCGAACAAAACAAAAAATACATGGCTCAGGTCAGAAAAGAAACAGCTTACACATGTCAAATAAGGTCAAATTTTAGAATAGAGATATATAAACTCCGAAAGCACTGCTAACACCTATTTTCGACCCCGATCACGATGGTAGTGGTTTCGGGAAAATCCGGTATTATTACGACACCCTTTAGTCCGTCCTAACTCACACAAAACCTCACGGAAGGCCCTAGAGGTCATTCTAGCTCAATTCAACCAAATTCATCAAACCCTAATCAAAATTGAGATGGGCAAAACTAATTTATCTAATAGAATTTGGGCTAAACTAATCTACCTAATCGAAATTCAGACCTAAACAATATTAACTAGCAAACTACCAATGGAAAACGATAAAAAAAAAGAACTAAATATAATGAATAAGAACTAAGTAAAGTAAGACAACATACCGAAAATTAAGAAGAAGAGGGAAAATGGAAGAGAGGATGGGGAAGGGGCTCGGCGAGTAGGTAGAGAGAGTTTAGAGAGTGAAATTTTTTTTGCGAATGAAGGGGGAGAGGGGGCTGGGCATATATTTGAAGCGATTCACGCCAACGGGCGTCCGCTATCGGACGCCACATTTACCCAAACTGGCGTTCAGCTGTGGACGCCATATCCCACTATATGGCGTCTGACAGTGGACGCCATTTAGTGGAATATGGCGTCCGCTTGTGGACGCCCGGAAGCCTGAATTTCTCCCTTCCCCAGTCCTGTCGGACGCCAACTTTGGCGTCTGACGGTGGACGCTCGGATGTATTTTCAGACGCCATTTAGGCGTCCATATGCCCAGGACGCCCACCAGATGGACGCCTGGATTTTGTTTTCTTGTAGTGAAAATAATGTAGAAATCTATGGTCTGATAGAGACTAAAATAAAACAACATAATCAGAATTAGGCGACGATGGCTTTCAACGTCTGGAGTGTATCCACTATCTCTCACTGCCACCTTGGTGGAAGAATTTGGATAATTTGGGACTTTAATGCCATTGATATTCAGTTTCTGGATTCTTATGCACAATATATACATATGAGTGTCCATCACAGACAAACTCAACTCATAATGAATCTTACTATGGTCTACGCCTTCAATGATGATTAGGAGAGGATTCCCTTATGGGAGAATCTAGCAAGAATCGCTAGCTAGGAGTGTTGCTGGCCCATGGGCGATAGCGGGTGACTTCAATTGTATCTTAAGCCTAGATGAGAGAGTGTTTGTGTGTGTGGGGGGGGGGGGGGCTTTAACCAAGGTGCTGCGGACCACTTCAAGAATTGCTTAATCCAATGCGAGATGGTGGATTGCCCTTCTATAGGGGATTTCTACACTTGGAATATTAAACAATGCCTAGAGGACATAATTTACAGCAGACTAGACAGATGGTTAGTTAATGATGATTGGTTGGAAAGTTCCCGGGATTATACAGCTAATTTATTACCTGAAGGAGACTTTGATCATACTCAATGTTTGGTCCAAAGCATTGAGAGCAACACAGAACTGATGTATACACAACTGACTGCTGCTATACAAGCCCAACTAGGGAAGAACCCAAAGGATAAAGAGCTGATCCAAAAGGAATGTGAGTATAGGGTGAAATATCAAAAATTACATAAGGCCCACATTGATTACGTGCAACAAAAATCTAAATTGCAGTGGTTGAAGGCTAGTGACAATAATACCAAAAATTGTCATGGGTCCTTGAACATGAGGCGGAGGCATAATCAGGTCCTGCAAATTACTGATACTAAGGGGATTGTGAGGACTAACTCTGATGATATTCAAGAAGCTTTTCTCGATTTTACCAGGACCTCCTCAGCTCCAGCAAACCAACATCAAATATCAGCAAAAGAGCCATTTAGTACGGGAATAGATGTGGTCCTGATCAGATTCAGACCTTGATGCGTCCTGTTACTAACGAAGAGATAAAGAGAACTATGTTTAGTATCCCGAATGACAAAGCCCCTGGTCCTGATGGGTACACTAGTAAATTTTTCAAGGATACTTGGGACGTGGTGGGAGAAAGTGTTTGTTATGTCATCAAACATTTCTTCAGGTCAGGTGCGTTGCTCAAACAAATAAATGCAACTCACATTACCCTTATTCCAAAGGTTACAAATCCTGAAAATGTTACACAATTTAGACCTATGGCATGCCGCAACGTAATATATAAATGCATTTCAAAGATTTTGAGTACTAGGATGTCGTCTGTCCTCCCATACGTGATCTCCCCTACCCAAGGGCTTCATACGGGGAAGGCATATTCTGGAAAACATTCTCATATGTCAAGATTTAGTGAAACTGTATGGAAGGAGATCAGTTTCTCCAAGATGCATGTTTAAAGTGGATCTCCAGAAAGCGTATGACTTGATAGAATGGGAATTCCTATTTCAGATGCTCCATGCTCTGGATTTTCCCTTACAATTCATAGATATGATCAAGGAATGTATGACCTCTCCTACTTACACCCTTAATTTGAACGGAAACAGTTTTGGATTCTTCAAAGGGAGGAGGGGACTTAGACAGAGGGACCCTCTCTCGCCTCTTCTCTTTAAGGTTTGTATGGCGTATCTAACCATGCTATTAGCTTACACAACCTCTAATATGGACTTCAAGTTCCACCCTCTTTGCAAACCCCTCAAACTGAGTAGTCTCATGTATGCGGATGATCTTCTCTTATTTTGTAAGGGTAACATTAGTTCTATGATGATCCTAATCAGAAATTTTGCTACCTTCTCCAAGGCTTCAGGCTTGCTTATGAATAAAGGTAAGACCAACGTCTTTTTCAACGGGGATACTGAAGCAGCTAAGCAAGAAATCGTGCTCGTATCAGGGTGTATTGAAGGGAAAATGCCCTTAAGATACCTTGGGATTCCGATAAAGCCATCCAAACTCAGTATGAAAAATTGTCAAGCCCTTATTGACAAAATCCTCAGCAGAATAAAGGCATTAGGAACTGAAAAACTATCCTATGCAGGAAGAGCCGTTCTCGTCAAAGCAGTATTGAAGTCTGTCCATACATATTGGGCTGTCTTGTTTATCATTTCTAAGTCGGTAAGTTACAAAATTGAAGCCGTGTGCAGAACTTTTGTATGGGATGGGGGGTCTGAGTATATTAGATCGCCTCCAGTTACGTGGGATAAAGGTTGCACAAAAAAGAATGAAGGCGGTCTGGGGCTGAAGAAAGAAAACGAGTGGAACAAAGCTGCAGTGGGGAAATTAGTTTGGTGGATATATTCTCATCCCACCAAGCTTTGGGTGCAATGGGTCCAACATACCTACTTAAAAGGCAAAGATTGGGCTAGCTATCATGCCCCTCGTGATGCTAGCTGGGTGTGGAAGAAGATCTGTAAGGTTAAGGACATATTCAAACAGGCGTACGAGCAAGGTGAATGGGATCAGTCGATCTGTAATGTGTATAGCATTGCCAAGGGATATAAATGGTTAACACCTGCTGGATCGCATGTGGACTGGTTCTATCATAAGTGGAATAGATGGACCTTGCCCAAACATGCATTCATTGTGTGGATGCACCATCATAAGTGCTTGAATAGGAGGGATAAAATGCTGAGATAGGGGATTATTACCGATGATAGCTGCTGTATTTGTGGGCTTGAAAAGCAATCGGAGCATCATCTGTTTATACAAAAAGCAGGTGCTGAATCTGTTGAGAGAATGGACGGGCATATTGCTACCAACAATGGATGTGCAAAATTGGAGAAAAAAGATGAGATACTCAAAACTGAAACAAGGTGTTCTCAATAGCATATTAAACGCGACCGTGTACCACATTTGGAACCAAAGAAACCTACGCTAGCATGAGGGGAAAATTGCGACCCCAAGGTACTGTTATCGCTTGATTGAACAGGAGATAAGAGACCATATTTTGAACCAAATCTTGGGGACTCTACAAGATAAGGATATGAATTGGATAGAAAAAATTAGCTAAGATAGATTTAGCCGTTTTCATTATTGGCTGTCTGATATAATTGGACTGATGTAATTCGTGAGAGGTGATATCAATATACTTACATTTTACCACAAAAAAAATCTTAAAACATTAACGAGAACCTGAAATGGTACCACAACACTCAAGCTAACATCTTAAACAATGATTTATGATCCCAAAATTCCACGATTAGTTCATTAAGTCAACATTAGGTAGGAATCCCAAGTAATATTATTATTTACACTTGACTAGGTTCTATGATGGGTATTAGGCATCCATCAAAATATGATATTATTCTCACTATCCAAAAATTTACTCAACTCTTAGTCCTCTATACGATCAAGTATTTCATGACCCAAGCTTGATCAATCTCTATGGTACAATCCTAATTCTGTTAATCAACTAATACCATTCAAATCAATCCTCAAAAGCTCATTGAATTAGATAACAGGGCACAACTCACAAACCTCAAACCATTGGTAATAAGGAGTTAACTAAACCTCCAACATATTTAACTTTCAAAAGGGTTCACTAGACAGAATTCGGTCTAACCAAAGAATCTCAAGAGGAATATGGTAAAGTAGAAGAATAAAACATGGATTCACCATAAAAATGAAGATGAGAATATATAAGAGAAGAGTTGGAAGAATTAGAGGGTTGAAGATGAAAAAAAAGAGTAGAAAAGAGTTGGAAGAGTTGGAAGAATTCAAAATGGGTGGAGGGTGTGTATTGATTACCGTAGATTGAATGCGGTAACTAGGAAAGACCACTTCCCCCTCCCCTTCATTGACCAAATGTTGGAAAGACTAGCGGGGAAAGCCTACTATTGCTTTTTAGATGGGTATTCGGGCTATTTCTAAATAGCTATTGCCCTCGAGGATCGATAGAAAACCACATTCACTTGTCCTTTTGGCACTTTTGCGTATAAACGCATGCCTTTTGGTCTTTGTAATACACCCCCGACATTTCTGCGATGTATGGTAAGCATATTTTTGGAATATGTAGAATGTTTCATTGAAGTGTTCATGTATAACTTTATGGTGCATGGTGACTCTTTTGATTCTTGTTTACCTCATTTATCTCTTGTGTTTAAACGTTGCATTGAAACTAACCTTGTCTTGAATTCAGAGAAGTGTCACTTTAAGGTTTGGGAAGTGAGGTCTTTTCTTGGTCATGCAGGTTTTTATAGAAGATTTATTAAAGACTTTTCCAAGATAGCCACACCATTGTGCAAGTTGCTTCGGAAGGAGATAGGTTTTGTATTTGATGAAGCCTGCAAAGAGGCTTTTGATGAGTTGAAACGTAGGCTTACGTCGGCTTCAATTATTCAAGCACCGGATTGGTCTCTCCCCTTTGAGATCATGTGCGATGCGAGTGATTACGCATTAGGAACAATGTTGGGTCAAAGAGTCGGCAAGTTAGTTCATGTCATTCACTATGCCTCCATGACCCTTAATGAATCTCAAAGGAATTACACCACAACAGAAAAGGTGCTCCTAGCGGTCGTGTGCGCTAGAGGTGATCATTTGCGGGTTCGGACCGGACACGGGCCGGGCTAAGTGTAAAATTTTGGCCCACGGACAAGCGGGTTAGCGGGTTTGGGACGGGTTCGCGGGCCGGGCCTTTGTATATTTTTGAAAATGTTGTGTCCAAGCCCGCTAAAAATTCGGGCCGGACGGGACGGGCCAATCGGGCGGTACGTCCCATGAACAGCTATAGTGTGCGCGTTAGAGAAATTTTGATCCTACTTGTTAGGAACGAAGGTGATTTTGTTTTCTGACCATGCGGCACTGCGCTATTTGATGTCTAAGAAAGAAGCCAAACCGAGATTGATCCGGTGGATTCTTTTACTTAGCGAGTTCAATCTTGAGGTGAAAGACAAAAAGGGAGCTCAGAATGTAGTTGTCGATCATTTGAGTCGGTTGGTTGATGTTGATTCCGGATCGCATGAGAAATAGTCGGTCAATGGTGTGTTTTTCGATGAAAGTTTATTTGCGCTTAACTCGGTTCAACCTTTGTATGCGAATTTGGTAAACTTTCTTTAATCATCTAAATTTCCTTCAGTTTTCTCGAAATCTCAAAAAGACAAGCTTCATATTGATGAGAACTACTATGTGTGGGATGAGCCATATCTATGGAAACATTGCTCCGATGGTGTTATTAGGAGGTGTGTCCCGGAAAATGAGACGACCTTGATTCTCACATTTTGTCACTCTCAAGCGTGTGGAGGTTACTTTGGTGCACGGAGGACGGCAAGGAAGGTGTTAGATTGCAGTTTCTTTTGGACCACCTTGTTTCGAGATGCCCATGCTTTTTGTCAAGCTTGCGACAATTGTCAAAGGGTGGGGAATATTTCCCGGAAAAATGAGATGCCTTAAAGTTGTATGCTTAATTACGAGATGTTCGATGTATGGGGGATCGATTTCATGGGGCTGTTTCCAAACTCGAACGGTAATCTCTACATTTTACTTGTAGTCGATTATGTGTCCAATTGGGTGGAAGCGATCCCCACTAAGACCGATGATTCTAAGGTGGTGGCGGATTTTATCAAGGCTAGCATATTTGTACGATTTGGAATTCACAAGGCCTTGATTAGTGATCGTGGTACTCATTTCGTGAATAAAACGATAAGTGCTTTGCTCAAAAAGTATTTTGTCACTCATAAAGTATCCACGGCCTACCATCCGCAGACGAACGGACAAGTTGAGGTGTCCAATCGGGAGGTTAAATCCATGCTAGAAAAGACGGTCAATCCAAGTCGGAAGGGTTGGAGTGGACAATTAGACGATGCATTGTGGGCATATCGAACGGCCTACAAAACCCCGATCGGCATGTCTCCATATCGATTGGTGTTCGAGAAGGCGTGTCATCTCCCCGTGGAGCTAGAGCATAAGGCATATTGGGCGATAAAAAGCTCAAATATGAATTTAGGTGAATCGGAAATGCATCGTAAGCTACAATTACAAGAGTTGGAGGAGCTATGTCTCGAGTCGTATGAAAACGCGGCAACTTATAAGGAGAAAACGAAGGCTTGCCATGATAAGATGGTCTTGCAACGAGACTTTAAAGTAGGGCAAAAAGTCCTTTTATTCCAATCTCGTCTTCGTCTTTTTCCCGGTATGTTAAAATCCCGTTGGCTTGGTCAATTCATTATAACTCACGTCTACCCTCATGGTGCAGTTGAAGTACGAAATCCTGAGACAAACAAGATTTTGAATGAAGGTCAACGAACAACGTCTTAAGCTGTATTATGAAGGATTTGAAGCAAATGTAGTGGACTCGATGGCCCTCTACGACCCTATCCACGAAAACTAACATCCGTCTCAGTCGAGCGAACGACTTTAAACAAAAGCGCTTCCGGGAGCGAACCTGCTTTGTAGATTTTTATTGTATAATTTGGTTTTACGGGTCATAGGTCGTAGTATTATTTTCGTTGTTTTCTTAATCGTTTCTTTTTCTTAAACTTAGTTTTTATTACTAACTTTTGATGTTTTAATAGGAGAAGGAGAAGAGCTTCGACATTTCAGGAGATGGGGCGACGTGCATGGGTATTGGGCGACTAGCATGAAGACCCCTCGAAATCAAAGTGTAGACACCCACATTTTGACCGCCAGGTGTCTATAGCAGTTTCCAAAAGACACCCGATGATGATTGGACGTAAACATGACTTAATACGCTTGATTTTTTACTCCGAATCAATAGTAATTGGCGCAAGCTTTTAGGGGAGTAAAAATCTCAAAAAACCAACCTCAAATCCAGGCCCAATGAGTCATTTCCAGTCAAACAAGACTAATTTAGGTCAAAACCGACACCAAGGGCAAAACCGTCTTTTAGCGACCGGGTCAAACCCCGGTCAAAGATGTTTCCAAGGCAGAAAAATCTGTCACGCAGCTTTCATCGAGTCCGATTGGAAGTCAAATGCCACAGAAAATCAACCATGGAGAAGAATTAAGCAACTAGAACTCTCCCTTAAAGATAAAACTCGATCTCTAAAGAGAGACTCCTACCTAGCCCAGACCCACTCGGTCGAGTAGACCGGCCCACTCGTTCGAGTAAGCTCGTAAAACACATCAAAACCAGCGTCAGACCGGGCACTCGATTGAGTGTTATGCACCACTCGATCGAGTGTCCCCTTTTCTAGCTCAAACCGGATTCCTTTTTCCATCCAAAAACCGGAATCCTACTTCACCCCAACCGGTGTTTCTTCCCCTCCAAGAAAGCTTTTCCTATCCAAATATGGAATCCTATTGCATCCAAGACTACTGCCTTTTCTAGCCGAATCCGGGAACCCTTCTATAAATACACCCCTTTGCACAACGTAAAAAACACAATTACAACATCCACGATACATCTACATTCAACACAATAATTCCAATCTCGACATACACAATTCACAATCCGAAATTCCAGCAATACTAGGCTTATTATACCTTGACGTTCCCTCTAGAAATCCTATAGGAAACTCGAGCCAAACCAATCCAGAAATAAAATACCATAACTCCTCCTATATCCTCGTTACTCCAACAAAGCGCCGCTACTACGAGTCCATAACCGAGGTCGAAATTAGCATGTAGGTTGAGGGTGTTACAAATCCCGTCTTCTCCTTCTCTCTTTCTCTCTCTCTCATTTTTTTTGCGTCGTCCGTCCGTCTTCATTGAGTCAGCGTCACGTTTTTTTTATTTCTTTTTCCTCGTTTCTAATACCGATATTATCGCAACAACTATCTAATTTTTAATAGAAAACGATTATTCTTAAATTATGATAACGACTCTATAGTCAAATATCGTATCTAAAAGAATTAAATCAATCTCGTTGATGCTAAGATAATCGTCTCATAGTTCTAAAAAGACAAAATACGACGTTTTCGAGGCGGAGAGAATCTATTTCATCTTATTTCGATTTTCAAACAATTTATAAACATCTTTTCTAAAAATCACTCCGAATATTTGATATTGATTCCATAATCAGGTGTCGAATGTAACGAGCATCAAAATTTAAGTCGAGTATAAATTATACTATACTTTTACACGACTTAGCAAGATTATTGACTTTTCAAAAAGCAATTTCGAAATCTAAAACAAAGCGAACCACTGTTCGTACAGGGGGCACTCGATCGAGTGGCACCCCAAAAACCTGGCAGAAGCTTTTTTGAGGACCACTCGGCCGAGTCCCTCTATGACTCGATCGAGTGGCTCCTGGTTTATCAAAACCGTGAGTCTTTCAGCATCTTTCGAGTCTCGATAAAATTATGTTAATGACTTCGGTCAACACGTGTCAAGTCTATCACGTTATTCATCTTTCAAAACCGTGCATCGTATTATATTCACATCGTTTATTCAATTCACAAACCGTTATCATCATTGCTAACTCGTTTGTTTTGTCTTTGTATCTTATTTTCGTTGTTTGTTTTATTGTACTAAAGTGAACCTCACATGCTAAAACAACTTCGACTTAGTTCAAAAATGCATTAAACGACGTAGATCAAACATAATTCACATGTTTAGTCAAAACGCTATTTGAATGTCATTTAATCGTCAAACTAACGCGCGTACATAAAAAACGAACGATATCTAAGTAGAGGCCGCTAAGTGCGGGCGGGGTTTGGTGTTTTTTGTGAACTACCCAACACGTACCCTCACCTCTTAATCAGAACCGTGGTTTCCGGATGTCCGAAACCGTTGGCATACAAGAGTCATTCAATACACGATTTCCGATAATGTCGGAATCAGTATCGCAATGCAAAGGGACGAACCCCATAAACTCTTAAATCCAAATGGGTCGTACTTTGTGCACGGCCCACCAAGATATAGAGTGGGTTCGAATGGGACCAAACTCCCACAAATTTGGTGGCGACTCCATTTAGATTTAAATTTCTACCCGAGATCCATCTCACATGAGATTCATTCGCCTCCCCAAACCCGCGCGTGGCCGCGTCGGGGTGGACCTATGTCATGTCCACAGTTTGGCGACTCCGCTAGGGATTCCTGATGTACCACTAGTCATCGGGGTTCCTAGGGTGAGACTCGAAAAGCAATCGTTCGATTAGTAATGTACGCATTTTTGTTCGATCGTTCATGCATTACCCAAATCTTTCTCGGGCCAGTTACTTGTGACCGATGTCCCACTATACCGTGGTGCATTCCTAAATGGGTGCGCTAAAGTCTTCTATGGCCGAACTCATATGGGTTTCACGACATGTTCTAATGCCAACTCGGCTTAGGAAGTCCGTCCTGAATTACAAGAAAGTCGTCGTTGATGGTATAGACTCATTTTCGACCGACCGAGAGTTAGTCTAAGAGCATACATGTTGTCGATATATTGCTTCCATGACTACGTGCTACTTAATTTACATGTCATCTTTTTCAAAAAACCTTTTTTTTCAAAAAATACATCTTTTCAAAATTATTCCATTTAAAAACCCGTGATGCTACCGAAATTAGGACTTACAATTTGACTCAAAATAGACTATTTCTAGCCGGTATGCTGCCCAAACATTTTCGAATCTTCAAAAAAGTTCGGCCCGATAGGCACTTAGCCGATTTTCAAAAATCGGGCCATCCACTGATTTTCTCGGAGTCCAAATTTTTTCTTTTCAAAACTTTCCTCTTCTTAGGACTTCCCGTTTTTAGTAGTGTCGGGTCTTGTCATAAGTTGTCAAAGTCCTTAGCGTCGAAACTCCGTCGATCTTACATCCCGGGTTTCCTCCCTATCCCAGTCCGACTTATTTGTCAAGGCACGACCCACCTACGTAGGACGTACTCCTACAAAGGGAGGCCCGTTTACACATTCGAGTCCAAAGCCTGGGGAATATCTCACATGGACCTTCCTTCGAACAGGACTAGGCCCACATAACCGAATCCTAAGGAAGGCCCATCACCCACGAGTCACCCGTTTAAGTGTCGGTCTCGAGTCATTTTCTCGTCTAGTCTTTTCCTTGCTCGGGATGTATTGTTTTAGTTGCAGGATCTAGGTTCAGTTTCTGATTACGCGGTATTCTTACAGACAGGCCACTGGTAACCAGAAGTCAATGCAAGATGCAAGAAGCTTTGGACTAGTTGAAAGCCTCGTTGGCTAAGATTGAGACCCAACCAGCAGCTATCAAATCCAACCAGATAGTCATTATCACCGGTGTAAGCGCCATGAAAAAAGGGACTCCAAGCGGAGGGGTTGAAACTACCGGGCCCCTAGCCGAACTCGTCAGCGCGGTTCGCAAGTTGGTGGAGCAGGTCCACCTGTCAACCAACAACTCGATCCACACGGAAAATGCGCGCACCTATTCGCCCCTGAATAACGAACTGCCCGCCAACCTCAACCTTACAGGCATACCGATGTTCGAGGGTACTGAAGACCCGGTGCATCACATTCGGGCTTTCAAGGAATTTATGGCGGTTAAGGGAGTAAAATCGACCATGTTCAAGCACCTATTTGCCTCCTCCCTAGAAAAGCATCCGAAGGCCTGGTACTACAGGCTCGATTCCAAGAAATACAAAACTTGGGATGACGTGGCGACGGAGTTTGCTCGGAATTATGCCGACAACACCGAAATCCAGACTACGATGCGCGCCTTGGAAGTTATGGCCCAGGAGCCCAAGGAAGTATTTACGAAATACCTTCAACGCTGGAGGGCCGAAAGTGTGAAGTTGGTCGACAAGCCCAACGAAAAAACCTTAGAGGAGGCCTTCGTCAAGAACCTTCTTCCCTCCTACCGGGTCCATCTCCGGTATGCTATCATTCCTAACTTCGCCACTTTAACGGGGATGGGAACAAGAATCAAAGATGATTTAAGGGTAGAGGGCCTTACTAAGGCCTTTGGCAAGGGTTAACAAGGGGCTTCTTCTTCAACCACCAAGCCCACAACTGCCGCTACCACCGGTAGCATTTTTGACAGAGTTAATCTAATTGATTCCTCGTCCAAGAAGAATACCACGCCCCAAGTATTCACCGATATAGGTACTACCTATACGCATGCCTTACAAAGGCTATCATCAAAGGGCCTTATCCAACCGACAGACCCAAATCTTGAAGCTCCGGTGGAGCAACGCTCCAAGGCCTACAACATCCAGGCCTATTGCCAATATCATCGGGGCAATGGGCACGACACCGAGAAATGTTGGAAGCTAAAACACTTGATCCAAGATCTAATCAAGAGCGGTAAGATCCCATTACCCGGAGGCAAGCCGAGTAATAAGGACAATCTCTTAGCCAATCACGCCACTTTTTACGGAGAAATAATTGATTGCTCACACCTCATTTCTCCGTTTATCCCACAAATAAACGGGATCTAGTGCGATGACGAGGACGACGTGTACCTCGCCAAAGGGGAAGTTGTCCCCATTACGCCCGAGGAAATTAGGAAGGCTAAGTCCAAGGTCTTAGCCAGTAACCACCTTGCTCGTCCCTATCAAGCCACTAGCTCTAGGGACACCCCTACCTCGGTAACCACTGTAGACACCCACATTTGAACCTGATGGCTGCAGAAGTGCCCAACAAACACCCGATGACGATCGGACTACAACGCGACGCGAATTCGTGATGTTTCAGATAGTTTTTCTATAGAACGGATCAAAAAATTACTCGGAAAGATTAAATTAACATCAAGGCAGGCTTAGTCGTGTCATTATGGTCGCGTCGACACTAATTAGAGGCAATTCCGGCACCGGGGCCCCGAATCGGTCCTGAAATATGCAAAAGTCAAACCCGAGTCAACGCGTCGGGCCGAGCGAATCTCGGGACGCGCAACCGAAGCCCACCCGGCGCTTGACACACTAGGGTTATGGGGAAGCCTTAACCTCCAAGATAACCTAAGATGTGCATCTTCTCCGTTTTTGAAAGTTTTGATATCGGGTCTTCAAAACTTCAGCAGCCTCAGCTCAGGCGCCTGAAGACTTAACTGCCTCACACCAGGCGCCTAAAGATCGAGCCGCTTGATCCTGGGCGTCCATATGGGTGACGAGAACCAAAAATACCTATAAATACCCCCCCTCACCTCATTCATTCGACACAATTTTCATCTTCTCTTCTCCCTCTAACTCTATCGCTAAGGGCTCGCACTCCGACACCCGAGGCAAATGATCCACTCGATCGTAGTTCCGATAAAGGTGACATCGACGCTACTCCTCACCTTCGAGCACCCCACTCGATATCGAGGTACCTGTGATCGACTAGCTAAAGTCTATTAGCGAAGCTCTAACGGATTAGCCGCAGAACTAGTCCATAGTAACGAAGCTCTGCCGGAGTAGCCGCAGGAAGGGTACACAGTAACGGAGCTCTGCCGGAATCACTGGTCAAGCTAGGAGGATCCGCCTATTGAAACTGAGTCGTCACTAGGTTGTCATTTAAACAAAACTTTCCATATTTGCACTTTTCATTATTATGCACTACGATAACACTAGATGTTACTAGGTCCACAAGCATCTACTGACACACGTAACGTCCCAACTTCAATCGCAAATACTAAAACACACTCCTACGTCCTGAGTAATTCCGAGATCCGTTCTCAACTATCTATGCATCGAGTCCCGTTTAGTGTACACTCCGAGGGTGCAACTCCTCACAATGTGATTTACTTACATTCGCATTTACAGATTTTCGTATGATTTATTGCTTTTATGACCTTATAATCGCATGCTAAATCACCTAACACAGAATTCAAAAAACAACTAAAACTGAACAAAGTGATGGTCGGGTTCCATATTAGTCCGGGTGCTCGCCTTATTAGGTTCGACGCATCTCTATTAATACTGAACCGACGCATCTTAAGCAGAATACCAGGTAAGGTATACCATGAGAATGACTAATATCCGTATTATCACATTAAAACTGATTTGCTAATACGTATAATACTAGTAATCTCTATTCTCCTACGTGCATCTTTTCATGGCCAGCTTGTCAAGTGAAATCGCATGCAAAGAATGTAAACACAATTACTTTGACAACAATACTTACTTGTCCTTAAACAACCGACATAGTAAAAGGCATAGTGTTAAAACAACGGATGTTACAGTATTTCCACCACAACGAAAGGACTAGGTTATCAACCCACCGATTGGTTAGTAGAGGCCGCTATAGTGCGGGTGGGATTGGGTGTTGACATCTAGCGGATGTTGGCTTCCCAATACGTACCCTCACCCCTTACTCAGAATCGACGGTTTCCGGATGTCCGAAACCATTGGCAACGCGAGTCATTCAAGGCATGGAGTGCTTAAGGGTACAAGACTTTGTCTTTAGGCCCCGTGCCATTCAACTTTGACCCGGCAAGGGATCATAGTTGACTTGAACGGTTTCCGAGTCCCCATAATTGACTCGGTGGCGACTCTATAAATCGGCAACGAATTCAGTTCACTAAAAAGGTCGCCTTACCAAAGAAATCGGCCTTTGAACATTTACAATTACGACTCGATCGATTCCCAAACGAAAACACGGGTGCCCGCACCCGTCTAGTACAAGTCCGGATCGTCATCCGAATCGAGGTCCGAAACATCGCCCCGTACGCGAGATCGGACTGGCCCCCGACAGGTAGGGGGCCGCGTGGGTGGCCGCCGCCACACGTTGAAAACCGGGTCGGTCCAGCGCGCGGCGCACCGGGCGGTGCAGACGGACGTCCACAGTTTGGCGACTACGCTGGGGATTTGGAAACAAGTTTCCAGTGGTGGTGTAACTTGAACGAGGTCGGTGAAGCTCATTTCTTAGTTCCTAGTTGTGGTCACTATAGGTTTTGGCCCTAAAAGGCCCACCCTAACCGATATCAGGACCAACCGACCTCTTTGCGGTAAGATCTTTAGGGACACGCGAAGAGATCCTCGGTTGACACTCCGGCCGCCTAACGCGTAACCCGCGAGATTAATAAGCGGATAGCTCCGAACGGACGGCATGGCACTCGTCTCCCTAGATGATCTGTCAATGCCGAAGTAAGGACTATTCGTGGGCGGTAGCCAACCCTAACCTACCCGTCTCTGCATCCTGCATGAGTGTACGCATTCCTAGTTATGTGTAGCGTGTTTGCAAACAACTCAAATAAAACACTAAAAATCTGGACTCAACCACGCCAACATATTCAACCACACCCAATTCCGTTTTCGAAAAATACCTCATCTTTTCAAAACGACCTCTTCTTGAGCACCTATACTTCGATCAAGACATAATTTCCAAAAAAAAAACATTTTTGGATGCCGTTATCATGGCAAGTTTTACATTCACCACTTAAAAAAACATTATTTTCAATGGCATCATCTTGACCAAAGCAAAACCCGTCAACAACGTATACCGTCCATACTACCGAGACTCCCAATTAATGGGGTCAATGTACCTTAAACGGTTACATTTTGTTTCAAAAAAAATTGTTTTTACACACATACCGTTAACACAACCAAAACTTCAATTAATGAAGTCAAGGAACTCAAAAACGGTCACATTTTCAAAACATTTTTTTACAATCCACCCTCCCACCGTTGAATGCTAGTTAACGCAACCAACGAACGTGGGTTACTACTTTTAAGAGTCATTCTAAAAAAATGGAACGAAAGTTTTCTAAAACACTATTCACCACCTAAATTCCTCACTAAGGATTTGGTCACACTTTAAGAACACTTTCATTAGACATCACGCTCTACCACGAGCATCACGTACACCACAAGTATCGAACTAGCTAATCAATAGTATTTCGATAAAAGCATCAGGTAATCATTTTCAAAACCGGTTCCCCCAAAGAACCGCGCTCCTTTCAAAAAGAACATTTACATTTTGTCATCGCCGGATTCTCGATGCGCACATATAGCAACACGATTCCACGTCACAGGCGATGTCATCCCGCCATCGTTACACCATTTCTGCAAACCATCCTTTTCAAAAAAAATTGTAAAAATTGGTCGTTTTCGGAAGAAGCATATATCAAAATTCTTTGATCCTGAGCCGGGATCGCGATCAACCTCTTACGTCGTACAACCATATGTTTAACTGTCTGTGTTAGTTACTAGGATCACCTCTGCTCGAGGTCTTATATTTTGGGTCGTCTCATTCCGAGAAGTCCTCTTTAAACCTCACCTCCGAGGTTTGGGTCAAATCTTCTCGTTACAGAGACATAAATTCATTAGGCGTTTCGCCGAATACACCAAGAGTCTAAAGCACCTGAGTCCCTAAGCCAGTGACTGCACACACACGCAAATCAAGGGCCTCATTTCCGTGTCCCTAGATCACGAGCATTCCTCGAGTCTCTAAGTCATCCGTTGGATCCGATCTGACCTTTTGATCGTTTCCCACATAATCACTCCCCAACATGTCGATAGATCCAAACACCATCGAAAGCATCCACAACGATGTCAGTACCCTAACCAAATTAGTTCGCAACATCCATACTTCGATAACCCGACTGGCTTCCTCCATCCGTCACATCGATAGCCGCCTCAATTTCCTTGAGATTAGGGACACAGAAAGTGAAACGAACACCAATCTGGGCAATCACCACACCCAAGAGCCTACCCATGATAGATTATCCCAACGCTCTGCCCGATCGAAGTTTACCAAAGTCGATACGGGAAAAACCTCAAGACCTTACAAAACCGCATCCAATAAAGTAGAAAGGTCACTAAGGGAATTCACCCCCAATCAATTCTTCCTACACTGAAGCTCTCGAGCATCTGGTCGATCAAGGGAAGCTCGAGCCCGTAGGTCCTACTGCGGATCCACCCGTAGATAAAAGGGCAAAGTCATGGGATGCTAATAAGTATTACCACATCCACCGTGGCAAGGGCCACGATACTGAATCTTGTTTTCGGCTCAAGTATACCATACAAAATATGATAGAAAATGGGAATATCCCTCTCCCTCTCCCTCCACCCGAAAAACCTAACAATACCACAAACCCCTTTAGCATTCACGCAGTCTTCGACGACGCCATCAATTGTTCCCACCTCGACCTTATAAAGGAGAATGTCCTAAATATTGAGTAAGATCCCGGCAACGCATGGGCGTCCGCCAAGACGAGTAAATCTGTGTCTGAGTCAGAGTCTAGTTCGTCTTAGGGCATAGACCTAATAGTATAACAAATGTCCTTTGTTTTTACATCGAGTCAGGAGGTGCGAGGGGATCTGTCCTCCACCTCCCCGAAAACAATATCTCGGGCGCATAGCCCGCTTGTTACTATCATTAAAAAAGAAATAAACTTTTCTTCCTTTATAATACGCCTCGACAATCGCTTGATTTAATAATGCACTTTCTTGCTTACGACTCAGTGTTATGCCATTTATCGATAACAACCAAACATAGCTCGAAACAACGAGGAATTACAAGAACTGAGATCCCGTGTTCTTTTTTTACCTATTCCATGTCTGGTATAGAAAGCCACAAACTATCCCTTAGAACGAGCATTCCCGAATCCTATGGCAAATCTAGATAGTCTTTTAGCTTGTGATCAAAGACGAAAGGCAAACTCATTTCCCACAATAAATATACCTTGAATAAAGACCGACCAATTCCCACCATAGGTGCTAGTCTGACAGAAAAGAAAAAGAAGTCTGAAATAGCCAATAGGAGCCAAAGAAAAAATGAAACGAAGGCCAAACTAAATCGGCCCAATTCAATGATCAAGACCAAACTCAATGGTTAAAATGAAACCCGCAATCATTCAACTCGACTTCAAATGCTAAGTCCGACCAAAAAAAAGAAAAAAAATGTACAGACTAGTCAACTAGCACCCAAATACTAGCCTCCCTACATTACAACCCTTAAGACCTTCCCGAGACACTTGTCAGGAGACTGTCCGGATTTTTGAGGATTCAACCTCTATTGGATAATCTCAACCGTTAGGGCCAGACATGGAAATTAGATCCCACGTAATTTACGTCCCACCCAATCGAAGCCCGAGTCATTTTTACTCAGCTTCCCCTTTCCTACCACATCACGAAACCGTAACCCCAGAGCCTTAACTCCACAAAATCAACTCCAGATTTTGGTTTATCGAAACCACTTACTACCTAGCTCCACATTCCAAAATCATCCCAAGCCAGTCATCCTGACCCAAACACAGTATCTCGGTAATTGTCACTTTCAAGGAGTCACACCCAACCACTCCACCTTAGTTCATTAACTAGGGTGAATACACTCTCAACGTCTCACAATAATAATTGGCATAACGAATCTAAAGCAAGATCACTTAAACCTATAATGAACTACGAACATGGTTTGATTCCGTTTAAAGGCGGATACGTAGGCAACCCTCATTCAAGTACAACCAAACACAAAAAGAAATCGATTACTCGATTCACGTACAAACCGGGACTCTCTCCACGTCCCGGATAATGAGTGATTTAAGTGACGAAGCACAAACGAAGGGCCGAGGACGTGGCGAAAACCAGAAAAGGCGCCCCGGGCAAAATGAAGAATCAAGTTGCGAGCCGTCGTAACAAAAAAACAACGAAAAAAAGCAAAAAAAAGAGCAAAAAAGGTGAGCCTAGGAGGGAGTGAAAACCCGAAAGGGCGCTCTGGGCAAAATGAAAAATCGAGTTGTGAGCCACCACAAAATGAAAAAACAGTGTGCTTCGGTTTTTGCTTTTGAGAATTGCTTTTGTGTTTGAGAATCATCGATTCGTTAGGCCACGTGGAAATATAATTAGATTTACACCCGACCCGAATCTCTCGATACTCGCCATATTCTATGCTCGATTATGGGATCGATATCGAATATTTAGAGTGTACTTCAGGAAAAATATGTTAGAAAAATAGTTGTTTAATTGAATTAAGACGAAATAATTTATTTTGTGTCACGATTTTCAGGAAACCGCGCGACCCGCGCGAGAGGGGCGCGACTCGCGCATCCACGCGACTCGCATGTGGCTCGCACGACTCGCGTGGCGGACTGTTCTTGATCCGGACTTTTTGTTACTCATTGTAACCGGTGCTTGATTATAGGACCAATGCCGAATACTTGGAGTAAAGTTCTAAAAAGATTTTGTGAGTCGTTTTAATCGAACTTGAACAAAATAGATTTTCTCCGCGTTTATATTGTCGTAATTAATTCTTGTCGAATTAGATGACAACTATTTTAGCATCAACAAAAATCGTGCTAGTTAGGTTTATTGACTAAACCGCTTAGATTCAACATCCAACTATTGAGTTGGTATCGAATCTAATAGATTGATGCTTTATATTTGCTTGAACAAGAAAAAGGACTCGACTTGATTGCCTCCGCATCCTGACATCGGAATAAATCCTTGCGGATTGCGTGATGTCGGATCCGCATCAACGGGCTTCGACTCATAAAAGAAAAGATTTTAAAAAAAATTGATGAATATGCGATGAATGACAAGAACGATGCGACAAGAAGAAGAAAAAAACGACTTTGTTGATGTTGACTCGCTTCAACAATCAAGCGTTCGGGGTGTCGGGATAAGCGACCGACAACGTCGGGTGAAGCACCCTTGTATATTCGGATTTCCTTATCCCGTCATCATTCACGCTCGACACGAATTAGCGAGTATTTTAATGCTTTTATACTAGTAATTATTATCGATATTATAGACGCGATGATAAAATAAAATAAAAAAATATAAAAAACCACGATGACGGACGAAGAAGACGGACGACGCGAAGAGAAAAAGGAGAAGAGAGAAGAACGGGATTTTGCACCCTCAACCAACATGTTTCTTAGTCTCGGATAGAACTCATTAGTTGTGGCTTTAGCACGGGAGTATCGAGGTTTACGTAGTTTAAGTTATGGTGGTTTAGGGTTTGTAAGTTGCTAGGGTTTAAGGTTTTAAGTTGAAGATGAGTGATTAGGGTTGTCAAGGGTGAAAAGAGAGAACCCTAAAAGTGTTGCAAAGGAGGTGTATATATAGGCAAAGGCTAACTTCCCCGTCTAGGGTTACTCGACCGAGTAACCTGCTGACTCGCTCGAGTGGCCCAAGCAACCGCAGTCGGGCCTGTCTCGGAAACGGCTTTGACCGGAGTTTGACCCAATTGCTAAAAGTCGGTTTTATTTCCGGCGTCGGTTTTGACCCAAATTAGTCCTATTTGATTGGAAACGACCCACGGGGCCTGAATTTGAAGTTAGTTTTGTGAGATTTGTAATCCGTAAAAAGCCCAAGCCAGAAACTAATGGTTTCAAGCCCGTATCCGAGCGCGTAGAAACACGTTTACGTCCGATCATCATCGGGTTTTTTTTGGAAACTGCTATAGGCACCAAGCAGCAAAATGTGGGTGTCTACAGAGCCCCCACTCTAACTGAGGCTTGGACAAGGCCAAAGTCAGAGTAGCTACCAGGCCAATCGAGGATTAAGACCTGGTAAACTTCCGGTCGGGTCGCTTATAGTCCGTTAGACTTGCGTGAAGGGCTCGCCAGCCATAAGACAGAAATCATACCTGAGTAGATGATGATAACTCATTGGGGAATCGGACTTCTCGTATAAGTCCTGGGTGCGCCTATATATGGGCCCACCCCGTGCTATTCCGGGGAAAATGCCTCCTAGGGCTTTCCGCTGGGGAGATATATGAGTTGTGCGGGCTTGCCTCCGAAGCCTTGAGTCGTACCTGTATCAGTTACATAAATTTTTGCATGCAACACGTAGGTAAAAATATGACTCGTGCTGGGGAATAAAAATTTGAATTTTTGAATTTTTGATATTTTTTGAAGAAATTAGGAATACTCGGGATGACTAATTCCCGAGCTAAGATTGGGGAATCTGAGACTAGGCCTCTATGTGTAAACCTAATTAAATTAGGAAACTTTACGTAAAGAAGATATGGAAAGAGGGTTGTAGGGCTTGATGCTATATATACCCCTTCCTTGTCTTAATTTTCTTCACAACTTCCTCACAATTCTTTTTTTTTCTCAGAAAGAAAGTTTCTTATTCCTTTCAAGAAATTTAGCCATGGGGATTGAGCGCTTGACCGCCATGTTGCAAGAATGGTCCCGCCACTTTAGGGACGCCGATAGGGTAGCTTTGACCCAGACAGATGTTACTCAGCTGTATACTTTCCGTCAGATGCAGGTGGATCGCTACTTTCTCGATGCTTGTTTGTCCTATTGGGACGATACATATCATGTCTTTGCCTTTCCTCGAGGCGAAATTTGTCCTTTACCCGAGGAGATTGCTGCTGTGGGAGGATGGAACCCCATACTTCGTCCTGCTGTCTCGTTTTCGGTCCATGACCCAAGAAGAAAGCTACGGGAATGTTTAGGACTTTCTCAAAATGAAGTATCTCGCATGACGGAGGATGATAGTATTTCTTTGATCGACTTGGCCGAGAAATTTATGAACCCTCATGATGTTCGGGTCAGACCGGTTCACATCTGTAGGGCTTTCTCCTTTTGTATGCTCCATGTTTATGCCTTTGAAGGTCACATGGACTTGTTGTCGTGCATGGGTAACGCTCGTCTTTTAACCGTGGTTGATCTAATGGAGACGGAGCACAGTCCAGCTTGGATGATTACGGGTGAAATTATCCAGGGTTTAGATAATCGTAAAAGGGATTCATCGGTTCGTCTGACTGGAAGCACCCGTTTATTGCAGGTATTTCGGATTTTTCTGATTTTTCTCAATTTCTCAATTTTCTGATTTTTTCACGATTTTCCTGCTGCAGTGGCCACTCGATCGAGTCACCCTGGCACTCGATCGAGTGCCTTCGTAAAAAGCCCCCTGCCCGGTTTCAGAGGTGCCACTCAATCGAGTGACCCCCGGGCACTCGATCGAGTGCCCTCAGGCAAACGTCTATTTTGTCCCGAGAACTCGTATTTCTTGTTTCTTTTTCAGATTTGGTTATTCGAGAGGCTATCAGTCATAGATCCACCCCTTGATTCAAGCAAATACCGTCATAATCAGGTGATGACGAGGAGACGGGCTATTGATTTTTCTCGCCAGATTACTCAGAAATATTGGGACGAGGTGTTATCATTCCATAGTGGTCCGTTGATTAGATGGGCAGTGCCATGGTGGCTCATTTATGTTTGGACGGGCTTGGCTCCGAGAGATAAGGCTCGTTATCAGGTAATCTTGTCTTTCAGGCAGACGATCCATCTTTACCCTGATCGCATACTAAGGCAGTATGGTTGGACCCAAAGAATCCCAGAAGAAGAAGCAGTTGTGAGTAAATCTATCCAACTGACGGACGTGATGTGCGATACTTGGATGCAAAGATGGTATACCCGGCACACTTGGCCCATGCCCAAATCTCTTCATTAAATTTGGGTTTCAGACTCCTATATGAATTGGACTAAAACAGATACTGCTAAAGCCCGAGCTGCTTTGAAGGTTGATGAAGTTTTCGACCTGCTGCGAAGAGAGCAAGTTAAAGATAATAGAGGCTTCTTTGACGAAGGTGACACTCCGGCTACTCTGGTCCGTCTTATGTCAGGTCAAAGAAAGAAGACTAGGACTCAGGCTTAAGGGTCCAGTGCTAGAGGTGCACGGGGGAAAGTGAACCCCCAGACTGACTTGGAAATGAGACTTAGCCCAAGACTGGCAGTGCAGGACCGACTTGGCCCGCAAGATAGATTACCCGAGCACGTACGGGCTCGACTTGGCCCGGTGAGAATGGCAGAAGATCTGTTGTCGAAGAAGCGGGTTCGAGCTAAAGAGGTTCCCCTTGTGATTCGAGAGCTCTCGCCTTCGCCACGGCGACTTCGGGCTCCGCGCGACCCAAAGGATAAGGGAAAGGGCAAAATGCATGACCACTAGTCTCCTTAATTTTATTATTTAAGTATTATTACTAATTTTGTAATGTGTTTTTCGTTTTTTTGTGGTTTTTTTCTGGGGTAATTTTTGAATTCCCGAGTTTATCGGGCTTTTAATAAAAGACATATTAGTGAATATCGTTCCCATCTTTTCCGTTATTGCAGTGTTTGTACCCTTTTGAGGGGTTGCCTACGTATCCACAATTAGCGGAATCAAACCAGACGTAGTTCAAACATAGATTTTTTGGCAATTTTCGAAGTACATCAAGACTATTAGTTTAAGATGTGCGACAGTAGGATGAATAATCCTAGCTCATTGACTTGCTTATAATTTTTGAAAATTTATAAAAACACAAATTTTTATGAACTTTTGCAAATGACATTGAGATAGGGTTTATGGGTAGTAGCGCTTCAACTGGTCCAAGTTGGTTGGGTTGACAAATTCGTTCCCGTCCAAGTCTGTTAGCATCACCGCTCCTCCTGATAAGACCTTCTTTACTAAATACGACCCAGCCCAATTAGGTTTGAACTTTCCTCTTGGGTCGACCGGCAGTAAAGCCCGGACGGATTTTAGAACTAGGTCCCCTTCTTTGATATTTCTAGGCCTAACCCTTTTGTTGAAAGCCCGTTGGATCCTTTTTTGATATATTTGGATATTGTTGAGGACCCGGGACCGCCGTTCGTCCAAAAGAACTAGCGAATCATATCGGGCTTGTACCCAATCTGCTTCCGGCACTTGGCTCTCAAGTAGAATCCTGAGGGATGGCACTTCTAGCTCAACTGGTTGGACCGCCTCCATTCCATATGTCAAATAGTATGGGGTTGCTTCGGTTGCGGTGCGAATTGGGCAAGTCCCGGTTATTCTCAGCCATCTTTTTAAGTATGGTGACGATCGTTTTATTAGCTGCCTCTACCGCTCCATTTGTTTGGGGACAATAAGGCGAAGATGTATGCCTTTGGATTTTATATTTCGCTACCAACGCAGCGGTTTCAGCTTGGAAATGGGTCCACTGATCACTGATGAACTCGTGCGGGATCCCGTATCGACATATAATCTTGTTTTGGATAAACTTGGCAACATGTTTGGCGTTCAAGATCCAATATGACTCGGCTTCGACCCATTTCGTGAAATAGTCGATAGCCACCAAAATGAAACAGTGACCTCTCGTCCTGGAAGGGTTCACCTTCCCAATTATATAGATTCCCCACGTTGAGAATGGCCATGGTGATGTCATGGTATATAATAGGGAAGACGGCATATGTTGTACATTAGCAAAAAACTGACAATTATGGCAGTGTTTGACATATAATTGACAGTCAGTTTCCATGCTGTTCCAATAATATTCGAGCCTCATGATTTTTTGGGCCAGCATGTGGGCGTTCATATGCGGACCATTTTCACCATCGTGTACCTCAGACATAACCTTCTCGGCCTGTACTTTATCGATAAACACGAGGAGAGCCCCCTGTGCCGTCTTCTTGTATAACTGCCCGTCGTCCGTACGAACAAATTGGGTTGCCAATCTTCGCAAGGCTTTATTGGCCCGGTTTTCAGTTCTCGGGAGATATTCTCCCGTCGTCAAGTAGGTTAGGATAACCTGATACCAAGGTTTCGGATAAGTTATCTCAATATCTTGGATGGCGTGGGTATAGGCCGGCTCGGACCGTCTTTCAACGCAGATTGGCATGCTGGTTATATGTTCCGGGATGTTTAGTAAGGATGCCAATTTGGAGAGTGCATCTGCAAATTGATTTTCTTCTCGGGGTAGATAGATATATTCTAACTTTTGGAATTGCTTCTCGAGAACCCTTACTCGCGCTTGGTAAGCCACGAGATTGGCATTCCGAGTTTTCCACTTTTGGAGAGCTTGATTGATGACTAGGGATGAGTCACCGTGGACCCGGAGGTTTGTTACTCCTAAATCAGCGGCGGCTTGCAACCCGTGAATGCATGCTTCATTTTCAGCTGCGTTGTTAGTCACATCAATGTACAATTTAATGGATAACGGTGTATGCTCTCCTTTCGGTGATATCAACAGAATGCCGACTCCAAATCCTCGGAAGTTGGACGCCCCATCAAAATACAAATCACACGTTTCGGTGTCGGTATGGAATATGTCTTCATCTGGAAAAGCCCAAGTATCGTTGTGCCCTTCTTCAGATACGGGACTATCGGCAAGGAATTCGGCTACTACCCGAACTTTGATGGCTTTTAATGGTACGAACTTGAGGTCAAACTCTGCTAGCATCAAAGTCCATCTGGACATCTTACTGTTATGGATGGGCTTCTCAAACAGGTATTTGACAGGATCCATTTTGGATAAAACATGTACTTTGTGGCTAAGCATATAGTGTCGGATCTTTTTAGTGGCCCAAACCAAAGCTAGGCACGTTTTCTCGAGCATTTTATACTTGCACTCGTATTCCAGGAACTTTTTACTGTTCTAGTAAATAGTCCGTTCTTCTTAATCAACTGTCTGGGCAGCATAGCCCCCATGGCTGTCTCGGTCGTTGTTAGGTATAACGACAAAGGCAAACCGGGTTGAGGTGGCATTAATACTGGCGGCGCAGACAGAATCTCCTTGATTTTATTGAAAGCCGCTTGACATTTATCGTCCCATTGTGTTCGTTCGCCAATCTTCAGTTTCTTGAAAATGGGTTCGCATACCATTGTTAACTTTGAAATAAACCGACTAATGTATTGGACTTTCCCGAGAAAACCCCCTTATTTCTTTTTTGGTTTTGGGTTGTTGCTTCTCGGTGATGGCCTTGATTTTAGCTGGGTCGACCTCGATGCCGCGTTGGCTAACGATATGGCCTAGTAATTTGCCTGATGTTACCCCGAAACTGCATTTTTGAGGATTTAGCCTCATGTTGTATTTGCGTAGTCGGGTAAAGAATTTTATTAGAGCCGCAATGTGCCCACTTCGGTCTTTCGACTTAACAATCATGTCGTCCACATAAACCTCCACTTCCTTATGCATCATGTCATGTAAAAGAGTTGTGGCGGTTCTTTGATAAGTGGCCCCGGCATTGATGAGCCCAAATGGCATAACGGTGTAACAGTAAGTACTCCAAGGTGTAATGAAGGTGGTCTTACTCATGTCTTCTTCTGCCATTTTGATCTGATTGTATCCGGCATACCCGTCCATGAATGATAGGAGGGCATAATCGGTCGTGTTATCCACCATTATGTCGATGTGCGATAACGGAAAATCGTCTTTTGGAATGGCCTTATTAAGGTCCCGGAAGTCTACACATACCCGCACCTTGCCGTCCTTCTTGGGTACCGGCACGATGTTTGCAACCCAGTCTGGATATTCAGACACTTGTACAAAGCCCGCTTTGAATTGCTTGTCAACTTCTTCTTTGACTTTGAGAGACATTTCGGGCCTCATTCTTCGGAGCTTCTGTTTTACCGGTTTACACCTATCTTTGATGGGTATACGGTGTTCAGGTATTTCCAGATCTATCCCCGACATGTCCTTGTAGGACCATGCGAAGATATCCTTGAATTCTTGGAGGAGGTCTGTGAATTGTTTTCTCTCCTCAGGATCTAAGGACAAACCCAACTTAACCATCTGGGGCTCTAAAGTGATTTCCACGTTGATGGACTCGGTTTCTTCAATTACCGGATCTCGGGACTCCCTTTGTTTGAGTTGCTCGATCAGATGAAGCGGCAGAGGTACCTGTTCGTCAGGTTTCTCAATGTCATTGCATATAAAATTTTTGAAATTGAAGGAATTTTGGAAATAAGACAAGTCGTAAGCGGAACGGTTTTCGTTATTATTAATAGTAAATTTGGAAAAGAGCTCGAAAAGAGCGGCCATCTGATCGCTGATCAGTGGCGGGATAGGGAGTGCTCTCGAGACAGGCCCCAGACTCCAGTGGGAGTGGCTAAAGGAAGTGTGGCTACAGACTCGACTCTAGCACTGGACCTTCTAGACTTGGATTCAGACTCGGACTCGAACTCAGTATCCGGCAAGTCTCCCTCGCCGGTGGTCAGCTTCTAGACTCGTCCTTGGCTAACTGTCCACTTGATGGCCTTCCTCCAGGCCTTTTTCCCGGTGTCTGCACTAACTTTGGAGATCAGCTTATTTGGGTCAAACCGATTGTTGCGAAGGATCAGGTTGACTAGATCTTCTTTTGAAGAAGGGATGGCCTTATCTTCTCCGAATAGAAGCCCCAGCACGGGCTCAGAGTTATTTTCACCTTTCTTGGATTCGGCCTGAACGAGGGTGAATATATCATAGGGGATGAAATTGCATTCCCGAGCTGTTTTGGTCTCCGGATATGTGATAGTGGGCTGGTATAGCCCCACTTGAATAGCCCCGAAAACTGGTGTAACGAAGTAATCGGTTAGCTTTGGGCTATAAGGGCCCAAGTCGGTGCCCTTGATGATGTTGATGGCCCTTTGAATACCGGCCCGGACCACGTTTTCCGGGGTTATAGCATACCCCAAGCCGAATCGTGATTCGCCGTCATTTAGGACCTCGATGATCTTCCCGGCTGGAAGATATGGTCTCGAGGTAGCCCCCGGTAAGTAGCCCAAGTTCTGTAGCATCGTATCGATGCTAGTAGTAAAGTAGGGCCTGAAGAGATATTCCTCTTCCATCATTCCCACGAAATCAAATCCTCGTGGGTCGGCCCGGCCCATAGCGTTGCAGCTTGCTACGGTAATGGGAGTTGCCTCCAGTGTGATGACACCGTCTTGAAGTGGCATCTTGACCTTTCTATGGAGGGTAGAGGACACGGCCTTGACCGTATGGATCCAAGGCCTTCCAAGCAGCAAGTTGAAGGACGAGGTGACATCAATCACCTGAAACTCCAGTTCTTTCTCGATTGGGCCCATTATGACTGTTAGTTTAACGGCCCCGGCGACCGGTTTTGGGCTTCCGTCAAAAGCTTGGATAGTTTGCGCCGTTGGGAGGTAGTCGGCCTCGGTAATGCCGAGGGCCTTAGCGGTCCTCAGGGGAAGGACATTTACAGCGGACCCGTCGTCGATTAGGGTCATTGGGAGGTACTTCCCTCGGCAAATGACCGTGATGTATAGGGCCAAGTTATGGTTGGGCCCGAACGGTGGAAGATCAGACTCAGAGAAGGTGATAAGCGGGCCTTCTTCTTTTGGCTTGCCCTTGAGATAGGGCATGATAGTGGCTACCATTTCAGCTGGGGTAACCTGTGAGTCGACTTTGATCTCATCGAGGGCCTTGGTCAGTGCTTCCAGATGTGCTTGCGAGCTAACCAGAAGTTTCCATATGGTTAGATCAGCTTGAACCCTCTTCAATTGCTGGACCAAGGCCATGTCGTTGCTTGCTTCCTCGAGGGTAGGCTCCGTCCTGGCAGGTTCGGTGACAGTTGTTGGGGTGGGACGCCCGGTGGTGGCGAGGTGGTTGGTGGCTAAGGCCTTAGACTTAGCTTTTCGTACCTCTTCAATGGTGATGGGGACAGCTTCCCCTTTGGCCAGGTAGACATCGCCTTCCTCATCGAACCATATCCCATTAATTTGTGGGATAAAAGGGGAGATGAGGTGTGAACAATCAATTACCTCGCCAGTGAATATGGCATGGGCGCTGAACAGGTTTTCTTTCTTGCTCGGCTCTTCTCCGGGCAATGGTATTTTCTTGCTCTCGATCAGATCTTGGATCAGATGCTTCAATTTCCAGCACTTTTCAGTATCGTGCCCATTACCTTGATGATATTGGCAATAGGCCTGGATGTTGTAGCTCTTGGATCTTTTCTCCACTGGAACTTCGGGAGTTGGGCCTATGGGTTGGATCAGGCTCTTTGAAGATAGCCTTTGTAAGGCGTCGGTATAGGTAGTCCCTATATCCGTGAATACCCGAGTTGGAGTATTCTTTTTGGATGAGGTATCCAGCAGATTAACCTCATCGAAGATGCTGCGGGTTGCCGCTGCAGGTGTGGGCTTGCTCGCAGATGAACTGGCCCCGGTAGGAAGGAAGGAGGTTCTTGACAAAGGCCTCCACTAGGACTTTCTCGCTGGGCTTATCTACCAGCTTCAAACTCTCGGCCCTCCATCTTTGAAGATATTTAGTGAACCCTTCTATGGGCTCTTGGGCCGTGACTTCCAGAGTACGCATCGTAGTCTGGATCTCTGTATTATAAGCATAATTCCGAGCAAATTCAGTCGCCACATCATCCCAAGTCTTGTACTTCTTGGAATCTAGCCTATAGTACTAGACTTTGGGATGTTTCTCAAGGGAAGAAGCGAACAAGTGTTTGAACATGGTGGATTTCACCCCCTTGACAACCATAAATTCTTTGAAGGCCCGGATGTGATGGAGAGGGTCTAATTGAATTAAGACGAAATAATTTATTTCGTGTCACGATTTTTAGGGAACCGCGCAACCCGCGCGAGAGGGGCGCAACTCGGGTGGCGGACTGTTCTTGAGCCCAACTTTTCGTTACTCATTGTAACCGGTGCTTGATTATAGGACCAATACCGAATACTTGGAGTAAATTTATAAAAAGATTTTGTGAGTCGTTTAAATCGAACAAGAACGAAAAAGGTCGCCTTACCAATCAAATCGGCCTTTAAACATTTACAAACACGACACGATCGATTCCCAAACGGAAACACCGGTGCCCGCACCCGTCTAGTACAAGTCCGGATCGTCATCCGAATCGAGGTCCGAAACATTGCCCCGTACGCGAGATTGGACCGGCCCCCGATAGGGAGGGGGCCGCGTGGGCGGATGCCGCCACACGTTGAAAACTGGGTCGGTCCCGCGCAGGTGCGCACGGGGCGCTGGGCGGTGCAGACGGACGTCCACAACCGCCACTGAGCCAAACGGGACGGAAGCCACCCCTGAAGAGATAACCACAGAAAAGGTTCTCGTGAAGCAGCTAAAGAAGACCCGAGTTGACCTCTCTATATGGCAACTCTTGGTTAGCTCACAAGAACACCGAGAGGCACTCACTAAGGCCCTCGATCAAGTTAAGATCTTCTCCTTAGCTACACCTGCTGAAATGGTAACCACGGTCCTTCCCCACCTGAAAGGCAAAGCTAAGAAAGAAGGCCCGCTCATCACCTTCTCCGAAGCCGATCTACCACCGTTCGGGGCTACCCACAATCTAGCCCTTTACATTACGGTAATCTGTCGCGGAAAATATCTTCCGATGACCCTGATCGATGATGGGTCCGCAGTCAACGTCCTCCCCTTGAGGACCGCTAAAGCCCTCGGCATTACCGAGGTCGAGTATATCCCGACTTCTTAGACCATCCAGGCTTTTGATGGGAGCCCGAAGTCGGTAGCTGGGGCCGTGAAGCTGACTATTATAACAGGCGCAGTAGAAAAAGATCTAGAATTCCTGGTGATCGATGTCACCTCATCCTTCAACCTGCTCCTAGGAAGGCCATGGATCCACGCCGTCAAAGCGGTATCCTCCACCCTTCAACGGAAAGTCAAGTTGCCCTTACAAGATGATGTCATCACTTTAGCGGCGACCTCTATAACCGTGGCCAACTGTAATACCACGGACCAACCAAACCTCTGGGGGGTTCAATTTCATAGGAATGATAGAAGAGGAGTATCTTTTTAGACCCTACTTCAGAACTAGCATCGACACGATGCTGCAAAATCTAGGGTATCTACCGGTGGCTACATCCCGACCCAGTCTTCCAGCTGGGAAGATTATCGAGGTCCTTAAAAATGAAGACTCGCATCTAGGCCTCGTTATGCCGCAACTCCGGGCTACATTATTCGATCAGGTATTGAAAGAGCCTGCAACCTCATTAAGGGTATCTACTTGAGCCCTTATAGCCCACGACCAACCGACTACTTCGTCACACCGGTATTCGGGGCTGTCCAGGTTGGTCTGTACCAACCCAATGTTGTGCACCCTGGGACCCACTTGGCCCAGGACTGTAACTACATTCTAGATGATGTCTTCGCCCTCGTCTAATCGAAAGATCCTAACAACGGTGAGCCCGTCCTAGAGCCACTTTTCGGAGAGGAAATCGCGGCCCCAACGCCAAAGGAAGACCTGGTCAACCTTATTCTTCGCAGCAATAGGTTTGACCCAACTAAGCTAATCTCGGATGTTGGCTCCGAGACAGGAAATAGGACATGGAGAAAACCGATCAAGTTGACCAACAATCAGGGCCGAGTCTACAAGCTGATCACCGGAGAAGGAGAAATGCCTGAGTCTGAGTCTGAGTCTGAGTCGAAGTCTGAGTCTAAGTCTGAGAATGATGCAAGAGAGTCCGGTGCTAGAGTCACTCCTATAACCACCCTTCTCCCTTTAGTTACTCCTATTACCGGTGCTCCGGGGTCCGTCCCGAGCACCTTATCTATCCTGCCTCTGACCAACGATCAGATGGCCGCTCTCTTCGAGCTATTTTCAAAATTTACAATCGATAATAACAACCGTTCTACTTACGAATTGTCTTATTTTCAAAATGCTTTCAAATGCAAAAATGTTTTATGCAATGACATTGAGAAACCCGACGAACAGGTACCCCTACCACAACTGGTCTAGCAACTAGAGCAGAGGGAGACCCGGAATCCGGTAATCGAGGAAACCGAGTCCATAAATGTGGGAACAACCTTAGAACCTCAGATGCTTAAGATAGGGTTATCCTTAGATCCCGAGAAGAGACAACAGTTCACGAACCTCCTCCAAGAATTCAAAGATGTCTTCGCATGGTCCTACAAGGACATGTCGGGGATAGACCGGGAAATAGCCGAGCACCGCATACCAATCAAAGACCGGTTCAAGCCGGTTAAACAGAAGCTCCGCCGAATGAGGCCCGAATAGTCCCTTAATGTCAAGGAAGAAGTCGATAAACAATTCAAAGATGGCTTCATACAAGTGTTCGAAGATCGGGACTGGGTTGCAAAAATCGTGCCGGTTCCTCAAAAGGACGGTAAGGTGCGCGTCTGCGTAGATTTTTGGGATCTTAACAAGGTGAGCCCGAAAGACAATTTTCTGTTACCACACATCGACATACTGGTGGATAACACAGCTGATCATGCCCTTCTATCATTTATGGACGGGTATGCCGGGTATAACCAGATAAAAATGAGAAGATATGAGTAAGACCACCTTCATTACACCTTGGGGTACTTACTGCTACACCGTCATGCCATTCGGTTTTATCAATGTCGGTGCCACTTATCAACGAACCGCTACGACTTTATTACATGACATGATGCATAAAGAAGTAGAAGTTTATGTGGACGACATGATCGTCAAATCTAAAAACAGGGAAGGTCATATCACCGCTCTGAGAAAATTCTTTACCCGACTACGCAAGTACAACATGAGGTTAAACCCTCAAAAGTGTGGTTTTGGGGTAACATCTGGCAAATTACTGGGTCATATCGTCAGCCAACGTGGCATCGAAGTCGATCCATCTAAAATTAAGGCCATTACCGAGATGCAGCCTCGTAAAACCGAAATAGAAATAAGAGGGTTTCTCGGGAAAGTCCAGTACATCAGCCGGTTCATTTCAAAGTTAACCATGGTATGTGAACCCATTTTCAAAAAACTGAAGATAGGAGAACGAATACTGTGGGACGACAAATGCCAAGTGGCCTTCGATAGAATCAAGGAAATCCTGTCTGCTCCGCCAGTCTTGATGCCACCTCAACCCGGTTTGCCTTTGTCGTTATACCTAACAACGACCAAGACAGCCATGGGGGCTATGCTAGCTCAGACGGCTAACTCCGAAGAACGGGCTATCTACTACATTAGCAAAAAGTTTTTAGAGTATGCATGCAAATACACCATGCTCGAAAAGACGTGTTTAGCTCTTGTCTGGGCCACTAAAACGCTTCGACATTATATGCTCATCTACGATGTGCAGGTGCTATCTAAGATGGATCCAATCAAATACCTCTTCGAAAAGCCCATCCTCAATGGTAGAATGTCAAGATGGACCCTAATGTTGGCAGAGTTCGACTTAAAGTTCGTGGAGTAGTTAATAGCCATTAAAGGCCGGGTAGTAGTCGAGTTCCTCGCCGATAGTCCCGTATCCGAAGAAGGACACACCGACACTTGGTCCTTCCTAGATGAAGATATTTTCCATACCGATACCGAAACATGGGACTTGTACTTTGACGGGGCATCCAATTTCAGAGGATTCGGAGTCGGGATTCTTCTAATCTCGCCAAAAGGGGAACATACTCTCGTTTCCATCAAATTGGACTTTGATGTTACTAATAATGCCGCTGAGTACAAAGCATGCATCCACGGGCTACAAGCCGTCACCGACTTGGGGGTCACAAACCTCCGAGTACACGGTGACTCATCCCTGGTCATTAATCAAGCGCTTCAAAAATGGAAAACTCGAAACGCTAATCTTGTGGCCTACCAGGCACGAGTAAGGGATCTCGAGAAACAATTCCAAAAGGTAGAGTATATATACTCACCTCGGGAAGAAAATCAGTTTGCATATGCACTCTCAAAATTGGCATCTTTGTGGAATATTCCCGATCACTTGACCAGAATGTCGCTTTGCTTCGAAAGACGGTCCGAGCCGGCGTACATCCACGACATCGAAGAAATCGAGATACCTGGTTCCGAGCCATGGTATCAAGTTGTGTTAACATACCTAACAACCGGGGAATATCCTCTCGAGACCGACAATCGAGCCAAGAAAGCCTTACGAAGGCTAGCAATCCAGTTCGTCCGTACCGACAACAGACAACTATACAAAAAGACGGCACAAGGGGCTCTTCTCCTATATGTTGATAAAATCAAAGCTGAAAAGGTTATGGCCGAAGTACACGATGGTGAATGCGGTCCACATATGAATGCCCAGATGCTAGTCCGAAAAATCATGAGGCTCGGGTATAACTGGAATAGCATGGAAACTGACTGCTAGTTATATGTTAAGCATTGTCATAAATGTCAAATCTTTGCCAATGTTCAGCATATGCCATCATCCCTATTGTATACCATGACGTCGCCTTGGCCATTTTTGACATGGGGTATCGACATAATCGGGAAGATAAACCCTTCGGTTACCGGTGGATATTGCTTCATTTTGGTAGCCATCGACTATTTCACAAAATGGGTCGAAGCTGAATCTTACCGTATTCTCAATGCCAAGCATGTTGCCAAGTTTATCCAAAACAAGATAATATGCCGGTATGAGATCCCGCACGAATTCATCAGTGACCATGGGACCCACTTTCAGGCCGAGATAGCGGCCCTGCTGACCAATTATAAAATTCAAAGGCATACATCTTCTCCATACCGACCCCAAACAAATAGAGCGGTAGAAGCGACTAATAAGACGATTGTCACCATACTCAAAAAGATGGCTGATAATTACCGGGATTGGCCCGATAAAATACCTTTTGCACTATGGGGATACCGGACGTCAATCCACAAAGCAACCGGTGCAACGCCGTATTACTTAACATACGGAATGGAGTTGGTCCAGCCGGTCGAGCTGGAAGTGCCGTCTCTTAGGATCCTATTGGAAAGTCAAGTACCTGAAGCTGATTGGGTTCAAGCACGGTATGACTCGCTAGTCCTGTTAGACGAACGACAATCTCGTGCCCTCAATAACATCCAGATATATCAGAAGAGGATCCAACGGGCCTTCAATAAAAGGGTGAGGCCTAGGAACATTAAAGAAGGGGATTTAGTTCTCAATTCTGTTCGAGCCTTATTACCAGTAGACCCGAGGGGAAAATTCAAACCTAATTGGGCCGGGCCATATTTGGTGAAGGAGATTCTATCAGGCGGAGCTGTGATGCTGAGAGACCTGGACGGGAATGAGTTTCTCGACCCAACCAACCTGGACCAACTGAAGCGTTACTACCCTTAAGCCCTTTCTCAATGTCATTAGCAAAGTTTATTGAAATCGTTTTTTTACATAAACTTTCCAAAAGGAAGTAAAAAGCTAGAATTATTTATTCTACTGTTGTAAACATCTTGAACCAATAATCTTGGTGTATTTCGAGATTGCAAATTTATAAAAGTCTGAACTACGTTTGGTTTGATTCCACTAATTGTGGATACGTAGGCAGCCCCTCAAAAGGGCACAACCACTGCAATCAAGAAAAGACAGGAACGGTTTAAATAATAAACTTCCTTTATTTATTGCTAAAAATCCGATAAACTCGGAAAAATTACAAATTGCAAAAAAAAAAAATCAAAAAATCCAAAAAAAAGCACACGACACTAAAAAAAGATTTAAATAAAAAAAACTAAGGCTCGGTATTTAGGGCATCTTGCCCTTTCCCTTGTCCTTCGCTTCTTTTTCTGTCCACTGGCGACGACGTAGAGATGAGCGTTCCCGAATCACCACAGGAACCTCCTTGGCACGGACTCGTTTCTTCGAACTCGAGTCCTCAGTCGGCCCAAGTCGGGCCCTCTCCTTTTCTGGTAACCCGTCTCGTGGGCCCAGTCGGTCTTGGGCCGCCAGTCTCGGCCCGAGCCTTTTCTCTAAGTCTGTCCGGGGGCTTAGTTGACCATGTGAGCCGCTGGCACCGGTCTCTTTAGCTCGAGTCTTAGTCTTTGATTCGTGACCTGACTCTAATCGAACAAGGGTAGCAGGAGTCTCTCCTTCGTCAAAGAAACCCCTATTATCTTTCACCGTCTCCTTGTGAACTAAGTCCAGAGTTTCACCAACCTTCAAAGCCTTACGGGCCTCCTCATACTCCTTGGAAATCCATTTTTGATATGATTCTGAAACCAAAACAGATTGGCAAGGGCGGGGTATGGTCCATATGGCACGGGTAAACCGACGTTGTAGCCACGTGTCACACATAGCGTCCGTCAATTGGAGCGAAACGCTAATAATTGCCTTAGTCTTGGGGATTCCTTGAGACGAACCGAATTGCCTCAAAATGCGGTCCGGATAAATTTGGACGGTCCAGTCCACCGATAGAATCACCAGGTAACAAGCTTTGTCTCTCTTGGCTAGCCCCGTCAATTTTGAAAGAGACCACCAGGAAATGGACCACATAATCAAGGGTCCACCATGGAACTTCAGCCCTTCGTCCTTATAAGTTCGGTTTATGTAGTGACTCGAGCTTATTCGCCGTCTCCTTGAGCTAATTTGACTGCTGCGGTACATGGATATACTCACCGGGGGCTCTATGATCGATAGGCGCTCGGATAACCAGATCCGAAAAAAAAAAAAGAGTTTTCATAAGCAAATTTGGGCTCCGCTGGCAGGCACTCGATCGAGCGTCACGCCTGACTCGATCGAGTGGACTAACTAAAGTCGAACAGACGAGTTTTATCAAGGTCACTCGATCGAGTGACGGGTCTACTTGATCAAGTGGCCCCTGTACTTCAGAATTTTGAAAAAAAGAAAAAGAAAAAAGTAGAAAACCGTAAAGGTATAGCTGCAAAAGACGGGTACTTCCCGTCAATTGTCGGTCCGGGTCAAGTCTTCTAGCATCAAGGCCCATGGTGATCTCCCCGGTTGTCAGCCAAGCCGGGCTGTGACCCGTCTCCATCAGATCTACTATGCCAATCAGTCTGATTTGGCCCAAGCACGAGTCAGCATCCATTTTTCCCTCAAAAACATATTGATGCAGCATACAAAAGGCAAAAGCCCTACGCGTATGGGTGGGAGTAACTCTTACGCCGCCAGAATCCATGAATTTATCGGCGAAGTCAAATAAAGAACCAGAATCTCCCCGCACCATGCGATCCGTCTTAGCGTGGGACAGGCCAAGAAAATCTCTTAATCTCCTCCTTGGGCCAGGATAAAACGAAGGAATAGCAGGACGAGCATTGGGACACCAACCGCCAATAGCTGCAATTTCTTCAGGAAGAGGACATATTTCTCCTCGAGGGAACACAAAAACGTGTTGGGTAGTATCTAGGGGTGAACAGAAAAATCCGATACGGTTTTATTATTCGTATACGATACGGTATACGGTTGCAATTATACGAATTTCTGTATATCCGATACGAATATCCGGATATACGATATGGTTTTCCTTAAAACCGTAGCGGATACGTATCGGGAAAAATTGAAACCGGATATCCGGTTTCCGATCCGGTTGTATAAAAACAATAAAAAAAATTAAAAATATATCCTAATATGAATTATACAAAAAGAATTTAGAACTCACAAACTATTCTCAAAGATAAAAAAAATAAAGGTATTTATGAATTTATAATATTAACGGATGAAATGTACTATTTTTATTGAATAGTGGTACCGTAAGACATATGTACCATATTTTTTTGAGTTTTTTTTAATGTTTTTTTCTTGTATTAATTCATATAAAACGTAACGTTACTTAAAAATCAACTAACTACTCTTAATTAAAAGTAAAAAAAATGTTTTAAAAAATAGAAAAATAGAAAGAAAATATAAAATCGGATACCGGATATCCGAAACCCGGATATTCGGTTTCCGGATATACGGAAAAAGCGGATCGGATACGGATGGAAAAATTTGAGATTTTTAAAACTGGATATCTGATCCGGTTTACAAAACCGGATCGGATATCCGGTATTGCTCGCCCCTAGTAGTATCCCAAAAGGTTAGACAGGCATCCAGGAATGTGAATCAACCCTAAGTCGTTCGAGCGGGAATAAAGCAGTAATTCCCATTTGGTTCAGCTGAACCTTTTCTTCATCCCGGAAATATTATGACCATGCCTAAAGCATTGCAGTCAAATTCTCGATACCCATAGCAGGAACTTTTTCTTAAAAGTCTAAAAGATTTTGAGAAAGGAAGAAAGAAACTTGAGCTGAGATACAGAAAATTGAAGCAGGAACCCTCTATTGATAATAGAAAATCCTTCATTAATTGCCTTAGGAATAGGAATTCTTATCGTATTTCCTAATCCATATAGGCATGGCTTAACCCAAGGCTTTAGGAATCCTTTTCAAAGTCTGATACAGGAATCGAGTCATCCCGAGCATTCTCATTTTAAAATTTTTTCAAAGTTTCAAAATTTCAAAATTTTCAAAAAATTATTTTTTTCCCCAGCGTGAGTCGTTGTTTTGCTTAGAGGTTACATACGAATTGCTATGTGTCAGCATACAGGTACACCCAGGACTCCAGAAGGAATCGCCTCGCAACTCATTAAACTCCCCAGCGGAAAACACGGGATGTGTTTGCAAACGGGCACATCAAGGGCTTCTTAGGCAAGCTCCCGCGCCGCACCAAGATGGGATGTATCCACATACAGATACACCCAAGGCTTCCAAAAAACAAGTCCCCACGAAGCTATTAGCATCAACTCAGGTATTATTTCTATCCTATGGCTGGCGAGCCCTTCACGCGAGTCTAATGGACTATAAACGACCCAATCAGAAGTTTGCTAGGTCTTAATCCTCGATTGGCCTAGTAGCTACTCAGACTTTTCGCCTTATCCAAGCCTCAGTCAGAGTGGGGGCTTTGTAGACACCCACATTTTGACCGCCAGGTGTCTATAATAGTTTCCAAAAGACACCCGATGATGATCAGACGTAAACATGACTTAATACGCTTGATTTTGGACTCAGAATCAATAGTTATTGGCGCAAGCTTTTAGCAGAGTAAAAATCTCACAAAACCAACCTCAAATCCAGGCCCAGTGAGTCATTTCCAGTCAAACAAGACGAATTTGGGTCAAAACCGACACCAAGGGCAAAATCGTCTTTTAGTGACTGGGTCAAACCCCGGTCAAAGACGTTTCCGAGGCAGAAAAATCAGTCATGCAGCTTTCAACAAGTCCGATTTGAAGTCAAATGATAAAGAAAATCAGCCATGGAGAAGAATTAAGCAACTAGAACTCTCCCTTAAAGATAAAACTCGATCTTTAAAGAGAGACTCCTACCCAGCCCACACCCACTCGATCGAGTGGACCGGCCCACTCGGTCGAGTAAGCTCGTAAAACACATCCAAACCAGCGTCAGACTGGGCACTCGATCGAGTGGCCCCTTTTCCAGCTCAAACCGGATTCCTTTTTCCATCCAAAAACCGGAATCCTACTTCACCCCAACCGGTGTTTCTTCCCCTCCAAACAAGCTTTTCCTATCCAAAGACGAAATCCTATTGCATCCAAGACTACTACCTTTCCTAGCCAAAGCCGGGAACCCCTCCTATAAATACACCTCTTTGCACAACACAAAAAACACAATTACAACATCCATGATACATCTACATTCAACACAATAATTCCAATCCCGATATACACAATTTACAACCCGAAAGTCCAGCAATACTAGGCTTATTATACCCCGATGTTCCGTCTAGAAATCCTATAGGAAACCCGAGCCAAACCAATCCAGAAATACAATACCATAACTCCTCCTATATCCTCGTTACTCCAACAAAGCGCCGCTACTACTAGTCCATAACTCCTCCTATATCCTCGTTTCTAATACCGATATTATCGCAACAACTATCTAATTTTTAATACAAAACAATCATTCTTAAAATATGATACCGACTCTATAGTCGAATATCGTATCTAAAAGAATTAAATTAATCTCGCTGATGCTAAGATAATCGTCTCATAGTTCTAAAAGGACAAAATACGACGTTTTCGATGCGAAGAGAATCTATTTCATCTTAGTTTGATTTTCAAACAATTTACAGACATCTTTTCTAAAAATCACTCTGAATATTTGATACTGTTTCCATAATCAAGTGTCGAATGCAACGAGCATCAAAAATTTAAGTCGAGTATAAATTGTACTATATTTTTACACGACTTAGCAAGATTATTGACTTTTCAAAAAGCAATTTCGAAATGAAAAACAAAGCGAACCACTGTTCGTACACGGGGCACTCGATCGAGTGGCACCCGAAAAACCGGGCAGAAGCTTTTTTTGAGGACCACTCGGCCGAGTCCCTCTATGACTCGATCAAGTGGCTCCTGGTTTTTCAAAACCGTGAGTCTTTCAGCATCTTTCGAGTTTCGATAAAATTCTTTTAATGACTTCGGTCAACACGTGTCAAGTCTATCACGTGATTCATCTTTTCAAAACCGTGCATCGTATTATATTCACATCATTTATTCAATTTAAAAACCGTTATCATCCTTTTTAACTCGTTTGTTTTGTCTTTGTATCTTATTTTCGTTGTTTGTTTTATTGTACTAAAACGAACCTCGCATGCTAAAACAACTTCGACTTAGTTCAAAGATGCATTAAACGACGTAGATCAAACATAATTCACATGTTTAGTCAAAATGTTGTTTGCATGTCATTTAAACATCAAACTAACGCGCGTACATAAAAAAAGAACGATGTATAAGTAGAGGCCACTAAGTGCGGGCGGGGTTGGGTGTTCTTTGTGAACTTCCCAACACGTACCCTCACCCCTTACTCAGAACCGTGGTTTCCGGATGTCCGAAACCGTTGGCATACGAGAGTCATTCAATTCACGATTTCTGATAATGTCATAATCAGTATCGCAATGCAAAGGGACGAACCCCATAAACTCTGAAATCCAAATGGGCCGTACTTTGTGCACGGCCCACCAAGATATAGAGTGGGTTCGAAAGGGCCCGAACTCCGACAAAGTTTGGTGGCGACTCCATTTAGATTTAAATTTCAACCCGAGATCCATCTCACATGAGATTCATTCGCCTCCACAACCCCGCGCGTGGCTGCGTCGGGGTGGACCTATGTCACGTCCACACAAAGCAAAATTGAAGAAAAAGTAAAAAGGGAGCAGATTTTCAGGCATTGGCATGAATCGCACGGGCTCTATACGACTCGCACGCGTCTCTCTTGAAACAGGTCAGTTTTTTATAATTAAAAAAAACGAGAAAAAAAAAATCCAAAAATATGCTCATATCCGACTCCCTATACTCCCCTTCATCTTTCCCTCCTCCTAATCTAATTAAATCAAATACTCTTTCAAATCCTCATCACTAACTTCATACTCTTGCAAATTAACTTAAATCCCCCTATCTTTCCCTATCAAATTAAATTACCCCAAATTCAAACCTTAATCCTCTTTTTCCCCAAATCAATTTCAAAACTCATCACTATTACTACTAATCCAGTTCAAAATCACCGTCAGTTGTGCGTCGTCGCCTGGATCTGTCGCTCGTGCGCGCATAACCTGGGTCAGAGTCGTCGTCGCTGGTGGTTGCAGCCGTCCATCGTCGGTCGGAGTCTTCATCTCCGTCGGTCTCTTCCTATATTCGGCCAGTCCATTGCTGCGTGTCGGTCCGTGTTCAGGCGAGTCGTGTGGATTCAGGCAAGTCGCGTGTGGGTCTAAGTAAGTCAATGTTCGTCGTCGGTTAGTCCTTTCGGTTGTCGCCGGTGGTCCGTCGTAGTCTCTGCTATTTCTGTTCTCAGGACAAGTAACGACAAGTATCCGTTATTGAGTGTCTGTCGAGTTTGTAAGTTTCCAACTCCCTCCTCTCGCTCGCTTCTGTTGCTTCTTTGTGATTCCGCTATTGGTGCGCTGTTGTTTGTTAGTCATCGAATTTGTGCATTGTTTTTTTGTGGAGTTTAATATCCTGAGTTGTGAGAATTTCTGTGTCGTCTGGGTGTCGGCTGTTCAATTTGATGTGTGCTATAACTTGAGATTTATATTCCTTCTAGTTGAATCACACTCCAGTCATACTACACTACGTCAGAGTCGGGTGTTTGGTTAACTCTTGGTGAGTCGTCCGTCTAGTGTCCGTTTGGTGAGTTAGTTCCGAGTCGTGAGTATGTCTTGAGTAGGTTTCTGTTTTCATAGTTACTTGAATCATGGCCCCAAAGAAGCAAAAATAGACCTCGGATGACTATATGGGGTGTAAGAATTTGAGTACGAAACAGAAATCGATGTGGCGTCAAGTATTTGATCGGGTTGTTATGTCCACCAAGTTTGTTGATAATTTGGCATTGGAGAGGCTTAGAATCGGTAATGAGGTGTTGACGTTATTGACTAGTATTGGGTTAGCAGACTTTTACGATGTTTACGCGAACACGTATAAGCGTTACACACTTGAATTTTTGTCCACCTTAGATTTACATCGTGATGACGACCCTCCTCACATTACTTTTCAGCTCGGCGATTCGGAATGAGATTTGACTTTTACAGAATTGAGGAAGGCGTTGAGTATAACAACGAGAGGGGGGGAGGCGTTTCTGACCCCTACTACGCATATGATGGAGGTGTTTTGGTTGACAATTTCTGGGAGTGCTTATGGGGGGCACATGGGTCCATCGGGGCTAAGAATGCCGATATTCATCACCCCGCTCTTCGTTATGTTCACCGACTTTTGAAATCTACATTTCTTTGCAAAGGTGAACCGACACATTTACCTAGGGCGGATTTGATGTATTTGTGAGCCATGGTGCCCAAATGCTTAGGAAACCCGGATTGCCTCGATATATTCTTAACATGTTGTGAGAAGCACCAGAAAGCGGTCTCGAGGAACATTTCGTTGGGTCGTATGGTTACTCTTCTAGCTCAATATATTGGCCTACTCAAAATGACGGATTCTTCAGTCGTAGGGGATATTACTATCAATCTGAAGTTCATGGAGAGTTGTTCTATGATTGCCCGACCACTTATTGGCTCCCACCTAATCTGGACAATCAGCACATCTCACGGCCATTTCATTATTTTGCCTCGTCCCGATGGGAAACCGTTATCGTTGGGGCCTAATGCGGATGCATTTTACCTTCCTCATGATGCGGAATTTCCTAGGTCGACTACCGAGTCTAGTGCCCCGGTTGTGGATGAGCCCGAGGTCGCTTCTGATTTTGATCGTTGGAGCGCTTAGCGCGAATCAATAGAAGATAGAGTGGAAGAATCTGTTGACAATAGTAGGTTGGTCGCTGAGTTCGGTCGGTGTATGAATCGATTGCAATTGAAGTTGCATCCTAATGACTACTCGGAACCATCTCTCGGGTTTTATGAAGAGCTTGCAGCCTGTGCGCAAGCCAGATCATCTAGGAGAGCGGCACGTGAGGCTAAGTCACGTGACGCCGGCTCCTCTTCTCACTCTTGCGCCCCGAGGTATTTCTCTTCCTATCTCTTTTATTGTCCTTAGTTCACACATTGGAGGACAATGTGTTATTCAAGCGTGGGGAGGGAAATTATCTCATTGTATATAGTAGTTATTTCGTATTACGTCGTTTGTTTGAAAAAAAAAAGAAAAATTACTGAAAAGAAAAAAAAACTGAAAAAAAAAAAACAAAAAGAAATAAATAATCCTAGCTAGGTGAAAACCCGAAAAGGGCGCCTAAGCAAGAATGGGGAATGTGGTCGAGGACGGAGTAAAAACCCGAAAAGGCGCTCTGGGTAAAAAGAAAAATTGAATTGCGTGCCACGAGAGTAGTGTCAGAAAAAATGAAAACTGGAGTGAAAACCCGCAAGGGCAGACGCTTTAGGGAAAATGAGGGAATTAGAAAAAAATCACTACTACGTTCTCAATTTCTTGGTGTTGTCGTCATAAGAAGGGTGACAAAGAAGGTCGGAAGGGTAGGATAGTTGGCTAAGGTTACAAGAATCGTGGTGCGGTGTAGACGTGTAGTCATAGCACTATATTCTTTGCGATTGGTGATATTTGTTTGGTACATTGAACTATTCGAGGCGTTTAGGATTGATCACATGTGTGGGTTGTGGAATATTGTGGTATACATTTTTACCACCGATGACATTTGTAGCACATGTGATCCGTTCTAGGATTGGAGAAATAAGGGGCGTTAGATGTGGATTTTAGCTTATCTTTCTTTTCTACTGTTCCTTGTTTTGATGAATTGGATCGATGATAGTAGTTTGTTATTGGGTGTGTTAATTCAATTGAGCATTTGGGTTGAGTTTCATTAGACTGTTGGATTAGCATATGCATTGTCTCATAACGAAGGAGTTTGGTGGAAGACGAGTGAGGGCCGGTCTATGTAATGTTATTATTGTGCATTTTGAACCGGTGACGGTTTTGTTTAAGGCGTTCTTCTAGTTTTACTCGAGGACGAGTAAAGGTTCAAGCGTGGGGATATTTGATAGGCCGTATTTAGTCGTATTTATTACGACGATTTTGGTGTATTTTGTTGAGCTAAATCGTTTGTCTTGTATGCATTTGTGTCAGTTTGGTATGAATGTAATATAAGCTATTTTGAGGATTCTAATCATTGGACCGTTGATTTGGGCCAAGAGTGAATGAAAAATGCAGGAAAAGAAAGCCAACTTGATGACCCGGAACGATAAAAACGAAGAATCGCGTGAATCAGTAGCAGCCCTGTAGGCGAGTCGCCCCACGTCCACGCGAGTCGTGTGATCAGGCAATTCACGCGACAGTCATGCGGGTCGCCCGGATCTCTGAAACTACTTATGCATCTCGTCCTATTCCGTGATGCTTTGCTACATTTTTAAGACTTTGGTTTTAATTAGAAAACTTTATTATTACTAGGATGTTTTTATTATTTTATTATTAGTAGTAGACTAATTAAGCTTAGTTTGGGGAGATTCGTTATTGACATCTCATCTAGTTTTACGTAACCTGGAGAAGAAAGGGAGGACCTTCGAAGAACCCTATTTTTTCATCTCAAGTATGTGTAACTAATCTTCTCTACTTAGATTCAAGCCTTTGAAACTCTCAAGAAACGTTTGTGAGTTTGAATATTTTGATTGTTAATCTTGATTATTATGAATTGCTTCGTTATTAATTTCATGAATGTTGTTGTTAATTGCTAGGTGTACAACTAGTACTTGATTTCATCGTTATATTGTTAGTATCGTTAATTGAGTAGGATTTATTGATTACCTTTACATTAGTAACAACTAGGAATTAATATTGAACAAGATATGTTGGTATTAATACTTAGAATACTTAGAAGCGATTCATATAAATATCTAAGGCGCGACTGGATTGTACGCACTATTTATTCTCTATCGAATTCTCACATCTATATTACTTTCGCCTAATTGAACCTGGAACTGGATTGTTCAGGTTGTTTTACGGCTAGGGTTATTTAAGAACGGGATTCGGTTTAGTTAACTATTCATAACAGAATTGGAATTTTATGGTCACGATAGAGTAGTCAAGGTTATTAATGGAAACCGTCTTACGATGATCAATCACTATTGAGTGTGGATTTGTGCTTGTGTCTGAGTTCCTTTCCATCATTTGATATTTCAAGTTATTATATATGATATTTGATTGGGGTCGGCAGCCTGACACCAATCGCCTGCCAGGCAGGCCCCAGAAACACCCCCATCAAGTTTAAAAGGCCAGTCCCTGGCAAGAAGCTGAAACAAGAGCATAAAAACGCTAAGGATGGCAGTCGGCCGCTGGGACCATAAGCCATCCCAGCCTGCTGGAACCTAGCAGCCACTGCCCGAGGTCCGCCTGCCCTGGGGAAGTCCCTGGTCAACAGGGTCAGGACCCCCAGAGGCCCTCCCGTCATTTCGCCTAAGGTAATTAGGAATGGGTGGATGAGAAGCCGCCACTTGTCACTTCCTTATCCAACCATTCCTCTCCCACTTCTCTTTCTTGTGGGAAGGTATAAATACTCAACCCTTTCCCCCAAGAAAGGGGTTGGATTTTCTCTCTCTAGACTCTCACTCCTAAAAAGCCACCTAGTTCCTCACGAGCTAGGTTCATCAAGGCATTCCACGGACTGACTTAGGCATCGGAGAGGGTTCCCTCGGACAACCTCCGAGGCCCTGTGCGCTCATTGTGCAGGGAGCAAGCCAACTCCGCCGGGAAGGTCCGATCGCGGGAGCGGGACAAAGGAGAGGCTTAGGAAATCAGACGATCAATTGTTCACCAACGACTCAATTATACAACCCGGATTCAGAGCCGGGTTAATTGTTTCCGTGACCGGAACAATTTGGCGCCGTCTGTGGGGAAGAAGGGTTGTGCTCACGAATTACCCACAAAAATCAACCACTCATAATCACAAAAAACTAAAACAATCATGCCAGAAATCATTGATGCCAGTGCAGGGACGGGTCCGACGGTCCCACCGGTGACCCCCCTGTATGGTATGCCGCAGTCGGAGAGGGTTCCTCCTGCCACAATCCTAGGGGTAGGGGGAACCAGTCTCCTCGGCGGACCAAACGCTGCTGTAACACCTGAGTTGGGGACACACCCTGGGCACGCTCTGAATCTGACCCCAGCTCAGATGGCGCAGACAGCCACTTTCTTCTCTGCAATGCTGAACCAGGAGTTCACTCCTGAGGACTTGGTAGGCAGGGTCGCATCGGCCCCCAGGCAACCATCCTCAATCAGTAGGGATGGAGCTGGGGGCACGAGGCGGACCGCCGTCAGGAATGCTCAGAGGAAAGCAAGAAAGACGGCACAGGCGTATGCACATGTACAAAGGCGCATTACCACCGGCAACCCGGAGCCACCTGTCCAGCAGGCGTTCTCCATTCACACAACAGAATCAGCGTCTGGAGAACAGAGAGGCTTATCCCGGGAATTACAGGAGCGAATGAGGCCCAGGGAGCCCATGTCAAAACGCCTGGGAGAAAAGCCAGGCGGGGTTTTCTCCAGGCTAACACCGGCGGCCAAAGAACAGTCAGCCCCTGGTTTATCCCAAAGCCTACAGTCAAGGCTCAACCGGGGGCAACCGCTCGAATCTAAGTATCACCAGGGTGAGAGCTTCTGTCACTCTCAGAGGAAGAGACCCAGGCAAGTCTCCCCTGAGACAGAAGATGAAGCAGCAAGCAGGCCGCCTCCTAGGCACCGCTCCCCCAGTATGAGGAAACCGACCCATAGACAATGGGATACTCATGGTAACCTATCTGGGGAAAGCAGGTCACAATTGGTAGGCAGGCCCACAAAAACCCCACTTCATCCTGAGGTACAAGAATACCCCATTCCAAAAATTAAAATGCCCACCATTAAGTTTGATGGGACAACAGACCCAGAAGACCACCTGGCGGCATTTGAGAGCCACATGGGCATGTACGACGTAGATGATGCCATCTGGTGCAAAGTTTTCCCAACCACCCTGGTAGGGCTTGCACAAGGATGGTTCAGGGACCTCCGCCAGGGGTCAGTCAGGTTCTTCATAGAGTTGGCCGAGATCTTCCTCGAACAATATGCTGGGAATAAAAGAAGACGCCTCACTCGTTTCGATCTTATGACCCTAAAACAGAAAAAGGGTGAAAGTGTAAGGGAATACCTGAGAAGGTTTGATCTATCCTACCAGCAGGTCAGGGAGATCGATGATTCCACCGCCGCCTATGCCCTGACAATCTCCCTGCTTCCAGGGGAAATGAAAAATCAGATGATCAGGGCCCAGCCATAAACCTTGGCCATGGCCAGGAAAATTGCGGAAGGGTTCATTCTGCAGGAGGAGTTCCACGGCCTGACGGATACCCCAGCAGGCCAAGCAAGGCCGCAGGGGGGACCGCAGGGTGGGCGTGGCAGAAATGAGCCAGGCAAGAGAGAAGAGGGAGACACTACCAAGAAGGAGCGCACTGTCTACCAGTCCAGGTTTGACAGTTACACTGCCCTCAACAAACCCAGGGCGGAGATCTTTGAACTAGAAAAGGAAACCGCTAAGTGGAATCGCCCGAACAAGCCTCGCAGCCCAAAAGGAGACCCCAAGAAATTCTGCACCTTCCACGACTGCATAGGCCACACCACCGAGGAATGTCGCCACCTGAAAGACGAAATCGAGAAGTTAATCAGGAACGGATGGTTGGCCAACTGCGCAGCCAAGAATAAGCCTCAGAAAGAAGTATCTGAGAAACCTGAAGGGTCAGGGCAGAACCGCATGGTGATCCACGTAATATCAGGGGGCACTGAGGGCCAGCTCAGTCAAAGAGGCCAAAAAAGACAGATGCGTGAACTAAGGAACCAGATCTGTTATGCTGAAAAAGCAGGAAGTCCAAGAGGAGTGACATTAAGCATCACCCCTGAAGATGCAGGGCGCGTAGTATACCCGCACAGTGATCCTTTGGTGCTGTCCCTGGAGATCAGCAACCACATTGTGCGGAGGTGCATGGTAGACACTGGCGCATACACAAATCTACTGTACAAGGACGCCTTCGAGAAAATGGGCCTGGAAAAAAGGCACCTACGACCTGCTCCCGGGTCATTATACGGGTTCAGTGGAGCAGGCGTGCTGCCCATGGGAGTCATAGACCTACCCGTAACCTTTGGGGAAGGCTCTACTGCCAGAAACGTCAGGGCAACCTTTGTTGTTGTGGATGCAAGATCCGCCTACAACGCTCTAATTGGCAGAGCCACCCTGGACGAAATCGAGGCGGCCATCTCCTTCAGGGCCCTCACCATAGCATATGTCACAGATTTCGGACTAGAAGGAAAAGTGCGCGGGGACCAAGAGTCAGCCAGACAATGCTACTCCGTGGCCCTGCAAACACACGAAAAAGAGAGAAAGGAAAAAGAAAGGCTGACAGTTCCCCCAGCAGGGAAGGCGAAATCCCAGTTAAGAATCAGGCGTCCGACCACCTGGAGCCAGGGGGAGAAAGCATGCTGGTAGACTTAGAACCAGGGAGGCAGGTCCAAATAGGAGCTGACCTGGAGGAGTCCTACCAGGCTGAACTGATCAAGCTGCTGAAAGAAAACAAGGACGTATTCGCCTACTCGGCAGATGAGATGCCCGGGGTTGATCCATCATGCATCGTTCACAGGCTGAACGTAAGCATGGACGCTCGCCCTGTAAAGCAGAAAAGGCGAAATATGTCCGCAGAAAAGGACGCGGCAATCAAGGAAGAAATTGACAAGCTTTTGAAAGCAGATTTTATTGAGGTCTGTGACTACCCAGAATGGCTGGCGAATGTAGTCATGGTCAAAAAATCGTCAGGCGCATGGAGAATGTGCGTGGACTTTACAAACCTCAACAAAGCCTGCCCGAAAGACTGCTATCCGCTCCCCAGAATCGACCAACTGGTGGACGCCACCAGCGGTTATACCATGCTGAGCTTCCTAGATGCCTTTTCAGGGTATCATCAAGTATACTTATGGCAGCCGGACAGGGTGAAGTGTGCGTTCATCACCAGTTCAGGCACCTACATGTACAAGATGATGCCATTCGGGCTTAAAAATGCAGGGGCCACATACCAACGTTTAGTTGATAAAGTGTTTGAGGGACAAAAAGGCAGATACATTGAGGCTTATGTCGATGACGCCATCGTAAAAAGCAAAGAAGACAGAGAGCACCTGACAGACCTGCAGGAAACCTTCTGTTCCCTACGCACCTACAAAATGAAACTCAATCCAAAAAAGTGTACATTTGGGGTCCGTTCCGGTAAATTCCTGGGGTTCTTGGTCAGCTCTCGGGGGATAGACGCCAACCCTAAGAAAATTCAGGCAGTTTTAGACCTTCCTGAGCCCAAGACCATTAGAGACATCCAGCGCCTGACGGGCCGCATGGCTGCCTTGGCGCGATTCGTCGCCCGATCAGCAGACAAGTCCACTCCTTTCTTCAAAATACTGAAAGGAAACAAACAGTTCAAGTGGGAAAACGAGCAGAAAGAGGCCTTCGAACAATTGAATGACCATCTTAAGAAGCTCCCCACCCTGGCAAGGCCAGTAGCAGGGGAAAAACTTTTCCTCTACATTGCAGTGACAAATATAACTGTCAGCGCGGTCATCTTACGGGAAGAGGCAGGCACCCAGCAACCTATATACTTCATAAGTCATGCGCTGAGGGCAGCCGAGAAAAATTACCCGATGGTCGAAAAAGCCGCCTACGCAGTCATAATTGCTGCCAGAAAACTCAGACCTTACTTTGACGCGCATCCGGTCGTGGTCCTCACCGACCAACCGCTGGAGAAAGTGTTGGAAAAGTTTGAAAAATCAGGGAGATTACTGAAATGGGCGATCGAGCTGAGTGGGCTAGGGATATCTTACCAGCCAAGAACAGCCATCAAAGCCCAAGCCTTAGCAGATTTTCTGGCTTAGTGCTCCCATTCAGGGGAAGAAGAGACCCCTGCCGAAGAGTGGGTCGTGCATACTGATGGATCCTCGACAGCCAATGGCGCAGGCGCAGGCGTCGTACTGACTAGCCCAGGGGGGATGACTTTGAGCATGCGCTCAGGTTTGTCTTCTCAGCATCAAACAACGAAGCAGAGTACGAAGCAGTACTCGCAGGCGTCAGACTAGCTAAAGCCGCAGGGGCAGAACGGATTATCCTGGCGACAGACTCCCAGCTCATCGCCAACCAAATCAATGGTGAATACGAAGCAAGGGACCAAGCAATGGCCTCATACCTGGAAATGGTGAAAGGAGAGTTATCAGGCCTGAAATCATATGAGATCAAACAGATCCCCCGCTCCCAGAACAGTCGAGCAGATGCCCTGTCAAAACTGGCAAGTTCCAGTCTACAGGACATACGGAGGTCAGTGTGGGTTGACGTCTTGCATGAGAAGTCTACCAGCCCCTATCAGGCGATTAGCACCGTGGAAGAAGGTCCGGAAAGTTGGATGACTCCCTTCATCCAATTCAAGAAACATGGTGTCCTACCATCAGACGCAGCACAAAAAAGAAAAGTACGGGCTAAACAGCCTGGTTCATACTCATTGATGGGGAACTCTATAAGAAGTCTTTTACTTATCCCCTGCTCAAATGCCTACGGGCAGATCAAGCTGCTGAAGTACTAGAAGATATCCACTCAGGGATTTGTGGACATCACATCGGAGGGAGATCACTGGCCCACAAAGCCCTAAGGGCAGGCTACTACTGGCCTACTATGCTGGCAGATGCCAAGAGCCTGACCCAGAAATGCAGAAAGTGCCAACTCTTCGCCCCATCAATCCATGCCCCGGCCCAGGAGCTCAGGCCAATCCTATCCCCCATCCCCTTCGCTCAATGGGGGATGGACATACTAGGACCCTTCACGGTGGCCACAGGGGGCAGGAAATTCTTGATTGTCGCCATAGACTACTTCACCAAATGGGTGGAAGCCGAAGCAGTGCCCAACATTACTGAGCCGGCGGTCAGAAAAGTGGTCTGGCGAAATATTATCACCAGGTTCGGTCTGCCAAAAATGTTGGTATTTGACCATGGCAGACAATTTGATAATGATCCTCTAAGAATCTGGCTGGAAAGCCACAACGTCGCAGTTGCTTATTCAGCCGTCTGTCACCCTCAAACCAACGGACAGGCAGAAGCAGCCAACAAACAAATCCTAAATGGCCTGAAGAAAATGGTGGATGACTGCAAGGGTAGGTGGGCCGACGAGCTTCCCAGTATACTCTGGTCAATCCGAACTACCAGAAAAGAATCTACAGGCCAGACCCCGTTTGGTCTGGTATATGGAGCAGAGGCATTATTACCAATTGAGGCAAGGATCCCTTCTCTACGCTCCTTACAGTACGACCAGGCTGAAAACGAGGCTGCAATGGTCGAGGCCCTGGACCTGGTAAATGAGTTAAGGGAGGAAGCCAGTACCAACATCGTTGCCTACCAGCAACGAATGAGGAAAGCCTTCAACACCAAAGTCCGTCAGAGGAACTTCCAGATGGGTGAGCTGGTTTTGAGAAAAACGCAAGCGGTTGGAAAATCAAGGGAACATGGAAAGCTAAGTGCCAACTGGGAGGGTCCATACCAAGTGACTCAAGTCCTGGGACCAGGCACATACAAAATCGCCAACCTTGAAGGGCAAGAGTTGCACGCTCACTGGAATGCGGACACCTTGAAGAAATATTACGTCTGAACAAAATTCGAAGATAGTTTTTTATTTTTGCTAAAAACAAAAGGCGGAGGACGGTCAAAGAATGTCCACGGCTCCGACCACCCAAAATGTCGCAAATTTTATAAAGAAATGAGAAAGATCCAGATTTATACTCGTTGCCTGTTCAAACTTGCGCATTCACACACAAACGAGCAGGGGGCAATAGGGGGAGGCCCCCCTGTTGCCAAAATCAGGAAAAATGAACCCCCAACAAAAAATCCAAACCTCCCTGCTTACCTCTGGGCAGGCAGGGGGCAGGCCCCCTGAGCTTCGAACAAAAGCCAGGGACAGGCCAGATCAACAAGGACTGGGGGCAGGCCCCCCAACCTTGTATAAAAAACGCAAAAACCTCCCTGCTTACCTCTGGGCAGGCCCCCTGGACTTTGAACAAAAGCCAGGGACAGGCCAGACTGACAAGGACTGGGGGCAGGCCCCCCAACCTTGTATAAAAAAAACGCAAAGGCCACCCTGCTTACCTCTGGGCAGGCAGGGGGCAGGCCCCCTGAACTTCGAACAAAAGCCAGGGATAGGCCAGAACAAGGACTGGGGGCAGGGCCCCCAACCTTGTATAAAAAACGCAAAGGCCACCCTGCTTACCTCTGGGCAGGCAGGGGGCAGGCCCCCTGGACTTTGAACAAAAAGCCAGGGACAAGCCAGATCAACAAGGACTGGGGGCAGGCCCCCCAACCTTGTATAAAAAACGCAAAGACCACCCTGCTTACCTCTGGGCAGGCAGGGGGCAGACCCCCCGGACTTTGAACAAAAAGCCAGGGACAGGTCAGACTGACAAGGACTGGGGGCAGGCCCCCCAACCTTGTATAAAAAACGCAAAGGCCACCCTGCTTACCTCTGGGCAGGCAGGGGGCAGGCCCCCTGGACTTTGAACCAAGCCCGGGACAAGCTGTGCCAGGCGCGATTAACAACAAGGAAAGACTCCCCGAATTTTAAAACAAAACTTGCCATAAAAAGCAAAGAGAAATATTCCACAAACAGGACCCATGAAGGGTAGAAGGTCTTTACAAAGTTAAAAAGAAAAAACAAAGTGGCAAATATTACAAACAAACTGGCCATAGCACTGGCTCAGCACGGAAGGATAAAAGCTTTTATAAGAAAAAAGGGAGTCACGTAGCATCCTGGTGAGCGTCGGCATCTGCCTCAGGCTGCCTGGTCGCCCGAGCTTCATTCTTAGCGGTATAAAGACTCCGGAAGGAATCCTCATCAAAGGTAGGGAACATCTCCCCTATCACCTCCATCACCAACTCCAGAGAGGAGTTGGCACCGCTCGCGAAGCTGGCATCCACTGCAGCCTCAGCCTCCTCAGCCAGGGTCTCTTTCTCCTTCGTCCATTCCCCTTTAGCCTGTTCAAAAGTCGACTTGGCCTTTGACAGCTGCTCCTCCAAGTCAGTTACTCTCCCCTTTAAATGCCCCATCTCGGCCAAAGATATATTGGCTCGGTCCAACGACTGCCGGCTCTCCCTCAGATCAGCCTCCAGCTTGGCAACCTCCTTCACAGCCATCTCCCCCTGCAGCCTCCACTGACCAGCCTGCTTCTTGGCCTCCTCTAACTCGCCCTCTTGCCTTGTCATCTTATCCTTCAAGGAGCTTATCAAGGAGACATCCCTCTCTACCATAGCCAGGCGGTCGGGAGGAGGAGCCCCGGGAGTAATTGTCAGCTCCTCATCGCTCAGGCGGCTGAGAGCCGCCAGTTCGGCAGACGCCAGCATAACCTTAGAGGTACGCTGGATATACTGAAGCACTTGATGAGAAGTTGAAGTCACCATTTTTGTAAGGCGGTCGGCCAAGACGGCTCCGGAATCAGAAAGCAAGCCTGACACGTCCACACTGTCACCAACCGTGTAGTGGAACTCTGCGTTTTCCTCTGGGAAGGGGGTACTTGGAGGCTCACGTGCAGGGCGCTTCGCCTCAGGGGTGGTAACATCCGCCTTCAGGTCCACCACGTCAGCACTAGGAGCTTCCCTGTCTCTTTTCCTCCTCAACTCCAAGGGAACACTCTCCCCAGTCCCCTCGGAATTCCCAGGCTGCGTCCCCTGCGAGATCCGAGGCCCAGCCGGAGAGGCACCCTGTTTCTGACTGGGGGAAGGTGTAGCTCCAGAAGTAACCTCCGCCTCCCCCTCATGGGTGCTAGGGGTAGGAGTCGCCGGCTTCGACGAAGGCAGCCGGGGTGGGAGAGGTAATCTTCGACCAGCGGCGAAGTCTTTTACAAGCTTCATAAGGGCTTTGCTTCCCTTCCTAAAATTCGCAGGGAGGGAAGGACGCTTTGAAAGAACGACCAATTCCTCACTCAGGCCCAACTTCCTGACCTGCTTCTTTGTCCAGCGCCAAGTATAGGAATCTGCAGAAAGGGAAAGGCGGTCATCTAAAAAGCAGGGAGAAATAAAGTCTCTGGAAAATCGTGACAACAAAAAATCCCTAGAACTACCTTCAAGGCCAGGAATCAGGCCCAGGGGAAGCAAATACTCGTCTGTCGTAATGAGCTCCGCATGGGGGAGCCAGAAGGCAGGGCCAAAGTTCCCATGTTTATCCACCACAATCTCAAACTTTTTTATCAAAATCTCCTCCTTCTCGCTCAGCCTGACCTCCAGGGCCTTCCCCCCAACACTTGGGTGATACTCCTCGCGCGTCTCCATGGGTGTGGACATGGTTCCTAAAATGTCTAGGAATTTTCCACCCTGACGCGCTATGAATGTATATAAAGTTATTTTTCCAGTCCTTTAGGCTGCTCAGAGCCGGCCAGACCAAGGCATACTTTTTCTGCCTCTGCAGAGACCAATAACCAGGGGAGCCATCCCCCCTAGACGAAGACACCATTTGAAGACCGACCATAAAACGAAGGGCGTCAATATAAGGCCCCTCGCCATGGAAAAGGCAGGTCCAGGTGTAAGCAACTAAGGATCTAATGGCAGTTGCAGTCAGCTGGGCGATAGCGACGTTCATCCTCCTGAAGGTTTCCTCCAGGAAGGGGTGCAGTGGGAATCGCAGGCCAAATTCCAAGGCCTTGTGGTAGACGGCCACACACCCTTCTGGGGGACAGCATACTGTGTCCCTTTCCCCAGGGATTACAACCGTGTACCCTTCCCCGAAATTATAAAATTGTTCAATGGCCTTAGCAGCGTTACTCTCCAAAATCAGGTCCCTGTTCTTGGCCTCAGGGTAGGTCTTCAGGGGGACCACATACTTTTTCTTGTCCAAGAAATAGGTCCTCCCCCTCTCCCTGCGGATGAGGGGGCCGGCGACCCTGGAAGGATCCACCTCCAGGGCCTCGTCATCGGAGTCGACCACATCAAAGGGAGCTAGTTCGGGTGACTCAGCACCCTCCCCGCTGTGATGATCGTCCTCCTCCCTAGGGCCGACCCCGGAGGAAGAAGCTATATCACGCCGGCCACCGTCGCCGCCCCCAGTTCCCCCGAGCAAAGAATTAAAAGAAAGGGGACGGACTCGCGACATATTGGCTATGGAAGGGAAAAAAGAGGTGAAAGATTTAAAGAAGTTCTAACCTAAAGACGCCGATAAAGTCGCCGGAGACAGTGACAAAAGGTATTCCTTGCTCCTCGAAGAATGCTCGGCAAACGAAGAAGATTCAGGAAGTATAAGGAGTTTGAAGTATCAGGAAAAGTAAAAGAAGAAAATGAAGGGGGAGAAGGGTTCATATAAAGCCCAAGAAGTCCAAAAGGCGATCCCCTGACAAAACCCTCAATAGTCATCCACGTGTCGCACACTGGACACGGACTGTTCACCCTTTCCCAAGAATAACCTCGAAAAGACCAAAAGTGTCAGGGGATTGATCACCCGATGTCGTCCCCTCTTCACTTCAAAAAAAAAAATATATATATATATATATAATACTAATAATAAACACATATTAAAGATACAATACACAAACACATCGCCTGAATTTCATTTCATTAAATCTTACAAGGGAAAATAACATTCAGTACCCAGCAAGGAAAGAAAACGTACAAGGGCCCAGAAATTCCGGCCCAACGAATAAACGCCCTGCTAAGCAGGCCTAATCATCATCCAGGTCAGGGGAAGGGTCCCCAGGGCTGCCTGAACCTCCAAAGTCCGAACCCCAGTCCCAGTCTGGGGAGTCTTTGAAGGGATCATAAGGGATCCCATCCTCATCCCTGTCACTCAAACAACCAAGACCCTCACTATCGTCATAATCTCGGCTGCTATCCTCCCAGTCCCTGCCAAAGGGAACAGCCTGGGATTCGTCGCAGGTGCGACAGCCTGTCTTCTTCACAGGCGAAGAGGGGCCTGACGCCAAGGAGGAGTCAGTGTCACAGAAGTTGGAGTCAAATTGTTCGGGGTGCAGCCACGGAAAGCACTCGTGGCATCCCCTGTCAAAACAGCCCCCTCCCTGGGGGCAGCGCCTGAACCTAGGCGCAGCAGGGGATGAGGACCTCTTGAGGCGCTTGCTCATCCTAGCAGAAGCCTTCTTACCCGTCCGGCGGGAATAAAGCCGTGAACGGCGACTACGGCGGACAGCTCGATAAGCAGCTCGAGCATATTGGAGCCTCCAAAACCCTCTAAAAATAAAAGTAACATATCTAACTCCACGGCGAGTCACAAATTTCTTGATCCAAACCATGATCAAGACAAGGAAAGTGGAAGTATTGAAGATAGGCTAAGCAGAAAAGGTGGAGGAAGCTGGGGTTTTATACAAGAGAGCATGGCATTAATGACGCTCCAACCACCCTGGAAGGAGAAGCCACCAATCGGGAACTCTTCACGATTCCCAAAAATCCACCTAGAGGAGAGGTGTAATCATTACAAAAGCACTCTCAACTCTTTGCATACCTGACGTGAGCAGCGCTACGTTTCTCGGGAAAGTGCGAAACATTAAATGCTGTAGCAGACATGGAAGTCAACCTCCCTCCAAGCAAGGGTCGCCAGCAGAAGGAAAGCCTTGCTTTCCCTCTACTGACGAGGGCCAATTGGTTGGGGTCGGCAGCCTGACACCAATCGCCTGCCAGGCAGGCCCCAGAAACACCCCCATCAAGTTTAAAAGGCCAGTCCCTAGCAAGAAGCTGAAACAAGAGCATAAAAACGCTAAGGATGGCAGTCGGCCGCTGGGACCATAAGCCATCCCAGCCTGCTGGAACCTAGCAGCCACTGCCCGAGGTCCGCCTGCCCTGGGGAAGTCCCTGGTCAACAGGGTCAGGACCCCCAGGGGCCCTCCCGTCATTTCGCCTAAGGTAATTAGGAATGGGTGGATGAGAAGCCGCCACTTGTCACTTCCTTATCCAACCATTCCTCTCCCACTTCTCTTTCTTGTGGGAAGGTATAAATACTCAACCCTTTCCCCCAAGAAAGGGGTTGGATTTTCTCTCTCTAGACTCTCACTCCTAAAAAGCCACCTAGTTCCTCACGAGCTAGGTTCATCAAGGCATTCCACGGACTGACTTAGGCATCGGAGAGGGTTCCCTCGGACAACCTCCGAGGCCCTGTGCGCTCATTGTGCAGGGAGCAAGCCAACTCCGCCGGGAAGGTCCGATCGCGGGAGCGAGACAAAGGAGAGGTTTAGGAAATCAGACGATCAATTGTTCACCAACGACTCAATTATACAACCCGGATTCAGAGCCGGGTTAATTGTTTCCGTGATCGGAATAATATTTACTTTAGTTTGTTAGATAATTAATCATAAGACCCCCCATTGGTTACTACGATCTCTAATTGCATTAGAGATTGATTTCATCTACACTTAGTTAGCATAATTCTGTTATTCTGATTCCCTTGGGTTTGACCCTTATTTCTACTGTACTCCGCTTTTGTATATAGATTTAAGTGCTTATAAATATTAATTTGAGGGATACAACTTAAGCTTGTCAAATGCCTCACCTCCTTCACCGTCCCTATGCTCACGAGCCTCAACCGTAGAAGGAAGCCTAAACATGGTCTTAGGGGGGTCAATCGGGACCGGGAACTCATCATAGAGGCACTGACACACTAACCTCTCCCCTAGATACCATATCGAACGGAACAACGCATGAAGGAGCATCCTTCGATAGCTTCTCGGCCTCAGCTCCACCGCCGTATACTCAGGAAAATCCTCGTAGTTAGTCCAAGGACGAGCCACAAATTACCAAACCAGACACACTACATTTCAAAACTCTTAACCTGGGGGCTACCTAAGAAAACAAATGAATAGAAACTTACATCCTCGAGGCGTAGCTGGTTCACCAGCACGTTCTCCGAGAAATAATGGTTCTTAGTCGACTTCGTTTGAGCCAATCTCCACTCGACTCCAGCCGAGAATCTGGCTGGACGAACTGGCACCGTCTTAGACGCCAAACACGGAAAGAAGGAATACATCCAAGCCTGCAAAAGTTGGGACAACTGTCAATAAAAAAAGCAAAACGAAGGGAAATCCAAACTAAACACAAACAAGGCAACTTACCTCCAGCACGAGACCTGGACCCACAATGGGTATAGCTGACTCCGAGGCCACCCTTTGCGGCCTGACCATAGCTTGCAGTGTAATACCCGCTATTTTTCCTAGCGCAGTTAATTATTCCGTTATGATTCCGTCATGACTCAATGTCAGTTCTGCCTTTTGTCTCCCTCATTCTTCTGAAATCTTATTATTTTTAAGTCAAACAATATTTATTTTCGTCAAAGGATTTTAATCATTTTATTTTTCTACAAATTCATGTACTTCAATTATTATTTGCAAACTATTTATTTATTCGCGAGAATTATACTTTTCAACGAACCAACGTTTTGAGCCCCGCTTTGACCTATTTATCTTTTCTAGAAATGTCCGAACATATTTATATAATATTTCCAACTAAGAATTATTTTTTGTTTACGAAAATTTAGCGTGTAATGATTTTATTACGAAGTTTCGTAAATAATTATTTTCTAACGCGAGGTTTACTCAAATTGCATTGAAATACTTTTAATAATTTTACGATTCTTATTTTTTAGCAACCTACAATTAGAAGAAACATTTTTTACTCCTTCTTGGACCGCGACACCCTTGGTCACACACCTTTACATTTCTTTTAACACTTAGTTTTATTATATGATTAAGCCTTAGATATTTTTTTATCCAACAATCAATTTAGTGAATTATTATAAAACTCTTCCCACTCCCTCCTTAATCCTTTGCCCGGTTGATTTAGTAGTCCTAGCATAGTTTTTATCAATTTTAAAAGACCACATTCATTCTCGCATTTCATCATATTTTTCTAATCATTTTCATTCAACCACGTTAAACAAAAGAAATACTCTTCATTTCCTCCCTTTGGCCATGAATTGCAGCAGTATTTTTCAGCCAAGTTTTGTCTCAAAAATGAGTATTGATCGTCTCATTTCCATCTCCAAATTAATCGTTATTCCATTTCCTTCAATAAGGTAATAATCGATGTTGTTTCTGATCGTTATTTACTTCAATTCTTTTAGTTTTTTCATGGTATTTTTGTACCATGGATGTCTTGTGATGTAGGATTCTTGGACGACCCCGAAGTCGACGAATTTATCGTAGATTCGGATTTGGATTGAAGGTAAAGTCAATGTTACTCGGTATTATCTGGTTTTATTTGTGTAATTGCATGTATATTATAATAATTTTTTTAAAATATAAATATGTCTCATGTTTTGGAAAAATTTTAAAAGTCGTAAATTTGCATGTTTCGGTAGTTTTATCGCTTTTACGAGATTAATGATTAAAATGTATTGTTTTGTAAAAATGTAATATTCGGCATAAACATGTTAAATATGAATATATTCTGTATGAATGATGTTTTTGATTATTTTTGGTAATATTGTATTTTTCTTATATTTTAAGTATCGATTATTGAATTATTATTGTTTTCGGACAAAAATGATTAAAAGCCGAATTTTAGTTCCAGCACTTAAACATTTTAATTTAGTCTGAAACTTGGAGTGGATAACCTTTCTGATAAAAAAGGTTTTTCTGAATTGTTTTATAATTTTCTCAAAATTGTTAAGTGGGTGAATTAATTAATCTCTTTAAATCGTCGTTTATCGTTAAAACCGTGTTTCTCATTTTAATTCCCAATTTCTGATTTTTGTTTTGATTTTGGAAAAAAAATCCTGATAATTTCTTGATAAAAATGTATTTTATGATTTTCAGTACTTTAATAAAATATTAGGAACAACAAGTTTTTTATTAAGAGAATCGTTAATTGTGGAAACGGGTTTTAAAACACGGTTTTATTGAAATTTGTGATATACGAAATTTTTGAAATTAGGAAAAATTGATAGTTTATGGAAAATCATAATATTTAGGTTTAATAATAATTTTTGGACATTAATACTTAAATCATTTTGTAATTACTATTTTTATTAATCGTTATTGTCGAGATTAGACAATTAACGAGAAAACCCTATAAAAAACAAGTTTAAAGATTCTAGAAAATTCATTTTTCTAGACAGAATGTCCAAAAATGTATTTTATCTACTTTACATAATTTTTGTACTATTTATCGATGCCTCTAAATGATAGTATTAATTTTTGGACAAAATTACGATTTATCATTAAAATTCTTCTTTTCAGTTAAATGAATTAGTTTTCCAGCAATTTTGAAAATATTGAAATCTGAAATTTTATGATTTAACTCCTCTTATCATATTCTAAATTTGTTTAATGATTTAATGAAATAAAAGACGTTAAATGGATTATTTTGACATTTGCTGTAAAATTCTATTTATGTTGTTTTGTTGAAATTATAAATAATTAGGGAATTTTAGTCTTATAAGTTTTGGAAACACTCTAATTAGTTGTAATAAGGTATAAAAGATATTTTAATAATTTAACAAACACTTGTGTAATATTCAATAATTTCATATACCCATTTAACCTTATTTTAGAAACTAATATCGTTAAGGCCGAGAGTATTAGTTTTATAAACCTATATCATTTACTAAAATTGTTTTGTTAGTATCAACTAATATTTTCGATAATTTGATATAAAGCTATTTTTGTAAAGTTTCTAAATATAGAAGTTTTCTAAAATAGAAAGTTACCTCTTTTGGAAGGTGAGTCGTTTTCCCTTTTGTTCCCTTATTATTATAATGATTATATCTTTTATAAATATCGATAATGGTTTTGTTCTGGAGTTATGGAATAAGGACAAGTGTGGGGTTTAGAGTAATACAATCTAGGGTTTACGTTTTTGCCATCAACTATAAGGCTAGTGTATCAAGAATTCGTACATTAGTTGTTGAACCGGGTGACAGGTATCCCGGGAGTTGTGTACATTTTCACTTTAAGCATAGGTGCCGCAGTAAGTCGCCGTCATAAGTTGAACTGAGTGATAGGTAATCCCAGAAGGGGTGTGCATTGTCTTAAATTAGGGCCACACATTTATAAGTCGTCGTTCTATTATGGTTTACTAGTGTAGTTAGAGATAGAAGTTTGATTTGTTTGAACTAAGTTCTCGAAGCTAGCTTTTAGTATTCTCCTAGTGAAAGTCTAGCCTTCAACACTGATTCTATCCATAATGTCATTTTGAACATTTTAGTATCATCGATATAATTTGGTTTGCAGGTTGGCAAATGTTTTATGTTTTCTTAGGAAAACTCATTTTTATTATATTGTTTAGATGTGTGATGTAGCTTATTTTTATTATAATGTTTTACTGTTTTCCATTTCTACTATTTTTCTATACTAGTAATTACAGTTTTAAAATCTAGTAATACGGCTGGGAGAACGTTGACGTTGCATGCTCCTCACTGATTGTGAATGTTGTTATGTTTTTAACATGGCAGGTATACGTGATTCTCTGGGTGTGGGTTAACGAGCAGTTGTAGATCCTGCTTGTTTTAATAAGATCACTGTATTATAGATTGTTTAACCCCGTTGATGGATTGTTTAAATTTTTGGTCATTTTTATTTATGGCATGTTGCTTGACTTTACCTTTTTAAATTATTAAGACATAGTTACAGTGTGTTTTAATCCCGACTCTACAGTGTTTCCGGCACTGTATCGTGTTAGATTTATTAGGGGATTACATGCAGACAGCGGTTCTTCTCCGCGAAACCCGCCGTCGTCCAGTCAAAACGTCCTAGCTGACTCAAGTCAGCCAAGAAAGGCATAATTCTAGCACTAAACCTCTCGCCCTTATCCGAGAAGTGTATCAAATCTAGAAAGTACCATAACCACGGACGAGCATCCTGCGCTGTCGTGTTGGGCTCCTAACCCTCCAGAACCACTATTCTCTCAAAATAGTCAATGATAATTGATCTAGCCACGGCATATGGTGACTCATAAGAAATGAGCTCCAAACAATCCCCGATCCAACCCTTCAACTCAGCATTGTCCAACCTAAGTCCCTCGGGAGCCCACCTAATCACCTCCTTACCCCAAGGCAATCCGGTGATCACCCCAAAATCCTCGAAAGTCATGTCGACCTTTCTAAACGACATATGGAATGTTGAGGTCGTATCATGAAATCGATCTGCCATCGCCTCAATTACCATCAGGTTGCTCTTAGTCTGGCAACTGACCATCCGAGCCCAATGCTCAACTACAGGACCCAAAGTCTGTAATCCCCTATAATTTCTGATGCAAAACAGTGGCGGAATCACTATCGAGTTGGGATTAACACACTGATAACTAAACTTGAATAATTAAAGGTAAGTCAGTACAACTGCCACTTTATACAAAAAGGTCAAAAAATTAAAATCCTTAAAAGTGTTCAACATTCAAACCAAATTATGAAAATAAATTCAATGGCGTAAGACCAAATGCCGCTCGCTAGCCCACACAAACCCGAACACATAATACCTGCCATGTTATGAGCATAACAGCCACAATTCAGTGGGGAGTAACGACGACATTCTCCCAGCCATATTACAATATATTAAAGCACAATTACTAATATATCAAAATTAGGGGTGTTCACCGGTCCAAATCCGGACCGGACCGGCTTGACCCGCGGACCGGAAACCCATAAAATCTAAACCCGCGGACCGGACCGGTTAACAAAAAACCCGGACCGGACCGGACCGGACCCTCTTAAGACCGGACCGGACCGGACCGACAAAATACACTAAATTTGATTAATTTTTTTATGTGTGGACCGGACCGGGGACCGGCATCCATGTTTTTGGAGAACCGAGGACCGGACCGGTATGTAGTCGGTCCGGACCGGACCGGACCTTACGGTCCGGTTCGGTCGGGTTTGCCGGTCCGGGTCACTTTTTGAACACCCCTAATCAAAATAGTTGAAAATGGAAAACATATAAAATAATACGGTAAAACAATTCGAAATGATTGCCAACCTGCAGATTAATGTCAATCAATAATAATAACGGCGTTATGGAAATCAATCAGTGTAACGGAATAGACTTTCATTAGGATCATACTAAACTAGGTTCAAGAATTCAGTCAAAATAAATTAGACTTCAGTCTCTAACTAGGCTACTCAACTATAACAGGACTGCGTGCAGCGAGGTCCTGGCTTATGTAATGTACACCCCTCATGGAGACCAACCATAATCCAGTTCAACCCGACGGCAACTTACACGAAACGATATCTAAGTTTAAGGTCAAAATATGCACACTCCTGAACACAAACCATGCTCAGTTCAACAACCAATGCATCTCACATAGACACACCAGCTTTATAGTTGATGGCAAAACGTATACCCTAGACTATATTACTCTACCCGTACACTTGTCCTTATTCCATAACATCAAAACAAAGCCGTTGTCGTAATTCGATAGGATTATCAAAACGTTCTAAAAAGGGAACTTCCTAATTTGGGAAACATTCTATTGTAGGAAACTTTCTAATTTGGGAAACTTTCTACTTTGGAAAACTTTCTATTTTAGGAAACTTTTCCATTTTAGGAGTTTCTTCACGGAGTAGCATTACGAAGAAAATAGCAAAAATAGCGTTATACTGAAATATCGAGAATAGTAATTTATTCTAACTATAAAGTAAATATTATTAATTTCGCAAACTACTACTTTCGGCCTTAATAATTATTAAGTTCTAAATCGAGTATAAATTATTTATAAAAATTATCAAAATATTTCACAAACATATTATTATTATTATGAATTGGGGTGTTTCGAAAATATATAACACTAAAATTGCCTAATAATTATTAGTTTCGACGGAACGAGTATAAAACAACGTTTTACGACAATCATATCTTTATAAACGTAATTTACTTAACATTATTTATTTTATTAAACATTAAAATCATTTTCGCATAACATAAGGGGTGACTTAATATTTAAAATGTTAAATTTTCAGAAGGTTCGAAGTTGCTGGAAAAATAAATAAATTGCTGTAAAATTACATTTTAATGGTAATTCACGATTTCGCTTAAAAATTGATTCTATCATTTAAAAGCTTCAAAAAATAGTTTAAAAATTGTGATAAAAGATTAAAACTAATATTTAGACACTCTGTCCAGAAAATAATTTTGTTCAAAATTGGGAAATCCGGTTTTAAAGGCTTTTACGGAAAACTCGCTAATTAAACGTTAACAATTAAAAATAAAAGCTAAATACAAAATGATTTGTGCGCAGATGTCTAAAAATCATAACTTATCAAGGAAATCAAAATTTTCCAGAAACTTTTCAGTTTAAAAAAAATGAAAATTCCATAATTATAAAAAATAAGAAAAACCATCTTTTAATCATCGGTTTCGTTTTAAAAGGTTAAATAACGATTTGTCACTCCTTTTTATTTTATTAAATCTCGAATGTCACGAAAATAAGTATTTTGTTAGAAAATATCAGAAACTTTATTTTGAATCGAGAATTAATTATTCGGTTTTAACGAAAAACGGTGTTTTAGGACAATTAATTATTTCACCCACTTATAAAATTCAAAAAATTGCGAAAATTCCAGAAAAATAAATTTTGTCAGAATGTATGTACACAAAAAATTTCAGATTAAAATAAAAAAATTAGGCATATGAACATTAAATTGGTTTTAAATCGTTTTTGTACAAAATCTGTTAAAAATTAATTAAACGACTTTAAAAATTAAAAATCTGTAAAATTTATGTTTTAACTGGAACTTTATAAATAGATTAGTGCATCGGCCAAATATGATGATTTAATAACTAATATAACGATTTATTCAAAAATCTCGTAAAAACGAACGCAACAACGAAATAATTGAAAATTAACGATTCCAAAACTTTATAAGAAAAAATTGACATACTATAATAGGCAAACAAAATTTTAAATTCGAAACATGTAACTACGACAAAAATATCAAGCAATACCGAGATCGTCGATGTTACCTTAATCAAGATTGGAGTCGATAATGTACTCGTCCTCATCGGGGTTGTCTCGAAAACCTATAAAAAAATTATGAACAAGGTACCAGACCCTTATTAGCATCATAAATCGAGAAGTACGAAGAAGAAATCAAGAATTCGATGATTACCCTTCTAATTAGAATAATCAGGGAACGAAGAGAAGGATCGGAAATGAGAAAAAGTTGAAGAACTGTTCGTTGTGTTGTTGTAATTGCATTTTTTTTGGAGAAGATACGTTCAATTGCCCCCCCCCCCCCCCCCCCGTATTTTGAGAAGATGAGAAGTGGGGATACTGCTGGAGGTTTAAGATAAGTTGGGGAAGTCAGTAACTGCAAAAAGAGGGGGAGTAGGGAGAACTGCATAGGACTAGGATGGAAAAGTGGAGTCGCTTCTGACTCTCACAACCGAACCACGAAAAATATCTAAGTCCGATGATGGAAACGGTTGGGGCTACTACAGTTTGAGCCCGATTCGCGCTTGAAATCATAAATGGATCACTTTAAAAAAAACGGAAATCGTATAAGAACGTGTTTACGAGAAAGTAGTATTAAAATCACGTTTCAAAAAATTCATTATGTACGAAATCGCGTAGAAAAATATTGAATAGCAATTTCTCGAGATTAATTAAAATTCTCGCAAAAAAGAAAGTTAAATTTGTTTTTGAACGAAAATTTATTAGTCTTATTATGAAGATCAAAATTAAGCTGGATGAAAAATAACGAGACTCGATAAGAGTTGATTTAATCGCTACGGGACGGATAGCAAAGTTGTAAATTTTATGGGTGTTACAAAGTCGTCCCTCTGACCAGCTGCTTAGTCTTAGGACTCGACTTTTGCGAAAACACCTCAAGGCATGTCGTGTACCTTGAGAACGTCCTCATTGAGCTTGGGGGCTGCAAAATAGCAAGGAAAGAATATATGCAAACCTTACAAATACGAACCAACATCAAAACAATCAAAAGAGTACTTACCTTTCCGTTAACAGTACGACTCGACACATGCTAATTCGGACGGAATACTAACTGCCGCCTATTCAATTACCTAGCCCAAATGGGATCCATGCAGACTACCTCCTTCGCCTCGTCTACCATTCTAAGCACCCATCGCCTCCGCTGAATCATCACCGACAAAACCCGCATCTTAACCCAATCAAAATCTCCCTCGTTTATCGCCCGTGCTCCAACCTAGGCGAAGGAATGCTTGGCCGCTTCCTACGAGCCATCCTAGAAGTTAAGGTGAAACACCCCACATTAATTGAAGATGTCCTATTTATGAGCTTAAATGACTAGTGCTTAAAAGAATTGAAAGTACTACTCATATCAACAAAATGCACTTTCATTCTGGCCATCCATGCAAAAAAACTCTACAGTTAACCGCGCTTGACTGGGAGTAATCTTAGGATGGGTGACCTCCTGGGAAGGGATCCAAGATGCGCATGAGTGAGGTCAAAATGCACTGAAAAGAACTCGTGTTGGCCTGTGGGACCAGTATAAAGCCTGGCCAGCTACCACGGTTAACATTTCCGATCCTAGGATTGGGTCGGGGTGTTACATAAGGAGCTTAATCAAGGAGCCTCATTCGTCACACCAACCAATGGGATGTCCAGTGTTATCTCCAGTTGCAAAACAAAGCAAAAAAAACATCCCAAGTCAAGTCGGACAACCTGAAATAGGTCAAAATAGGTCTAAAATTTGCAAGCAAGCTGTCAAACTTCCGAGAAGCCCCCTAGCACCCATTTTCGACCACGGTCACAATAAAGGCAGTTTCGTGAAAATCGGGCGTTGTTACGGTCTCATGTGGTCCATCGTAAGCCTCATAATTTCAGCTAAAACGACCTATAATGCATTCCAATCCACAAAAATTGACATTGGAGCTACCCATAACATCACAAGCAAGAAACTTACAAGTTTAAGGGAATCAAGTATGGGAACAATCAAGAAATCGACCCCTAAACCCTAGTATTTCGAATTTTGGTCTTAGGTGGCCATTAAAGAACCTTCAAGCCCCTATTTCAAGCAAATAACTACTCCTATAAGTTCTATGCTACCCAAATTCGAAAATGGAACAAAAAAACAAGCATCAAAACTGTACATAGCAAATCTGAAACACTCGAATCGATTTTTAGGGTTTAAGCAAATTCGACTCAAATTCATATTAAACAAGTTCAAAGCGACAATGGGTGAGTAAAGAGCACTTACTTGGGGTTGAGCAAAAAGTAGATCTTAAAATTGATTAAAAATGCAAAGAAAATGAAAGGGAGGAGAAAGGAAGGTCGCGTCTGATTTTGGGACGAATGGACCGAACGCCCCTCACTTCGTCTTCTTATCACAGGAGGATAAAACAAATCCTCAGTCGCCCCACCCTAGGTGCCTGAGTTACGGGCCGCTGGAGATAGGTGCCTGAACTTTGGGTCACTCGAAAGAGCGCGCCTGACTTTTCAACTTAAGATAAAACCAGGTTAGTCCAGACACAGTTCTCAGTACCTGAAAGATATACACTAGCAAAAGAAACAATAGCAAACCACGTAAACCTCCCCGGCAGAGTAACCAACTATACTCTTCTCCCCAGCGGAACGTCACATAAGCCGGCACAGCGCGTCAAGCAAACCAATAAAAATTCACAGCTGTACCCATCAGCTGAAGCTCCTCTCTAATACCAAATTCATATAGAAAACCTTTTAAAAAAACTTCAAGAACAAATCAACTACCCTAAGCAAATCTTCAATGCATGCAATCTTACTATTACCCCTAGCGGAGCATAGCCATCCCCAGCAGCCCAGGACCTCAAACTTTTTAAAAAATTCCAACTAGGCAAAACACAAGTATAATCATGTACTCGCCAAGAGTATGCAATGATCCAAGGAAAGACCGAAGTGCAAATAAAATTACCAAGAGCTTGTGCAACCACTTTTCAATCAAGCAAAGACCAGAGATAGATAAGGAATCTATTTAAAAAAACACAAAAAAAAAGCAAAGACCAGAGATAGATAAGGAATCTATTTCAAAGAACACAAAAAAGCAAAGACCAGAGATAAGTAAGGAATCTATTTCAAAGAATAAATTATGCAAAGTTCAGGAATAAGGCAAGACATGTTTCGAAGAATACAATTATGCAAAGAACAGAGATAGATAAGGAATCTATTTCAGATAACACAATTATGCATGGTCCAAGAATAAAGAATAACCTGTTCCGAAGAATACAATTATGCAAAGACCAGAGATAGATGAGGTCTATCTCAAAGATTCCGGCAATCATGCAAAGGCAAGAGATAGATGAGATCTATCTCGAAGATATAATCACAAAGACTAGGGACAGACTCAAGCATGGAGTCTTATGGATGCTGCCGTGCGGACCCCTGCGACGTCCACCCACTCACACGTCCCGTCCTACAGTTGGGCTGGTCCGATCTCGCGTTCGGGGCGGAGTATTAGACCTCGATTTGATTGACAATTTGAATTGTACTAGATAGATGTATGGCGCATCTATGTTTCTGTTGAAATCGATCGAGATGTGGTTGTAAATGATTAAAGGCCGGATCATTTGACCTGGCGACCATTTTAGTGAACCGAATTTGTTGCCAATTTGTGGAGTCTCATTGAGAAATTATGGGATGCTCGGAAAACATTCAAGTCAACTTTAATCCTTAGTCAGCTCAAAGCTGAGTGACATGGGGACCTAAATATAGAGAATTGTGCCCTTAAGCATTCCATGTCTAAAATGACTCGCATTGCCAATGGTTTTGGGGATCCGGAAATCGTAGATTCTTAGTAAGAGGTGAGGGTACGTATTTGGAAGCCAACATCGGATAGACGTCAACACCCAATCCCGCCCGCACATAACGGCCTCTACTAATCAATCGGTGGGCAGATAACTTCATTCCAGTGTGGTGTAAATGTGGTAACAACCATTATTTTAAGCCTAGTGTCTTAGCGAGTCGATTGATTTAAGAACAAGTAAGTTGTCGTCGTAGTAAGTGTTTTACATTCTTTGCATGCAATTTCATACAACAAGCAGGCCATGTTAAGTTGCACGTACAGAGTAGAGAGTACTAGATATTATACGTATTAGCAAATTAGTATTAATATAATAATACAGATATTAGTCATTCTCGTGACATACCTTACCTGGTATTCTGCTTAAAGTGAATCTATACAACATTAATAGAGATGCATCGAGCCACGAGTGAGGTGTGAGCATCTACCTTAATACGGGACTAGATTACTTCATATTTTGACTAGCATTAGTTGTTTAAGTTTTGATTTCATGTTAAGTGATTTAGCATGCAATCATGGCCATATAAGAAGTAAATCATACGAAAGTGGTAAAGTGCAAAACATAAGTAAATCATGTTGTATGAGAAGTTGCACCCTCAGAATGTACACTAAACAATGTATGATGTGTAGATGGTTAACCCGGTTTTGTCTTGAGCTGGAGAGCGAGCCGAAAACTTTTGGGTGACCCAATACAGAGACGCCTCACCCCCAGCGCCCCAAATTTGAGGCGCCTAGGATGGTGCGGCCGAAGTTTTTTTTTATCGACCTGTTATAAGAACGCGAAGTGAATAATGTTTGGTTTATTTTGTTCAAACTCAGACGCGACTCATCTCTTGCCTTTCCACCGCTTTCTCACCTTTACTAATCGATTGCAAGCTCGATTTTGGCTAAACTTGATAATGTTGACCTTGGGTAAGTGTCCTTTACTCACCTATTGTCGATTTGAACTTGATTAGCATGAATTTGAACCGAATTTGGTTAAACCGTAGAAATCGATTTGGGTGTTTTGGCCCCGCTATGTTTTGAAGCTTTCACTTTGTTCCATTTTCGAATTTGGGTAGCATAGGACTTGTAGGAGTAGTTATTTGCTTGAAATAAGAGCTTGAAGGTTCTTTAATGGCCTCCCATGGCCAAAATTCGAAATGCTAGGGTTTAGGGAGTGATTTCTTGATTTTTCCCGTACTCGATTCTCGTAAAGTCATTATTTTATTGGTTAGGAAGTTATGGGTAACCTGTATGTCGATTTTCTTGACCCGGAATGCACTCTGGGTCATTTTGCGTTAGGTTTTAGGGTTTATGATGCACCAAATGAGACAGTAATGATGCCGGATTTTTCCGAAACCCCTTTTATTATGATCGTGGTTGAAAATGGGTGCTAGAGGGCTCTTCGGAAATTTAATAGCTTGCTTGTAAATTTTTGACCTATTTTGACTAGTTTAGGTCATCCTGACCTGACCTGTGATGTCTGTTTTGCTTTGTTTTGCAACTGGAGATGGTACATGACGTCCTGATGAGGTCCCATTTGTTGGCGTGACCAGTGAGGTTCCCGGGTTGAGTTGGTTATCCTCTGGGATGCTCCGTAAGAAACAGTCGAGTGTTCCTTCGCCTAGGATGGAGCCTGGGGTAATAAACGAGGCAGACATTGATCGAGTCAAGATACGGGTTTTGCCCATGACGGTTCAGAGGAGACGACGGGTGCCTGGGCCGGTAGATAAGGATGAGTAAGTTGCTTACGTTGACCCGTTCGGGCTAGGGATTGAAACGAGCGACAATTAGTATTCGGTCTGGACTTGCATGTGTCGAGTCGTACTCTCAACGGCAAGGTGAGTACCCTTTCGATTGTTTTTTTATGTCGATTTTTATTTATAAGGTTCACTTATATTCTTGTATTGCCATGATTTCCAGCCCCCAAGCTCGATGAGGACTTTCTCAGGATTCACAACGTGTCTTGACGTGTACTCGCAAAAGATGAGCCCTGATCCTAAGGAGTTTGTTAGGGGGACGACTTTGGGTCTCGTAGTTGAGCATTGGGCTCGGTTGGTCGGTTGCCATACTAAGAGCAACCTGATGGTGATTAGGGTGATGGTGGAGTGCTTTTATGATACGACCTCAACATTTCTTTTGTCATTCGGAGAGGCAGGTATGACGTTGAAGGATTTCAGGGTTATCACAAGATGGCCTTGGGGCAGGGAGGTGATTAGGTGGGATCGATTTTCACGGTAAAAAAGCAACCCCAGTGAGAGAAACCTTCGGCGATTCGAGGGCGACTGCGGCAACATGGCCAGGTCGTCATCCTCCGACCAGCGGTAAGTAACATCAGTAGGAGGAAGAACAAGATGACTGCTAAGGAAATACGTAAGTCGATAGATGCACAATATATAAAACCTGACATGGACGTACCGGGAGAAGAGAAATCCATGCAGGAGATCATGAGCTTGTCGGCTTATGATCTAAATGATGGGGATGAGGATGGTTTATGTTTAGGAGATAATGAGGAGATGGAAACTGAACATGAGCCTGACATGAAGGAGAGGGAAGGTGCATGGTTAACACGTCAAGGAAAGAAAACGGTGGAGATGCAGGAAACTACGTGCAAGATATTGCAACTTACAATGGAGGATGTTCAGCCAGAAATAGATTATTGGTCTACGGTTGTATATGGCTTCACTGTGGGTGTGAATCCACCATAGACAGTTTTGGAGGGATTCCTCAGGAGGATTTGGAAACACCACATGATCGATAAGATTTCCTTTATGCCAACTGGGGTATTCCTTGTCAGATTTGCTTCAGAGGCCATTAAGAACATTGTATTGCAGGTTGGATACTTCATGTTTGACAATAAGCCAATGGTGTGATCAAGGCATGGAGACCTGATATTGATCTGGAAAAAGAGGACGTCAATGTAATGCCAACTTGGATCAGGTTACATAAGCTACCTTTAAAATTCCGGGGATCAAGTCTGGAGAAAATTGTCGAGCTGATTGGCCCTTTATTGAAGAAAGATGACCCTACAATGCAGAAAATGAGGGTACAGTTTGCCCGTGTGCTGGTGGAGGTAACCTTGGGCAAGAAGTTTCCATCTTCTATTCAATTTAAGCATGAAAATGGTGTACTTGTTTCTGTTGAAATAAAGCACGACTAAAAACCAGTGCTACGCACTGGATGCAAGAAAATGGGACACGAAAAGAAAGAATATGAAGCCAAAGGGACAAAGAAAAGCCAAAACATCATACATGACAAGGTTTGGAAACCAATCGCTAAAATGCCAGTCTCAGTTAGAACAAATAAAGACCCTACTATAAAGGCTCCTGAAAAGGTTATCAATTATATAGATAAACCAATAGCGCCAGTGAAAGAGGTCACTAGGGTACAGACTAGACTAGAAATGGCTACAGAGGACACATGAGAAGGAGAGAAGGTAGTTGGTCTGGAAGAGATTGTCAGTGACCTTGAAAAATATCCAACGTATGCTCACATGCTTACTGTTAGTCCTTTGATGAGGAGGCAGAACCAGGTAGGAAACCGCACCAAAATTTAGTTTACATGAATTGGGGGTTCTGGAATGTGAGGGGGGATGAATAGGGTAAAGAAGCAAGTGGAAATAAATAAAGTTTTGAGAATGAATAATGTGTGTTTATTTGGCTTAGTAGAAACAAAGATTAAACCACAAAATCAGAATAAATCTTTTAGCCAAGGATCCAATAATTGGTGTATAACCACAAACAGTCATATGCATAAAGGAGGAAGAACTTGGGTGCCATGGGAACCAAGTCAGTCTGATGTGCAGGTAAGAATATATACCAATCAACTGGTGCATAGCCTGGTTCATGATCTACATAGCCAGAAGAGATTGGAAGTCACTTTTGTTTATGCTTTCAATGAAATTAGTGAGAGGGACGCTCTTTGGAATGATATCATGTCTATTGTTAATTCAGTGAATGGAGCATGGATTGTTGTGGGTGATTTTAATTGTGTTTTGAAGGCAGAGGAGAGGATATTAGGGCATTTGAACTCAATCAGTCTCTTCCCTTCTAGCATTGCATAGACTATTGTGCCATAATGGATATTCCTGGTCCAGATGGATATTCCAGAAAATTCTTCAAAGATTCATGGGATATAGTTGGAAAAGATGTGTGTGCAGCTATTAGAGATTTCTTTGAATCAGGTTCATTGCTCAAGTAAATTAATACAACTGCAATAACCTCGATTCCTAAGACTGAGAGACCTACTACTGTCCTGGAATTCAGATCCATAGCATGTTGCAATACGATTTACAAATGCATATCCAATTTGCTTTGTAACAGGTTTGCAAAGGTCCTGCCTGATATTATATCTCCTGTCCAGGGAGGATTCATTAGAGGAAGGAGTATAGTTGAGAATATATTGATATGCCAAGACCTTATGCGACTATACTCTAGGAAAACAGTCTCCCCAAGATGCTTAACTTAGATGGATACGCAAAAGGGATATGATATTGTCAAATGCAAATTTCTAGAACAAATGCTTACACATTTGCAGCTGTCAGCACAGTTCTGCAACATGCTCATGCAATGTGTAAAGACAACAACATTCACTTTACAGCTCAGTGGTGAAGCATTTGGGATTTTTCAAGGCAAAAGGGGACTCAAGCAAGGGGATTCTTTGTCTCCCCTTTTATTCACCATATGTATGGAATATCTAACAAGGATTCTTGAGTTCATTACAGCCAAGAAGGAATTTAAGTTGCATTCTCTATGCAAGCAAATGAAACTGGCTAATCTGATGTTTGTAGATGACTTGCTTATGGTGATGCTAAGATCCTTTGCCACGTTCTCTAAAGCCTCAGACCTGCAGTTAGGTAAAGGGAAGTCTAACATGTATTTTAATGGAGTTAAGGACGCCCAAAAAAGGACATTCTTGCAGTCTCAGGGTGTAAGGAAGGTGGGCTTCCTTTTAAATATCTAGGGGTCCTTATCAAACCTTCAAGACTCACTGTAAGTGATTGTCAACCTCTGATTTCTAAGCTCACTGAACGAATAAGAAGATTAGGGGCACGTAAACTCGCATATGCAGGATGCCTTTTCTTCATCAAATCTGTCCTCAACACCCTTCAAAACTACTGGGCTACAGTCTTCGTGATCCCGTCAGGGGTGATCAAACAAATTTGTCGCATCTGCAGAACGTACTTATGGGAAGGAGGGACTACTTACACCAGAGCCCCACTGGTGGCATGGAATAAGGTTTGTGTACCTTATAGAGAAGTATGATTTTTTTCTTACAGAGGTTCTCAAGCTACTACAAGTCGGTATGATTTTTCCTATTTCTGATAGTAAATGGGTGAGTCCTACACAAGTAGTCCCAAAAAAATCGGGGGTAACCGTAGTTGAGAACAAAGATGGTGAGCTTGTCCCCACTAGGATTCAAAATGGGTGGAGGGTGTGTATTGTTTACCGTAGATTGAATGCGGTAACTAGGAAAGACCCCTTCCCCCTCCCCTTCATTGACCAAATGCTATAAAGACTAGCGGGGAAAGTCTACTATTGCTTTTTAGATGGGTATTCGGGCTATTTCCACATAGCTATTGCTCCCAAGGATGAAGAGAAAACCACATTCACTTGTCCTTTTGGCACTTTTGCGTATAGACGCATGGCTTTTGGTCTTTGTAATGCACCCGCGACATTTCAACGATGTATGGTAAGCATATTTTTGGAATATGTAGAACATTTCATTGAAGTGTTCATGGATGACTTTACGGTACATGGTGACTCTTTTGATTCTTGTTTACATCATCTATCTCTTGTGCTTAAACGATGCATTGAAACTAACCTTGTCTTGAATTCAGAGAAGTGTCACTTTATGGTGGAACAAGGTATAGTTCTCGGACATGTGGTTTCATCGAAGGGTATAGAGATAGATAAAGCAAAAATCAATACCATTTATTCTCTACCTTACCCTACTAATGTTTGGGAAGTGAGGTCTTTTCTTGGTCATGCAGGTTTTTATAGAAGATTTATTAAAGACTTTTCCAAGATAGCCACACCATTGTGCAAATTGCTTCAGAAGGAGATAGATTTTGTATTTAATGAAGCTTGCATGGAGGATTTTGATGAGTTGAAACGTAGGCTTACGTCGGCTCCAATTATTCAAGCACCGGATTGGTCTCTCCTCTTCGAGATCATGTGCGATGCGAGTGATTACGCATTAGGAGCAATGTTGGGTCAAAGAGTCAGCAAGTTAGCTCATGTCATTCACAATGCCTCCATGACCCTTAATGAAGCTCAAAGAAAATACATCACAACAGAAAATGAGCTCCTAGCGGTCGTGTACACGTTAGAGAAATTTCGATCCTACTTGTTAGGAATGAAGGTGATTGTCTTTTCTGACCATGCGACACTGCGCTATTTGATGTCTAAGAAATAAGCCAAGCCGAGATTGATTCGGTGGATTCTTTTACTTAGCGAGTTCGATCTTGAGGTGAAAGACAAAAAGGGAGCTGAGAATGTAGTTGCCGATCATTTGTGTCGCTTGGTTAATGTTGATTCTGGGTCGCATGAGAAAGAGTCGGTCAAGGGTGTGTTTGCCGATGAATGTTTATTTGCGCTTAACTCGGTTCAACCTTGGTATCCGAATTTGGTAAACTTTCTTTGTTCATCTAAATGTCCTTCAGTTTTCTCGAAATCTAAAAAAGACAAGCGTCATTATGATGCGAAGTACTATGTGTGGGATGAGCCATATCTATGGAAACATTGCTCCGATGGTGTTATTAGGAGATGTGTCCTAGAAAATGAGACAACCTCGATTCTCACATTTTGTCACTCTCAAGCGCGTGGAGGTCACTTTAGTGCACGGAGGACGGCAAGGAAGGTTTTAGATTGCGGTTTCTTTTGGACCACCTTGTTTCGAGATGCCCAAGTCTTTTGTCAAGCTTGCGGCAATTGTCAAAGGGTAGGGTATATTTCTCGGAAAAATGAGATTCCTCAAAGTTATATATGCTTAATTGCGAGATATTCGATGTATGGGGGATCGATTTCATGGGGCCGTTTCCAAACTCGAACGGTAATCTCAAAATTTTACTTGCAGTCGATTACGTGTCCAAGTGGGTGGAAGCAATCCTCACTAAGACCGATGATTCTAAGGTGGTGGCGGATTTTATCAAGGCTAACATATTTGTTTGATTTGGATTTCCCAAGACCTTGTTAAGTGATCGTGGTACTCATTTCGTTGATAAAACGATAAGTGCTTTTCTCAAAAAGTATTTTGTCACTCATAAAGTATCCACGGCCTACCATTCGCAGACGAACGGACAAGCTGAGGTGTCCAATCAGAGGTTAAATCCATCCTAGAAAAGACGGTCAATCCAAGTCGGAAGGATTGGAGTGGACGGTTAGACGATGCATTGTGGGCATATCGAACGGCCTACAAAACCCCGATCGGCATGTCTCCATATCGATTGGTGTTCGGTAAGGCGTGGCATCTCCCCGTGGAACTAGAGAGCACAAGGCATATTTGGCGATAAAAAGCTTTAATATGAATTTAGATGAATCGGGAATGCATCGTAAGCTACAATTACAAGAGTTGGAGAAGCTACGTCTCGAGTCGTATGAGAACGCGACAACTTATAAGAAGAAAAGGAAGGTTTGGCATGATAAGATGGTCTTGCGACGAGACTTTCAAGTTGGGCAAAAAGTCATTTTTATTCCAATCCCGTCTTCGTCTTTTTCCCGATAAGTTAAAATCCCGCTGGCTTGCCAATTCTTTATACTCACGTCTACCCTCATGGTGCCGTTGAAGTATGAAATCTCGAGACAAACAAGATTTTGAAGGTCAACGGACAACGTCTCAAGCCGTATTATGAAGGATTTGAAGCTAACGTAGTGGACTCGATGGCTCTCTACGACCCTATCCACAAAAATTAACATCCGTCTCAGTCGAAGGAACAACTTTAAACAAAAGCTCTTCCCGGAGGCAACACGCTTTGTAGATTTTTATTGTATAATTTCTTTTTACGGGTCATAAGTCGTAGTATTAATTTCGTTGTTTTCTTAATCGTTTGTTTGTCTAAAACTTAGTTTTTATTACTAACTTTTGATGTTTTAATAGGAGAAGAGCTTCGACTTTTTAGGAGATCGGGCGACGTGCATGGGTCTTGGGCGACTAGCATGAAGATTCCTCAAAATCAAAGAAAAATTGAAGAAAAGGCAAAAAAGGAGAGGATTTTCAGGCATTGACGCGAGTCGCACGGACTCTAAGCGATTCGGGCGCGTCTCTCTTCAAACAAGTCAGTTTTTTTTAATTAAAAAAAACGAAAAAAAAAAATCCAAAAAGATGCTGACATACCCGACTCCCTATACACCCCTTCTTCTTTCCCTCCACCTAATCTAATTAAATCAAATACTCTTTCAAATCCCCGTCACTAACTTCATACTCTTCCCCCTATGGCCCTATCTTTCCCTATCAAATTAAATTACCCCAAATTCAAACCCTAATTCCCTTTTTCCCCAAATTAATTTCAAAACCCATCACTATTACTACTAATCCTTTCCTCCTCACTTCAAATCCAGTTCAAAATCACCATCAGTTGTGCGTCATCGCCTGGGTCTGTCGCTCGTGCGCGCGTTGCCTGGGTTAGAGTCGTCGTTGGTGGTCGCAGTCCGTCCATCGTCGGTCAGAGTCTTCATCTACGTTGATCTCTTCCTGTCTTGGGCCAGTCCGTTGCTGCATGTCGGTCCGTGTTCAGGTGAGTCGTGTGGGTTCAGGCGAGTCGCGTGTGGGTCTGGGTCAGTCACTGTTCGTCGTCCGTCAGTCCTGTCAGTTGTCGCCGGTGGTCCGTCGTAGTCTCTGATGTTTCCGTTCTCAGGACTAGTCTCGGCAAGTATCCGTTATTGAGTGTTTGTCGAATTTGTAAGTTTCCAACTCCCTCCTCTCACGCTCTTCAGTTGCTTCTTTATGATTTCGGTATTGGTGCGTTGTTGTTTCTAAGTCATCGAGTTTGTGCAGTGTTTTTTTGTTGACTTTAATATCCTAAGTTGTGGGAATTTCTGTGTCGTCGGTGTTGGCTGTTCAATGTGATGTGTGCTATAACTTGAGATTTATATTCCTTCTAGTTGAATCATACTCCAATCGTACTACACTACGTCAGAGTCGGGTGTTTGGTTAACTCTTGGTGAGTCATCCGTCTAGTGTCCGTTTGGTGGGTTAGTTCCAAGTCGTGAGTGTGTCCTGAGTAGGTTTTCGTTTTCATACTTACTTGGGTCATGGCCCAAAGAAGCAAAAAACGACCTCGGTTGACTATATGAGGTGTAAGAATTTGAGTACGAAACAGAAATCGGTGTGGCGTCAACTATTTCATCAGGTTGTTATGTCCACCAAGTTAGTTGATAATTTGGCATTGGAGAGGCTTGGAATCGGTAATGAGGTGTTGACATTATTGACTCGTTTTGGGTTAGCAGACTTTTACGATCTTTACGCGAACATGTATAAGCGCTACACACTTGAATTCAATTGTTTTTTTGGTAATGGGTAAGTATATTGATAAAAAGCAAAATTACAATCTCATTTACAAAGGAAGCCTTAGAAGGCTTTTTGATTACATTTGCTTCTACAATAGTCAATTAGATCGTTACTAATTCTTGTAGCCAGCTTCTCCGGATGAATGAGTTGCCCTTCACTCTAGCCTTATTCCTTTGTAACCAAATATGATAAGAAAAAGAGTTTATTAATCCATTCTTAATGGCTCGCTGCAGTTTGGTCCCTTTCATTCTCTTTCTCTAGTCATTCCGCATCTCTAATTTTGAACACATTGGTATCTTTTTCCGAGTTTCATCCTACACTCTTTTACTGTACTCACAGTCTTGTGCAAAGTCTCAGTACAAACACCACAACATAAACACCTGTCATCGTCTGTTACTCCTAGGTTATGGAGTTTGTCCTTGAGGTTCAGACCACGCTGTTGGATCAACCATGCCACCATTCTGTGTTTGGGTATAGACTATTTAGACCAAACCATACCACACCAGTCTACATTCTCGCGTTTAATCCTCAGGCAATTATACGCTCTTGCCACTGTGTTGCAATGCAATTACATTACTGTTGTACGCCAATTTCAGGAGGTCACGAATTTGGAAAATCTTTCTCCAATACCAACAAGAATTAGTGTTGGGATGATTGTCTTCCCATTCTCTTCCCTTTAAATATACTTGGTGAACCCATTGAACCCAAAGCCTGTCCTGCTTGCTAGCTATCCACCAAGCCATTTTCCCTATTGCGGCCTTGTTCCAAACTGCAGATTGAGTGAGATTCAGTCCCCCTTCTGTGTAAGGTACACAGATTTTCTCCCAAGAGACAGGAGGAACTCTATGATATTCAGCATTCCCATCCCAAAGATAGTTCTACAAATATTGTCTATCTGTTTCATCACCGTAGAAGGGAGAATAAAGACAGTAGCCCAATAATTGTGAAGGGAGGACAAAACGGTCTTGATCAATGTCAGAGGACCTGCATAAGACAACTTTTTTGCACCCAGACGTCTTATTCTCTCCACAACCTTGTTAACTAACGGTTGACAGTCTAGTATAGACATCTTGGAAGTTTTAATTGGTACACCCAAATATCGAAACGGAAGCTGTCCTTCATTGCAACCAGATACATTGATAATATCTGCTTTCAGAGCAGCATCTACTCCATTAAAGTAGACGCTCGATTTCCCTTTACTCATTCGTAATCCAGATGTATCAGAGAATGTGGAAAAGGTTCTTAGTAATAGTATCATGGATTTAGCATCCCCTTTTGAGAAGAGCAGGAGATCATCCGCAAACATAAGGTTGGACAGCTTAATGTTTTTGCATAACGGATGGAAACTGAAAGGCATGGTACTGGTTGTATATTTCAAAAGCCTGGTCAAATAATCCATACAGATGGTAAATAAGAGTGGGGATAATGGATCCCCTTGTCTGAGTCCTCTCTTACCTGGAAAGAAGCCAAAGCAATTCCCGTTCAAGTTCAAGGTGTATGTAGCAGTTGTGACACATTGCATAACCAAATCCCTGAATCGTGAAGGAAAATTGAGCATAATCAACATTTTGTGAAGAAAATTTCACTCGACAGTATCGTAAGCTTTTTGGATATCAATTTTGAACAGGAATCTTGGAGATGCACTTCTTCTACTATATAGCCTGATAATGTCCGGACATATCAGAATATTCTCTATAATGCTTCTCCCCAAAATAAAACCACCCTGAGCCGGGGAAATTATGTCAGGAAGCACAACAGATAATCTTGAGGAAAGAATCTTGGAAATAGCCTTATAGACCACATTGCAGCAGGCAATTGATCTATATTGTAGTACAGTCTTGGGCCTATCTATCTTAGGAATGAGAGTAACAGATGTAGTATTTAGTTGATTGAGCAAATGCCCAGACTGAAAGAAATCAGAAATCACATCTGTAACTTCATCGCCAACAATACTCCAAGAGTCCTTAAAGAACTTACTTGAATACCCATCCGGACACGGGGATTTGTCATCAGGAATGCTGAAAATGGCGTGTTTAATCTACACCCGTTCTCTTCTCTATATCAGAAAACTGGGATCTGTTAAGAGATTTGAGTAGTCTCTTAAGCCTTTGTAGTTTATTCACCACACAAAATTGCTTAGTACCAACCACATTCCTTCGCCAATCTTCAGAAACCAATTTATTAAACTCCTCAGCCTTACTCCAAATGTTGTAGTATTTGAACGATCTTTTATTTTTACTTTGTGAATCATTCATCTTGACAACACAAGGGCAATGGTCAAAAAGACCCTCAGGTAAAAAATGAGCCTTATATGCTTCCTTTAATTCCAACCATTCCTGATTTACTAAACAACGATCAAGCCGGCTATATACTCTATCGTCAAGTTTCTGTTTGTTATTCCACGTACAGTAAGCCCCTAGAGAAGGACTATCTATCAGAGAACAATCAGAAATACAATTCTGAAATAGAGTTGCTTCAGCCAACGTAAATCTCCCACCCAGTTTCTCTTCAGGCTTCAAAACACAATTAAAATCCCCTCCAACCAACCAAGGATCCGTAATATTGGCAGCCAGTCTCCTCTAATCAGTCCACAAAGTCTCACGCTCTTGGACTTCGTTGAATCCATACACCATGGTGATCCAATAAGCCTGTCCAGTATTTTTTTCCTTGATTTTTCAATGAATGAGTTGTGTTGTGCATAAAACAGGATGCACCTCACACTTCTGATGATCCCAAAGAATCCAAATTCTTCCTCTAACATGCACAAGATTATTAGTGATGATACTCCACCTACCAAAAATTGAATTCCTAACTTTGGACTGATTAACGACCTTTATTTTTGTTTCTAAAAATCCAAAAAAACCTACCTTCCAACTTAAAAGAAGTTTATTTACTTTCAATTGCTTCTTCTCTTTATTCAAGCCTCTAACGTTCCATAACCCTATATTCATTAAGAATCAGGGGCCGTTTGGTTTGAGGTATTCAAGAAAGAGAAAGGGAATCAATGTTCATGATTCCCTTTGTTTGTGTTTGTTTAGCCAATTCAATCATTCCCTTTCCCTCTCCCTTTCCCCCAAACTCCTCTAACTTCTTACCCCCACCCCCTATGGTAATGGGATTCCCTTTCCCCACTCACCAACCTAGCATCACCATCACCATCACCAACCACTGCCACCATCACCACCACCACCAAAGTCCACCCACCACCACTACGACCACCACCAAGGCCCACCTACCACCATTACGAACACCACAACACGTTGAGGTTTGAGTGAAGGTTGGGTGAAATTCATTTTCTTTCATTGAAACCAAACAACCTTAATTTGGGGTAATCCCATTTCTTTCCCTCTGTTTCCTTTTGTTGATTTCATTCCCTTTCCCTTTGATGAACCAAACGCCCCCTTAATGTTCAGTAGAGCCTCCCTCTCCTTTCCACCTCTACTGCTACCACTTTGAGCATTTATGAATCCCTCCTTCAAAGTAGGAGAAGAAAGCCCTTCAATGGTATCCTTCTGTCCCGTTTTGTCCTGCCCCCTTGTGCTCAATGGTGGAAATTCATCTTCCTTGTCCAACCTTGGAAGATAACTGGAGTAATTTATGATTCTAGCAGGAGGTTCAGTAGCAGTAACCAATGTTGATACTACTACTAGTTTGGGGTCAACTTTTGGCTTCCAAATCTTAATTTTTGGTAACTCCTTGGGCTTAGCACCTCCTTTACATTCTGCTTTCTCATGACCCATCTTCTTACACTTCAAGCATACCACCTGTTTCCAGTCATATTCAACCTGAATATTAACCAAAGTTCCCTTCTCATCTAGGAATTGAACTGTATTAGGCAGCGACTGACCAAGTTTAACTTCAATACGAACTCTAGCAAAACCCAGCCTAGTTCTCATAGCTATGGCTTCATCCCTCTTAATGAATGGTCCAATTAAACCAGCTATTTTCGGTAAACTATCCCCCCAACATTTTTCCAATATTCCAACTCTGAATTCACGTCCTCCTCAACCAGTTGCAGTAATGGCGGATCATTAATGACCGGAACTGTTTTCTTGCCTTGTTTCATAAACCAATCTCCATCATCATTTCCACCATCAGTCTCCAAAATGACATTCTCAATTCCAGCAATATTGATATCTGCTTTATCCAATACAAGATCATCACCATTATCCTCATCCTCTATCACGTAAGGAGGGATGCCCATAATATCTTGCATGGATTTCTCTTTTAAAGGAGCAGTCAAAGAAGATTTATCACGTCCACTCAGAATGCTTACTTTAGGATCCTCATCTCTGCGCTTGTTCTTTCTCCTAGTGACGTTAGTTAACGCCGGTAAAGAGCTTGCCGGAGATTTGGCCATGGTGCCGCTAATCCCCAATCACCCTTACGTCGCTCACTTTCTCACTAGGGTTTTTGTTTTTAGCTCCCTTTTTCCACACTTGAATTCTTGTCCACCTTAGAAGTACATCGTGATGACGACCCCCCTCACATTACTTTTCATCTCGGAGATTCGGAACGAGATTTGACTTTGGAGGCATTGAGTATAACACCGAGAGGGGGGAGGCGTTTCAGACCCCAATTACGCGTATGATGGAGGAGTTTTGGTTGAAAATTTATGGGTGTGCTTATGGGGGGCACATGGGTCCACCGGGGCTAAGAATGCGATATTCATTACCCCGCTCTTCGTTATGTTCACCGACATTTGAACTCTACATTTCTTTGCAAAGGTGAACCGACACATTTACCTAGGGCGGACTTGATGTATTTGTGGGTCATGGTGCCCGAATGCTTAGAAACCCCAGATTAGCTCGATACCAAGGACTTGAAAATTGGTTTGAATTAAATTGTCTTGAATTGAAATTGAATTGAGTGGTACCAGGGACTCATCAAAAATCGGATTTTGAGCGCTACTCGTTTAAAATTGGTTTGGATTAAATTGAGTGCTGCTAGGGACTCGTTTAAAATTGTTTTGGATTAAATTGAATGCTACTAGGGACTCGTTTAAAATTGTTTTGGATTAAATTGAGTGCTACTAGGGACTTGTTTAAAGTTGGTTTTCGATTAAATTGAGTGCTACTAGGGACTCGTTTAAAATTGTTTTGAGCGCTACAAGGGGCTCGTTTAAAATGGTTTTGAACGCTACAAGGGGCTCGTTGAATCAAACTGAGTGCTACTAGGGACTCATTAAAAATTAAATTGAATCGAGTGCTACTAGGGACTCGTTTAAAATTGTTTTGATTCTGAATTGAGTTGAATCAGAATGCTTTGGGATTCGTTAGGCTCACAGGTTTAAAATTTACTTGGGAATCGTTAGGTTTGCGGGTTTTGAATTCGTTTTTAGAATGTTTCAGGATTCTGTCGAATTTGTTTTGCTCAGATTTTTTTTGCTTGGGTTGTTATATGCTTCGGTACGAGTGGTCTTATTAGCTCGGGGTTTTCATGCTTTTTTCCGCTAGGGGTTGATTTTGATTAGAGGAGGTTTTGAGGTTTCACCTAGTTCGGTTTGGTTTTGCTAATGATATTTTTGGGTTTTTGCAGGCTAGAATTTATTCCTATTTCCCTCGATTGGCACCTGGGACGGTGCATGCTCATCCGGTTAAGTTTCCGGTGGGGATTGAATGAAGGTTGGCTCAGGCTAAGAGTACGACGAGTCACTACTCGTTGGAGAATATGCTGGTGAACCAGCTGCGCATCGAGGATGTAAGTTTCCTTCTTACGGTTTGTTTTTTACTTAGTAGCCCCCAAGATTAGGGTTGTTGAAATGTCGATTTTGGTTTTATCATTTGTTTTGTCCTATGGTTTATTGTTTGCTTTCATTTTGAACGGTTCGCTTTTCCTTCAGCTGACCGATCCGACTGATGCTGTTCAGCCCCCAAACTACCCCTTAACGTTACTTAGAGTCGATGCGGCTGGGATAGCCTTGAGCTCGGCTCTTAAGGGTTAGGTTTTTTATGACCAAGTTGTTCGGTTTCGTTTTTCAGGTTTTGTTGGTTTCCCATCAGCGATTGTGGCGGGCTGCCAACTGCTTCTGGGCCTTTGCGACGAGGGCGGCTGCTGCCTCTTCCCGTGCTACTTCGGGACCTCGATCGGTAAGTATGTTTTATAGGGTCAATTCTCTAGGCTGATCGTGCTTTTTGCCTAAAGCATAGGTGTATTTGCAGGACATTCCGGATATGGTGAGGTACCTGGAGACTCGAGTGACCGAGCTCGAGGCGGAAGAGGTGAAGTTGCTGGAATTCCTGTAATCTCGGGATAATGAGATTGCCAAGCTTAAGGAGCTGTTAGCTCGGACTCATGGAGGGACCCCAGCGCAGGGCAAGGCTAGGCTAGGGACTGAGGCGGAAAGAGAAGTTGGGGCTGAGGCTAAGGGTCATGCTACGGGCGCTACCGATGATGTTGGAGGAATTCCCAAGACAGCTACCCTAGATATGATGTCGGGTAAGAGTGGTACTGAGTCTCCTATTCTCGATCTGAACGACCTAGATCTAGATGAGGATATCGGTGAGTTTGTCATAGCTATAGGCGCAGCTTCTAGGTGTCCTCCCTAGTTTGTAAACACGGTTCGTTTTTGGATTTGTATAGTTTGCATATTTTAGACTTTTAGTACTTCGATTGATTTGTTAGCCTTGCGTTTTGTTTTGCTTTTGAAATGTTCACTGAAAAGTAATCACTTCAAGTTTTGTTTGTTTGTGATTTCGTCGTAGTTTAGGATGTTTTATAATGCGTTGGGATTGCATGAGAGTATGAAAATGTTTTTTTCGAGATTCTTGAAATGCGTTAGTTTGAGCCGGGATTTAGATCAAGTAGTACGTCGATTAAAGTGTTTGACTCGAGACGTGTAAAGATGTAAGAAATGCTTTGTAGCTAAAGCGTATCGACCGAGTGCGTGTTCGGTGTTAGGAGACAAGTGTGATTGTCTCAACATTCATGTTTAAAATGAGGCAAAGAAGAAAAAGTTAGACCACTTTTTATATCTTAGTGACGATGCCGTACTGGGCTACGGACGTGAATTGACGGTAGCCGTTAGAGGCTACAACACGCCTAGGTGGGGTAGCTTATCCCCTAAAAGAAAAAATGAAAAGACGTCTAAGTCTGGTGGATCCGATGGGTGAAATTTGTTTGCCGTGCGACCTCGTTGCTCTTGCGTGGGTATTTTGGCTTTCGGGAAAGGTTTTAGTGACTTCGGGAGGTCGTTCCAGATGTTCGGTGTTGTCGGTTGTGAGTGAAAGGTTAAGGATTGTGGAGATGATTGTACTATAGAATAAGGAAGCTATGTGGGCTAATGTCGCTAAGCGCCCGACCAAAGACGGCCTTACCGATCCTAGTATTCGTCAGTTCATCTAAACGGGCCGAGACCAATGAGACCCATATTGAAAGTGTGAGTAATGAGAGGAAGTATGATTGGCTGGGCTCGCCTTTAGCTAGGGCGGTGGAAGCTGGTGTTTGGAGGGGCCAATGGTGAGAGACCCGAACAAGCACATCCGAATGGCGAGAAAAGGGGAAAGTCAGACCGGTAGATCTCAACCATTTAGTACTATGTTTTATTAATTGATATTATGTGGCATATTTGTACTAGTTTTTGTGGGGTTTGCTTGACATGTCGTCATTTTTCGGGGTAGCTAGATGTTAGATGCCCGATCTAAAGGGCCTCGACAAGGGTTTGATTTAATTGATTTTTCATTAATGAGAAGAACATTTTTTATTTTTCCCTTTTTTTGTGGTGGCTCGCAACTCGATTCTTCCTTTTGCTCGGAGCGCCTTTTCGGGTTTTCACTTCGTCCTCGGCTCACCTTTTTTTTGTTTTATTATTTTTTGTTCTTTTTTTTTACGGCTCGCAACTCGTTTCTTCATTTTGCCCGGGGCACCCTTTCGGGTTTTCACCCCGTCCTCGGCTCGTCATATATATATATATATATTTTTTACGACGACTCACAACTAGTTTCTTTATTTTGTCCGGGGCGCCCTTTCGGGTTTTCACCCCGTCCTCGGCTCGTCGTTTGTGCTTCGTTACTTTAATCACTCATTAGCCGGGACGTGGAAGGAGTCCCGGTCTATACTTGAATCAAGTAATTGATTTCTGTGTTCATTTTTTTTGTTTATTTTTTTGTTGTTTGTTTGGTTGTACCCGAAGGAGGGTTGCCTACGTATCTGCCTTTAAACGGAATAAAACCATGTTCGTATTTCTTTATAGATGTTAGTGATTTTACTTTAGACTCATTATGCCAATTATCGATGTGAGATGCTTAGGGTGTATTACATGGGTTTTCACCCTATTTTAAGAACTTAGATGAGCTGATCGGGTGTGACCTCTTGAAAGTGTCAATTACCGAGATATCGTGTTCAGGTCAGGGAGATTGGTTTGGGTGGTTTTGAAATGTGGAGCTAGGTAGTAAGTGGTTTTGATGAATCACAATCTAGGGTTTGATTTTTGTGGAGTTAGTGCTATGGGCTAAGGTTTCGTAATGTAGTTGGAAAGGGGAAGCTGAGTAAAAATGACTCAGACTTCAATCGGGTGGGATACAAATTACGTGGGATCTGATTTCCATGTCTGACCCTAACTGTTGGGATTCTCCTATTGAGCTTGAATCCTCAAAATTCCGGACTGTCTTCTAACAAGTGTCTCGGGGAGGTCTTAAGGGTTGTAATGTAGGTAGGCTAATTTTTGGTGTTAGTTGACCGGTCTGTTCATATTTTCCTTTTTTTTGTTCGAACTTTGCACTTAAAGTCGAGTTGAAAGATTGGGGGTTTCATTTTGACCGTTGAGTTTGGTCTTGATCATTGAATTGGGCCGGTTAAGTTTGGCCTTGGTTTCATTTTTTCTTTAGCTCCTTTTGACCATTTGAGACTTCTTTTTCTTTTTGTCAGACTAGCGCCTATGATAGGAATTGGCCGGTCTTTATTTGAGGGATATTTATTGTGGGAAATGGGTTTGCCTTCTGTCTTTGATCACAAGCTAAGAGACTATCTAGCTTTGTCATAGGATTCAGTAACGCTCGTTCTAAGGGATGGTTTGTGGCTTTCTATACCACACATGGAATAGGTAAAAGAAAACACGGGATCTCGGTTCTTGTAAATCCTCGTTGTTTTGGGGTATGTTTGATTGTTATCGATAAATGGCGTAGTACCGAGTTGTAAGCAAGAAAGTACATTATTAAATCAAGCGATTGTCGAGGCGCGTTATAAAGGAAGAAAAGTTTATTTATTTTTATTGATAGTAATAAGCAGGCTATGCACCCGAGATATTGTTTTCGAGGAGGTGGAGGACAGATCCCCTCGCACCTCCTAACTCGATGTAGAAACAAAAGATATTTGTTATACTATTAGGTTTAGGCCCTAAGACGAACTAGACTCTGACTCGGATACAGATTTACTCGTCTTGGCGGACGCCCGTGCGCTGTCGAATCTTCCTTGATATTCAGGACATTCTCCTCTATATATAGGATCGAGATGGAAACAGTCGATGGTGTCGTCAAAGATAGCATGGACACTAAATGGGTTTGTGGTATTGTTTGGTTTCTCGAGTAGAGGGAGAGGAATCATCCCGTTTTCGATCATGTCTTGTATGACATGTTTGAGTCCAAAGCAAGATTCGGTATCATGCCCATTGCCACGGTGGTAATGGAATACTTATTGGCATCCCACGACTTCCCTTTTCTGGCCGCGGACAGTTCTGGGGTAGGGCCTATGGGTTCGAGCTTCCCTTGCTCGGTTAACCTTTTTAGAGCATCGGCGTATGTGATGCCTAGTATGGAGAATATTCTAGGGGTAAAGTTTGTTCTTCCCCGGGTGGTTGATTCGACTAGGTGTACTTCTTCGGTTTGGTTGTTTCCGGAGGACCCGTAAGAGCGGGTTTCTGTGGATGTTGTTGGACCTTGATAACCTTTCCCCATTATTTCGGAGAATACTCCCTTCCTCATATCGTCTTCTAGGCGTATTCCTAAGGTAGATAGTTCCTTGAAGGTGTGGATATTTTGGTACCTAAGGAGAGAGGCATAAGCGGGTCTGAGGTTATCGACAAATTTTTCTAATAAAGTAACTTCGTCCGGACGGTTTACTAGCTGGGTGCTAATCTTTCTCCACCTAGTCAGAAATTCGGAGAAGCCTTTCTTCTCGTTTTGGGAAAGGACCTCGAGGCTTCGTATGGTAACTTGTGTTTTGGAATTATCCGCGTATTGTTTTGCGAATTCTATGGAGATGTCATCCCAGGTGGATATGTTTTTAGGGTCGAGGGAATAAAACCAGCATCGTGGGGTGTCGTCTAAAGAGGATGGGAATATCCTAGCGAAAAGGCTGGGTTTGACCCCCTTAATGGCCATGTAATCCCTAAAGGCCCGGATATGGTTGAGGGGGTCCTCAATTCCTTTGAACTTCGGTATGTCGGCTAAGAAATGTTTTCTGGTAGCTGGTCGTTCACCATTTCAAACTTTCGGTGATTTTCGAGATAGGCATTGTTGCCTTGGTTTGGTCGCATTTGGTTTTCAAGGAATTCTATGCGACTCATAACACACTGTAGGATGTGGTCTTGAGGTGGTGTAATGGGGTCATTAGGGGTGACTCGGGCAAAAGAACCGCCTCAGGCCGTGGAGGGTAAAAGGACCTCGTTGAGGATCCGATTATGGTGTTCATCAGAGGCCTCATCTTCGAAGTGGCCTAGGGGGGAATCGATGCTGTTTACGAATGCGTTCATGGTAACGATGGTGGCCTGTAGGTCTCGGATCATGTTGGCTAGGGTTCCCACGGTGTTATCCCCGGATTGCTCGGCGGTGTTCCCACTACGGTTACTTGCGTCTGTGCTTGAATCTCCTGACATGACTGTGGAAAAGGTGATATCGACGAGGGCGGGTATACCGGACGTCCTATAGACTCGAGGAATGCTCGAAACCGAGCAACGCGGAAATAGGACCTATGATTCGCGCGTGTTTGCGGTCATCGGATTAGGGACTCGGGTGTTTTAGACTCTTGATTTATTCGGCAGAACGCCTAATGAAGCTATGTCTCTAGAGCGAGACAATTTGACACAAATCTCGGGGGTGAGATTCAAGAGGACTTTCGCGGGATGAGATGACCCAAAACATACGACCTCGAATAGAGGCGACCCTAGTAACTAACACAGACAGTTAATCACACGGTTGTACGACGTAAGAAGTTGATCGCGATCCCGGCTCAGGATCAAAGAGTTTTTGATGTTTTTTTGAAGACGACCAATCTTTGCAGAGATTTTTTTTGAAAAGGACGATCTGTAAAAGTAGGGTGACGATGGCGTGACGACATCGCTTGTGACGTGAAAGTGTGTTGCTATATGTGTGCGTCGGGAATCCGGCTATAGCAAAAGTGTAAATGGTTTTTTTTAAAGGAGCATGGTTCTTAGGAGAACCAGTTTTGAAAATGATGACATGATGCTTTTATCGAAACTACTATTAATTAGCCAGTTCGATACTTATGGGGTATGTGGTGCCCATGATAGAGCGTGGTGTCTGGTGATGGTGTTTTAAAAAAAAAATGATGTTTCGTGAATGTGACCGTTTCGGATTCCTTGACTTCATTAATTGAAGCTTCGGTTGTGTTAACGGTATGTGTGTAAAAATATTTCTATTCTTTTTTTTGAAAATAAAAATGTAACCGTTTGAGGTACCTTGATCCAATTAAAGATCGGGAGTCTCGGTGGTATTAACGATATTTGCTGTTGACGGGTTTTACTTTAGCCAAAGTGATGGCACCAAAATTTTTTGAAAGTAGTGGGTGTAAAATTTGCCATGATAACGACATCTAAAATGTTCTTCCTTTTTTTTTGGAAATTACGGTTTGACCGGAGTATTGATGTTTAAAAGTTCGTTTTGAAAAGAGGAGGTATTAAATTTTCGAAAACGGAATTGGGTGCGGTTGAATATGTTGGCGTTGGTTGAATCCGGATTTTTAGTGTTTTATTTTGGTTGTTCAAACACGCTACACGTAATTAGGAATGCATACACTCATGCAGGATGCAGACACTGATAGGTTAGGGTAAGCTACCGCCCACGAATAGTCTTCACTTAGGTATTGACAAATCATCTAGGGAGACGAGTGTCATACCGTCCGTTCGGAACTATCCGCTTATTATTCCCGCGAGGTACGCGTTAGGCGGCCGGAGCGTCAACCGAGGATCTCTCCGCGTGTCCCTAAAGATCTTACCGCGAAGAGGTCGATTGGTCCTGATATCGGTTAGGGTGGGCTTTTTAGGGCCAAAACCTGTAGTTACCACAACTAGGAACTAGGAAATGATCTTCACCGACCTCGTTCAAGTTGCACCACCACTGGAAACTTGTTTCCAAATCCCCATCGGAGTCGCCAAACTCTGGACGTCTGTCCGCACCGCCCGGCGCACCGCGCGCGCCCGCGTTGGACCAACTCGATTTTTCAACGTGTGGTGGCGGCCACCCACGCGGCCCCCTCCCGTTCGGAGGCCGGTTCGATCTCGCGTACGGGGCGATGTCTCGGACCTCGATTCGGATGACAATCCGGACTTGTACTAGACGGGTAGGGGCACCTGTGTTTCCGTTTTGAATCGATCGAGTCGTGGTTGTAAATATTTAAAGGCCGATTCATTTGGTAAGGCGACCTTTTTAGTGAACTAAATTCTTTGCCGATTTGTGGAGTCGCCACCGAGTCAATTATGGGGACTCGAAAACTGTTCAAGTCAACTTTGATCCCTAGCCAGCTCAAAGTTGAGGGGCACGGGAGCTAAAGATAAAGACTTGTACCCTTAAGCACTCCATGCATGGAATGACTCTCATTGCCAATGGTTTCGGACATCCGGAAACCGTCGATTCTGAGTAAGGGGTGAGGGTATGTATTGGGAAGCCAACATCCGATAGATGTCAACTCCCAATCCCGCCCGCACTATAGCGGCCTCTACTAATCAATCGGTGGGCTGATAACCAAGTTCTTTTGTCGTGGGGGAAATACTGTAACATCCGTTGTTTTCACCCTATACCCTTTAATACGTCAGTTGTTTAAGGACAACTATGTTTTGTCGTCAAAGTAGTTGTATTTACATTCTTTGCATGCGATTTCATGTGACAAGCAGGCCATGAAAAGATGCGAGTAGGAGAGTAGAGAGCACTAATATTATACGTATTAGCAAATCAGTTTTAACGCGATAATACGGATATTAGTCTTTCTCGTCATATACCTTACCTGGTTTTCTGCTTAAGAGGTGTCGGCTCGCTATTAATAGAGATGCGGCGAACCTAATAAGGCGAGCACCCGGACTAATACGGAATCCGACCATCACATTGTTCAGTTTTAGTTGTTTTACGTTTTGAATTCCGTGTTTAGTTGATTTAGCATGCGATTATAAGGTCATAAAAGCGGTAAATTATACAAAAAACTGTAAATGCGAATGTAAGTAAATCACAATATGAGGAGTTGCACCCTCGGATTATACACTAAACGGGACACGATGCATAGATAGTTGAGAACGGATCTCGGAATTACTCGGGTCTATTTAGTGTATTTTAGTATTTGCGGTTGAAGTTGAGACGTTACGTGTTTTAATAGATGTTTGTGGACCTAGTGTCCACATCTAGTGTTGTCGTAGTGCATAATAAAAGAAAGTACAAATATGGAAAGTTTTGTTTAGATGACAACCTAGTGACGATTCGACTTCAAGGCGGATCCTCCTAGTAATTTCGGCAAAGCTCCATTACCGTTGACCCTTCCTGCGGCTATTCCGGCAGAGCTTCATTACTATAGACCGGTTCTGCGGCTAATCCGGCAGAGCTTCGCTACTAGTCTTGAGCTAGTCGAACACAGGCACCTCGGTATCGAGTGAGGTGCTCGAAGGTGAGGAGTAGCGTCGATGTCGCTTTATTGGAACTACAATCGAGTGGATCGTTTGCCTCGGGTGTCGGAGTGCGAGCCCTTAGCGAGAATGTGGAGGGAGAAGAGAAGAGTTGAGATGTGTGGAATGAATGAGGCAAAGGGGGGTATGTATAAGTGTTTTCGGCCCTCGTCGCCCATATGGACGCCTGAGTTGAGGCCCACCAAGACTCAAGCGCCTGGGCTCGGGGAGTCTAAGACGCGTGAGGTGAGGCGTTTGGAATTTTGAAGATACGATTTTGATACTTTCCAAAACCGAGAGGGAGAGTATAATACATATCTTAGGGCATAAGGCTTCCCATGTTTACCCTAGCGCTGTGAACTTGGTGGGCCTCGGGTGTGCATCCCGAGGTTTACTTGGCGCGGTGCTGACTCGGTTTGAGTTTCGGGACCGACTCGGGTTCCCGGTGTCAGAATTGACTCTAATTAGTGTCTATGAGATGGTAACGACACGACTAAGGCTGCCATCATGTTAGTTTAATTTTTCCGAGTAATTTATTTGATCCGTTCTATAGAAAAACTACCTAAAACATCGCGAAACTGCGTCGCGTTGCAGTCCTATCGTCATCGGGTGTTTGTTGGGCACCTCTGTAGCCACCAGGTCAAAATCTGGGTGCCTACACAAGCTAGCTGCTCGCAGACGTGAGACAGATAAGAGGCACCAGGCACCAGTAATGCATCGCCTCCCTCTCCGCCCTTACCCTTGCGGGCCTCTACGGCGGTCGGTGGCCTAAACATTGTCTGGGGAGGATCAACCGGCACCCTGAACTCGTCATATAAACACTAACGCACCAACCTTTCGCCCAGATACCACACTGGGCAAAACAACGCGGGAAGGAGAATCCTCGTGTAGCTCCTAGGCCTCAACTCCGCCCCCACATACTCGAACAGACCCTCATAGTCGGCCCAAGGACGGGCCACGAACTGCATAAACAAACCGACATCTCAATAATCCTAATCTTGGGGGCTACTAAGTAAAATAAACCGTATGAAGGAAACTTACATCTTCGAGGCACAGCTGGTTCACCAGCACATTTTCCGACGAGTAGTGACTCGTCGTGCTCTTAGCCTGAGCCAACCTCCACTCGAACCCCGCTGGGAACCTAACCGGACGAGCGAGAACCGTCTTAGGTGCTAATCGAAGGAAGTAAGAATTGATCCAAGCCTGCAAAATCCAAAAGCATCGTTAGTAAAACAAAACCGAACTAAGTAAAACCCTGAAACTGAGTACAAGAACTAACCTCCAATACGAGATCTGGACCCACAATGGGTAAAGTCGAGCCAGAGTCCACTCTCTGCGGCCTCACCATGACCTGTAGGCAACGGGTCATCTCCCCGAAATCCGCGGTCACCCAATTGAAAGGTCCCAGCTGATCTAAATCAACCAGGAAAGGCAAAATCCTAGCACTAAACCTCTCATCCTTGTCCGAGAAGTGGGTTGATCCTAGGAAGTACCACAACCACAGACAGGCATCCTGCACCGGTGTGTTGGGTACTCGATCCTCTAGCACCGCCACCCTCTCAAAGTGGCGGTGATGTACGAGCTCACCAAAGCATGAAGCGTGCTATAAGCCTCACGCTGTAAACAATCCCCGATCCAACTCTTGACCTCGTCACTATCTAACCGAGGACCTACAGGAGCCCACCTAATAATCTCCGGACCCCAGGGCAAACCCGTAATAGCCCCGAAATCCTCCAAAGTCATCCCGACCTCCCCAAACGACATATGGAAGGTCGAGGTCGTGTCGTGAAAGCGATCTACCATAGCTCTAATCAACATGAGGTTGCACTTGATGTTGCAACCTACTAACCGGACCCAATGCCCAACCACGGGGCCCAAAACCGTCCCCACGATAATCCCCTTTGCCGCGGGGCTGAGCTTCCGAGAATAAATCTCCAAGCACATAGTAAAACCCGAGAAGGTCCTCATCGGGCGGGGCGACAGCAAACCGAATAATACAAGCATAAACAAACCAAACTAGTGCAAACCAAAATTAGAAGCCTAAACTAATAAGCACGAGTCGAGGTACTCACCAGGCCGTTCACGACGCGGCAACAGACGTGTAAATTGGGATGAAAACATAACTAATGACCGTCTCAATCCCGAGCCCAAGGGGGGTCATCGTAAACAACCTCCTCACCCTCGTTGGCAGGGCCCGGGACATGGGTCCTCCTGGCAACCAACACATGCAGTCTATGCCTTGTGACCCTATCGAAATCAGCCTCATTCACGGCCCCTGGTTCACGACACTGTGAAGGAATGCTTCGTCGCCTCTTACTAACTCCCCGGGGAGTCACGGAGCTTGACCCGACAGCCTCTCCACTAGTACCCATCGAGGGAGCTCCTTCGGGACGCTCAATGTCATCTCTAGTCGAAAAAAAAATAAAAAAATACACCTTAGGTCAAGTCAAAGCAGTCCAAACAAGTCAAAATAAGCTCAAAATTTCGGACAGAGATATCAAAATTCTGAAAGACCCACTAGCAACCATTTTCGACCTCGGTTGTAATAAAAGTGTTTTCAGGAAAATCGACATCGTTACGGTATCATTTGGTCCGTCGTAAGCCACACAAACCCTCACGGAATGACCTAGAGTACATTCTGGCTCACAAAGGTCAACATGGAGGTCACCCATAATGTCAGAAGCACTAACCGAGTGAAGTTACAAAGGTCAAGTACGGGAGTAACCGGGAAAATGATCCCTAAACCCCTAGCATTTCCAATTCCACCCATAGGAAGCCATTAGAGCACCTCAAATGTCCCTATCAAGCTAATAACTACCCTATCAAGCTCTATTCTACCCTAATTTGAAATGGGACCGAGAGCAAACAACGAAACATAGTAAAATCGAAGCACCCAAATTTATTTCTCGGGTTTAAGCAAAATCGACCAACAATCAATCTAACTAAGCACAAATCGATAATAGGTCAGTAATGAACACTTACCCGAGGTCGACATAATTGTATATGGCAAAATCAGTTGAACGAAGTCGAGAACGCGGGATTAGGTCGAAGGGTGTCGCGCATTTCAGGTTTGAGATGAATGAGCCATCCTCCTTTCCTTCACTGATTTTAAACAAATCAACTGTCAAAATCCCGGGCGCCCCATGTCAAGCTTCCCTGAATTGAGCTGCTGGAGGCTAGGCGACTGAGGATTAAGGCACCCCCAGAACAGTGGCTGACTATTCGGCCCAAAGCGAAGATGGAAACAAATTGGACAGGGTACCCAATAGCCGCAAGACGCACCCTCCTATGCTAAACAAGATAAGTAAGAACGAGACAGTGTACTACCTCCAACTGATAAAGCAAGCCCTAAAACCTCCTCTAATCGAAATCAACTCCAGCCAAAAAAATGCACATGAAAACCTTTAGCTAAGACCACTCATACCAAGGAACATGACAACCCAAGCATGATCTCCGAACAAAACAAATTCGATTGAATCCTGAAGCATTCGAAAAAATAAATCTGAACAAAACAAATTCGATTGAATCCTGAAGCATTCGAAAAAATATATCTGAACAAAACAAATTCGATTGAATCCTTAAGCATTCGAAAAAATAAATCTGAACAAAACAAATTCGATTGAATCCTGAAGCATTTGAAAAAATAAATCTGAACAAAACAAAGTCGATTGAATCCTGAAGCAGTCGAAAAAAAAAATTTCAACCCGTGAACCTAACGAATCCCAAAGCGTTCTGAAGGTAAATTTTTCACCCGTGAACCTAACGAATCCCAAAGCATTCTGAAGGTAAATTTTAAACCCGTGAACCTAACGAATCTCAAAGCGTTCTGAAGGTAAATTTTCAACCCGTGAGCCTAACGAATCACAAAGCATTTTGAAGGTAAAATTTAAACTCGTGAACCTAACGAATCCCAAATCATTCTGAAGGCAATTCAATTCAAGTCAATTCAAGTTCAAGTAAATTCAATTCAATTCAATTCAAGTTCAACAATTCAATTCAATCAATTCAATCAATTCAATCAATTCAATTCAATTCAATTCAAGTTCAATTCAATTCAACTTCAATTCAATTCAAGTTCAAGTTCAATTCAATCAATTTAAGTCAATCAATTCAAGTTCAATTCAATTAATTCAAGACAATTCAATTCAAGTCAACCCAACTCGATTCAATTCAATTCAATCTCAAAATGAGTCCCAGTAGCACTCAATTCAATATAATTTTGAACAAGTCCTAATACATTCAGAGCAATCAAATCAACCCGAAACGAGTCCCTAAGCATTCAATTCCCGCCCCAAAGGAATACCTAAAGCAAAAAGCAAAATCCAAATCAACACAACCATCCACCAAGGATATTAAAACCACAACTAAGTGTAGACACCCGCATTTTGCCTACTAGTGTCTATAGTAGTCTCCGACAAAACACCAGAAGATGATCGGAGGTAAACATGCTTTAATACGCTCGAATACGGACTCAGTAACAATAGTATCCGACGTGGGCACTTTGCGGAGTACACACCTCTCAAAACTGACCTCAAAGTCAGGCCTAGTGGGTGGTTTCCAATAAAATAAAGCTATTTTTGAGCTGAAACCGTCACCGAAAATAAAACTGTCTTTTGCAACTGAGTCCAAACACGAGACGAAATCAGTCATGCATGCGTCTAAATACAAAGTCAAAACAATTAAGTCAACCAAATTACAAGTCAAGCATAAAAATATCAACTTTCCCCTTTTATCTCACCTGGTTGAGCCCACTCGATCGAGTGACATGGGTCCACTCGATCGAGTACACCCCGTAAAACCATACAGACACCTTTTTTGAGCCACTCGATCGAGTGCACTTAGGGCCACTCCATCGAGTGACCCTTGCATGGGGCATGCTCTATATATACTCCTCCACTCCTCTTCATTTTACCACCACTTTTCAATCAACACATTTGCATAATATTCAACCCTATACACTCACATCCTCCCTACACACACATATTCAACAATCTCGAGATCAAAAATCGTCAAAGACCGAGAGCATCCTCTCCCCAATCATACACCATAACTCACCCTACATATCTCAACGCTTCCGCGCCTACGCCGCCACTGGAAGAGCCCGTTTTCTGAGACTAAAGCATGTAGGTTGAGGGTGTAATAAAACCCCATTTCTTCCTCTCTAATCTCTAATCTCTAACTTTTTATCAATTTCGTTTATTAATTGTTAACCATTTCTAACTATTACTAACTCCGTTATACTAACTTTTTATTTATTGTAACCCTAACTACTAACTCGTCTATCAAATATTCGTCTTTTACATATCGAATATACAGGATGACGGGATAAGGAAATACGAATACCAGAGTATCGTACTCGCGTTGCCGGTCGCTTATCCTGTCACCCCGAATATTTGGTTGTTTAAAGCGAATCAACCCCTAAAACGCTTTTTATTTTTGTTCATTTTAATATCGCATCTGACTTTACATTTTTGTTCATACTAACAACGCTAACAATCTAACATTTAATTTTCGCCTTTTTATTTCCGTCATATAATACCGCGTATAATAATTTAGCAAAGCTATTTCAAATCGAGTGTTTTTGACAACGAATTCCGCCCCAAATCTGTTATACCTCGAAAGTTGTATTGGACAAACTTTACACTTCTGTACTTTACATTTGTGTACTTTTATTATGCACTACCATAATGTCAGACGCTAGGTCCATGACACGTTATAAACATACGTAACGTCCCCAACTTCAACCATAAGCACAAAAATACCCTAACTAAACCCGAGTAGTTCCGAGATCCATTCTCAACTATCTACACATCATGTCTCCTTAAGTGTAGACTCCGAGGGTGCAACTCCTCACTACCTGATTTACTTATATTTGGCATTTCCGGCTTTTGTATGATTTACCACTTTTATGACCTTATAATCGCATGCTAAATCACTTAACATGGAATTCAAAACGTAAATAAGCTAAAACTTAACATGGATCTTTCGTGTACGCAAGATCGGATCGGCCCCCTGACGCGAGGGGGCTGCGTGGGAGGCCGCCGCGACAAGCCGGAGGTCCAACGCGAGCGGATGTGGGGCGCCGGGCGGTGCGGATGGGCATCAACAAGTTATTTTGACTTCGACCGGGGCGAATTCCTGTTTCTTAAAACGGGTGAAATGGTCGTGCGGGACCTGAAATCAGTGCTAGTCGAAAGGCAACCCGACAGGATTTGTATATGTTCCCCCCTTTTTCAGCTGGTTTGGGGGAGCTACCCTTGTAAACGGTAATTTATTTCTTTTTTTTTCCCTGCTTTCTTAGATTTTTCTCTTCTCCTTAGAATGAATCGTCCATAGGGTTGGCTGTGGATTTCTTGTGTTTATTTGCTGCAGAGTCACATTGAGGACACAGTGACATTTAGGTTTGGGGAAGAGTTTGTGTAGTTTTGTGTGTTAATTTCTGTCGTATGTTTTACTGCTTTTAAAATATATATAAAAATGGGAAAAAAAAATCAGAAAAAGTTAGAAATATTTTGATTTTGTGTGTTTTTATGTGTGTGTCGGATGTGAAGCATGCAAAACAACAATGATTATAATGCTCTTAACATGATTTCTCGTAATTTTCATCTTACTTCATGCCTGAAAACGTGTTTTGTCTTGAGATTTGATTAATTGATATGATATGCCTATTTGAAATTTTAATTACCAAATGAGTAAGTTTGGCCATTTGTCGGCAAACCAGAAAATTTTGAGGATTTAGAACTTCCTAGCCCAGTAAGATCCATAACTGGTCTCATTATTATTTAGGAATTGAGTGGTTTTCTCCTTCTGGAATGTGTAACATGAATTTGCATAAATATGACGTTTGTCTCTTGATATTGAATACGTGTTTGGTTTGAGGAGGAGGTACATGAGGAAAGGTTTTTTTGTTTTTGATGAACTCCACAATAAAAAATGACCCATTTTTACTACCTTGTAGATTTAGGTCGTTTTCTTTTGTTTAGCCCATTTTGGCTGTTGTATGCCTGTTTTTGTTACATATATTATTTAACTACAACCCAGAATAGCTTACTCTACCGGGACAGTCGCAGTGAACGTAATTGGAATTACTTCACTTATTGGTCATGTCTGGAGATTTACGCATCTTTTGGACTTAGTGTGTAATATTGTTGTGCGATTTTGTATTCGCTTTCCCCTATTCGAAATTTGAAAAAATAGAAGAATGAAAGAAAATAATGAAGAAAAGAAAAAAAAGATGAAATTGTGGAAGTCCGTCCGCACCGCCTGGCGCCCCCGCGCGCGTCCGTGTGAGACAGACCCAGTGTCATCGCGACGGCCACCCACGCAGCCCTTTTCCCGGTCGGGGGTCGGTCCGATCTCATGTACGGGGCGAATGTGTCGGACCTCTATTTGGATGACGATTCGGAATAGTACTAGACAGGTGCAGGCACCCGTGTTTCCGTTGGAATCGATCGACTCGTGGTTGTAAATCTTTAAAGGCCGATAGTTTTGTAATGCGACCTTTTTCGCGAACCGAATTTGTTGCCAATTTGTGGAGTCACCACCGATTCAATTATGGGGACTCAGAAACCATTCAACTCAACTTTGATCCTTAGCCGACTCAAAGTTGAGTGACACAAGACCTAAAGATAAAGACTTGTACCCTTAAGTACCCCATGCCTGGAATGACTCTCATTGCCAATGCTTTCGGACATCCAAAAACCGTCGATTCTGAGTAAGGGGTGAGGGTACGTATTGGGAAGCCAACGTCCGCTAGACATCGACACCCATTCCCGTCGGCACATAGCTGCCTCTACTAATCAATCGGTGGGCTGATAACTTTGTTCCTTTGTTGTGGCGGAAGTACGGTAACATCCATTATTTTAACCCTATGTCTTTGCTATGTCGGTTGTTTAGGGACAAGTAATCTTATTGTCGTCGAAGTAGTTGTGTTTACATTCTTTGCATGCGATTTCACGTGACAAGCAGGACATGAAAAGATGCACGTAGGAAAGTAGAGGGTACTATGTATTGTACGTATTAGCAAATCAGATTTAACTTGATAATACGGATATTAGTAGTTCTCGTGGTATACCTTACCTGGTATTCTACTTAAGATGCATCGGCTCGGTATTAATAGGGATGCATCAAACCACGGATGGTGAGTACCGGGACTAATACGGAACTCGACCATCGCTTCATTAAATTTTAGCTTATTTACGTTTTGAATTTCGTGTTAGGTGATTTAGCATGCGATTATAAGGTCATAAAAGCGGTAAATCATACGAAAGCATAAATGAGAAATGTAATTAAATCATATAATGAGAAGTTGCACCCTCGGAGTGTACACTAAACGAGACACGATGTGTAGATAGTTGAGAACGGATCTCGGAACTTCTCGGGTTTAGTTAGGGTATTTTGGTGCTTATGGTTGAAGTTGGGGACATTACGTATGTTTATAACGTGTCATGGACCTAGCGTCCACGTTTGACATTATGGTAGTGCATAATAAAAGTACAAAAATGTAAAGTTTGTTTAGATGACAACCTAGTGATCTGATGGTTCAACTTCGAGGCGGATCCTCCTAGCTGGTCTTCTGGTGATTTCGGCAGAGTTTCGTTTGTACGGCTAATTCTGCGGTTATTTCGGCGGAGCTCCGCTGCTAGACTCGGGTTTGGCTATTCGAACACAGGCTCCTCGGGATCGAGTGGAGTGCTCGAAGGTGAGGGGTAGTGTCGATTCACTTATCGAGACAACAATCCAGTGGATCGTACTAGGGGCCAGAGTGCGAACCCAAGTTAGAGAAGAAGAGGGGGAAAGCGAGTTGTGTAGAAGTAGGCACGAACTCGTGAATGTTGTGTGTCGTATGAATGAAGTGAGGGGGGTATTTATAGTTGCTTGCACAGTTTAAATCGCCCAAAAGGACGCCTGAGTCCAGGTGCACCTGAACACAGAGAACTGGGGTCGTTGCGCACCGAGAGTAGGACGCCTTGTGTTTTGAAGATTCGATTTTGAAACTAACCAAAACGGAGAAGATGCGTATAATACGTATACTTGGAGGTTAAGTTCTCCCCTAACCCTAGCGCGTCGCTGCGCCAGGTGGGCTTCGGGTGTGCATCCCGAGTTTTGCTCGGCCCGACGTGTTGACTCGGGTTTGACTTTGCGTATTTTGGGACCAATTCGGGGTTCTGGTGTCGGAATTGACTCTAATTAGTGTCGACGCGACAGTAATGACACGACTAAGGCTGTCTTGATGTTAAATTAATTTTTTTCGAGTAATTATTTGATCCGTTCTATAGAAAAACTATGTAAAACGACACAATCTCGCGTCGCGTTGCAGTTCAATTTTCATCGGGTGTTAGTCGGGCACTCCTACAGCCATCAGGTCAAAATATGGGTGTCTACAGAATCCCCCACTTTGACTGAGGCTTGGACAAGGCGAAAGTTAAAGTATAGCCGCCCAGGTTAATCGAGGATTTCGACCTGGTGGCTGTCCGGTTGGGTCGTTTTATGTCCGCTGGACTACGTATGGAGGCTTGTCAACCAAGGCCTAGAAATCATACCTAACATCCTTGCTTGCGGTTGCTTATTGGAGCTCGGGTCCGCTCTTGCTATCTCGTCTTGGGTTATTATTCGAACTTGGATGGCAGAACCAATTTAAATCCAAATTTGGATTGTTCAGGGTTCTTCTAATGTTCTTGAACCGATTAAAAGTCAAGGATAACACGTGCTAAGGGTTCTGATTTGAAGTTCAAAATTGTTGGAACCGATTAGTCCGGATTCGGGCTGTTCGGGTTCTTGTAATGTTATCGAACTGATTCAAAGTCAAGGATAACACTTGTTAAGGGTTCTGATTTGAACTTTCTCTTGACATTCCAACAAGGATTGTTTAATGGTTTCATCGGGATTGTATAAAGTTCTTGGGGAACCGATCAATAAATCCTCACAAGGATTATTTAAAAGTCCGGCCTTTGGGACTGTATAATAATTGATTTTGATATTCGGAAGATGATATGGTCATTGCTTGTCCTTAACGGCGTATGGTTGTACTTTTGGAATTTCAGAGGGGGAAATATGTGCTTGGTTGGGGTGTGCATTTCCACTGGGGAGTTTTGTTCTGGCGTTTGGTTGAATTGGCTCGGGTCTTAGGTTATCCCGTCTAGCTGGGTGGAGGCTTTGATATGATGTGTGATTTGCTGGAGAAGTCAGGTGTTTTTGCATTGCTCACATAGAAGTCATTTTGATTGAGCCGGATCAATAGTCTTGATTGAAGATGTTTATGGATGTCCGATGGGGAAACTGGTCGTTAAGACTGGGCGTCGCTAGGGAAATACTTCGCTAGGGAAGATAACTGGGATGATATCGCTGGGGATATATTTTACTGAAAGTAGTGACTACGATGTATTACCGTCAGGGATTTTAGATCGGCTGTTTTTGAAGGGGAGATGTTTTAATGTTTTAATGGACCCGTTAGGGCTGTTGGGTGTATGTTGCTTTGATTGACTTGTAGAGGATATGATCATAATATGATTGCTTGGAATCTTGAGCGCCCTTGTGAAGGGTGACTTGTGCGAGCTCCATTGATGTGATAGGGCTTTGTGAGATGAAGCATCCCGATTAGGTCTGATGGGGAACTCATGAATATGGATTTATCAAAAAGTCGAAGGTCTTTGTGAGGGGCGACTCGTTGGGATTCCTCTCAGAAATGTATGATTTTGCGAAGTGCATCATTGTGAAAGGCTCGTGAGAATATTCGGACAAATCCTGGATGATTTAGGAACATCTCTTGCCATTTTTAGAATTGGATCATTACGTATAAGGACGAATGCCTGAAATAGGACATTTCTCGAGGCTGCTGTTCAGACGATGTTGATTTGATAGCCCCCAGTATGGTGGTATCCCTCGTTTAGGAGTCAGATTTAGAGTGGATTGAAGGGTCGTCAGCCCCCTGTTCTCTAGTGACAGATCTTGTAGAGATCCTGGTGCCTGAGTAGGCCTCGGAGGTGGTTGTCCAAACTTTTGCCTGTAATATCGATTGAAGGCTTGAGAATGATGCTAGATTCCCACTTGAAGTACCTCTTTATTAGAGGTGGTGAGTATATGTGAATCCAAAATAGAAGGATATGTTGCGGACCAAAATGAAATGCCCGACTGAAGATAACGGGACCGATTCGAGTTCGGTCAATTAGTCGAAGCGGGTCAAGACAGACAAGACTCATATAAAAGACGCTAACATGGACAAGATGTTGAACTGGCTAGGCCCACGACAAGTTGATGAGACTTTCAGGATTAGGGAGCATCGAGACGCGAGGCCTAAGAAAGTGCATCATAAGGGAAAGGGAAAAGAGAAGATGGACGAGTAGGGCCTAGCAATTTTTATTATGTACTACTAATTAGTAATATGTCACGTAATATTACTAATTTTGTGGAGTTGATTTTTGATTTTTGTGGTTGATTAGAAATGATGTAAGGGCCTAGAAAAAAGATTGATTTTTCTTGTATTAATGAGAAGAACACTCGTTTTGTGTTTATTATTTTTTGTATGGTGGCTCACAACTCGATTTTTCATTTTACCCGGAGTGCCCTTTCGGGTTTTCACTGCGTCCTCGGCTCACCGTTTTTGTTCTTTCTTTTTGCTTTTACTCTTTTTTCCTTTTTTTCTTGCTTTTTTTTTTCACGGCAGCTCGCAACTCGATTCTTCATTTTGCCCGGACCGCCCTTGCGGGTTTTCGCTCTTCCCTCGGCTCGCCATTTTGTTTTTGCCTTTTTTTGGTGTGCTTTGTCATTTTGATCACTTTGCTTGTCAGGATGTATGGGGGATCCCGATTTTGTATAATTTGGCCGTAGTCGATTTTGTTGTTTTGGTTGCGCTCCAAAAGGGGTTGCCTACAGATCGACCATGAAACGGAATCAAACCATGATCGTAGTTCGGATGTGCAAGTGACTTTTGTTTGTTTGTCCTTAGTTATGGACTTAGGACAAATGCTTAGACTCGTCATGCCATCTATCTATTTGTTTCACGATATGACTGTTATGGGGCGCGTATACTTAGACGAACAATTAAAGCAAAGCAAAGGAAGTGACCCCAGTTATGGATATACCGCATTTAGGTCAAGGCGACTGGTTTGGATGTTGTTTATTTTTGCTTTTTGTGATTGATGAGAAATGATGTAAGGGCCTAAAAAAACTCTTGATTTTGCTTGAATTAATGAAAAGCACACTCGTTTTGTGTTTATTAATTTTTGTATGGTGGCTCACAACTCGATTTTTCATTTTGCTCGGAGCGCCTTTTCGGTTTTTCACTCCGTCCTCGGTTCACCGCTTTTGTTCTTTCTTTTTGCTTTTGCTCCTTTTTCCTTTTTTTCTTGCTTTTTGTTTTTCGCGGCGGCTCGCAACTCGATTTTTCATTTTGCCCAGAGCGCCCTTGCGTGTTTTCGCTCCGTCCTCCGCTCGCCATTTTGGTTTTGCTTTTTTTTGGCTTGCTTAGTCATTTTGATCACTTTTGTTGTCAGGATGTATGGGGGACCCCGACTTTGTATGTGTGGACACCCGCAATTTGCCTGCTAGTGTCTATAGCAGTTTCCAACAAAATACCCGATGATGATCGGACGTAAACATGCTTTAATGCGCTCGAATACGGACTCAAAAAAGTAGTATCCGACGTGGGCACTTAGCGGAGTACAAACCTCTCAAAACCGACCTCAAATTCAGACTCAGCGGGTCGTTCCCAATAAAATAAAGCTATTTTGAGCTAAAACCGTCACCAGAAATAAAATTGTCTTTTGCGACCGAGTCAAAACCAGGTCAAAGTCGAAACCCGAGACGAAACCAGCCTCAAGCTATATCTAAATGCAAAGTTAAAACAACCAAGTCAAAAGTCAAAAGGAAAATCCTAAACTTCTGTGGACATGACATAGGTCCACCCCAACGCGGCCACGCGCGGGTTTTTGTAGGCCACTGATTCTCGTGGTAAGATTGTTCTCGGGTCGAAATTTAAATTGAAGTTGGAGTCGCTACCAAACTTTATAGGAGTTCGGACCCGTTCGAACCCGTTCTATACTTGGGCGCATCGTGCACATAGCACGACCCGCTTTAGTACCAGGGCTTGTTGGATTCGTCCCTTTGCATTACGATACCAACGTCAAGTTATCGGGTGTCGTGCATCGAATGAATCTCGTATGCCAATGGTTTCGAACATCCGAAAACCAGTGGTTTCGAGTAAGGGGTGAAGGTACATGTTGGGAAGCCCACGAAGGACACCCAACCTCGCCCGCGCTCTGAGCGGCCTATACTAGTATATCGTTCGATTTTCGTGTATGCGCGTTAGTAAGACGGTGAATTGATATGCAAACAGTGTTTTAAGGTATGTATATGAAATACGTGTTAAGCTACGTCGTTTAATGCATCTTGAATATGTCGAAGTTGTTTTAGCATGTGGGTTCATTTAGAAAACGGTAAATGCCACGCAACGAAAATAAACAACTTAAAAGTAAATTACAAATTACACGGGCGGAGTACAACCTGGAATTCAAAATACGACAAGCGAAAATAGAATATAATCGGGTTAGAAACGGTAACGTAAATAATAAACAAACTCGTAAATGAATCGTAAATTGAAACCGTAAACCAAATGAATGGACAGACTCAAATCGAATACGTATTGCGTTACGTATTGACCCGAGGATAGAGGCTAGAATGCGCAAAAGGTTGCGGCCTGGAACCCAGGCGCCTAAATTGAGGCGGTCCGGAGTTCAGGCGCCGAAGGGCAGGCGGCCTGATATGCAGGCGCCTGACCTTGGGCGTCTGGGCAAGCTGGGTTCGGGACCGAAGCATGATGCTATTTTGATCCTGAAGCCTCGATGTCTTGTACCGACTCCTCATGGTGAAGACTGGCTGTCTCAAGACGTCGTATACCGAATCCGACTAGGAAGTCGTCGGTATATGACTTGCGAAATGAGACATTCGCTTTGAGTCATAAAAGGATAAAAATAGATACGAAATGTAAATTTGAAAAGGAAACGGGCGATTGATTAGCGCGCGTCGACTAAAGTCGCAAGTATTGTTCCCTAAGAAAAATGTGTATCGTTGTGGACTACGTCGGTAGTCATTGATATCTCATTTTGCTATATTGAGGTACTTGGCACAAACCGATTCTATTTTATGATATATCGATTATCGACTTGGTACGAATATCGAAGCCCTTCGTATCGCGATGTCGTTATCGGATTGCGTGGACCATACGACTCTCAGATTGACGTCGTAGGGTTTCGTACCACTTCGATTGTCGATTACCCTTTTTTATGCGCGACATTTTGACTGCGGAGTCAACATCGTGCACAAAACAGTAATATTTGAAAATGATATCGAACACACTTGATAACGAACGACTGCGATCACGTCATAACCTATAGGGTCAGGAGCGCGCCAAGGGGCTCCCTAACCCTTAGGCGCCTGGATCGGCGCACCTCAGAATATGGGCGCCACCTACGATGTGACCTATTCGCGTATTATACGGACTTTAGGCAGCGTTTTATTATCGAATGCGTTCGATATGAAGGTTCGATTTGTCGTCGCAAAACTTAGGTCCTTTGCATTTCGGCGTCGTAATTTGTCTTTTAGGGCCTACGACGCTCGATTTAGCGTCACCGGACATTTGCTCGAATTGAGTTTGAAAATAGTTTGGTAATTAATACGCGTTATTTATCTGGACGAAATGTAAATAACGATAATATAAATGTTAGACGATTAGGAACGAGAATAAAATGTTACATGCGATATTAATATGAACAAAAAATGTAAAGGCGTTTTAAGGGGTTGACCCACCTTAAACAACCAAACACGTGGGGTGACGGATAAGTGACCGGCAACTTCGAGTGCATTACTCTTGTATTTGTGTTTCTTTATCCCGTCATCCTTTGTATTCGATACGTTAAAGGACGACTATTTTATAGTCGAGTTAGTAGTTAGCGTTACGATAAAAAAAAGTTAGTGTAACGATAAAATAAAGGTTAGTAGTTAGTTAGTAATCAATAAACGAAAATAAGAGAGAAAGAAATTAGAGAAACGGGGTTTGTTTACATGCTCAACCTACATGCAAAAAGTCTTGGAACACGGGCTCGTCTAGCGGCGGCGTAGACACGGGAGTAATCGAGAATGTTGGTGAGTTAAGGTATGTTTACGGATGGGAATCGCTCTCGGTATTCTGAAATGTGTTTCAAGAGAATGAAATGCGACCCTTAAAACGACGGAGGTAAGGGTGTATTTATGGAGTTTTTGCAAAATGTTTCGGCTCGGTATTCGGACGCCCGAAGTGGGGTAATTCAAGACTCGGGCACCCCAGATGAGGCAGCTCAGTTCTGGGGCGACTGGTTGCGGGCATATGAACTTGCGCGTATTAAAAATTGCTCAAAATACAGATTGATATCCGTGTTGCTCAAGGCATGATTTGTTTCCGTTTGACCCTGATTGATTTTGTATTTGAACGCATTTTGGGATTTTTTTTTTCGGGTTTCGACTTTGACCTCTTTCGGCTCGGTCGCAAAAGACGGTTTTGGCTCAAAATAGCTTTATTTGATTGGAAACGACCCACTGAGCCTGACTTTGAGGTTGGTTTTGAGAGATTTGTACTCCGCTAATTGCACACGTCGGATACATTGGATTTCAAGACCGTATTTGAGCATATTAAAGCATGTTTACGTCTGATCATCATCGGGTGTTCTGTTGGAGACTGTTATAGACACAAGCAGTCAAAATGCGGGTGTCTACAGAGTCCCCGCTCTGACTAAGGCTTGGACAAGGCAAAAGTCAGATTAGCTACTAGGCCAATCAAGGATTACAATCTGGTAGCCTTCCGGTCGGGTCGTTTATAGTCCATTAGACTCGCGTGAAGGGCTCGCCAACCATAAGCAGAGGGTCATACCTGTCTTAATGATGATAGCTCCGTGGGGACTTGCTTTTGAAGTCTTAGGTGTACCTGTTTACAGACACATCACGTCTTGGATGTAGCATTCCAGGAGAAACACTGCCTTGGGTTTTCTATTGGGGAGAAAAGGAACTGCGCGGGGACTTGCTTCCGAAGTCCTGGGTGTACCTATACGCAAACATATCGCATCTTGGATGTGGCATTTATGATAAACACTGACTTTGATGTTCCGCTTGGATGCAAAGGCTGGTACCTGAAATGTTAGATACATAGGCAGAAATAGCGGATAACAATATAGCACATAGGAAATGCAGTTAGCATCTATAAACTTGCTTGTGCTGGGGAGTAAAAAGATTTTGATGCTTTGAAAATCGAGATTTTGAAAGGAGGAATGCTCGGGATGACTCGATTCCTATATCGGGCTTAAAAAGGCGTCAGAATGCGGGTTGGGCCTGCGTATTCAAGCGCGCAATCTAGGGCGGCCAAAAAAAAAGCACGGGTCACCTTGCGCCTCAATAGTCGGACACTCGAGCCCAGGCAGCCCAATTTTGGGATTTCGCTTTTTCACGCTGCGGTGCGGACTCCTAGGCACGCGCTGTAGGGTTTTTGCGCTTATATACGACCCTTCCCCTCGTATTTTCATTTTTGTCTTTACTTCTCTACTTCTTTCTAGAAAACCTCTCTCAGAGACCGACTGATTTTGCCATGGGTATCGAAAGTTTAACTGCGAGGCTTCTGGCATGGTCCCAATGCTTCCGGGACGAGGAGAAGGTTCAACTGAACCAGATGGGGATTTCTGCTTTATTCCCGCTGCAGCGTCTCAGGATAGATTCGCACTTCTTGGACGCTTTCTTGTCGTTTTGGGATAACCACCAAGTATTTGCATTCCCTCGGGGGAGATATGTCCTCTTCCCAGGGAGATAGCTGTTGTAAGCGGCTGGTCACCTACTACTCGTCCTGCTATTCCTCCATTTTATCCTGATCCAAGGAGGAGGTTGAGGGATTTTTTGGGTCTGTCTCATGCTGAAGGAGACCGGATGGTGGAGAGAAGTTCTGTTTCCCTGTTTGACTTGGCTGATGAATTTATGAACACCAAAGATGTGAGAATTACAGCTTCTCACAGGCGAAGGGCCTTCGCCTTCTGTATGCTACATCGGTATGCTTTTGAGGGGCGGATGGAGGATGACTCTTGCTTGTGTCAAATTCGGCTGATTGGTGTGGTTGACCAGATGGAGACAAGTTGCAGCTCGGCTTGGCTGTTAACGGGAGAAATCATTATGGGTCTCGATGCTAAAAGAAATGACCCGACCTGTCAACTTACGGGCAGCATCCGTCTTCTGCAGGTATACTTCGCTTTTTTTTTTTTCGCGCATACCTTGATAAATTTATCCCGTCAGGTTTGGCTGTCCGAACGATTGTCGATTATAGAGCCTCCTCTGAACGTACTTGGATACCGCAGCGGTCAGGTTTGTTCGAGAAAGAGGCGCATAAGTTTGAGCCATGACATAAACCGGACTTACTAGGACGAGGAGCTCATATTCCACAGAGGTCCTCTTATTAGGTGGAACGTCGCCTGGTGGTTCCTCTCCAGGTTGACTAGGCTGGCTAAGAGGGATCAAGCCCGGTATCTCGTGGTCCTGTCACTTGACTGGACCATCCATATTTACCCGGACTGCATTCTGAGGCAGTTCGGTTGGACTCAGAAGATCTCTGAGACCGAGGCTGTCATTAGCATACCGCTTCAATTGACGGACGCAATGTGTGATACACGGTTACAGCAGTGGCACACTCGTGCCATCTGGACCATACCCAACCCTTGCTATTCTACTTGGGTTTCCGAGTCATATCGGAAGTGGAGTTTCGAGGAGTCGAAGGAGGCCCGTAAGGCCTTGAAGGTCAATGAGGCCTTCGACTTGGTTTGTCGGGAGACGGCAAAAGACAACAGAGGTTTCTACGATGAAGGAGAGACTCCTGCCACTTTAGTTCGATTGGAGTCGGGTCTTTAGTCACAAACTAAGACTCTAGTTAAGGACGCCGGTGCTATAGGCGTGTGGGAGCGACTGAGCTCCGAGACTGACTTAGAGAAGAGGCTCGGGCCAAGATTGGCAGCTAAGGGTCGACTGGGCCCGCGCGATAGGCTGCCCGAGCATGTGAGGGCCCGACTTGGGCCAATTGAAGTGACCGAGAACCCAAGCTCGAAGAAGCGGGTCCGGGCTAAGGAAGCTCCCGTAGTGATTCAGGAACGTTCACCTCCGCCTCGTCGTCAGTGGACGGCCAACGAGGCCAAGGATAAGGGTAAGGGCAAAATGCCCTGAATACCCGAGTCCTTAGTTTTTATTATTTAAGTAGTACTACTATTTTATAGTGTCGTGTGTTGTTTTTTAAATTTTTGTGTTTTGTAATTTCTCAAATTTATCAGGTTTTTAGTAATAAATAAAGGAAGTTTATTAATTAAACCAATCCTGTCTTTTTTGTCGATTACTGTGGTTATGCCCTTTTGAGGGGCTGCCTACGTATGAACAATTAGTTGAATAAAACCAGACGTAGTTCAAATTTTATATAATTTGCAATCTTGAAATACACCAAGGACTTGGGTATTGACTTACTTTTTGAAAGTTTATTTTTTTGAAACAATTTTAATAAACTTTTTGCAAATGACATTGAGAAAGGATCAGGGGTAGTAACGTATTAGCTGGTCTAGGTTGGTAGGATTGGTAAATTCATTCCCGTCCAAGCCTGTCAACTTCACAACACCACCTGATAGAACCTTTTTCATCAGATATGGCCCGGCCCAGTTGGTTTGAATTTTCCCCTCGGGTCTACTGGTAATAGAGCCCGCACGGACTTGAGAACCAAGTCTTCTTCTTTAATATTCCTGGGCCTTGCCCTTTTATTAAAGGTCCGTTGGATTCTCTTCTGATCTATTTGAATATTATTGGGGCACGAGATCGTCGTTTGTCTAATAGAACTAACGAGTCGTATCATGCTTGGACCCAATCGGCTTCAGGCACTTGAATTTCTAATAGCATCCTGAGGGATAGTACTTCCAGCTCGACTGGTTGGACTGCTTCCATCCCGTATGTCAGGTAGTGGGGCGTAGCACCGGTTGCGGTGCGGATCGACGTCCGGTATCCTCATAGAGCAAAAGGTGAGTATGGTGACAATTGTTTTATCAGCCATCTTTTTGAGTATGGTGACAATTGTTTTATTGGCTACTTCTACCGCTCCATTTGTTTGGGGATGGTAAGGCGAAGAGGTGTGTCTCTAAATTTTATATTTGGTTAGCAGTGCTGCTGTGTCGGCTTGAAAGTGGGTTCCGTAATCACTGATGAACTCATGTGGGATCCCGTACCGACATATTATCCTATTCTGGATGAACTTGGCTACATGCTTGGCATTCAAAATACGGTAGGATTCGGCCTCGACCCATTTGGTGAAATAGTCGATGGCTACTAAGATGAAGCATTGTCCACCTGTAACGGAGGGATTTATTTTCCCAATTATGTCGATACCCCATGTCGAAAATGGCCAGAGTGATGTCATGGTATATAGCAACGATGACGGCATATGTCGCACATTAGCGAAGATTTGACTGACAGTTATGGCGGTGTTTGACGTACTGTCTGTAATATTATTCCACTAATATCCGAGCCTCATGATTTTTCGGACTAGCATTTGGGCATTCATATGTGGGCCACATTCACCATCATGTACTTCAGCCTTAATTTTGTCTACGCATAGGAGAAGAGCCCCCTGTGCCGTCTTTTTGTATAGTTGCCCGTCGTCGGTACGGATAAATTGAGTGACTAGTCTTCATAGGGCCTTCTTGGCCCGGCTGTTGGTTCCGGAAGGATAGTCCCCTGTCGACATGTATGTTAAAATAGCCTGATACCATGGCTCGGGATTGGAAATTTCAATGTCTTCGATGGCGTGGATGTATGCCGGCTCGGACCGTCTTTCGACACGAATTGCCATACTTGTCAGGTGATCGGGCATATTCAGTAAATATGCCAACTTTTAGAGTGCATCTGCAAACTGGTTTTCTTCCCGGGGCAGGTATATATACTCCACCTTTTGGAATTGTTTCTCGAGAACCCTTACTCACGCCTTGTAGGCCACGAGGTTGGCGTTCCGAGTTCTCCATTTCTGGAGTGCTTGATTAATGACCAAGGATGAGTCTTCGTGTACCCGAAGATTTGTGACCCCTAAATCGGCTGAGGCTTGTAACCCATGGATGCATGCTTCGTACTCAGCGGCATTATTAGTGACGTCGAAGTTCAGTTTGATGGACACGGGAGTATGTTCCCATTTTGGCGAGATTAAAAATACTGAATCCGAACCCTCGGAAGTTGGATGCCCCTTCGAAATATAAATCCCATGTTTCTGTATCGGTATGAAATATGTCTTCCTCTGGGAAGGAACAAGTGTCGGTGTGTCCTTCTTGGGTTATGGCACTATCGGCCAGAAATTCGACTACTACCCGACCCTTGATGGCTTTTAATGTACGAACTTCAGGTCGAAATTCTGCCGTTGAGAATGGCCTTATCGAAGAGGTATTTGATGGGGTCCATCTTGGATAATACTTGCACCTCGTAGCTAAGCATATAATGTCGGAGCTTCTTAGTGGCCCAGACTAGAGATGAACACGTTTCCTTGAGCATGGTGTATTTGCATTCATACTCTAAAATTTTTTGCTGATGTAATAAATAGCTCGTTCTTCTGAGTCGAGTGTCTGCGCCAGCGTAGCCCCCATGGTTGTCTCGTTCGTTGTTAGTGTAATCCCCTAGAAAATCTAACGCGATACAGTGGCGGAAACACTGTAGAGTCGGGATTAAAACACACTGTAACTATGTCTTAATTAAATAAAAATGGTAAGTCAATACATAAGCCATAAAATAAAAATGGCTACAAAATAAAAATAAAATGAAATCCATAAATAGGGTTTAACAATCCATAATACAGTGATCTGATTAAAACAAGCAGGATCCATAACCACTCGCTAGCCCACCCGAAGGAAAACACATATACCTGCCATGTTAAAAACATAACAGCCACAATCAGTGGGGAGCAACGTCAACGTTCTCCCAGCCGTATAACAGGATTTTAAAACAGTAATTACTAATATAGGAAAAATAGTAAAAATGGAAAACATTAAAACAGCGTAATAAAATAAGTTTTAGCGTAAAACAAATTAATTAAAAGGGTTTCCGAAGAAACATAAAAATATTTGCCAACCTGCAAACCAATTTATATCGATAATAATAAAATAATCAAAATGGCGTTATGGATAGGATTAATGTAGAATCTAGACTTTCACTAGGATAATACTAAAAACTAGTTTCGAGAACTTAGTCAAAACAAATTAGACTTTGGTCTCTAACTAGGCAACTCAACTATAACAGGACTGCGTGCAGCGAGGTCCTGGCTTAAGTAATGTACACCCCTCCTGGACACCAACCGTAATCCAGTTCAACCCGACGGCGACTTACACGATGCGATATCTAAGTTTAAGGTCAAAATATACACACTCCTGAGCACAAACCATGCTCAGTTCAACGACCAATGTGTCTCAACATAGACACACCAGCTTTATAGTTGATGGCAAAACGTACACCCCAGACTATATTACTCTAAACCCACACTTGTCCTTATTCCATAACTCCAAAACAAACCATTATCGATATTTAAAAGATGTATTCATCATAAACAATATGAGGATAAAAGAAGTAAACATTTATATTCTAAAAGAGGAAACTTTCTATTTTAGGAAACTTCTATTTTAGGAAACTTCTATTTTAGGAAACTTCTATTTTAGGAAACTTTACTAAAGATAGCATCATACCAAAGTAGTGAAAATATTAGTTCATACTAATACCACATTTTAGTAAACGATATAGATTTATAAAACTAATACTTTCGGCCTTAACGATATTAATTATTAAAGTAAGAACATTTGATTTTATGAAATTATTAAAATATCGTGTAAGTGGTATAAAATGATTAGAAACATCTTAAATATTTTAATATTACTAATTAGGGTGTTTTCAAAAGTTATAAAGCTAAAATTCCCTAATTATTATTAGTTTCGACGAAAAAATTATAAATAGGATTTTACGGCAAACATCAAATTAAATATTTGAACGTCTTTATTTAATTAAACCAACAAATATATTTAGAGTATGTTAAGGGATGATTTAACTCTTAAAGTTTCAGATTTAAATACTTTCAAAATTGCTGGAAAAATAATTCTTTTAGGTAAGACGAAGCAATTTAGCGATAAATCACAATTTGTCCGAAATCAATATTTATTAATTAAAGACTATAATAAATAGTACAAAAATTACGTAAAATAGTTAAATTATATTTATGGACATTCTGTCCAGAAAAGAAAATTTCCAGAATTCTAAAAACTCGGTTTTTAAAGCGTTTTCTCGTTAATCGTCCAATCTCGACAATAACGATTAATAAAAATAGTAATTACAAAACGACTTAAGTATTAATATCCAAAAATTATTATTACACTTTAAAATCCTAATTTTACAGAATATAAATTTTCCAGATTTTTCCAAAACCCAGATTCAACAAATCTCAATAAAACCGTCATTTAAACCCGTTTTCGCAATTAACGATTTTATTAACAAACCTATCGTTCCAAACATTTTATAAAGGCACTAAAAATCATAATAATACATTTTAATATGAAATCATCAGAATCATAAATTTTTCCAGATTTAAACCAAAAACCAGAAATCGAGAATTTAAACAACAAACACGGTTTTAACGATAAACGATGATTTAAAGTGATTAATTAATTCATCCACTTAACAATTCTGAAAAATTATGAGAAAATTCATAAAATTCTATTTCACCAGAAAGTTTTACCACGTCAAAAATCAGATTAAAATAAAATGTTTAAGTACTAGAACTAAAAATTGGTTTTAAATCGTTTTTGTCCGAAAACGATAATAATTCAATAATCGATATAAAAATATCAGAAAAAATACTAAATTACTAAAAATCATCAAAAACAACATTTTTCCAGAATATAAATATATATTACATGTTTAGGCCGATTATTACGATTTTACAAATTAATATAACAATTTAATCGTTAATCTCGTAAAAGCGATAAAAATATCGAAACATGCAAAATTTCATCTTTAAAAATTTTCCAGAATTCGTGACATACATATATTGTCAAAATAAAATATATAAAAATATATACATGCAAATACTCAATTAAAACCTTGAAATACCGAGTAACATCGACGTTACCTCTACTCCAAGTCTGAATCAACAATGTATTCGTCGGCTTCGGGATCGTCCAAGAATCCTACCAACACGAAAATCATGGCAGAAAGTACCATGAGAAAACTAAAAAAAACAGGGTAAGAATTGATCGAAAATGATGACGATTAATACCTTAACGAAGGAATCGGGAAGAGGATGGTTAAGATGATAAGAAGGATGTGATTGAGACTAGAAATGGAGCAAAAATTTGCCTAGAAAGGCTAAGGATCACACGGCCAAAGAGGGAAGAAAAGAGTGATGAATGTTCTGATGAATGTAAAAGAATGAATGTAGAGAATGAATGTAGAGAATGAATGTGGAGATGGGTGATACACTACTTAAAAGAGTAAGCATGCATTAAGGCTTACAAAAAATGCAAGAGTGAACCTAGACTTGGTTTGGCCGGCCAAATAGGATAGAGAGGGAGTAGGATAAGCTTGAACAAAAATGCTACAATGAATGAAAATGATTTATCTTATGATTACGTTTTAATGTGATAAAATGAATCGTTTAAATAAAATATAATAAAACTTGTGACCAAGAGCTTAGTCGGTCCAAAAATGTGAGAAAACAGTCTCAAATAATTTGTAAGTTGATAAAAAGTATAGTCGTAAAATAGTTAAAGGCATTTCAAAGTAATTCGAGTAAACCTCGCGTAAGAAAATAATTATTCGCGAAGCTTCGAAATAAAATCATAAATGGCTTGTTTTTAGTAACTAAAATATATCTTAGTAAAAAAATATTCCATAAACGTATTCAAACATTTTTAGGAAAAAGAAATAACTTAAATCCAAGCTTAAAAATGTCAATTCGGAGAGAAATAGAATTCCTCGCGGAAAATTACTTAGTTTACGAAGAAAATCAAATAAATAGGTGTAAAAGAATTAAAATCTTTTAAAATAAAAATAAATATCATTAAACTCAAAATTGAAGATAAGCCAAAATGATGACACATAAGCCAAAATGTGTTAGAGTTATAACGATGTCATAACGATAAGGAATAAAACTGCTAGAAATATAGCGGGTGTTACAATCCTCCCCACTAAAAGAAAGTTTCGTCCTCGAAACTAAGAATAAGCAGATAGGAAATCGAGGTTTACCTTACTCGAGGAGTTGAGGATGCTTAGCTCGCATCGAAGACAAATATCTATTCCAAGAAGAATTGGGCTAACCAACCCGAAGTTTAGAATCTTTTGATTAATGAAATCGTAAAGTAAAGTTATTTGATAAAATAATAACGTTAAATAACATTTGTAAACAAACTTGAAGGAAATAGGATAACCAAAATATTTTGAAAACAAAAGTAAAATATTTTGATTAAGAAATTCGATATTATTATTATTTTTTTTTTGATGAAACAAAATTTAGTTTGGAGAAATCAAATTTTGTAGTTAGTAAAAATCGCACCAGCCGTCAAACATTTACAATAACAGATTCAAAAGTTCACCAACATTAAAATGAAAATCAATTCTCAAAACGTTAAAATTTCGAAAATGTTATCAAAGTAATTATGAAAGTTTTCAAAAATGTTATCAAACTTGAACATACAAAATAATTTCGACAATGTTAAAACGTTTTACATAACAATTCTATACAAATTGAAGTACTTGGAAATATAAAAGTCTTCATAAAATTTTGATCGCTTGAAAATCAAAAATTTAAAATAATTTCGAAATAGTTTAAAATAAATTATTAAGGCATTTTGAAATAGATCTAAATATAAATATCAACCAAAGATAAAACAAAGTGAAGTATATAGCTATTAAATTATAAAATAAAAATGTTAAATTTCACGATAACCCAAAATGATAAATTGCTCAAAGTTTTTACAAAATGGGGAGTTTAAAAATTTGAAATCATGCTTCAAAATGTTAAAATTTCATGAAAATCAAAAATTTTTAAATTAGTCCAGCTTTTTACAAAACGGGCAAATTCACAATTAGAAATTATAACTCAAAATGTTAAAATTTTACGATAGTCCAATTTTTTTAAAGTAGTCAAACTTTTTATAAAATAGGGAGTTCGAAAAATAGTTAACCGGAAAATAGAACAAGGATAAATAAATTAAAAATAAGAGCTTTCAAAATCGACAAAGGTTGAAGGGATTGGCAGGAGTTACCGTAACAGAATTCAAGAGGAGCAAAAAGAAAGACGGAGTTGAGAATCAAAAAGAGCTCTCAAGGATTATGGAAGAAATTAATCATCTCGAGATTCCTAGCACGACTTCCACAAACACGGGTTCCTAATTCCCATCAAATAACGCTAAGTCCAATATCAGTACAGGGTGGTCCTACTCAATCTAAAACCTCCAAAAACATCAACTGCTATAGCCTCCAAAATTAAGCCTTACATACTTATATAATCTTTCAGTTAGTATGGTAAGAATCCACAAACGATTTAGACTAATCCATTAATTTAGATTCCAACAGTCATCAAAACATACCCAAACTTGTAATCACTAAGGCTCGTAATTCAAAGTTCATAAGGTCTGAACTCGAGGTATACTTCAAATTTCTCGAGTAAGGAACACTAACTAAAACCCACCAATTAATAAAGTTCGGACACGAAATCCTCAAAGATGATCACCGACATATTTATAATACCACAAGTACAGAAGTTGGGGAAGAATAATAAATCCTCAAACACGCTCAAACCTATAGGTAATGGCGCAAACACTCACATTTTCAAACACATCATTCGATTAATGTTTCCAAGAAGTCCATCAAATTTCTAATCGTAATGGTGCAACCACAAAATATTTAATAACTCAACAAAGCCACAATCTCGTTGGTCTAAGGTTCTGAACTATAAATCCATTAAGATGATTGACATCAAAATGTTCCTCAAAACAACGCTATAAATCCAACCTCTAATGGCAATATGTTTCTCCTTTTCAAGGTTAACAACAATTTATTCAATTTAGATCACTCAACTCCAAGGTTCCTAGGTTACAACTTTAACCAACGATTAACGATCTAATCCTTAAGAAACACGGGTAATCTATGTTAACCAAAATTTCTAACGGTATTAATGAAAACCTTCTATGGTACCACAACACTCAGGTTAACAATTTAAACAGTACTCTATGATCCCAAACATTCCCGATGCATCCATCAAATAACATTTAGGTAGGAATCTCAAAATTCTATTATTAGCTACACTTGGTTCGGTTCTAGGTTAAATTAGGTACTAGGTATCCATCAAATACGATATACTCTTACTACCCCAAAATATATTCAACTCTAAGTCCTCAAAATAATCAAGTAATCTATAACCCAAGGTTCAGAGTCTAAAGTACCAACCTAATTCCATTAATTGACAATTTATTATTCAAATCGATCCTCAAAAGCTTACTAAGATAGATAACAAGGTATAACTCACAACCCTTAAGCCCTAGGTAACAAGGGTTTACTAAACCTCAAACATCTATATTCTTTCACGGGGTTCACTGAGACAGAAACCAGTCTAACCAAAGAACCTCAAGAGAAAGATGGTAGAATAGAAGAATAGAACAAGGATTCACCAAGAGAATGAAGATGAGAATATATAAGAGAAGAATTGGAAGAAATAGGGAAAGGAAGAAAAGAATCGATGATCCTATATTACTAAGTTCTTGAACCAAAAGAGAATCTTCGGGCCTCCAGAGTTCACGAGGGAATCCAAAATGGATTACTTCATCTTCTTGTAGAGGAACGAGCACGCAAGTCATGGGTCGCTCCATCTAGATTTACTGCGACATCATGGAACCTGAATCTACTCTTGATCATCTTGCCTGTAGCTTACGTAAACTGAACTGGAGCTAAAAATCACCATCGGCATCTTTCTTGGAGCACCAAGTTGTCCACTCGAGTCAGCAGACGTTGAGAGTGCTAAGTAGGTCTTGTCCTGATCTGGAGCAGCATATCAGCAACTTGTTCTTTCATCTTCTTCGACATATAAAACAAATATTCAATGCTAATCATTGAGTTCAGGAACAGACAATCTTAACAGTTAAGTCCTTATTTAGGTTTCTACCCATCTCTCACTAATATTTCTTTAATGTTCAAATCATTTACTAGTATTTTTCCTAAAATCAGGTGTAAGCGTCGGGAGCAATAATGCTCTGATACCAACTGTAATCCCCTAGAAAATCTAACGCGATACAGTGGCGGAAACACTGTAGAGTCGGGATTAAAACACACTGTAACTATGTCTTAATTAAATAAAAATGGTAAGTCAATACATAAGCCATAAAATAAAAATGGCTACAAAATAAAAATAAAATGAAATCCATAAATAGGGTTTAACAATCCATAATACAGTGATCTGATTAAAACAAGCAGGATCCATAACCACTCGCTAGCCCACCCGAAGGAAAACACATATACCTGCCATGTTAAAAACATAACAGCCACAATCAGTGGGGAGCAACGTCAACGTTCTCCCAGCCGTATAACAGGATTTTAAAACAGTAATTACTAATATAGGAAAAATAGTAAAAATGGAAAACATTAAAACAGCGTAATAAAATAAGTTTTAGCGTAAAACAAATTAATTAAAAGGTTTTCCGAAGAAACATAAAAATATTTGCCAACCTGCAAACCAATTTATATCGATAATAATAAAATAATCAAAATGGCGTTATGGATAGGATTAATGTAGAATCTAGACTTTCACTAGGATAATACTAAAAACTAGTTTCGAGAACTTAGTCAAAACAAATTAGACTTTGGTCTCTAACTAGGCAACTCAACTATAACAGGACTGCGTGCAGCGAGGTCCTGGCTTAAGTAATGTACACCCCTCCTGGACACCAACCGTAATCCAGTTCAACCCGACGGCGACTTACACGATGCGATATCTAAGTTTAAGGTCAAAATATACACACTCCTGAGCACAAACCATGCTCAGTTCAACGACCAATGTGTCTCAACATAGACACACCAGCTTTATAGTTGATGGCAAAACGTACACCCCAGACTATATTACTCTAAACCCACACTTGTCCTTATTCCATAACTCCAAAACAAACCATTATCGATATTTAAAAGATGTATTCATCATAAACAATATGAGGATAAAAGAAGTAAACATTTATATTCTAAAAGAGGAAACTTTCTATTTTAGGAAACTTCTATTTTAGGAAACTTCTATTTTAGGAAACTTTACTAAAGATAGCATCATACCAAAGTAGTGAAAATATTAGTTCATACTAATACCACATTTTAGTAAACGATATAGATTTATAAAACTAATACTTTCGGCCTTAACGATATTAATTATTAAAGTAAGAACATTTGATTTTATGAAATTATTAAAATATCGTGTAAGTGGTATAAAATGATTAGAAACATCTTAAATATTTTAATATTACTAATTAGGGTGTTTTCAAAAGTTATAAAGCTAAAATTCCCTAATTATTATTAGTTTCGACGAAAAAATTATAAATAGGATTTTACGGCAAACATCAAATTAAATATTTGAACGTCTTTATTTAATTAAACCAACAAATATATTTAGAGTATGTTAAGGGATGATTTAACTCTTAAAGTTTCAGATTTAAATACTTTCAAAATTGCTGGAAAAATAATTCTTTTAGGTAAGACGAAGCAATTTAGCGATAAATCACAATTTGTCCGAAATCAATATTTATTAATTAAAGACTATAATAAATAGTACAAAAATTACGTAAAATAGTTAAATTATATTTATGGACATTCTGTCCAGAAAAGAAAATTTCCAGAATTCTAAAAACTCGGTTTTTAAAGCGTTTTCTCGTTAATCGTCCAATCTCGACAATAACGATTAATAAAAATAGTAATTACAAAACGACTTAAGTATTAATATCCAAAAATTATTATTACACTTTAAAATCCTAATTTTACAGAATATAAATTTTCCAGATTTTTCCAAAACCCAGATTCAACAAATCTCAATAAAACCGTCATTTAAACCCGTTTTCGCAATTAACGATTTTATTAACAAATCTATCGTTCCAAACATTTTATAAAGGCACTAAAAATCATAATAATACATTTTAATATGAAATCATCAGAATCATAAATTTTTCCAGATTTAAACCAAAAACCAGAAATCGAGAATTTAAACAACAAACACGGTTTTAACGATAAACGATGATTTAAAGTGATTAATTAATTCATCCACTTAACAATTCTGAAAAATTATGAGAAAATTCATAAAATTCTATTTCACCAGAAAGTTTTACCACGTCAAAAATCAGATTAAAATAAAATGTTTAAGTACTAGAACTAAAAATTGGTTTTAAATCGTTTTTGTCCGAAAACGATAATAATTCAATAATCGATATAAAAATATCAGAAAAAATACTAAATTACTAAAAATCATCAAAAACAACATTTTTCCAGAATATAAATATATATTACATGTTTAGGCCGATTATTACGATTTTACAAATTAATATAACAATTTAATCGTTAATCTCGTAAAAGCGATAAAAATATCGAAACATGCAAAATTTCATCTTTAAAAATTTTCCAGAATTCGTGACATACATATATTGTCAAAATAAAATATATAAAAATATATACATGCAAATACTCAATTAAAACCTTGAAATACCGAGTAACATCGACGTTACCTCTACTCCAAGTCTGAATCAACAATGTATTCGTCGGCTTCGGGATCGTCCAAGAATCCTACCAACACGAAAATCATGGCAGAAAGTACCATGAGAAAACTAAAAAAAACAGGGTAAGAATTGATCGAAAATGATGACGATTAATACCTTAACGAAGGAATCGGGAAGAGGATGGTTAAGATGATAAGAAGGATGTGATTGAGACTAGAAATGGAGCAAAAATTTGCCTAGAAAGGCTAAGGATCACACGGCCAAAGAGGGAAGAAAAGAGTGATGAATGTTCTGATGAATGTAAAAGAATGAATGTAGAGAATGAATGTAGAGAATGAATGTGGAGATGGGTGATACACTACTTAAAAGAGTAAGCATAAATTAAGGCTTACAAAAAATGCAAGAGTGAACCTAGACTTGGTTTGGCCGGCCAAATAGGATAGAGAGGGAGTAGGATAAGCTTGAACAAAAATGCTACAATGAATGAAAATGATTTATCTTATGATTACGTTTTAATGTGATAAAATGAATCGTTTAAATAAAATATAATAAAACTTGTGACCAAGAGCTTAGTCGGTCCAAAAATGTGAGAAAACAGTCTCAAATAATTTGTAAGTTGATAAAAAGTATAGTCGTAAAATAGTTAAAGGCATTTCAAAGTAATTCGAGTAAACCTCGCGTAAGAAAATAATTATTCGCGAAGCTTCGAAATAAAATCATAAATGGCTTGTTTTTAGTAACTAAAATATATCTTAGTAAAAAAATATTCCATAAACGTATTCAAACATTTTTAGGAAAAAGAAATAACTTAAATCCAAGCTTAAAAATGTCAATTCGGAGAGAAATAGAATTCCTCGCGGAAAATTACTTAGTTTACGAAGAAAATCAAATAAATAGGTGTAAAAGAATTAAAATCTTTTAAAATAAAAATAAATATCATTAAACTCAAAATTGAAGATAAGCCAAAATGATGACACATAAGCCAAAATGTGTTAGAGTTATAACGATGTCATAGCGATAAGGAATAAAACTGCTAGAAATATAGCGGGTGTTACAGTTAGGTATAACGATAAAGGCAAACCAGGTTGAGGTGGCAGTAAGACTGGCGGAGCAGACATGATTTCTTTGATTTTATCGAAAGCCGCTTGACATTTATCGTCCAATAATGTTCTTTCTCCCACTATCAGTTTTTTGAAGATCGGTTCACATACCATGGTCAGTTTGGAGATAAACCGGCTGATATATTGAACTTTCCGAGGAATCCCTGTATCTCTTTTTCGGTCTTAGGAGGCTTCTTCTCGGCAATGGCTTTGATTTTTGATGGATCTACTTCGATACCACGTTGGCTAACGATGTGACCAAGTAACTTGCCAGATGTTACCCCGAAACTACATTTTTTAGGGTTTACCCTAATGTTGTACTTACGCAATCGGGTAAAGAACTTTCTTAAGGCAGTGATGTGCCCGTCACGGTCTTTGGATTTGAAGATCATGTCGTACACGTAAACCTCTACTTCATTATGCATCAGGTCGTGTAATAAGGTCGTAGCGATCTGTTGGTATGTGGCCTCAACATTGATGAGACCAAACGACATGACGATGTAGCGTAAGTACCCTAAGGTGTAACGAAGGTGGTCTTACACATATCTTCTTCTGCCATTATGATTTGATTGTACCCGGCATACCCATCCATAAATGATAGAAGGGCATGATCGGCCATATTATCCACCAATATGTCGATGTGTGGTAACAAAAAGTCGTCTTTCGGGCTCGCTTTGTTAATATCCCAAAATTTCACACACACGCGCACCTTACCGTCCTTTTTAGGAACCGGCATGATGTTTGCAAACCAGTCTGGATATTCGGACACCTGTATGAAGCCGGCCTTAAATTGTTTATCGACTTCTTCTTTGACTTTGAGGGACCATTCAGGCCTCATTCTACGGAGTTTTTGCTTAACCAGCTTGCACCTGTCTTTGATTGGTATGGGGTGCTCGACTATTTCCCGGTCTATCCCCGGTATGTCCTTGTAAGACCATGCGAAGACGTCTTTGAATTCTTGGAGGAAGCTTCTGAACTATGGTCTCTCCTCGGGATCTAAGGATAACCCTATCTTAAGCATTTGCGGCTCAAAGGTTGTTCCTACATTAATGGACTCATTTTCTTTGATTACCGGATTCTGGGACTCCCTTTGCTCTAACTGCTTGATCAGGTGTGGTGTGGTGGTGGGACTTGTTGTGGGTCCTACCGATCAAATAAATCAACTAATCCTAACAAGTAGCTAGGGAAGTCGGGTCGATCCACGGAGACGGAAAAAGGGTCTAGACTAAGGTTTACCTAAATACAAGACTAGGTCACCAGGTCACAAGGAATGATTACTAACGAGAATTGAATAACTATGAGTCAACAAAACAAACTAAGACAATGAAAAGGGGTAAAACCTATAACAATGAATGAACTAGGTATAACATGAACTAAATGATTCAACTAAAGCTAAATCCAATCAACTAACTAGAAGAATAATAACTAGGACGATGAAGAAATCAATATGGAAAAGAGTAAGGTTAGGTCGGGTTCATAGGTGTATAAGGCTAGTGGGGAAATCGAGGGTGTAGGTTTCACCTAGTCACTAAGGTAAGGTCGTGCTCTCGCGTCAATGACAAACCCGAAAACTCAAGCAAGATGCTACCCAAAACAAGAGAATTCAACCACCCATCAAACATACAACAAGAAGGAGGAAACAAGAAAGAGTAGCATTGGCCACTACTACTCTAACGAATATTTCATCAAACAAATGGTATGCAAAACAAGTGACTAGTAGCAAGGATTCAACCTTTACCCACAATCAATCTCTAATCAACCATAATCAACATCTAATCCCCCTACTAACCCCACAATAATCTACTCACACATGTTTAAGTTGAAAGTAACATTAACTAAAGAAACTAACATAAGAACAAGAACATTCATAATGAAGATGAAACTGGTAAGAACAATAAACAAGAAATAAAGAATGAAACTTTACTAACAATCAAAGATTGAAGGAAAAGAGAAGAGAAAGATTATTGCACGTATTAATAGAACTGAAGGTAACATTCTTACGGAGAGAATTATTGCACGTATTAGAAGTATTGGGGCTCGCAAACTGTCCTACGCTGGTCGGGTCACGTTAATTAATTTTGTACTCAATACACTCCATAGCTATTGGGCAAGCATTTTTCTTCTTCCGAAACTTGTAATCAAGAGAACTGAGGCCATATGTAGAAATTATTTATGGAACGGAAGTGCGGAATATAGGAGGGTGCCCCTTGTTGCTTGGGAGACTGTTACATGTCCTAAGGAAACGAGTGGCTTGGGTATCAAAAGACCTGGTGAATGCAATATTGCGACTATAGGGAAGCTTGTTAATTGGATATATGCGAAGAGGGACAACTTATGGATAAAATGGGTCTCGACCTTATATATAAAAACGGGCTCCTGGCATGACTACTGCCTGCCTAAAGATGCATCTTGGGGTTGGAAGATGGTCTGCAAGGTTAAGGACCGATTGAAGGCCGGATTTGATAATGGGAAATGGCTGCTAGATGAGAAGGGATACTCGACTAGAAGCGGGTATAAATGGCTTTGCCCCTGACCTGCAAGTCCCTCACGGATGGTTGTTGTATGGAATACTTGGAACATTCGAAAACACAGTCTAATTGCGTGGATTATTCTCCAAAAAGGAATCAATACTAAATCGAAGATGCGCAAGTTTGGATGATGTGATGATGACCGTTGTTGGTTATGCTGTGCAGATGAAGAAACGATCCCTCACCTTTTATTTGATTGTGCTTATAGTAGAAGAGTGCTGATGATTATTGTAGATAGTACTGGATGGATGCCAAACATGGATCATACTATTGACAATGCTGATGGATCGATACAATGGAAGGCAAAAGCTTGTCTTCTGACGACTTCATATTATCACGTTTGGAATCAGCGTAATAAAGCTCGAGTTGATGGAATTATTGCTAGATCGGAGATTGTGGCGAGGCAAATCATATCGAAAACTAAAAGTCGAATTAGAATACAGACCACGGATGATATATCCCATGAAGACCTTAATTATATTCGTAGAATTGGATATAATTGCTAGGCTTCAAGGCTTGGTTTTTTTTATAGCTTTTTGGTGTAATTTTGGGTCTTTTATGTCTTGAAATTCGGATGTATAGTATACGCTCATATTGTATATTTTTTGGATGAATATATTCACTTACATTTCACCAAAAAAAGAAGAGAAAGATTATACCAAACTAACAAGAAGATGAAAAGATGAAGACTTGTATATATAGAAAACCCAAAACCTCCACCAATGTTGTCAAGATTGGTGGATTCTTCAAGAAATCCCTTAATACAAGAGTAACTATCTAGATTAAACTAAGATTAACAAAAGATTAAGGAAATATTAATGAAAAACTAAGCTAATGACAGGAGTTCTCTATCTAGGGTTTTGTATAATGTAGGGTCTTTAAAACAATACAAAAGGGGGGGTATATATAGGGTTCCGTAAGTAAGGGAGGCAAAAGAATGAAATCGGGCAGAGCTGAGTCCTTCCCAGTCGGGAAGGAAGTGATCCCGGTCAGGAAGGGGTGGTCCCGGTCGGGAAGGTTGTGGCTCCCGGCCGGGACGGCCCCACAGCAAGCTGTCTTTTCTTGTCTTCTCGTCCCGGCCGAGATGGGTCCTTCCCGGCCGTGATGGGTCCTTATTTGCTCTTCCTAGGTTTCTTATCGATGCTCGGTGCTCGGAATATCATCAAGTGGGCTCCATGGGACTCGGGATCGAGTCTAAGTCACCGAATCATTGTCGCTTCTCTTCATTGGCTCCATATGCATCGAAAACGAGTCGGAATTGTTCCATTTCTCCAAGATAGGCCTTAGGAACCTAAAACAAGCTAGAAGAAGCATAAGTAGCCTTGAAACCGCTCTAGCGATTCCACAAGAGAAAACGAGACCAAACATGAGAAATAAACACTACAAATCACACTTATCAACTCCCCCACACTTAACCCTTACTCACCCTCGAGTAAGCAAGAACTAACTAATAACTAAAAGAAACTAGACTACTAACCGAGCGGGTATTAGCGCACCCTATGCCCTTTTAACTCACGCGAGAACACTTATAGGAAAAGTGCTCTCTGCAAGGCATGTGAGATCTTGCGACAAAACTGCGGATACAACCGGACATAAAAACACACAAACAAACAAACATACAAACAAACAAACAATCGGTTGCATCCAAGAAGAAACAAATACCGCTTCCCTCAACAAAGCGGTGAAAGAAACACCGGTTAAGGAATCAAGGCAAGTGACAACGTTCCCAAGCTAATAATACAAACCGAAATGGAGAAAATCCTAATATTATGACAACAAAGCAATAAAATCGTTGGTAACTTACCTAGGTCCTCCTAACCTTCTAAGAACATACAACGGGACGATAGGCGGGATGGAAAAAGGATGAACCACGGAGTTAGTCGACACTGTAGGTAAAGTGAAGCCCCGCCCCCTTTAGCGATAAGCCAAGAGGGTCGTCCCATGCTCAAAAATAGACTAACAAATCCAAGTAAAAAGACGGATATGGTTGCAAAGTGAGCAAATACCGACCATTACCGCTATCATCCTTCATAGGGACTCGGTCCTTAGGTAGGCTCTTCACGATAACAATCGGTAAAAGGCTTATTTTTTAGGGGTAAGATCTTTTTGTGAAATGATTTTGTTGGCATCTTTCTTTTGTATTTTGCTTTTGAATTGCTATGCCATTTCTTTTTCTTCTTTTGTATTTTGTTTTTGATTTGTTGTGCCCTTTTCTTTTTCTTCTTTCTTTTTTTTCTTTTTTTTTCTTCTTTCTTTTTCTTTCTTTTTCTTGGTTTGCCCTTTTGGCCAAATTTTGTATCATAGACAATTCTTGCAACCAAGTAAGTATAGAAACCTCGGCGATGAAACTTATTTGTGAGATATGTGTAGAAGGTAGGGAAATGGGTATGTCGGGTGCGCGCTTCCCTTTAAACCCACAAAACGCGGGAAAACATGGACTAATCGAACAATTTCAAACATGGTCACCTAAGCGACGGGACTCGGAAACCAAATGTGGTCAAAATGCAAATCCCGCAGTAAATCCATAGTAGACTAGGTGGACTCAAGGTAAGAAACCAACGAAACTATTGATTTAAAGTCATTCTACTAGACTAAAGTCCAAGAATCGATTCATATCACTAGAAACGAAAAGTAAACACTTGCGCACTAGCCTCAAAATCGAGTTTTCGAAAACCTTTTCTACACTAGACTCACAAACTATACAAGACAAAACAAAGACAAAAGAAAATGAAACGAAACAAGATAAAACAAAACAAACACACAAAGCAATAAACAAACACCACCCCGAAACTTCCAAACAAGCAACCACATCAACCACAAACTCCAAAAAGCTCCAGCCCAGCACACACCATCACAAACTCTCCTCGAAACACCAAAAAAAAGGAAAAAAAGAGAAAGAAATGAAAGGATATTACCGGATGTCTTGAGCTTTCCGAAACTTAGTTGGATTTTAGAATTTTGATTATCGATTTGAGATTTGCTTAGTTGCCTTATTGAGTGAGGTGACTCGTTTTGACTTGAGATGACCATTTTATTACCAAGTTTTTGTGCTTTATTGTTGGTTGTCTCGCGATTTTGGCAAGACCCCACTTGCCTTGCAAGGGGATACTCTCCTCATAGTATCTCATTGTGAGTTGAAGGGACGGAGCGAGCCCGTTTATTGTCTCGTATCGGCTATTATGTTTTATATTTACTTATTTAGTGAATAAGTTGCTTTTGTCGTAGACTATTTGAGCTTACTCGAGGACGAGTAAGGTTTAAGTGTGGGGGAGTTGATAAACGTCATTTTAGTGATTATTTTACCCACATTTATTAACTTATTCGGGTCGATTTTGTGTGCTTAATTGATATTATAGCTCAATATAGGTTATTATACGATATTAAGTGTTAATTAGTCGTTTTAGTTATAATTATCGTAATAATTGTTATTTTCCGAGAATTTGGTATTGCCTTGTCTCGTGTGTATTTTTGTAGGTACCTTCTGAAGGAATGATTGAGTAAAGATGAGAAAAACCGGGTCAAGCAAATTAAAGTCAAAGGCGTACTTGATCGGACTGCCTTGAGTAGACGATATCTCGCTCATACGACGTCGGAATTAAATGATTGAAGATGCGTTGGAAAGCTAAGTTCGAGACCTACAAGTTCGTAGAAGAGAGCAAGACTCAATTCTATTATTTAATGGATCAAAAACGAGCTACAAAGCAGCAGTTGTTGGATCAAGGTGAAGGTTGGGTCCAAAATACCAAATAAAAGTGGATTTGAAAGAAAAGAAAAAAAGAGGAGAGAGATGGGAGGCCCAAAAGGCCGGGCAAGAATTGTGGACTATGAAAAAGGAGACGAGGAGGGAGATTAAAAAAAGAAAGAAAAGGAAATGAGGAGGGGAGAGAAGAGCACGTAGGGTAGTAGTAGTGACGCAGTAGTGAAGAGGTAAGCCGTAGTAGGAGTAGAGTAGGAACAGTAGCATTAGCTTCTTATTTCTCTCTTTATTTTTGTTACATCATTATCAATGTTAATCTAGCTTATTTGGTTGATATTAGTTTAATTATTTGGGTTAATCTATATTCTATCCTTCTCCATTTATGCAATTCTCCAATTCTTCAAGTTTGGTATAATTTCTTGACTCTTTCTCTCTTATTTTATTTTTATTAAAGTTTGCATCTTTATTAGTTATTATTGTTTATTATTATGTTTAGAGTAATTGGTAGTTTAATTATTTTACTTTTAATCATGTTTGAATAGTTAATTTCTAGGGTTGAGGAAGACTCGGTTTGTCTCGATTGTGGGGTTTGTTGTGGGTTTATTATCTTGTCTATTATTGTTGGTGTTCTCCAATTATTGCGATTTTTGTATGATTTGCTTGTCTTGGTCGCGATGGGTGAATCATATTTTGTCAAGCTTTCTTGGGGTGGGTCGACCTAGTAATAATTGCGAGAACCCGTTATCAGGACCATCCCGGGTAGATAGAGACTCGAGAGAGATCCTTTATCTCCCCAATTACCGACCTTAATCGACTCGTTTGTGAACTCCGATAAATCCCTTGAGACTACCTCGTTGACCTTGACCCTAGTCCATTTTATCGTATTTCTCTTTATTTGTTTGTTCGATTCGTTTAGCTCGCTTGTTTATAACCCTCTTCCGACCAAAAATTCTCTTTCCTTGACTAATTCCTTACCTGGACCGAGACTCTCATTTTAACTAGACCGTCCCTGTGGAATTCGATCCGACTTACCCTCAACTACCCAAGTTTAGGATTAGTTGGTTTTTACTTTGATCGATCGGGATTCACGACAAATCCCCGTCCGTCAAATTGGCGCCGTTGGGGGAGACGGTGATAAGTTAGATATTTGTCTTAGTTTTGTTTCGGAGTTGGTCTTTTTTTTTGTATATATAAGTCGATATCTTGTTTTGTATATATTTGTGTTTTTTTTTGTTCTCTTTTCACTTGTGTCGTATCTTGTCATTCTTCTTGAATCTATCCTCTCTTCTTCTTATCTATAATGCCTTCTCTTGCCGACCGTAGTAGACCGGATCCCGACTTGTTTGCCTCACCCATTAACATTTGGGTTTTTGAGGGTCCTTGCTTCGATATTGAGCCTTATTATATTGATTTGGTGGAGCGGGATGCCTTTCATGGGCTTGAGAGTGAGGATGTTTATGGTCTTCTGGAGAATTTTGTGGACTTGTGTTGTGTGTTTCAAAGGGATGGGGTACCCCTTGATACCATTAAGCTTATATTGTTTCCATTTTTTCTTAAGGATGGAGCTAAGAGATGGTTTCGTTCACACCCTCCTAACACCTTCACCTCTTGGAACCCACTTGCCCTTGCATTTCTTAGGAAATTTTTCCCTCCCTCGAAGGTCGCCAAGTTTAGAGATGAGATTCTTAACTTTGAACAAGGCGAGTTTGAGAGTTTGAGTGAGTCTTGGGTTAGGTTTAAGGGTTTATTGAGAGCTTGTCCAATTCATGGAATCCCACTTTGGCTAACCACTTCGACCTTTCTTCAAAGTTTGCTTCCTCACCATAGAAACTTAATCATTTTTTCATCCGAGAGAAAATTCAATGAGTTAAATGATGATGAAGCTTCCGGTTTAATTGAAAGAGTGGCTAATGTCAATGACCAATGGGGATTTAGGAGAGTGAGACCTCAAATTAGAGAACCTATAGTTAACCTACCTATGCTTTCTTTGCAATATGTGTCAAGTGATAGGGTCGATTCTTATTCTCTTGATAATGTGCATAACTATCATATTAGTCAAGTTTCTCATCCCTTTGTGAATGTGAATGCTATGCATGTTATTTCATCTACTTATGCTTCTTGTGGTGATTTGGGAATTACTCTTAATGCTCTTCCTTCTTGTTCATTTCCACCTCTTATTGATGATGAGGAGGATGATGATGATTTGCATGTTGTTTCATATGTTCCCCAGACCCCTTTGAATGATGTTAATGATGATTTGCATGCTATTGACTCTTGTGAACCTACTTGCTTTCCTTCAACACAATTTTCATATTCCATTGCCCAACTTACACCTCTTGTTGTGAGTGTTAATGATTGTGAGTTGGAATGTATGCTTTTTGAGGAAAATGTGTGCTTGGATAAGTTTTATGATCTTTGTAGAGAGGAAAACCACGAAGATCTTAACTTGTGTGAGTTGGAGGGCATATCTTTTGAGGTTGATAATGAGAGCTTGGAAAGGGAGTTGAGCGAAAGAGAGACTCTTGAGGTTGAAAGAAAGGAGCAAAGAGAGGATAATGAGATATTGGATGTTGCTTTGAGTGATGAGAGTATTGAGATCGAGGATACTTGGGATTGTGAGGTTGATTTCTTTGAGGAACCAATTTTTGAGAAATTTGAGCCTTTCCCTTGTATGGATTTTGAGTCTCTTTCACTCATTGATGATTTGGATCTTATTTCTCTTACTCCTTTACTTGAACCTATGATTATAGATGAGGATTTTGAAACTCTTTTAGAGGAGTTTGTGTTGGCTCATGATTTGTCACTTGATGGTTCTTTGATTAGAGCACTTGAGGATGGAGAGTTGATTAAGACCCCCAACATGAGTGAAAATGGAGAGAATGATTGTGTGAATGCCTCTCCTTTTGTGAATTTGGAATCGAGTGATAAATTTTTGGAATTTGAGTTTGATGATGCCTACCATATCCACAAAGCCTACACTTCCACTCTTATATCTTGGTTTTGTGGATTCTCTAGCTTGCCTCACTATGATCATGTTGGTGAGAATTGTTCAAATGCATATGACAAGCTAATGAGATCTTTGGTAGGGTATTTAGATGGCTCACTTGTTTCATTTGTGTTTAAGTGTATATATTTTCTATTTTGTGTGTGTTTTTGTGTTGTTTTCTTCTTGTGTGTAGGTGTCCACTTATGATCTTGAAGAAGGAACATCAAGATGATGGATGAAGAGAAAAGATCAAGAATCACTCACCAAGTGATGAAAATCGAGCATGAAATGGTAAATTCTTCACCCACCCTCTCTTTTCTCCCTCCCTAGTCTTAAACATTGAGGACAATGTTTCGTTTAAGTGTGGGGGAGATTGTTGCTTGTTGCATCATACTTGGATGGATTTTGGTTGGAATTGTGGATTTGGTGGTGTGATTTTGTTGTAAATATGTGTTGTGTTGGGATGTTGAAAGTAGTTTGTTTATATATGTTGCTCCTTGTGAATATGTGTTGTGGATTTTTTTTATTTCTCTTTTGTGTGTGTGGTTTGTTTCTTGTTTTGTCAAAAAAGTTTCAAAAACACCTAAAAATTTGAAAATTTGAAAAATCCAAAAAGAAGTTTTGCATTTTCCTAAGAGTTTAGTCGATTTTCTTGATTTCAACTTTGATGAAAAGGATTATTTGGAAATACTTGGTGTAATCATTAACACTCACAACAAGAGGTGTAAGTTGGGCAATGGAATATGAAAATTGTGTTGAAGGAAGGCAAGTAGGTTCACAAGAGTCAATAGCATGCAAATCATCATTAACATCATTCAAAGGGGTCTGGGGAACATATGAAACAACATGCAAATCATCATCATCCTCCTCATCATCAATAAGAGGTGGAAATGAACAAGAAGGAAGAGCATTAAGAGTAATTCCCAAATCACCACAAGAAGCATAAGTAGATGAAATAACATGCATAGCATTCACATTCACAAAGGGATGAGAAACTTGACTAATATGATAGTTATGCACATTATCAAGAGAATAAGAATCGACCCTATCACTTGACACATATTGCAAAGAAAGCATAGGTAGGTTAACTATAGGTTCTCTAATTTGAGGTCTCACTCTCCTAAATCCCCATTGGTCATTGACATTAGCCACTCTTTCAATTAAACCGGAAGCTTCATCATCATTTAACTCATTGAATTTTCTCTCGGATGAAAAAATGATTAAGTTTCTATGGTGAGGAAGCAAACTTTGAAGAAAGGTCGAAGTGGTTAGCCAAAGTGGGATTCCATGAATTGGACAAGCTCTCAATAAACCCTTAAACCTAACCCAAGACTCACTCAAACTCTCAAACTCGCCTTGTTCAAAGTTAAGAATCTCATCTCTAAACTTGGCGACCTTCGAGGGAGGGAAAAATTTCCTAAGAAATGCAAGGGCAAGTGGGTTCCAAGAGGTGAAGGTGTTAGGAGGGTGTGAACGAAACCATCTCTTAGCTCCATCCTTAAGAAAAAATGGAAACAATATAAGCTTAATGGTATCAAGGGGTACCCCATCCCTTTGAAACACACAACACAAGTCCACAAAATTCTCCAGAAGACCATAAACATCCTCACTCTCAAGCCCATGAAAGGCATCCCGCTCCACCAAATCAATATAATAAGGCTCAATATCGAAGCAAGGACCCTCAAAAACCCAAATGTTAATGGGTGAGGCAAACAAGTCGGGATCCGGTCTACTACGGTCGGCAAGAGAAGGCATTATAGATAAGAAGAAGAGAGGATAGATTCAAGAAGAATGACATGATACGACACAAGTGAAAAGAGAACAAAAAAAAACACAAATATATACAAAACAAGATATCGACTTATATATACAAAAAAAAAGACCAACTCCGAAACAAAACTAAGACAAATATCTAACTTATCACCGTCTCCCCCAACGGCGCCAATTTGACGGACGGGGATTTGTCGTGAATCCCGATCGATCAAAGTAAAAACCAACTAATCCTAAACTTGGGTAGTTGAGGGTAAGTCGGATCGAATTCCACAGGGACGGTCTAGTTAAAATGAGAGTCTCGGTCCAGGTAAGGAATTAGTCAAGGAAAGAGAATTTTTGGTCGGAAGAGGGTTATAAACAAGCGAGCTAAACGAATCGAACAAACAAATAAAGAGAAATACGATAAAATGGACTAGGGTCAAGGTCAACGAGGTAGTCTCAAGGGATTTATCGGAGTTCACAAACGAGTCGATTAAGGTCGGTAATTGGGGAGATAAAGGATCTCTCTCGAGTCTCTATCTACCCGGGATGGTCCTGATAACGGGTTCTCGCAATTATTACTAGGTCGACCCACCCCAAGAAAGCTTGACAAAATATGATTCACCCATCGCGACCAAGACAAGCAAATCATACAAAAATCGCAATAATTGGAGAACACCAACAATAATAGACAAGATAATAAACCCACAACAAACCCCACAATCGAGACAAACCGAGTCTTCCTCAACCCTAGAAATTAACTATTCAAACATGATTAAAAGTAAAATAATTAAACTACCAATTACTCTAAACATAATAATAAACAATAATAACTAATAAAGATGCAAACTTTAATAAAAATAAAATAAGAGAGAAAGAGTCAAGAAATTATACCAAACTTGAAGAATTGGAGAATTGCATAAATGGAGAAGGATAGAATATAGATTAACCCAAATAATTAAACTAATATCAACCAAATAAGCTAGATTAACATTGATAATGATGTAACAAAAATAAAGAGAGAAATAAGAAGCTAATGCTACTGTTCCTACTCTACTCCTACTACGGCTTACCCCTTCACTACTGCGTCACTACTACTACCCTACGTGCTCTTCTCTCCCCTCCTCATTTCCTTTTCTTTCTTTTTTTAATCTCCCTCCTCGTCTCCTTTTTCATAGTCCACAATTCTTGCCCGGCCTTTTGGGCCTCCCATCTCTCTCCTCTTTTTTTCTTTTCTTTCAAATCCACTTTTATTTGGTATTTTGGACCCAACCTTCACCTTGATCCAACAACTGCTGCTTTGTAGCTCGTTTTTGATCCATTAAATAATATAATTGAGTCTTGCTCTCTTCTACGAACTTGTAGGTCTCGAACTTCGCTTTCCAACGCATCTTCAATCATTTAATTCCGACGTCGTATGAGCGAGATATCGTCTACTCAAGGCAGTCCGATCAAGTACGCCTTTGACTTTAATTTGCTTGACCCGGTTTTTCTCATCTTTACTCAATCATTCCTTCAGAAGGTACCTACAAAAATACACACGAGACAAGGCAATACCAAATTCTCGGAAAATAACAATTATTACGATAATTATAACTAAAACGACTAATTAACACTTAATATCGTATAATAACCTATATTGAGCTATAATATCAATTAAGCACACAAAATCGACCCGAATAAGTTAATAAATGTGGGTAAAATAATCACTAAAATGACGTTTATCAACTCCCCCACACTTAAACCTTACTCGTCCTCGAGTAAGCTCAAATAGTCTACGACAAAAGCAACTTATTCACTAAATAAGTAAATATAAAACATAATAGCCGATACAAGACAATAAACGGGCTCGCTCCGTCCCTTCAACTCACAATGAGATACTATGAGGAGAGTATCCCCTTGCAAGGCAAGTGGGGTCTTGCCAAAATCGCGAGACGACCAACAATAAAGCACAAAAACTTGGTAATAAAATGGTCATCTCAAGTCAAAACGAGTCACCTCACTCAATAAGGCAACTAAGCAAATCTCAAATCGATAATCAAAATTCTAAAATCCAATTAAAACATAAAGTATGAGTAAGAAATACTTCACAAGTTGCATATTCTTATTGTACATCTACTAATCTATAACTTCGGTAAGCAAAATAGGGTGTATGACGGAGATGGAGTGAACTAACATGGCGTTATAACCGAAAATGAAACACAAAGTTCCTCCTCTCACATAGTAAGAAGTTCGAATCGTCCCGGTACCAACTTGGTGACTAGAAAGATGGCTAAATTTATTTATGAAATGGATACAGAAGTAATAAATATGCGTAAGCTCACTTATTTGAACATCTTTCTTTTCTTCTGATTTTCTTCTTTTTCATTTTTTTCTTTCTTTTTTTTTCATTCATTTTTTTTCATTCATTTCTTTTCAAAATACTTCAAATTTTTTACAAGTGACGTTTTTGATGTAGTCACTTTGAATTGAAATGTGAGCAATTATTAAACACTTTGTTTTTGTGTTTTTCACGATTTTCCATTTTTGTGAATTTTTGTGATTTTTTAATGGGAATAATGTCACCAAGTCGGGATCAGGTCACCATAGGACAAAATGAAAATAAGGAAATATCACACCATGAGATGAATAGGTGAAACAATAATGATGGTATACACCCTAAATCGCTAATTAAAGCAAAAATTAGTCGATTCACAACACTAATATGCAACACCAAGTATTTCCAAATAATCCTTTTCATCAAAGTTGAAATCAAGAAAATCGACTAAACTCTTAGGAAAATGCAAAACTTCTTTTTGGATTTGTCAAATTTTCAAATTTTTAGGTGTTTTTGAAACTTTTTTGACAAAACAAGAAACAAACCACACACACAAAAGAGAAATAAAAAAAATCCACAACACATATTCACAAGGAGCAACATATATAAACAAACTACTTTCAACATCCCAACACAACACATATTTACAACAAAATCACACCACCAAATCCACAATTCCAACCAAAATCCATCCAAGTATGATGCAACAAGCAACAATCTCCCCCACACTTAAACGAAACATTGTCCTCAATGTTTAAGACTAGGGAGGGAGAAAAGAGAGGGTGGGTGAAGAATTTACCATGGTTTGGAATAGAATGAGTCCTCCTAAACATGGTTTTATTGCTTGGCTTGTATGTCAGAACCGATTACTCACTAGGGACCGACTAGAGAAATATGGTGGCATCACGAGCTTGGAGTGCTGTAGATGTGGAACTGAAGTCGAATCGCATGCCCATCTGTTTTCATCTTGCCAGTATGCTAAACGGTGCTTCCTACTACTATCAAATTGACTAAGGGTACAGGTGCCTGCTGATGATACAGCTGATTGCTGGAGAAAACTAAGATTGAAATCTTTATTATGCAAGCAAGTAGTGGCAGCTGGTATCTTGGGAGTGTGGTACCATATTTGAAGGGTTCTGAATCAGTGTAGAATCCAACTACAGCTTGAACATCCTGAGTATGTAGTTCAGTTGGTGCGTATGGAGATAAGAGTAAAACTCAGATATTGTTGGAAAATCCTTCCTTGTAAATATTATTCATATGTTGATAGATTGCTAAGTTGATTGGTAGCTAAATAGGAAGATATGGATTACAAATTGTATGTGTGGTGACTCAATTTTGATATATATACTTAAATTTACACCAAATAATAAAATGTTTAGAAAATCCTATTTGTGAAAAGATGTGAAAGTCGTTGGGGTTACGTTGTTATCGAGACTTCTATTAGTTAGGAGTTCGATGTACACTGTGTAGAATGTGTTTTTAGGAAAACATGATGGCCATATGGATCATAATGGCACTTAAAATGGAGGTGTAACTGCGTCGTGTAGCTAGATTCTTGGAGTCTAGGCGACAATAGCCGTGTTTGAAAAGGGAGAGTGTAACCGTGTTAGATTCCGTGATTCCATCGACTAGAATTTTGGCGATAGTAACGGTATTATGTAAAACATGTTTTGTGGATGAAAAATTTTACCGTGTTAAACACCTCGACTCCATTGATTGGAACTTTGGCGATAATAAAGATATGTGTAAAAATGTTTTTGAAAATGGAAAAATGTGACTGTGTTAGTCACCTTGATTCCATTGATTGGAATTTTGGTGATAATAACGGTATTAGAATGTTTTGAAATGAGGAGTTTTGACTTGGCTAGCACACGACGCTAAAATGAGTTTTGAAAATGGTGAGTGTGAATTTGGCAAGAGTAACGACGCTAAAATGGATTTGAAAATTGTTGATTTGGAAAAGACAAGGCCGGAGTGACGACTCTAAAATGGTTTTTGAAAATGACTTTTTCAAAAATGGAGTTTGGTGTAGTTGAATATGTTGTCGTGGTTTAATCCGGGATTTAGTGTTTTATTCGGGTTTTTTTTGTGAAATGTGAGAATTGCATTCATCAAAAAAATAAGAAATTACAAGATCATATACTGTACAATGAGGTATCAGTTACTTTCTATATGGAGATACAAAATCATTATTGGACCTCACACACTTAGTCTATTTTCTAACAACTATAGCCAATATTACGAAAATACTGGATGTCCTCAGAAGTAATCTCCTCCTTCGGGCCAATTCTTATCCTACTCCTAGCATCAGCGATGAATCTTTTAGCTAGAATTTGAGGGCGTATAATAGTTCCCTCAACTCTGGCATTGTTCCTTTGAATCCACACCGTGTATTAGCAGCCTGCTAGAATAGCAACATGCATCTTCCAGTATATAGCTCCAGGCTTGGAATTCAGAATGTTGCTCAATTGAAGCTTGCATCCTACCCACTGCTCTACACATTTAAGGAGATTATAACTTAACGGGCAGGTAAAGAACAGGTGTTGTAGGGTCTCAGCTGCCTCTTGACAGAAACAACATAAATCATCCTCCACACACCCAATTTTGTACAAATTTTCCTTTGTATTTATCCCCTTGTTCATGATTAACCAGGTCATGTGATCATGTTTAGGCATAGTCCATGTATTCCACACAAACAACTCCCAATCTGGTGCAGCAGGACTAGGATTCAACCAGTCATACCCACCCTTAACAGTGTAGCCTGCAGGGTCATCTAACCAGTGATCCTCATTATACCCAGGCTCAGGGCCGTCAAATGGTTACGAGTGGCTTTGTTCTAAAAGTTAAAGTGAGGCCTCAAATTAAAACGAAAAAGTCCAAAAATTATGTGTCGTATACTTGTTTATTATCGTTCAAATAAAAACCCAAAAATATATATTTATTTATTTTGAAAACCATTTAGTATAGTTTTTTTATTGACGTATATACATTTTATTTAGGTATTTAAGCTATTACACATACATTCGATTTAGTTATTGAACACATTGCAATTGTTTTCCAAAACTTGTACTTCCTCCGTCCATTAGTGTTCTTCCCATTTGATTATTTTATATACTCCGGACATATCTAAATGATTATATAATAGTAAGAATACTTATGAACAAGTAAATTACTACTGCACTAGTCACACTTAAATTAAGCGTATAGGGAAAATCGCAGTTAAAGCAATATGATTGGTGGAAAAAAATTATGTTTCCAAAAATGATTATTATACATTAAAAAAATGTAAGGCAAAAAGCAAGTACTAGGGCTCGACCCCATGCCCTTTCACCCAATGATCCAACTTCAAACCACTGCTCCAAGACTCATTTGTTGCAACCCTCTGTACAAGTTAAGTATATATTGAGGCCCTCTTTCTTAATGGGCCCGGTTCTTAGAACCGGGTGGACACCCTAATCAACGGGCCTGCCCAGGCTTCATTTTCTCCTTAACTTTACAGATGGACCTCCAACTCCATGAGACATCAGTTGAGGGACTATAATGATGTCAGGATGTTGCATTTGATATTTTATTCGGGTTGTCACAACACGCTACACATAACTAATCAAGCATAGACACATGCAAGATGCAGAAGTAGGTAGGCTAGAGTAGGCTACCGCCCATGAAAAATCCTCGCTGACGTGTCATCCTGAGTGAGGATGTGCGTTGTCCCTGTTCCCCTCGAAGCTTATCAATTGGCATATTCACGGAGTGTGTGACTACTTTGGATGACCGGAACGTCAATCGGGGGTCTCCTAACGGGTTCGGTCCAAGAACCTTACCGTAAGAAGGTCGATTGGTCCTAAATCGATTTGGGTGAACTTTTTAGAGCCGAAAAACCTGTAGTGACCACAAAAGAACTTGGTAATGCGCTTCACCGACCTCGTTCGTGTTACACCACCACTGGAAATTTGTTTCCATCTCTCCAACGGAGTCGCCAAACTGTGGACGCTGCCACCCGCTGCCACACCCACCCGCGCGGACCTCGCGGAGGCCACCCACATGGCTTGTCCTATGGTTGGGCTTGTCTGATCCCGCGTTTGGGCAAAAGTGTCAGACCTCGATTTGGTTGACGATTTGAATTGTACTAGATAGATGTATGAGCGCATATATGTTTCTGTTGGAATCGATCGACATGTGGTTGTAAATCCTTAAAGGTCGGAATATTTGGTCTGGCGACCGTTTTACTAAACCTAATTTGTTGCCGATTTGTGGAGACCCCACCGAGCAATTATGTGATGCTCGGAAACCGTTCAAGTCTACTTTAATCCTTAGTCGGCTTAAATCTGAGTGACATGGGGACCTAAAGAGAGAGACTTGTACCTTAAGCATTTCATGTCTAGAATGACTCTCGTTACAAATGATTTTGTTCATCGAAAAACCGGAGATTATGAGTAAGGGGTGAATGTACGTATTGGGAAGTCAACAACGGATAGACGTCAACACCCAATCCCGCCCGAACATAGTGGCCTCTACCAATCAATTGGTGGGCGGATAACTTCGTTCCAATGCGGTGTAAATGTGGTAACAACCATTGTTTTAATCCTAGTGTCTTAGCTAGTTGGTTGATTTAAGAACAAGTAAGTTGTCGTCGAACTAAGTGTTTTACATTCTTTGCATGCGATTTCACGTGATAAGTAGACCATGTTAAGATGCACGTAGGAGAGTAGAGGGTACTAGATAGTATACATAAAATTAGTTTGAACATGATAATATGGATATTAATCTTTCTCGTGATATATACCTTACCTGGTATTTTGCTTAAAGTGCGTCTGTACAGCATTAATAGAGACGCGTCAAGCCATGCGTGAGAAGAGCGTCTGGATTAATAAGTGACGATACCACTATTTGTTCTGATTAGTGTTAGTTATTTACATTTTGGCTTCTGGTTAGGTGATTTAGCATGCGATTATGGTCGCACTACAACAAAATCACCCTTTCGCGGTGATTATATCGTGACGATTGAATAATTGACACAACTAACCCACAATGACTCATATAATAAACAACTTATCGTATCAAATAACAATTGACACTAATTAGTATACATAAACGACGCTAATAACTCCTTAACATATCCTAATTAGCGAAAAATAAAAACCGATGGGCGCCAAACCTGCTCCCAAATTTTTTCATATTTGCACCTTCCTCTATTATTTCCTAAACTCTGATATTTTTTTTTCTAAAACTTAGGCAGGTCTTCTGATATATGCCTTCATCACAGCTCTACATATACATACCACGAAGAACCCCCAATCACCTTCATCTTTCTCCCCGAAATTCAATCGGTATCACTGCTCCTCGACGATTATATTGTTGTTTCGATTAAACTCTTAAATTAAGGTACATTTTAGTATTACTATTATCGATTATATCACTGAATGTATTGTTTTTTGGGGATTGATTGTGTTGTTTGCATAAATCTGATGTTCTAGGTTAAATATAGTGAGAATTAAGCTGATTTTGATGTTAGTGAGTTGATTTCATCTTGAGGTATTCGTTCATTAATTCACTCTTTTGTGCTAATTGTGTTGTTTTTGAATTTTTTTGCTAACTTTTGCTGGTTTTTAGCTGAATTAAGGTTTGGTATTGGATTGAACTGAATGTATTGTTTTTTGGGGATTGATTGTGTTATTTGCGTAAATTTGATGTTTTCGGCTTTAGATAGTAAAAATTGAACTGATTTTGGGAGTTAGTGAGCTGATTTCATCAAAGATTACTTTAATTTTTCAGGTATTCGTTCATTAATTCACTCATTTGTACTAATTGTTGTGTTTAATTGTGTTGTTTTTGATTTTTTTCTGCGCTAATTTTTGATGTTTTTGTGCTGAATTAGGGTTTGGTATTGTATTGAACTGAATGTATCGGTTTTTTGGAGATTGATTGCATTGTTTGCGTAAATTTGATGTTATAGGTTTTATATAGTACGAATTGAGCTTATTTGTGTGATTTTGAGTGTTAGTTAGCTGATTGCCTGATTTCATCAAAGATTCACTTGCAATCCCCTAGAAATTCTAACGCAATACAGTGGCGGAAACACTATAGATGTGGTATTATAACACACTGTAGCTATGTCTTACTTAAATAAAAATGGTAAGTCAATACATAAGCAATAAAATAAAAATGGCTACAAAACAAAAAAAAATAAAATAGAATCCATAAATAGGGTTTTAACAATCCATAATACAGTGATCTTATTAAAATAAGCAGGATCCATAACTGCTCGCTAGCCCACCCGAAAAAAAACACATATACCTGCCATGTTAAAAACATAACAGTCACAGTCAGTGGGGAGCAACGTCAAAGTTCTCCCAGCCGTATAACAAGATTTTAAAACTGTAATTACTATTATATGAAAATAGTAAAAACGGAGAACAGTAAAACATTATAATAAAATAAACTTTCATTGAAAATCTTCACATGTCGAAACAATATAATAAAAAATAAGTTTTTCGAAGAAAACATAACACATTTGCCAACCTGCAAACCAAATTATATCGATAATAATAAAAATATTCAAAATGGCATTATGGATAGAATTAGTGTAGAATCTAGACTTTCACTAGGATAATACTAGAAACTAGCTTCGAGAAAAGTAGACTTAACTCATAACATAATCCAGTCTCTAACTAGGCAACTCAACTATAACAGGACTGCGTGCAACGAGGTCCTGGTTTAAATAGTGCATACCCCTCCTAGACAACAAATATGTCTATTTTAGTTGACAGCGACTAACACGATGCGATATCTAGCTTAAGGTCAAAACATACACTCTCCCGGGCGAAACTACACCCAGTTCAACGACCAAATGTGACCTAAATATACACACCGACTTTATAGATGATGGCAAAAACGTACATCCCAGACTATGTTACTTGCTCTAAACCCACACTTGTCCGTATTCCATAACTCCAAAACAAGTCATTATCGATATTCAAAAGATATATTCACTATAAACATAAGAGAACAAAAGGAAAAATGATCATTTCCAAAAAGAGTAAACTTTCTATTTTTGGAAACTTCTATTTTTAGAAACTTTACTAAAAATAACATCATATCAAAATAGCGAAAATATTAGTTCATACTAATACAACATTTTTAGTAAACGGTATAGATTTATAAAACTAATACTTACGGCCTTAACGATATTAAATGTTAAAATGAGAACAATTGGGTTTATGAAATTATTGAAATATCACACGAATGTTTATAAAGTTATTAAAAATGTCTTAAACATTTTAATACTACTTATCAGGGTATTTTCAAAATTTATAAAATTAAAATTCCCCAATTATTATTAGTTTCAACAATATGAACACAAATAGGATTTTACGGCATACGTAAAAAAATAAATCTTTTAACGTCCTTTACTTAATTAAACCATTAAACAAATTTAGAATATGATAAGGGGTTATTTAACTCTTAAATTTTTAGATTTAAATATTTTCAAAATTGCTGGAAAAACAATTCATTTAGGTGAAACAGAGCATTTTAACGATAAATCGTAATTTTGTCCAAAAATCATTACTATTAATTAAAGACTTTGATAAATAGTACAAAAATTGCGTAAAATAGCTAAAATACATTTTTGGACATTCTGGCCAGAAAAATAATTTTTCCAAAATCCATAAACTTGGTTTTTAAAGGGATTTCTCGTTAATCGTCTAATCTCGACAATAACGATTAATAAAAATAGTAAATAAAAAACGATTTAGGTACTAATATCCAAAAATTATTATTAAACCTATTACATGATTTTCCAGAAACTACTCATCTTTCAAGATTTTCAAAATTTCAGATTTAGCAAATTCCGTTAAAAGCGTCTTTTAAAATCCGTTTCCACAGTTAAAGATTTTCTTAATAAAACTTGTCATTCTTAATAATTTATTAAAGTACCAAAATCATAAATTTTTTTTTTTCCAAGAAGCATTAGGAACACTTTTTATCCAGATTTAAAACACAAACCAGAAATCGGAAATTAAAACGACAAACACGGTTTTAACGATAAACGATGATTTAAAGTGATTAATTAATTCACCCACTTAAAAATTATGAAAAAAATCATAAAATTCTATTTCACCATAAATATTACCCACGGTAAATTTCAGATTAATATAAAATGTTTAAGTACTAAAACTAAAAATCAGCTTTTAATCATTTTTGTCCGTAAACGGTAATAATTCAATAATCGATATCAAAAATATCAGAAAAATATCAAATTATTAAAAATAATCAAAAACCTCATTTTCACAGAATATAATCATATATTACAAGTTTAGGCCGAATATTACGATTTTACAATTTAATATGCCGATTTAATCGTTAATCTCGTAAAAGAGATGAAAATACCGAAACATGAAAATTTTCGACTTTTAAATTTTTTCCAGATTATATGACATACATATATTGTGAAAAATGAAATATAAAAATATAAATGCATTTAGACAAATAAAATCAAGTAATACCGAGTAACATCGACGCTACGTTTAATCCAAATCTGAATCGATAAATTCTTCGGCTTCGGGGTCCTCCAAGAATCCTACATCACAAGACATACATGGTACAAAATACCATGAGAAAAATAAAAGAATTAAGGTAAATAACGATCGGAAATAACATCGATTATTACCTTAATGAAGGCAACAAAATAACGATTAATTTGGAGATGAAAATAAGACGATCAAGACTCGATTAGAGACAAAATTTGGCTGGAAATTATGGCTGAAACTTATGGCCAATATGGAGGAATTGAAGAGTATTTTTTTGTTTAATGTGGTGTTGAATGAAAATGAATGGAAGAAATAATGAAAAGAGAGAATGAATATGTTTAAGGACAAAATAAATGGGTGAGAAAAATAAAAAATCTAAATCTTAAACATCATAAAATGAAATGTGTAAAAAAAAAGTGTAGCAAGGAGTGTGACAAGGGTTGTCACGGTCCAAAATGTGGGGAAAAATATTCCAAAATAATTAGAAGTTGATGAAAAGAAGAATCCTAAAATTATTAAAGGTATTTCAAAGCAATTCGAGTAAACCTCGCGTTGGAAAATAATTATTTACGATACTTCGTAATAAAATCAGTAAAGGCTAAATTTTTGTGAATAAATATATTTCTTAGTTGGAAATATTATATAAATGTGTTTAGACATTTTTAGGAAAGAAATAACTTAAATCCGAGCTTAAAACGTTATTTCGTAGAGAAATAAAATTACTCACGGAAAAATAAGTAGTTTACGATGAAAATCAAATAAATAGGTTTAAAAGATTAAAATCTTTTTAAAATAAAAATAAATATCATTAGACTCGAAAATGAAAATAAAGTTTGGAAAAATGATGAAACACAAAGCCGAAATGTGACAGAGTTATGACGAAGCCATAACGGAAAGGATAAAACGCTAGAAAAATAGCGGGTGTTACAATCCTCCCCACTAAAAGAAATTTTTGTCTTCGAAACTAAGAATAAGCATAAAAGAATCAAGATTACCTCAGTCAAAAAGATGAGAATACTTATTTTGTATATAAAAAAATTGGTTTAAAAGAAAATTTTACAACTTTCAAAGTGATATAATATCGATTGCTAATATTTATTCCAAAAGGAATTGGGCTAAGCTACCCGAAGTTTAAAATCTTCTAAATTAAAGAAATCGTAAAGGAAAGTTATTTGATAAGATAACATTGTTAAATAACATTTGTAAACGAACTCGGAGGAGAATACCGAAAACATGTTCAAAACAAAACGTTTTGATTAAGAAACTCGACAATATTTTGTTTTAAGACAAAACAAAATTTATTTTTGAGAAAACAAATTTTGTAGTTAGTAAAATCAAATTAGTCGTTAGACGTTTTTCAATGACAGGTTCAAAAGTCCACCAACCATAAAACGAAAACTGATTTCAAAGTGTTAAAATTTCGAAAATGTTATCAAAGTAATTATGAATGTTTTCAAATAAATTATCAAACCTGAACATAAAGTAATTTTTACAATGTTAAAACGTTTTACATACTAATCCTATAGTAATTGAAGTATTTGGAAACATGAAAGTCTTCATAAAATTACGATCGCTTGAAAATCAAAAATTGAAACAATTTCGAAATAATTTAAAATAAATTATTAAGGCATTTTGAAACAGAAGTAAATAAAAATATCAACCAAGGATAAAGAAAAAGTGAAGTGAGTGTAAAATTCTTAAATTATAATTCAAAACTGTTAAATTTCACGATATCCGAAAACTTTAAGTTAGTCAAACTTTTTACAAAACGATAGTTTCACAATTAGAAATTATAACCCAAAATGCTAAAATTTTACGATAATCCATTTTTTTAAACTAGTCAAACATTTTATAAAATAGAGAGTTCGAAAAAAATATGGGTAAAGGGTAAATAGAACAAGGACAAATAAATTAAAATAAGAGCTTTCAAAATCAATAAAAGTTGAAAGGATTACCAGCAGATGCGGTAATAGTATTCAAGAGAAGCAGAAAGGAAAATGAAGTTCAGAATCAAAAAGAGCTCTGAAGGACTATAGAAAAAATTAACCATCTCGAGATTCCTAGCACGAGTCTCACAAATACGGCTTCCTAAGTGGCCCATCAAATAATGCTAAGTCCAATATCGGTACTAGGTGGTCCTACTCAATCTACAATCTCCAAAGTTAAGTCTTACATACTTATATAATCTTTCAATTAGTATGGTAAGAATCCACAAATGATTTAGACTAATCCATTAATTAAGATCCCAATGGTCATCAAAACATACCCAAACTCGTAATCACTTAAGGCTCATAAATTCAAAGCTCGTAAGGTCTGAACTTGACGTATACTTCAAATTTATTGAGTAAGGAACACTAAATAATATCCACCAATTAACATTGTTTGGACACGAAAATTTCAAAAATGATCATCAACATATTCTTAACATCATCAATTGACAGAGGTTAGGAAAGTCACCAAACCTTAAACAAACTTAGCCTGACATGTAACGACAGATACTCACATTTTCAAATACGTCATTCGCCTAAGGTTTCTGAGAATTCCATCAAATTTCATATCGTAACAGCGAAACCACCAAAATATTTATTAACTCAACGAAGCCACAATCTCGTTGGTCTAAGGGTTTTGAACTATAAATTCATCAAGATGATTGGCATTAAGTATTCCTTAAAACAACGTGATAAATCCAACCTTTAATTGCAATGTGTTTGTCTTCTTCAAGGTTAACAATGATCTATCCAAAATTTAGGTCATTCAACTCCAAAGTTCGTAGGTTACAACCTTACATCAACGTTCCACGATCTAATCCATAAGAAACAAGGGTTTATCTATGTCAGTCAAAATTTTCTATAACATTAACAAGGACCTGAAATGGTACCACAACACTCAGGCTAAAAACATAAATAATGATTTATGATCCCAAAATTTCACGATTATTCCATTAAGTCAACATTAGGTAGGAATCTCAAGTAATATTATCATTTACACTCGACTAGGTTCTATTTTGGGTATTAGGTATCCATCAGATAGAATAAACTCTATTCTTACTATCCAAAAGCATATTCAACTCTAAGTACTCCACATAATATTGTAACCTATAACCCAAGGTCCACACTTAAGGTACAATCCTATTTCCATGAATTAACTAATACAATTCAAATCAATCCTCAAGAATTTCTTACTTGCTTATAAGATAGGGTAGACTCACAATCCTCAAACCAGGTAACAAGGGTTTATAAGAAGGGTTGGAAGAAGTAGGAGAATTCTCATAAGGAAAGATGGAAAAGTAGGAGAATTAATCAAATATTTATTGCAAGAATGAAGACGAGAATTTATATGAAGGGTTGGAAGAAGTAGAGGCAAGGAGAAAAGAATCAATGGTTCTAGATGATTAAGATCTAAAACGAGAGGGGAATCTTCGGACCTCTACTGTTCCACAAAGGAATTCGCGGGATATCTTCTTCATCTCGTAGGGAAACAAGCACACTAGTTTTGTGTTGCTTCATCTAGATCCAAAGTGAAGTGAAGTCGCATCTAAGTCTACTGCACGATCATGGAACTTGAATCTACTCTTGATCATCTGGCCTGTAGCTTAAGTAAACTGAACCGAAGCTGAAATGTCACCATCGACATCTTTCTTGGAGCACCTAGTTGTCCACTCGAGTCAGCAAGCGTTGAGAGTGCTAAGTAGGTCTTGTTTCGATCTGGAGCAGCATCATATCAGCATCATGTCCACTTATCTTCTTCTCGAACATATAAAACAAGTATTCAATGCTAATCATTGAGTTTCCGGAACAGAAAAGCTAAACAAATAAGTCCTTAATTACTTGTTTCTACCCATCTCTAATATTAATTTTATTTACTGTTTAAATAATTTACTGGTACTTTCCCTAATTTCAGGTGTAAGCGTTGGGAGCAGGGATGCTCTGATACCAACTGTAATTCCCTAGAAAATCTAACGCAATACAGTAGCGAAAACACTGTAGAAGTGGTATTATAACACATTGTAGCAATGTCTTATATAAATAAAAATGGTAAGTCAATACATAAGCCATAAAAAAAATGGCTACAAAATAAAAAAATAAAATAGAATCCATAAAAAGAGTTTTAACAATCCATAATACAGTGATCTTATTAAAACAAGAAGGATCCGTAACTGCTCGCTAGCCCACCCGAAGGAAAACATATATACCTGCCAAGTTAAAAACATAACAGCCACAATCAGTGGGGAGCAACGTCAACGTTCTCCCAGCCGTATAACAGGATTTTAAAACTGTAATTACTATTATATGAAAATAGTAAAAACGGAAAACAGTAAAACATTATAATAAAATAAACTTTCGTTGAAAATCTTCACATGTCGAAACAATATAATAAAAAATGTGTTTTCCGAAGAAAACATAAAACATTTGCCAACCTGCAAACCAAATTATATCGATAATAATAAAAATATTCAAAATGGCGTTATGGATAGAATTAGTGTAGAATCTAGACTTTCACTAGGATAATATTAGAAACTAGTTTCGAGAACTGTAGACTTAACTCATAACAGAATCCAGTCTCTAACTAGGCAACTCAACTATAACAGGACTGCGTGCAGCGAGGTCCTGGTTTATGCAGTGCGTACCCCTCCTAGACAACAAATATGTCTAGTTCGGGTGACGGCGACTAACACGATGCGATATCTAGCTTAAGGTCAAAACATATACTCTCCTGGGCGAAACTACGCCCAGTTCAACGACCAAATGTGCCCTAAATAGGCACACTGACTTTATAGTTGATGACAAAAACGTACATCCCAGACTATATTACTCTAAACCCACACTTGTCCGTATTCCATAACTCCAAAACAAGCCATTATCGATATTCAAAAGATATATTCAGTATAAACATAAGTGAACAAAAGGAAAAAGGATCATTTCCAAAAGAGGAAACTTTCTATTTTAGGAAACTTCTATTTTTAGAAACTTTACTAAAAATAGCATCATATCAAAATAGCGAAAATATTAGTTTATACTAATACAACATTTTTAGTAAACAATATAGATTTATAAAACTAATACTTACGGCCTTAACGATATTAAATGTTAAAATGAGAACAATTGGGTTTATGAAATTATTGAAATATCACACGAATGTTTATAAAGTGATTGAAAATGTCTTAAACATTTTAATACTAATAATCAGGGTATTTTCAAAATTTATAAAACTAAAATTCTCTTATTTTTATTAGTTTCGACAATACGAACATAAATAGGATTTTACGGCAAACGTAAAAAAATAAATCTTTTAACGTCCTTTATTTAATTAAACCATTAGACAAATTTAGAATATGATAAGGGGTGATTTAACTCTTAAAGTTTCAAATTTAAATATTTTCAAAATTGCTGGAAAAACAATTCATTTAGGTGAAACGGAGCATTTTAACGATAAATCGTAATTTTGTCCAAAAATCATTACTATTAATTAAAGACTTTGATAAATAGTACAAAAATTACGTAAAATAGCTAAAATATATATTTTGACATTCTGGCCAGAACAATTATTTTTCCAGAATCCATAAACTTAGTTTTTAAAGGGTTTTCTTTTTAATCGTCTAATCTCAACAATAACGATTAATAAAAATAGTAATTACAAAACGATTTAAGTACTGTAGACACCCACATATTGACCGCCAGGTGTCTATAGCAGTTTCCAAAGAACACCCGATGATGATTGGACGTAAACATGACTTAATACGCTCGATTTTGGACTCGGAATCAATAGTATATGGCACGAGCTTTTAGCGGAGCAAAAATATCACCAAACAGACCTCAAATCCAGGCCCAGTGGGTCGTTTCTAGTCAAATGAGACTAATTTGGTTCAAAACCGAGACCAAGGGCAAAACCGTCATTTAGCGACCGGGTCAAACCCCGGTCAAAGGCGTTTCCGAGACAGAAAAATCTGTCACGCAGCTTTTCTATCTGCAATCGGAATCCTACATCTCCTAAAACCGGGTGTTTCTTCTCCCTTAAGCAAGCTCTCCTATCCACAAACGGAATCCCACTTCACCCCAACCGGTTGCTTTCTTCCTTTGCAAGACATCTATCTCCTATCCCAAGTTGGATATTTCATCCTATAAATACCCCACCCCCGACACATTAATTATTCACAATTTCACAAACACACCCGACATTCATAACATTAAATTCGCAACCCGAATTTCTAGCAAACCTTAGGCAAACTCTACAAAAATATCATCCGATTTTCCTCTAGAAATCCTATAGGAAACCCGAGCCTAACCATACAAAAATACAACACCTTAACTCCTCCTATATCCTCGTTACTCCAACGCAAGTGCCGTTACTACGAGTCCGGTATCGAAGTCGAAATTAGCATGTAGGTTGAGGGTGTTACAAATCCCGCTCTCTCTCTTTCTTCTCTTCCTTCTTCTCGTTTTTTCCGTCGTCAAGCGTCGTTGTCGTATTTTTATTTTTATCGTTTCTAATATCATTATTAATATTACTACTACCATAATTAGCAATAGAGTGTCGTCCCTAAGGATTCGATATCGACTCTATAATCGAATATCGGATCTAAAGGAATCAATAATTCCGTTGAAGCCGAGTAATGATCACATGGTCCGAAAAGATTAATTATGACATTACAACGTGGAGGAATTATTTCATCTTAATACAACCAAAAACGATTACAAACATCTTTTTCAAAATCCACTCTAAATATTCGATATTGATTCTATAATCAAATACCGAATATGACGAGCATCGAAAGAGGAATCGAGTGTAAATCATACTATATTTTCACGCGATTTAGCAAAATCATCATTCTAAGGATGCGATACCGACTCCATAGTCAAATATCAAATCTAACAGAATTAATCAAAAAAGCCAAAACAGCCCTCCATGCGAGTCGCGCGGAGGTCATGCGGGTCGCGCGCCTGTGCATGTCGCGTGGTTGCCTAAAAATTGCAACACAAAAGGGATTATTTCGTCCTAGTTCAATTTTAAAACAACTTGTAACTTCTTTTCTCAAAATCACTCTAAATATTGGATGTTGGTTCCATAACCGAGTATCGAATATGACGAGTATTGAAAGTTAAGTCGAGTATAAATTATACACTATTTCTACGCGATTTTATAAATCATTGATTTAAAAATTAAAAGCATCATCAAATATTTTCGTAGCCTCGGTCAAACACGTGTCGAGTCCATCACGTGTCTTACTCTTTTCAAAATCATGCATCATGTCGTTTGTGTCGTTCTATATTATTTACAAACCGTTATTACCGTTAGTAACTTGTTTGTTCATGTTTTAGCGATTTATTTATGTTGCTTATTTTATTGTACTAAAATGAACCTCGCATGCTAAAACAACTTTGACGTTAGTTTAGATGCATTAAACGATGTAGTCAAATATAATTCACATGATTAGTCAAAACACTGTTTGCATATCATTCAACCGTCAAACAAATGCGCATACACGAAAAACGAACGATATATAAGTAGAGGCCGCTAAGTGCGGGCGGGGTTGGGTGTTCTTTGTGAACTTCCCAACACGTACCCTCTCCCCTTACTCAGAACCATAGTTTCCGGATATCCGAAACCATTGGCATACGAGAGTCATTCAATACACGGTAACCGATAATGTTTGTATCGGTATCGCAATGCAAAGGGACGAACCCCATAAACTCTGAAATCGGAATGGGCCGTACTACGTGCACGGCCCACTAAGATATAGAGTGGGTTCGAACTGGTCCGAATTTCCACAAAATTTGGTGGCGACTCCAACTTCGATTTAAATTTCAACCCGAGATCCATCTCATGTGAGATTCATTCGCCTCCCCAAATCCGCGCGTCGCCGCGTCGGGGTGGACCTATGTCATGTCCACAAGTACTAATATCCAAAAATTATTATTAAACCTAAAAAATCATATAGGAGAGTATATCCTTGTAAAAGTTAAAGTAAATAGCTCATTTCAAAAATAAATTTTTTAGATAACTGATTTTTTTCTCAAGGTTAATGACATCATATCTTAAAATTTATCTAATTTTTTTCATAAAAAGAAGTTTTTTTTGTCAATTTCTTTAACATGAATGAAGATGAATAGTTTGCGAATTTAATAGTGAAATGTTCTTTTACTTCTCAATTTAAATAAGTGTATTTTTCAGGAAAATGTTAGTAACTGAGAGTAGTATATAGAGAATTTTCGGTGAGTTTTTACTATGTATCAGGATTTGTAAGAGCATTCGGAATATATATTCCATTTTTATATAGTTACTAAATTTTATATCGATGTTAAGAATATGATCAGAAAGATATACAATAATAATCATAACTATTTTATATTCTATGTAAAATATTGTACGGGATAATGCAATCTCCTATTAACAAAAATAATGCAACTATTTGGTTAAAACAGAATACAATATGTTTATACTTTTATTAAAAAAAATTGATCATACGTTTCATATTAAATATTGTATGTGATATCTTTCATTTAAAACTTGTGATTTTCGTAACAATGTAATCAATCAAATTTCCTTAATTACATACTTTCTGTGGTGTATAGCTTTATATGTGATGTAGTGATTTTAAATTAGTAAGATGTTGGAGTGTAGTTGGAGAGGAGAAGGGTGACACACATGGGGTCGAGGGTTCGATCTGCTCCTAACTCATTTGGTCTTTTTTTTTTAAATTTTTGTTGTGGATAGCTTTAGGCGGGAAAATATATGAGTTGAGTTATTTGGTTGGTGGAAAGGGGGAAAATGAATGGAAGAAATAATGAAAAGAGAAAATGAATATGGACTTTTAAAATTGATAAAAACTATGCTAAATACTTAAATCAACCAGCCAAAAAGGTGAGGACAGGGAGTGTGAAGAGTTTTGTTTAAGGCCAAAATAAACGGGTGAGAAGAATAAAATATCTAAAGCTTAAACATCATAAAATGAAATGTGTAAAAAAAGTGTAGTAAGGAGTGTGACAAGGGTTGTCACGGTTCAAAATGTGGGGAAATGTTCCAAAATAATTAGAAGTTGATGAAAAGAAGAATCGTAAAATTATTGAAGGTATTTAAAAGCAATTCGAGTAAACCTCGCGTTGGAAAATAATTATTTACGAAACTTCGTAATAGAATTAGTAAAGGCTAAATTTTTGTGAATAAAAATATTTCTTAGTTTGAAATATTATATAAATGTGTTTAGACATTTTTAGGAAAGAAATAACTTAAATCCAAGCTTAAAACGTTAATTCGTAGAGAAATAAAATTTCTCGCGGAAAAGCTTCGAAAAATGATGAAACACAAAGTCGAAATGTGACAGAGTTATGACGAAGTCATAACGGAAAGGATAAAACGCTAGGAAAATAGCGGGTGTTGCATCACTTGTTTTTTTGTACTAATTTTCTGCTTAGTTGTGTTGTTTTTCGTTTTTGCTGTTTAAACTTTCGCTGTTTTTGAGATGAATCAAGGTTTTGTTGGGCATGGTTTGATTTGGTATTGAATTGAGTTGAATGTGTGGTGTTCGTAGATGATTGATTGTGTTGTATGCATGTATCTGATGTTCTCGGCATTTGAAATCGGGATGAGCTGATTTACATGGTGTGATTGAGGTTCTGACCTTTAGTGTGAGCTCATGTTTGTTCGTGATTCGATTTTTTTGTTGCTTCAGTTATTGCTATGTTGAGCTGCATTAATGGCTGGTTTTATCTGATTTGAATCGATTTGGTTTGAATTGAGTGTGTCGATTTAAATGATTGATTGTGTTGTTTCCAAAAATCTGATGTTCCGAGTATACTTTAGCGAGAATTGAGCTTATATGTGTGCCGTATGATTGAGATTTTGAGTTGTATTGAGCTTAAAGCATGTGAACTTGTGAATGGGGTTACTTTTTTTTTGAATTTGTGAATTCTGCTTACAATTTCCGTGAAAGTTTTTAATGCGTAGAGTATTACCGATTATACTCTTTAATCTGTTTTATTTGATTGTATCAGCATATAATTGGGATTTAATGCATAATTTACCCAATTTCAGTTGATTTTTATCTTCTTTTTGATATCAATGTAATCGTCATCCTTCTTTACCCTGTTAATATGGTTGGAACAAAATCTCAGGTTGACACTTCATATCGGATTTCAGTAATGCACATGTATTAGTCTGTAATATTATGGCCTTTTGTTGTTAGCTTTATTCTCCCCCAAATTAGGTTTAGCATTTGCATTTCAGTAAGATTGAAGAAATGCAGAAGCTTATTGAATCCCGATTCCTGGAACTCGTAGTAAGCGTTCATTTCTGGTGAGATTTGCCTGATTCTCTTGCCTGCAACCACACTAGAAGTCTGGTTCGTTTGTGTTTTATCGGTCATGCGTATCAGTTACTGACTTACTGTAGCAGCATCAAGTTCCTTTTTTTCAAGTTATCTGTCATTGAAAGAAATTTTAAAAATCAATCACCAAATTCTTTCTAATATTTCTTGTATATTAAAAAACTCAATCACCAAGTTACTGACTTAGTATCTTGTTTCGAAAGCCACGTACCTTTTGCAAGGAAAGTGCAGCGAACTTTTAGAACACGTTGTACCTTTTGTTATCATGTATGCAATGTTATCTGTAGTGTAGGTTAATCGGATAATCTGAGTCTCATTTCAAGTTGTGTTTATTATCGTGCAGGCACATCGAGCAAAGCATTTGTATAAGTACGTAACATACAAACTGAAATCCGAACTTTTTGATTTTGAATATAATTTTCTATTGTTCCTTTCCTTCTCTTTTCATCTCGTCGAGTTTCTAATTTGAGTGGTGATTGCCAGGCGATGAACTTTTTGATTTTTACTATATACATTCAATTGAACTATTTTTATTTGAGTTTCTAATCTCTTTGAGCGTCTTCTCTATTACTCTTTTTGTACGAGCAATGCATTGTTCCTTCCTACTTGTATTCCTATGATGCCATAGGTTATAGCGAGTAGCTAGGCAGAAAGTATCTGAACATGATTTTGCAGCTTCGACCAGTAGAGGACTTAGGAATTTAGGAGAGGAGGTTCACTTTAGAAAAAATTGCGGATACTATAAAAATTTAACTAAAAATTGAAATTCATTCTGCATCACATAATTACGTCTCGTCATTTAAAATTCAACTAAAGTTTTCGCGAATAATTTGAAATAGGTAAACACTTACGTTTATAATCCTACTAAAGAAATAAGGGGTCACTTTCATTGATTTTTTCGCCTTAAATGTGATACTTATATTTCTGAAGAAAATTATAGTCCGTACCAAACAAGAAAGAAATGAAATCAAAGTAATATTTGATAAATATAAAATGTGTAACATGTAAATGAAATGAGGGAGTAATATAAGAACCCAAATCAGAGTTACAAAATTGGAAATTATATTTAATTGACTCTAATTGACATTAAAAAACAAAACCCAAAAATTGACATAAAAATATATCTGAAATACTCAAATACCTATAACCTAATTAATGAATTTATGGGAAACCAACAAATAAATAACATTCTTCCAAAACAAAAATAGATAACATTAAAAAAATTCAAAATTAGAATCCACAAATTTGGAGTTATATTTAAATCAAAAAGCTAGGAATAATTGACAATAATAAAATAAATACCAAAAATTGACATAAAAAAGAACCATAAGGCAAAAAAAATTTATAACTAGGAAAGAGAGCATTAGGGGATTCGAATCCCCCAACCAGCAATTCTAACGTCCCCAACCTTCTCCGTAAACCCCTTCCATATCAATTTGATATATGCACATTCATAGAAATACTAACGTCTCCTCAACGTGCCAACATAACCAGCACATAATGTCATAAGTGATATGGCTAATAACATTGGTCATAAATTATTAGGTATAACTTTTGTTTCTGAAATTTGATAATTTTACTTTTGTCTATCATGATTCTCGACTAGATTTGAAAGGCTCTTCCTTAAACAGATAATAATTTTATGGTTGAACAAAAGTGTAAAATTTGGTCAAACTATGATCTTGGAAGCAATGATTATTTAACGGGATTGACAAAGTTCGTTAAATATTGTAGACACCCGCATTTTGACTGCCAGGTGTCTATGGCAGTTTCCAAAAAACACCCGATGATGATCGGACGCTAACGTGCTTCTATGCGCTCGGATACGGGCTCAAATCCATTAATCGTTGGCTAACACCCTTACAAAGTACAAGTCTCACAAAATCAACCTCGAATCCAGGTCCAGTGGGCCGTTTCCAATCAAATAAGGCTAATTTGGGCCGAAACCGACACCGGAATTAATACCGACTTTTTGCGATTGGGTCAACCCTGGTCAAAGTCGTTTCCGAGACACACAAAAAACAGCCATACAACCATCAAAAGTCCAAGTCAAACACAAAACCCATCAAAAACCCAGGTCACGGCCCAAAACAATGGACCCGCGCGACCCAGCTGGGCCACTCGATCGAGTACCCCACCCACTCGATCGGGTGGGCCCTTATTCAAGCCCGACGGCTGACGCACAAGGCCACTCAACCGAGTCAGTCGGTTACTCGGTCGAGTAACCCTAAACCGGGTGCCCTAGCTTTTCCTATATAAACACCCCATGCAACACACATTCCACAACTTTTCACAACCTCAAGAACCCTAATCTTACACATGCAACCCTAATCAAACCCTAGCAATTCTACACTAGCAAAAAACCCTAAACCTAGTTTCAGGAATCAATCCCGAGCCACCACAACTTAACCTTCATTCAGCTCGAAGACTCTTATGTTAAAGCCACGGTTACGAGTCCGTTCCTAGACAGGAACATGTAGGTTGAGGGTGTCAAAACCCTTTCTCTCCTTCTTCTCTTCCTCACGTCATCTTCATCTTTTTTCCGCGTTTTTTTTATTTTTTTTTTATTATTTCGTTCCTTGCATTATAATATCGATAATACTACTAATATCAAAGCACTAAAATACTTATCAATTTTGTGTCGAATAAGAGGGATATCGGAATAAGAAAACACGAATATACAAGTGTACTGCTGTAGACACCCGCATTTTGCCTGCTAGTGTCTATAGCAGCTTCCGACAAACACCCGATGATGATCGGACGCTAACGTGACTTAATACGCTCGAATACGGACTCGGAATCAATAGTATCCGACGTGGGCATTTAGCGGAGTGCAAATCTCTCAAAACAGACCTCAAATCCAGGCCCAGTGGGTCGTTCCGAGCAAAATAAGACTAATTTGGGCCAAAACCGACACCAAAAATTAATCCCGTCTTTTAGCGACCGGGTCAAAACCCGGTCAAGGACGAACCCGTCACACAAACCAGCCAAGTTCAGCTTCTAGAAGATTGCGCCCAAATCAGAATTCAAAATGCAAATCAAATCAAAAAGTCAAACCCTTCCTAAATTGATTCAAATCACCCAACTCCCCCACTCTATAAATACACCCTTAATCCTCACCATTTTCAAGAATTTTTCAGCATAATTAAGCCTTAAAAAAGCTGAAACAAAAAGCCTTAAAAAACAACTTTCTTCAACCTTTTCCAACCCTAATCACCTTACACTTACAACATTTTGGCAACCCAAAATCAGTCACATTTTACACTACATCTTCAACCTTCAAACGTTCATCACCCTTGAGTTCTAGGCACTCATACACACACACACACACAAATACATTCAAAGTCCCGAGATCAAAACTCATCAAAGACATACACCATAACTCTACTTACATATCTCAACACTCCCGCGCTCACGTCGCCACTACGAGTCCGTTTCCGAGATCGTTTAAGCATGTAGGTTGAGGGTGTCATCAAACCCCGTTCCTTTTTCCCTTACCTTTTTACCGTTTATATATATATATATATATATATATATATATATATATTATTATTATTATTATTATTATTATTATTATTACTAACCGCTAACACTAACCTTTAATTTTGTGCATACTAACATTTTATTTATGTATTCTAACACTAACTTTCATTTTTGTATACTAACACTTTAATTCCGTATTCTAACATCTAACATTATTATACCGTGTATATATACATACTAGTATTAAAATCTCGGTTTCGAATACGTTTAACTATGACGATCGCCTAAAGTCCATCTAATTCCTTTACGAGTAACGACGGAGGTGGCGCCCTTTCGGGGAGCGCCGCCCCAATGTGCTCAAGGACGTGATGTGATCGTGATCGGTCATAGTTGAACGTATTTGATCCCATTTTCAAGATTAGTACGAGATCCGTTGAGGCGAAAACCGACATCACATAATCCTTTAGGATTAGTATCGATGTCGTGACGCGGAGGACTATAATTTCGTCAGTAATCAAGATTTTCAATCACATAATAACATATTTCATAAAATCCCGATAACGGTCTCATAATCGTATAATACACGCTTATGACATCGAGAACCGAGTTGAATTTAAATAATGCAATATTTTTATTTAACTCGGTCAGTTATCGAATTCAACAAATAAATAACACCCGACCAGACCCACACGCGAGTCGCGCGACCGGCCATGCGACTCGCGGGCATGCCTGTTTGGCCGAACTCACTTTTTCATTTTTTTTTGACAAATAAAAATGCCTGACCAGACCCACGCGCGAGTCGCGCGACCAGCCATGCGACTCGCGGGTAGGCCTGTTTGGCCGAGTCCATTTTTTTTTGTTCTCGACTTTCCACCCTTTCCGGTCCTTACATTAATATGCGACCTTCGCGACATATGTCCATATTTTGAGACTCATCTTTTTTTTACGACTTTTAGTCAACGCGTGTAAAGACTATCACGTGAATCCATTTTCTAAAACTTATGCACATCACGATACTTAAAACGACTTTGATCGACGGTCTCACACTATTAATTTTTGTATCGACGACTCTTTAGTCGTATCCGACACATAATTAATTTAGACTCCATTTCTCGATGTGATAAGTCGGGACAAGGCATCGAGATTCGGGATCGGGCTAGCACCACGCCTAGGTTCCATATCTCCGTCCTCTGTTTAATACACAATATAATGTGTATTTAATCGAAGTTCGTCCATTTGCACAACTTACGGTCTAGTTTATATTTATTATATACGGGTCCGTTTCTAGTTAGCATTTGCTGCTTATAATTCAATTATTCTATTTTATTGCTCGTTGTATTGTGAATTCCGGGTTGTATTCCGCCCGTGTAATTTGTAATTTATTTACGAGTTTTCTATTATTTGATGTTTGCCATTTATTTATTTAAATGAACATCACATGCTAAATCACTTTGACGTGAATCAAGATGCATTAAATGACGTAGTTAATCAACAACTCGCATGCTTAGCCCGAAAACGCTGTTTGCATATCATTTCATCATTTTACTAGCGCGCGTACACGAACACGAACGGTGTCTTAGTAGAGGCCGCCATGTGCGGGCGGGGTTGGGTGTCCTTAGTGGGCTTCCCAACACGTACCCTCACCCCTTACTCAGAACCTTTGGTTTCCGGATGTCCGAAACCCTTGGCGCACGAGAGTCATTCTTTACACGATACCGGTGTAGATGGTATCGGTATCGCAATGCAAAGGGACGAGCCCCATGAACTCTGAAATCGAAGTGGGCTTACTTTGTGTATAGCCCATGACGACATAGAGTGGGCTCGTATGGTTCCGAATAACCACAAAATTCGGTGGCGACTCCATTTTGACTTAAATTTCGAACCCGAGAACAATCTCACCACGAGATTCATTCGCCTACCCAAACCCGCGCGTGGCCGCGTCGGGGTGGACCTACGTCATGTCCACAATTTGGCGACTCCGCTGGGGATACCTGATGTACCACATGTCATCGGGGTTCCTAGGGTGAGACTCGAAGAGAAATCGTTCGAATATTAATGTACGCGCATTAGTTTAATGATTCATGCATAACCCAAATTTTGCCCGGGCCGGTTACTTGTGACCGACGTCCCACTATACCACGGTGCATTTCTACATGGGTGCGCTAAAGACATCGATGGTGGAACTCGTCTCGGTTTCGCGGCAAGTCCTAAGACCAACTCGGCTTAGGGAGTCCGTCCTTCACACGAGAAAGCCATCGTTGTTGGTATAGACCCTATTTTGACCGACCGAGACTTAGTGTAAAGCATACATAAGCGTCGTTGTAATGCTTGCTTGACTACGTGCTACTTGGTTTCCGTGTCATTTTTCAAAAAAACCGTCATTTCAAAAAATGCATCTTTCCAAAAATACCAAATTTTGAAAAACCCGAAATACCGTCCGTTTCGGAACCCGTCTTTTCAAAATATCCAAATTTCAAAAAACTCGGAATGCTGCCAAAATTTAGACTTATGATTTGACTCAAAATAGCCTATTTTCTAGCCGGCATGCTGTCCATTTCAAAATTCGAATTTCCGATCCACCATTCGATTTTCGAATTTTCAAATTCTATTTCGATTTTCAAATTTCAAAATTCCATTTTGATTTTTTTTTTCAGATCCTCGAGATGCGATTCTCGATTTTCAAATCTCCGAGATGCCGTTTTCGATCTTCAAATCTTCGGGATCTTATTTTCAATTTTCAAATTTTCGGAAATTTATTTTCGATATTCAAATTTTCAAAATTCCAAATATTCAACTTATCAAAAAAAAAAAACTCGGCCCTGTCGGCATGCTGCCAATTTCAAAAGACGGGATCGCCTCCTCAATTTTCAAAACGCGAAATTACTCGCAACCATTCCAATATTTCAAAATGCCCGTTCCTATTGGCCCACTGCCAATTTCAGGACTGTCCTCTCAATTTTCAAAATTCAATCATTTTTCAAAAAACCTTCCTTATTATAGGACCTACCGTAATTCGTGTGTCGGGTCTTTTCGTAATTTGTCGAAGGTCTATAGCGTCGAAACTCCGTCGATCCTACATCACGGGTTTCTTCCCCATCCTAGTCCGCCTTTTCCTAAAGGCATAACCGACCAACACGAGTCATACACTCGTAAATGGAAGATTCGTCTGAACACTCGAGTCCTAACTAGAAAGTCACACGCGATCTTTCCCTCCGACAGGACGGTCCCCACGACCTTTCCTAGGGGAATTTTGCCCGTCTTTCAATCCGTTAGTCGAGTCATCCCAATTCAAGTTCTTTAACTTTAGGGTCTACCCTAATCACAGGGTCTATCCTTATTCAAGTCAAGTCAAGGGTCTCTAGCGTCGAAACTCTGCCGATTTTACATTGCGAGTTTCTTCCCTTACCCCGTCTGCCTTTCCTCGAGGCCGAGTCAACCTTTTACAAGGCATAACCCTATAACAAAAGGTTTGTGGTCCTTACATCTAAGGGTCACTCGTCCGACACTCGAGTCTTAGCAAAACCTACAATCTCACTCGGGGGCTACCCTTCAGCAGAGCGATCAATCACGGTTGCTCTAAGGGTCATGTCTTACACGTGTTGTCTCACGTACCCCGCTTTTGAGTCACTCGGATGCCGCACCATCTGAGTCCTATTAGAGTCTTCAGTCTCACTTGGGGGCTGTCCTCCACCCGAGCATTCGACCACAGTCACCTTAAGGGGTACCTTACGTTCATCATACACCGGCGTCCTTATGATGTCTTCTTCGAGTCGTACCTATGCTACGAACACTCGAGTCTCCTAAAGGTTTAGGTCACCACGGTTGGACCAAACACGTGACGCGGTCAAACACGGTCGCCCCATTTTCGGACTTACCCTCTTGTAGCTTGAGTCTCATCGTCGAGTCCAAGCCAGAGTTGTTACCTCGTCTAGGTCAACGTTCGAGTATCCCGGTCCAAGAGTCTTTGTTGACCCGTCAGTCCGGGCCATGTCTAGTTTGACTCCCTCTCTTCCATTCGCGCAAAGTCGAGTTTAGGCGAGTCGTGGCACCTGTCGTTTCCTCCAATCAAGGACCTTACCAAAGAGAAACGACCAACCAAGTATCCAAAAGTCCGGATTCGATTCGAGTCTAAGTCTGAGTTCGAGTCTAGGATATCCTACATCCTCATTTCAAAGTCAGAGTCAGAGTCAACTGTATTCTGTCCTCTTTTCAAAATTCAATAAAATCAGCTTTTCTATCTCTCATATATGCTTTCCTTATGTGTTTCCGAGAACATGATGAACATCATCATACATTGTGAGCACATGCACGTGACTATTATAGGCACATCTATAATGACTGCAGGAACTGAGACCCATGTTTTCCTTTACCTATTCCATGTCCGGCATAGACAGCCACATAACTACCCCTAGTAGGAGCGGTATCGAATCCTATGACAAATCTAGGTAGTCTCCTAGTTTGGGTTCAAGACGGAAGGCAAGCCCATTTCCCACAATAAACACCCCTCCAATAAGACTGATCAATCCCTACCTTAGGCGTTAGTCTGACCAGAAGCAAAAAAAGAAGCATCGTGACTCTATACCCAACTCGGAACGATGCTCCCACCAGCCTGCTCGGAATTATGATGACAATACGGAGATCCAAATCACCATGCTTACCGTAGAGTACTCCACCGTGAGTTGCACTCACACAAATACCAACTAGGCTTACACCTTACAAAGGTTTAGCTCCACAAGCCTAATCCAACCGATGGGCCCACCCCCATATCCACCCACAACATCAAAGGGAGGGATAGCCGTGAAAAAAAAACTGGACAAAAAACAGAAGTCCAAAGAAAAAAGCAAAAGGCCGAAACAAAAGAGCTGGCCATGGCAAAAAAAAAGAACTCTCAACATCCCTCGACCAGATACGATCAATCCCTTGACCGGGACACAGTCAACTCAAGTGAAGGATCCCACGACCAGGGCTAAGAGGTCAACCCCCAAAAAAAAACAAAAAAAAAAACAAAAAAAAAAATTCAAATACCCATGACCGTGGTCAACGGTCAGCTCAAGTGAAAGTCCCTTGACCGGGGTACGGTCAATTCAAAAATTATCAATGCCTATACCGTCCAATAGGGAAGAGACAATCAAGCTGGTCAGCTAACACCACACTTAGCCTTCCCACAATACAACCCTCAAGACCTTCTCGAGACCTAGGCTAAGAGGCAGCCCGGAATTTTGAGGATTCTAGCTCCATAGGATACACCCTAACCATTAGGGCAAGACATGGAAATCAGATCCCGCATTATCAAACCTACCCTGATCGAAGTCCGAGTCATTTTACTCGACTTCCCCCCTTCCTACCACATTGCAATACCTTACCCTCGAAGCCTTAGCTCCACAAAATCGAGCTCCAGATTTCGAATCATCAAAGCCACTTGCGACCTAGCTCCACATTTCCAAAAACATCCAAACCAGTTACAAACCCCAAACACGGGAACTCAACCTGCGGTCGGCATAGAACATGCCCAAATAGTTCACACCACCTCTGGGGGCTACCCCGGAGAACGCTCACAGTCACGGGATCAACATCCTAACTGTTCTAACCCTTTGATTAAGACATCATTGGGAATTCACCTAGCCTACACCATCGCTATGGCTAGTTACACACAAAGCCCTAATAAACTAGGCAACATAATATATCTTCCAATCCACTGAACTACGGCTTGGTTTGATTTCACTACACGTGAATACGTAGGCAGCCTTTCAACAAGGGCACAACCACTCACATTGACACAAATTCAAAAAGCACCATCATTCCTATCACAACACTGTCATGTTCTCAACAGTTAGCTTTGTCATCCTGGGGGCTTCTCCTAGGCAGAAGTTCTCCATCCACTCACATAATCCAAAGACTTTCAAAATCTAGCCTCCTTTCTATAGAGTGTCCTAGTACTCGGCTCAGTCAAAGACGAGAATTCGTCAGGGACTCGAAGCGACACCCACTTTGGGAATGTACCCCAAAACCAAACATTCAAACAGCACTAGACTACAACATTGCTACTGCTAAGCCTTGACATGCAAAAACAGTCTCGTTACAGACTACTGCAGCCACCCTATAGCACATCCTTCTCATTTCGATGTTCGACTGTGTTGCCACTCGCCTAGGCTACGGAATAGCGCAGCTTAAGAGTCTTGCCATCTTAGGTGGCCCACCCCCCTACCGAGTCACAGTCCAACCCCTTCGAGATGCCAAGTCGTGTCTGTCAACCCGTCCTGTCGCGTCCAGAGTCGAGTCTGTCAGTATGCATCTCTCTTCAATTTTTTTTTTTTTACTTTGAAGTTTGCAAAACTTAGCCATTTGATAAAATCCTTTTCGACAAGGTCAAATTTCGGTCTATTTAAACTGCAAATTTCTTTTCTACCCCTTTCAATTTTGAAAACCTATCTCCTAGCACGTGAGTTGCTTTCAGGATTTCGATTTCAAAACTAAGCAAAAATCATTTTCCCAGCGCAAGCTAGTCTATAGATGCTAACTGCATTTCCTATGTGCTATCTTGCTATATACTATGCCTGCTATTTCTGCCTATTTATCTAACATTTCAGGTACCAGCTAGCGCTTTCCAACGGAACATCAAAGGCGGTGTTTCTCCTGGAATGCCACATGCAAGTTGTCATGTGTCGGCATACGGGTACACCCAAGACTTCAGAAGCAAGTCCCGCGCAGCTACTTTACTCCCCAGCATGAGTCGGTGTTTCACCTAAATATTATGTGCAAATACAGGTACACCTAGGACTTCAAAGGCAAGTCCGACTCCCCACAGAGCTATCATCATCAAGACAGGTATGACCCTTTTTCTTATGGCTGGCGAGCCCTTCACGCGAGTCTAATGGACTATAAACGACCCGACCGGAAGGCTGCCAGGTCGTAATCCTCGATTGGCCTGGTAGCTACTCTGACTTTCGCCTTGTCCAAGCCTCAGTCAGAGTGGGGGCTCTGTAGACACCCGCATTTTGCCTGCTAGTGTCTATAGCAGCTTCCGACAAACACCCGATGATGATCGGACGCTAACGTGACTTAATACGCTCGAATACGGACTCGGAATCAATAGTATCCGACGTGGGCATTTAGCGGAGTGCAAATCTCTCAAAACAGACCTCAAATCCAGGCCCAGTGGGTCGTTCCGAGCAAAATAAGACTAATTTGGGCCAAAACCGACACCAAAAATAAATCCCGTCTTTTAGCGACCGGGTCAAAACCCGGTCAAGGACGAACCCGTCACACAAACCAGCCAAGTTCAGCTTCTAGAAGATTGCGCCCAAATCAGAATTCAAAATGCAAATCAAATCAAAAAGTCAAACCCTTCCTAAATTGATTCAACTCACCCAACTCCCCCACTCTATAAATACACCCTTAATTCTCACCATTTTCAAGAATTTTTCAGCATAATTAAGCCTTAAAAAAGCTGAAACAAAAAGCCTTAAAAAACAACTTTCTTCAACCTTTTCCAACCCTAATCACCTTACACTTACAACATTTTGGCAACCCAAAATCAGTCACATTTTACACTACATCTTCAACCTTCAAACGTTCATCACCCTTGAGTTCTAGGCACTCATACACACACACACACACACAAATACATTCAAAGTCCCGAGATCAAAACTCATCAAAGACATACACCATAACTCTACTTACATATCTCAACACTCCCGCGCTCACGTTGCCACTACGAGTCCGTTTCCGAGATCGTTTAAGCATGTAGGTTGAGGGTGTCATCAAACCCCGTTCCTTTTTCCCTTACCTTTTTACCGTTTTTATATATATATATATATATATATATATATATATATATATATATATATATATATATATATATATTATTATTATTATTATTACTAACCGCTAACACTAACCTTTAATTTTGTGCATACTAACATTTTATTTATGTATTCTAACACTAACATTCATTTTTGTATACTAACACTTTAATTCCGTATTCTAACATCTAACATTATTATACCGTGTATATATACATACTAGTATTAAAATCTCGGTTTCGAATACGTTTAACTATGACGATCGCCTAAAGTCCATCTAATTCCTTTACGAGTAACGACGGAGGTGGCGCCCTTTCGGGGAGCGCCGCCCCAATGTGCTCAAGGACGTGATGTGATCGTGATCGGTCATAGTTGAACGTATTTGATCCCATTTTCAAGATTAGTACGAGATCCGTTGAGGCGAAAACCGACATCACATAATCCTTTAGGATTAGTATCGATGTCGTGACGCGGAGGACTATAATTTCGTCAGTAATCAAGATTTTCAATCACATAATAACATATTTCATAAAATCCCGATAACGGTCTCATAATCGTATAATACACGCTTATGACATCGAGAACCGAGTTGAATTTAAATAATGCAATATTTTTATTTAACTCGGTCAGTTATCGAATTCAACAAATAAATAACACCCGACCAGACCCACACGCGAGTCGCGCGACCGGCCATGCGACTCGCGGGCATGCCTGTTTGGCCGAACTCACTTTTTCATTTTTTTTTGACAAATAAAAATGCCTGACCAGACCCACGCGCGAGTCGCGCGACCAGCCATGCGACTCGCGGGCAGGCCTGTTTGGCCGAGTCCATTTTTTTTTGTTCTCGACTTTCCACCCTTTCCGGTCCTTACATTAATATGCGACCTTCGCGACATATGTCCATATTTTGAGACTCATCTTTTTTTTACGACTTTTAGTCAACGCGTGTAAAGACTATCACGTGAATCCATTTTCTAAAACTTATGCACATCACGATACTTAAAACGACTTTGATCGACGGTCTCACACTATTAATTTTTGTATCGACGACTCTTTAGTCGTATCCGACACATAATTAATTTAGACTCCATTTCTCGATGTGATAAGTCGGGACAAGGCATCGAGATTCGGGATCGGGCTAGCACCACGCCTAGGTTCCATATCTCCGTTCTCCGTTTAATACACAATATAATGTGTATTTAATCGAAGTTCGTCCATTTGCACAACTTACGGTCTAGTTTATATTTATTATATACGGGTCCGTTTCTAGTTAGCATTTGCTGCTTATAATTCAATTATTCTATTTTATTGCTCGTTGTATTGTGAATTCCGGGTTGTATTCCGCCCGTGTAATTTGTAATTTATTTACGATTTTTCTATTATTTGATGTTTGCCATTTATTTATTTTAATGAACATCACATGCTAAATCACTTTGACGTGAATCAAGATGCATTAAATGATGTAGTTAATCAACAACTCGCATTCTTAGCCCGAAAACGCTGTTTGCATATCATTTCATCATTTTACTAGCGCGCGTACACGAACACGAACGGTGTCTTAGTAGAGGCCGCCATGTGCGGGCGGGGTTGGGTGTCCTTAGTGGGCTTCCCAACACGTACCCTCACCCCTTACTCAGAACCTTTGGTTTCCGGATGTCCGAAACCCTTGGCGCACGAGAGTCATTCTTTACACGATACCGGTGTAGATGGTATCGGTATCGCAATGCAAAGGGACGAGCCCCATGAACTCTGAAATCGAAGTGGGCTTACTTTGTGTATAGCCCATGACGACATAGAGTGGGCTCGTATGGTTCCGAATAACCACAAAATTCGGTGGCGACTCCATTTTGACTTAAATTTCGAACCCGAGAACAATCTCACCACGAGATTCATTCGCCTACCCAAACCCGCGCGTGGCTGCGTCGGGGTGGACCTACGTCATGTCCACAACTGCACACAGAGTTGACGGTCGCTTATTCCGGTACCCCGATTATTTGATTATTGAGATAAGTTAACTTAAACAATAATCCTTTTTTATTTCGCTTTCATCATTGTTCGAGTCACGCAATCACATCGATTTTCAAAAGCAAACATCGTATTTTAATAAGGGTAGAAACCCATTGACACGGATCCGACATCACAATCCCTAGGGATTTATTTCGATATCGGAGAAGTAGAGGGAGTCAGGTCTTTTTTTTATTATTCAAGTAAAGCGTCGATTTTAGGTTTGATACCAATTCCATAATCTCTAATCTAACAATCTAGTCAAATAATTCAATCAATTCGATTTTCTTGTTGATGCTAACGTGGATGTCATGTTATAATTATGACACTACAAACGCGGAGAGAAATTCATGTCGTTTTGATGGACTTAAAATGACACAAATCAATTTTCTTTATTTTTTTTCGCTCTAGTATTCCATATCGATTCCATAATCGAATATGGGATACAATGAGTATTCAAATTTAGAATCGGGTATAAATTCAACAATATTTATATTCGGTTCACAAAATAAGTTATTTATAAAAAAACTCGAATCGAGCATAAGTCATACAATACTTATGTTCAATTCGGCAAAATCGTCGAACTATCAAAAATCAAAAGCAATTTCAATATCAATAATTAAATTGCAAACGAACCAGGTTCGTATAGGTGCCACTCGACCGAGTGCCTCGGCCATTCGATCGAGTGACATCACAATTTATTGATCAGAATGTCTATTTTGACCCCCACTCGGTCGAGTCTCACAGTGACTCGATCGAGTGGCTACGTACTCGACCGAGTTGGTCAATAACTCGGCCGAGTACGGTCTAAAACGCAAAACAGAATCATCTTTTAAAGGTCCACTCGATCGAGTTCATCGACCACTCGATCGAGTGACCTCATAACGACAAAAGCAACGAGTCGTACATTCTCCTATTTTCTAAATTCGATAGTATTTCACGACTTAGGTCAACACGTGCGTAATTAATCACGTGTATACTATCTTTTCGAAACATGCATCATCTCGTTTACATCATTCAATTAAATTCAATATATCCACAAACCGTTATTATTCGTTGTATCGTTACTAACAGTTTGTTTGTTTCCTTTGTCAATTTTCATCGTTTGTTTTATTTTACTAAAATGAACCCACATGCTAAAATTCCACTTTGACGTAGAATTAACTGCATTAAATTGACTTAGAAGCACTTTTCAATTCCATTCACATGTTTAGGGAAAATAATCTTTGCATATCATTTTTCCGTTTAACTAACGCGCGTATTGGAAAGTCATTCGAATTCTTAGTAGAGGCCGTTAATGTGCGGGCGGGGTTGGGTGTCCTTCGTGGGCTTCCCAACACGTACCCTCACCCCTTGCTCTGAATCTCGATTTCCGGATGCCCGAAATCGTTGGCGCACGAGAGTCATTCAATACACAATATCCGATAATGTCGGTATTGGTATCAAATGCGAAGGGACGAGCCCAATAAACTCTGACATCGGAAATGGGCCGTATTTTGTATACGGACCACTACGACATAGAGTGGGCTCGAATGGTTCCGAATAACCACAAAATTCGGTGGCGACTCCACATAGACCTAAATTTCAATTCGATCTGTTTCATATGGAGATTCTTTCGCCTACCCAAACCCGCGCGTGGCCGCGTCGGGGTGGACCTATGTCATGTCCACAATTTGGCGACTCCGCTGGGGATTAACTGATGCGTGACTTACCATCGGCATCCTCAGGGTGAGACTCGAATAGAAATCGTTTGACGAATACAATACTGTAGACACCCACATTTTGACCGCCAGGTGTCTATAGTAGTTCCCGCCAAACACCCGATGATGATAGGACGTAAACGTGCTTTGACAGACTCGGATATGGGCTTGTAATCATGGACACTTGGTTTAGACATTTTAAGGAGTACAAATCTCGCAAAACGGACCTCAAATCCAGGCCCAGTGGGTCGGTTCGAGTCAAATAACACTAATTTGGGTCGAAACCGTCACCAGGGGTAAAATCGTCTTTTAGCGACCGAGTCAAACCCGGTCAAAGATATTTTTTCCCGAGTCACACGAGCTGGCCGTGACACTACACGGTTTGATTCGGACTCAAACACCAAAAAAATCAGCCTTCGCAAATATTAAACAAATCTGTTTAAGGATAGAATTCGATCTCAAGTAGGAATTCTATTCGGAAACCGAAACAAAATACCACCCGAGCTCAGATACTCGGCTGAAACAGCCGAGATATCACCCCAGCCAGCCAAGTCTTTGGCTTCTTCTCTAAGAAACGAGAAGTTTATTTCCTCACGAACTCTCGTATTTCCTATCCAAACCGGTGTTTCTTGTCACACAAGTAAGATCACCTCGGTTCCTATAAATAGGACCCTCCCTTCAACATCCAAAAAAACAACGGATATACACCAACAAGACACGAAAAATTAACCGGAAATCACACCAAAAATACCGAGAAGATCAACATCCAAAATCCCGACGTAATCCCGAAGTAATTCCAAAAACCGACGAAACCGATCCTGTCCGAACCGACCGAGTCCCCACGTTACACACACATACACTCCAAAAATCGACACCTTAACTCACCCACATCATCTCGACGCTCCCGTGTCTAAGCCACCGTCCGACGAGCCTTATACCGAGAACACAAAGCATGTAGGTTGAGGGTGTATATCAAACCCGTCTCTTCCCTTTTCTCTCTCCTTCATCTCGTTTTTATGGGTCTTGTGTCGGTCCTTTTTATTTTCTAATATCGATATTACTAAAAACTATTTTCATATATCAAATATTCTTAAAATATGATATCGATTCTACATAATCGAATATCGTATCGAAAAGAATTATATTAAGGTTTCGACGAATTTATTATATTTTTCGTTCAAAATCCCTTTTTACAACCTTTTCGTTCAAAACTCTTTTTCAAACTTTTTCGTTCAAAACAAACTTTTTCAAAAGCTTTTTCTAAAGTTATTCCGACTATTCGATATCGATTTCATAATCATCGAATACGACGAATATCGAAAATATAAACCGGGTATAAATTAATCCATATTTGTACGCGATTTATAACGATTTTCGACAAAAAAATAAAAAACGGACAGACTCGCGTGCGAGTCGCGCCCAGTCCAGGCGACTCGCGCCCGAGTCTGACCCGAGTCTATTTTTTTAAGTTTTCATTCGTTTATTTTTATTATTTTACGAAACGATTTCTAAATTTACATCTTTTCTAAAACTATTCTAAATATTTGATAATCAACTATCGAATATATCGAATATCGAGAATATTAAGTCGGGTATGAATTATGCGATATTCGTACGCGATTTAATTAAAATTTTCCGAAAACCGTTGTCGAGATCAGGCCGCCACGCGACCCGCATGAGTCTCGGGCGAGTCGCGCGGCTCTCGGCCCAAACACATTTTTTTCGCTTTTTTATTTTCTTTCTCGAACATCGTTTTTTATACAAAACAATGTTTTTAGATTTCGATTTATTTTCTCGATTTCATATATTATTATTTCAATTGTTACTAACCCGTTTTCTCGTGTTTGTAGCAGATTATTCTCTCATATTCTTTTTATCGTTTTATTAGACTAAAACGAACTCACATGCTAAAATAACTTTGACGTTATTAGTTTAACATGCATTAAACGACTTAGCAACCCATTTTATTTTTCCTCACATGTCTTAGGAAAATAATCTCTGCATATCATTTCATCGTCGAACTAACGCGTGTACACCAAAATCGAACGATATCTTAGTAAAGGCCGCTAAGTGCGGGCGGGGTTGGGTGTTCTCGCTGAACTTCCCAACACGTACCCTCACCCCTTACTCAGAACCATGGTTTCCGGATGTCCGAATCCATTGGCAACGAGAGTCATTCAATATACGATTAACCGCCCAGTCGGCATCGGTATCGATATGCTAAGGGACGAACACAATAAACTCTCACATCGGAAATGGGCCAGGCTTTAAGTATGGCCCACTACGACATAGAGTGGGTTCGAACGGTTCCGAATAACCATAAAATTCGGTGGCGACTCCTACTTCGATTTAAAATTCTATTCGATCCATCTCATATGGAAATTCTATCGCCTCCCCAAAACCCGCGCTTCGCCGCGTCGGGGTGGACCTATGTCATGTCCACAATTTGGCGACTCCGCTGGGGATTAACTGATGTGTCGCTTACCATCGGCATCCTCAGGGTGAGACTCGAAAAGAAATCGTTCGATTAGTAATGTACACGTTTTAGTTCAATGGTTCATGCATAACCCCGTTCTATCCCGGGCCGGTTACTTGTGACCGACGTCCCACTATACCACGGTGCATTCCCACTTGGGTGCACTAAAGACTTCGATGGCGGAACTCGTTTAGACTTTGCGGCATGTCCTAAGACCAACTCGGCTTAGGGAGTCCGTCTTCAGTGCGAGAATGCGATCGTTGTTGGTATAGACCCTATCAGACCGACCGAGACTTAGACTAAGGGCATACATGGCGTCGTTATACTGATTCTATGACTACATGCTACCTGATCTCCTTTGGTCTTTTCAAAAACCGTCATTTTCAAAAATTACATCTTTTCAAACCCATCTACTTTTTCAAAACCCGGAAAGCTGCCGAATTTAAGACTTATGATTTTGACTCAAAATAGCCTATTTTTAGCCGGTATGCTGTCCAAACCTTTTCAAAAAAAAAGCCCGAAATCTCGGCCCGATAAACCTTTTTTCTCGGTTTTCAAAAAAAAATCGGGTCTCTCCAATCCGACTTTGCTCGGTTTTCAAATTCAAATTCCCTTTTCAAAACCCTCTTCCGCTTAGGACTTCCCGTATTTAGCAGTGTCGGGTCTTGTCATAAGTTAGAGTCTATAGCGTCGAAACTCCGTCGATCTTATATCACGGGTTTCCACCCCATCCCAGTCCGCCTTACTTGTCAAGGCACGACCCACCTTCGTAGGACTAACTCCTACAAAGGGAAGCCCGTTTACACACTTGAGTCTAAAGTCTGGGGATTTCTCACGTAGACCTTCCTTCGAACAGGACTAGGCCCACTCTGCCGAATCCTAAGGAAGGCCCACCACTCACGTGTCATCCATTTAGAAGTCAGTCTCCGGTCTTCTTTCTAGTCTAGTCTTTTTCTTGCTCGGGATGTACTTTTGATTCTAAGATCTGGGTCAGTTACTGATTACGCGGTGCCCTTACAGACAGGTCACCCCACACTCGAGCCATGACGCAAAAGGCCATAGATGAATTGACCACCTCGTTGGCCCAAATCCAAGACCAACTAAGGAAAGTACGGGAAGACCAGATCGCCATCATTACTCGGGTTAGTGCCGTAGAACAGGGAACCCCCAATGCTTCAATCGACGATGACGGGCCTTTAGCCGCATTGGCCAGTGCAGTCCTCAAACTGCAAGAACAGGTCCACTTGACAACCCAAAGCTCCATCCATACGGAGAATGCTAGGATTTATACCCCATTGACCGACGAACTACCCACTAACCTTAACCTGACGGGTCTGCCGATGTTCGAGGGTACTGAAGATCCGGTCCACCATATCCGGGCTTTCAAGGAATTCATGGCCCTTAAAGGGGTTAAGTCCAACATGTTCAAGCACCTATTCGCTTCTTCTCTCGAGAAGCACCCAAGAGCCTGGTATTACAGACTCGATCCCAAGAAATACAAAACTTGGGATGACGTGGCAACGGAATTCGCTCGGAATTACGCCGACAATACGGAAATCCAGACCACTATGCGCACCCTGGAAGTAATGGCCCAGGAACCTAAGGAGGGATTCACAAAATACCTTCAACGCTGGAGGGCTGAAAGCGTCAAAATGGTCGATAAGCCCAGTGAAAAGGTGCTGGTTGAAGCCTTTGTCAAGAACCTACTTCCAGCTTACCGGGTCCATCTCCGGTACGCCATCATACCTAGTTTCGCGGTCCTAACTGAAATGGGAACAAGAATCGAGGATGATCTAAGATTGGAAAGCCTCACTAAGGCCTCCACTAAGGGATATCAAGGGGCCAGTTCATCAACGAGCAAGCCCGCTACTACTCCCGCCACTCGTAGCATTTTCGACGAGGTAAATGCACTCGATACCTCATCCCAGAAGACTACCACTCCCCGGGTATTCACTGACATAGGTACTACCTATGAAAACGCCCTTCAAAGACTATCATCAAAAGGCCTGATCACTCCGATAGGCCCAACACCTGATATCCCGGTTGAACGTCGCTCTAAGGCCTACAACCTTCAGGCTTACTGTCACTATCATCGTGGTAAGGGGCACGATACCGAGAAATGTTGGAAACTGAAGCACCTTATTCAGGACCTCATTGAAAGGGGGAAAATCCCTTTACCCGGGGGTAAGCCCAACAACAAAGACAACCCGTTGGCCACTCACGCCATCTTTTCCGGAGAAGTAATAGATTGTTCACACCTCACTTCTCCATTTATCCCACAAATAAACGGGATCTGGTGCGATGACGAAGATGATGTCTACCTCACCAAAGGGGAAGCTATCCCCATCACACCTGAGGAGATTCAGAAGGTTAAGTCCAAGGCCTTAGCCACTAGTCAAGCCCTCATCATTGCTGAACCACTTAAAGTAGAGTCCGCTCCGGAAGAACCAACTCCTGAAAAGGCTCTTGTGAAGCAGCTAAGCAAAACTCGAGTTGACCTCTCTATATGGCAACTCCTAGTTAGCTCCCAAGAACATCGAGAGGCACTCACTAAGGCCCTCGATCAGGTCAAAATCGACTCTATGGCTACTCCAGCCGAAATGGTAGCCACAGTCCTACCCCATCTAAAAAGCAGATCCATAGAAGAAGGCCCACTGATCACCTTCTCCAACGCTGATCTACCACCATTCGGGCCGGCCCACAACATGACCCTCTACAGTTATCTGCCGTGGAAAGTACCTACCCATGACCCTAATTGACGACGGGTCAGCAGTCAACGTCCTTCCCTTAAGGACCGCCAAAGCCCTCGGCATCACCGAGGCCGACTATATTCCAACAGCTCAAACCATTCAGGCTTTTGACGGAAGTCCAAAGTCAGTAGCCGGGGCCACAAAACTCACTATCATAACCGGCCCGATAGAGAAAGAGCTGGAATTTCAAGTGATTGACGTGACTTCTTCCTTCAACCTTCTTTTAGGAAGACCTTGGATCCATGCAACCAGGGCCGTGTCCTCCACTTTGCATCGGAAAATCAAGCTGCCTTTGCGTGATACCGTCATCACTATAGAAGCCACACCTATGACTGTGGCTAATTGCAACACCTCGGGCCGCACCGATCTATGGGGATTCGATTTCATAGGAGCCATCGAAGAAGATCATCTCTTCCGTCCTTATTTCACCGTCCCCCTAGACCGAATGTTACAGAATCTGGGCTTTCTACCAGGGGTTACCTCAAGGCCCGATCTCCCCGCAGGAAAAATTCTCGAAGTTCTGGACAATGGGAGAACTCAAACGGGCTTGGGCTACACCCTAACTTCAGAAAACATGGGCCAGACTGAAACCAGTAAGGTCACCTTCGTCACTCCAGTATTCGAGACTGCTCAGACCGGCCTATATCGGCCCACACGCCCTGGGGCCCACTTGGCCCAGGACTGCAACTACATACCGGACGACATCTTCGCTCTCATCCAATCCGAAGATGCTAAGAATGCCGAGCCTGCGCTAGGGTTACTTTTTGGAGAAGAACTCGCAATTCCAACGCCGAAGGAAGAGCTAGTCAGCCTCATACTCCGCAGTCGCACCTTTGATCCGTCCAAGCTAATCTCGGAGGTCGGGTCCGGAACCAGAGCTTGGAGGAAAACTGTCAAATGGACTGACAGTCAAGGAAAAACTTACAAGCTGATCACAGGAGAAGGAGAGATGCCAGAATCTGAGTCTGAGTCTGAGTCAGAGTCCGAGTCAGAGTCTAAGATTGAGTCTAGTGAGTCTGGTGCTAGGGTCAGTCCTGTAACTCCCCCTCTTCCTTTAGCCATTCCAGGTGCCTCGGGGTCTGTCCCGGGCACCCTACCTATCCCGCCACTGACTAGTGATCAGATGGCCGCTCTTTTCGAGCTCTTTTCTCAATTTATGATCAATAATAACAACCGTTCTGCTTATGACTTGTCTCATTTTCAAAATTTCAAAAATTTTATGTGCAATGACATTGAGAAGCCCGACGAACAGGTATCCTTGCCTTCACATCTGATCGAGCAACTAGAGCAAAGGGAATCCCGCAATCCGGTAATCGAAGAAACCGAATCCATCAATGTGGGAACAACCTTAGAACCTCATATGCTTAAGATAGGACTATCCTTAGATCCCGAGGAGAAACAACAATTCATAATTCTCCTTCAAGAATTCAAAGACGTCTTCGCGTGGTCCTACAAGGACATGCCGGGGATTGATCGCGAAATAGCCGAGCACCATATACCGATCAAGGAAGGGTTCAAACCGGTTAAACAAAAACTCCGGCGCATGAGACCAGAATGGTCCCTCAAAGTCAAGGAGGAACTCGATAAACAATTCAAGGCTGGGTTCATACGAGTCTCCGAGTATCCAGATTGGGTTGCAAACATAGTACCAGTCCCTAAAAAGGATGGTAAGGTTCGAGTCTGTGTAGACTTTCGGGATCTTAACAAAGCAAGCCCGAAAGACGATTTCCCGTTGCCACACATCGATATACTCGTAGACAACACAGCAGATCATGCTCTTCTATCATTTATGGACGGGTATGCAGGGTACAATCAGATAAAAATGGCAGAAGAAGATATGGATAAGACCACCTTCATCACACCTTGGGGTACTTATTGCTATACAGTTATGCCATTTGGTCTCATCAACGCCGGGGCCACCTACCAACGAACCGCCACGACTCTATTGCATGACATGATGCATAAGGAAGTGGAAGTCTATGTGGACGACATGATCGTCAAATCCAAAGACAGGGACGGTCACATCACCGCCCTGAGAAAGTTCTTCACCCGATTACGCAAATACAACATGAGGCTAAATCCTCAGAAGTGCAGTTTCGGGGTAACAGCTGGTAAATTACTGGGTCATATCGTTAGCCAACGAGGTATAGAAGTCGATCCAGCCAAAATCAAGGCCATCACCGAGATGCAGCCCCCTAAAACTGAAAAAGAGATAAGAGGGTTTCTCGGAAAAGTCCAATACATTAGCAGATTCATCTCAAAGCTAACCATGGTGTGTGAACCGATCTTTAAGAAGCTGAAAATAGGAGAATGGTTACTATGGGATGACAAATGTCAAGAAGCCTTTGATAGAATCAAGGAAATTTTGGCCTCACCACCGGTCCTAATGCCACCTCAACACGGTTTGCCTTTGTCACTATACCTAACCACGACAGAGACAGCCATGGGGGCTATGCTGGCTCAGACGGTCAACTCCGAAGAACGAGCCATATACTACATCAGCAAAAAGTTTTTAGAGTACGAGTGTAAGTACACCATGCTCGAAAAGACATGTTTAGCTTTGGTCTGGGCCACTAAGAAGCTCCGGCATTACATGCTCAGCTACGAGGTACAGGTATTATCCAAAATGGATCCAATCAAATACCTCTTCGAAAAGCCCATCCTCAACGGCAGGATATCAAGATGGACTCTGATGTTGGCAGAATTCGATCTAAAATTCGTACCACTAAAAGCCATTAAAGGACAAGTAGTAGCCGAGTTTCTTGCCGACAGTCCCGTAACCGAAGAAGGACACACCGACACTTGGTCCTTCCCAGACGAAGACATTTTCCACACTGACACCGAAGCATGGGATTTGTACTTTGACGGGGCATCCAATTTTTGAGGATTTGGAGTCGGGATCCTCCTAATCTCACCAAAAGGGGAACATACTCCCGTATCCATCAAGCTAGACTTTGACGTCACTAACAACGCCGCTGAGTATGAAGCATGTATCCACGGGCTACAAGCCGCCGCCGACTTAGGGGTCACAAACCTCCGAGTACACGGTGATTCATCTCTGGTCATTAATCAAGCGCTTCAAAAATGGAAAACTCGAAATGCTAATCTCGTGGCCTACCAAGCACGAGTACGGGATCTCGAGAAGCAATTCCACAAGGTAGAATATATATACCTACCTCGGGAAGAAAACCAGTTCGCAGATGCACTCTCAAAACTGGCATCTTTGCTAAACATTCCTGATCATATGACCAGTATGCCGATCTGTGTCGAAAGACGATCCGAGCCGGCGTACATCCACGACATCGAGGAAGTCGAGATACCCGATCCCGAGCCGTGGTATCAAGCTGTACTGACATACCTAGCAACCGGGGAATATCCACCCGGAACTGACAACCGAGCCAAAAAGGCCCTGCGAAGACTGGCAACCCAGTTCATCCGCACCGACGATGGGCAACTCTACAAAAAGACAGCACAGGGGGCTCTCCTCCGATATGTCGACAAAACCAACGCCGAAAAAGTTATGGCTGAAGTCCATGATGGCGAATGCGGTCCACACATGAACGCCCAGATGCTGGTCCGGAAGATCATGAGGCTCGGTTACTACTGGAATAGCATGGAAACCGATTGTCAACAATATGTTAGACATTGCCACAATTGTCAAATTTTTGCCAATGTACAACATATGCCACCATCCTTGCTATACACCATGACATCACCATGGCCGTTTTCAACATGGGGAATCGACATAATTGGAAAGATAAACCCCTCGGGAACCGGAGGACACTGCTTCATTTTGGTAGCAATCGACTATTTCACCAAGTGGGTCGAAGCTGAATCCTACCGTATTCTCAACGCTAGCCAGGTTGCTAAGTTCATTCAAAATAAGATAATATGCCGGTATGGGATCCCACACGAATTCATTAGTGACCACGGGACCCATTTTCAAGCCGAAACAGCAGCCTTGCTGACCAAATACAAAATTCAAAGGCATACATCTTCACCTTACCGACCCCAAACCAATGGAGCGGTAGAAGCGGCTAATAAAACAATTGTCACCATACTCAAAAAGATGGCTGATAATTATCGAGACTGGCCCGACAAAATACCATTTGCTCTTTGGGGATATCGAACCTCGATTCGTACTGCGACCGGGGCAACACCGTATTACCTTACATACGGCATGGAAGCAGTCCAACCTGTTGAGTTAGAAGTACCATCACTCAGAATCATACTTGAAAGCCAAGTACCAGAAGCTGATTGGGTTCGAGCACGATATGACTCGCTAGTCCTTTTAGATGAACGACGATCTCGCGCCCTTAATAATATCCAAATCTATCAAAAGAGAATCCAACGGGCTTTCAACAAAAGGGTGAGGCCCAGAAACATCAAAGAAGGAGATCTGGTCCTCAAGTCAGTTCGAGCCTTATTACCAGTGGACCCAAGAGGAAAATTCAAACCTAACTGGGCTGGGCCATATCTGGTAAAGAAGATTCTATCAGGAGGAGCGGTAATGCTAACGGATCTGGACGGGAACGAGTTTGTCAACCCAACTAACCTGGACCAGCTGAAGCGCTATTACCCTTAACCCACCTTTCTCAATGTCATTCGCAAGAGTTTATTTTTCCAAACTTTTAAAGACAAGTCAAAAGCTAGAATTATTTATTCTACTGTTTCAAACATCTTGAACCAATAGTCTTGATGTATTTCGAAATTGCAAATTCATTCAGCCTGAACTACGTTTGGTTTGATTCCATTTATTGTGGATACGTAGGCAGCCCCTCAAAAGGGCACAACCACTGCAATCGAAAAAAGCAGGAACGGTTCTTTAATAAACCATTCTTTACTTAAAATAATAAAATTACAAAAAAATCAAAAAAAATCACAAAAAAATAATAATATTAATACTTAAATAATATAAACTAGGGCATTTTTCTCTTTCCTTTGCCCTTAGCCTCTTTTTCGGTCCATCGGCGTCGAGGTGGAGGTGAACGCTCCCTGATCACCAAGGGAACCTCTTTAGCCCGGGCTCGTTTCTTCAAACTCGATTCCCCGGTCACCTCGTTGTCACGCGGGCCTAGCCTGTCTCGGACCGCCGTCCTCGGTCCGAGTCTCCCCTCCAAATCACTAGCACCAGTCTCATTAGTCTGGGTCTTAGGTTTTGACTTGGAATCCAGCCCAGATTCAGCAAAGGTAATGGGAGTCTCCTCGAAGAACCGCCCGTTATTTTTGGCCGATTCTCGGCGGGCCAAATCTAGAGCTTCTTCGGTCTTCAAAGCTTTTCGGGCCTCCTCGGATTCTTCAGAAGTCCATTTGCGATATGATTCAGAAACCCAAGTGGTTTGACAAGGGCGAGGTATAGTCCATATGACACGGGTGAACCAGCGCTGTAGCCACGTGTCACACATAGCGTCCGTCAATTGGATCGAAACGCTAATTATTGCCTCAGTCTCAGGGATCTCCTGAAACGAACCGAACTGTCTTAAGATACGGTCCGGATAAATATGGACAGTCCAATCCAAAGACAAAATCACCAGGTAACGGGCTTTGTCTCTCCTAGCTAATCCCGTCAACCTTGAAAGGAACCACCAAATGACATTCCACCGGATCAAAGGCCCACCATGAAATGTTAGCTCTTCATCCCAAAATTTTTGAGTTACGGGATGACTTGGTCTTATTCGGCGAGACCTTGAACCAATCTGATTGCTCCGATATTTGAGTGTATTCACCGGGGGCTCCATGATCGATAGACGCTCGAATAACCAGGTCTGCAAAATTTTCGAAAAGTCAAAAACTTTCGAAAAATCAAGAAAATTCGAAAAATCGAAAAATTAAGAATTTTCGTAAAAATTCAAAAAATCCGGCAAAATAAAAAATTCGAAAAAAAACGGAAAATTGAAGATTTCGGAAAAAACCGGGAAATTCCGAATTACCGTAAAAAAATAAATTCAAGAAAATCGGGCAATTATTCGAGGAAAAAGATTAAAATACCTGCAAAAGACGGATGCTCCCTGTCAATTGTTGATTTGGTTCAAGCCTCCTAGCGTCAAGACCCATAATAATCTCCCCAGTTATCAGCCAAGCTGGGCTGTGACCTGTCTCCATCTGATCAACTATGCTGATCAGCCTGATCTCACCTAAGCATGAGTCAGCATCCATTCGACCTTCGAAGGCGTACCTATGCAGCATACAAAAGGCAAAGGCCCTACGCCTGTGGGTAGAAGTAATTCTTTCACCCACTGGGTTCATAAATTTATCAGCCAGGTCAAATAGGGAAACTGAATTTCCCTTCACCATACGGGCTGTCTCAGCATGTGACAACCCTAGAAAATCCATCAGCCTCCTCCTTGGATCGGGATAAAATGGGGGAATAGCAGGACGGGCATTAGGGCACCACCCTCCAATAGCTGCTATCTCTTCAGGAAGAGGACATATTTCTCCTCGAGGAAATGCAAAAATATGAAAGGTAGTATCCCAAAAGGATAAACAAGCATCAAGAAAATGCGAATCCACCCTAAGTCGCTGAAGTGGGAATAAAGCCACAATTCCCATTTGAGTTAATTGGACTCTATCTTCATCTCGGAAATCCTGGGCCCACGCATGAAGCATTGCGGTCAAATGGTCAATACCCATCGCAAGAATAGTTTCTTTTATTTTATCCTAAAAAGTCTAAGGGGTTTTGAGATAAAAGAAAGGATTTGGGTGGGAATATGAAAAATAAAGAAACCAAAGCTCTCTATTTATAATAGAGGATATCCCTCTTCCTAGTCATCACAGGAATAGGATTCTACCAGTTTTCTCCTTCGCCTAGGCATACAAGGAAATTCCAAATATCCGTGTCAGAATCCGATTAGGAATCAAAATCATCCCAAGCATCCTTATTTCCAAACTTTTCAAAAAAAAAAAAAAAAGCTTTTTATTTTCAAAATTTTCGGAAAATCGTCTTTTTCCCCAGCACGAGTCAGTGTTTCGCCTAAATGTTACATACAAATTATGTCAGCATACAGGTACACTCAAGACTCCTAAAAATTCTAAAGTTCCCCAGTGGAAAAGCTCATGCAAGCTTCTGCGCAATTCTAAGACAGGATATATCTGCAAACAGGTATACCCATGGCTTCCTAGGCAAGCTCCCGCGACATTATCAGCATCAATTCAGGTATCATTTCTATTCCATGGCTGGCGAGCCCTTTACGCAGGTCTAATGGACCCTAAACGACCCGATCGGAAGGCTGCCAGGTTTTAATCCTTGATTGACCTGGTGGCTACTCTGACTTTTGCCTTGTCCAAGCCTCAGTCAGAGTGGGGGCTCTGTAGACACCCACATTTTGACCGCCAGGTGTCTATAGTAGTTCCCGCCAAACACCCGATGATGATAGGACGTAAACGTGCTTTGACAGACTCGGATATGGGCTTGTAATCATGGACACTTGGTTTAGACATTTTAAGGAGTACAAATCTCACAAAACGGACCTCAAATCCAGGTCCAGTGGGTCGTTTCGAGTCAAATAACACTAATTTGGGTCGAAACCGTCACCAGGGGTAAAATCGTCTTTTAGCGACCGAGTCAAACCCGGTCAAAGATATTTTTTCCCGAGTCACACGAGCTGGCCGTGACACTACACGGTTTGATTCGGACTCAAACACCAAAAAAATCAGCCTTCACAAATATTAAACAAATCTGTTTAAGGATAGAATTCGATCTCAAGTAGGAATTCTATCCGGAAACCGAAACAAAATACCACCCGAGCTCAGATACTCGGCTGAAACAGCCGAGATATCACCCCAGCCAGCCAAGTCTTTGGCTTCTTCTCTAAGAAACGAGAAGTTTATTTCCTCACGAACTCTCGTATTTCCTATCCAAACCGGTGTTTCTTGTCACACAAGTAAGATCACCTCGGTTCCTATAAATAGGACCCTTCCTTCAACATCCAAAAAAACAACGGATATACACCAACAAGACACGAAAAATTAACCGGAAATCACACCAAAAATACCGAGAAGATCAACATCCAAAATCCCGACGTAATCCCGAAGTAATTCCAAAAACCGACGAAACCGATCCTGTCCGAACCGACCGAGTCCCCATGTTACACACACATACACTCCAAAAATCGACACCTTAACTCACCCACATCATCTCGACGCTCCCGTGTCTAAGCCACCGTCCGACGAGCCTTATACCAAGAACACAAAGCATGTAGGTTGAGGGTGTATATCAAACCCGTCTCTTCCCTTTTCTCTCTCCTTCATCTCGTTTTTATGGGTCTTGTGTCGGTCCTTTTTATTTTCTAATATCGATATTACTAAAAACTATTTTCATACATCAAATATTCTTAAAATATGATATCGATTCTACATAATCGAATATCGTATCGAAAAGAATTATATTAAGGTTTCGACGAATTTATTATATTTTTCGTTCAAAATCCCTTTTTACAACCTTTTCGTTCAAAACTCTTTTTCAAACTTTTTCGTTCAAAACAAACTTTTTCAAAAGCTTTTTCTAAAGTTATTCCGACTATTCGATATCGATTTCATAATCATCGAATACGACGAATATCGAAAATATAAACCGGGTATAAATTAATCCATATTTGTACGCGATTTATAACGATTTTCGACAAAAAAATAAAAAACGGACAGACTCGCGTGCGAGTCGCGCCTGGTCCAGGCGACTCGCGCCCGAGTCTGACCCGAGTCTATTTTTTTAAGTTTTCGTTCGTTTATTTTTATTATTTTACGAAACGATTTCTAAATTTACATCTTTTCTAAAACTATTCTAAATATTTGATAATCAACTATCGAATATATCGAATATCGAGAATATTAAGTCGGGTATGAATTATGCGATATTCGTACGCGATTTAATCAAAATTTTCCGAAAACCGTTGTCGAGATCAGGCCGCCACGCGACCCGCATGAGTCTCGGGCGAGTCGCGCGGCTCTCGGCCCAAACACATTTTTTTCGCTTTTTTATTTTCTTTCTCGAACATCGTTTTTTATACAAAACAATGTTTTTAGATTTCGATTTATTTTCTCGATTTCATATATTATTATTTCAATTGTTACTAACCCGTTTTCTCGTGTTTGTAGCAGATTATTCTCTCATATTCTTTTTATCGTTTTATTAGACTAAAACGAACTCACATGCTAAAATAACTTTGACGTTATTAGTTTAACATGCATTAAACGACTTAGCAACCCATTTTATTTTTCCTCACATGTCTTAGGAAAATAATCTCTGCATATCATTTCATCGTCGAACTAACGCGTGTACACCAAAATCGAACGATATCTTAGTAAAGGCCGCTAAGTGCGGGCGGGGTTGGGTGTTCTCGCTGAACTTCCCAACACGTACCCTCACCCCTTACTCAGAACCATGGTTTCCGGATGTCCGAATCCATTGGCAACGAGAGTCATTCAATATACGATTAACCGCCCAGTCGGCATCGGTATCGATATGCTAAGGGACGAACCCAATAAACTCTCACATCGGAAATGGGCCAGGTTTAAGTATGGCCCACTACGACATAGAGTGGGTTCGAACGGTTCCGAATAACCATAAAATTCGGTGGCGACTCCTACTTCGATTTAAAATTCTATTCGATCCATCTCATATGGAAATTCTATCGCCTCCCCAAAACCCGCGCTTCGCCGCGTCGGGGTGGACCTATGTCATGTCCACAAATACGCGTTTTTGTTCTACGGTTCATGCATAACCCATATTTTCCCGGCCGACGTCCCACTATACCATTGATGTACTCCAACATGGATATGTCAAAAAGTGTCCATAGTCGATTCGAGTGGGTTTCACGGCATGTTTTAAGCTCAACTCGACTTAGAGAGTCCGTCCCGATCAACGTCTAGACTATGTACACTGGTATAGACCCTCTTAGACCGACCGAGACTTAGTGTAGAGCATACATGGCGTCGTTATAATGCTTGTGTGACTACGTGCTACTTGGTTTCCGAGTCGTTTTCAAAAATGTCAACTTTTCAAAAATTGCATCTTTTTTTTCAAATTATTCAATTTCAAAACCCGGGACAAATACCGAATTTAGGACTTTTGATTTTACTCAAAATGGCCTATTTTCTAGACGGTATGCTGCCTAATTCAAAACTCAAAACTACTTTCAAAACCCGCGGCCCAATGCTCTTTCGTTTTTCTCGAAAATTGGGCCTTCAACCGAGTTTTCCCGGACCCTTTTCAATAACAATCAATTTTTCAAAACTTCCCTCTCCTTAGGACTTCCCGTATTTAGCAGTGCGGGTCATGTCATAAGTTGTCGAGGTCTCTAGCGTCAAAACTCTGTCGATCTTACATCACGGGCTTCTTTCCTATCCTAGTCCGCCTTATTAGACTAAGGCAAGGCCCACCTAAGTAGGACATACTCTTACGAAGGAGGGCCCGTCATCACAATCGAGTCAAAAGTCTGGGGATGTCTCACGTGAACCTTCCTTCGAACAGGACTTGGCCCACTCGCCGAATCCTAGGGAAGGCCCACACTTCGCAAGTCACCCGTCTAGGCGTCTTTTCTCGAGTCGTTTCCTCTTTTAGTCTTGTTCGGGATGTACTTGGTATTCCGGGATTTCTGGGCTAGTTTATGATTATGCGGTGTTCTTACAGACAGGCCACCCGCAACCCGACATCAACGCAAAATGGAAGAGTTGAAAGATGCCCTAACCAAGATCGAGACTCAACTGACCTCCATCCTTTCTAACCAAGCAACCTTGGACACTCGCCTGAGCACTGTGGAGAAGACGGTCCCTGTTGCAGGAGCTGAGCCCACAGGGCCCATAGCCGAATTGGTTAGTGTTGTTCGCAGGCTCGAGGAACAAGTCCACTTATCGACGAACAACTCGATCCACACCAAGAATGCTCGTATTTATTCACCTTTGAATAACGAGCTACCTGCCAACCTCAACTTGACGGGAATTCCTATATTTGAGGGTATCGAAGACCCGGTCCATCATATCCGGGCCTTCAAGGACTTCATGGCGGTCAAAGGGGTAAAGTCCGCCATGTTCAAGCATCTATTCCCTTCCTCTTTGGAGAAGCATCCCAAGGCCTGGTTCTACAGGCTCGACCCCAAGAAATACAAGACTTGGGACGATGTGGCGACCGAATTTGCTCGGAACTACGCCGATAACACTGAAATCCAGACTACAATGCGTACTATGGAGGCCATGGCTCAAGAACCCAAAGAAGGGTTCACAAAATACTTGCAAAGATGGAGGGCCGAGAGCGTGAAGCTGGTCGACAAGCCCGGCGAGAAGGCCCTAGTGGAGGCTTTTGTCAAAAACCTCCTCCCATCCTACCGGGTCCATCTACGGTATGCCATCATCCCCAAATTTGCTGTCCTTACTGAAATGGGCACAAGAATCGAGGATGACTTGAGACTGGAGAGCCTGACTAAGGCCTCTACTAAAGGTTATCAAGGGGCTAGTCCATCTACAAACAAGCCCACACCTGCAGCTGCAACTCGCAGCATCATTGACGAGGTAAACCTGCTTGACACCTCATCTAAAAAGAATACACCAAATCGGGTATTCACAGATATAGGGACTACCTATACTTATGCCTTACAAAGGCTATCCTCAAAGGGCCTGATCCAACCGATAGGCCCAACTGCAGAACCTCCGGTAGAGAAGAGGCCCAAAACTTACAACGCCCAAGCCTACTGTCAGTATCATCGAGGTAACGGACATGATACCGAAAAATGCTGGAGACTGAAACATCTGATCCAAGATCTGATCGAGAGCGGGAAAATCCCGTTGCCCGGAGACAAGCCGAGCAACAAAGAAAACCCGTTCAGTGCCCACGCAATATTCACCGGTGAGGTAATTGACTGTTCTCACCTCATCTCCCCCTATATCCCACAAATTAACGGGATATGGTACGATGACGAAGATGACGTATACGTAACCAAAGGGGAAGCTGTCCCCATCACCCTTGAAGAGGTCTGAAAAGCTAAGTCCAAAGCCTTAGCCACCAACCACTTCGCCACAGCTGGACGTTCTATTCCTACATCCGTCACTGAACCCGCCAGGACGGAACCTACCCCTGAAGAACCAAGCCCGGACACGGCTCTGGTCCAACAATTGAAGAGGGTTCGAGCTGACTTAACCGTATGGCAACTACTGGTTAGCTCACAGGCACATCGAGAAGCACTGACTAAGGCTCTCGATGAAATCAAGGTCGATTCACAAGCTACCCCTTCTGAAATGGTAGCCACTATTATGCCTTTTCTGAAGGGCAAGTCAAAGGAAGAAGGCCCACTCATAACCTTCTCTGAAGCTGATCTGCCACCATTTGGGCCCAATCACAATCTGGCCCTATACATCACGATCATCTGCAAGGGTAAATATCTCCCGATGATCCTTATCGACGATGGATCAGCCGTGAATGTCCTTCCTCTAAGAACCGCAAAAGCACTCGGCCACCGATGCCGATTACCTTCCGACGGCGCAGACTATCCAGGCTTTCAACGGAAGCCCAAAACCTGTCGCCGGGGCCGTGAAATTGAAGATCATAACGGGCCCAATCGAAAAGGAGTTGGAATTTCAGGTGATAGATGTCACCTCATCATTCAATCTCTTACTAGGAAGGCCTTGGATCCACGCAATCAAGGCCGTGTCATCTACCCTCCATCGAAAAGTCAAGATGCCACTTTGGGACGGCATCATCACACTAGAGGCTACTCCAATTACCGTGGCAAGCTGCAATGCTACGGGCCGGGCCGACCCACGAGGATTTGATTTCGTGGGCATGATCGAAGAAGAGTATCCCTTTAGGCCCTACTTCACAACTAGCATCGACACGATGCTACAGAACCTAGGCTATCTACCGGGGGCTACCTCAAGGCCATATCTTCCAACTGGGAAGATCATCGACGTCCTAAATGATGGCGAATCACATTTTGGATTGGGGTATGCTATAACCCCGAAAAACGTGGTTCGGGCCGGTATTCACAAGGCCATCGACATTCTCAAGGGTACTTACATAGGCCCTTATAGCCCGAAGTTAACTGATTACTTCGTCACTCCAGTCTTCGGAGCTATCCAAGTGGGCCTCTACCAACCCACCATCACATACCCCGAGACCAAAACGGCTCGGGAGTGCAATTTCATCCCCGATGATATATTTGCCCTCGTTCAAAGTGAGTCCAAGGAAGGGGAAAACAACGCCGAGCCCGTACTGGGGCTCCTATTTGGAGAAGACAAAGCTGTCCCTGCTCCAAAATATGACTTGATCAACCTGATCCTTCGCAGCGATCGGTTTGACCCAACGAAGCTGATCACCGAAGTTGGTGCCGATACAGGGAAGCGGGCCTGGAGAAAGACCGTCAAATGGACCGACAGCCAGGGGCGGATCTACAAGCTGACCACCGGCGAGGGAGACATGCCGGATACCGAGTCTGAGTCAGAGTCAGAGTCGGAGTCTGAGTCCGAGTCTAGAGGGTCTGGTGTTAAAGTCGAGTCTGTAACCCCTCTTCCCTTATCCGCTGAGGTCTCGGGGCCTGTCCCAAGACCTCTCCCTATCCCGCCACTGACCAATGATCAGATGGCAGCTCTATTCGAGCTATTTTCAAAATTTACCATCAATAATAATAACGAACACCGTTCTGCTTACGACTTGTCTTATTTCCAAAATTTTCTCAATTTTAAAAATTTTATATGCAATGACATTGAGAAACCCGACGAACGGGTACCTTTACCTCAACATCTGGTCGAGCAGCTCGAGCAAAGGGAATCCCGAGATCCGGTAATCGAAGAAACCGAGTCCATCAATGTTGGAACCACTTTAGAGCCCCAGATGCTTAAGTTGGGCCTATCTTTAGATCCAGAGGAGAGAAAACAATTCGCAGACCTCCTCCAGGAATTCAAAGACGCCTTTGCATGGTCCTACAAGGACATGCCGGGTATAGACCGGGAGATAGCCGAACACCGAATACCCATCAAAGATGGGTGCAAGCCGGTAAAGCAAAAACTATGAAGAATGAAGCCCGAGTGGTCTCTTAAAGTCAAGGAAGAGGTCGATAAACAATTCAAAGCGGGCTTTATACAAGTGTCTGAATATCCAGTCTGGGTTGCAAACATCGTGCCGGTACCCAAGAAGGACGGCAAGGTGCGGGTATGTGTGGATTTCCGAGACCTCAACAAAGCAAGCCCAAAATACGATTTTCCGTTACCACACATCGACATACTGGTGGATAACACGGCCGATCATGCCCTTCTATCGTTCATGGACGGGTATGCCGGGTACAATAAGATTAAAATGGCAGAAGAGGATATGGGTAAGACCACCTTCATTACCCCTTGGGGTACTTAATGTTACACTGTTATGCCATTTGGGCTTATCAATGCCGGAGCCACTTATCAGCGGACCGCCACTACTTTACTACATGACATGATGCATAAAGAAGTGGAGGTCTATATCGACGACATGATTGTCAAATCCAGGGATCGAAGCGGGCATATCTCGGCCCTAAGAAAATTCTTCACCCGGCTACGTATGTACAACATGAGACTAAACCCACAAAAATGCAGTTTTGGGGTAACGTCGGGCAAATTACTGGGCCATATCGTTAGCCAACGCGACATCGAGGTCGACCCAGCTAAAATCAAAGCCATCACCGAGATGCAACCACCCAAGACCGAAAAAGAAAAACGGGAGTTTTTCGGGAAAGTCCAATACATCAGCCGATTCATTTCAAAATTAACCATGGTATGTGAGCCCATTTTCAAGAAACTGAAGATAGGGGAACGGGTATTGTGGGACGACAAATGTCAAGCGGCTTTCGATAAAATCAAGGAGATCCTGTCTGCTCCGCCAGTACTAATGCCACCTCAACCCGGCCTGCCTCTGTCGTTATACCTAACAACGACCGAGACAGCCATGGGGGCTATGCTGGCCCAGACAGTCGACTCAGAAGAACGGGCTATTTATTACATCAGTAAAAAGTTCCTCGAATATGAGTGCAAATATACAATGCTCGAAAAGACGTGCCTAGCATTGGTTTGGGCCACTAAAAAGCTCCGACATTACATGTTGAGTCACGAGGTACATGTGTTATCCAAAATGGATCCAATCAAATACCTGTTCGAGAAGCCCATCCTCAACGGCAGGATGTCCAGATGGACTCTAATGCTCTCCGAGTTCGACCTCAAATTTGTACCGTTAAAAGCCATCAAGGGACTGGTAGTAGCCGAGTTCCTCACCGATGGCCCAATATCCAAAGACGGATACACCGATACTTGGTCCTTTCCTGATGAAGACTTATTCCATACCGATACCAAAACACGGGATTTGTATTTTGACGGAGCATCCAACTTTCGAGGATTCGGGGTCGGGATTCTGCTAATCTCACCACGAGGGGAACACACTCCCTTGTCCATCAAATTGGATTTTGATGTGACCAATAACGCAGCCGAATACGAAGCATGCACGGGTTGCAAGCCGCCGCTGATTTAGGGGTAACAAACCTCCGGGTCCACGGTGATTCATCATTCGTCATCAATCAAGCACTCCAAAAATGGAAAACTCGGAACGCCAATCTCGTGGCTTACCAAGCACGGGTAAGGGTTCTAGAGAAACAATTCCAAAAGGTAGAATACATTTATCTGCCCCGGGAAGAGAATCAGTTTGCAGATGCACTTTCCAAATTAGCATCTTTACTGAACATCCCGAATCACCTGACCAGCATGCGAATCTGTGTCGAAAGGCGGTCCGAGCCAGCCTACATCCACGCCATTCAAGATATCGAGATAACTGACACGAAACCTTGGTATCAAGCTGTCCTAACCTACCTGACAACGGGAGAGTATCCCCCGGAAGCTGAAAATCGGGCCAAAAAGGCCCTACGAAGATTAGCAACCCAATTTGTTCGAACTGATGACGGGCAATTGTACAAAAAGACGGCACAGAGGGCTCTACTCCTATGCATCGAGAAAATACAGGCCGAAAAGGTAATGGCCGAAGTACACGACGGTGAAAACGGTCCGCATATGAACGCCCATATGCTAGCCCGCAAAATCATAAGGCTCGAGTATTATTGGAACACCATGGAAACGGACTGTCAGTTATATGTCAAGCACTGCCATAACTGCCAGATCTTTGCCAATGTACAGCATATTCCATCTTCCCTATTATATACCATGACATCACCATGGCCATTTTCGACATGGGGTATTGACATAATTGGAAAGGTGCACCCATCCGGGATGGGAGGTCATTGTTTCATTTTGGTGGCCATCGATTACTTCACCAAATGGGTCGAAGCCGAGTCATACCGTGTCTTGAACGCCAAGCACGTGGCCAAATTTATCCAGAACAAGATCATATGCCCATATGGGATCCCTCACGAATTCATCAGTGATCACGGGATCCACTTTCAAGCTGAAACTGTCGCATTGATGGCAAAATATAAGATTCAAAGGCATACATCTTCGCCTTACCGACCTCAAACAAACGGAGCGGTAGAAGCGGCCAATAAAACAATTGTCACCATACTTAAAAAGATGGCTGAGAATTACCGGGACTGACCCGTCAAGATACCCTTTGCCCTATGGGGATATCGAACCTCGATCAGCACCGTAACCGGAGCAACCCCGTATTACCTGACATACGGAATGGAAGCGGTCCAACCGGTCGAGTTAGAAGTACCATCCCTCAGGATTTTACTTGAAAGCCAAGTACCTGAAGAAGATTGGGTCCAAACCCGATACGACTCGCTAGTCCTTCTGGACGAACGACGATCACGGGCCCTCAACAACATACAAATATATCAAAAGAGGATCCAACGGGCTTTCAACAAAAGGGTTAGGCCTAGAAACATCAAAGAAGGGGATTTGGTCCTGAAATTGGTTCGTGCCTTACTACCGGTTGACCCAAGGGGTAAATTCAAACCCAATTGGGCTGGGCCATACTTAGTCAAGAAGGTCTTATCAGGAGGAGCGGTGATGCTGACAGACTTGGACGGGAACGAATTTGTCAACCCAACCAACTTGGACCAGCTGAAGCGCTACTACCCCTAAAAGCCCATCTCAATGTCATTTGCAAAATTTATAAAAATTTGTCTTTTTTAGAAATTTTCAAAAATTATAGACAAGTCAATAAGCTAGAATTAATTATTCTACTGTCGCACATCTCGAATTAATAATCTTGATGTATTTCGAAAAATTGCAAAAATCAATTAAATCAATTTTGAACTACGTTTGGTTTGATTCTGCTATTTGTGGATAGGTAGGCAACCCCTCAAAAGGGTACAACCACTGCAATAAACGAAAGATGGGAACGGTGTTCAATAATATGTCTTTTATCTCGATTACAAATTAAAAAAAAAAAAAGCCGGACACGGCATACACACGCCAAAAAAAAAACCACACCACTAAAAAATAATAATAATATTCAAATAATAATAAAGGAGACTAATATCCGGGCATTTTCCCCTTCCCCTTGTCCTTCGGGTCACGTGGAGCCTGAGGTCTTCGGGGTGGTGGCGAGCGTTCCCGAATCACAAGTGGAAGCTCTTTAGCACGAGCCCGTTTCTTCGGCAACGGGTCTTCTATCATGGTCTTCAGTCCAATGTGAGCCCGCACGTGCTCGGGTAATCTATCCCGGGGGCCAAGTTGGTCCTACACAGGTAGTCTTGGGCCCAGTCTCCTTCCTAAGTCAGTCTGAGGGCTCACTTTCTCCCAACCACCTTTAGCACTATACCCTTCAGCTTGAGTCTTAGTCTTCTTTTTGTGACCTGACATTAGACGAACCATGGTAGCCAGGGTGTCACCATCATCGAAAAAGCCCCTGTTGTCTTTAGCTTGCTCCCTTCTCAGCAGGTCAAAAGCTTCGTCAACCTTCAGCGCAGCTCGGGCTTTAGCATCAGCCGCTTTGGTCCACTTCGTGTAAGAATCTGAAACCCAGATTGAATGGCGAGATTTGACAATGGGCCAAGTATGCCGTGTGTACCATCTTTGCATCCAGGTATCACACATTACATCAGTCAGTTGGGTAGGGTCACTCACAACTGCTTCAACTTCAGGGATTCGCTGGGTCCATCCATACTGCCTTAGTATGCGATCTGGGTAGAGATGATCTGTCTGCCTAAAAGATAGGATCACATGATAGCGGGCTCTGTCCCTCGGGTCCAAGCCACTCCAAAGGTAGATGGGCCACCACGGAACGACCCATCGAATTAGCGGACCACCATGGAAAGACAAAACCTCGTCCCAATACTTTTGCGTAATCTGACGAGAGAAATCGATGACCCGCCTCCTCATCATCACCTGGTTATGACGATAGTTGCCCGCATCAAGGGGAGGATCTATCACTGATAGCCTCTCATAAATCCAAATCTGCAAAAAGGAAACAAAAACATGAGTTCCCAAGGTGAAATAGGCGTCCGCCGAAGGCAACTCGGTCGAGTGGTACCCCTGAACATAAACATGGGGCTTTTTACGATGGCACTCGATCGAGTGCCAGGGTGACTCGATCGAGTGCCCACTGCAGCAGATCCTTCGTGAAAAAAAATCAAAAAAATCGAGAAAATCAAAAAAATAAATTGCAAAGTAACATACTTGCAGCAATCGGGTGTTCCCGGTAAGACGAATTGATGAGTCCCTCCTGCGGCTGTCCAATCCTTGGATAATCTCGCCCGTGATCAGCCAAGCCGGGCTGTGTTCAGTCTCCATCAAATCTACTACGGTCAGCAGATGGGTGTTCCCCATGCAGGATAACAGATCCATGTGGCCCTCGAAAGCATACACGTGGAGCATACAGAAAGAAAAGGCCCTACGGCTGTAAGCCGGTCTGACCCAAACATCAAGAGAATTCATAAATTTCTCAGCCAAGTCGATCAGAGAAATTTTGTCACCTTCCATCATGCGGGATACTTCGTTGTGGGAGAGCCCCAGAAATTCTCTCAGCTTCCTCCTCAGGTCATAGATCGAGTACGGGACAGCGGGACGGAGTATCGGGTTCCATCCTCCTATAACTGCAATCTCCTCAGGTAAAGGGCAGACTTCGCCCCGAGGAAAGGCAAAGACATGATATATGTCATCCCAGTAAGCCAAGCATGCATCCAAAAAGTAGCGATCAACCACCATCTGACGGAACGGATACAGCTGAGTTATACCCGTCTGGTTGGGCGCCACCCTATCTGCGTCCCTGAAGCGACAGGACCACTCCTGGAGCATAACGGTCAACCTATCAATTCCCATGACTAATTCCTTAAGAAAATAAAGGGATTTTCTTTGCCTTGAGGGAAATAAAAAGACTTTCTTTAAAGAAGGGATTGATTTGTGATGAGAATTATGAAGAAATCAAGAGCAAGAGAGGGCTATATATAGCATTAGCCTTGCAAACTGTTTAGGAAAATTTCCTAACCCTAATTGGAATTAAACCGCAAGCCTAGTCTACTAGCACAGAAATCTCCATCCCGAACTTTCCTAATCTTTGTTAGGGGTCAAAAATCTCAAAGTTTCCAAAATTCAAAAATCTCAAATTTTCAAGATTTCAAAATTCAAGTTTTCAAAAAATCTTTTTTTTCCCCAGCGCGAGTCATTTTGCTACCTACGTGTTGCATGCATTTTACGTGACTTATACAGGTATGACTCAAACAGGGACATGCAAATCACTACACCTCCCCAGCATTTTCACGGGATGGGCCTACACACAGGCACACCCAGGACTTATACGACAAGTCCAAATGCCCCACGGAGTTATCGTCATCAGCTCAGGTATGACTTCTAGCCTATGGCTGGCGGGCCCTTCACGCGAGTCTAATGGACTATAAACGACCCGACCGGAAGTCCGCCAGGTTTCAATCCTCGATTGGCCTGGTGGCTACTCTGACTTTCGCCTTGTCCAAGCCTCAGTCAGAGTGGGGGCTCTGTAGACACTCGTGTTTTGACTGCCAGGTGTCTATGGCAGTTTCCAAAAAACACCCGATGATGATCGGACGCTAACGTGCTTCTATGCGCTCGGATACGGGCTCAAATCCATTAATCGCTGGCTAACACACTTACAGAGTACAAGTCTCACAAAATCAACCTCGAATCCAAGTCCAGTGGGCCTTTTCCAATCAAATAAGGCTAATTTGAGCCGAAACCGACACTGGAATTAATACCGACTTTTTGCGATTGGGTCAACCCTGGTCAAAGTCGTTTCCGAGACACACAAAAAACAGCCATACAATCATCAAAAGTCCAAGTCAAACACAAAACCCATCAAAAACCCAGGTCACAGCCCAAAACAATGGACCCGCGCGACCCAGCTGGGCCACTCGATCGAGTACCCCACCCACTCGATCGAGTGGGCCCTTATTCAAGCCCGACGGCTGACGCACAAGGCCACTCGAACGAGTCAGTCGGTTACTAGGTCGAGTAACCCTAAACCGGGTGCCCTAGCTTTTCCTATATAAACACCCCATGCAACACACATTACACAACCTCAAGAACCCTAATCTTACACATGCAACCCTAATCAAACCCTAGCAATTCTACACTAGCAAAAAACCCTAAACCTAGTTTTAGGAATCAATCCCGAGCCACCACAACTTAACCTTCATTCACCTCGAAGACTCTTATGTTAAAGCCACGGTTACGAGTCCGTTCCTAGACAAGAACATGTAGGTTGAGGGTGTCAAAACCCTTTCTCTCCTTCTTCTCTTCCTCACGTCATCTTCATCTTTTTTCCGCGTTTCTTTGTTTTTTTTTTTTTTATTATTTCGTTCCTTGCATTATAATATCGATAATACTTCTAATATCAAAGCACTAAAATACTTATCAATTTGTGTCGAATAAGAGGGATATCGGAATAAGAAAACACGAATATACATGTGTACTGCACACAGAGTTGACGGTCGCTTATTCCGGTACCCCGATTATTTGATTATTGAGATAAGTTAACTTAAACAATAATCATTTTTTATTTCGCTTTCATCATTGTTCGAGTCACGCAATCGCATCGATTTTCAAAATTAAACATCGTATTTTAATAAGGGTCGAAACCCATTGACACGGATCCGACATCACAATCCCTAGGGATTTATTTCGATATCGGAGAAGTCGAGGGAGTCAGGTCTTTTTTTTATTATTCAAGTAAAGCGTCGATTTTAGGTTTGATACCAATTCCATAATTGGATGGCTAATCTAACAATCTAGTCAAATAATTCAATCAATTCGATTTTCTTGTTGATGCTAACGTGGATGTCATGTTATAATTATGACACTACAAACGCGGAGAGAAATTCATGTCGTTTTGATGGACTTAAAACGACTCAAATCAATTTTCTTTATTTTTTTTCGCTCTAGTATTCCATATCGATTACATAATCGAATATGGGATACAATGAGTATTCAAATTTAGAATCGGGTATAAATTCAACAATATTTTTATTCGGTTCACAAAATCCGTGATTTATAAAAAAAAACTCGAATCGAGCATAAGTCATACAATACTTATGTTCAATTCGGCAAAATCGCCGAACTATCAAAAATCAAAAGCAATTTCAATATCAATAATTAAATTGCAAATGAACCAGGTTCGTACAGGTGCCACTCGACCGAGTGCCTCGGCCACTCAATCGAGTGACATCACAATTTATCGATCAAAATGTCTATTTCGACCCCCACTCGGCCGAGTCTCACAGTGACTCGATCGAGTGGCTACGTACTTGACCGAGTTGGTCAATAACTCGGCCGAGTACGGTCTAAAATGCAAAACAAAATCATCTTTTAAAGGTCCACTCGATCGAGTTCATCGACCACTCGATCGAGTGACCTCATAACGACTAAAGCAACGAGTCGTACATTCTTCTATTTTCTAAATTCGATAGTATTTCACGATTTAGGTCAACACGTGCGTAATTAATCACGTGTATACTATCTTTTCGAAACATGCATCATCTCGTTTACATCATTCAATTAAATTCAATATTTGCACAAACCGTTATTATTCGTTGTATCGTTACTAACAGTTTGATTGTTTCCTTTGTCAATTTTCATCGTTTGTTTTATTTTACTAAAATGAACCCACATGCTAAAATTCCACTTTGACGTAGAATTAACAGCATTAAATTTGACTTAGAAACCCTTTTCAATTCAATTCACATGTTTAGGGAAAATAATCTTTGCATATCATTTTCCCGTTTAACTAACGCACGTATTGGAAAGTCATTCGAATTCTTAGTAGAGGCCGCTAATGTGCGGGCGATGTTGGGTGTCCTTTGTGGGCTTCCCAACACATACCCTCACCCCTTGCTCAGAACCTCGGTTTTTGGATGCCCGAAACCGTTGGCGCACGAGACTCATTCAATACACAATATCCGATAATGTCGGTATTGGTATCAAATGCAAAGGGACGAGCCCAATAAACTCTGACATCGGAAATGGGCCGTATTTTGTATACGGACCACTACGACATAGAGTGGGCTCGAATGGTTCCGAATAACCACAAAATTTGGTGGCGACTCCACATAGACCTAAATTTCAATTTGATCCGTTTCATATGGAGATTCATTTGCCTACCCAAACCCGGGCATGGCCGCGTCGGGGTGGACCTATGTCATGTCCACAAATATGCATTTGAGAAAATTTCTAGTGAAGATAAAACAATAGCTTGTCCTTGTGTCGTATGTGTACGTTATCATCGTTGCAGCGAAAAAGACGTTTATGACCATTTAGTGATAAATGAACCTATGCGTGACTTTGAGAAATGGTATGATAACTATGATTTTTGGGTCATCTTCAATGCCAAGTCACGACGACGAACTTTCTAAATCCATTGCGAATAATAGGATATTAGAAATGTTAGGGGATGCTTGCGGAATTCATTGCAATACTTCCAATAATGAGACTCTTGGTGGGAATCCAAACAATACTCCTAATTCTAACGACTGTGTCAGATTTGATGAAGGTTTCACTAGGGTGGAAGACCCACTTGAGTCAGTCATTTCTAATGTTGATACGTTTAATAAGCTATTAGAAAATACTAAGTTGGAGTTGTATCTTGGGTGTAAAGAGTATTCTAAACTTTCATTTATCCTCCATCTTTATAATCTCAAATGTAACTCTGGATGGTCTGATAAGTCATTTACGGAATTACTTGAGATCTTTAGGAAGGCCTTACCACAAGGTGCAGTGATTCCCGACCCCCTTTATGAAACAAAGAAGATTGTAGATAAACTGACTCTTTAGTACGAGAAAATTGATGCATGTCGAAATGACTGCATGCTTTTTTTCTTCGGAAAGAGTACGTCAATCACAATCAGTTTATAGTTTGTGGAGCATCTCGTTGGCAAAACTTAGATGAGTCTAGTGTCAATGTGTCTAATAATACGAAAAATAGTAGCGGAAAAGTAAGAAAACGGAAAAACATCCCCGTCAAAGTACTCCGGTATTTCCCTTTGAAACCAAGCCTTCAAAGACTCTTCACGTCTTCTAAAACAGCTGATCTTATGAGATGGAATCACAAGAACCGACAAAATGAAGATGGTGTTTTAAGGCATCCAGCGGACTGTGAATCATGGAAGAATTTTGATAATCGATATCCGACTTTTGCTGCGGATCCTTAGAATGTTAGATTAGGCTTAGCGAGTGATGGTTTTAATCCATTAGAAGAAATGCGTAGAACCTATTCCACTTGGCCCGTATTCTTGATGATATATAATTTGCCTCCTTGGTTGTGCATGAAAAAGCCTTTCATTATTCTTTCTACACTGATTCCTTGTCCAAAGTCTCCAGGAAATGACATTGACACTTACTTACAGCCATTAATAGATGAATTGAAAGAGCTCTGGGATGTAGAAGTTAAGACTTATGACGTCATTGAACAAAAAAAATTTAAATTGCATGCTATTCTCATGTGGACTATAAATGACTTTCCGGCATACGGTAATTTGTCATGGTGGTGTGTCTATGGAAAAAATGCTTGTCCATGTTGTAATAATGATAAGTGGTTCAATCTATACAAGTACAGTGGGAAGATTTGTTATATGGGTCATCGAAGGTTCTTGGATCCTTTGCATAACAATAGTTTTGAGGAAAAATCTTTTGATAACACCACAAAAACCAGGTCTCCCCCTAAACTGCCATCTGGTTCAGAGGTGTTACAACAATTGGAGAATATCTCTTTCACTCTTGGTAAAACTATGGAAGATCACCTCGCCGGGGTAGAACCATCGAAAAAGAAAAGTATCTTCTTTGATCTTCCTTACCGGGAGCATAATATTTGGTGTCATAACCTCGATGTGATGCACATAGAAAAGAACGTGTGCGATAATATAGTTAACATGAACACTCTGAAATGTTCCTAACAAGTCAAAAGACAACCTCAATGCTCGTCAAACTCTACAAGAGATCGGTGTGCGAAAACATTTATGGCCTCAACCTCAAGGGAACAAAAAATTATTTTTGCCCCCAGCACCTTATACTTGAGCAATTTGGCAAATGATCAACTTTTTGAAGTTCTTAAGAATGTCAAATTTCCGGATGGTTATGCGTCAAACATCTCTCGTTGTGTGCTAAAACGGAAGTTCTCTGGGTTGAAAAGTCATGACTGTCATGTGCTAATCCAGCTAATGTTACCTCTTGCGATAAGAGAGAGCTGACATGAGAAAGTATCCTCAATTTTAATTGAGTTATGTGATTTTTTCCGAGCTGTATGTTCAATAACATTGTACATTAGAGAACTTGAACGATTAGAGACAAAGATTTCTACAATTCTTTGTAACTTGGAGAAACTCTTTCCACTAACTTTCTTTACTACTAGTATTATGGTACACCTTGTTGATCATCTTGTTACTGAAACTAAAATTGGTAGTGCATTACCGATGGATGTACCCTATTGAGAGGTAATAATGTGTCCTTTATTTAGTTTTTATTAGTGGTGTATCATAAAACGAAACACGCCTAATAAGCTAATTATTTGAGGTATTTATCTACACTCAAGTCATATGTAGGCAATAAAGCACGTCCTGAAGGATCAATTGCAGAAACTTATCTAATTAGAGAGTGTATAACATTTTGCTCTCGTTACTTGGGAGAAGGTGATGATATTAGTAATTCCTCAAATAGAAACAATGCACAGTGTACATATGGTTATGAAAATAGTGGAGAATCATGTCTTTTTCCATCGGTTGGTCAACCGTATGGACGAGTTGAAGGTTTTATGATGGATGAGAAGACAAGGGTACAAGCACATCGATATGTTCTGTTCAATTGTGATTGCAAAGATACTGAATCTTTAACAGAATATGAAATTTAATTTCGCATCTTCGTCTCTAACTTTGATTATGTTTAAATATATTTTATAACTAACATGAATAATTTATGTAGGGAACATGTATCTTTCCTCAATACATAGACGTAATCGTTTAACTCAAATTGTCCAAGATCGAATGCACAACGAAGAATTTGTCGAATGGTTGAAAACATTTGTAAGTATTTACTAAAACACGTAGTTTCATAAAAAAAGAAAAATATATATTGTACTTACCTTGAATTGAACCTTGTTTTGTCATGTTCAATTTATTAGGTTAATGATCCTGACAATAAGAATCACATAAGAATTACAGATGATGTTAAGACACTTACACTTGGACCATTGCCCGTGGTCAGAAGATGTTAAGCGTTTGATATGATAAAAATCCGATTCTTGGAGATGTTATATATTATGGGATCTTTTTTTTTTGAGCGAATAGATCATTTCATTAATAAAAAGTCATACGACATCTACAACTTCTATCGAAATTGAACGGATACAGTACTATAGAATTTGAGTAAAATAAATTCTCGTTAAAACACAGATCTCTCACTAAGATTTTGATCTCCGCTTCTGCACATCCTCTTTCAACACATTGCTGTTTAATGATACAACTTTTCACAAGAGGGTCTTCGGATCTTCCAAGGTTTTGACGAGAATCAATTTCATCTAACCTAATAGATTGTAGCCGCCAATCTGACATAAATTGAGATACCACATGATGAACGATTATGGTACTGATGATCTTCCGCGTCCTCTCCACTATAATAGATTTAACATCTCTCCTTAAAGAGAGTGCGAAACCCATCAATTGATGGGGGTGAAACTCTCCAAAAGGAGAGGACTTATAATAACTAAAATACTAATAATACTAATATTAAAACGATATGATTAATTAAAATTAATTAAAATTGGAGGCTTACCACCATTAATGGTGGTAGCCCCAAGTTTTTTTTTCTTGGAGGCTAGGTTTTTCTTGGGAGAAGGGAGAAAGGCTAGTTATATATTATGGGATCTTAACTGATATCATCGAGTTAAATTTTTACAATAAATTTTCGATACCTATGTTTAGGTGTGATTGGGTTAATGTTCATAGTGGGAGTGGTTTAAAGAAAGACAAGTTGGGATTTACTCTTGTTAATTTTTCTCATCTTATGTATAATCTCAATCGAGTAAGCGATGGGCCATTTGTGTTCGCTTCTCAAGTTGATCAAGTTATATATGGGCAAGATGGAACAAATCATGATTGGTTTATTCCAAAGTCGATAAAGCCTAGAGGTACTTTTGATTTAGGAGATGATCAATGGGAAGTTGATTCGGAGATTGAAGAACACCATTTGACAACCGTAGAAGATGCTTTCGACATGGATATTGACTTGTCTGGTGTGGAAGGAACATATGTGGATGATACATGAGCAATTGTTTTTTTGGTTACATTTTAGAAGTGATGTTGGTTTGGTATTGTATTAGAATATTAGTAATATTACTAATTTATTTGGATGTTCCCCTCATGGTGGTACGCTTTATCTTTCTTTTTAGAATATAAAACTAGTATTAATCCCCGTGAAAAATCACGGGGTTGTATTAAATATTACTCCGTACTCTGTACCACGTACTTCGTTATATGGGAAAAAAAGTTAATGGAATTAGAATAATTAAATAATTAGTTTTGATTCATAACTCAACTCATATAGTAGGAAAATTAGATTAACGTAAAATGTTAACCGAACAAATACATTAAAATAATTTTTTTATCGATATTTTCATTTTTATAGCAAATTAAAAGTTGTATTTACTCGTGTAACATCTTAATAATTTTCTTAAATTTAATGAAAAGGGTAAAATATATATAAGTAATTTTCTTGAATATTGTTAACGTTTTTTATTTTCTTACTTCAAATCTTCATGCCATATCACTTTATTATAAAATTTTAAAAATGTTAACCCGTGCGAAAACCGCATGAATTGCGTTTAAATTATTTATTATTATAACGAACAAACTGTAAAATGTCGATGGTAATCTTACGAAATTTGTAGTTTCTTTCACTATATCAATTGATTTTCTAGTTTTTTGTTTTGTATTCATGATAATTGGTGTCGTTATGGATGCTAATTTTAATGGGCGGTGTCATTTGAATTTAATAAGAGATTATTTTATTATTGTTGTACATTAGGCAACTTCTCCCCAAATTAATATTTTAATCCATAAAATATTGTGGTGACGACGCATCATCGTTTTTCGGTGAGGATGAATATGAATGCTTTATTTGACATTACTTTTACTAAATTAGAAAAGGGTAAAAACCTTTTTATCCACCATCAGTAGCTCAAGAGATATGTAATCTTTTTTCAATCGTTGTTGAAGTTTTTCTTTTTTCATTTCACACAATTCGTCCTCTTAAATTGGCACCAAATACTTCTTTGTTTAACTTACTTACTGAAATTTCTTTGCTTCTGATTGCATTTACGTATTTTCAATGTTTTTTTTGTAGTTTAGTATACATAACTTCTAATGGTGGTATTTAATTAAACTATTCATCTTTGTTTGTTTAACCATGTTCTTGGCGGTTATGAATAGTTGTTAAAGTGGGTGGTTAAGCTTAGTGGGGGTTATTTTATAAGCTTAATGGGGAGTTAAGGGTAGTGATTGAGAAAACTGTGATTTTTTTAGACACATTTTATTTGCTTAAGATAAATAAGATTAATTGAGTTAATTTGTATCTTTCTTTTTAACCATAGTTAATGTGTTCCTCTAATAGGTAATATAAAATTACCCAAATATTTGTGAGGCCGCCACGTCAGCTTTAAAATGTGAGGATTAATATGGTGCCTTTAAAAGACATTACTTTATTAAAGTAAGGATAAATTTTTAGTCTCTATGTTTTATCTTACGGAGTAATTGTTGATTCAAGGTTTTTCATAAAGCCATGCAATATAAATTTTCAGATTGTATGTCATTTTCACTAAAAGATAATTTATCTCTCAAATGGTAGATGGTGTTGTGTTCTTTTTGTTGTTGAATTAATTATCATATATGCATTTAGGTTATGAAAGCAATATGTGAAACTTTCATTTTATGAATTTTCTCCCCTTACTTTTGTGAAACTACTGATAGACTAATAACATGTTTTCTATGTTATCATTTCAGAAATCATGACAAAAAGGAGACGTTTGACAAAAATCACATTACGAGATGACACTTCTTTCAATCCTAATGGAGATAGTAATGCAGATACTTTTTCAACTTTAACACCTGGTGAGGAGCATAATATAAACTCATCAGTCGCTAATGGAGGTGATAACACAAGAAATATGTTAAATGAAGTAATACAAACATCACATTCGACTAAGGATAATCCTAATGAAACAGATACGGATACAGTTGAACGTTCAGGTATGTAATTGAACTTTTTTCCCTTGTTACCTAATGTTGGTCTTGTAGAAATTTGATACGATTAACGCTTATGATATTTTCTTGGGTGATAGTGAGACGTAGAGGACCGACTATTTTAACTTATATTTGGAATCAACCGGCTGTTGTACGAAAGGTCATTCATTTCAATAAGGAAGGTCAACCTTATGACGATGGATCTATCGCTTGGTCTAGTTTCATTGGTACAATGGGGAGAAATCCTGAATTAGCACCACAAGGCGATTCCGATTGGAGGCTTGCACCACAGGAGTACAAAGTTAGATGTATGACTGAGATAAATGTATACAAGAAAGTTATATTTACGATAAATGTTTTATTAACCTTCGTAACATTTAACAAAAAAAAAGTGTCAATGTATTAGATAGTACATTCGTATGATATCAAATCTTTTTTATTTTTGTATGTAGTTGCGATTTACATTCCCACATAAAGAGGAAGATCGTATTTAAGGCATTATGAAAGGTGGTTAAGGATTTTAGAGGAGAACTAAAAGCTATGTACTATGAGCCAAACAAACAAAATCGATCAAGCTTGGTTAATGGGAAGCCTTCACGTGTTCCTATGCATCAATGGCTGAAGTTGATATCTTATTGGGATCAAGATAAGACAAAGGTGTTTGATATTTATACTTATTAGGACTAGTATTGTTATATTATTGTAAAATTTAATAAATAATTAACAAAGTTATACCCCTATATTTGCAAAGAGACGTGCAACAATTAATAGGATAAATCAAAAAAATCAAACTATGCCTCACTGCGCAGGGAGACAAAGTTTTGGTCAACTTAGAGCTAAAAGGGTGATACTCTTTTCATAAATTGTCTAATATTTGTGTTCTGTTATTGTTTTCTTTCTATGATTTTTGTGTAGTAAATAATCTAGTCTTTTTTATATTCTTTATCTAGACGGTTAATGGTGTTGAACCCAGGCCCGCTCAAATTTTCATTGAGACGCACAAGGATAGAAAAACAAGAGAGAAGAAGAAAATTGATGAAAAGTCAGCAAAAGCAGTTGTAAGTTTTATTTAATTATGACACACTTTTTTAACGTAGAGTTCAATACCATTACAAATCGACACTTTTAAAGCAAAAAAAGTGTTAGCGCTTATCCTTCTATTTCTTTTTTCTCTTGGTCACTATTTCAATGATTATTTCAAACATTTTTTATACATTAGGAATTAATGAAACAAAATTTACAAGAGTTACCCAATGAAATAGAGCAAATGGATGGAAAGATAGCTTGGAAATGAGATATATTCGATCAAGTAATAGGAAGTGAAGAAAGACGTGGACGTGTGCGTGAAGTTGGTGGAGGCTTGTGTGCTTTCAAACTGTGGGGTAATTCTGGGGTACAACTATTGTCAGACTTTGTGGAAAACAATGCCGCCTCCAATGAGTTAATGAACAAGCTTCGTGATGAGATGAACCTCATGCAAAAGAAACGTACCGAAGAATTGAAGATGGTACAAGCAAAGAGTGATGCATAGGTAAATAAGGTCTTGGAAAAGCAAAATCAAGTAGAGAATGTAATCCATGAATTGTTGGTCCTCTTTAAACGTAGAACATCAAAAGAATATTCAAAATACGATCAGACTAATACGGTATGTTCTTATTTCATTTTTTTATATAATTGGTTTTTACTTAATACACAAAATGTTACAAATATGATATATACTGAACTGAACTAGATAATGAACTCACGTCATATAATATTCGACGTGCTTTTTAATTGTTCGTATAGAATGATTATAGCAACTCAAGCGACTGATTTGTGACATTTCGTTATATGTGCCAAGGAACACACATGAACCAGTGACTGTATACATACATACATAAATCTATTTCAATTATTTACTTGCACGTGGAAAATGACTAAAAATTCGGTATAACTTGGTACATACATGATCTTTGTTATTGCAGTTTTTTCGACGCGCAACAACTCTATGTAATTTGGAATAGATGGTTTGAAGCTTTGCTTTGGGGTTGAAGACCTAGTTCATATTTTTAGGTTTTAAAAGAACTGTTTGCACTTATTTTGGACCTATTTTTATTAATTTAATTTAGTCGATGTTGGATACATATAATTTTGGGATTTTATGAGTAATATATAAGTATCATGTTTTTTCGCTTATCCTTTCTTTTTATTTTCTCATCGTATTTGAGAGATAGAAATGATATTTCGTATCGAATGAAATCGATACCAATTTACTATGTGGTTGCAATTGTATTACATATCGTGTCGCATGCAATTGTTACGATTGTTGGGTCGAATACTATTGATAAAATTGTAAAAGGAATGACATTATAGTACTTGCTTATCGTGTCAAATACAATTACAACAATTGCCACTAAATGACGTTTTATTGTATTTATTGTGTCGAATACAATCGCTACAATTCTTATTAGTGGGAAAATCAAAATATTTACTGCATCAATCATAATCGACACTAAAATCGCCACTAAACCTCATCTTCTTTCGCGTCGCTTTTAAGAACCCAACCCACCGAATAGATTATTCGACACGAAAGGCTACGGGAACCCCTCCTACCTCAATGACTACACAATCGATGGGAAAACCTTTCGCGTCGAATAGAATCGCCACGAATTACCAAAATAATCGCCGCGGAAAGGTGATTTTGTTGTTGTGTCATAAAAGCGGTAAATCATACGAAAACGGTAAAGTGCGAAACATAAGTAAATCATGTTGTATGAGGAGTTGCTGAAACATCCCATGTTGATTGAAGATTTAATATTAATGAGCTTTGCCAAAAGGAATTTGAAGTACTACTCATATCAACAAAGTGCACTTTCTTTTATGATTTGCCCATAATAAGAACTCTGTAGTTAAGTGTGCTTGGCTGTGAGTAGTCTTAGGATGGGTAACCTCTTGGGATGGTTTCCGGGATGTACGTGAGTGAGGACAAAGTACGCTGGAAAGGACTCGTGTTGGTTTGTGGGACCAGTACAAAGCTCGGCGAGCTACCGCGGTTAATATTTCCGGTCCTAGGATTGGGCTGGTGTGTCAGTTGCACCCTCAGAATGTACATTAAATAAAGTACGATATGTAGACGATAAAGAAGGGGTCTAGTAACGACTACTCATATTCGATTTAGATATTTTAATAATTGGGGTGAATTTGTGGACGTTACGTATTTTAGACGAGTTGGTCTAGCTACTGAGCCAAACAGGAGTAAGGATTGTACACCATTCGGAGTGCGGATGATGTACGCGTCATCGGTCAGACTTGACGGTATGAAAATGCATAATTGAAAATGCGATATGTAAAGTTTGGTTTAGACGACAACCTAGTGACGATATCGACTTTGACGGATGAATTCCTTTAGGTCCTTCGATGATTTCGGTAGAGCTTCAGTGCTATTTGGCAGGCGATCGACGGATCAATACAGGTGCCCTTGTTCGCCCTTATTGTGTAAGAACTCGTAAGAACAATGAAGAGTAGTATTGATTTGTGGAATGCGAATCGGAATAATAACGATCGAGTAGACCGTTCCTAATGTCGTGGAGTGAGACGCTAAAGAAAGAGTTGTAAGTGGAGTGGAGCTCTTGAGGGAGGGGAGAGAGTTGCGTGTTGTGTTTGTGTGTGATTATGAGTGGAGGAGGGAGGATATATATAGTTTTCGTAGTTCAGTTTGAGATTTCGGACGCAGCATGTCGTGCGACTTAGAAGTCAGGCGCCTAAAGCACAGTGACTCAATTCTCAGGCGCGACAGGTCAGGCGCCCGAGATTTTGAAGATGCGATTTGGAAAGTTTCCAAAATGGAGATATACGTGATCTATGCTAATGTATTTTGCCAAGGATTCTAGATCCGTCTATGGGCCGAGGGCACGGATCCCGAGGTTCGACTCTGTCCGTGCATTGACTCGGGTTTCACATCGTATTTTGAGACCAATTCGGAACCTCGGAGTCGGAATTGACTGTAACACCCCGGCCCAAACTAGGACCGGAAATGTTAGTTGCGGTAGCTCGCAAGGCTCTGTGTGGACATGGTAAAGTCCACCCCAACTGACCACGCGCGGGTTTGGGAAGTCGAATGAATCTCGTGGTGAGAATGTTATCGTATTGAAATTTAAATCAAAGTTGGAGTCGCCACCAAACTTTGTGGGAGTTCGAACCCGTTCGAACCTACTCTATATGTAGGCGTATCGCGCACAAATCACGGCCAGCTTTAATACTAGAGCTTATGGGGGTTCGTGCCTTTTCATAACAATATCGATGTCGAATTACCGAATATCGTATATCGAATGACTCTCGTTCACCAATGGTTTCGGGCATCCAGAAACCGAAGGTTCTAAGTAAGGGGTAAAGGTACGTGTTGGGAATCCCACGAATGACACCCAACCCCGCCCGCACTTAGCTACCTCTACTAAGATATCGATCGGTGTTCGTGTACGCGCGTTAGTAAGACATGAAATGATATGCAAACATTATTTTAAGCTACGCATGTGAAATACGTGTTTAGCTACGTCGTTTAATGCATCTTAAATATGTCAAAGTTGTTATTACATGTGGGTTCATTGAAAAGTTATAAATGCCACGCAACGAAAATAAACAACTTGAAAGTAAATTACAAATTACACGGGCGGAATACAACCCGGAATTCACAATACTTGGACGAAACGCAATAATGATAAAAGGATTTGCAAATGTTGACGTAAACTACAAATGGACTCCTAAATATAAAACATAAATTAAAACCGTAAATCAAATGATTGGACGAACTCCGATCACTTACACATTACGTTGTGTATTGACCGAAGGACGAAGGCTTTAGTATGTGTTAGCGCACGAGACCAAAGCTTAGGGCTAGCTTGATCCTCGGGCCTCGAGGTCTTGTCCCGACTTATCCTAGCGAAATGGGAATTGCCTCGACTTATCGGATATCGAAATCGACTAATGAGTCGTTGATATAAGATTAGTCGTATGAGACATCACTCAAAGTCGTGAAGAAATGGGACGATGATAAATTGGAAACGATATAATGTGTAGGTTTTAGAAGAGGAATACATGATTCATTTGGCACGTATCGACTTAGTGTCGTAAATATAACTCGACGGAACTTTATATCGTCTTTAGACCCTCGCTGGAGGTTTGTAAGGGGTCACTCGATCGAGTCATTTGGTATACTCGGTCGAGTGCCCTTGACGAAAAATCTCTGCCACTTTTTAGGGGGGGTCACTCGATCAAGTGACCCAGCCACTCGATCCATTGCCCCCCGTATCGGCTGACATATATGCTTCTAAAGCAACCCAATTTATGAGTTTATGATGCAAATCGAGAAATGATCGAGCTAATACAAATATTGGGCCTCTTCGTGTCACGACATCGTTGTCGCATCTTATGGACCGTACGACGATCAGTTCGACGTCACTAGGTTTTGTATTAGTACAATTCTCGATAGATGTTTTATGCACAACACTCAATTATGTAATCGGTACAAAGCTTTTTAGAGCGATGTTTATGGAATCAAGAATGATCGAACCAAACATGAATATAAAATCCCTCCGCGTCATAACATCGTTGTTAGGTCTTATGGACCATACGACGATCGGTTTGACGTCATCGAGTTTCATGCTAATACGATTATCGGTAGCTCTTTAGCGCGACATTTTGAAAGTGATATTGAATACGCTCGATAACGAATTATCACATTATAATCAGACGGGTCATGCGCACGCCATAAGGCGCCCTTACCCTTAGGTGCTTAGGGCGCCATGCCTCGATAATGGGGCGCCACCTCCGATGCAGCCTATTCGGGGATTATATGGACTTTAGGCGGCATTAATTATCGTATGTATTCGATCGTAAAATTCGATTTGTCGTCACAAATATTCGGCATCGTAGTTTGGCTTTTAAAGCCTACGACGATCAATTTAGCATCATCGGATGTTTGCTTGAATCGATTTTGAAAATATTTTTGTAGTATGATAATATACATGGTATTTAGTATAATGAAATTTAAAAACGATAAATAAGTGTTAAATGTTAGGAACGAAAATTAAATGTTAGATACGATAAAATAAATGTTAGTAATACAAGAAATTAAAAGTTAGTATACGAGAAATAAAAATGTTAGCGATGTTAGTAGTTACCGTACGAATATGTAAAAAAGAGTTAGAGATTACAATCGGGATTTCCACACCCTCAACCTACATGTCAATTGTCTCGGAAAACAGGCTCGTGAAGTATTGTCGTAGACATGGGGAGCGGTACGAGTATGTAGAATGAATTAGGTTGAGTTTTTGTGTTTGGGACTACCGAACCCTTGTCGAATGAAGGGAGTAGTTTTTGAGATTAACGAGGTTTGACTCGGTTTTTGGTGAGGTAGGGTCTCGGGAAATGATTGTGTGCAAAGTGCAAAAGTGTGAAAATGAAGAGTGGAAAAAGGTGGAAGAAGAGGTTCTGTTGTGTTCTAAATTTAGACCGTTTTTCCCCTCATTTAGACTCGTTTTCCCTCGTTTTGCGAGTTTAGAGTGCGATTATCGCCATATTTTAAGTACTTCTCGCATTAGCGTCCCTCTAGTGCATTTTACGTGTTTTTGGTAGTTTTTCTATCAATTTTAATAGGATTTTGGCACCGAAATCACGATCGAGCTTCCACGAGCACAAGAGAAGGGAATACCGTCCAAAGAGCAAAGCACAGAACTTAAAGTTCAAGCCATCCAATCAATCGACGAAGAATGAGACAAGAAAAAGACACCAGAAATATGACCGGGTGAAATTTCACCCGATGAAGTACCACCGGGCGAAATTTCACCCGACGGTAAAGTAACTCCCCGAAGATTTTCTGAGCTTCTCCACCGGGCGAAAATGACCGGGTGAAATTTCGCCCACCGGGTGAAATTTCGCAAGATGGAGAAAAGTGCCAAAAACCACAAAATGAGAAAAAAATCTCACCGGGCAAAATTTCACCCGGTGGGATTAATTCGTCAAGCCGCAGGGCGAAGTTTCACCCCAGAAGGATGCAAAGGGTGATTGTCTCACTAATGAAGCAAAAAGTTGGATTTGGGCTTTAGGTTAAGAGACCCATTAAGGAATTACTATATATATGTTACCCTAGTTTGTTGCCCAAGGCATCATCATCCACAACTATCCATCATATCCCATCATTAATGTAGTATCTCCATCCACCATTAGTGTAGTTACTTCATCCATTAGTAGAATAATCTAGTAGTATTCTTAGTAATTCTCTACAATTCTAGTAGTAATTTAGTAGTAGATCTACTTAGTTTCCATCAACAATTCTCTAGCTTTCAAGTTTTTAGAAGATTATTATTTCAAGTTTCAAGTTTTATTTGAAGATTTGTGGGGTTTATTGAAGAATTAGTGACAAGTTATTCATCTTTTCCATCAAAGATTCAATCTTTACTCATGCAATCTTCTTATTTCTTGTAGATCTTCATAGTTGGTATATTTCTCTTCCACTCTCTAATCTCTAGTTTAGATTTAATATAGTTCTCTCATTATTGTCTTGTTTAGATCATCTTAGTGATGTTAGTTTCTCTAAATTTTACTTATGTTGTTCTAGATTATTCTCTAGTTCATTTTGTAAGATAGTATCTCATCCGTAGTTTTGTGGGTAATTGTTAGATCGTAGTTTTATCATTATTTTGTTGTTAATTTCTTTAGATTTAATTATTATGCATGCTTTAGTTAGTTTTACCTTAGTTAATGTTTTGTTGTCTTTCATTATGATTAGTGATGGTGACGATCTGTCGTGGATCCCAACCGTCAAATAAAACCGGCAAAACCTAACAAGGGTAGCTAGGGTAAGTCGGGTCGAATCCACAGGGACGGGAGGTCGGACTAAGGTATGCTACGGTCTAGGACTAGGCTCGAGACGAGCTAATCTAAGGAGGGGGAGACTAGGACTAAGCTAGGTCTAAAGCAAGAAAACAAACAAGGAAAACGGGCTAGGATTAGGTCGGGGTCAAGGGGGTAACGGAATAGTCAAGGAAGAGCTAGAGTGAAGGAGGTAGTAGGGTAATCTAGGTTGGTCCAGGCTCTCGCAACTTAGACTCACCTAGAGGTTCCACATGGAACCCATTTTGGCGACACACATGACAAACGGGGTTCTACCGTGCTATTGCGGCCTAGGTCGAATCCGGGCTCTCGCATCTTAGACCGACCTAGGGGTCGTCCTCACCGGGCTCTCGCAACTTAATGATGGAACCGAACCCACAACAAACTAACACCCACGAAAGAAAGGCAAGAAAAACAAGCATTCTAACCTACTTAGTCATTCAAGCATTTCAACAAACATGTAATATGGATCAACCAAGAGGAAACCCAAATCTTCCACCAACATCTCCAACAGTCCCTTAATCATCCAATTAACACCCTAATCACCTTACTAACCCTAGCAAGATACTACTCTAACATATCTATACTAAAACTAGCACTAAGAAGAGAAATCCATTTAAACAACCAAACTAGCATAATGAAACTAACAAGAACTATGAACTATGAGCAATCCACACAACAAAGATTCAAACTTTAATGAAAGAAAAAGATTAAGAGAAAGTAAAAGAAGATTATACCATACTAGAAGATGTAAGAAAGAAGAAAACTTGCATAGATGAGAAAAAACCCAAAACAAACATCCAAGTTTGTCAAGCTTGGTGAAGATCTTGAAGAATTCCCAAATTACAAGCATTAAACTAGGATTAACGATAATCTAAAGACTAATCTACACTAATCTAATCTATTCTATGCTAAAATTAGGCTAGGGTTTGTGGGTAATGTCTAACATAAGCTAAGATGGTGTCTTAATACAAGAGGGGGGTATATATAGGGTTACAAATGGAAGGAAGAAGAAAGAAACAAAGCGCGGCTGCCACTGGGACTTTCCCGAACGGGAATGGGAAATCCCGATCGGGAAACATCCACTTTCCCGATCGGGAATATGCCAACCCGATCGGGAATGCTCCATAGTGAGTGCGTCCTTTGTGCACCTCATCCCGATCGGGTTTGAGGCCTTCCCGATCGGGATGGGTCTTGTAGGCCTCCAATATGAACTTTTCGGTCCCTCCTTGCTTCTCATGGGCTTCCCATCGATTCTCGGGACTCGGGATCGGGTCTCGGAGGCACGGGATTGGGTCCCAAGGTCTCGGGGTCGATTCTAAGGCATCGAATCATCGTTCCTTTACTCCGTTGGCTCCAAAATGTGTATGTATAGAGTCGGAATCGCTCCAACTCTTCCAAATCGGTCTCGGGAACCTGAAACGAACTAAAGGAAGCATAAGAAGCCCCTAAACCGCTCCCAAGGAGCGATTCTACAAGGAAAATGGGACCAAAACACTACAAAATAGGCACTACAAACCACACTTATCAATTAGTGAGTAGATTTCTTTTCGGGGGGTTTAGGGATGAGGACTTGGATTATTTGAATTAAGGGATGTTGGTGGGTTGCTTGTTTGTTGGTTTATCTTGTTTGTGGTTGTTGTGTCATTGTTGTTTAGTTCGGCGAACGAGAACAATCTTGACTCATTTCAATCAATAGGGGGATACTCAGGGTAGAAATTACCGTAACTAGGGACTTACCCTTCTTCGCCGCGAAAGCGGATTTTTAGGTGGGTTGGGTGAAGAAATCGAAAGGTGGCATTCTCCCTTTATCAATTTTGCGACAAAAACCCGATTCCGATCTTCTTAGACTCCATGTTCCGAATTCCGACTTCCCCCTAACACCTTTTCCTAGATTGGTTATCTCTAGCTATTTTCATTGTTATTCTCTAGTATAGACTCGACCCTTAGAAACCCCTCTCTAGACTTCAAACGTATTACTTTTAACTCGTTACTACTACGTTCCGTTCCCTGTGGACCGACCTCGACTTACCACGATTACTCTAGTAGTTTTTGTGTTATTCTGAGTCTATAAATATTGTTTGACCCCCGTCCTTTGCTAAACGACCGATCCGATTGGGGTGCACGTCAAAATGGCACCGTTGCCGGGGAGCGGCTAGTAGTTATTGTGTTTTTAGTTGTTCTGTTTGATTCTTTTCTCTTCTCCGTTTTCCCTAGTACCATTAGGCGCTAGGAGTCTCACCGTTTAATTGAGTTTTATGCCCAGGAACACGTCATCGCCCTTCTGGTTCGATCCGGAGACGGAAAGGACTTTTAGAGCATTGCGTTTTCGGGGAAATAACTCAACCACCATCATTTCGCATCCTTCATTATCACCTCCTAACCTTAATCTCATCCTACCACATACACCTTCTACATCACAAAATCCCACTCCAAATAATCCTTCCATACCTTCCACTTCACAAAATTCACCACCATCACCACCATCACCAAAAACTTCACCACTAAATCAGAATCTATCCCCTCCAAATCAACCAAATTCAAATCCACCATCACCACCAATCCAACAAATGGCAACCTTAGGATCTCATTCCCAACTCACACATGAAGAAACACCTTCTCCCGTTGATTTCGGAGAGATTCCCGAGAATTCTGAATTGAAAGCCTCTTTGACAAATGCGGTTCAACAAGATACTTTTCACGGTTTCTCCCAAGAAGATGCTCAAGAGCACATCGCTTCATTTAAAGAAAAATTAGTAAGAGCTCGTCTCAATGGATTAACTTCATGCCAATTGCATCGTTTATTATTTCCAAAGACCTTGAGAGATGGAGCCCGTAGATGGCTTCAAGGCCATCCCGCTAATACATTTACAACATGGGCTCAATTATCTAATGTCTTCTTGGAGAAATATTTTCCACCGTCAAAGACTAACCAATATCGTATGGAGATACAAACCTTCAAGCAAGATGAATTTGAAAGCCTAAGTGAGGCTTGGGAAAGATTTAGAGATTTACTGCGCAAGTGTCCACACCATGGAATACCCGATTGGCTAACTACCCAAACGTTTTATAACACCCTTTCATCAAGAACCAAGGAAAACCTCAATTCGGCCACCGGAGGAGACTTCTCTTCTCTCAAAGATGAGGCATCTAAAAATCTTATTGAGAAGATGGAAAGGAGTGATTCTAGAATGGGTCAATCGAGGGATTCTAGAAAGAAAGTCGAAGTGAACTCATCTAAGAGTTCTAATGAATTGAAACTTCAAGCAGAAGTTGAAGAATTGAAAAAGAGAATGGATGCCATGAGTTCAAAGCCTACTCGTAGAGGTATGTCCCAAATTCAAGGGAGTGTTCCACCAAGGCAACCATCACCTCCAAAACAATTAACATGGGAAGTTCAATGTGATCATTGTGGCAATTATGGCCATGATTCTAGCTCTGAAGAAGTTTATATTGAACAGCCAAATGAAGTCCAAGCTATACAAGTGTATGGGCAAAGACCTTAATTTGATCCCTTTTCAAATACTTACAATGCCGGCACAAGATTTCATCCTAATTTCTCTTATGGCAAACAAAACGTTCAAAATCCTATGCCGTGTGCCCAAGGGAGTCAACCGAGGCCATTTAATCAAAGTCAACAAAGGTCCTTTAACCAAGGTCCTCCAAAGATGCCCCCATATATGCCTCTTCATCAAAGGAGTAACTTCAATCAACAAGGTAGCAACTTCCATGTTCCCAACAATTACAACAATTACCAAAATCATCATGGTAATCATTTCAATCAAGGATACAATCAAGGGTTCCAAGGCAGTTTCCAAGGAAATCAAGGTTACAATGAACAACCATTTAATCAACCCTCTCAATCTTATGGCCAATCAAGCAATTTTCAATTTGGTCAAGGAGAAGTTCCATGGGATAACATCAATGATTTGCGAAGAGCCGTTGGGCAACTATGGAGTGAACATCAAGATACAAAGGCAAGGGTAAAGGTTTGGGAATCACAAGAAGCAACAAAAGCCTTAGCCGCCCCAATCCATCCACCCCATGGTTTGCCCGGACAACCCCAAAACCCAAGAGACCCTTCACACCAAGCAAATGCCGTCATTTGAGAGGTAGCAAGGAACTTGAGGACCCATACAAGAATTTGAACTTGAACACCAAAAGCACCCCATCCAATGTCAATCAATCAAGTGCACCACAAGCATCATCTCGCATTTCCCCCAAACAAAACTGGGGAATACAAGCGGAGTTTGATATCCTTCAAAATGCGGAGAATGAACAAAGAGAACAAAGAAAGAAGAAAGAGCAAATGGAAGTGGAAGAAGCAAAAAGAAAAGAGGCGGAGCGATTGGCCGAAAAAGAAGAAGAATCCAATGTTCCACCACCTCCCGCTTTTGTCCCACCATTGCCTTTTCCCGAACGTGCTAAGCCACATAAGGAGAATGCCCAATTTAGCCGTTTTGTGGATATTTTGAAAAAGGTGGAGGTAGCTTTACCCTTCACCGAGTTTTTGAAAGATGTCTTGACTAAAAAGAGAACAATAGAGGATAAAGAATGTGTCTCTCTCACGGCACAATGTAGTGTCATTCTTATGAATCAAATGCCAAAGAAACTAGAGGATTCCGGTAGCTTTTCCATCCCTTGTCGGGTTGGAAATGTTGTTGTTAATCAAGCTTTATGTGACCTAGGGGCTAGTGTTAGTTTATTACCCTATTCCATTGCTAAGAGGCTTAGTGTGGGGGAGATGAGACCTACTAGCATGTCGATTCAACTTGCGGATAGGTCCGTCAAGTACCCACTTGGGATACTTGAGGATGTACCCGTTCAAGTTGGCAAGTTTTTCATCCCCTCCGACTTTGTTGTCATGGATATGCCCGAAGACACTATTACCCCCATTATTTTAGGTCGACCTTTTATGGCTACCGGAAGTACTATAGTTGATGTCAAGAATGGAAAGTTGTCTTTTAACATAGGAAACGAATCGGTAGAGTTTTCCCTTTCTCAAGCTCTTAAACAACCAATGATTGAACAAATGCATTCCATTGAAGTTTGTAGACACCCTCATTTTGACTGCCAGGTGACTATGGTAGTTTCCAAAAAACACACGATGATGATCAGACGCTAACGTGTTTCTACACGCTCGGATATGGGCTCAAATCCATTAGTTGTTGGCTAAAGCACTTATGGAGTACAAATCTCACAAAACTGACCTCAAATCCAGGCCCAGCGGACCGTTCCGAGTCAAACAAGACTAATTTGGGCCAAAACCGACACCGGAAATAAAACCGACGTTTTAGCAATTGGGTCAATCCCGGTCAAAGTCGTTTCTGAAACACATAAAACAACCATCCAAACATCGAAAGTCCATTTCAATTACACAAACCCATCAGATGTCCAAGTCAAGGTCCAAGACAATGGACCCGCGCAACCCAGCTGAGCCACTCGATCGAGTGCTCAGCCCACTTACCTTAGTCTGGCCCGAGTGCTGGTGCAATGGGCCACTCGACCGAATCAGCTGGTTACTCGGTCGAGTAACCCTAACCGAGGTGTTTGGCCTTGCCTATATAAACATCCCATGCAACACACATTCAAGACACTTTTTCACAACCCTAATCAATCATCATTACAACCCTAATTTCAACCCTAATTCTACCCTAAGCAAACCCTAATCAATACCACACTTTGCAAACCCTAAACCTAGCTTTAGGAATCGAAACCCCCTAACCACCATAACTCATCCTACATACCTTGATTACTCCCGTGCAAGCCGCATCTAGACGAGTCCACACCGAGAACAAGAACATGTAGGTTAAGGGTGCCAAATCCCTTTTTCTCTCCCCTCTTCTCCTCCTTTCTCGCGTCATTATCGTCATAAGGGTCATTTTTTTATCGTCTTTATCGCATCATAATATCGTTAATATCGCTAGTATTAAAAGATACTAAAATACTTGTCGATTTGTGTCGAGTATGAGGGATGTCGGAATAAGGAAACCCGAATATACAAGTGTACAGCACACAGCGTTGCCGGTCGCTTATTCCGACACCCCAATTACTTAATTATTGAAACAAGCTAACCTAAATAATAATTCGTTATTTTTGTCTTCATCAATTTTCTATAAGATATTTTCAAATCGAGCATCTTTAAATAAGGGTCGAAACCCGTTGACGCGGATCCGACATCACGGAATCCCTAAGGATTTATTACGATGTCGGAGAAGCCGAGAGGATCTAGTCTTTTTATTCAAGTGTCAATCTTTAGGTTCGATACCAATTCCATAATTGGATGTCGAATCTAACGACTTAGTCAAATAATCAAACTAATCCGATTTCTCGTTGATGTTAATATGGACGTCATACAATTCGACAAGAATTAATACGACGCCGTAAACGCGGAGGGAATTCATATCGTCTTGGTTGATTCAAAAACGACTTATAACAATTAACTTTTATTTCACTCTAATATTCGATGTCGATTCAATAATCACACGTTGGATATGACGAGTATCGTACACACGAAATCGAGCACAAATTAATCAATATTTATGCCCGATTCGACAAAGTCATCAAATTATCAAAAATCAAAAGCAATTTCGAAGTTAACACAAAATTGCAAACGAACCTGGTTCGTACAGGTGCCACTCGACCGAGTGCCCAGGTCACTCGATCGAGTGACATCACAAAAACGAGACAGAACCCTCCCACGACAACCACTCGGTCGAGTTTCGCCATAACTCGATCGAGTGGCCGTGTACTCGACCGAGTCCCCTCGTAACTCTGCCGAGTATCGTCACGAAATCTGGGCAGACCCTTTTTCAGAGGTCACTCTGCCGAGTCCTTCAATGACTCGGTCGAGTGGCACCTTTATCACGTCAACCGTGAACCCTACACCGTTTTCTAGTCTCGTTATCCATTTTTTTATGACTTAGGTCAGCACGTGCCTAATCTATCACGTGAAACATCGTTCTCTCAAACCATGCATCATCATATTTACATCATATTACATCTTTGCGCAAACCGTTAACATCGTTATACCATTACTAACGCGTTTGTTGTTTCTCTTGTCAATTTTGGTTGTTTATTTTATTGTACTAAAATGAACCCACATGCTAAAAGACAACTTTGACGTTAAGATTTTAGTTGCATTATTTCGACATAGAAACCCTTTCAATTTCTCACATGCTTAGGGAAAACAATGTTTGCATAGCATTTTCCCGTTCAAGTAACGCGCGTATTGGAAAATCATTCGATATCTTAGTAGAGGCCGCCAATGTGCGGGCGGGGGTTGGGTGTCCTTCGTGGGCTTCCCAACACGTACCCTCACCCCTTGCTCAGAATCTCGGTTTCCGGATGCCCGAAACCGTTGGCGCACGAGAGTCATTCAATACACAATATCCGATAATGTCGGTATTGGTATCAAATGCAAAGGGACGAGCCCAATAAACTCTGACATCGGAAATGGGCCGTATTTTGTATACGGACCACTATGACATAGAGTGGGCTCGAATGGTTCCGAATAACCACAAAATTCGGTGGCAACTCCACTTCGATTTAAATTTCGATTCGATCCATTCTTATATGGAGATTCATTCACCTCCCCAAACCCGCGCGTGGCCGCGTCGGGGTGGACCTATGTCATTTCCACAATTTAGCGACTCCACTGGAGATTAACTGATGCGTGACTTACCATCGGCATCCTCAGGGTGAGACTCGAATAGAAATCGTTTGACTAGTACAATACGCGCTTTAGGTTTACGGTTCATGCGTAACCCATATTTTCCCGGACCGGTACTGGTGACCGACGTCCCACTATACCGTTGATGTACTCCAATATGGATATGTCAAAAGGTGTCCATAGTCAATTCGAGTGGGTTTCGCGGCATGTTCTAAGCTCAACTCGACTTAGAGAGACCGTCCCGATCAACGTCTAGACTATGTGCACTGGTATAGACCCTCTAGACCGACCGAGACTTAGTGTAAAGCATACATGGCGTCGTTATAATGTTTGCCTGACTACATGTTACTTGGTTTCCGTGTCGTTTTCAAAAAACCGTCAACTTTTCAAAAAATACATCTTTTTTCAAGATATTCGATTTCAAAACCCGGGACACATACCGAATTTAGGACTTATGATTTTACTCAAAATAGTCTATTTTCTAGCCGGTATGCTGCCCATTTCAAAACAGGAAATTTTCAAACCTTCAAAACCCGCGGCCTAATACTCTTTTCGTTTTTTTATTTTGAAAATTGGGCCCTCCACCGAGTTTTCTCGGACTTTTTCAAAAACAATCCATTTTCAAAACCTTCCTCTTCTTAGGACTTCCCGTATTTAGCAGTGTCGGGTCGTGTCTTGAGTCATCAAAGTCTTTAGCGTTGAAACTCCGTCGATCCTACATCGCGAGTTTCTTCCCCATCCTAGTCCGCCTTATTAGACTACGGCAAGGCCCACCTACGTAGGACATACTCCTACTAACGAGGGCCCGTCAACACAATCGAGTCCAAAGTCTGGGGATGTCTCATGTGGACCTTCTTTCGAACAGGACTAGGCCCACCTGCCGAATCCTAAAGAAGGCCCACTTTTCACAAGTCACCCGTCTAGGTGTCTTTTCCGAGTCATTTCTCTTTTTAGTCTTGTTCGGGATGTGCTTACTATTCTGGGATTCCGGCTAGTTTCTGATTACGCGGTGTTCTTACAGACAGGCCACCCGAAACCAGATATCAACGCAAAATGGACGCATTGAAGGTGTGGACATGACGTAGGTCCACCCCGACGCGGCCACGCGCAGGTTTGAGGAGGCGAATGAATCTCGATATGAGAATGGATCGAATTGAAATTTAAATCGAAGTTGGAGTCGCCACCGAACTTTGTGGGAGTTCGGGCCCGTTCGAACCCACTCTATGTCGTAGTAGGCCGTATACAAAAAACGGCCCATTTCCGATGTCAGAGTTTATTGGGTTCGTCCCTTAGCATTTGATACCGATACCGACTTGATCGGATATCATGTATTGAATGACTCTCGTTGGCAATGGTTTCGGACATCCGGAAACCGAGGTTCTGAGTAAGGGGTGAGGGTACGTGTTGGGAAGTTCACAAAGAACACCCAACCCCGCCCGCACATTAGCGGGCTCTACTAGGATATCGTTTGATTTTTGAATACGCGCGTTAGTTGAACGATGAATGATATGCAAACATTGTTTTCCAAAACATGTGAATAATTGAATGGGTTGCTAAGTTGTTAATGCATGAAAATTAACGTCAAAGTTGTATTTTAGCATGCGAGGTTCGTTTTAGTATAATAAAACAAATGATGAAAAGAAATTGCTAAAAAGATGAACAAACGTGTTAGTAACGGTTGAATAAATCGAAAAAATATGAATGCAATGAATAATATATCGAAATCTGAAATCTTGCTAAAAAGACGTTGTTTTGTCAAAAAAACGATGTTCGAAGAAAGATAATAAAGGAGAAGAGACGGGTCCCGTTTCAGTCTTCCACGCGACTCGCCCGGGATGCGCGCGACTCGCGCCCCGGCCTGTTTCGAGGTTGATTTTCTGAAAATCGATGTTTTTATTAAATCGCGTACAAATATCGCATAATTTGTACTCGATTCAATATTTCGATATTCGTTATATTCGATATTCGATTATGAAATCGATATCAAATATTCGGAATAATTTCGGAAAAGAAAAAAAAGTTGTAAGAAATCGTTTTGTAGAAAAAATGATGTTTAAGAAAAATTGAGAAAAGCGAAGAAAAGAGGGTCGTGGATCCAAGTTCTCGCGCGAGTCGCCTGGGAGGGGCGCGACTCGCGTGAGGGTTTGTCCCGGTTCGGGTTTTTCGAAAGTCGCTAATTTCGATAGATCGCATATAAATATGAATTAATTTATACTCGACCTACGCTCTCGATTTTCGTCGTATTCGATATTCGATTATGAAATCGATATCGAATATTCGGAATGATTTTTTTAAGAAAAAGTTTTATAAAGTTGTGTTGAAAAGAATTTTGAACGAAAAAACGTTAGTTCTCTCCGCGTTAGAATCGTTGTATTTTGTAAAAAAGTAACGATTTTTAGCATCAACGAGATTAATTTAATTCTTTTAATACGATATTCGATTAGAGAATCGGTATCATGTTTTTTAGAATATTCGTTATATGAAAATATTTTTTAGTAATATCGATATTAGAAATAAAAAGACACGACGAACAACCCATAATAAAAATCGACCGACGACGAAAATAAGAAAAAGACAAGAGAGGACAAGAAAGAGAGAAAAAGAGAAAAGAGAAGTCGGGTTTGATTACACCCTCAACCTACATGCTTTGTTTACTCGGATCGGGGCTCGTCGGAATGTGGCTAAGGCACGGGAGCGTCGAGGTAACGTAGGTGAGTCGATGGTGGTATGGGACATGCAAAAGGGTATCGGGTTTTAAGGGCCGGTTCCTTCGTCTGGCGTGATCTCGGTTTGTGTACTATCGGTTTCTCGATGCTAAGTGTGTGTCAGATCTTATGAATTGTGTATGGATGTTGGATGTCGGGAATTGTATGTGTAGATGTATGAACCGTGTGTGTATAATGTGTATGCAAAGGGTCCTATTTATAGGAGAAGGAGGTTGAGAGAGGTATCTTGCTTGGACAACAAGAAATACCGGTTTGGAAAGAAAACGTAAGAAGTCGAGAGGAACGAGAATTCTATTTTCTTGGCAAAGAAGCCACGAAATTGGCTGGAAAACAGGCTGCTCGGCCGAGTGTCCTACGCTCGGTCGAGTGTTTGATTCGGTGTTCGGATAGAATTCCTACTTGAGATCGAATTCTATCTTTAACGGAATTGTTTAATATTTGTGTAGCTGATTTTTTATGGAGTTTAAGTTTGAATTGGACACGTGAGGTGACATGGATGGCTCACGCGTTTCAAAAATATCTTTGACCGGGTTTTGACTCGGTCGCTAAAAGACGGTTTTGCCCCCGGTGTCGGATTCGACCCAAATTAGTCTTATTTGACTCGAAACGACCCACTGGGCCTGAATTTGAGGTCGGTTTTGTGAGATTTGTACTCCTTAAAAAGCTCAAGCTAAATATCCATGATTTCGAGCCCATTTCCGAGTACGTTAAAGCACGTTTGCGTCCGATCATCATCGGGTGTTTGTCGGAAACTGCTATAGACACCTGGAGGTCAAAATGTGGGTGTCTACAGAGCCCCCACTCTGACTAAGGCTTGGACAGGGCGAAAGTCAGAGTAGCTACCAGGCCAATCAAAGATTAAGACCTGGCAGACTTCCGATCGGGTCGCTTAAAGTCCATTAGACCTGCGTAAAGGGCTCGCCGGCCACAGACTAGAAATGTACCTGAGCTGATGATAACTCCGTGGGGAATTGAACTCGTCGTATAAGACTTAGGTGCGCCTATATATGAGCTCATCTTGTTAAATGCCGCTGGAGAGTTATGTAAATTGCACGGTACTGTTTGAGTCGTCCTGTACATATTTATGCAGAGTTGCAAAGTTTTGCATGTAACATTTGTAGGAAAATGACTCGCGCTGGGGAATAAAAATGATTTTTGCTGCATTTTGAAATCGAAGTCCTGAAGGCAACTCACGTGCTAGGAGATAGGTTTCCAAATTTGAAAGAGGTGGAAAAGAAATTTGCAGTTTAAATAGGCTGAAATTTGACCTTGTCGAAAAGTTTTTTTTTCAAATGGCAAAGTTTCGCAAATTTTGAAGTAAGAATTTGAAGAGAGGTCTACGGACAGACTCGACTCTGGACGCGACCGGACAAGTTGACAGACATGACTGGACTCTCGAGGGGTTGGACCGTGACTCGGTAGGGGGGTGGGCCACCTAACAAAACTCTTAAATTGCGCTATTTCGTAGCCTAGGCGAGTAGCAACACAGTCGTACATCGAAACGGGAAGGATGCGTTATAGGGGAATTGCAGTAGTCTGTAATGAGACTGTTTTTGCAGGACTTAGCAGTGGCAATGTTGTAGACTAGTGCTCTTTTGAATCCTTTTTGATTTTAGGGTACATTTCCAAAGTGGCATTGCCTCGAGTCCTGATAGATTCTTGTCCTCGAGTGAGCCGAGTACTAGGACACACTTTAGAAAGGTGGCTAGATTTTTGAAATTATTTGGATTATGTGAATGGATGGAGAACTTCTGCCTAGAAGAAGCCCCCAGAATGACAAAGCTAACTGTCGAGAACATGTCAGTGTCGTGACCGGAATGATGGAGCTTTTTGAATGTGTGTCAATGTAGGTGGTTGTGCCTCTGTTGAAAGGGTGCCTACGTATTCACATGTGGTGAAATCAAACCAAGCCGTAGTTCAGTGGATTATAGTGCCTAGTTTATTAGGGCTTTGTGTGTAACTAGCCATAGCGATGGTGTAGGCTAGGTGCATTCCCAGTGATGTCTTGATCAAAGGGCTAAAATGGTTGGGATATTGATCCTGTGACTGTGAGCGTTCTCCGGGATAGCCCCCAGAGGTGGTGTGCAATATTTGGGCATGCTCTATGCCGACCGCAAGTTGTGTTCCCGTGTTCGGAGTTGGTAACTGGTTTGAATGAGAAGAATTGGGATGGGATTTTAACGAGTTCTGCTCTCGGGGATTTTAACGAGTTCTGTTCTCGGGGATTTGATGAGTATTGCTCTCAGGGATTTTAACGAGTTCTGCTCTCGGGGATTTTAACAAGTTTTGCTCTCGGGGATTTGAAGAGTTTTGCTCTCGGGGATTTTAACGAGTTTTGCTCTCAGGGATTTTAACGAGTTTTGCTCTCGGGGATTTTAACAAGTTTTACTCTCGGAGGATTTGACGAATTTTGCTCTCGGGGGATTTAACGAGTTTTGCTCTCAAGGGATTTGACGAGTTTTGCTCTCGGGGGGATTTGACGAGTTTTTCTCTCGGGGGATTTGACGAGTTTTGCTCTCGAGGATTTGACGAGTTTTGCTCTCGGGTTTGCGTATGGTGATTGTGAATTCTGTTATGTAAAGGGGAAGTCGAGTAAAATGCCTCGAACTTTGATCAGGATAGGTTTTGATAATGCGAGATTTGATTTGCATGTCTGGCCCTAATGGTTAGGGGTATCCTATGGAGCTTGAATCCTCAAAATTCCGGGCTGTCTCTAGCCTGGGTCTCGGGAAGGTCTTGAGGGTCGTAATGTGGGATGGCTAAATGTGGTGTTAGCTGACCAGCTTGATTGTCTCTCCCTTATTTGATGGTATGAATTTTGACCGTACCCTGGTCATGGGGCTTTCACTTGAATTGACCGTTGATCATGGTCATGGGTTTTTGGGGGTTCTTTTTTTTTATCATGGCCAGCTCTTTTGTTTGGGGCCTTTTGCTTTTTCTTGGACTTTTGATTTTTTTCGTCCAGTTTTTTTGTCATGGCCAGCTCTTTTGTTTTGGCCGTTTGCTTTTTTTTTTTTGGTCAGACTAACACCTAGGGTAGGGATTGGTCAGTCTTATTAGATGGGTGTTTATTGTGGGAAATGGGCTTGCCTCCCGTCTTTAACCCAAACTAGGAGATTACCTAGATTTGTCATAGGATTCGATACCGCTCCAGCTAAGGGTAGTTATGTGGCTTTCTATACCAGACATGGAACAGGTAAAGGAAAACACGGGTCTCATTTCCTGCAGTCATTATAGATGTGCCTATAATAGTCACGTGCGTGTGCTCACAGTGAATGACGGTGTTCATCATGTTCTCGGAAACACATAAGGAAAGTATATATGAGAAATAGAAAAGCTGATTTTATTGAATTTTGAAAAAGAGGACAGAATACAACTGACTCTGACTCTGACTTTGAAGTTGAAATAAATAGTATATCCTAGACTCGGACCTAGACTTGGACTTAAATCAAATCTGGACTCTTGGATGCATAAGAGGTAGATTGAATGCTTTGGTCATCGGGACCTGTATAGTCCATGAGGGGCTTTGCAAGTGACAATGTTTCCAAAACGGGAGTCTTCCTGGCATCGAGGAAGTCTTGAATGAGGTGTTTCAGCTTCCAGCATTGTTCTGTATCGTGTCCCCTCACGCTGTGGAATTCGCAGTAATGCTCGGCGTTCCATGCTTCGGAGCGTTTTTCCAAAGGTGGGTCGGCTGTTGGGCCTATAGCTAGTATTAGGCCCTTCGGAACCAACCTCTGGAAAGCGACGGTGTAGGACATATCCAAGTGGGTAAATGTCCTTTCCTTTGACTGGTTCTTGATTTTTGGAGAGGTGACTTGAGGGTTACCTCTCTCGGTCTTGCCATCTTGAGGGTATCAGACAGTTTCCTAAGAGTGTTCACCTTTCAAATGGCTCTGTTGGGCGATTGGCTGCCTTACCCGCTCTAGTTGTGCTAGACGGGATCGGGTTCTTACAAGATCCTCTTCGATGATGGTTACCCTGGAACTTAGGTTATCTAGGGCGATATTGATTTTCGAGAAGATATTGTTAATGGAGCAAGACAGCATAAGCATACTCCCTTGGATATCCCCTTTCTCGACGATGCGAGATTTTTTGTGGTTTGGTAGTGTCTCGTTCATAGGGTCTCTGATCGGAACAAACGACAGGTGTTAGAACTCACCTAAGCTCGGTTTTGTGCAAATGCAAGATAGAGAGTCAAACTAGGTACGGCCCGGGGGCGGGAATGACTAAGATTCTACGACCGGGCAACTTAAACGTTAATCCAGACAAAGTAACGACTGTGACCTAGACTCGACCACGAGACTCGAGCTGTACAAGGATAAGTCCGAAAATGGGGCGACCGTATTTGACCGTGCCGCGTGCTTGGACCAACCGTGGTGACCTAACCTTAGGTGACCCGAGTATTCATAACGTGGGTACGACTCGAAGAAGGCATCATAAGGTCGCCGGTGTAGGATGAACGTAGGGTAATCTCTAGGGTAACCGTGGTTGACTGCTCGGGTGGAGAACAGCCCCTTGAGTAAGGCTAGAGACTCAGATGGTGTGACATCTAAATGACTCGAAAGTGGGATACGTGAGACAACACGTGCAAGACATGACCCTTAGAGCAACTGTGATTGATCGCTCTGCTGAAGGGTAGCCCCTCGAGTGGGGAAAAGCCTGAAAAGGAAAATGACTCGGAAAGGACACCTAGACGGGTGACTCGTGAAAGGTGGGTCTCCTTTCGGATCCAGCTGTGTGGGCTGGGCCCTGTTTGAAAGGAGGTTTATGTGAGACATTCCCCAGACTTTGGACTCGATAATTGTGTAGACGGGCCAACCTTCGTAGGTGTATGTCCTACGTAGGTGGGCTTCTGGGATAGGGAGGAAACTCGTGATACAAGATCGACGGAGTTTCGACGGTAAAGACTTTGACGACTTATGACACGACACGATACTGCTAAATACGGGAAGTCCTAAGAAGAGGAAGGTTTTGAAAAAGGGGTTTTTTTTTTGAAAAATCCGAGAAGTCTCGGTGGATGGCCCAATTTTTTCGAAAAAAAGGAAAAGTGCATCGGGCCACAATTTTGATAGTTCGAAAAAAAAATATCGAGTTTTGAAATGGGCAGAATACCGGCTGGAAAATAGGCTACTTTGAGTCAAATCGTAAATCCTAATTTCGGTAGCATTCCGGGGTTTTGAAAAGTTGAATATTTGGAATTTTGAAATTTGAGTATCGAAATGAATTTCCGACAATTTGTTAATTGAAGATGAGATCCCGAAGATTTGAAAATCGAAAACGGCATCTCGAAGATTTGAAAATTGAAACTGGTATCTCGAAAATTGTGAAAATTGAAAACTGGCATCTCGAAAATTTTAAAATCGAAATTGAATCTTGAAAATTCGAAAATCGAATGGTGGATCGGAAATTCGAATTTTGAAATGGGCAGCATTCCGGCTAGAAAATAAGCGTGTTTTGAGTCAAATTTTAAGTCTAAATTTCGGCAGCTTTCCGATTTTTTAAAATTTGAATATATTCGAAAAGATGCATTTTTGGAATTTCGTAATTTTGAATATCGAAGATGAATTTCCGAAAATTTGAAAATCGAAAACAGGATCCCAACTTTTAAAATTGGCGAAAATGTTATCGGTCTTGAATTTTTTTTTAAAAGTCAGAATTTTTGAATTTTTGAAAGCCCGAAGAGAAATTCGGGGGATGGCCCGGTTTTTTTCGGAAGAAAAAAAAACGGAAATCGAACCGGGCGACGGTTTTGCAAGTTCAAAAATAGTTTCGAGTTTTAAATTGGGCATAATACCGGTTAGAAAAAGGGCTATTTTGAGTAAAATCGTAAATCGTAAATTCGGTATTTGACACGGGTTTTGAAATTGGATATTTTGAAAAGGATGCAAACTTTTTGAAAATGACGGTTTTTGAAAAAGATGTTGATCAAGTAGCACGTATTCATGGAAACAGTATAATGACACCATGTATGCTCTTAAGCTAAGTCTCGGTCAGTCTATAAGGGTCTATACCAATGTACATAGCCTATTCGAGAATCGGGGCGAACTTCCTAAGTCGAATTGAACTTAGAACATGCCGTAAAACCCATACGAATCTGCTATGCACATCTTTTGACATATCCAATTTGGACTACATCAATGGTATAGTGGGACGTCAGTCACCAGTACCGGCCCGGGAAAAATGGGGTTATGCATGAACCGTAAAACTAAAACGCGTATTATACTAGTCAAACGATTTCTATTCGAGTCTCACCTTGAGGATGCCGATGGTAAGTCACGCATCAGTTAATCCCTAGCAGAGTCGCCAAATTGTGGACATGACGTAGGTCCACCCCGACGCGGCCACGCGCAGGTTTGGGGAGGCGAATGAATCTCCGTATGAGAATGGATCGAATTGAAATTTAAATCGTAGTTGGAGTCGCCACCGAACTTTGTGGGAGTTCAGGCCCGTTCGAACCCACTTTATGTCGTAGTGGGCCGTATACAAAATACGGCCCATTTTCGATGTCAGAGTTTATTGGGTTCGTCCCTTAGCATTTGATACCGATATCGACTTGATCGGATATCATGTATTGAATGACTCTCGTTGCCAATGGTTTCGGACATCCGGAAACCGAGGTTCTGAGTAACGGGTGAGGGTACGTGTTGGGAAGTTCACAAAGAACACCCAACCCCGCCCGCACATTAGCGGCCTCTATTAGGATATCGTTTGATTTTTGAATACGCGCGTTAGTTGAACGATGAATGATATGCAAACATTGTTTTCCTAAACATGTGAATAATTGAATGGGTTGCTAAGTCGTTTAATGCATAAAAATTAACGTCAAAGTTGAATTTTAGCATGCGTGGATCGTTTTAGTATAATAAAACAAATGATGAAAAGAAATTGCTAAAAAGATGAACAAACGTCTTAGTAACGGTTGAATAAATCGAAAAAATATGAATGCAATGAATAATATATCGAAATCTGAAATCTTGCTAAAAAGACGCTGTTTTGTCAAAAACCGATGTTTGAAGAAAGATAATAAAGGAGAAAAGACGGGTCGCATTTCAGCCTTCCACGCGACTCGCCCGGGGTGCGCGCGACTCGCGCCCCGGCCTGTTTCGAGGTTGATTTTCTGAAAATCGATGTTTTTATTAAATCGCGTACAAATATCGCATAATTTGTACTCGATTCAATATTTTCGATATTCGTTATATTCGATATTCGATTATGAAATCGATATCAAATATTCGGAATTATTTCGGAAAAGAAAAAAAAGTTTTAAGAAATCGTTTTGTAGAAAAAATTATGTTTAAGAAAAATTGAGAAAAGCGAAGAAAAGAGGGCCGTGGACGCAGGTTCTCGCGCGAGTCGCCTGGGAGGGGCGCGACTCGCGTGAGGGTCTGTCCCGGTTCGGGTTTTTCGAAAGCCGCTAATTTCGATAGATCGCGTATAAATATGAATTAATTTATACTCGACCTACGCTCTCGATATTCGTCGTATTCGATATTCGATTATGAAATCGATATCGAATATTCGGAATGATTTTTTTTAGAAAAAGTTTTATAAAGTTGTGTTGAAAAGAATCTGAACAAAAAAATGTTAGTTCTGTCCGCGTTAGAATCGTTGTATTTTGTAAAAAAGTAACGATTTTTAGCATCAACGAGATTAATTTAATTCTTTTAATACGATATTCGATTAGAGAATCGGTATCATATTTTTAAGAATATTCGTTATATGAAAATAGTTTTTTAGTAATATCGATATTAGAAATAAAAAGACACGACGAACAATCCATAATAAAAATCGACCGACGACGAAAAGAAGAAAAAGACAAGAGAGGACGAGAAAGAGAGAAAGAGAGAAAGAGAGAAAAGAGAAGTCGGGTTTGATTACACCCTCAACTTACATGCTTTGTTTACTCGGATCGGGGCTTGTCGGAATGTGGCTAAGGCACGGGAGCGTCGAGGTAACGTAGGTGAGTTGATGGTGGTATGGGACGTGTAAAAGGGTATCGGGTTTTAAGGGCCGGTTCCTTCGTCTGGCGTGATCTCGGTTTGTGTACTATCGGTTTCTCGATGCTAAGTGTGTGTCAGATCTTATGAATTGTGTATGGATGTTGGATGTCGAGAATTGTATGTGTAGATGTATGAACCGTGTGTGTATAATGTGGAAGCAAAGTGTCCTATTTATAGGAGAAGAAGGTTGAGAGAGGTATCTTGCTTGGACAACAAGAAATACCGGTTTGGATAGGAAACGTAAGAAGTCGAGAGGAACGAGAATTCTCTTTTCTTGGCAAAGAAGCCACGAAATTGGCTGAAAAACAGGCTGCTCGGCCGAGTGTCCTACGCTCGGTCGAGTGTTTGATTCGGTGTTCGGATAGAATTCCTACTTGAGATCGAATTCTACCTTTAACGGAATTGTTTAATATTTTTGTAGCTGATTTTTTATGGAGTTTAAGTTTGAATTGGTCACGTGAGGTGACACGGCTGACTCACACATTTCAAAAATATCTTTGACCGGGTTTTGACTCGGTCGCTAAAAGACGGTTTTGCCCCCGGTGTCGGATTCGACCCAAATTAGTCTTATTTGACTCGAAACGACCCACTGGGCCTGAATTTGAGGTCGGTTTTGTGAGATTTGTACTCCTTAAAAAGCCCAAGCTAAATATCCATGATTTCGAGCCCATTTCCGAGTACGTTAAAGCACGTTTGCGTCCGATCATCATCGGGTGTTTGTCGGAAACTGCTATAGATACCTGGCGGTCAAAATGTGGGTGTCTACAGAAGGATGCCCTAGAGAAGATCGAAGCCAAATTGACTGCCATCCAGAAGGATCAAACGGCACTCGCCACCCGTGTGGGAGCAATGGAGAAGGGAACTCCTCCTCCTGGATCCAAGCCCACTTTGGCCCATAGCTGAACTAGTCAGCACTGTTCGCAGGCTCGAAGAACATGTTCACCTGTCAACGAACAACTCGATCCACACTGAAATTGCTCGTTCCTATTCGTCTTTGAATGACGAGCTACCCGCTAACCTCAACCTTACGGGAATTCCAATGTTTGAAGGTACTGAAGACCCGGTCCACCACATCCGGGCATTCAAAGATTTCATGGCGGTAAAGGGGGTGAAGTCCACCATGTTTACTCACTTATTCCCTTCCTCCCTGGAGAAGCATCCTAAGGCCTGGTACTACAGGCTCGATTCCAAGAAATACAAAATTTGGGATGACGTGACAACTGAATTTGCTCGGAATTATGCTAATAATACCGAGATCCAGACTACAATGCGTACTCTGGAAGTGATGGCCCAAGAGCCCAAAGAAGGGTTCACCAAATATCTACAGAGATGGCGGGCCGAGAGCGTTAAGCTGTTCGATAAGCCCAGCGAGAAAGTACTAGTGGAGGCGTTTGTCAAAAACCTCCTCCCTTCCTACCGGGTCCATCTCCGGTATGCTGTTATCCCTAATTTTGCTACCCTTACTGAAATGGGTACAAGGATCGAGGATGACCTACGGTTAGAGAGCCTGACTAAGGCCTCTACCAAGCGCTATCAAGGGGCAAGCTCATCCACGAGCAAGCCCACACCTGCAGCTGCAACTCGCAGCATCTTCGATGAGGTAAATCTGCTTGACATCTCATCCAAAAAGAATACACCAAATCGGGTATTCACAGATATAGGGACTACCTATACTTATGCTTACAGAGGCTATCTTCAAAGGGCGTGATCCAACCGATAGGCCCAACTCCCGAACCTCCAGTAGAGAAGAGGCCCAAAAGTTATAACGCCCAAGCCTACTGCCAGTATCATCAGGGTTACGGACATGATACTGAAAAATGTTGGAGACTGAAGCATCTGATCCGGGATCTGATCGAGAGCGGGAAGATCCCGTTGCCCGGAGACAAACCGAGCAACAAACAAAACCCGTTCAGTGCCCATGCAATATTCACCGGTGAGGTAATCGACTGCTCACCCCTTATCTCCCCTCATGTCCCACAAATCAATGGGATATGGTTCGATGACGAGGATGACATGTACCTAGCCAAAGGGGAAGCTATCCCCATCACACTTGAAGAGGTCCGAAAGCCTAAGTCCAAAGCCTTAGCCACCAACCACCTCGCCGCAGCTGGGCGTCCTATTCCTACATCCGTCACTGAACCTGCCAGGACGGAACCTACCCTTGAAGAACCAAGCAACGACACCGCCTTGGTCCAACAATTGAAGAGGGTTCGAGCTGACTTAACCATATGGCAACTTCTGGTCAGCTCGCAGGCTCATCGGAAAGCACTGACTAAGGCTCTCGATGAAATCAAGGTCGACTCATGGGTTTACCCCACTGAAATGGTAGCCACTATCATGCCCTATCTCAAGGGCAAGTCCAAGAATGAAGGCCCGCTCATAACCTTCTCTGAGTCCGACTTACCACCATTTGGGCCCAATCATAGTCTGGCCCTGTACATCACGGTCATCTGCCGAGGTAAATACCTCCCAATTACCCTTATTGACGATGGGTCTGTTGAAAATGTCCTACCTCTAAGGACCGCAAAGGCCCTCGGCATCACCGATGCCGACTATCTCCCGACGGCACAAACTATTCAGGCTTTCGACGGAAGCCAAAAGCCAGTAGCCGGGGCCGTTAAGCTGACAATAATAACGGGCCCAATCGAAAAAGAACTAGATTTCCAGGCGATTGATATCACCTCATCCTTCAACTTGCTACTCGGATGGCCTTGGATCCACGCGCTCAAATCCGTGTCCTCTACCTTACACAGGAAGGTCAAGATGCCACTCCGGGACGGTGTCGTCACATTAGAAGCCACCTCTATCACCGTAGAAAGCTGTAATGCTACGGGTCGGGCCGACCCACGAGGATTTGATTTCGTGGGCATGATTGAAGAAGAATATCTCTTCAGGCTGTACTTCACAACTAGCATCGACACGATGCTACCAAACTTGGGCTATCTACCGGGAGCTACCTCGAGGCCGAATCTTCCAGCTGGGAAGATTATCGAGGTCCTAAACGACGGCGAATCACAGTTCGGGCTGGGGTATGCCACAACCCCGGAAAATGTGGTCCGGGCCAGTATCCACAAGGCCATCAACATCGTCAAGGGTACTTACATAGGCCCTTATAGCCCGAAGTTAACTGACTACTTCGTCACTCCAGTTTTCGGAGCTATTCAAGTGAGCCTCTACCAACCCACCATCAAATATCCCGAGACCAAAATGGCTCGGGAATGCAATTTTATCCCTGATGATATATTAACCCTTGTTCAAGCTGTGTCCAAGGAAGGGGAGAACAACTCCGAGCCCGTGCTGGGGCTGCTATTCGGAGAGGACAAGGCCGTCCCCGCTCCAAAGGACGATTTGGTCAACCTGATCCTCCGCAGCAGTCGGTTTGACCCAACAAAGCTGATCACCAAAGTTGGTGCAAATACAGGAAAAAGGGCCTGGAGGAAGACCATCAAGTGGACTGATGGCCAAGGACGGACCTACAAGCTAACCACCGGCGAGGGAGACATGCCGGTTACCGAGTCTGAGTCAGAGTCGGAGTCTGAGTCCGAGTCTAGTGGGTCTGGTGCTAGAGTCGAATCTGTAACCCCTTTTCCCTTAGCCACTTCAACGAGGTCTCGGGGCCTGTCCCAAGACCTCTCCCTCTCCCGCCACTGACCAACAATTAGATGGCCGCTCTTTTCGAGCTTTTCACAAAATTTACCATTATTAATAATAACGAAAACTGTTCTGCTTACGACTTGTCTTATTTCCAAAACTTTCCCAATTTCAAAATTTTTATATGCAATGACATTGAGAAACCCGACGAACGAGTACCTCTACCTCCGAATCTGATCGAGCAGCTCGAACAAAGGGAGTCTCGAGATCCGGTAATCAAAGAAACCGAGTCCATCAATGCGGGAACCACTTTAGAGTCCCAGATGCTTAAGTTGGGCCTACCTTTAGTTCCAGAGGAGAGAAAACAATTCGCAGACCTCCTCCAAGAATTCAAAGACGTCTTCGCATGGTCCTACAAGGAGATGCCGAGTATAGATCGGGAAATAGCTGAACACCGAATACCCATCAAAGATGGGTGCAAACCGGTAAAGCAGAAACTCCGAAGAGTGAGGCCCGAATGGTCCCTCAAAGTCAAAGAAGAAGTCGACAAGCAATTCAAAGCGGGCTTTATAATAGTGTCTGAATATCCAGACTGGGTCGCAAACATCGTGCCGGTACGACAATGTGCGGGTATGTGTTCACTTTCGGGGCCTTAACAAGGCCAGCCCAAAAGACGATTTTCCGTTACCACACATCGACATACTGGTGGATAACACGGCCGATCATGCCCTTCTATCATTCATGGATGGGTATGCCGGATACAATCAGATTAAAATGGCAGAGGAAGATATGAGTAAGACCACCTTCATTACACCTTGGGGTACTTACTGCTACACTGTTATGCAATTTGGGCTCATCAATGTCGGGGCCTCTTATCAACGAACCGCCACCACCCTATTACATGACATGATGCATAAGGAAGTGGAGGTTTATGTGGACGATATGATTGTCAAGTCCAAAGATCGAAGCGGGCACATCACAGCCCTAAGAAAATTCTTTACCCGACTACGCAAATACAACATGAGGTTAAACCCTCAAAAGTGTAGCTTCGGGGTAACATCGGGCAAATTACTGGGCCATATCGTTAGCCAACGCGACATCGAGGTCGACCCAGCTAAAATCAAAGCCATCACCGAGATGCAACCACCCAAGACCGAAAAAGAAATAAGGGGGTTTCTCGGGAAATTCCAATATATCAGCCGGTTCATTTCAAAGTTAACCATGGTATGTGAGCCCATTTTCAAAAAACTGAAAATAGGAGAACGGGTACGGTGGGACGATAAATGTCAAACGGCGTTTGACAAAATCAAGGAGATACTGTCTGCTCCGCCGGTATTAAGGCCACCGCAACCCAGTTTGCCTTTGTCGTTATACCTAACAACGACCGAGACAGCCATGGGGGCTATGCTGGCCCAGACACTTGATTCAGAAGAGTGGGCTATTTACTACATCAGTGAAAAGTTCTTAGAGTACGAATGCAAGTACACAATTCTCGAGAAAACGTGCCTAGCTTTGGTTTGGGCCACTAAAAAGCTCCGACACTACATGCTTAGTCACGAGGTACATGTGTTATCCAAAATGGATCCTATCAAGTACCTGTTCGAGAAGCCCATCCTCAATGGCAGGATGTCCAGATGGACATTAATGTTATCCGAGTTTGACCTCAAATTTATACCATTAAAAGTCATCAAGGGCCGAGTAGTAGCTGAGTTCCTCGCCGATAGCCCAATATCTGAAGAGGGCCACACCGAAACTTGGGCCTTTCCCGATGAAGACATATTCCATACCGATACCGAAACACGGGATTTGTATTTTGACGGAGCATCCAACTTCCGAGGATTTGGGGTCGGGATTCTGTTAATCTCACCACGAGGGGAACACACCCCATTATCCATCAAATTGGACTTTGACGTGACCAACAATGCAGCCGAGTACGAAGCATGCATTCATGTGTTGCAAGCCGCCGCTGATTAAGGGGTAACAAACCTCCGGGTCCACGGCGACTCATCACTGGTCATCAATCAAGCACTCCAAAAATGGAAAACTCGGAACGCCAATCTCGTGACTTACCAAGCACGAGTAAGGGTTCTAGAGAAACAATTCCAGAAAGTGGAATATATTTATCTGCCTCGAGAAGAAAATCAGTTTGCAGATGCACTTTCCAAATTAGCATCCCTGCTAAATATCCCGGAGCACCTAACCAGCATGCCAATCTGCGTCGAAAGGCGGTCCGAGCAGGCATATGTACATGCCATCCAGAACATCTAGCTAACCGACCTAGAACCTTGGTATATATCAGGCAGTCCTAACCTACTTGGCAACGGGAGAGTATCCCCCGGGAACTGAAAACCGGGCCAAGAATGCCCTGCGAAGGTTGGCAACCCAATTTGTTCGCACGGACGACGGGCAATTATACAAAAAGACGGCACAGAGGGCTCTCCTCGTATGCATCGACAAAATACAGGCCGAAAAGGTTATGGTCGAGGTACACGACGGTTAAAACGGCCGGCATATGAACGCCCATATGCTAGCCCAAAAAATCATGAGGCTCGGGTATTATTGGAATATCATGGAAACAGACTGTCAATTATACGTCAAACACTGCCATAATTGTCAGATCTTTGCCAACGTACAGCATATGCCATCTTCCCTATTATATACCATGACATCACCATGGCAATTTTCGACATGGGGCATTGATATAATTGGAAAGGTGCACCCTTCCGGGACGGGAGGTCATTGCTTCATTTTGGTGGCCATCGGCTACTTCACCAAGTGGGTTGAAACCGAGTCATACCGTGTCTTGAACGCCAAGCACGTGGCCAAATTTATCCAGAATAAGATCATATGACAATACGGGATCCCACATGAGTTCATCAGTGACCACGAGACCCACTTCCAGGCTGAAACTGTTGCATTGCTAGCAAAATACAAAATTCGAAGGCATACATCTTCTCCCTACCGTCCCCAAACAAATGGAGCGGTAGAAGCGGCCAACAAAACAATTGCCACCATACTTAAGAAGATGGCCGAGAATTTCCGGGATCGGCCCGACAAAATACCCTTTGCCCTATGGGGATACCGAACCTCAATTCGCACCGCAACCGGAGCAACTCCATATTATTTGACATATGGAACTGAAGCAGTCCAACCGGTTGAGCTAGAAGTGCCATCCCTTAGAATCTTACTTGAAAGCCAAGTACCCGAAGCAGATTGGGTCCAAGCCCGATACGATTCGCTAGTTTTTTTAGACGAACAGCGGTCCCGGGCCCTTAACAATATCCAAATATATCAAAAGAGGATCCAACGGGCTTTTAACAAACGGGCTAGGCCCAGAAACATCAAAGAAGGGGATTTAGTATTAAAATCGGTTCGTGCCTTACTACCAGTTGACCCAAGAGGGAAATTCAAACCCAATTGGGCTGGGCCATACTTAGTCAAGAAGGTCCTATCAGGAGGAGCGGTGATGCTGACAGACTTGGACGGGAACGAATTTGTCAACCCAACCAACTTGGACCAGCTGAAACGCTACTACCCTTAAACCCCATCTCAATGTCATTTGCAAAAATAAATTTTCAAAATTTATAGACAGTCAATAAGTTAGAATTAATTATTCTACTGTCGCACATCTCGAACTAATAATCTTGATGTATTTCAAAAATTGCAAAAAATCAAATCAATTTTGAACTACGTTCGGTTTGATTCCGATAATTGTGGATACGTAGGCAACCCCTCAAAAGGGTACACCCAATGCAATAAACTAAAAGACAGGAACGGTATTAACTAATACGTCTTTATTAAAAAACCAACAAACTCGGGAATTACAAAAAAAAAAAACGCCAAAACGGCATACACACAAAAAATCACACCAAATAATAATAATAATAATACTCAAATAATAAGAATAAAGGAGACTAATATCCCGACATCTTGCCCTTTCCTTTGTCCTTTGGGTCACGCGGAGCCCGAGGTCGCCGGGGCGGGAACGAGCGTTCCCAAATAACGTGGGGAACCTCCTTAGCTCGAACCCGTTACTTTGACAACGGGTCTTCTGCCATAGCCTTTGGCCCAAGTCGGGCCCGTACGTGCTCGGGTAGCCTATCCCGTGGGCCAAGTCGGTCCTGCACGGCTAGTTTTGGGCCCAGTCTCCTCTCCAAGTCAGTCTGGGGGCTCACCTTCCCCAAAGCACCTTTAGCACCAGACCCTTCAGCTTGAGTCTTGGTCTTCTTCTTTTGACCTGACATTAATCGGACCATAGTAGCCGGGGTGTCACCTTCATCAAAGAATCCCCTGTTATCCTTAGCTTGCTCCCTGCGCAGCAAATCGAAAGCTTCATCGACCTTCAGAGCAGCTCGGGCTTTGGCATCACCCGCTTTAGTCCACTTTACATATGAATCTGAAACGCAGGTCGAATGGCGAGATTTTGGAACAGGCCAAGTATGCCGTGTGTACCACCTTTGCATCCAGGTATCACACATCACATCAGTCAGTTGGGTTAGGTCACTCACAACTGCTTCAACTTCGAGGATTCGCTGGGTCCATCCATACTGCCTTAGTATGCGATCCGGGTAAATGTGAACCATCTGCCTGAAAGATAGGATTACCTGTTAGCGGGCTCTGTCCCTCGGGTCCAAGCCAATCCAAAGGTAGATGGGCCACCACGGCACTATCCATCGAATTAACGGGCCACTATGAAAAGACAACACCTCGTCCCAATACTTCTGAGTAATCTGACGAGAGAAGTCAATGGCCCGCCTCCTCGTCATCACCTGGTTATGACGGTAATTGCTCGCATCAAGAAGAGGATCTATCACTGATAGCCTCTCGTAAAACCAGATCTGAAAAAGAAACAAAAACTTGAGTTTCCAAGACGAAATAGGCATCCGCCTAAGAGCACTCGATCGAGTGCCAGGGTTACTCGATCGAGTGGTACCTCTGAGAGCAGATCAGGAAGTTTTTACGAAGGCACTCGATTGAGTGCCAGGGTGACTCGATCGAGTGCCCACTGCAGCAGGAAAATCGAAAAAAATTCAAAAATCGAGGAGTTTGAAAATAATAAAAATCTGACATACTTACAGCAAAAGGGTGCTCCCGGTGATACGAACTGAAGAATCCCTCTTGCGATTATCCAATCCTTGGATGATTTCACTCGTGATCAGCCAAGCCGGACTGTGTTCAGTCTCCATCAAATCCACCACAGTCAAAAGACGGATGTTTCCCATACATGATAATAAATCCATGCGACCTTCAAAAGCGTAAACATGGAGCATATAGAAAGAGAAAGCCCTACGGCTATGAATCGATCTAACCCTAACATCATGCGGGTTCATAAACTTCTCAGCCAGATCAATCAAGGAAACTGTATTGTCGTCTCTGGCCATTCGGGACACCTCGTTGTGAGAAAGCCCTAGAAATTCTCGAAGCTTCCTCCTTGGGTCATAGATCGAGTACGGGACGGCGGGATGAAGTATTGGATTCCATCCTCACACAGCAGCGATCTCCTCAGGTAAGGGGCAGACTTCGCCCCAGGGAAAAGCAAAGACATGATATATGTCATCCCAATAAGACAAACATGCATCCAGAAAGTGGCGATCAACTTGCATCTGACGGAATGTATACAGTTGACTAATACCCGTCTGATTCAAAGCCACTCTATCCCCGTCCCTAAAACGTCGGGACCATTCCTGCAGCATTACAGTCAATCTGTCGATTCCCATGACTATTTTCTTGAGAGGAATAAGAAGACTTTCTTTTGAGTAGGAAGAATTGTGGAAGAGTTTATGAGAAAATCAAGGGCAAGGGAGGGTATTTATAGTATTGATTCCATAGCCCTCTTTCCATATCACATCAGTTAGCTAATTACAAAAGGAATCAACCCACAAGCCTAGTCCCGATACTAGCACGAAAATATTCATCCAGAACTTTCCTAATTTCTTTAGGAGTAAAAAAATCTCAAATTTCCAAATTTCAAAATTTCAAAATTTCTAAAATTTTCAAAGCTTTCTAAAAATTCAAAAATCATTTTCCCCAGCGCGAGTCATTTTACTACCTACGTGTTGCATGCAAATTTTATGTGACTTATACAGGTACGACTGAAACAGGGATAGGCAACCCACTATATCTCCCCAGCGGAAGGCCCTAGGTGGCATTTTCCCTGGAATAACACGGGATGAGCCTACATACAGGCGCACTCAGGACTTATGCGACAAGTCCAATTCCCCACGGAGCTATCGTCAGGTATGACTTCTAGCTTATGGCTGGCGAGCCCTTCACGCGAGTCTAATGGACTATAAACGACCCGACCGGAAGTCCGCCAGGTTTCAATCCTCGATTGGCCTGGGGGCTACTCTGACTTTCGCCTTGTCCAAGCCTCTGTCAGAGTGGGGGCTCTGTAGACACCCGCACTTTGACTGCCAGGTGTCTATGGTAGTTTCCAAAAAACACCCGATGATGATCGAACGCTAACGTGTTTCTACGCGCTCGGATATGGGCTCAAATCCATTAGTTGTTGGCTAAAGTACTTATGGATTACAAATCTCACAAAACTGACCTCAAATCCAGGCCCAGCGGACTGTTTCGAGTCAAACAAGACTAATTTGGGCCAAAACCGACACCCGAAATAAAACCGACTTTTTAGCAATTGGGTCAACCCCCGTCAAAGTCGTTTCCGAAACTCATAAAACAACCATCCAAACATCGAAAGTCCATTTCAATTACACAAACCCATCAGATGTTCAAGTCAATGTCCAAGACAATGGACCCGCGCAACCCAGCTGAGCCACTCGATCGAGTGCTCAGCCCACTTGATCGAGTGGGCCCTTAGTCTGGCCCGACTGCAGGTGCAATGGGCCACTCGACCGAGTCAGCTGGTTACTCGGTCGAGTAACCCTAACCGAGGTGTTTGGACTTGCCTATATAAACACCCCATGCAACACACATTAAAGACACTTTTTCACAACCCTAATCAATCATCATTTGAAACACCCCACATTGATTGAAGATGTCCTATTTATGAGCTTTGCTTAAAGGGATTTGAAGTACTACTCATATCAACAAAGTGCACTTTCTTTTCTGGTCATCCATGCAAAAGAACTTCGCAGTTAAGCGTGCTTGGCTGGGAGCAATCTTAGGATGGGTGACCTCCTGGGAAGGTTTCCAGGACGCACATGAGTGAGGACAAAATGCGCTGGAAAGGACTCGTGTTGGTCTGTGGGACCAGTACAAAGCCTGGCGAGCTACTGCGGTTAACATTTCCGGTCCTAGGATTGGGCCGGGGTGTTACAAATGGTATCAGAGCAACCCTGCGACCGTGCATTTGGCACCTAGCGGGGGTGGATTCTGGGTCAGCGGTTATGCTGCCAGGCGCAACGAGGACGTTGCGTTCTTCAAGTGGGAGTGATTGAAACACCCCACATTGATTGAAGATGTCCTATTTATGAGCTTTGCTTAAAGGGATTTGAAGTACTACTCATATCAACAAAGTGCACTTTCTTTTCTGGTCATCCATGTAAAAGAACTTCGCAGTTAAGCGTGCTTGGCTGGGAGCAATCTTAGGATGGGTGACCTCCTGGGAAGGTTTCCAGGACGCACATGAGTGAGGACAAAATGCGCTGGAAAGGACTCGTGTTGGTCTGTGGGACCAGTACAAAGCCTGGCGAGCTACTGCGGTTAACATTTCCGGTCCTAGGATTGGGCCGGGGTGTTACATCATTACAACCCTAATTTCAACCCTAATTCTACCCTAAGCAAACCCTATTCAATACCACACTTTGCAAACCCTAAACATAGCTTAAGGAATCGAAACCCCCTAACCACCATAACTCATCCTACATACCTCGATTACTCCCGTGCAAGCCGCATCTAGACGAGTCCACACCGAGAACAAGAACATGTAGGTTGAGGGTGCCAAATCCCTTTTTCTCTCCCCTCTTCTCCTCCTTTCTCGCGTCATTATCGTCATAAGGGTCGTTTTTTTTTTATCGTCTTTATTGCATCATAATACCGTTAATATCGCTAGTATTAAAAGATACTAAAATACTTGTCGATTTGTGTCGAGTATGAGGGATGTCAGAATAAGGAAACCTGAATATACAAGTGTACCGCACACAGCCTTGTCGGTCGCTTATTCCGACACCCCAATTACTTGATTATTGAAACAAGTCTTCATTAATTTTCTATAAGATATTTTCAAATCGAGCATCTTTAAATAAGGGTCGAAACCCGTTGACGCGGATCCGACATCACGGAATCCCTAGGGATTTATTACGATGTCGGAGAAGCCGAGGGGATCAAGTCTTTTTATTCAAGTGTCAATCTTTAAGTTCGATACCGATTCCATAATTGGATGTCGAATCTAACGACTTAGTCAAATAATCAAACTAATCCAATTTCTCGTTGATGTTAATATGAACGTCATACAATTCGACAACAATTAATACGACGCCGTAAACGCGGAGGGAATTCATATCGTCTTGGTTGATTCAAAACGACTTATAACAATTAACTTTTATTTCACTCCAATATCCGATGTCGATTCAATAATCACACGTTGGATATGACGAGTATCGTACACACGAAATCGAGCACAAATTAATCAATATTTATGCCCGATTCGACAAAGTCATCAAATTATCAAAAATCAAAAGCAATTTCGAAGTTAACACAAAATTGCAAACGACTGGTTTGTACAGGTGCCACTCGACCGAGTGCCCAGGTCACTCGATTGAGTGACATCACAAAAAAGAGACAGAACGCTCCCACGACAACCACTCGGTCGAGTTTCGCCATAACTCGATCGAGTGGCCGTGTACTCGACCGAGTCCTCTCGTAACTAGGCCGAGTATCGTCACGAAATCTGGGAAGACCCTTTTTCAGAGGTCCACTCGGCCGAGTCCTTCAATGACTCTGTCGAGTGGCACCTTTATCACGTCAACCGTGAACCCTACACCGTTTTCTAGTCTCGTTAACCACTTTTTTATGACTTAGGTCAGCACGTGCCTAATCTATCACGTGAAACATCGTTCTCTCAAACCATGCATCATCATATTTACATCATATTACATCTTTGCGCAAACCGTTAACAACGTTATACCGTTACTAACGCGTTTGTTGTTTCTTTTGTCAATTTTGGTTGTTTATTTTATTGTACTAAAATGAACCCATATGCTAAAATACAACTTTGACGTTAAGATTTTAGTTGCATTAAATCGACATAGAAACCCCTTTCAATTTCTCACATGCTTAGGGAAAACAATGTTTGCGTAGCATTTTCCCGTTCAACTAACGCGCGTATTGGAAAATCATTCGATATCTTAGTAGAGGCCGCCAATGTGCGGGCAGGGTTGGGTGTCCTTCGTGTGCTTCCCAACACGTACCCTCACCCCTTACTCAGAACCTCGGTTTATGGATGCCCGAAACCGTTGGCACACGAGAGTCATTCAATACACGATAACCGGTAGTGACGGTATCGGTATCGCAATGGAAAGGGACAAGCCCAATAAACTCTGACATCGGAAATGGGCCGTATTTTGTACACGGCCCACTATGACATAGAGTGGGTTTGAACGGGCCCGATCTCCCACAAAGTTCAGTGGCGACTCCACTTCGATTTAAATTTCGATTCGATCCATTCTCATATGGAGATTCATTCGCCACCCCAAACCCACGCGTGGCCGCGTCGGGGTGGACCTATGTCATGTCCACAAAGTTATTGATAGTTTGGTTGAGTATAACTTGATAGATGATGATAAGCAAGAAGATGAACCATTTGACTCTCCACCCTTTGAAGATGAATGCTTACATGAAGATAAGGTAGAACCACTACCGGCGGGTAAGAGTATGGTATCTTCTCATCCTAATCTTGAACTTAAACCACTCCCCTCTTCCCTCAAATATGCTTTTCTTGAAGGAAATAATTATCCCGTTATCATCAATGCCACACTTGATGGTCCTCTATTGGAAAAACTTTTGATTGTTTTGAGAAAGCATAAAAACGCCATCGGGTATAGCATTGCCGACCTCCAAGGCATAAGCCCGGACATTTGTATGCATAGGATTATCCTTGATGATGACCACCGTCCTTCGGTTGAGGGTCAACGTAGGTTGAACCCCACCATGAAAGATGTTGTCATGAAGGAAGTCCTCAAGTTGTATGAGGCTAACATTATATACCTAATAACCGGAAGTAAATGGGTTAGCCCCGTACAAGTTGTGCCGAAAAAAAGAGGACTGACGGTTGTCAAAGGAGAAAAGGGTGAGTCTATTTCAACTAGGACCATTACCGGTTGGCGCATGTGTATAGACTATCGAAAATTGAACACGGCCACCATAAAAGACCATTTCCCCCTTCCCTTTATTGATCAAATGCTTGAAAGATTGGCGCATCATACTTATTTTTGTTTCCTTGATGGTCATTCCATATTTCTTCAAATTCCCATTCATCCCGATGACCAAGAGAAAACCACTTTCACATGTCCATATGGCACCTATGTCTATAGAAGGACGCCATTCGGATTGTGTAATGCGCCGGGAATATTTCAAAGATGTATGATGGCTATTTTCTCCGATTTTATTGAAAAATCCATGGAAGTCTTTATGGATGACTTTAGTGTCCATGTTACATCTTTTGATTCTTGCCTTGAAAATCTTGATCACGTGTTAGCTCGATGTGAAGAGTATAGACCTGTTTTAAATTGGGAAAAATGTCATTTTATGGTCGAACAAGGTGTTGTCCTAGGTCATATTGTTTCTAATAGAGGAGTTGAAGTTGATAAGGCTAAAGTCTCCGTGATTAAGAACTTGCCACCACCTACAAATGTTAAAGGGGTGAGGAGTTTTCTAGGTCACGCCGGTTTTTACAGACGATTCATTAAAGACTTTTCCAAGATTGCCAAGCCTTTAACTTCTTTGCTTATGAAAGATGTACCTTTTGTTTTCGATGACTCGTGTCTTCAGGCTTTTTGCAGGATAAAGATCGCTCTCACTACCACTTCAATTATCAGAGCTCCCGATTGGAATCTTCCATTTGAGATCATGCACGATGCTTCTGATTTCGCCGTTGGTGCCATTCTTGGACAACGGGTGGATAAGAAGCTACATGTGATATACTATGCAAGCAAAACACTAGATTAAGCCCAATCGAGGTACACAACAACCGAAAAAGAGATGCTTGCCGTTGTCTATGCCATGGAGAAATTCCGAAATTATGTTACCGGTTCCAAAGTCATTATTCATATCGATCATGCGGCGATTCGATACATCATGTCCAAAATGGAAACCAAGTCCCGACTCTTTCGGTGGGTCCTCCTTCTACAAGAATTTGATATTGAGATTAAAGACAAAGCCGGATCAGAGAACTTGGTAGCGGATCATCTTAGTAGACTAACGGTTAGTGAAGGAAGCAATGAAGAAGATGGTATACCCATCAATGAGCTATGAGAGATGTGGCCTTGATGGCCGTTGAAACTATTACACCTTGGTATGCCGATATCGTCAATTTCTTTGTATCTCAAATTATTCCGGACGATTATTGCAAGCAAGAGAGGAAGAAACTACGTTATGAAGCGCAACGCTATTATTCGGACGAGCCTTATTTATTCCGCCGTTGTGTAGATGGAATTTACCGACGATGTGTTACGGCCGATGAAGGATATAATACTGTGAAGCACCTTCACTAGACATCTTATGGTGGACACTTGGCCAACCAAAAGACAATTGTCAAGGTTCTCCAAAGCGGGTTTTGGTGGCCTTCCATGTTCAAGGACATTCGAGCTTTCATTCTCACATGCGATGCTTGTCAAAGAAGTGGGAATATTACAAGAAGAAATGAGATGCCCCTTCAACCTATCTTAGAAAATGAATTGTTCGATGTTTGGGGCATTGATTTCATGAGTCCGTTCACATCCTCTTTTGGTAACAAATACATCCTAGTCGCGGTTGATTATGCCTCAAAATGGATCACGGTTGTAATCAAGCAAGCTTTTCAAGGATGTAATTTTCCCAAGATTCGGTATGCCTAGAGCGATGGAGGCTCTCATTTTAGGAAAGATACCTTTGAACACCTTCTTAGGAAATATGGTATCACTGACAAGATGTCCCTAGCCTACCACCGTCAATCAAATGGGCAAGCCGAGATCTCCAACCGTCAAATCAAGGGAATTTTGGAGAAAGTTGTAAATACACACCGAAAGGATTGGTCATTGAAGTTAAATGACGCCCTTTGGGCAATGAGAACAACTTACAAAGCGCCAATTGGAACCACTCCTTATCGTCTTGTGTATGGTAAAGCTTGTCATTTACCGGTGGAATTAGAACAAAAAGCCGAATGGGCAATCAAAGAGCTAAACTTAGATGAGAGTGTTGTTGGAGATAATCGCCTTCTCCAACTACAAGAATTGGAAGAATTAAGACTTGAAGCCTACGAAAATTCAAAGATTTACAAGGAACGAACTTGCCAATGGCACGATTCTCGAATACTTCGTAAGGACTTCTCCATTGGTGATAAGGTATTACTCTTCAACTCTCGCTTTAAGCTCTTTCCCGGAAGTTGAAATCAAAATGGTCGGGTCCATTCGAAGTGATGACCAAGGTACAACCATGTGGATCAATAGAGATATCTAGCCAGAAATCAGGAAATTTATGGTTAATGGGCAACGTTTGAAGATTTATCATCCCGGTCACGTTCGTGAGACCTTTGCTACCGTGAAGTTTGGTGAGCTCCCATTGGGGAGCGTTGTTTAACCCCTATCAAAATTGAAGTAGGTTTGGTGGTATCCTCAACAACCACCTTGTATATTTGTATCATATTTCTTTGGGTTTGTTAGCTTTGTTAGCTTGAGAACAACGGATGAACTTGGATTTCGCCATGGAGCATTTATTTGGGTGAAGATCAAGATTTTGGAGGAGTTATGGAGCTTATTTGAAGACCACAAGCATGTTTGTGGGAGATATTGATTATGTAATGTGAGTCGAGTTAATATTTGAATTTTTAGGTGATTATTGAAGAGCCATAGAATGGCAAGGCAGAAAAACGAAGAAAACAAGACCGCTGGGAGAAATTTCACCCGGTGAAAGACCGGGCGAAATTTCGCCCTACGGAAAAGTTGCCAGATTTGCTGGAATTGACGAGGACACCACCGGGCGAAATTTTGTCCTGTAAGATTTTCACCGGGTGAAATTTCACGCGGTGGAAAAAAAGTTGGCAAATTCGATTTCACGACGAAATACCGTCGGGTGAAATTTCACCCGATGATGCTTGACCGGGTGAAATTTCACCCGGCGGCATGAGCTTTAACGGATCATCTATACCTTATTTCCTCACTATAATTTCAATTCCTTCCTTCACATTTACCACACATAACTTTTCCTCCAAAATTTTTACACCAAAATTTTACCACCCACTTTAAAACTTTCACTTTCACTCCTCAACCACCTTTATTTATATCACCTTTACCTCACAATTCACTCCACATTTTCACCCTTCATAAAAACATCAAACCACCTTCCATACACCCCAACCAAATTCAAACCTCCATTCATAATTCCATTTCAACTTGGTGATTACAATTTTGGGTTCTTGAAGAAGGATAAGAAAGTTTTTGGTATTTTTCTTACAAATTATTATTGTGGAGACAAGAGCTCAACGAGCCGCTCGAAAACAAGGTATGGCTTCGACTTCTAAACCTTCTAAACGTTCTACTTCTAGTACGTCTCATAAGCCTAAACTTTTAACTTGTCCTAATACACTCATAGCTCTAACCTTCTCCAAAAAGATCTTTTGGAGCACAAGGTGGCCCTGTCCGTTCACAATGGAAATTTTAGGAATAAAGGACGATGTTAGAGAGTTATCGTGAAGGACCGGAACTAGCGAACTCCTTAGTCTCGTGGCTTCTACATATAAAGACCTTGCTTGTGAGTTCTTAGGTACCTTTACTATCGATAGCCCGACCACACCAAGAGAGTATAGATTTTGCTTATTTGGTATACCCCATTATTTGACTATTTCCGAATTTGGCTTAGCTTTAGGCTTACCCTCATCGGGTACCGGACTTATTGAACCTTTGAGTGATGAACAAGCTAGTGCATCTAGAAGAGACCTTTGGAGATGCGTAGCACGTGGTCAACGAGATTTTGAACCTGATTTGAACTTTACCTCTGAAATCCGTAACCCCGCTATTCGTTACTTCGCTGAGATACTCTCCCACTGCTTGATACCATCTACCAATAATATTTTTAATCTTGATGTGTGTGTCTTGCAATTGATTTATGACTCCTTACTTGGTAACCCTAACCCCCTAGACCTACCACTTGCCGTAGCATTGCATTTTCACCGTATTACTGTTGCCCAACGCCCCTTTGTAGACTGTGGAGGTCTTGTGACCTTAATCGCGAACAACTTGGGTTATTCGACCGACCATCTTATCCCACTAGACAATCAAGTCTGGCTTGACGAAGCATATCTTCTGACTTGGATCTTTAATGTACCCTATCATCGCCTCGTCTCTATTTGCCATGACTGTGCATTAATAGTCCCTAACGTACACCGAACCAATATTTATAATTGCCACAATTGGGACCTACCCTTAGGCCCCGGTGAATTCCGACTGAACGAATCGGGGAGAATGGAAGTTTGGGAGTATGCGCACTACACGTTACCCGAGGGTCGTACGATCTACGACCTTTGTGAGTTAGAACCCACCAAGGGCATACAACTCTATCCCGGGTCTTCGACGGTTTCTTTCACGTCGAACGATTACCCAAACTAAACGATCCCCCAGAGTCGGTCGGTAATGTATGTGTTGTGTATGTGTGTGGATTAGGTCGGTGAGTCTTTAATCATCTTGCATGTCTTTGAATTGAATTCGTTTCTTGTTCCTTGTTTCATCATTTTATAATCATTGTGATTGTTTACCTCGAACTAAATTGCAAGCTGTCCCACTGTCCCATCGATTTTTTTTGGCCGAAGCAGCCTTGGTATTGCTCCCGGTCTTTAGGCGACGTGATTACGGCATTGACCCTTTTTGAAAAATCCAAATTTTACTCATTTTCTCAAATTTTTCATAATCCGGGCTAGGTGACGTGAAAACACCTACGCCCAATTTTTCACCCTTTCGTTTTAATTTCTTTTCTTTCCGTTTAATTCTATTTCAATTTCTTAGCCACTTGGCTAGGGTCTAGGTGATGTGATTGCACCTAGGCCCGCCACTATTTTATCGCTTTCTTTATTTTCTTTTCCCTTTTTCTTTTCTCAAAAATTTCGAAAAATCCAAAACCATTTGAAAAATCATGAAAATCCAAAAAGATTTTTCTTTTCCGCCTTTTTCGATCTTCCCCTACTTGTCCATTGAGGACAATGTACAGTTTTAGTGTGGGGGAGGAGTCTACTATCTTTTATTTTTCAAAAACCTTTTCAAAAACCATAAAAATTCAAAAAAATCAAAAAATCAAAAACATTTTTCTTTTCTTTTTCTTTTGTTTTCTCGTTTCTCGTTATGTTTTGTGTCCCGTGTACGGTCTTGTTCTCTACTCTTACAGGTAACCACCACCTTCTTAGCACGATTTGAAGAGATTATGAAAGCACTCCTTCTTTCTTATTTTCTATTGAACGCTATTGTAGAGGAGTTAGGTTGTTGCCATTGTAGGCTCTAGAAGTTGAGCATTTGGGTGTTTTGGTTGATTGTATGCTTTAATGTTGATGGAGTATGGAGTACATGACCTTACTTGTGTTTTCCTTTATTTGCCTTTTCCTTTTTGTGTGTTTCCTTTCGTTTTTGTATAGTGTGTCTAGGACTAAACTTTTCGAAAATCCGATTACGAACCTTTTACAAGAGTTTACATTCCATTGTAGATAACCCATTGTAAATTTTGGACCTTAATCTAGTAGAATGACTCTTAATCAATGAATTTGTTGATCCTTTAGCTTGAGTCCACCTTTTCTACTAGAGGTTTACTCCAGAGTTTGCATTTGACCACCTTGACCACCCATGGAGGAGTTAGGCCTTGGTTCCCGCATCCCATTTTCTAGGCGACCTTGCTCGAATGACCATTGCACCTTTAGTCCAAATTCTTTTCGCCTTTTTGTGGGTTATCTGGGAATGGTGCGTGTTCTCGATTACCTATTTTTCCTCCACCTATACATCAATACAATAAGTTTACACAAAAATAACCTCCGAGCTTGATTTCGAACCACATCAAAAAGCCAAAAAAGGGCAAACCAAAGCAAGAGAAAAGGGCACAAAAACATGAAAAACAAGGAGAGAAAAGAAGCTTCAAATGAAAATTATATCATCGAAAAAATGTCTCCATAAAAAAAAAAGCCCTTTGATCGATTCATCGCCATGAAGTGCAAACTAGAGGACCGAGTCCCGAGGTAGGAAGATAGCGGTGATTAGTCGATCCACCCCAATAATTGTAAACACTCCACCTTTTTGTTTGGGCCAATTTAGGAAATACGAGTTTGGAACGAACCTCTTGGCTAAGCCAAAGAGAGCGGGACTGCACCTACCTACAGTGTCAAACAAATCCATGGTTCACTTTTTTCACTCTGTTATACGCCCCATCGTATCCCTTTAGAAGACTAGGAGGACCTAGCTAGGCTAAGTTATCAACATCTTTATTGCTTAATTGTCATAGTATTAGGCGTTGGTCCTTGTTTACGTGGTTGATTTATCTTGGAAATTTATTGTTGTTCTAGGTAAGTAATCGATGTCTTCCCCGCCGTCTCGATGAGGGATTCGGTATTTTATTTTTGCTTTGGATGCGTCTACTCTTTCGTGTTATGGGATTTTGTGTGTTTACTCGCATCCACCATTTTGAGCAAGCCCCAACTTGCCTTGCATGGGAGTACTCTACCTCATGGGTATTTCGATGTGAGTTGAAGGGACGAAGCGGGCCCGTTAATTGCCCCGTATCATCTTAGCATAGTCTAGCTAGTAGTAGTAGTTGTAATTTCTTTTTGGGTCTTTGCTCAAGGACGAGCAACGGTTTAGTGTGGAGGAATTGTTGTGTGCTAAACTTAGACCATTTTTCCCCTCATTTAGACTCGTTTTTCCCTCGTTTTGCGAGTTTAGAGTGCGATTATCGCCATATTTTGAGTACTTTTTGCATTAGCGTCCCTCTTGTGCGTTTTACGTGTTTTTGGTAGTTTTTCTACCAATTTTGATAGGATTTGGCACCGAAATCACGATCAAGCTTCCACGAGCACAAGAGAAGGGAATACCGTCCAAAGAGCAAAGCAAACAACATAAAGTTCAATCCATCCAATCAATCGACGAAGAATGAGACAAGAAAAAGAGGCCAGAAATATGACCGGGTGAAATTTCACCCGATGAAGTACCACCGGGCGAAATTTCACCCGACGGTAAAGTGCCTCCCCGAAGATTTTCCGAGCTTCTCCATCGGGCGAAATTGACCGGGCGAATTTTCGCCCACCGGGTGAAATTTCGCCCGGTGGAGAAAAGTGCCAAAACCGCAAAATGAGAAGAAAATCTCACCTTGCTAAATTTCACCCACTGGGATTAATTCGTCAAGCCACAGGGCGAAGTTTCACCCCATGAAGATGCAAAGGGTGATTATCTCACTAATGAAGCAAAAAGTTGGATTTGGGCTTTAGGTTAAGAGACCCATTAAGGCATTACTATATATATGTTACCCTAGTTTGTTTCCCAAGGCATCATCATCCACAACTATCCATCATATCCCATCATTAGTGTAGTATCTCCATCCACCATTAGTGTAGTTACTTCATCCATTAATAGAATAATCTAGTAGTATTCTTAGTAATTCTCTACAATTCTAGTAGTAATTTAGTAGTAGATCTACTTAGTTTCCATCAACAATTCTCTAGATTTCAAGTTCGTAGAAGATTATTATTTCAAGTTTCAAGTTTTATTTGATGATTTGTGGGGTTTATTGAAGAATTAGTGACAAGTTCTTCATCATCTCCATCAAAGATTCAATTTTATTCATGCAATCATTTTATTTCTTGTAGATTTTTCATAGTTGGTATATTTCTCTTCCACTCTCTAATCTCTAGTTTAGATTTAATATAGTTCTCTCATTATTGTCTTGTTTAGATCATCTTAGTGTTGTTAGTTTTTCTAGATTTTACTTATGTTGTTCTAGATTATTCTCTAGTTCATTTTGTTATATAGTATCTCTTCCATAGTTTAGTGGATAATTGTTAGATTGTAGTTTTCTCATTATTTTGTTGCTAGTTTCTTTAGATTTAGTTATTATGCATGCTTTAGTTAGTTTCTCCTTAGTTAATGTTTTGTTGTCTTTCATTATGATTAGTGAGTAGATTTCTTGTTGGGGGTTTAGGGATGAGGACTTGGATTATTTGAATTAAGGGATGTTGGTGGGTTGCTTGCTTGTTGGTTTATCTTGTTTGTGGTTGTTGTGTCATTGCTGTTTTAGTCCGGCCAACTAGACCAACCTTGACTCATTTATATCAATATGGGGAAACTCGGGGTAGAAATTACCATAACTAGGGACTTACCCTTCTTCGCCGCGAAAGCGGGTTTTTAGTTTGGTTGGGTGAAGAAGCCGAAAGGTGGCATTCTCCGTTTATCAATGTTGGGACAAAAACCCGATTATGATCTTCTTAGAATCCATGTTCCGAATCCGGACTTCCCCCTAACACCTTTTCCTAGATTGGTTATCTCTAGCTATTTTTATCGTTATTTCTCTAGTATAGACTCGACCCTTAGAAACCCCCCTCTAGACATCAAACGCATTACTTTTAACTCGTTACTACTACGTTCCGTTCCCTGTGGACCGACCTCGACTTACCACGATTACTCTAGTAGTTTTGTGTTATTCCGAGTCTATAAATATTGTTTGACCCCCCGTCATTCGCTAAACGACCGATCCGATTGGGCTGCACGTCAAGTTCCCCAAATGGTGGAGCAAAGGGGGTACGTATAGAATTAACCCCGGGCTTAGGGTCACTCGATCGAGTGAACTTGGCTGGACTTGATCAAGTGCCCCAACAAAAGAGGTCCTGGTGGTGACCTAGGCCCTCGATCAAGTGTCGTTAGGCGAGGGACCAAAATAAGGGAGTTTTTGATTTTGTTTGACTTTGAATTTGATTACATATGAGGACGCAATTAAGGCTTGTTTCGTTCTCGGGTTTCGACTTTGACCTGTGTGGACATGACATAGGTCCACCCCGACGCGACCACACGCGGGCTTGGGGAGGCGAATAAATCTCATGTGAGATGGATCTCAGGTTGAAATTTAAATCTAAATGGAGTCGCCACCGAACTTTGTGGGAGTTCGGGCCCATTCGAACCCGCTCTATATCTTGGTGGGCCGTGCACAAAGTATGGCCAATTTGGATTTTAGAGTTTATTGGTTCGTCCCTTTGCATTGCGATACTGATTCCGACATGATCGAAAATCGTGTATTGAATGACTCTCGTATGCCAACGGTTTCGGACATCCGGAAACCACGGTTCTGAGTAAGAGGTGAGGGTACGTGTTGGGAAGTTCACAACGAACACCAAACCCCGCCCGCACTTAGCAGCCTCTACTTAAATATCGTTCGTTTTTTATGTATGCGCGTTAGTTTGATGATTAAATGACATGCAAACAACGTTTTGACTAAGCATGTGAATTATGTTTGATCTACATCGTTTAATGCATCTTTGAACTAAGTCGAAGTTTTTTTAGCATGCGAGGTTCGTTTTAGTACAATAAAACAAACGAAAATAAGATACAAAGATAAAACAAACGAGTTAGTAATGATGATAACGGTTTGTAATTTGAATAAACGATGTGAATATAATACGATGCACGGTTTTTAAAAGATGAATCACGTGATAGACTTGACACGTGTTGACCGAAGTCATTAAAAGAATTTTATCGAGACTCAAAAGATGCTGAAAGACTCGCGATTTTGATAAACCAGCAGCCACTCGATCGAGTCATAGAGGGACTCGGCCGAGAGGTCCTCAAAAAAAGCTTCTGCCCGGTTTTTGGGTAGCCACTCGATCGAGTGTCCCCTGTACGAACAGTGGTTCGCTTTGTTTTTGATTTCGAAATTGCTTTTTGAAAAGTCGATATTCTTGCTAAGTCGTGTAAAAATATTGTACAACTTATACTCGACTTAAATTTTCGATGCTCGTTACATTCGACACTTGATTATGGAATCAATATCAAATATTCGGAGTGATTTTAGAAAAGATGTTTATAAATTTTTTGAAAATCAATCTAAGATGAAATAGATTCTCTCCGCGTCGAAAACGTCGTATTTTGGCTTTTTTGGACTAGTGATGATTATCTTAGCATCAACGAGATTGATTTAATTCTTTTAGATACGATATTCGACTATAGAGTCGGTATCATATTTTAAGAATGATCGTTTTGCATTACAAATTAGATAGTTGTTGTGATAATATCAGTATTAGAAACGAGGAAAAAGAAATAAAAAAAACGTGACGCTGACTCGATGAAGACGGACGGACGATACAAAAAAACTAGAGAGAGAGAGAGAAGACGGGATTCGTAACACCCTCAACCTACATGCTAATTTCGACCTCGGTTATGGACTCGTAGTAGCGGCGCTTTGTTGGAGTAACGAGGATATAGGAGGAGTTATGGTATTGTATTTCCTGATTGGTTTGGCTCGGGTTTCCTATAGGATTTCTAGAGGGAACATCGGGGTATAATAAGCCTAGTATTTCTTGAATTTTGGGTTGTAAATTGTGTATGTCGGGATTGGAATTATTGTGTTGAATGTAGATGTATCGTGGATGTTGTAATTGTGTTTTTTGTGTTGTTCAAAGGGGTGTATTTATAGGAGGGGTTCCCGGCTTTGGCTAGGAAAGGTAGTAGTCTTGGATGCAATAGGATTCCGTCTTTGGATAGGAAAATCTTGCTTGGAGGGGAAGAAACACCGGTTGGGGTGAAGTAGGATTCCGATTTTTTTATGGAAAAGGGAATTCGATTTGAGCTGGAAAAGGGGCCACTCCATCGAGTGGTGAATAGCACTCGATCGAGTGCCCGGTCTGACACTGGTTTTGATGTGTTTTACGAGCTTACTCGACCGAGTGGGCCGGTCCACTCGATCGAGTGGGTCTGGGCCGGGTAGGAGTCTCTTTTTAGAGATCGAGCTTTATCTTTAAGGGAGAGTTCTAGTGGCTTAATTCTTCTCCATTGCTGATTTTCTGTGGAATTTGACTTCAAATCGGACTCGTTGAAAGCTGCGTGACAGCTTTTTCTTCCTCGAAAACGTCTTTGACCGGGGTTTGACCCGGTCGCTAAAAGATGGTTTTGCCCTTGGTGTCAGTTTTGACCCAAATTAGTCTTGTTTGACTGGAAATGACTCATTGGGCCTGGATTTAAGGTTGGTTTTGTGAGATTTTTACTTCGCTAAAAGCTCGCGCCAATTACGATTGATTCCGAGTCCAAAATCAAGTGTATTAAGTCATGTTTACGCCCAATCATCATCGGGTGTCGTTTGTAAACTGCTATAGACACCTGGCGGTCGAAATGTGGGTGTTTATAGAGCCCCCACTCTGACTGAGGCTTGGACAAGGCGAATGTCAGAGTAGCTACCAGGCCAATCGAGGATTAAGACCTGGCAGACTTCCGATCGGGTCGTTTATAGTCCATTAGACTCGCGTGAAGGGCTCGCCAGCCATAGGATAGAAATCATACCTGAGTTGATGATAATAGCTCCTTGGGGACTTGTTTTTTCGAAGCCCTGGGTGTATCTGTATGTGGATACATCCCATCTTGAAGCGGCGCGAGAGCTTGCCTAAGAAGCCCTGGGTGTGCCCGTTTGCAGACACATACCGTGTTTTCCGCCGGGGAGTTTAATGAGTTGTGAGGCGATTCCTTCTGGAGTCCTGGGTGTACCTGTATGCTGACACATAGGAATTCGTATGTAACCTCTAGGCGAAACACCGACTCACGCTGGGGAAAAAATGATTTTTTTTGAAAATTTTGAAACTTTGAAATTTTTTTAAAACGAGAATGCTCGAGATGACTTGATTCCTGTATCAGACTTTGAAAAGGATATTTAAAGCCTTGGGTTAAGCCATGCCTATGTGGATTAGGAAATATGATAAGAATTCCTATTCCCAAGGCAATTAGGGAAGGATTTTCTATTATAAATAGAGGGTTACTGCTTCAATTTTCTGTATCTCAGCTCAAGTTTCTTTCTTCCTTTCTCAAAATCTTTTTGACTTTTAAGAAAAAGTTCCTGCTATGGGTATCGAGAATTTGACTGCAATGCTTCAGGCATGGTCCCAATATTTCCGGGATGAAGAAAAGGTTCAGCTGAACCAAATGGGAATTACTGCTTTATTCCCGCTCCAACGACTTAGGGTTGATTCGCATTTCCTGGATGCTTGCCTGACCTTTTGGGATACTACCTGTAGACACCCGCATTTTGACTGCCAGGTGTCTATGGTAGTTTCCAAAAAACACTCGATGATGATCGGACGCTAACGTGTTTCTATGCGCTCGGATACGGGCTCAATCCATTAATCGCTGGCTAACACACTTACAGAGTACAAATCTCACAAAATCAACCTCGAATCCAGGCCCAGCGGACCATTCCGAGCCAAACAAGACTAATTTGGGCCAAAACCGACACCGGAATTAAAACCGACTTTTTGCGATTGGGTCAACCCTGGTCAAGGTCATTTCCGAGACATACAAAACAACCATTCACAACATCAAAAGTCCAACTCAAGAAGCAAAACTAACAGTCCATCTTCAGACGGGCCATCAGGTCAAGTCCGTCAAGGCAAAACCCTAGACACCAAAGTGCATGACCATGCCTATATAAACACCCCCATGCAACACACTTTGACACATTGAAAAAAAAACCCTAGAGCAACCCTACACACACATACAACATCTATTACAAACCCTAATCAAACCCTAGCAATTCTACACTAGCAAAAAAACCCTAAACCTAGTTTTAGGAATCAATCCCGAGCCACCATAACTTAGCCTCCATAAAACCACGAGTTCGATCCGAGACAAGAACATGTAGGTTGAGGGTGTCAAAACCCCGTTCTCTCCTTCTTCTCTTCCTCTCGTCATCTTCTTCGCTTTTTCTTACTTTTTAAATTTTTTTTATTTTTTTTCCTTTATTGCATCATAATATCGATAATACTAATACAAAACATTAAAATACTTATCGATTTGTGTCGAATAAGAGGGGTATCGGAATAAGGAAACACGAATATACAAGTGTACTGCACACAGCGTTGACGGTCGCTTGTTCCAATACCCCGATTATTTGATTATTGAGATAAGTTAACTTAAACAATATTTTTTTTATTTCGTTTGCATCATTTTCATTAGTCGTATATTTACATTATTTTTCAAAAACAAGCATTATATTTAATAAGGGTCGAAACCCGTTGATGCGGATCCGACATCAAACAATTCGCAAGAATTAATTATGATGTCGGGATGCGGAGGGAATCAAGTCGAGTTTTTTTAATTAAAGTATCGATCTATTAGATTCGATACCAATTCCATAATTGGATGTCGAATCTAATGATTTAGTCAAATAAATTAATTAACACGATTTTCGTTGATGCTAATATAGATGTCCTCTAATTCAATTGGATTAACTACGACATTAATAAACGCGGAGAAAATTTATATCGTGCTAGTTAATTTAAAACGACTTATATTATTTTCTTTATTTTTTCACTCTAGTATTCCATATCGATTCCATAATCGGATATGGGATATAACGAGTATCAAAATCAAAATCGAGTATAAATTATTCCAAGTATTTAATATCGATTTCATAATCGAATATTGAATACGACGAATATCGAAAATATTAAGTCGAGTGAAAATTACGCAATATTTGTACGCGATTTAATAAAATCATCAATTTTCCGAAGAAAACAATTTCGCTCTTTTTTTATTATTATTCTTCGAACATCATTTTTTTAGACAAAACATTTTTTTTTAGATCTCGATATATTTTTCCTTGACCTCGGTCAACACGTGTTAATCCATCACGTGACCTACTATTCTTTCCAAAATCATGCATTCATCATATCTATATCTTTTATTCAATTTATTACTCGTTACATCGTTACTAACGGTTTAATTGTTTCTTTTGTCGATTTTTGTCGTTTATTTTATTTTACTAAAATGAACCCACATGCTAAAATTCCACTTTGACGTAGAATTAATTGCATTAAATCGACATAGAAACCCTTTTCAATTCCATTCACATGTTTAGGGAAAATAATCTTTGCATATCTTTTTCCCGTTCAATTAACGCGCGTATTGGAAAGTCATTCGAATTCTTAGTAGAGGCCGCTAATGTGCGGGCGGGGTTGGGTGTCCTTTGTGGGCTTCCCAACACGTACCCTCACCCCTTACTCAGAACCTCGGTTTCCGGATGCCCGAAACCGTTGGCGCACGAGAGTCATTCAATACACAATATCCGATAATTTCGGTATTGGTATCAAATGCAAAGGGACGAGCCCAATAAACTCTGACATCGGAAATGGGCCGTATTTTGTATACGGACCACTACGACATAGAGCGGGCTCGAATGGTTCCGAATAACCACAAAATTCGGTGGCGACTCCACATAGACCTAAATTTCAATTCGATCCGTTTCATATGGAGATTCATTCGCCTACCCAAACCCGCGCGTGGCCGCGTCGGGGTGGACCTATGTCATGTCCACAATTTGGCGACTCCGCTGGGGATTAACTGATGCGTGACTTACCATCGGCATCCTCAGGGTGAGACTCGAATAAAAATCGTTTGACTAGTACAATACGCGTTTTAGTTTTACGGTTCATGCATAACCCATATTTTCCCGGGCCGGTACTCGCGACCGACGTCCCACTATACCGTTGATGTACTCCAATATGGATATGTCAAAAGGTGTCCATAGTCGATTCGAGTGGGTTTCGCGGCATGTTCTAAGATCAACTCGACTTAGGAAGTCCGTCCCGATCAACGTCTAGACTATGTACACTGGTATAGACCCTCTTTAGACCGACCGAGACTTAGTGTAGAGCATACATGGCATCATTATAATGCTTGTGTGACTACGTGATATATGGTTTTTGTGTCGTTTTCAAAAACCGTCAACTTTTTCAAAAATGCACCCTTTTCAAACTATTCAATTTCAAAACCCGGGACATGCTGAATTTAGGACTTATGATTTTACTCAAAATAGCCTATTTTCTAGCCGGTATGCTGCCCGAATCAAAACTCGAACCTTCAAAACTCGCGGCCCAATGAATTTTCGTCCTCTTTTTCGGAAATTTGGGCCATTCACCGAGTCCACTCGGTCCTTTTTCAAAAATCATCAATTTTCAAAACCTTCCACTTCTAGAACTTCCCGTATTTAGCAGTGTCGGGTCGAGTCTTAAGTTGTCAAGGTCTTTAGCGTCGAAACTCCGTCGATCTTACATCACGAGTTTCTTCCCTATCCCAGTCCGCCTTATTAGACTAAGGCAAGGCCCACCTACGTAGGACATACTCCTACAAAGGAAGGCCCGTCTACACACTCGAGTCTAAAAGTCTGTGGATGTCTCACGTGGACCTTCCTTCGAACAGGACTCGGCCCACATAGCCGAATCCTAAGGAAGGCCCACCTTTCACGAGTCACCCGTCTAGATGTCTTTTCCGAGTCAACCTTTTAGAAGGCATAGCCCTATAACAAAAGGTTCACGGTCCTTACGTCTAAGGGTCACTCGTCCCACACTCGAGTCTTAACAAAATCTTCAATCCAACTTGGGGATTACCCCTTAGCAGGGCGATCAATCACGGTTGCTCTAAGGGTCATGTCTTACACGTGTCTCACATAACCCACTTTCGAGTCACTCAGATGCCACACCATCTGAGTCCCTAGCCTCACTTGGGGGCTATTCTCCAACGGAATGACTAATCACAGTCACTCCGAGAATCGTACCCTACACATTTGTCTTAGGGGAGTCTAACCCGAGTCAAACTGGGGTCGTCCCTCCTCTTACGCTATTTCCTATGCCTTGGTGAGTTTGAGTTCCGAAGCAACCTCTCTGATTACGTGGTGCTCTTACAGACAGGCCACCCGCAACCCGACATCAACGGAAGATGGAAGAATTGAAAGATGCCCTAACCAAAATCGAGACTCAACTGACCTCCATCCTTGCTAACCAAGAAACTTTGGACACTCGCCTGAGCACTGTAGAGAAAACGGTCCTAGTTGAAGGAGCTGAGTCCACTGGGCCCATAGCCGAATTGGTCAGTGTTCGCAGGCTCGAGGAGCAAGTTCACTTATCAACAAGCAACTCAATCCACTCCGAAAATGCTCGCATTTATTCACCTTTGAGTAACGAGCTACCGGCCAACCTCAACTTGACGGGAATTCCTATGTTTGAGGGTACCGAAGACCCGGTCCATCATATCCGGGCCTTCAAAGACTTCATGGCAGTCAAAGGGGTAAAGTCCACCATGTTTAAGCACTTGTTCCCTTCCTCCCTCCAGAAGCACCCCAAAGCCTGGTACAACAGGCTCGATTCCAAGAAATACCCGACTTGGGATGATGTGGCAACAGAGTTCGCTCGGAACTACGCCGATAATATCGAGATCCAGACTACAATGCGTACTCTGGAAGTCATGGCCCAAGAGCCCAAAGAAGGGTTCACTAAATATCTTCAAAGATGGAGGGTCGAGAGTGTAAAGTTGGTAAACAAGCCCAACGAGAAGACACTAGTGGAGGCCTTCATCAACAACCTCCTACCTTCTTACCGCGTCCATCTTAGGTATGCCGGCATTTCAAACTTTGCCGTACTTATCGAAATGGGCATTAGGATTGAAGACGATCTTCGACATAATGAAGATCTGGGTGAAGTTGATACTAAAGGCTATACTGGACATCAACTCGAGTCCTTAGAAGCCGACGACTAATGACAACATTATCCGAGAGTCCGGATCCGATTTGAGTCTGAGTCTGAGTCTGAGTCTAGGATGTACTATTCCCTTCAAAGTCGAAGTCGAAGTCAAAATCAGAGTCAGTTGTATTCTGTCCTCTTTTTCAAAATTCAATAAAATCAGCTTTCAATATTCTTTCTCATATATATTCCTTATGTGTTTCCGAGAACATGATGAACACCATCATACACTGTGAGCACACGCACGTGACTATTATGGGCACATCTATAATGACTGCAGGAAACGGAGCCCGTATTTTCTTTTTTACCTATTCCGTGTCTGGTATAGAAAAACCACATAACTACCCGTAGCAGGAGCGGTACCGAATCCTATGACAAATCTAGGTAATCTCCTAGTTTGGGTTCAAGACGGGAGGCAAGCCCATTTCCCACCATAAAATACCCCTCCAATAAGACTGACCAATCCCTACCTTAGGTGTTAGTCTGACCGGCAAAAAAAACACTGGGCAAAAAAAAATCAAAAGTAAAAAAAAAAAAACAAAAGAAGGCCATCAAAAAAAAAGGGCCAAAACAAAAAGAAGACCATCAAAAAAAAGAAAACTGGACACAAAAAAAAAATCGAAAGTCCATGAGGAAAAAAAGCAAAAGGCCAAAAAAAAAGCAGGTCATCATAAAAAAAAATATTCAGAATACCCATGACCGTGGTCAACGCTCAATTCAAGGGAAAGCCCCACGACCAGGGTACGGTCAAAACTATCAAAACCCATGACCGCGGCTAAGAGGTCAATCAAAAATCAAATACCCATGACCGTGGTCAACGGTCAAATCAAGTGAAAATCCTTTGACCGCGGTACGGTCAAATTCAAAATTATCCATGTCATCCAATAGGGGAGTAACAATCAAGCTGGTCAGCTAACACCACACTCAGCCTTCCCACATTACAACCCTCAAGACCTTCTCGAGACCCAGGCCAGAGACAGCCCGGAATTTTGAGGATTCAAGCTCCATAGGATACCCCTAACAATTAGGGCCAGACATGGAAACCAGATCCCGCATTATCAAACCAGCCCTCGAAGCCTTAGCTCCACAGAACCGAGCTCCAGATTTCGAGTCATCAAAACCAGATCCCACATTATCAAACCAGCCCTCGAAGCCTTAGCTCCACAGAACCGAGCTCCAGATTTCGAGTCATCAAAGCCATTTACTTCCTAGCACCACATTTCCAAAAACATTAAATTCCCCGAGAGCAGAACTCGTTAAAAATCCCGAGAACAAAACTCGTTAAAATTCCCCGAGAGCAGAACTCGTTAAAAATCCCCACTGAACTACGGCATGGTTTGATTTCACCACACGTGAATACGTAGGCAGCCTTTCAACAGAGGCACAACCACTCACATTGACACACATTCAAAAAGTGCCATCACTCCGGTCACGACACTGTCATGTTCTCAGTAGCTAGCTTTGTCGTCCTGGGGGCTTCTATTAGACAGAAGTTCTCCTTCCACTCACATAATCCAAATACTTCCAAAATCTAGCCTCCTTTCTATAGTATGTCCTAGTACTCGGCTCAGTCGAAGACAAGAATCTGTCAGGACTCGAGGCAATATCCACTTTGGAAATGTACCCAAAAATCAGAAATCCAGAGGGGCACCAGACTAAAACAATCTCATTACAGGCTACTGCAATCCCCCCATAGCATATCTATCCCGTTTCGACGTGCGACCGTGTTGCCACTCGCCTAGGCTATGGGATAGCGCAACTTAAGAGTCTTGTTAGGCGGCCCACACCCCTACCGAGTCACGGTCCAACCCCTCGAGAGTCCAGTCGTGTCAGTCAAATCGTCCGGTCACGTCCAGAGTCGAGTCTGTCGGTAGGCCTCTCTCTTCAAATTCCACTTTGAAATTTGCAAATCTAGCCATTCGAAAAAAGATCCTTTTCGACAAGGTCAAATTTCGGTCTATTTAAACTGCAAATTACTTTCCTAATCTTTGTTAGGAGTAAAAAATCTCAAAGTTTCCAAAATTCAAAAAATCTCAAATTTTCAAGATTTCAAAATTCAAGTTTTCAAAAAATCATTTTCCCCCAGCGCGAGTCATTTTGCTACCTACGTGTTGCATGCATTTTATGTGACTTATACAGGTACGACTCAAACAGGGACGTGCAACCCACTATACCTCCCCAGCGGAAGCCAACGGTGGTATCTAACGGGATGGGCCTACACACAGGCACACCCAGGACTTATGCGACAAGTCCAATTCCCCACGGAGTTATCGGCTCAGGTATGACTTCTAGCTTACGGCTGGCGAGCCCTTCACGCGAGTCTAATGGACTATAAACGACCCGACCGGAAGTCCGCCAGGTTTCAATCCTCGATTGGCCTGGTGGCTACTCTGACTTTCGCCTTGTCCAAGCCTCAGTCAGAGTGGGGGCTCTGTAGACACCCACATTTTGACTGCCAGGTGTCTATGGTAGTTTCCAAAAAACACTCGATGATGATCGGACGCTAACGTGTTTCTATGCGCTCGGATACGGGCTCAATCCATTAATCGCTGGCTAACACACTTACAGAGTACAAATCTCACAAAATCAACCTCGAATCCAGGCCCAACGGACCGTTCCGAGCCAAATAAGACTAATTTGGGCCAAAACCGACACCGGAATTAAAACCGACTTTTTGCGATTGGGTCAACCCTGGTCAAGGTCGTTTCCGTGACATACAAAACAACCATTCACAACATCAAAAGTCCAACTCAAGAAGCAAAACTAACAGTCCATCTTCAGACGGGCCATCAGGTCAAGTCCGTCAAGGCAAAACCCTAGACACCAAAGTGCATGACCATGCCTATATAAACACCCCCATGCAACACACTTTGACACATTGAAAAAAAAAACCCTAGAGCAACCCTACACACACATACAACATCTATTACAAACCCTAATCAAACCCTAGCAATTCTACACTAGCAAAAAAACCCTAAACCTAGTTTTAGGAATCAATCCCGAGCCACCATAACTTAACCTCCATAAAACCACGAGTTCGATCCGAGACAAGAACATGTAGGTTGAGGGTGTCAAAACCCCGTTCTCTCCTTCTTCTCTTCCTCTCGTCATCTTCTTCGCTTTTTCTTACTTTTTTATTTTATTTTTTATTTTTTTTCCTTTATTGCATCATAATATCGATAATACTAATACAAAACATTAAAATACTTATCGATTTGTGTCGAATAAGAGGGGTATCGGAATAAGGAAACACGAATATACAAGTGTACTGCACACAGCGTTGACGGTCGCTTGTTCCAATACCCCGATTATTTGATTATTGAGATAAGTTAACTTAAACAATATTTTTTTTATTTCGTTTGCATCATTTTCATTAGTCGTATATTTACATTATTTTTCAAAAACAAGCATTATATTTAATAAGGGTCGAAACCCGTTGATGCGGATCCGACATCAAACAATTCGCAAGAATTAATTATGATGTCGGGATGCGGAGGGAATCAAGTCGAGTTTTTTTAATTAAAGTATCGATCTATTAGATTCGATACCAATTCCATAATTGGATGTCGAATCTAATGATTTAGTCAAATAAATTAATTAACACGATTTTCGTTGATGCTAATATAGATGTCCTCTAATTCAATTGGATTAATTACGACATTAATAAACGCGGAGAAAATTTATATCGTGCTAGTTAATTTAAAACGACTTATATTATTTTCTTTATTTTTTCACTCTAGTATTCCATATCGATTCCATAATCGGATATGGGATATAACGAGTATCAAAATCAAAATCGAGTATAAATTATTCCAAGTATTTAATATCGATTTCATAATCGAATATTGAATACGACGAATATCGAAAATATTAAGTCGAGTGCAAATTACGCAATATTTGTACGCGATTTAATAAAATCATCAATTTTCCGAAGAAAACAATTTCGCTCTTTTTTTATTATTATTCTTCGAACATCATTTTTTTAGACAAAACATTTTTTTTAGATTTCGATATATTTTTCCTTGACCTCGGTCAACACGTGTTAATCCATCACGTGACCTACTATTCTTTCCAAAATCATGCATTCATCACATCTATATCTTTATTCAATTTATTACTCGTTACATCGTTACTAACGGTTTGATTGTTTCTTTTGTCGATTTTTGTCGTTTATTTTATTTTACTAAAATGAACCCACATGCTAAAATTCCACTTTGACGTAGAATTAATTGCATTAAATCGACATAGAAACCCTTTTCAATTCCATTCACATGTTTAGGGAAAATAATCTTTGCATATCTTTTTCCCGTTCAATTAACGCGCGTATTGGAAAGTCATTCGAATTCTTAGTAGAGGCCGCTAATGTGCGGGCGGGGTTGGGTGTCCTTTGTGGGCTTCCCAACACGTACCCTCACCCCTTACTCAGAACCTCGGTTTCCGGATGCCCGAAACCGTTGGCGCACGAGAGTCATTCAATATACAATATCCGATAATTTCGGTATTGGTATCAAATGCAAAGGGACGAGCCCAATAAACTCTGACATCGGAAATGGGCCGTATTTTGTATACGGACCACTACGATATAGAGCGGGCTCGAATGGTTCCGAATAACCACAAAATTCGGTGGCGACTCCACATAGACCTAAATTTCAATTCGATCCGTTTCATATGGAGATTCATTCGCCTACCCAAACCCGCGCGTGGCCGCGTCGGGGTGGACCTATGTCATGTCCACACTACCCACCACGTTTTTGCGTTCCCTCGAGGAGAAATATGTCCTCTTCATGAAGAAATTGCAGGTATTGGCGGTTGGTGTCCCAATGCTCGTCCTGCTATTCCTTCGTTTTATCCTGACTCAAGGAGGAGATTAAGAGATTTTCTTGGCCTGTCCCACACTGAGACGGATCGCATGGTGCGGGGAGATTCTGTTTCTTTATTTGACTTAGCTGATAAATTCATGAATTCTGGCGGCGTAAGAGTTACTCCCACCCATAGGCGTAAGGCTTTTGCCTTTTGTATGCTGCCTCAATATGTTTTAGAGGGAAAAATGGATGCCGACTCGTGCTTGGGCAAAACCAGACTGATTGGCATAGTAGATCAGATGGAGATGGGTCACAGCCCGGCTTGGCTGACAACCGGGGCGAGCATCATGGGCCTTGATGCTAGAAGACTTGACCCGGACAGGGAAGTACCCGTCTTTTGCAGGTATACCTTCGCGTTTTTCTACTCTCTTTTTACGAAATTCTGACGTACAGGGGCCACTCGATCGAGTAGACCCGTCACTCGATCAAGTGACCTCGATAAAACTCGTCTGTCCGACTTCAGTTAGTCCACTCGATCGAGTCAGGCGTGACACTCGATTGAGTGCCTGTCAGCGGAGCCCAAATTTGCTTACGAAAACTCTTCTCTTTTTTTTTGTCAGATCTGGTTATCCGAGCGCCTATCGATCATAGAGCCCCCGGTGAGTATATCCCAGTACCGCAGCGGTCAAATTAGCTCAAGGAGACGGCGAATAAGCTCGAGTCACTAAATAAACCGAACAAATTGGGACCAAGAGCTGAAATTCCATGGTGGACCCTTGATTAGGTGGTCCATTGCCTGGTGGTCTCTTTCAAAATTGACGGGGCTAGCCAAGAGAGACAAAGCTCGTTACCTGGTGATTCTATCGCTGGACTGGACCGTCCATATTTATCCGAACCGCATTCTGGGGCAGTTCGGTTCGTCTCAACGAATCCCCGAGACTGAGGCAATTATTAGCGTTTTGCTCCAATTGACGGACGCTATGTGTGACACGTAGCTACAACGTTGGTTTACCCGTGCTATATGGACCATACCCCGCCCTTATCTATCTTGTTGGGTTTCAAAATCATATCAAAAATGGACTTCCGAGGAAGCCCGTAAGGCTTTGAAGGATGATGAAGCTTTTGAATTAGTTCGCAGGGAGATGGTGAAAGATAATAGGGGTTTCTTTGACAAAGGAGAGACTCCTACTACCCTTGTTTGATTAGAGTCGGGTCATGAATCAAAGACTAAGACTCGAGCTAAAGAGATTGGTGCCAGCGGCTCACAATGTCAACTAAGCCCCCGGACAGACTTGGAGAGAAGGCTCGGGCCGAGACTGGCGGCCCGAGACCGACAGGGCCCACGAGAGCGGTTACCAGAAAAGGTGAGGGCCTGACTTGGGCCGACTGAGGACTCGAGTTCGAAGAAACAAGTCAGTGCTAAGGAGGTTCCTGTGGTGATTAAGGAACGCTCACCTCCACGTCATCGCAAGTGGACGGAAAAAGAAGCCAAGGACAAGGGAAAGGGCAAGATGCCCTAAATACCGAGCCTCTGTTTTTTTTTAATTTAAATATAACTATTATTTTTTAGTGTCGTGTGGTTTTTTTTTAAATTTTATTTTTTTGCAATTTGTAATTTTTCCGAGTTTATTGAATTTTTAGTAATAAATAAAGGAAGTTTATTATTTAAACTGTTCCTGTCTTTTCTCGATTGTAGTGGTTGTGCCCTTTTCAGGGGCTGCCTACGTATCCACAATTAGCGGAATCAAACCAAACGTAGTTCGGACTTTTATAAATTTGCAATCTCAAAATACACCAAGACTATTGGTTGATATGTTTACAACAGTAGAATAAATAATTCTAGCTTTTGACTTGCTTTTGGAAAGTTTATGTAAAAAAATGATTTTAATAAACTTTGCTATGACATTGACAAAGGGCTTAAGGGTAGTAACGCTTAAGTTGATCCAGGTTGGTTGGGTTGACAAACTCATTCCGTCCAGGTCTGTCATCATCACAGCTCTGCCTGGTAAAATCTTCTTCACCAAATATGGCCCGGCCCAATTAGGTTTGAAATTTCCCCTCGGGTCTACTGGTAATAAGGCTCAAACAGACTTGAAAACTAAATCCCCTTCTTTAATGTTCCTGGGCCTCACCGTTTTATTGAAGGCCCGTTGGATCCTCTTCTGATATATCTGGATGTTATTGAGGGCACGAGATCGTCGTTCGTCTAACAGGACTAGCGAGTCATACGGTGCTCGAACCCAATCAGCTTCAGGTACTTGACTTTCCAATAGGATCCTGAGAGACGGCACTTCCAGCTCGACCGGCTGGACCGCTTCCATTCCGTATGTTAAGTAATACGGCGTTGCACCGGTTGCTGTGCGGATTGACGTCCGGTATCCCCATAGTGCAAAGGGTATTTTATCGGGCCAGTCCTGGTAATTATTATCAGCCATCCTTTTGAGTATGGTGACAATCGTCTTATTAGCCGCTTTTACCGCTCCATTTGTTAGGGATCGGTAGGGAGAAGATCTATGCCTTTGAATTTTATACTTGGTCAGCAGGGCCGCTGTCTCGGCCTGAAAGTGGGTCCCATGGTCACTGATGAATTCGTGCGGGATCCCATACCGACATATTTTCTTGTTTTGGATAAACTTGGCAACATGCTTGGCATTGAGAATACGGTAAGATTCAGCTTCGACCCATTTTGTGAAATAGTCGATGGCTACCAAAATGAAGCAATTTCCACCGGTACCCGAAGGGTTTATCTTCCCGATTATGTCGATACCCCATGTCAAAAATGGCCAAGCCGTTGTCATGGTATACAACAGGGATGACGGAATATGCTCAACATTGGCAAAGATTTGACAGTCCTGACAATGCTTAACATATAACTGACATTCGGTTTCCATGCTATTCTAGTAATACCCGAGCCTCATGATTTTTCGGACTAGCATCTGGGCATTCATATGTGGACCGCATTCACCGTTGTGTACTTCGGTCATAACCTTTTCGGCTTTGATTTTATCAACACATAAAAGAAGAGCCCCTTGTGTCGTCTTTTTGTATAGTTGTCCGTCGTCGGTACGGACGAACTGGATTGCTAGCCTTCGTAAGGCTTTCTTGGCTTGATTGTCGGTCTCGGGAGGATATTCCTCGATTGTTAGGTATGTTAACACATCCCGATACTATGGCTCGGGATCAGGTATCTCAATATCTTCGATGTCGTGGATGTACGACGGCTCCGACCGTCTTTCGACGCAAATCGGCATTCTGGTCAAGTGATCGGGAATATTCAACAAAGATGCCAATTTTGAGAGTGCATCTGCAAACTGATTTTCTTCTCGAGGTAAGTATATATAATCTACCTTTTGGAATTGTTTCTCGAGATCCCTTACTCGTGCCTGGTAGGCCACGAGATTAGCGTTCCGTGTTTTCCATTTCTGAAGCGCTTGATTAATGACCAGGGATGAGTCACCGTTTACTCAAAGGTTTGTGACCCCCAAGTCGGTGGAGGCTTGTAGCCTGTGGATGCACGCTTTGTACTCAGCGGCATTATAAGTAACATCAAAGTCCAATTTGATGGAAACGAGAATATGTTCCCCTTTTGGCGAGATTTGAAGAATCCCGACTCCGAATCCTCGTAAATTGGATGCCCCGTCGAAGTAAAAGTCCCATATTTCGGTATCGGTATGGAAAATATCTTCATCTGGGAAGGACCAAGTGTCGGTGTGTCCTTCTTCGGATACGGGACTATCGGCGAGGAACTCGGCTACTACCCGGCCTTTAATGGCTTTTAACGGCACGAACTTTAAGTCGAACTCTGCCAACATTAGGGTCCATATTCACATTCTACCACTGAGGATGGGCTTTTCGAAGAGGTATTTGATTGGATCCATCTTAGATAGCACCTACACCTCGTAGCTGAGCATATAATGTCGAAGCTTTTTAGTGGCCCAGACAAGAGCTAAACACGTCTTTTCGAGCATGGTGTATTTGCATTCGTACGCTAAAAACTTTTTGTTGATGTAGTTGATAGCCTGTTCTTCGAAGTTAACTGTCTGAGCTAGCATAGCCCCTATGGCTGTCTCGATCGTTGTTAGGTATAACGACAAAGGCAAACCGGGTTGAGCTGGCATCAAGACTGGTGGAGCATATAGGATTTCCTTGATTCTATCGAAGGCCACTTGGCATTTGTCGTCCCACATTATTCGTTCTCCCATCTTCAGTTTTTTGAAAATGAGTTCACATACCATGGTTAACTTTGAAATAAACCGACTGATGTACTGGACTTTCCCGAGAAACCCTCTTATTTCATTTTTGGTTTTAGGAGACTGCATCTCGGTAATGACCTTAATTTTAGCTGGATCGACTTCGATGCCACGTTGGCTGACGATATGACCGAGTAATTTGCCAGATGTTACCCCGAAACTACACTTTTGAGGGTTTAACCTCACGTTGTACTTGGGTAAAGAACTTTCTCAGAGCGGTGATGTGACCGTCCCTGTTTTTAGATTTGACGATCATGTCGTCCTCATAAACTTCTACTTCTTTATGCATCATGTCGTGTAATAAAGTCGTAACGGTTCAGTGATAAGTGGCACCGACATTGATAAGACCGAATGGCATGACGGTGTAGCAGTAAGTACCCCAAGGTGTAATGAAGGTGATCTTACTCATATCTTCTTAGTTTTATCTGGTTATACCCGGCATACCCGTCCATAAACGATAGAAGGGCATGATCAGCTGTGTTATCCACCAGTATGTCGATGTGTGGTAACAGAAAATTGTCTTTCGGGCTCACCTTGTTAAGATCCCAAAAATCTACGCAGACGCGCACCTTACCGTCCTTTTGAGGAACCGGCACGATGTTTGCAACCCAGTCCCGATCTTCGGACACTTGTATGAAGCCATCTTTGAATTGTTTATCGACTTCTTCCTTGACATTAAGGGACCATTCGGGCCTCATTCGGCGGAGCTTCTGTTTAACCGGCTTGAACCGGTCTTTGATTGGTATGCGGTGCTCGGCTATTTCCCGGTCTATCCCCGGCATGTCCTTGTAGGACCATGCGAAGACATCTTTGAATTCTTGGAGGAGGTTCGTGAACTATTGTCTCTCCTCGGGATCTAAGGATAACCCTATCTTAAGCATTTGAGGTTCTAAGGTTGTTCCCACATTAATGGACTCAGTTTCCTTGATTACTGGGTTCCGGGACTCCTGTTCGTAGGGGTACCTGTTCGTCGGGTTTCTCAATGTCCTTACATAAAACATTTTTGAATTTGAAAGCATTTTGAAAATAAGACAAGTCGTAAGCAGAACGGTTGTTATTATTGATTGTAAATTTTGAAAATAGCTCGAAGAGAGCGGCCATCTGATTGTTGGTATGAGGCTGGATAGATAAGGTGCTCGGGACAGACCCCAGAGCACCGGTAATAGGAGTAACTAAAGGGAGAGGGGTGGTTACAGGAGTGACTCTAGCACCGGACTCTCTAGACTCATTCTCAGACTCTGACCCAGACTCCGACTCGGAATCAGACTCAGACTCAGGCATTTCTCCTTCTCCGATGATCAGCTTGTGGACTCAGCCCTGACTGTCGGTCCACTTGATCATTTTTCTTTATGCCCTGTTTCCTGTCTCGGAGCCAACATCCGAGATTAGCTTAGTTGGGTCAAACCTATTGCTGCGAAGAATGAAGTTGACCAGGTCTTCCTTTGGCGTTGGGGCCGCGATTTCCTCTCCGAAAAGTAGCCCTAGGACGGGCTCAGCGTTGTTAGGATCTTCCGATGGACGAGGGCGAAGTAATCATCCGGGATGTAGTTACAGTCCTGGGCCAAGTGGGTCCCAGGGTGCACAGCATTGGATTGGTACAGACCAACCTGGACAGCCCCGAATACCGGTGTGACGAAGTAGTCAGTTAGTCGTGGGCTATAAGGGCTCAAGTAGATACCCTTAATGAGGTTGCAGGCTCTTTCAGTATCTGATCGGACAATGTTGCCTGGAGTTGCGGCGTAACTGAGGCCTAGACGCGAGTCTTCATTTTTATGGACCTCGATAATCTTCCCAGCTGGAAGACTGGGTCGGGATGTAGCCCCCGGTAGATACCCTAGATTTTGCAGCATCGTGTCGATGCTGTTGATAAGTGTGCTTTTTAGTGGTTATTCATTGTGATTGGTCCCGGTTTCTCTTGTGGAATCGCTCTTTGGAGCGGTTTCGAGGCTACTTACGCTTCTTCTAGTTTGTTTTAAGTTCCTAAGGCCTATCTTGGAGAAATAGAATGATTCCGACTCGTTTCCGATGCATATGGAACCAATGAAGAGAAGCAGCGATGTTTCGGTGACTTAGACACGAGCCCGAGTCCTATGGAGCCCACTTGATGATATCTCGAGCACCGAGCAGCGATAAGAAGCCTAGGAAGAGCAAACAAGGACCAATCACGACCGGGAAGGACCCATCACGAGCGGTGAAGAAGAGACGAGAGGAATGAAGAAGACTTAGGGCGTCATGGCCGTGACCCATGACCATCATGGCCATGACAGGGAAGCCTCACGGCCGTGAGCCCCCTCATCATGGTCGTGAGTCCCTTGTTTCTCCTCGCGCTTCCACACTTCATTCCCCTTATTCTCACAACCATATATATACCCCCCCTCTTGTATTGTTTTAAGCACCAACCCTTAATTAGATTAGAGAAACCCGAGACTACTTTAGGTTAGATTTGTGTAGATGAGTTTAATCCCTCTTTAATTACTCCTTAATCTTAGTTTAATCCTTGTGTTAGTGGAATTCTTGAAGAATCCAACCAAGATTGACAACCTTGGTTGATGTATTAGGGTTTTCTTATTATTACAAGTTTCACTCTTTCCTCCTTGCTAGTTTGGTATAATTTCTTTTCTCCTTTCCTTTAATCTTTGTGTTACCATTCAAGTTTCATTCTTTATCTTTTGTTTATTGTATTGTCCATTGTTCCTTGTTAGTTCTTCATGATGAATGTGATTGTTCTTGTGTTTGTTTCTCATGTTCTTGTTAGTTTAAGTTTAGATATGTGTGAGTAGTCTCTTGCTAGGGTTAGTAGGGGAATTGGGTGTCTTAATGGGTGATTAAGGGTTTGTGTAGATTGTTGGTGGAAGTTTTGGTTGCTTCCTAGTTGTATGCATAGAACATGTTTGATGAAATGCTTGAATGACTTGTAGTTGCAAATGCACGTTTTCTTGCCTTCTTCTTGCGGTCTTGTATGTTGCTAGGATGGGTTCTTGCGCGAGAGCGAGGAGCCTCTAGGTCGGTTTAAGTAGGGAGAGCCCAGACTATGCCTAAATAGCTCGACCACCCATTCACCTTTGCTCTTCCTTGATCATTTCATCACCCTTGAACCCGACCTAATCCTAGTTCTTTCCTTATTGTTTTCTTCTTCTTCTTAGCTATTATTCTTCTAGTTAGTTGTTTCCTTTAGTCTTAGTTTATTCTTAGTTTTAGTTTTCTCCCCCTTCTTAGTTTTGGCATAGTTTAGTTCGTTGACCTAATCAAGTCCTTAGGTGAAACCTAGTCGAAACCCTCTTTACCGTCCCCGTGGATTCGACCCGACTTGCCCTATCTACGTGTTAGGATTAGTTGGTTATTATTTGATCAGTGGGATCCACGGCAAATCCCTACCGTCAATTTGGCGTCGTTGCCGGGGACGGTGCTAGTTTAGACTTCGTTTACCTATTTACTTGACTTTGTCTTTGTTTTTGTGTTCTTTTTCTTTGTTTTTCTTTGCTTCTTGTGTGTGTGAAGTTTATTTCTTTCTTGTCTAGTGCCCAAAAAGCACAAGACTTCTCACGTTTGCTCCTAGTCTACAGTTTTCGCCTAGAGGTGGTGACCATCCTCTTCCTTACGACTCAGAGACGCATAAACGGACGGTTGCTAGGGGAGGTTTCCAACCGGGTACAAGCCTAGTTTTCGAGCAAAACGTGAGGATTGATCTAAAATCCCCTCCCATAGAAGCCACCATGAGCTACTCCTCTCCCTCTATGAATCAAGGATATGACATGATGTCTCCCTACTACTATCATGCTTCATCGGTTAATCAAGAAACCCGTGGGTATGAGCTTCAAGGACATGGAAACGGCTACCAACTTGTGAGTGCTTTTCAATCCTATGATCATGGTGACTATTACTCAAGCTATCAATGTAAACCCACCATGTTTCATCATGACTCTCCGTATGGAAGCCAATTTCCCCAAAAACCACCATATTACCAATCACCTCAACTTCACTATCAACAATATGATGCCCCACCCCTTGGGCATCATCAAGATTTTCAAGGAGCTTTACAAAACCCCAATGACCAAATCCCCAACTTGGAGTTATTTCAATAGATTCTTCAATTGCAAAAGAGCCAACAAGAAATGGCCATCCAAATGCAAATGGTACAAGATGAATTCATGGCCCAATATCGAATGGAAAATGAGGCGATGGATCCTCGATTAAATGGGTTATCGGTTAAAACCGTAATGTTTTTAACTCGAACGTCACAAACCAACGAAGAGTTCACTTGAGCAAGGGGAGCAACCTAATCATGAAGTCGCCGATGAAGTCCCCTTGAGAAGCGAAACTTGCTATGAAGAACCTCAATTGTCTACCCAAGAGGAGACGAATGAGGAAATGACCCTTGATGAAGGCATTGTTGGTGAAAAATTGAAGGAGGTTAGTGAGATGAATGAGGTGGTAGAGGTTGTGAAGCCGTGGGATGGAATAGATGAGCTTAAGTTGCCTTTGTGCGATAATAAAGAAAAGCATCATGAGCCTCTTGCAAGTGAGCCAAATTTTAGCTTAGAAGAGATTGAAACCGCCTGTAGAAGTTTCAATTCTCTCCTTCAAGAAGATATGAGGACGTATGATGACTTGAGGCTTGGAGATGGAGACCCACAACTTAAGTATGTGGAGCTTGCTTGTGTTTGGAGACGGTGCTTAGGAAGGAAGAGGTCAATAAAGCTTGTAGGATGGAAAGACCCCGGAGACAACATGAAAGATGACGTTGGGTCTTTGGATGACTACTTCTTGCTTCCAACTTGGAGGCTTTGGAGGATAGCTTGGCTCGGGCACTCTTTGAGCCTTCATTATGATGTGGCTCGTGCATTTGACTTGCTCCTCCAAGCCCTTGAGGGCTATGGTTGAAGAATGAGATTCCACCATCCTTGGTTTGGCGGAGTTCCTAAAGAACCGTCATGTTGTATATTTCTCTTTCCTCTTCTTTAGAGTTCTTGTGTTTGTATTTGTGTGGTTTGTCTCTTGATTTTGTTTGTTTTGTGGAGCTCTTGTAATTTGGAATTTTCTTTAGTGATGTGAGGGGGGGATTTTGATGGAATTTATTGAGTTTGATTGATAGATTTGAAGTGAAGATGAAGAATTAGAAAGGGTTATGGATGATAGAAGCCTCAAAGCTTGTTGGAGGAAGTCGGTTTATGAGCTTAGTGCAAGCTTTTGGGGACGGGAATTTGATCCCATAGTTGGTAATGTTCTTAGGGTGGAAGACTTGGGATGATAATGAAGAATGAAGATCTAGGAAAGTGACATGACCATGTCACTTAGGACATGGCCGTGTTGGTTGCTACATGGTAGGAACGAAATGGTGACAAAAATGACAAGCTGCTGTCTTGCGACATGGCCATGTCGAGGTCGACCTGGCCATGTCGAGGTTGACATGGCCGTGAGGCGTTAGGGCCGTGATGCACTCCTCACGGCCGTGAGGGCTGTTTTCCGTGGCCACTTTCCTTCTTCTTCTACATTTAAGCCAACCTCCCTTATTACACCCCCACCCAACCTCCCTACTCACCTTTGCCACTATCACTTCATCCCTACACTTAAAATTTTGCAACTTCATCTCAACTTCTCATCTCTATCCACCGAGTTTCCCTCAAATCTCAACCTCATTGCACCACTACGAGCTCGGTACTCGTACTTGGAGCTACACCTAGGAAGGGGAGAAATATCTATGATGAAGACAAGCAAAGTGCCGATAATGACCATTGAAACGATGGAGATTATTGACTTGCTAACCTTTGGTAAGGCACTCTCACTTCTTTTCCGTCTTTTATTTGCTTAGTCTTCCCTTATTCCCCCTTCCTTTTACCTTTTGGTATGGTGGTGGCCCTCGGGGCCTTTGTGGTGATTGCTCCCGATTCTCGATGATGTGATTACATCGAGAGTCATTTGAAAAATCCAAATTGGCAAGTCTTTTCACCTTTTCTTTATTTTCATTTTCTTTTGGTAGAATTTAGTCGGATTTAGGCGGAATCCGGGCTAGGTGACTTGATTACACCTAGCCCTCCCCTCCCATATTCTTTTATTTTCTTCTTTTTATTTCTTCCCCCATCCATATCTTTTCTTGTCTCGGCCCTTGGTGACTTGATTACACCCTGGCCGGACACATTCGACCCTTTCTTCACTTTCATTTTTGATTTTTAGTTTTATTTTCCCTTTTTCTTTTCTTTTTTAGTGTCTTCCACACACTACCGATCGAGCATGAGGACATTGCTCGGTTTAAGTGTGGGGGAGCGATATCTTAGTCTAGATTAGTTTTATTTTTGTAGTTTTTCTAAAAATCTTAATAATCCCTACAAATTTGAAAAATTTCATAAAAAGGCAAAAAGATTTTCTCTTGTGTCTTTTTCTTTTGTGTCTTTGTGCCGTATATTTGTTGTGTTGTGTGTTTTGCTCCCCCGAATTCCTTGTAGGTTGCGCGATCGTCGACAAGTTTCGAAAAGCTCAAGACACCCGGTAATATTCCTTCATTTCTTTCGCCTTTTTCCTTTTTTGTGGAGTTTGGAGGATGTGTTGTGGTGGTGTGTGCTCGGGTGGAGCTTTTTGGAGTTCGAGGTTGAATGGTTGCTTGTTTGGAAGTTTCGGGGTGGTGATTGTTTATTTCCTTGTGTGTTTGTTTTGTTTTGTCTTGTTTCGTATCATTTTCTTTCGTCTTTGTTTTGTCTTGTTTAGTTGTGTCTAGTGTGTAATAAAAGGTTTTCGAAAACCCGGTTTTGAGGCTAGTGCGCAAGTGTTTCCTTTCCCTTTCTAGTAATATGAGTCGAGTCTTGGACTTTAATCTAGTAGAATGACTTTAAATCAATGATTTCGTTGGTTTCTTACCTTGAGTCTACCTAGTCTACTAGAAATTTACTTCGGGATTTGCATTTTGACCATTTTGACCACCCACAGAGTGAAAAGGCCTTGGTTCCTGAGTTTCGTCTCTTAGGTCACCGTGTTCGAAATCGTTTGATTAGTCCAAGTTTTTTTTCCCTTTTTTGTGGGTTTGAAGGGAAATCGTGACACCCGACTTGCCCATTTCCCTACCTTCTACACATTTCCACAAATAAGTTGCAATTTGTTGAAGTTTCATACTTGGTTGTGATTGAATGCCTACAAAACAAAATTTAGCCAAAAGGGCAAACCAAGAAAAAGAAAGAAAAAAAAGAAAGAAAAAAAAGAAAGAAAGAAAAAGAAAGAAGAAAGAAGAAAAAAAAGAAAAGGCACAACAATTCAAAAACAAAATACAAAAGAAGAAAAAGAAGTGGCATAGCAACTCAAAAGCCGAATGCAAAAGAAGAATGCCAAAGAAAATCCCCTCACAAAAAGAATACTCACTCCTCAAAAAAAGAAGCCTTTTTCCGGCTATTACCGTGAAGAGCATACCAAAGAACCGAGTCCCTAGGAAGGATGATAGCGGTAAATAGTCGGACTTCCCTCATTTTGCAACCTCATCCACCTTTTTACTTGGACTAGTTGGGCGATTTTGGATATGGGACGACCCTCTTGGCTTGTCGCTAAAGGGGGCGGGGCTTCACTTACCTACAGTGTCGACTAACTCCGTGGTTCATCCTTTTTCCATCCCGCCTATCGTCCCATGGTACGTTCTTAGAAGGTTAGGAGGAACCTAGGTAAGTTACCAACGTTTTTTATTGCTTTGTTGTCATACTATTAGGGTTTTGTTTATATCGATTTGTGTTATTAGCTTGGGAACGTTGTCACTTACCATGAGTCCTTAATCGGTGTTTGTTTCACCGCTTTTTTGAGGGAAGCGGTATTTGTTTCTTCTTGGATGCAACCGTTTGTTTGTTTTTTTTGTTTGATTGATTGTTTGTGTGTTTTTGTGTTCGGTTGTATCCGCAGTTTTGTCGCAAGACCTCACATGCCTTGCGGAGATCACTTTTCCTCTAAGTGTTCTCGCGTGAGTTGAAAGGGCGTAGGGTGCGCTAATACCTGCTCGGTTAGTAGTCTAGTTTCTTTTAGTTTTTAGTTAGTTCGTGCTTACTCGAGGGCGGTTAAGGGTTAAGTGTGGGGGAGTTGATAAGTGTGTTTTTTAGTGCTTATTCGTTGTGTTTGGTCACGATATCTCTTGTGGAATCGCTCTTTGGAGCGGTTTCGAGTCTACTTACGCTTCTTCTAGTTTGTTTTACGTTCCTAAGGCCTATCTTGGAGAAATGGAACAATTCCGACTCGTTGGACCGATCACGACCAGGAAGGACCCATCACGAGCGGTGAAGAAGAGACGAGAGGAATGAAGAAGACTTAGGGCGTCATGGCCGTGACCCATGACCATCATGGCCATGACGGGGGTGCCTCACGGCCGTGAGCCCCCTCATCATGGCCATGAGTCCCTTGTTTCTCCTCGCGCTTCCACACTTCATTCCCCTTATTCTCACAACCATATATATACCTTTCTCTTGTATTGTTTTAAGCACCAACCCTTTATTAGATTAGAGAAACCCTAGACTACTTTTGATTAGATTAGTGTAGATTAGTTTAATCCCTCTTTAATTACTCCTTAATCTTAGTTTACTCCTTGTATTAGTGGAATTCTTGAAGAATCCAACCAAGATTGACAACCTTGGTTGATGTATTAGGGTTTTCTTATTATTACAAGTTTCACTCTTTCCTCCTTGCTAGTTTGGTATAATTTCTCTTCTCCTTTCCTTTAATCTTTGTGTTACCATTCAAGTTTCATTCTTTATCTTTTGTTTATTGTATTGTCCATTGTTCCTTGTTAGTTCTTCATTATGAATGTGATTGTTCTTGTGTTTGTTTCTCATGTTTTTGTTAGTTTAAGTTTAGATATGTGTGAGTAGTCTCTTGCTAGGGTTAGTAGGGGAATTGGGTGTCTTAATGGGTGATTAAGGGTTTGTGTAGATTGTTGGTGGAAGTTTTGGTTGCTTCCTAGTTGTATGCATAGAACATGTTTGATGAAATGCTTGAATGACTTGTAGTTGCAAATGCATGTTTTCCTGCCTTCTTCTTGCGGTCTTGTATGTTGCTAAGATGGGTTCTTGCGCGAGAGCGAGGAGCCTCTAGGTCGGTTTAAGTAGGGAGAGCCCGGACTATGCCTAAATAGCTCGACTACCCATTCACCTTTGCTCTTCCTTGATCATTTCATCACCCTTGAACCCGACCTAATCCTAGTTCTTTCCTTATTGTTTTATTCTTCTTCTTAGCTATTATTCTTCTAGTTAGTTATTTCCTTTAGTCTTAGTTTATTCTTAGTTTTAGTTTTCTCCCCCTTCTTAGTTTTAGCATAGTTTAGTTCGTTGACCTAGGCAAGTCCTTAGGTGAAACCTAGTCGAAACCCTCTTTACCGTCCCCGTGGATTCGACCCGACTTGCCCTATCTACGTGTTAGGATTAGTTGGTTATTATTTGATCAGTGGGATCCACGGCAAATCCCTACCGTCAATTTGGCGCCGTTGTCGGGGACGGTGCTAGTTTAGACTTCGTTTACCTATTTGCTTGACTTTGTCTTTGTTTTTGTGTCTTTTTTCTTTGTTTTTCTTTGCTTCTTGTGTGTGTGAAGTTTATTTCTTTCTTGTCTAGTGCCCATAAAGCACAAGACTTCTCACGTTTGCTCCTAGTCAACAGTTTTTGCCTAGAGGTGGTGATCATCCTCTTCCTTACGACTCAGAGACGCATAAACGGACGGTTGCTAGGGGAGGTTTCAAACCGGGTACAAGCCTAGTTTTCGAGCAAAACGCGAGGATTGATCTAAACTCCCCTCCCATAGAAGCCACCATGAGCTACTCCTCTCCCTCCATGAATCAAGGATATTACATGATGTCTCCCTACTACTATCATGCTTCATCGGGTAATCAAGAAACCCGTGGGTATGAGATTCAAGGACATGGAAACGGCTACCAACATGTGAGTGCTTATCAATCCTATAATCATGGTGACTATTTGATAAGTGTGGTTGGTAGTGCCTATTTTGTAGTGTTTTGGTCCCATTTTCCTTGTAGAATCGCTCCTTGGGAGCGGTTTAGGGGCTTCTTATGCTTCCTTTACTTCGTTTCAGGTTCCTGAGACCGATTTGGAAGAGTTGGAGCGATTCCGACTCTATACATATACATTTTGGAGCCAACGGAGTAAAGGAACGATGACTCGATGCCTTGGAATCGACCCCGAGACCTTGGGACCCAATCTCGAGCCTCCGAGACCCGATCCCGAGTCCCGAGAATCGATGGGAAGCCCATGAGTAGCAAGGAGGGACCGAAAAGTTCATATTGAAGGCCTACAAGACCCATCCCGATCGGGAAGGCCTCAAACCCGATCGGGATGAGGTGCACAAAGGACGCACTCACTGTGGAGCATTCCCGATCGGGTTGGCATATTCCCGATCGGGAAAGTGGAAGTTTCCCGATCGGGATTTCCCATTCCCGATCGGGAAAGTCCCAGTGGCAGCCGCGCTTTGTTTCTTTCTTCTTCCTTCCATTTGTAACCCTATATATACACCCCTCTTGTATTAAGACACCATCTTAGCTTATGTTAGACATTACCCACAAACCCTAGCCTAGTTTTAGCATAGATTAGATTAGATTAGTGTAGATTAGTCTTTAGTTTATCGTTAATCATAGATTAATGCTTGTAATTTGGGAATTCTTCAAGATCTCCACCAAGCTTGACAACCTTGGATGTTTGTTTTGGGTTCTTCCATTTATGCAAGTTTCCTTCTTCTTTTCATCTTCTAGTATGGTATAATCTTCTTTTCCTTTCTCTTAATCCTTGTTTTTCTCATTAAAGTTTGAATCTTTGTTGAATGGATTGCTCATAGTTCATAGTTCTTGTTAGTTTCATTATGCTAGTTTGGTTGTTTGAGTGGATTTCTCTTCTTAGTGTTAGTTTTAGTATGGATATGTTAGAGTAGTATCTTTCTAGGGTTAGTAAGGTGATTAGGGTGTTAATTGGATGATTAAGGGTTTGTTGGAGATGTTGGTGGAAGATTTGGGTATCCTCTTGGTTGATGCATATCACTTGTTTGTTGAAATGCTTGAATGACTAGTATGTGCATATGCTTGTTTTCCTTGCTTTTCTCTTGTGGGTGATAGTTTGCTTGTGGGTTCGGTTCCCTCACTAAGTAGCGAGAGCCCGGTGAGGATGACCCCTAGGTCGGTCTAAGTTGCGACCGCCCGGATTCGACCTAGGCCACTATAGCGCGCTAGAATCCCGTTTGTCATGTGTGTCGTCGAAATGGGTTCCATGTGGAACCTCTAGGCGAGTCTAAGTTAGATTACCTAGATTACCCTACTACCTCCTTCACTCTAACTCCTCCTTGACCATTCTGTTACCCCTTTGACCCCGACCTAATCCTAGCCCGTTTCCTTTGATTGTTTTCTTGCTTTAGACCTAGCTTAGTCCTAGTCTCCCCCTCCTTAGATTAGCTCGTCTCAAACATAGTCCTAGACCGTAGCATACCTTAGTCCGACCTCCCGTCCCTGTGGATTCGACCCGACTTGCTCTAGCTACCCTAGTTAGGTTTTGCCGGTTTTATTTGACGGTTGGGATCCACGACAGATCGTCACCATCAAATTGGCGCCGTCGCCGAGGACGGCGTAGTTTAGACTTTTGTTTGCTTAGTTTTGGACTTTGTTCTTGATTTTTGTGTTCTCTTCTCCTTGTGTATCTCCGTTTTTCTTCTTGTGTGTTACTCTCCCTTCCTAGTGCCTCAAAAGCACTAGGATACTAACGTTTGCTCAAGTGCTTCTAGCTCATCCTAGGTACCAAAGCAACGTTATGGACATGGCGCGTCCAAGCTACCATCAATCATCACGGGACAACTATGGGGCGAATTACCAAAACCCACAATTTCACCAACCATTTCAACCTCATCAACATTCGTATGAACGCCCTCCATACGGTTACCAAAAAAGTTGTCAAGGATCATTCCAACATCCTAACAACTACCAAACACCGTCACATAACCCACGACCACAAGTTCCCAACTTTGAGACTTTTCAAATGACGCATCAATTGCTTAAGAGTCAACATGATTCGATAGATCTATTGCAAAAGACTCAACAAGCGATGGTGACTCAAATACAAGGGGTTAGGGAGGAGTTCAAGGCCCAAATAGAGGTGCAAGATGCTCGAATAGATGCACTCACGGCTCATATCACGATGTTGGCCGCTCGAGCTCCACTACATGTTGAGGAAGGTTCATTTGGGCAAGAAGGTCCGGTGGCTCCACAAGAAAGTCAACCCAACCTTGAAGCTACAAATGAAGAAGAGAGGGTCGATCAAGAGACCATTGTTGAGTGTTGCTTGGGTGGTGAAGATAGGGAGAGAATAGAGGAAGTTGAAGCTTCAAGGGCCAACAATGAGGAGGGGAGTGAACATGATTCTCAAGATAACTCTTGGGGAGCCGATGTATTGGCTATCAAATTGGATTTGTTCGATTTTCTTCGTGATGAACCGGATGACAATCCAAAGCCAAGTGAAGACATACCTCCTCTAGGCCATAAAGACAAGGTGAGTGAAAAGGAGCGCAATACTTGGGAAAAAGAAGTAGATGCCTTGAAACTTGCCTTGTATGGGAAATTAGAGGATCCTAAAGCCTCCAATGAAGAAAACTTGATGCCTTCTCCTCCTCTACCGCACTCGATGTCTAGTCCCTTGTCTTGTGAAACGGTTGGTGAAGAGGATCCTTGTCGGGCGGCGGAAAAGAGTCCCACTCTCGACCCCGTAGAAGAAGCGACACCCCTAGGGTGTGATCTCCCACATCATGATGCCGAGCTTGACTCTAGACCACTATACCTAACGGATGGTCATGAGAGTTGTAGCTATGTTGGTTCCGAAGACCCGGAAGATCACGAGAACCCCGAGCTTAATGAAGATGATCGCTTCTCACCTCCGACTTGGAAACTTTTGAAAGTGGCTAGGCTTGGCCATGTGAGCTTCAATGAAGATGTTGCTAGGGCATTTGACTTACTCCTTCGAGCTCTTGATGGCTATGGAGGGGTAGTTGGAGAGAGTAGTTAGTGTAAATATCTTTTCCCTTTTCTTTTGTTCTTGTATTTGTGTTTATGTTTGTTTGGTACCTTGGTTTCTAGGATTGTTAGTTTTGTGAAATTCTTGTTATTTGGTATTTTGATGAGCGATGTGAGGGAGGGAATTTGATGTTGTATTTGAGCTTGTTGTGATAGGTGTGAAGTGAAGGTGATCCTAGAGAGGAATGACTTTCGATAGAGCATTGATTGAAAGCTAGGGAGTCGGTTTTTGAAGCTTAGGTTAAGCTTTTGTGGTTTTGGAGGTCGAGAAGACCATGAGGAGAGCATCCCGACCGGGAAGAGGGCTTCCCGACCGGGAAGGATGAGGCATCCCGACCGGGAAGGAGCCATCCCGACCGGGATGAGGATGCCATATTTCGAGACTTCTGGAGTGTCTTCCCGACCGGGAAGGGTTTATCATCCCGATCGGGACCATCCATCCCGACCGGGAAGGTCTCCTACTCCACCTTATGCCTCTTCTTCGACATTCGAGTCCACCCGACCATTGTATGCCCCCACCCAACCTCCCTACCTCTTGCATACCCTCACTTCATTCCTTCTTACACCGAAATTCAATTCAAATCTCACTCCCTCACACCATTACTACCTCTACCATGCGATACTTTCACGTTCGAAGCGGGATGACAAAGAGGACGACAAGCAAAGTGCTTATATTGACCGATGAGACGATGGAGCGAGTGAGTTGCTAACCGATGGGTATGGCAACTATCCTTTCTTTTCTGTCTATTATTGCTTGTTTTCTCTTGTTTACCGCCCTTTCCCTTGAGTAATGGTATTTTGGTGGCCTTCGAGGCCTTGGTATATGGTTGCTCCCGACTCTCGATGATGTGACTACATCGAGAGTCATTTTCAAAATCCAAATTTTACAAGTTTTTCACCCCTTTTTGTAGGATTTAGTCGGATTTAGGCGGAATCCGGGCTAGGTGACTTGATTACACCTAGCCCTCCCCTCCCATTTCCTTTTATTTCCTTCTTTTTATTTTTCTTCCCCCTTCCATATCTTTTCTTGTCTCGGCCCATGGTGACTTGACTACACCCCGGCCGGACACTTTCTACCCTTTTCTTCACTTTATTTTTGATTTTTAGCTTTATTTTTGTAGTTTCTTTTCTTTTTCTTTTGTCTCTCCGCACACTACGATCGAGCATGAGGACATGGCTCGGTTTAAGTGTGGGGGGAGTGTTATTCTAGCATAGTTAGCTTTATTTTTGTAGTTTTTCGAAAAATCTTTAAAAACCCTAAAAATTTGAAATTTTTTCACAAAAATCAAAAAGATTTTCTTTTTGTGTGTTTTTCTTTTGTGTCATTGTCTCGTATATTTTTTTTGTTGTGTGTGTTTGCCCCCCTTTTTCCCTATAGGTTGCTTAAACCACCGATGGCTTTGGAAAGCTTTCAAGATGTCCTGTAACATCTTCTATCCCTTTTTCCTTCTTTGTCTCTTGCGGAATTTGGAGGAGAATGTGATGTGGTGTGCTCGGGAGGAGCTTTGTAAAGTTTGATGTTGGTTGGTTGCTCATTTGGAAGTTAGGGGTGGTGTTTGTGTTATGTATGTGTTCGTTTTGTGTTGTTCTTGTTTTGTTGCTTTTGTTTCTTTTTCTTTCGTTTTCATTGAGTCTTTGTTTTGTGCTATGTTGTGTGTCATGTGTGTAAACCGTTTTCGAAATCCCGGTTTAGAGGCTAGTGTGTGAGTGTGTACTTTCTCTTCCTAGTAGTGTAAATTGAGTCTTGGACTTTAATCTAGTAGAATGACCCTAAATCAATGATTTCGTTGTTCCTTTACCTTGAGTCCACCTAGCTTACTACGGATTTACTACGGGATTTGCATTTTGACCATTTTGACCACCCACGGTGTGAAAAGGCCTTGGTTACCGAGTTTTGTCCCTTAGGTGACCGTGTCTAGGATCGTTTGATTAGTCCAAGTTCTCCACTTTTTGTGGGTTAGAAGAGGGATCGCGACCCCCGACTTACCCATTCCCCTACCTCCTACACATAACCACAAATAAATTTGCAATTTGTTGAGTTCTCTCTTTCTTGTTACACAATGAAATGCCAAAAAGCCAAATCAAGCCAAAAAGGGCAAATAAAAGAAAATGAAAGAAAGAAAAGAATGAAGAAAAAGAAAAGGCACAAAAGCCAAAAAGAAAATAGAAAAGAAGAAAAAGAAATGGCATGGCAAAACAAAGCAAAAATGCAAAAGAAAAGAGAAAATGCCAAAAGAAAATCGTCTCACAAAAAGATTCTAAACCCACAAAAATAAGCCTTTTTCCGACTATTACCGTGAAGAGCCTACCAAAGGACCGAGTCCCGAGGAAGGATGATAGCGGCATTAGTCGGTCTTCCCTCATTTTGCATGGTTTCCACCTTTTTAGTTGGACTAGGTAGGCGGTTTTGGACACGGGACGACCCTCTTGGCTCACGCTAAAGGGGGCGGGGTCTCACTTACCTACAGTGTCGACTAACACCGTGGATCATCACTTCCCACTCCGCCGATCGTCCCGTAGCACGTTTTTAGAAATTTAGGAGGACCTAGGTAAGTTACCAACGTTTTTGTTGTTTTATCGTCATACTATTAGGGTTTAGTCCACCTCGGTTTGTATTGCTAGCTTGGGAACGTTGTCACTTACCTCGAGTCCTAAATCGGTGCTTCTTTCACCGCTTTTAGAGGGAAGCAGATTTGTTTTTCTTTGGGTGCGACCGATTATGTGTTCGTTTGTGTGTTTGTTTGTTTTTGTGTCTTGTGTCCGGTTGCATCCGCAGTTTTGTCGCAAGACCCGACTTGCCTTGTGGAGTGCACTTTTCCTCTAAGTGCACTCGCGTGAGTTGAAAGGGCGTAGGGTGCGCTAATACCCATTCGGCTAGTATAGTAGTTAGTATGTGCTTACTCGAGGGCGAGTAAGGGTTAAGTGTGGGGGAGTTGATAAGTGTGGTTTGTAGTGCCTATTTTGTAGTGTTTTGGTCCCATTTTCCTTGTAGAATCGCTCCTTGTGAGCGTTTTAGGGGCTTCTTATGCTTCCTTTAGTTCATTTCAGGTTCCCGAGACCGATTTGGAAGAGTTGGAGCGATTCCGACTCTATACATACACATTTTGGAGCCAACGGAGTAAAGGAACGATGATTCGATGCCTTGGAATCGACCCCGAGACCTTGGGACCCAATCCCGAGCCTCCGAGACCCGATCCCGAGTCCCGAGAATCGATGGGAAGCCCATGAGAAGCAAGGATGGACCAAAAAGTTCATATTGAAGGCCTACAAGACCCATCCCGATCGGGAAGGCCTCAAACCCGATCGGGATGAGGTGCACAAAGGACGCACTCACTGTGGAGCATTCCCGATCGGGTTGGCATATTCCCGATCGGGAAAGTGGAAGTTTCCCGATCGGGATTTCCCATTCCCGATCGGGAAAGTCCTAGTGGCAGCCGCGCTTTGTTTCTTTCTTCTTCCTTCCATTTGTAACCCTATATATACACCCCTCTTGTATTAAGACACCATCTTAGCTTATGTTAGACATTACCCACAAACCCTAGCCTAGTTTTAGCATAGATTAGATTAGATTAGTGTAGATTAGTCTTTAGTTTATCGTTAATCATAGATTAATGCTTGTAATTTGGGAATTCTTCAAGATCTCCACCAAGCATGACAACCTTGGACGTTTGTTTTGGGTTCTTCCATTTATGCAAGTTTCCTTCTTCTTTTCATCTTCTAGTATGGTATAATCTTCTTTTCCTTTCTCTTAATCCTTGTTTTTCTCATTAATGTTTGAATCTTTGTTGAATGGATTGCTCATAGTTCATAGTTCTTGTTAGTTTCATTATGCTAGTTTGGTTGTTTGAGTGGATTTCTCTTCTTAGTGTTAGTTTTAGTATGGATATGTTAGAGTAGTATCTTGCTAGGGTTAGTAAGGTGATTAGGGTGTTAATTGGATGATTAAGGGTTTGTTGGAGATGTTGGTGGAAGATTTGGGTATCCTCTTGGTTGATGCATATCACATGTTTGTTGAAATGCTTGAATGACTAGTATGTGCATATGCTTGTTTTCCTTGCTTTTCTCTTGTGGGTGATAGTTTGCTTGTGGGTTCGGTTCCCTCACTAAGTAGCGAGAGCCCGGTGAGGATGACCCCTAGGTCGGTCTAAGTTGCGACCGCCCGGATTCGACCTAGGCCACTATAGCGCGCTAGAACCCCGTTTGTCATGTGTGTCGCCGAAATGGGTTCCATGTGGAACCTCTAGGCGAGTCTAAGTTAGATTACCTAGATTACCCTACTACCTCCTTCACTCTAACTCCTCCTTGACCATCCCGTTACCCCTTTGACCCCGACCTAATCCTAGCCCGTTTCCTTTGATTGTTTTCTTGCTTTAGACCTAGCTTAGTCCTAGTCTCCCCCTCCTTAGATTAGCTCGTCTCAAACATATTCCTAGACCGTAGCATACCTTAGTCCGACCTCTCGTCCCTGTGGATTCGACCCGACTTGCCCTAGCTACCCTAGTTAGGTTTTGCCGGTTTTCTTTGACGGTTGGGATCCACGACAGATCGTCACCATCACTATTACTCAAGCTATCAATGTGAACCCACCATGTTTCATCATGACTCTCCATATGGAAGCCAATTTCCCCAAAACCGACCATATTACCAATCACCTCAACTTCACTATCAACAATATGATTCCCACCCCTTGGGCATCATCAAGATTTTCAAGGAGCTTTACAAGACCCCAATGACCAAATGCCCAACTTGGAGTTATTTCAATCGATTCTTCAATTGCAAAAGAGCCAACAAGAAATGGCCATCCAAATGCAAAAGGTACAAGATGAATTCATGGCGCAATATCGAAGGGAAAATGAGGCGATGGATCCTCGATTAAATGGGTTATCGGTTAAAACCGTAATGTTTTTAACTAAAACGTCACAAACCAACGAAGAGTTCACTTGAGCAAGGGGAGCAACCTAATCATGAAGCCGCCGATGAAGTCACCTTCAGAAGCGAAACTTGCTATGAAGAACCTCAATTGTCTACCCAAGAGGAGACGAATGAGGAAATGACCCTTGATGAAGGCATTGTTGGTGAAAAATTGAAGGAGGTTAGTGAGTTGAATAAGGTGGTAGAGGTTGTGAAGCCGTGGGATGGAATTGATGAGCTTAAGTTGCCGTTGTGCGATAATAAAGAAAAGCATCATTAGCCTCTTGCAAGTGAGCCAAATTTTGGCTTAGAAGAGATTGAAACCGCCGGTAGAAGTTTCAATTCTCTCCTTCAAGAAGATATGAGGACGTATGATGACTTGAGGCTTGGAGATGGAGACCCACAACTTAAGTATGTGGAGCTTGCTTGTGTTTGGAGACGGTGCTTAGGAAGGAAGAGGTCAATAAAGCTTGTAGGATGGAAAGACCCCGGAGACAACATGAAAGATGACGTTGGGTCTTTGGATGACTACTTCTTGCTTCCAACTTGGAGGCTTTGGAGGATAGCTTGGCTCGGGCACTCTTTGAGCCTTCATTATGATGTGGCTCGTGCATTTGACTTGCTCCTCCAAGCCCTTGAGGGCTATGGTTGAAGAATGAGATTCCACCATCCTTGGTTTGGCGGAGTTCCTAAAGAACCGTCATGTTGTATATTTCTCTTTCCTCTTCTTTAGAGTTCTTGTGTTTGTATTTGTGTGGTTTGTCTCTTGATTTTGTTTGTTTTGTGGAGCTCTTGTAATTTGGAATTTTCTTTAGTGATGTGAGGGGGGGATTTTGATGGAATTTATTGAGTTTGATTGATAGATTTGAAGTGAAGATGAAGAATTAGAAAGGGTTATGGATGATAGAAGCCTCAAAGCTTGTTGGAGGAAGTCGGTTTATGAGCTTAGTGCAAGCTTTTGGGGACGGGAATTTGATCCCATAGTTGGTAATGTTCTTAGGGTGGAAGACTTGGGATGATAATGAAGAATGAAGATCTAGGAGAGTGACATGACCATGTCACTTAGGACATGGCCATGTTGGTTGCTACATGGTAGGAACGAAATGGTGACAAAAATGACAAGCTGCTGTCTTGCGACATGGCCATGTCGAGGTCGACATGGCCGTGATGCCCTCCTCACGGCCGTGAGGGCTGTTTTCCGTGGCCACTTTCCTTCTTCTTCTACATTTAAGCCAACCTCCCTTATTACACCCCCACCCAACCTCCCTACTCACCTTTGCCACTATCACTTCATCCCTACACTTAAAATTTTGCAACTTCATCTCAACTTCTCATCTCTATCCACCGAGTTTCCCTCAAATCTCAACCTCATTGCACCACTAAAAGCTCGGTACTCGTACTTGGAGCTACACCTAGGAAGGGGAGAAATATCTATGATGAAGACATGCAAAGTGCCGATAATGACCGTTGAAACGATGGAGATTATTGACTTGCTAACCTTTGGTAAGGAACTCTCACTTCTTTTCCGTCTTTTATTGGCTTAGTCTTCCCTTATTCCCCCTTTCTTTTACCTTTTGGTATGGTGGTGGCCCTCGGGGCCTTTGTGGTGATTGCTCCCGATTCTCGATGATGTGATTACATCGAGAGTCATTTGAAAAATCCAAATTGGCAAGTCTTTTCACCTTTTCTTTATTTTCATTTTCTTTTGGTAGAATTTAGTCGGATTTAGGCGGAATCCGGGCTAGGTGACTTGATTACACCTAGCCCTCCCCTCCCATTTTCTTTTATTTTCTTCTTTTTATTTCTTCCCCCATCCATATCTTTTCTTGTCTCGGCCCTTGGTGACTTGATTACACCCTGGCCGGACACATTCGACCCTTTCTTCACTTTCATTTTTGATTTTTAGTTTTATTTTCCCTTTTTCTTTTCTTTTTTAGTGTCTTCCACACACTACCGATCGAGCATGTGGACATTGCTCGGTTTAAGTGTGGGGGAGCGATATCTTAGTCTAGATTAGTTTTATTTTTGTAGTTTTTCTAAAAATCTTAATAATCCCTACAAATTTGAAAAATTTCATAAAAAGCCAAAAAGATTTTCTCTTGTGTCTTTTTCTTTTGTGTTTTTGTGCCGTATATTTGTTGTATTGTGTGTTTTGCTCCCCCGAATTCCTTGTAGGTTGCGCGATCGTCGACAAGTTTCGAAAAGCTCAAGACATCCGGTAATATCCCTTCATTTCTTTCTCCTTTTTCCTTTTTTGTGGAGTTTGGAGGATGTGTTGTGATGGTGTGTGCTCGGGTGGAGCTTTTTGGAGTTCGTGGTTGATTGGTTGCTTGTTTGGAAGTTTCGGGGTGGTGATTGTTTATTTCCTTGTGTGTTTGTTTTGTTTTGTCTTGTTTCGTATCATTTTCTTTCGTCTTTGTTTTGTCTTGTTTAGTTGTGTCTAGTGTGTAATAAAATGTTTTCGAAAACCCGGTTTTGAGGCTAGTGCGCAAGTGTTTCCTTTCCCTTTCTAGTAATATGAGTCGAGTCTTGGACTTTAATCTAGTAGAATGACTTTAAATCAATGATTTCGTTGGTTTCTTACCTTGAGTCTACCTAGTCTACTAGGAATTTACTGCGGGATTTGCATTTTGACCATTTTGACCACCCACAGAGTGAAAAGGCCTTGGTTCCTGAGTCTCGTCTCTTAGGTGACCGTGTTCGAAATCGTTTGATTAGTCCAAGTTTTTTTTCCCTTTTTTGTGGGTTTGAAGGGAAATCGTGACTCCCGACTTACCCATTTCCCTACCTTCTACACATTTCCACAAATAAGTTGCAATTTGTTGAAGTTTCATACTTTGTTGTGATTGAATGCCTACAAAACAAAATTTGGCCAAAAGGGCAAAACAAGAAAAAAAAAGAAAGAAAGAAGAAAGAAGAAAAAAAAAAGAAAAGGCACAACAATTCAAAAACAAAATATAAAAGAAGAAAAAGAAGTGGCATAGCAACTCAAAAGCCGAATACAAAACAAGAATGCCAAAGAAAATCCCCTCACAAAAAGAATACTCACTCCTCAAAAAAAGAAGCCTTTTTCCGGCTATTACCGTGAAGAGCCTACCTAAGGACCGAGTCCCTAGGAAGGATGATAGCGGTAAATAGTCGGACTTCCCTCATTTTGCAACCTTATCCACCTTTTTACTTGGACTAGTTGGGCGATTTTGGATATGGGACGACCCTCTTGGCTTGTCGCTAAAGGGGGCGGGGCTTCACTTACCTACAGTGTCGACTAACTCCGTGGTTCATCCTTTTTCCATCCCGCCTATCGTCCCATGGTACGTTCTTAGAAGGTTAGGAGGAACCTAGGTAAGTTACCAACGTTTTTTATTGCTTTGTTGTCATACTATTAGGGTTTTGTTTATATCGATTTGTGTTATTAGCTTGGGAACGTTGTCACTTACCATGAGTCCTTAATCGGTGTTTGTTTCACCGCTTTTTTGAGGGAAGCGGTATTTGTTTCTTCTTGGATGCAACCGTTTGTTTGTTTTTTTTTGTTTGATTGATTGTTTGTGTGTTTTTGTGTTTTCGTGTTCGGTTGTATCCGCAGTTTTGTCGCAAGACCTCACATGCCTTGCGGAGATCACTTTTCCTCTGAGTGTTCTCGTGTGAGTTGAAAGGGCGTAGGGTGCGCTAATACCTGCTCGGTTAGTAGTCTAGTTTCTTTTAGTTTTTAGTTAGTTCGTGCTTACTCGAGGGCGATTAAGGGTTAAGTGTGGGGGAGTTGATAAGTGTGCTTTTTAGTGCTTATTCGTTGTGTTTGGTCACGGTTTTTCTTGTGGAATCGCTCTTTGGAGCGGTTTCGAGTCTACTTACTCTTCTTCTAGTTTGTTTTAGGTTCCTAAGGCCTATCTTGGAGAAATGGGACGATTCCGACTCGTTGGACCAATCACGACCGGGAAGGACCCATCACGAACGGTGAAGAAGAGACGAGAGGAATGAAGAAGACTTAGGGCGTCATGGCCGTGACCCATGACCATCATGGCCATGACGGGGGTGCCTCACGGCCGTGAGCCCCCTCATCATGGCCATGAGTCCCTTGTTTCTCCTCGCGCTTCCACATTTCATTTCCCTTATTCTCACAACCATATATATACCCTTCTCTTGTATTGTTCTAAGCACCAACCCTTAATTAGATTAGAGAAACCCTAGACTACTTTAGGTTAGATTAGTGTAGATTAGTTTAATCCCTCTTTAATTACTCCTTAATCTTAGTTTAATCCTTGGATTAGTGGAATTTTTGAAGAATCCAACCAAGATTGACAACCTTGGTTGATGTATTAGGGTTTTCTTATTATTACAAGTTTCACTCTTTCCTCCTTGCTAGTTTGGTATAATTTCTCTTCTCCTTTCCTTTAATCTTTGTGTTACCATTCAAGTTTCATTCTTTATCTTTTGTTTATTGTATTATCCATTGTTCCTTATTAGTTCTTCATTATGAAGGTGATTGTTCTTGTGTTAGTTTCTCATGTTCTTGTTAGTTTAAGTTTAGATATGTGTGAGTAGTCTCTTGCTAGGGTTAGTAGGGGAATTGGGTGTCTTAATGGGTGATTAAGGGTTTGTGTAGATTGTTGGTGGAAGTTTTGGTTGCTTCCTAGTTGTATGCATAGAACATATTTGATGAAATGCTTGAATGACTTGTAGTTGCAAATGCATGTTTTATTTCTTGCCTTCTTCTTGAGGTCTTGTATGTTGCTAGGATGGGTTCTTGCGCGAGAGAGAGGAGCCTCTAGGTCGGTTTAAGTAGCGAGAGCCCGGACTATGCCTAGATAGCTCGACTACCCCTTCACCTTTGCTCTTCCTAGATCATTTCATCACTCTTGAACCCGACCTAATCCTAGTTCTTTCCTTATTGTTTTCTTCTTCTTCTTAGCTATTATTCCTCTAGTTAGTTGTTTCCTTTAGTCTTAGTTTTAGTTTTCTCCCCCTTCTTAGTTTTAGCATAGTTTAGTTCGTTGACCTAGTCAAGTCCTAAGGCGAAACCTAGTCGAAACCCTCTTTACCGTCCTCGTGGATTCGACCCGACTTGCCCTATCTACGTGTTAGGACTAGTTGGTTATTATTTGATCGGTGGGATCCACGGTAAATCCCTACCGTCAGCTAGTTGTGAAGTAGGGTGGGAAAAGATACTCCTCTTCTATCATTCCTTGAAATCGAACCCCAAGAGGTTCGATTGGTCCGTGGTATTACAGTTGGCCACGGTTATAGAGGTTGCCTCTAAAGTGATGACATCATCTTGTAAGGGCAACTTGACTTTCCGGTGAAGGGTGGAGGATACCGCTTCGACGATGTGGATCCATGGCCTTCCTAGGAGCAGGTTGAAGGATGAGGTGACATCGATCACCTGGAATTCTAGCTCTTTTTCTACTGGGCCTGTTAAAACAGTCAGCTTCACCGCCCCAGCTACCGACTTCGGGCTCCCATCAAAAGCCTGGATGGTCTGCGAAGTCGGGATATACTCGGCCTCGGTAATGCTGAGGGCTTTGGCGGTCCTCAAGGGGAGGACGTTGACTGCGGACCCACCATCGATCAGGGTCATCAGAAGATATTTTCCGCGACGAATTACCGTAATGTAAAGGGCTAGGTTGTGGGTAGCACCGAACGGTGGTAGATCGGCTTCGAAGAAGGTGATGAGCGGGCCTTCTTTCTTAGCTTTGCCTTTCAGGTGGGGAAGGACCGTGGCTACCATTTCAGCAGGTGTAGCCGAGGAGTCGATCTTGACTTGATCGAGGGCCTTAGTGAGTGCCTCTCGGTGTTCTTGTGAGCTAACCAAGAGTTGCCATATAGAGAGGTCAACTCGGGTCTTCTTTAGCTGCTTCACGAGAGCCTTTTCAGTGGTTGGCTCTTCAAGGGTGGCTTCCGTCCCGTTTGGCTCAATGGCGGTTATCGAGGTAGGGGTGTCCCCAGAGCTAGTGGCTTGATAGGGACGAGCAAGGTGGTTACAGGCTAAGGGCTTGGACTTAGCCTTTCTGATTTCCTCGGGCGTAATGGGGACAACTTCCCCTTTGGCGAGGTACACATCGTCCTCATCATCGCACCAGATCCCGTTTATTTGTGGGATAAATGGAGAAATGAGGTGTGAGCAGTCAATTATTTCTCCGGAAAAAATGGCGTGAGTGGCTAAGGGATTGTCCTTATTACTCGGCTTGCCTCCGGGTGATGGGATCTTACCGCTCTCAATTAGATCCTGAGGCAAGTGTGTCAGCTTCCAACATTTCTCGGTGTCGTGCCCATTGCCCCGATGATATTGGCAATACGCCTGGATGTTGTAGGCCTTGGAGCGTCGCTCCACCGGAACTTCAGGAGTTGGGCCTATCGGTTGGATAAGGCCCTTTGAAGATAGCCTTTGTAAGGCATGCGTATAGGTAGTACCTATATCGGTGAATACCCGAGGCGTGGTATTCTTCTTGGACGAGGTATCAATTAGATTAACTTCGTCGAAAATGTTACGGGTTGCAGCGACATTTGTGGGCTTGGTGGTTGAAGAAGAAGCCCCTTGATAACCCTTGCCAGAGGCCTTAGTAAGGCCCTCTAGCCTTAAATCATCTTCGATTCTTGTTCCCATCTCCGTTAAAGTGGCGAAGTTAGGAATGATAGCATATCGGAGATGGACCCGGTAGGAGGGAAGGAGGTTCTTGACGAAGGCCTCCACTGAGGTTTTTTCGTTGGCCTTGTCGACCAACTTCACACTTTCACCCTTCCAGCGTTGAAGATATTTCGTAAATCCTTCCTTGGGCTCCTGGGCCATAACTTTCAAGGTGCGCATCGTAGTCTGGATTTCCGTGCTGTCGGCATAATTCCGAGCAAACTCCGTCGCCACGTCATCCCAAGTTTTGTATTTCTTGGAATCGAGCCTGTAGTACCAGGCCTTCGGATGCTTTTCTCGGGAGGAGGCAAATAGGTGCTTGAAAATGGTCGATTTTACTCCCTTAACCGCCATAAATTCCTAGAAAACCCGAATGTGATGCACCGGGTATTCAGAACCCTCAAACATCGGTATGCCCGTAAGGTTGAGGTTGGCGGGCAGTTTGTCATTCGGGGGCGACTAGGTGCGCGCATTTTCCGTGTGGATCGAGTTGTTGGTTGACAGGTGGACCTGCTCTTCCAACTTACGGACTGCACTGACGAGTTCGGCTAGGGGCCCGGTAGTTTCAATCCCTCCGCTTGGAGTCCCTTGTTCCATGGCGCTTACACGGGTGACAATGGCTGTCTGGTCGGATTTGATAAATGTTAGTTGGGTCTCAATCTTAGTCAACGAGGCTGTCAACTTGTCCAAAGCTTCTTGCATCTTGCGTCTTCTGGTTACCGGTGGCCTGTCTGTAAGAATACTGCGTAATCAGAAACTGACCCAGAGCCTGGAACCAAAACAGTACATCCCGAGCAAGGAAAAGACTACACGAGAAAATGACTCGAGACAGAACACTTAAACGGGTGACTAGTGGGTAATGGGCCTTCCTTAGGATTCGGTTATGTGGGCGGAGTCCTGTTCGAAGGAAGGTCCATGTGAGATATTCCCCAGGCTTTGGACTCGAATGTGTAAACAGGCCTCTCTTTGTAGGAGTACGTCCTACGTAGGTGGGCCGTGCCTTGACAAATAAGGCGGACTGGGATAGGGAGGAAACCCGTGATGTAAGATCGATGGAGTTTCGACGCTAAGGACTTTGACAACTTATGACAAGACCCGACACTACTAAAAACGGGAAGTCCTAAGAAGAGGAAAGTTTTGAAAAGAAAAAATTTGGACTCCGAGAAAATCGGTGGATAGCCCGATTTTTGAAAATCGGCTAAGTGCCTATCGGGCCGAATATTTTTGAAGGTTCGAAAATGTTTAGGCAGCATACCGGCTAGAAATAGGCTATTTTGAGTCAAATCGTAAATCCTAATTTCGGTAGCATCCCGGGTTTTGAAAATCGAATAATTTTGGAAAGATGTATTTTTTGAAAAAAAAGGTTTTCGAAAAAGATGACATGCAAATCAAGTAGCATGTAGTCATGGAAGCAATATATCGACACCATGTATGCTCTTAGACTAAGTCTCGGTCGGTCGAAAATGGGTCATATACCATCAACGACGGCTTTCTCGTAATTCAGGATGAACTTCCAGAGCCGAGTTGGCATTAGAAAATACCGTGAAACCCATACGAGTTCGGCCATAGAAGACTTTAGCGCACCCATTTAGGAATGCACCGCAGTATAGTGGGACGTCGGTCACAAGTAACCGGCCCGAGAAAGATTTGGGTAATGCATGAACCATCGAACTAAAATGCGTACATTACTAATTGAACGATTTCTTTTTGAGTCTCACCCTAGGAACCCCGATGACTAGTGGAACATCAGAAATCCTCAGCGGAGTCGCCAAATTGTGGACATGACATAGGTCCACCCCGATGCGGCCACGCGCGGGTTTGGGGAGGCGAATGAATCTCATGTGAGATGGATCTCGGGTTGAAATTTAAATCTAAATGGAGTCGCCACCGAACTTTGTGGGAGTTTGGGCCCATTCGAACCCACTCTATATTTTGGTGGGCCGTGCACAAAGTACGGCCCATTTGGATTTCAGAGTTTATGGGGTTCGTCCCTTTGCATTGCGATACTGATTCCGACATTATCAGAAATCTTGTATTGAATGACTCTCGTATGCCAACGGTTTCGGACATCCGAAAACCACGGTTCTGAGTAAGGGTGAGGGTACGTGTTGGGAAATTCACAATGAACACCCAACCCCGCCCCCACTTGAAGGCCTCTACTTAGATATCGTTCGTTTTTTATGTACGCGCGTTAGTTTGATGATTAAATGACATTTAAACAGCATTTTGACTAAACATGTGAATTATGTTTGATCTACGTCGTTTAATGCATCTTTGAACTAAGTCGAAGTTCTTTTAGCATGCGAGGTTCGTTTTAGTACAATAAAATAAACAACGAAAATAATATACAAAGACAAAACAAACGAGTTAGTAATGATGATAATGGTTTGTAAATTGAATAAACGATGTGAATATAATACAATGCACGGTTTTGAAAAGATGAGTCACGTGATAGACTTGACACGTGTTGACCGAAGTCATTAAAAGAATTTTATCGAGACTCGAAAGATGCTGAAAGACTCACGGTTTTTATAAACCAGGAGTCGCTCGATCGAGTCATAGAGGGACTCGGCCGAGTGGTCCTCAAAAAAAGCTTCTGCCCGGTTTTTGGGGTGCCACTCGATCGAGTGGGCTAGGCACTCGATCGAGTGCCCCCTGTACGAACAATGGGTCCCTTTGTTTTTGATTTCGAAATTGCTTTTTGAAAAGTCGATAATCTTGCTAAGTCGTGTAAAAATATAGTACAATTTATACTCGACTTAAATTTTCGATGCTCGTTACATTTGACACTTGATTATGGAATCAATATCAAATATTCGGAGTGATTTTTAGAAAAGTTGTTTATAAATTTTTTGAAAATCGATCTAAAATGAAATAGATTCTCTCCGCGTCGAAAACGTCGTATTTTGGCTTTTTTGGACTAGTGACGATTATCTTAGCATCAACGAGATTGATTTAATTCTTTTAGATACGATATTTGACTATAGAGTCGGTATCATATTTTAAGAATGATCGTTCTGCATTAAAAATTAGATAGTTGTTGCGATAATATCGGTATTAGAAACGAGGAAAAAGAAATAAAAAAACGTGACGCTGACTCGATGAAGACGGACGGACGATGCAAAAAAACGAGAGAGAGAGAGAGAGAGTGAGAGAGAGAGAGAGAGAAGGAGAAGACGGGATTCGTAACACCCTTAACCTACATGCTAATTTCGACCTCGGTTATGGAGTCGTAGTAGCGGCGCTTTGTTGGAGTAATGAGGATATAGGAGGAGTTATGGTATTGTATTTCTGGATTGGTTTGGCTCGGGTTTCCTATAGAATTTATAGAGGGAACGTCGGGGTATAATAAGCCTAGTATTGCTGGAATTTACGTTGTAAATTGTGTATGTCGGGATTGGAACTATTGTGTTGAATGTAGATGTATCGTGGATGTTGGAATTGTGTTTTTTGTGTTGTGCAAAGGGGTGTATTTATAGGAGGGGTTCCCGGCTTTGGCTAGTAAAGGTAGTTGTCTTGGATGCAATAGGATTTCGTCTTTGAATAGGAAAAGCTTGGTTGGAGGGGAAGAAACACTGGTTGGGGTGAAGTAGGATTCCTGTTTTTGGATGGAAAAAGGAATTCGGTTTGAGCTGGAAAAGGGGCCACTCGATCGAGTGTTGCATAGCACTTGATCGAGTGCCCGGTCTGACGCTGGTTTTGATGTGTTTTACGAGCTTACTCGACCGAGTGGGCCGGTCCACTCGATCGAGTGGGTCTGGGCCGGGTAGGAGTTTTTTTTTAGAGATCGAGTTTTATCTTTAAGGGAGAGTTCTAGTTGCTTAATTCTTCTCCATGGCTGATTTTCTGTGGCATTTGACTTCAAATCGGACTCGTTGAAAGCTACGTGACAGATTTTTCTGCCTCGGAAATGTCTTTGACCGGGGTTTGACCCGGTCGCTAAAAGATGGTTTTGCCCTTGGTGTCGGTTTTGACCCAAATTAGTCTTGTTTGACTGGAAATGACTTACTGGGCCATGATTTGAGGTTGGTTTTGTGAGATGTTTACTCCGCTAAAAGCTCGCGCCAATTACTATTGATTCTGAGTCCAAAATCAAGCATATTAAGTCACGTTTACGTCCGATCATCATCGGGTGTCTTTTGGAAACTGCTATAGACACCTGGCGGTCAAAATGTGGGTGTTTACAATCGAGTTTTTTCTCGGTCGCAAAAGACGGTTTTACCCTTGGTGGAGATTTTGGCTCAAGTTAGCTTTATATTATTGGAAACGACCCATTGAGTCTGGATTTGAGTCCGGTTATGTGAGATTTGTACTCCGCTAAGTGCCCACGTCGGACACTATTGATTCCGAGTCCGTATTCGAGCGTATTGATGCATGTTAACGTCCGATCATCATCGGGTGTTTTCTTGGAGATTGTTATAGACACAAGCAGGCAAAATGCGGGTGTCTACAGAGCCCCCACTCTGACTAAGGCTTGGACAAGACGAAAGTCAGAGTAGCCACCCGGTCAAACAAGGATTACAACCTGGCAGCCTTCCGGGCGATCGTTTAAAGTCTGTTAGAGTGAAGGGTTTGCCATCCATAAGTAAATGGTCATACCTGTCTTGATAGCTCCATGGGGACTTGCTTTTGAAGTCTTGGGTGTACCTGTATGCATACACATCATATCTTGGATGTTGCATTTTAGGAGAGGCACCACCTTTGGTTTTCTACTAGGGAGTAAAGGAGCTCCGTGGGGACTTACTTTTGAAGTCTTGGGTGTACCTGTATGAAGACACATCATATCTTGGATATAGCATTTTAGGAGAAACACTGCCTCGGGTCTTTCGCTGGGGAGTAAAGGCTAGTACCTGAAATGTTAGACACGCAAGCAGAAATAGCAAATATAGCAGATAGCAAGATAGTATACAGGAAATGCAGTTAAACATCCGTAGACTAGCTTGCGCTGGGGAAATGATTTTCGCTTCATTTTGAAATCAAAGTCCTGACAGCAGCTTACGTGCAAGGGGATAGTTTTCCAAAATTGAAGGTTTAGAAAAATATTTGCAGTTTAATTGACCAAAATTTGACTTTGTCCGAAAGGATTTTCTCAAATAGCTAAGTTTGTGAAATTTTAGAGTAAGAATTAGACGAGAGAGGGATACCGGCATATTCGACTCTGGAAGTGACAAGACGAGTTGACAGACATGACTTGGACTCTCGAAGGGTTTGACCGTGACTCAGTAGAGGAGGTGGGACACCTAAGATGACAAGACTCTTTAATAGCGTTATTCCGTAGCCTAGGCGAGTGTCAACACGGTCGAATCCTCGAAATGGGAAATATATGTTATAGGGGGATTGAATAAGTTTGCAATGAGATTGTTTCTGCATGACAGGACTTAGCAGTAGAAATGTTATAGTCTAGTGTTCTTTTGAATTTTTGGTTTTGGGATACCTACTCAAAGTGGGTGTCGCTTCGAGTCCCTAATAGATTCTCGTCTTCGACTGAGCCGAGTACTAGGACACACTACAGAAAGAGGGTTGGTTTTTGTAAAATATGGATTTTGTAAGTGGATTGAGAACTTCAACTCAAGAGAAGACCCTAGGACAACAAAGCGAACTGTTGAGAACATAACAGTGTCGGGACCGGAATGATGTTGCTCTTTGAATTTCTGTCAATGAGGGTGGTGCTGCCCTTGTCAAAAGACTGCGTATGTATTCACGTGTAGTGAAATCAAACCAAGTCATAGTTCAGGGGATTGGAAGATATGTTATGGTGCCTTGTTTATTAGGGCTTTGTGTGTAACTAGCCATGGTGATGATGTAGACTAAGTGCATTCCCAATGATGTCTTGATCAAAGGGTTAGAACAGTTAGGTGACGATCCTATGACTGTGAGCGCTCTCGGGGGCATCTCCCAGAGTTGGTGTGAACTATTCGGGCGTATTCTATGCTGACAGCAAGTTGAGTTCCCGTGTTTAGGGTTGGTAACTGGTTTAGATGTTTTTGGAAATGTGGTGCAATGCAGTAAATGGCTTTGATGATTTGAAATCTGGACTTCCATTTTGTGGAGCTAAAGTTTCAAGGGTAAGGTATTGTAATGTGGTAGAAAATTGGGAAGTGGAGGAAAAATGACTCGAACTTCGATCGGGGTAGGTTTGATAATGCGGGATCTGACTTCCATGTTTGGCCCTAATGGTTAGGGGTATCCTATGGATATTGAATCCTCAAAATTTTGGGCTGTCTCTTAGCCTAGTTGTCGAGAAGGTCTTGAGGGTTGTAATGTGGGGAGGCTAGATGTGGTTTTAGCTGACCCGCCTAATTTTTTCTCCTCTATTTGATGGCATGGGCATTAATAATTTTTGAATTGACCGTACCCAGTTGAAGGGACTTTCACTTGAGTTGACCGCTAACCACGATCATGGGTTTTTGAATTTTTTTGGTTGACTTCTTAACTTCGGTCATGGGATTATTCACTTGAGTTGACCGTGCCCTGGTCAAAGGATTGATCGTACTGTGGTCGAGGGAATGACCGTATTTGGTCGAGGGAAGTTGAGAGTTCTTTTTTATCATGGTCAGCTCTTTTATTTTGGCCTTCTACTTTTTCCTTTGACTTTTTTTTTTCACGACCATCTCTTCTACGATGTTGGAAATAAGCACGGGCATTCTCGAATCTATGGTGTCCATTTGTGGGCGGATCTACGGTTGGACCTATTGATTCGATTAGGCCTGTGGAGCTAAGCCTTTGTAAGGTGTGAGCATAGTTGACATTTATGTGAGTGAAAGCTCGCGGTGCAGTACTCTACGGTAAGCATGGTGATTTGGATCTCGAGATTGTCAGCATAATTCCAAGCAAGCTTGGTGGAAACAACGATGCTTCCTTTTTTGTTTTGGTCAGACTAACGCCTAAGGTAAGGATTGGTCAGTCTTATTGGAGGGGTGTTAATTATGGAAAATGAGATTGCCTTCCATCTTGATTTCAAACAAGGAGACTACCTAGATTTGTCATAGGATTCGATATCGTTCCTACTAGGGGTAGTTATGTGGCTTTCTATACCATACATGGAACGGGTAAAGGAAAACACGGGTCTCGGTTTCCTGCAATCATTATAGATGTGCCTATAATTGTCACATGCATGTGCTCAGAGTGTATGATGGTGTTCATCACGTTCTCGGAAACACATAAGGAAAGAATATATGAGAGATAGAAAAGCTGATTTTATTAGATTGTGAAAAGAGGACAGAATACAGCTGACTCTGACTCTGACTCTGACTTCGAAATTGAAAGAAATAGAACATCCAAGACTCGGACTCAGACTCGGGCTTAAATTAAATCAGGACTCTCGGATGTCTAGTCGATTGTCTTGGATGATCTTGCTGATGATTTCAGTAGTCTTCGGCTTCTAAGGACTCAAGTTGATGTTTAGTATAGCCTTTAGTAGAAGCTTCACCCAGATCTTCATTATGTCGAAGATCATCTTCAATTCTATTGCCCATTTCGGTAAGCATCGCAAAGTTTCAGATACCGGCATACCTGAGATAGACGCGGTAGGAAGGTAGGAGGTTATTGATGAACGCCTCAACTAGTGTCTTCTCGTTGGGCTTGTCTACCAGCTTAACACTCTCAACCCGCCAACATTGAAGGTATTTGGTGAAATCCTCTGTTGGATCTTGGGCCATGACTTCTAGAGTCCGCATAATAGTCTGAATTTCGGTATTATCAGCATAGTTTTGACCGAACTTGGTAGCCACATCTTTCCACGTTGGGAATCTTTTTGTGTTCATCCTATAGAGCCAGGCTTATGGGTATTTCCCGAGGGAAGTGCCGAATAGATTGATGAACATGTTGGCTTTGCCCCCTTGATTTCCATAAACGCCTTGAAGGCTCAGAGGTGTAGTAATGGATCCTCCGTCCCTTCAAATATGGGTAACCCTTCTAAGCTGAGATCAATTGGTAGTTTCTCACTAATTGGTGTATAGTTTCGAAAGTTTTCAATATAAATGTTGTTCTCGTGGAGGGTATTGAATTGTTCTTCGGGCTTACGCACCGTGTTGATCAGTTTGGCAAATGGCCCAGTATTTCCCAACCTAGAATTGAGGTCTTGTCGTTCCATGACACTTAAGCGAGCATTCATAGTCTCTTGGTCGGCTCTTGTGGCCTCTAGTTGGGTCTCAACCGTGGTCTGATTGCTAACCATTATGTCTAGCAAAGCCTTCACTTCATTGATGGTGTTTTTCATATCCCTATTTTCAGTTGTGGATGCCATATTCTGCGAGAATACCCACGTAATCACAAATGTTGTTTCGGATCCCAAGCACACCAAGGCATAGGAGATAACGCGGGAGGAAAGACGACTCTGGTTTGACTCAGATTAAACTCTCCTAAGACAAAGATGTAGTGGTACAATTCTCGGAGTGACTGTGATTAATCACTCCATCGGAGAATAGCCCCCAAGTGAGACTAAGGACTCTAATAGGACTAAGATGGTGTGGCATCTAAGTGACTCAAAAGTAGGGTACGTGAGATAACACGTGTAGGATATAGCCCCTAGAACAACCGTGATTGATCGCTCTGCTGAAGGGTAGCCCCCGAGTGGGATCGAAGACTTTGTTAAGACTCGAGTGTCGGACGAGTGACCCTTGGACATAAGGATCACAAACCTTTTTCTACGGGGCTATGCCTTGTAAAAGGTTGACTCAGCCTAGAGGAAAGGTAGGCGGGGTAATGGAAGAAACTTGCGATGTGAGATTGGCAGAGTTTCGATGCTAGAGATCCTTGACTCCAATCGAATAAGGATGAACCTGGGATTAGGGTAGACCCTTAATTTAAAGGGTTCTTGAATTGGGATGACTCAACTAATGGACTGGAAGACGGACGAAATTCCCTCACGAAAGGTCATGGGGACTGTCCTGTTGGAGGGAAAAATCGCGTGAGGCTTTCTAGTTAGGACTCGAGTGTTTAGACGAACCTTCCATTTACGAGTGTACCACTCGTGTAGGTTGGTTATGCATTTAGGATAAGGCATACTAGGATGGGGAATAAAACCGTGACGTAGGATTGACGGAGTTTCGACGCTATAGACCTTCGGCGAACTAGGCGAGACCAGACACACAGATTACGGTAGGCCCTAGAATCGGAAAGGTTTGATGCTATAGACCTTCGACGAACTAGGTGGGGCCAGACACAGGATTATGGTAAGCCCTAGATCGGAAAGGTTTTGACACTATAGACCTTCGACGAACTATGAAAACACCTGACACACGGATTACTGTAGGTCCTATAATAAGGAAGGTTTTGAAAATTATGGGATTTTGAAAATTGGGAGACGATCCTGTCTTTTGAAATTGGCAGCTGTAGACACCCACATTTTGCCTGCACGTGTCTGTAGCAGTCTCCAACAAAACACCTTATGATGATCGGATGGTAACGTGCATCAATACGCTCGAATACAGACTCGAAATCAATAGTATCCGACGTGGGCGCTTAGCGGAGTACAAATCTCTTAATATTGACCTCAAATCCAGACTCAGTGGGTCGTTTTCAATAAAATAAAGCTACTTTGAGCCAAAACCGCCACCGGGGGCAAAACCGTCTTTTGTCGACCGAGCCAAAACCGGTCAAAGTCGAAACCCGAAATTCAAAAGAGCCATAATGGCGTCCAAATACAAAATGAATCAAGTCAAAATAGAATATGTGTTTACCTCAAATAACACGAATATCAATCCGTATTTTGAGCAACTTCTGATACGCGCGATTTCAACTACCTGCACTCAGGCGCCTCAGAATTGAGCCGCCTCGAGGGGGGCACCTAAATTCAAGGCGCTAGACTTTAGGCGCCTGATTTTTGAAATTAGAACATTTTGAAAAACTCTATAAATACACCTTTATGCAAATCATTTCAAGGGTACTTCCTCACTTTTCCAGAGTCCGGATCAAAAGCACGAGAGCCATTCTCAATTTCCGATCTCCGATTTCCGAATACAAATCCCGAGATCAAAACCTCTCCTTAGCCATTTTAAAAGACTACTCCCTTCATTTTACAAGGGTTCGGTAATCCCAAAACACAAAACACACCGTAACTCTTCCTACATACATACATCGAATCGCTCCTCGTGTCTACGACGATACTCCACGAGCCCGTATTTCGAAGCAATTGACATGTTGGTTGAGGATGTCCAAATCCCATCTCTAATCTCTTTAACTTTTTATTATCGTATTCTAACTATATACTAACATTTTATTTATCGTATACTAACATTTTACCTTTCGCATCTAACATTTTACTTTTCTGTTCCTAACATCTAACTACTAACATTCCACTATAAAATACTGGCCTTTAACGTACCGAATACAAAAGGTGACGAGATAAGGAAACACGAACAGAAGAGTATCACACTCGCATCGACGGTGGCTTATCTCGATCGCTACCTCGCGTAATTGGTTGTTTAGGATCAGTTAACCCCTTAAAACGTTCCTTTACATTTCCGTCATATTATTAATACCGCGTATACTATTACAAAACTATTTTCAAAATCGATTTGAGCAAACGTCCGATGACACTAAATTGAGCGTCGTAGGCCTTAAAAGTTCCAACTACGACGTCGAAATGCAAAGAGCCTAATGTTTGCGACGACAAATCAAACTTTCCAATCGAAAAAATTCGACAATTAATTCTACCTAAAGTGCGTACAAATCTCAAACCGAACGCACCGGAGGTGGCGCCCCATCATTGCGGCGGGCTGCCCCAGGCGCCAAAGGGTCAGGGCACCTTACGGTTGATATGGGTTAAGTTGTCTCACCCAATCAAGATAAACCTAATGCTTCTAACAAGAAGATAGCGGCAAGCAAGGTATCGAATCCACAGGGAAACAGTTAAATTCGTCTAATAGCTAAGGCGATTCTAAAATGCTCTAAACGGTTGTTTGATGGAAAATATATAAAAGACTACTAAAATATGATAATAAATAATCGAATCTAACAATGAGACGAAAACTAAGGTCACGGGTTCACGATAGATGCTCGACAATTATGCAACAATAATAATAAACACATAAACATGCTAGTCGGCTATAACACGTTCTCTCGAATCGTGTCAACCTAGGAAGGATCCAACGGGCTCTCGCAACTTATTAGACTCCCTACCAAATCGCGCGTGATCTAATCCTAATTCGGCTTTCGCACAAGAACTAGAATTTCCCAAACAGATTAAAATGTTGTGGCCTTTAACAAATTAATCGACAAGTAAAACACGCGAAAATTGTACTAGCATAATTATAAATTTAGTATCGAAGTAGCATAATCGTATAATAATCCATCGATCCCCCTCGACCCTCGGGAGAAAATTTGCTACGCATGATGATTAAGAAACAACAAATCACATACATATAATTCATGATAAAAAGTGAAGTAAATAAATCTAACGATAAACGAACGGAAATCTAACGAAATAAACGGAGCAACGAATTGTAAATAGAGAAGATTACAACAAACCAAGTAATTTACGATGAAGATTGAAATTATAAAACTGAAAATTGCATAAACGAATTTACCCAAATCGAGTACGAGTTGAAACCGAGTGCTAGAATGCTAAGAGTCACGAGTTTTCTAATGTAAAATTTCTAATTATGTAAAAGTAATCCTCATAATAAAACTACAACTCCTTAGTTATACAAAATAGGCGGAAATAAGCTGAGTGTGCACGCCGGCCTGCTGGCAGGCCGCCTGCCACATGCAGGGACCGAAGCGCAACTTAAAGAAGCTCAAATCGCCTTTTTGTCATGCCGGCCGGCCAATAGGCGACCTGTCAAGGCAGGCTGGCACGCACAACACTAATAGAAGAAGTAATGGGCCGCTTTCCATGGCCCAATGAATCGACACTTCTCATTTCTTGTTCGCCTAGACGTCCTAAAGCACGGGTTTTGTCTCGGGATCGTTCTTCTAGACCTAAAATCGTGTAGAATCTACAAAAACACTCACTCAAAGCAAAAATGCTAGAGGAAACGGCTCTAAGGAGCGCGTTCCGACCGGAAAGGACAACGGAATCGAGGGAATAATGCTATATAAACACGACACATCAAACTCCCCCGAACCGAACCCTTGCTTGTCCTCATGCAAGACCCATAAGAAAATAAGTAATATAATACCGAAACAGCTCAAAGCGAATAGTAGGCAACCAAAATACTCAAGTCCGTCATAGCAAACATCTAACCAAGTCTAAGAAACGAATTCCAAGATGGGAAATAGGAAAAATAATTCACCAACAAATATACAACTTCACCAAGCATAATAAAAAGAAACCACATTTTCAACCAAAACCCTTGCATAGGCTACTCACGGAGCCACTCATCGCTCAATTAGGAAGGGTGTGTATGTGTGATATATATATATATATAGAGAGAGAGAGAGAGAGGGGCAGGATCCGGTACATTTGACAATTTTGGTACAATTTACCTCTTAATTGTGGCCATCAGATTTCATGGGATCAATGGCTTAGATTTGATGTTTTTTTCATTAATTCAAAACCTAATATTCCATAACAGTTACACATCCCCCATGCATGATTCCTTTGACAATTAAAACAAGATTAATAGTACGTATAACTGACACTACAATAAGAAAATTCTTTCAATTTCTTTAAAAATCTACATATCAATTTATTCAATCAAATTTCTGCATAAAAATGCCATCAATTTTTCGTTCAATTTCTTCAATTAAACGAGTTCTTCGTTCAATTTTTTCAACTGAGCGAGGGATTATTGTAATACATAGAACTTCGTCAATTTTATTGGTTCTTAGCCCTTTATCCGTATGATAATATCTTGCGTAACATATATTTTACAGATCAATTCTTCGTTTTGTTTTCCAATACACCCTGCTTTTCACTTTCTTCAACTAATCAATGGAGCAAGTTAAAATAATGGTTGTTCTACTATATAATAACTGCACTCCTATAATACAATAATTGGTCATTGTATAATACAATAACTGATCATTAGTGACTTAATGGACATGATGAATAAACATGATAATGATAATCAATGAATATGTTAGAATAACTACTGAACTACTTTACAATAACTAAAATCAAATAATGAAATAACTAGTGCTTGTATAACTCGTATCAATTTCTCCGTTCAATTTCTCAGCTAACATAGCTTCTTTTTGTTGCTTGTATATGTGATAAAATAAATCAATATCGCTCTTCATAATCAAGCAATGAGTTTGAAAAGCCTGCAAATAGAAAACAAATGTACAATATGATTACAAGACATAATAGGATAAAACATATTCTAACGTTATTTAAGCATCAGAATAACTAAATTAACATTATAAAATAACTAAATTAATGCTATAAAATAATTGGATAAATACCTTACAATAATTGGATACACTCTACAATAATTATATTTGTGGTTTAGAATAACTGGATCGACACCTTACAATAACTAGACAAAAATATTTTTTAGAATAATTTTGATAACTATGCTAAATATAATAACTTAATTTAAACATTAGAATAACTAACTGAATACTATAAAATAAATATAGAATAACTAAGTAGACAAAATGAGTGGAAGCATATTAGAATAAATAACTAAAATACTAAGTTAACACTATAGAATAACTAAATTAACTATATAAAGTAACTTGATAAACACATTACAATAACTGGATAAATACCTATAAGAGATGGCCTATCAGTTAACTAATACTCAGGTATTCAAAATTGGCTGCCTGCACACTAACTTATACTTCCTCCATACCGCTAAGATCTCCCCACTTCATTATTATATCTCTCACAAATGAATAAAAGTGGGAAGATCTTAGTGGTACGAAGGGAGTACTCCGTAATTAGTAATATGCATAAATTTGATGAGATCAGTATTTTCCTTGAAACAACATCATTCTTTCTCAACTTCAATTCCTTCTCAACTTTAATTCATTCAGTATTATCATATTTCATGGTAATCTAACTCAGTGTCCTGCCACACACCGCACAACGTCTCCAAACAATGTATTCCATACATAACATCTTTGAGCAAATGTCAGTTGTAAAATCACCTTAGATTGAATCCAGCATGAACTAGGCTCTAGCATTAAAAATCATTCGAAAAAACTACCTAAGCATCAAGCTCAATTACAGTAACATTGATGTTCAATTTGCTTCACAAAACGGCCAATTCTCTACGTAATTAACATAATCCCAGAAATCGACAACCTCAAATTCAAATCGAACAAGTATCGGTTGATCAAATAGCAATGAAACATGAAAATAATTGAAAGCCTAATATAAGAAACGCATCGAAAAAAACATACTGAATCAAACATGAGTAGTCAATTAAGAGATTGAACGAAACCCTAAAGATCATTCGATCGATAATAAAAAATCGACGTACCTGATTTGTTGATTGAGGAAAATCGATAACGATTGATCGAATTTGAGATGGGGGAGACACCAATTTATTTTTTTTCTTCCCCAAATCTGCTATCTTCTCTAATTCTCTAATTTTACCTGAAAAGTGATGACATTCCAATTGATCGTAGAGATTGTAGTGTTGGGCATGAATTGAAGAGGAGCACTTCGTTTCTAAACTAGCAGCCTTTTGATTGCTTGAGGGATTTTGAAAGAAGCAGTAATAGGGTTTAGGTGTTGGTTTATTTGATGCTTACCCTTTGTATCAAGTTTTAATCGTGGTCATTGATGTAACTAAATCTAATGGTTGTGAAAGGTAGGTAAATTGTATGAAATTTGATATGGGTAAAAGATCCTAATTCTATATATATATATATATATATATATATATATATGAAAACGCTCAACTACTCCAACTCATGGAAATATGCCCGCAATCTAGTATGGTGTCGACCTCTAAATTTTTACAAAACATGCTAAGATCACATAGGGAGGCAAAGATGTTGATAACAAGGTAGAAGGTGGAAATCGATATGGTCATGTGAGGTTAAGGCCAAGCTAGTGAAGTAACTAGTGCGATAATGCTCAACTAAAAAATTCTTCCACTTCCATAAACAAAACATACAAGTCACCAATCAACGAGAACGAGTCCGGGGTCAAAGGAGGGCGCTCAAATTTCATCAAGTAAACGGAAAATAAAAGTAACAAGAATAACATATTTTTGTTGTTTTGATTTTTTTTCTCTTTTTTTTTTCTTTTTCGATTTTTTTTCTTTTGATTTGATTTATTTTATTTTTTGATATATATTTTTTTTAAGCTTAATGAAATTAGGATCAACTATACAATGAATCAAATTGAACCGGACAAGATCTACTAACTCCCTTGAAACAGAGTCAACCACATCCAAACGTCCATCAAAATTATCCATATTCACATAATAACGAGCATAGAGCGCACTAGGTGACCTACTTCATCAAGCTTGGCTAGGTAGGCAAATTTGATTTTGTAGTTCATTTTGCGAATTATTAAAATTTTAGCCAAGGAGAAAATGGGTAGAAATAGATGAAAATTAAAATGTCACAAAAATGATCACTAGGCAAGTTAGTCAAAATAAAGGGGAAAACACCATACTTATGCGTATTGACATAGCATATTCCACGAGGAGACCTACACACACAACCTGAGTGGTAGCCAGGTATGAATGCACTGCCTACAAGAGGCTCTAAATCTCACCAATTCTGTAGCTAAAGCCTAAATGCAAGGTCGGTCTAAATGGGAATCACAAATTATAGCTCAGTTGGTTGCAAACTTATCGATTAATTATTATTCCATATAACAAAGGTCAAATTAATGCCAATTAAGAATGAGTAGGTAGCCTAAAGAGTGCAAATTATCATCATTGCTGCATAATCGGTATCATAGACAAACACTAAGACTCAAGGAAATAAAACTAGAAATACTAAAAACTCCCCCACGCTAGACTCGACATTGTCCTCAATGTCCATATCATACAGACTCAAAATTGGTGGGGAGACACAAATAAAATTTGAGGATAGAGAAATGACATACCAAATATGCACACGGAGAGGTAGCAGAATCAGCAATCCGCTACTAATCATCATCATCATCACCGAAATCATCATCCTCCATATCATCATCAGCAGCGGTCCCAGAACCAGACGCACCACCCGTATACCAACCACCTCCCTGATAATCACTAGCGGCTCCAGAAGGAGGGCCCGTCGGGGCACTAAAACAGTCAGTGTGAAAATGGAAGCCGCCATGAATCGAAGGGTCAGTATAACCACCCACGGGCCACGAAAAGTACGAGGGGTAAGGGCCCTGTGGTGGCACAGTCGCACGCCTAGCATAGTCATCATATACGGGATACATCCTGAGGCACTGATCAACATATAACTTGTCTAGACGAACGTGAGTAGCAGCGGTATCGACACGAGTCTCCGTGCGAAAAGTATAAAAGTCAGAATGGGACGAACCGGCACTCAACTCCATGCGCTCCATCCATGCATTCAGATCGAGATGGAGGGGAGCATATTGGGGTGGTGGAGGGGGCTGCTCAAAAGTAGTAGTGGTGGTGGGCTCGGAAGCAGGCTGAGATGGATCGCGCTTAGAGGCGGGCTGGGAGGTACTAGGCTCGCTCGTGGGACGACGAGTATAGGTAACAGGATGGGACGAAGGAAGAGAGCTAGGGGCAGCGAGGGGTAATAAATAATTAGGGTGATCAGCCTCAAGTGACAAAACTGACCCGGCTTGCAAAATAATAGTCACCTGCTCATGAATAAGCCAGGCCCAACGATTCTGATGCCTAGAAGAAATCCAGTTAAGAGAAGCCAAATATCGGAGGCTAAGGATATTCTCGCCCTGGACTGGATCATGATTCGCTTCGCGAAAAGCGGTCAACCGAAGAGCCAATTGCGTGACTAACCCGCCTATATAAATTGGAACATCGGCAACGGCCGTAGCTATTCTCCTAAACTGGAGGACGAGGTGATAGGCAATATTAATATGCCACACCTTCGGCTTACGCCGCAAATACGAGCCAAAAATAGACACCTCCTCGGTGTGCACATTATGTGGCTCCTTCCTAGAAACTATTGTCCATCCCATAAACCTCTGACAAACCTTTATGACCGTATTATAAATATTATTTGAACTCATATGCCCCGCGGTAGTGTACGGAGCATCTGCAATGCATTCCCAAAAATCACCCACCCTAAAGTTAGCATGCTCGGGTGGTGAACGGTCCTCATAATCCTATAAATCAAAGCACTCCCCAAACTGCTTCAGACTCAGCTTAAAACTAGAATTCAGTAGACGGGACTCATTAGAAATCTCACCAGACCGTCTATTCTTATTTACCTCAAATGAACTTAGAAATTCCAACGTAAGCTGAGTATAGGTATTATGACGCATCGTAAAAAATGTACCCATACCAACACCTTTAAACAATAGTTCCAAAGCATAATCTAAGCCTAAAGTTCGCATAGCATCACGATCGATAAAACGAGTAGGAACAATAGACCGCTTTCTCAAATTTTGAAACCGTACCTTTTGGCCAATAGTGGTAAAAATTACACCTGGAAAAACTGGATCAGGATCAATGCCGGGTTGAGCATGGTCGTTTCTGGTGCGCTTGTTCCAAGGAGGCATTGCAAATCAGCTGAAAGTAGTAGTTTATGGGGAAAGTTGGGGAAATTTTGAGGAGTGAGAGTGAAGTAGGGGAAGGGATGAAGCTGGGTAATTTGGGAGAGGGAGGTGAGAGAATGAGTTGGGGAGAATGAATGAATGTCACGAGAAATTGGGGTTTGGGGATCTGTAGTGCGGTCCGGCCGGTAGGGACCGGCGGCCGGCCAGCCGGCCTGACGCTCTTTCGCCTTGTTTTAATAATAAGCCTTGTCTCACAGCCGGCCGGTTTGGACCGGCGGCCTGCTAGCCGGCCTGACACTCATTTTCCTTCTTATCGATTTGTTTAATGCTCATCTCCCCTCTCACAAGCACCCGGCAGGTACCGGCCCCCGACTGGCCGGCCTGACTGCCCTATTCATTTGTTCTTTTGAGATTTTTGCTCCAATTATCTCTAATTTTTCTTGTGCCTCGGCCCCTGAAGTCAATAGGGGGCCTAGGGGCAGGCTGAGACGCACAAATCACTCTATTAGAACCCAAATTCATCTCGTGCCTCGGCCCCTAAAGTCGACAGACCCCCTAGGCCTAGGCTGAGGTGACCTGCTATATTATCACAAGCACGGTGAATATCTCCTCCTTTTTTTTCTAATATCTTCAATTCAAGTCATTTCCGATGATTCTGCGCGTCTCCAAAAACATTAGTCCCTCCTCTCGTCCTCACTAAAAGAACTAATGGAAAAATAAAAATAAAACGAGAATGAGGGAAATTATTTACATACTCGGGCGGCCTCCCGGTAGCGCTGGTTTAGAGTCCCGAACGACTTGATGAGAATAAAGTTTTAGTGGGATTGGTGAACGGGATGAAGTCGTATAACTTCAATCGCTCCAACTTGAGCACCTTCATGATATAACTTCAATCATTGAGCATTCACCTTGAATCGTTCACCCGAATCTTTCTCGACTTCAATCGAGCCAAATTTACCCACATGGGTGACAGAAAAAGGTCCGGACCAACGAGATTTCAACTTTTTGGGAAACAACCGGAGTCTAGAATTAAACAATAATACCTTATCCCCCACGTTGAACTCATGGTGAAGGATATGCTTGTCATACCACCGCTTGGTGCGCTCCATATAAACCCGAGCACTATCATAGGCACCAAGACGGAATTCCTCTAACTCATTCAATTGCATGAGTCTCTTCTCCCCACTCAAATGTGGATCCAAGTTAAGCTCTTTAATCGCCCACCAAGCCTTCTACTCAAGCTCGACGGGTAGATGGAATGACTTGCCATAAACCAATCGGTAAGGTGAAGTACCAATAGGCGTTTTAAAGGCGGTACGATAAGCCCATAGTGTATCATCTAGCTTAGAGCTCCAATCCTTTCGAGCTTTGGACACGACCTTCTGGAGAATAGACTTGATTTCCCTATTAGACACCTCAACTTGCCCACTCGTTTGAGGGTGGTAGGCAAGACCGGTACGGTGAGAGAAACCGTACTTAGCAAGTAAAGCATCAAGCCGCTTCTAATGAAAATGACTTCTACCATCGCTAATAATCGCCCTTGGAATACCAAAGCGGGGGAAAATGATCATTTTAAACAGATTTATCACCGTTCTAGCATCATTAACAGGAGATGCTACCGCCTCCACCCACTTGGAGACATAACCAACCGCAACCAAAATATATCGGTTGCCCTTGGATGACGGGAACGGACCTTGATAATCTACACCCCAGACATCAAAAATTTCTACCTCGAGAATCCCATTTTAAGGCATCTCATGCCTCCTAGAAATATTACCGGTCCTTTGACATGCGTCGCAGGACATAATAAAAGCTTGGGCATCCCGAAATAAGGTTGGCCAATAGAATCCCGACTGGAGGACCTTAGCCGTGGTTCGGCTCGGTCCATGATGGCCACCATATGGTGATGAATGATAACTCTCTAGAACTCCTTGAACTTCCCATTGCGGGATACATCGACGAAAAATACCATCGGCACACTCCTTAAATAAATAAGGGTCATCCCAGAAAAATTCCCGGACATCATGTAGAAATTTTTTCTTTTGCTGATAAGAAAGATCAGAAGGTAATACCTTGCCAACTAAATAATTAGCATAATCCGCACACCAAGGTCCTTCGCTTTCACCGGTAGTTAAGGCCATGAGAGAATCATCGGGAAAATAGTCATCTATGGGGATGACAACTCCTTCCTCCTCAACTCTGAGCCTCGATAAATGATCCGCAACTGCATTTTCCGCTCCCTTCTTATCCTGGATCGATAAATCAAACTCATGGAGTAGTAAGATCCATCGAAGTAGTCGGGGCTTCGCTTCTTTCTTAGCAAGGAGGTACTTAAGAGCCACATGATCGGTGAAAACAATGACTTCCGATCCAACCAAGTAGGTTCTGAATTTTTCCAAAGCATATACTATAGCTAGCAATTCCTTTTCGGTGGTTGCATAGTTAACTTGAGCATTAGCAAGTGTTTTGCTAGCATAGTATATAGCATGCAAGACTTTGTCCTTTCTTTGGCCCAAAACCGCTCCCACAGCATAATCACTCGCGTCACACACCATCTCGAATGGCAAATTCCAATCTGGTGACTGAATAATCGGAGCAGAAATGAGGGCCTGCTTAATCCTGTTAAAAGCTTCAACACACTCATCAGTAAAGTCGAAAGGGGCATCCTTTAGGAGCAATTGTGTAAGTGGCTTAGCAATTTTGGAAAAGTCCTTGATAAAGCGGCGATAAAATCCCGCATGACCAAGGAAACTTCTCACTCCCTTTACATTAACCGGCAAGGGCAATTGCTCATTCACTTGCACTTTTGCTTTATCCACCTGAATGCTCTTTTCGGAGACCACAAGACCCAAAACTACACCCTCAGTGACCATAAAATGGCACTTCTCCCAATTCAAGACCAAACTGACCTCGACACATCGGTTTAAAATGGTATCCAAGTTAGCTAAACAAGCTGAAAAACTCATACCATACACACTAAAGTCGTCCATAAACACTTCCATAATGGACTCGATGTAGTCGGAAAAGATGCTCATCATGCAACTTTGAAAGGTGGCGGATGCGTTACATAAACCGAATGGCATCCTGCGATATGCGAAAGTGCCATATGGACAAGTGAATGTGCTTTTTTCCTGGTCAGCCGGGTGTATCGGGATTTTGAAAAATCCTGAATATCCATCTAAATAGCTAAAATACTTGTGAGAAGCTAGTCTCTCAAGCATTTGGTCGATAAATGGTAAAGGGAAATGGTCTTTTAAGTGTAGCGGTGTTCAACTTTCTATAGCCTATGCACATTCTCCATCCCCTCACAATTCGTGTAGGGATTAATTCATTCTTCTCATTCGGGACCACAGTAGCCCCTCCCTTCTTAGGTACAACTTGTACCGGACTCACCCACTTTGAATCGGGAACTGCATAAATAATTCACGCATCCAACAATTTCATAACTTCTTTTTTAACAACCTCTTGCATATTCGGGTTCAACTTACGTTGACCCTGGACACAAGGACGATGACCTTCCTCAAGATTAATTCTATGCATACAGAAATCGGGACTGATTCCCTTCAAGTCATCAAGACTATACCCTAAAGCTTTCCTATTTTTCTTTAAAACAACTAACAAATCAGAAAGTTGTTGCTCAGTTAAATCAGCACTTCAATCACGGGGAAGCTCTCGGTATCGTCTAAAAAGGCATATTTTAGGTGAGACGGAAGTGGCTTACGCTCCGGAACGGTTATGTTAATAGCAAATGAGGTGTATACGATGTTAGTTACATCGACACCTTGCTCCTCCGTGAGCATCCTTCTTTCTAAAGCAGCTTCCAAAGTATCAATGACAGCAGAGTCAACGGAAGCATCACCTGCACACGCTTCCAAACGTATCAAAGCCTCTAAGGGGTCCCGTATAAGGGACGCCTCCATAGAATCATGAACTAAAACATCCACAACATCAATCATGCAACACGAATCCGTTACCATCGGATTCTTAAGTGTACTATCTAAGCAGAAAACAATGGTGTCTCCACCCACTTCCAAAGTCAATTTACCTTTCTTGACATCAATCATCGCGCCGGTGGTGTGCAAAAATGGCCTTCCCAAAATTATGGGAATTTGGGTGTCCTCGGCCATGTCGAGGACAATAAAATCAACCGGGATAAAAAAATTCCAACTCTAACGGGCACGTCTTCTAAAACTCCCAAAGGGCGTTTTATGGAACGATCCACCATCTGCAAAGTGACACTAGTACACTTAAGAGGACCTATATTAAGTTTTTCACAAACGGAGTAAGGCATGACACTTACACTAGCACCTAAATCACATACAGCCTTATCAATCGATAAGGTGCCAATAGTGCAGGCAATCGAAAAACTACCGGGGCCCTTTAGCATTGGTGGGGGTTTGTTCTGTAAAAAAGCACTACACTCTGCAGTAAGAGCGACGGTTTCTACCTCACCAATGCTTCTCTTTCGAGTCAAGATGTCCTTCATAAACTTGGTATAAGATGGGACCTGCATAATGAGCTCGGTAAATGGGACTGTAACCTGCAAATTCTTCACAACCTCCATGAACTTGCCAAACTAGGTAGTCTCCTTCCGATTCTTCAATCGACCCGGGAATGGTACTTGAATTGTTGGACTAGTCGGAGTGGGAACGAGAGTAGTGGGTGGTGGAACTTGCTCGTCACTTGGAGTTTCCACAATAACATCCTTGTTGACATCTTCCACTAAAACCTCCTCCTTCTCGGCCGGTGTATCATATTTAGGCATCGATGGAACCTCATAGTGTGTGCCACTACGAAGAGTGATCGCATTAGCCGTATCATGTTGTTGATCACCTTGAGATGGGAGTTTACCTAGTTGACGCGTTTCTTGTGACGCGGCAAGGTGTCCCACTTGGTTCTCCAAATTCTTGATGGCATTATCCTTCGCTTGGTCATTCTTTTAAATTTGAGCCATCATAGAGTCCTGGGTCTTGGCCATCATCTGCATCATATTACGAAGCTCAGCCATTTTATTAGAACTCAAAGAAGAAGAAGAAGAATTACCTTGAGCTTGTGCGGAGGATTGGCCAAAATTTTGCTGACTAGTACCCAAATTCTGATGACTAGTATCGAAATTCTGATGAGAATTCCCGAAGTTCTGATTAGTATTGCCAAAATCTCGTTGATGTTGACCCGAGTGAGGTCGCTGCTGAAAATTTCCCTGATTTTGGAAATTCCTTTGATTACCAAAATTCCGTTGGTTCTGAAAATTCCCTTGATTATGAAATTGCTGTTGGGTCTGAAAATTCCCTTGATTCTGGAAATTCTGCTGATTTTGGAGATGCTGCTTGTGCGGGTGCACATAGAGTGGTGTAATAGGCGGGTTCAAGACATTAGTACTCCTGTAAGACAAAAGAGATGCATCATAGCCCTGTTGGTTCATATATGGATAACGTGGGCGCATAGAATGAAATGCATTCACCTGTTCTATGGAGCCTAGGCAATCTTGAGCTTGGTCGTCCGCGGCACCACAACGAACACATGCATAATCTTGCATGACATGTACTTGATGCATGCCCCCTCCCCCTTGAGAACTCGACACTTCAAATGCATCAAACCTCTTAGCCAAAGTGGCTAATTGAATAGCCACGGCATTAGAGGACCCACTTTCACCGGAATTAGAACGAGTGTTACCTCGAGGATTACCCCATCGGGAGTGGTGAGATGCCATTTCTTCAATTGTTTGCGAAACCTTATCATCATCCACGTTACATTGGAATCGCCCATTACATGCCGAATCAAGTGTACTCCTGCAATCATCATACAACCCGTTATAAATTTGGTTACAAAGAAACCAAACCTGAAAACCATGGTGCGGGCATTCCTTCACAAGCTTCTTGAACCGCTCCCACGCTTCATGAATATTTTCGTTCGGAGTTTGACGAAAATTGGTGATTTAACTCCGGAGCATGTTCGTCTTTTGTGGAGAGTTATAGTGCTTGTAGAAGGCAAGGGAGAGAGAATTCCAATCGGTGATCCCCTCGGTGACTTTATCAAGGTCCGTTATCCATTCCCTAGCGGAATTCCGTAGTGAGAACATGAAGAGCATCTCCATGACTTCTTCTTGAGTCACCCCGGCCAGTAGTGGAATCGTGGAGCAATAATCAGTAAAAATCCGCATATGCTTGTGAGGATCCTCCTTAGGTCACCACCAAATTGATTCTTCTCCACCAAAGTGATACAGGCGGGTCGAATCTCAAATGTACCTTGAGTGGCAGTTGGTCGCTTAACCAACTTAGGAAGAGCTGTTTGCTCGGGTTCCGAATGACTAGAAAGCTTCGACATTTTTATAATCGGAGGAGGTGGTAAAATGATCTCAGACTGAGACAGATCTTTCTCTTCAAAGGACTGGTTCTCAGCTACAAATTCGGTATGAATAGCTTCCAAAGTTGCAAGATCGGGAGCTGCGGAAATCTCTCTCCAAAATTGTCGTCGCCTACGAAAGGTTTTCTCGGGTTCAGGATCGAACGGAGTAAGCTCTGATGACCGGAAAGACCTGGGCATAAGCAAAACTACAAGTAGGGAGTGAGATTAATTCCTTGAGATGAAAGAGAGCAAAAAAGAAACAAGCTAAAAAAACAAGAAAAACCGTTTCCCCGGCAACGGCGCCAAATTGGATATGGGTTAAGTCGTCTCACCCAATCAAGATAAACCTAATGTTACTAACAAGAAGATAGCGGCAAGCAAGGTATCGAATCCACAGGGAACCTGTTAAATTCGCCTAATAGCTAAGGCGATTCTAAAATGCTCTAAACGGTTGATTGATGGAAAATATATAAAAGACTACTAAAATACGATAATAAATAATCGAATCTAACAATGAGACGAAAACTAAGGTCACGGGTTCACGATAGATGCTCGACAATTATGCGACAATAATAATAAACACATAAACATGCTAGTCGGCTATAACACGTTCTCTCGAATCGTGTCATCCTAGGAAGGACCCAACGGGCTCTCGCAACTTATTAGACTCCCTACCAAATCGCGCGTGATTTAATCCTAATTCGGCTTTCGCACAAGAACTAGAATTTCCCAAACAGATTAAAATGTTGTGTCCTTTAACAAATTAATCGACAAGTAAAACACGCGAAAATGGTACTAGCATAATTATAAATTTAGTATCGAAGTAGCATAATCTTATAATAATCCATCGATCCCCCTCGACCCTAGCGAGAAAATTAGCTACACATGATGATTACGAAACAACAAATCACATACATATAATTCATGATAAAAAGTGAAGCAAATAAATCTAACGATAAACGAACGGAAATCTAACGAAATAAATGGAGCAACGAATTGTAAATAGAGAAGATTACAACAAACTAAGTAATTTACGATGAAGATTAAAAGTATAAAACTGAAAATTGCATAAACGAATTTACCGAAATCGTGTACGAGTTGAAACCGAGTGCTAAAATGCTAAGACGAGTTTTCTAATGTAAAATTTCTAAGTATGTAAAAGTAATCCTCATAATAAAACTACAACTCCTTAGTTATACAAAATAGGCGGAAATAAGCTGAGTGTGCACGCCGGCCGGCTGGCAGGCCGCCTGCCACATGCAGGGACCGAAGCGCAAGTTAAAGAAGCTCAAATCGCCTTTGTGTCATGCCGACCAGCCAATAGGCGGCCTGTCAAGGCAGGCTGGCACGCACAACACTAATAGAAGAAGTAATGGGCCGCTTTCCATGGCCCAATGAATCGACACTTCTCATTTCTTCTTCGCCTAGACGTCCTTAAGCACGGGTTTTGTCTCGGGATCGTTCTTCTAACTAATTATGAGTGTAAATGCATATAAAGACCTGAAATCGTGTAGAATCTACAAAAACACTCACTCAAAGCAAAAATGTTAGAAGAAACGGCTCTATGGAGCGCGTTCCGACCGGAAAAGACAACGGAATCGAGGGATTGTAACGCGATCACAGTAATTCGTTATCGAGTGTATTCGATATCATTTTCAAATGTCGCTATAAATGCCCTATGTCGATTTCGTGATCGAATGTCTCACATAAAGAGTTATCGATAATCGAAGTAGTACGAAACCCCATGACGTTAATCCGAGAGTCGTATGGTCTACGTGACCCGATAATGACATCGTCAATAACACATTTCGCCTAGGGAATAACACTTGCGACGATAGTCGACACACGTTAATCTATCACACGCCTCCTTTTAATCCCACATTTCATATTTGTTTTTACCTCATTATGACTTTGATTGAATGTCTCACGACACAAGTCTTATACCGACGACTCCCTAGTCAGTCTCGGTGTACGATGAATCGAGACAGACAAATTTTACTATGATAAGTTGGGAAGAGACGTCGAAGCCTCGGGATCAAGCTAGCATCACCCTTCAATCCTGAATGCTACCAGTCTGTGCTCCCTGGTACTGGCGCCTGAATGCTGGGCCGCCTCGCACGAGGCGCCTGACTTCCAGGCCGCATCAGCCTGCACGCCTGAGCCGCTGATCAACAAGCAACGTAATGCCTAACTGATTGGAGTCTGTCCAATCGTCCGGTTTACGATTTCAATATACGTTTTCTATTTACGGGTCCGTTAATATTATATCTTTGCTCAACTTATTGTGAATTTCGGGTTGTATTCCTCCTGTGTAATTTGTAATTTACTTTCAAGTTATTTATTTCCCTTGCATGGCATTTTTCGTTTTTAAATGAACCCACATGCTAAAACAACTTCGACATTTAAAATGCATTAAACGACATAGCAAAACACGTATTTCACATCTGTAGCTTAAAACAATGTTTTCATATCATTTTATCGTCTTACTAACGCGCGTACACGAACACCGATCAATATCTTGGTAGAGGCCGCTAAGTGCGGGCGTGGTTGGGTGTCTTTCGTGGGCTTCCCAACACGTACCGTCACTTCTTACTGTAATATCCGTGTTTTATAGTAGGTTAAACCGAGTCGAGACGGTAAGTTAAACTGACTTAGTGAGCCTTGACCAAGGTAAACCGTATTCTATTAGCGCACACTACCTCTATTATAGATAAATATTACTAATACGGAGTACGTATTAACCTAGCACGCACACCCTATTTATTCCCTAACCAGCCTACCATACCTCACATCATTGCATACCTCACGACAAACACAATAGAACTAGGGCAAATCGCCGCACGAAGAAGGAAAAGAAGCGAAGGGTGGGAAACTAAGAGTTAGATCGGACCGTCGGTAGACTAGACTCGTATGCACGGCCTAGGTATGCCACGCTACTTCTTTCCCTGCTACTTCTTTCCCCGTTTATTTATGCCATTATAGAATTATAATGTCTCTGTGTCGGGATGGGAATTGTCGAGGGTTGTTATTGTCATTATTGTGGTCGGGTCGTATCAATGACGTCGGTTTTTATCACGGTGTCGGGTATCCATTAGTGAGTTGTTACGGTAGTTGGGTCGGGTATAACCGCATTGTATCGTGCTATGGTCAAGTGTTATTGTAGTTACCGAAGTGGTTGTATAATTTACTCAAAGTGTTGGTTCATTGTTGGTTCATATTGTGGTTGCGGTCTGCTGGTTGTTGGCTCATACGTTATTTTTTTAAGGGATATAGCTAAGGTGAATATTGCAGGTAGTAGGAGTATATGGCGGGTATTTGGCATGGTTCATTTTAGTTTATACGTGGGTAAATGATGATAGTGGTGGATGATCATCATCATCATCATAATAATAATAATAATAATAATAATAATAATTCATATATGCTTGCACAAATATACTAATCAGAAAATTGAGCAAGTGGGGTAGGAATTTGTAAAGCTCCACATTTTAGTCGGTTATATATGCTGCATACTCACTCCCATGTGTTTATTCACAAACGCACCAAAAGATCATTATTTTAAGGGTTTAGTATATTAGGACATTAAGCATTCAGTGTCAATTCTATCAGTCAGGTCAATAGATAATAATAATATTAATAGGTGTCGTTATTATATTAACGATAATAGTAAGTTGTTTTAGGTCACGTTATTTATTCTGTACCGGTTCGCTTTACAAATCAAATACGTTACTATCGATATTAATTTATGTATATAATATTTTATTAGGTTTGGACTTTGTAGAGTTTCCGTGGTGATCTGTACGATCGACTCGGTGGTGACCTGTTATTTAGGTAAGGATTTCCTTACTTAGAATACGTTAATATTATTATGCATGTTTGAGTTACGAGTACGATGTGATATTGTGATAATGAGAATAATGTTGAACAATGATGGTGGAATGATTGATGAATATTGATATATTGGAGTTGGTGAGGCTAGCTTTAGACCTAGCCGGGGCCTCTGATCACGGTCCCCTTCCTGATTTCTCCTCGAGGGTTGTTGAACCTGCGGGGAGTATGCACACTCGGAATGAATGGGCCTGTTAGAAGAGTTGAGATGAGAATATTGAGATGGGAATATTAATTGTTACTGTGATGGTACTAAGGATGTGGGGTTTATATTGTTATTTGGTACCGATGATGGTACTAAGACCATTGAGCCAGAATGTTTTATATCCCATATGTACTTGTATATTAATGTTAGCATGTACTATCCGTGTTTTCAATGTCTAAATTGTCACCCTATTTTATTGGGGGCCTGCGACTATCCAATTGACATTTCCGGTCTTTTGGGGAGCAGAGTATTAATGCAGATATGGACCATTGATGTGTGATTAATTGAAGGGAATTGTTGTTCGGGAAGGGAGTGCGTGGCCATCATTGTTATACTCTTAGCATGTTTCCGTTATTAGTACTTAATAGACCGTTTAATTCATGTTGTTGTTTTTGGGTTTTTGTAACCATACTTAGCTCTCGAACTTGGTTTGCATCCTTTGAATAATCTATTAAACTCGGTTGTGTTTCAGTATTGTTTTTGATGGGACTACTCCTCGGTTAACCCGAGATGGTAACACTCTCATTTATCCGGGAAGGCCTAGTAAAGGCTCTTGGATAAACGGTGGTGTTACACTTACTCAGAACCTTCGGTTTCCAGATGCTCGAAACCATTAGACAACGAGTGTCATTCGATATACGATATTCGGTAATTCGGCATCGTTATTGTTATGCAAAGGGACGAACCCCCACAAGCTTTAGTGCTAAGGCAGACTGTGCTTTGTGCGTGATACGCCTAAGTATAGAGTGGATTCGAACGGGCCCAAACTCCCACAAAGTTCGGTGGCGACTCCAACTTTGATTTAAGTTTCAATCCGAGAACAATCTCAGCACGGGATTCAATCGCCTAACCAAACCCGCGCGTGGCAGCGTTGAGGTAAGGTTTGCCACGTCCTCAATTTGGCGACTCTGATGGGGATACCTGATGTACTAGTTATCATCGGGATTCTCAGGGTGAGACTCGAAGAGAAATCAATTGATTACTAAAGTGCGCGTTTTAGTTCGATGGTTCATGCATAACCCCAATTTTGCGCGGGCCGGTTACTTGTGACCGACACCCCAGTATACCGCGGTGCATTCTTACATGGGTATGCTAAAGACATCTATGGCCGAACTCGTATGGGTTTCGCGGCATGTTCTAAGTCCAATTCGGCTTAGGAGGTCCGTTCTGATTTACGAGAGAGCCATCGGTGTTAGTATAGACCCTATTTTGACTGACTGAGACTTAGCATAAAGCATACATGTTGTCGTCATAATGCTTGTTTGACTACTTGCTACTTGGTTTCCGTGTCATTTCCGAAAACTGTCATATCAAAATGCATCTCTTCCAAAATATCCAATTTCAAAAAATTCGGAATGCTGCCAAAATTTAGACTTAAGATTTGACTCAAAATAGCCTATTTTAGTTGGCATGCTGTCCATTTCAATATTCTAATTTCCTATCCCCTTTCGATTTTCGAATTTTCAAAATTCCATTATGATTTTCAAATCATCGAGATTCCATATCAAATTTCAAATCTTCGGGATCCCGTTTTTTATTTTCAAACTTTCGGAAATTCATTTTCGATATTCAAATTTTTGAAATTCGAAATATTCAACTTTTCAAATGCCCGATCCTGTCAGCATGCTGCCAATTTTAAAAGACAGGACAATACCCTCAAAGTTTCAAAATCTAATCCTTTTCCAAGACATTCTAACTTTAGGGCCTACCGTAATCCGTGTATCTGGTCTCACCTGGTTCGTCGAAGGTCTATACTGTCAAAACTTTCTGATTCTAGGGCCTACCGTAATCCGTGTGTCTGGTCTCACTTAGTTCATCAAAGGCCTATAGCATCAAAACCTTTCGATCTAGGGCCTCCCATAATCTGTGTGTCAGGTCTTTTCATAGTTCATCGAAGGTCTATAGCGTCGAAACTCCATCGATCCTACGTCACGGGTTTCTTCCCCATCCTAGTCCGCCTTATCCAAAAGGCATAGCCAATCAACATGAGTCATACACTCGTAAATGAAAGGTTCGTCTAAACATTCGAGTCCTAACAAGAAAGTCCCACGCGATCTTTCCATCCGATAGGACGGTCCCCACGACCTTTCCTGAGGGAATCTCGCCCGTCTTTCGTCATCCGTTAGTTGAGTCATCCCAATTCAAGAACCCTATAACTTAACGGTCTACCCTAATCCCAGGATCATCCTTATTTGAGTCAAGTCAAGGGTCTCCAGCATCGAAGCTCTGTCGATCGCACATCGCAAGTTTCTTCCCTTACCCCGTCTGCATTTCCTCGAGGCCGAGTCAACCTTTTACAAGGCATTGCCATGTAGCCAAAGTTTTGTGAACCTTACGTCCAAGGGCCACTCGTCCGACACTCGAGTCTTAACAAACCCTTTGATCCCACTCGGGGGCTACTCTTCAGCAGAGCGATCAATCACGGTTGCTCTAAGGGTCATGTCCAACACGTGTTGTGTCACGTGTGCCACTTTGAAGTCACTTAGACGCCACATCATCTGAGTCCTATCAGAGTCCTCGGTCTCACTCGGGAGCTACCCTTTACTCTTCACCCGAGCATTCAACCACGGTCGTCCTATGGGTACCCTGCGTTTATCTTACACCGACGTCCTTATGATGCTTTCTTCGAGTCGTACATATGATACAAACACTCGAGTCTCCTAAAGGTTTAGGTTGCCATGGTTGGTCCGAGCACCCAACGCGGTAAAACACGATCGCCCCATTTTCGGACTCACCCTCATGCAGCTCAAGTCTCATGGTCGAGTCCAAGCCAGGGTCGTTACCTTTTCTAGGTCAACATTCGAGTATCCCAGTCCAAGAATCTTAGTCATTCTTGTCGCGTCGGGCCGTGTCTAGTTTGACTCCCTCTCTTGCATTTGCGCAAAGTCGAGTTTAGGCGAGTCGTGGCATTTGTCGTTCTCTCCAATCAAGGACCTTACCAAAAAAGAAACAACCAACCGAGCATCCGAAAGTCGGGATTTCATTCGAGTCTATGTCTGGATTTAATCAAAGTCAGAGTTAGTTGTATTATGTTCTCTTCTCTAATTCAACAAAGTCAGCTTTTTTCAATCTCTCACATGTGCTTTCCTAATGTGTTTCCGAGAACATGATGAACACCATCATACCACTGTGAGCACACACACGTGACTATTATAGGCACATCTATAATGACTGCAGAAAACCGAGCCCGTGTTTCTTCTTTACATATTCCATGTCTGATATAGAAAGCTACATAACTACCCATACAATGAGCGGTATCAAATCCTATGACAAACCTAGGTTTTCTCTAATTTGGGTTCAATATTGGAGGCAAGACCATTTCCCACAATAAACACCCTTCCAATAAGACTGACCAATCCCTACTTTAGGCGTTAGTCTGACCAAAAGAAAAAAAGAAGCATCGTAACTCTATATACTTGATGCCGAGAAATACACAACTCGGGACGATGTTTCCACCAAGCTTGCTTGGAATTATGCTGACAATCCAGGGATCCAAACAATCATGCTTACTGTAGAGTACTCCACCGCGAGTTTTCACTCACATAAACACCAACTATGCTTACACCTTACAAGGGCTTAGCTTCAAAGGCCTAATCCAACCGATAGGCCCAACCCCAGATCCGCCCACAAATGGACGCCACATATCCGGGAATACCCATGCTTATTGCCATCACCAAAGGAGGGATAGCCGTGAAAAAAAAAAGAGGCTGGAAAAAAAGTCAAAAGTCAAAGGAAAAAGCAAAAGGCCAAAATAAAAGAGTTGGCCATGATCAAAAAGAACTCTCAACATCCCTCGACCAGATACGGTCGTTCCCTCGACCAGAGTACGGTCAATCCCTTGACCGGGACACTGTCAACTCAAATATAGAATCTCATGACCGGGGTTAAGAGGTCAACCAAAAAAAATTCAAATATCCATGATCGTGGTTAGCGGTCAACTTCAGAGAAAGTCCCTTGACCGGGGTACGGTCAATTCAAAAATTATCAATGCCAATACCATCAAATAGAGGAGAAACAATCAGACTGGTCAGCTAACACCACATCTAGCTTTCCCACATTACAACCCTCCAGACCTTCTCGAGACCTAGGCTAAGAGACAACCCGGAATTTTGAGTATTCAAGCCCCATAGGATACATCCTAACCATTATAGCCAGACCTGAAAATCAGATCCCGCATTAAACCTATCCAATTGAAGTTCGAGTCATTTTTACTCAACTTCACCCTTTCCCATCACATTACAATATCTTACTCTCGAAGCTTTAGCTCCACAAAAACGAGCTACAGATTTCAAATCATCATAGCCACTTACTACCTGGCACCACATTTTCAAAAACATCCAAACCAGTTACCAGCCCCAAACACGGGAACTCAAATTGCAGTCAGCATAGAACATGCCCAAATAGTTCACACCACCTCTGGGGGCTACCCCGGAGAGCACTCACAGTCACAAGATCAACGTCCTAACTGTTGTAGCCCTTTGATCAAGACATCATTGGAAATGCACCTAGCCTACACCATCACTATGGCTAGTTACACACAAAACTCTAATAAACTAGGCACCATAACATATCTTTCAATCTCCTGAACTACGGCTTGGTTTGATTTCACTACACGTGAATACGTAGGCAGCTTTTCGATAAGGGCACAACCATTGTAATCCCCTAGAAAATCTAACGCGATACAGTGGCGGAAACACTGTAGAGTCAGGATTATTAACACACTGACAAACTATATCTTATTAAAAGAAATGGTAAGTCCATACAAAGGCCTCTTTTTACAAAAGGGATAAAAGAAAATTCTCCAAACAGGGTTATACAAATCCAAAAATAAAAAGAATGAAGTAAGAGTAGGATTCACGCTACTCGCTAGCTCACACCCAAAACCCAGCAGCAAAAACCTGTCATATTATAAACATAACAGCCACGTCAGTGGAGAGTAACTCGAACATTCGCCCAGCCATATTATATCATATGGAAACATAATCCCATATTCACTAAAACAAAAACCAAGGGGCAAAAAAGTCTTTTTAGTTTTCTCGCCTAAATGCTCCTCATAATTATGGAAAGTGGACTTTTAATCAAACAATTTCATTTCAACTTGAAGTCCAATTAAATAAATCCTGTGACAATTTTATTTAACGTATGAGACCTATAATTCACCAAGATAATTTTAGGAAGAAAATACCTCTAACTATATTCCCTAATATTTTGAGTAATTATAATCCTTAAAAAACTATTAGGTTACAAAATAGGCAAATGAGTAAATAATAATAACCAAATAACATATCAAAAGTTATACGAAGTACTAGGTATTATTTTGGCTGATATATAATTTCCGAAGTCTTACTTTTTACCAATTAAAAATTCAGTTATTTATTTAATAGTAGTAATCATATTTAACGTCGTTAATGTAATTAAATTAATATACTTAACCATATTTACAATTAAAAAAATTGTATAAATTACTACTCCTATATTATCTTATAGATATTTTATCACTAAATGGTATAAAAATTATAGTTAATTATTTTTTAATTATTTTTGTAATTTACAATATTAACATTATAAATTTTAATAATTATTTTAATTATTTTTAGTGACACATCATCGAACCAGCGGGTCAACCTGGGTTTTGATTGTAAATTAACGAATCATATCAGGTTTGAACCACATGGATCGTGGGTTAAAGTTTAATGGTCTTGACCCTAAAAAGATGGATAGGTTTATGAGCCAAGTCAAAATTTGACCTGACTACTTTCTAATCTAAAAATCTTCTATCTAATCATCATAATCCCCTAATTTAGAAATAAATTAATTTTCGAAAATACTCTACTAAACAGAGAGGTAAACTGTTGAAGGAAGCACTAAAAAAGCACAAGTCATAAGATTAGGCATAAGAATATAATTCAATCACGTCACTAAACTCTTTTAAAAACAAAATTAATTAAAAAACTGTGCGTAGGCACGGGTTTTACACTAGTAGTATTATTATATCAATAATTAAAATGGAAAACATTAAAGAATATAATAAAATTAAGCTATCGGAGAAAACTTAAAATATTGGAACAATAAAATAATCAGAACAAGTTTTCAGAAGAAAACTTCAAATATTTGTCAACCTGCAAACCAAAATGATCGATAATAATAAAAATATTCAAAATGGCGTTATGGATAGGATTAGTGTAGACGACTAGACTTTCAATAGGAGAATACTAAAACTAGCTTCGAGAATTTAGTTCAAAAAAATCAAACTTCGGTCTCTAACTAGGCTACTCAACCATAATAGGACGGCGACTTATAAATGCGTGGCCCTAGTTTAAGACAATGCACACCCCTCCTGGGATTACCTGTCACCCAGTTCAACTTATGACGGTGACTTACTGCGAGGCCTAAGCTTAAGGTCAAAATGTACACAACTTCCGGGATACTTGTCACCCGGTTCAACAACTAATGTACCGATTATTGATACACTAGCCTTATAGTTGATGGCAAAAATGTAAACCCTAGAATATATTACTCTAACCTCACACTTGTTCTTATTCCATAACTCCAAAACAAGTCATTATCAAAATTGAGAATAAATAGTCATTATAATAATATGACGATAAAAGAAATAAACATTTTATATTAAAAGAGGAAACTTTCTATAATTAGAAACTTTCTAATTTTAGAAATTTACTTAAAATAGAAATATTGTTATAGAAAATATGTAATTGATTGAAATAAGTGAAATGTATAAAAATAGCATTTCTAACGAAATTAACATTTTATTATTATCGTCATTATCGTAACTTTAATATATTTATAAATTCCTTACTCAAAATATAAATAAAATATAATAAGTCAATATATAGTATTTTATAAGTAATTAGGAAATTGAGTTTAAAACTATAAATTTTAGAAAAGAGATGTTTTAAGAAAAACGATATCCAAAATTAATTGAGTCGACGAGTTTTATAAATTAAATGAGATTTTATAAAGTTTTCAAATTAGTTTTAGCAAATAGAATTTATCAATTAATAATACTGATTTTAATAAAAATAATCAATCGGAAATTATTAATGAAAATAGTCTCAACTAAAAATATATTTAAAACTAAATCGACTATTTTCTCATTTATTAGTATAAACCGTAAAACGAAAGTTAATTTATTGAACGAGTAAACAAATCTCGATTATAATATAAAAATACGATTTTGAGTTAAAATTAGAAATTGACGAAATATGACGAAAATATGAAATCGATATTATTTAGTTACTAGTGTCACGATAACCAACAAAATATTATAATGATCGTAAATAATTAAATTACTAAATATTTATAAAATGATTTTAAAAAAAATTTAATAAATTTAGTAAGACATACGATTTTTAAAAAAATTAATATTATTAGCAAAATAATAAATAGCTAAAACTATGAAATCGACGTTAAAATATTTAGTACATACTACTACTCAAACATACGATATAAAATCGAGTAACATCCTAAAGTTACCTTGAGTCGAAACCTTCGATATTCATGTCCTCGTAGTCCAAACTCCGGAACCTCAATAGAACGTCTTTAAGCTTCAAGTTGTAAAATAGCTAGTCTTCGAGTTCGATTCACCACGACAATCGAGTAGACAAAATAAAAGAATGAGATGAATACAATTCAAGACGGAAAGGGAAACAATGTGACAAAAATAGAAGCAAAAAAAGACATCACGTTAATAGTAGCAGAACGAGCAGAACATTGACAAAACAACGGCAACGATCCCGAACAAGACCAAGATGAAAGACGAGATTAAGGATAAGAAGAGTTTATAGAATCGGAAAGGAATGAGAACAACAGCAATGTGAACAACAACAACGAACGAAGAAGAAGAAAAGAGGAAGAAAAGAAGACAACGAGGCAAGGAACGAAATCCGATGAACTGAACAACAGCAGCCGCGAATGACAACAATAAGAACGAAACCAACTGAAGCAACGTAAAACAGGACAAACAACGAGATGACAACACAGCAACAGTGACATAGAAAGAAGAAGAAGAAGAAGAAGAAGAAGAAGAAGAATGTAACACCCGCTATTTTTCTTAGCATATTTATTCTTTCCGTTGGGACTCCGTCTTAACTCCGTCACTTTTCGGCCTCATATTTCATCATTTTACTAAGCTCTATTTTAATGTTTGAGTTTAATGATATTTATTTATATTTTAAAGATTTTTATTCTATTAAATCCATTTATTTGGTTTCTTCGTAAACTAATTAATTTTCCGCAAGGAATTCTATTTTTCTTCGAATTGACATTTTTAAGCTTGGATTTAAGTTATTCCTTTCCCTAAAAATGTTTGAATACGTTTCTATAATATTTTCAACTAGTAAATATTTTCATTTACAAAAAATTAGTTGTTAATGATTTTTATTACAAAGCTTCGCGAATAATTATTTTCTTACGCGAGGTTTACTCGAATTACTTTGAAATGCCTTTAACTATTTTACGATTATACTTTTTATCAACTTATAAATTATTTGAGACTGTTTTCTTACATTTTGGACCGACTAAGCTCTTGGTCACAAGTTTTATTACGTTTTATTTAAACGTTTCATTTTATCACGTTAAAACGTAAACATAAGATAATTTTTATTTCATTCAATTGTTGCATTTGTGTCAAAACTTTTCACACTCCCTTTCCTATTCACTTTGGCCGGCCACTTTAACTTATCCCACCTAGTTTTCATCAAACTTTAAATCCCATTTTTAATTAGGAAACCATCCATTTCCTTACTACATTTCATTCATTTATCAAAAGTAAAAAAAATCTATCTTCATCCTCATTTTGGCCGTGGCACTCACCTCTATTCTAGGATTATTTTTGCTTCAATTCTAGTCTTAATCGACTCAAATTCATCGTCAAATAATCCTCTTTCCGTTCTCTTCGTTAAGGTATTAATCCACGTCGTTTTCGATCAATTTTTACCTTGATTTTTATTAGTTTTCTCATGGTATTTTTCTGCCATGATTTTCGTGTTTGGTAGGATTTTTGGACGATCCCGAAGCCGATGAATTTATAATCGACTCGAATTTGGGTTAGAGGTAACGTCGATGTTACTCGGTATTTCAAGATTTTAATTGAGTATTTGCATGTATATATTTTTATATTTTATTTTGGCAATATATATACGTCACGGATTTTGGAAAAAATTTTAAAGTTGAAAATTTGAATGTTTCGATATTTTTATCGCTTTTACGAGATTAACGATTAAATTGTTATATTAATTTGTAAAATCGTAATAATCGGCCTAAACATGTAATATATGATTATATTCTGGAAAAATGTTGTTTTTAATGATTTTTAATAATTTAGTATTTTTCTGATATTTTTGATATCGATTATTGAATTATTACCGTTTTCGGACAAAAACGATTAAAAGCCGATTTTTAGTTCTAGCACCTAAACAATTTATTTCAATCTGATTTTTGACGTGGTGAAACTTTCTGGTGAAATAGAACTTTCTGAATTTTTTCATAATTTTTCGGAATTGTTAAGTGGATGAATTAATTAATCACTTTAAATCATCGTTTATCGTTAAAACCGTGTTTGTTGTTTAAATTCTTGATTTCTGGTCTTTGGTTTAAATCTGGAAAAAGTATGATTCTGATGATTTCATATTAAAATGTAATTTTATGATTTTTAGTGCTTTAATAAAATGTTAGGAACGATAAGTTTTATTATTGGAATCGTTAATTGTGAAAACGGGTTTTAAAGAGGGTTTTGACGGGATTTATTAAATATGGAATTTTGGGAAAACTGGAAAAATGGTAGATTCTGGAAAATCATGATTTTTAGGTTTAATAATAATTTTTGGATATAAATACTTAAATCGTTTTGTAACTACTATTTTTATTAATCGTTATTGTCGAGATTGGACGATTAACGAGAAAACGCTTTAAAAACCGAGTTTTTAGAATTCTGAAAATTTTCTTTTCTGGACAGAAGTCCATAAATATAATTTAACTATTTTACGTATTTTTGTACTATTTATTATGGTCTTTAATTAATAAATATTGATTTTCTGACAAATTGTGATTTATCGTTAAAATGCTTCGTCTTACCAAAAAGAATTATTTTTCCAGCAATTTTGAAAGTATTTAAATCTGAAACTTTAGGAGTTAAGTCATCCCTTAACATACTCTAAATATATTTGTTGGTTTAATTAAATAAGGACGTTCAAATATTTAATTTGATATTTGCCGTAAAATCCTATTTATAGTTTTATCGTCGAAACTAATAATAATTAGGGAATTTTAGTTTTTAACTTTTGAAAACACCCTAATTAGTAGTATTTAAATGTTTAAGACATTTTTAATCATCTTATAACACTTATACGATATTTTAATGACTTCATAAAATCAAATGATCTTACTTTAATAATTAATATCGTTAAGGCCGAAAGTATTAGTTTTATAAATCTATATCGTTTACTAAAATATGGTATTAGTATGAACTAATATTTTCACTACTTTGATATAATGCTATTTTTAGTAAAGTTTCTAAAAATAGAAGTTTCCTAAAATAGAAAGATTCCTCTTTTAGAATATAAATGTTTACTTCTTTTATCCTCTTGTTAATTATATTGTTTACAACTTTTGAATATCGATAATGGCTTTGTTTTGGAGTTATGGAATAAGGACAAGTGTGAGGTTAGAGTAATATATTCTGGGGTTTACGTTTTTGCCATCAACTATAAGGCTAGTGTATCAGGAATCGGTACATTGGTTGTTGAACCGGGTGACAGGTATCCCGGGAGTTTTGTACATTTTGACCTTAAGCTTAGGCCTCGCAGTAAGTCGCCGTCATAAGTTGAACTGGGTGACAGGTAATCCCAGGAGGGGTGTGCATTATCTTAAACTAGGGCCACGCATTTATAAGTCGCCGTCCTATTATGGTTGAGTAGCCTAGTTAGAGACCGAAGTTTGATTTGTTTGAACTAAGTTCTCGAAGCTAGTTTTTAGTATTCTCCTAGTGAAAGTCTAGCCATCTACACTACTCCTATCCATAACGCCATTTTGAATATTTTTATTATTATCGATATAATTTGGTTGCAGGTTGGCAAATGTTTTATGTTTTCTTCGGAAAACTCGTTTTTATTATATTGTTTCGATACGTGAAGTTTTTCACTAAAATCTTATTTTTATTATAATGTTTTACTGTTTTCATTTTTACTATTTTCTATAATAGTAATTACAGTTTTAAAATCCTGTTATACGGCTGGGAGAACATTGACGTTGCTCCCCACTGATTGTGGCTGTTATGTTTTTAACATGGCAGGTATATGTGTTTTCCTTCGGGTGGGCTAGCGAGCAGTTATGGATCCTGCTTGTTTTAATCAGATCATTGTATTATGGATTGTTAAAACCCTTTTTATGGATTTTATTTATTTATATATTTTGTAGCCATTTTTATTTTATGGCTTATGTATTGACTTACCATTTTTATTTAATCAAGACATAGCTACAGTGTGTTATAATCCCACTTCTACAGTGTTTCCGCCACTGTATTGCGTCAGAATTTCTAGGGGATTACAGTTGGTATCAGAGCATCACTGCTCCCAACGCTTACACCTGAAATTAGGGAAAATACCAGTAAATTATTTAAACAGTAAATAAAAATATTATTAGAGATGGGTAGAAACAAATAAGGACTTAACTGTTAAGATTATCTGTTCCTGAACTCAATGATTAGCATTGAATATTTGTTTTATATGTCGAAGAAGATGAAAGAACAAGTTGCTAATATGCTGCTCCAGATCGGGACAAGACCTACTTAGCACTCTCAACGCCTGCTGACTCGAGTGGACAACTAGGTGCTCCAAGAAAGATTTCGATAATGACTTTTAGCTCCGGTTCAGTTTACTTAAGCTACAGGCAAGATGATCAAGAGTAGATTCATGTTCCATGATGTCGCAGTAAATCCAGATGGAGCGACCCATGACTTGCGTGCTCGTTCCTCTACAAGAAGATGAAGTAATCCATTTTGGATTCCCTCGTGAACTCGGGAGGCCCGAAGATTCTCTTCTGGTTCAAGAACTTAGTAATATAGGATCATCGATTCTTTTCTTCCTTTCCCTATTTCTTCCAATTCTTCTCTTATATATTCTCATCTTCATTCTCTTGGTGAATCCTTGTTCTATTCTTCTATTCTACCATCTTTCTCTTGAGATTCTTTTGTTAGACCGGTTTCTGTCTCAGTGAACCCCGTGAAAGGATATAGATGTTTGAGGTTTAGTAAACCCTTGTTACCTAGGGCTTGAGGGTTGTGAGTTATACCTTGTTATCTATCTTAGTAAGCTTTGGAGGATCGATTTGAATAATAAATTGTCAATTAATGGAATTAGGTTGGTACTTTAGACTCTGAACCTTGGGTTATAGGTTACTTGATTATTTGGAGGACTTAGAGTTGAATATATTTTGGGGTAGTAAGAGTATATCGTATTTGATGAATACCTAGTACCTAATTTAACCTAGAACCGAACCAAGTGTAGCTAATAATAGAATTTTGAGATTCCTACCTAAATGTTATTTGATGGATGCATCGGGAATGTTTGGGATCATAGAGTACTGTTTAAATTGTTAACCTGAGTGTTGTGGTACCATAGAAGGTTTTCATTAATACCGTTAGAAATTTTGGTTAACATAGATTACCCGTGTTTCCTAAGGATTAGATCGTTAATCGTTGGTTAAAGTTGTAACCTAGGAACTTTGGAGTTGAGTAATCTAAATTGGATAAATTGTTGTTAACCTTGAAAAGGAGAAACATATTGTCATTAGAGGTTAGATTTATCGCGTTGTTTTGAGGAATACTTTGATGTCAATCATCTTAATGGATTTACAGTTCAGAACCTTTGACCAACGAGATTGTGGCTTCGTTGAGTCATTAAATATTTTGTGGTTGCACCATTACGATTAGAAATTTGATGGACTTCTCAGAAACATTAATCAAATGACGTGTTTGAAGATGTGAGTGTTTGCGCCATTACCTATAGGTTTGAGCGTGTTTGAGGATTTATTGTACTTCCTCAACTTCTGCACTTGTGGTATTATAAATATGTTGGTGATCATCTTTGAGGATTTTGTGTCCGAACATTGTTAATTGGTGGATTTTATTTAGTCTTCCTTACTCGAGAAATTTGAAGTACACCTCGAGTTGAGACCTTATAAGCTTTAAATTTATGAATCTTAGTGATTACGAGTTTGGGTATGTTTTGATAACCGATGGAATCTTAATTAATGGATTAGTCTAAATCATTTGTGGATTCTTACCATACTAATTGAAAGACTATATAAGCATGTAAGACTTAATTTTGGAGGTTGTATATTGAGTAGGACCACCCTGTACTGATATTGGACTTCGCATTATTTGATGGGAATTAGAAACCCGTGTTTGTGGAAGTCGTGCTAGGAATCTCGAGATGATTAATTTCTTCCATAATCCTTGAGAGCTCTTTTTGATTCTTAACTTCGTCTTCCTTTCTGCTTCTCTTGAATTCTGTTACGGTAACTCCTGCCAATCCCTTTGACCTTTATCGATTTTGAAAACTCTTATTTTAATTTATTGTTTATCCTTAACTCTATTTATCCGTTCATTATTTCCCCGAACTCATGAAAAGTTTGACTAATTTAAAATTTTTGATTTTTGTTAAATTTTAACATTTTGAAGCATAATTTCAAATTTTAAAACTCCCCATTTTGTAAAAACTTTGAGCAATTTAACATTTTGGGTTATCGTGAAATTTTAACATTTTGAGTTATGATTTCTATTTATGAAACTCCCCGTTTTGTAAAATAAAAAAATTTGACTAAATTAAACTTTTCAGATATCGTGAAATTTAACATTTTTGAAATATAAGAACTTTATACTTCCCTTTTGTTTTATCGTTGATTGATAATTATATCTAGATCTGTTTCAAAATGCCTTAATAATTTATTTTAAATTATTTCAAAATTATTTCATTTTTTTATTTTCAGGCAATCGGACTTTTATGAAGACTTTCATGTTTCCATATTCGATTTCTATATGATTATTACATAAAACGTTTTAAAATTGTCGAAATTATTTTATGTTCAAGTTTGGTAACATTTTTGAAGACTTTCATAATTACTTTGATAACATTTTCGAAATTTTAATATTTTGAAATTAGTTTTCGTTTTATTGTTGGTGGACTTTTGAATCTGTTATTGAAAATGTTTGACGACTGGTTCGATTTTTACTAACCACAAAATTTGATTTTTCCAAACTAAATTTGGTTTTGTCATAAAACGAAATATTATCAGATTATTTTTAATCAAATTGTTTTACTTTGTTTTGAAAGTGTTTTGGTTACCCTATTTTCTACAACTTTGTTTACAAATGTTATTTAACGTTGTTATTTTATCAAATAACTTTACTTTACGATTTCATTAATCAAAAGATTTTAAACTTCGGGTTGGTTAGCCCAATTCTTCTTGGAATAGATATTTGGCTTCGATTTCGTATCACCTTGAAGGTTGTAAAATTTTCTTTTAAAGCAAATTTTTATGCAAAAATTTTATCCTCACCTTTTCGGGGGGTAATCTTGTTTCCTTTCTACTTATTCTTAGTTTCGAGGACGAAACTTTCTTTTAGTGGGGAGGATTGTAACACCCGCTATTTTTCTTAGCATATTTATTCTTTCCGTTGGGACTCCGTCTTAACTCCGTCACTTTTCGGCCTCATATTTCATCATTTTACTAAGCTCTATTTTAATGTTAGAGTTTAATGATATTTATTTATATTTTAAAGATTTTTATTCTATTAAATCCATTTATTTGGTTTCTTCGTAAACTAATTAATTTTCCGCAAGGAATTCTATTTTTCTTCGAATTGACATTTTTAAGCTTGGATTTAAGTTATTCATTTTCCTAAAAATGTTTGAATACGTTTCTATAATATTTTCAACTAGTAAATATTTTTATTTACAAAAAATTAGTTGTTAATGATTTTTATTACGAAGCTTCGCGAATAATTATTTTCTTACGCGAGGTTTACTCGAATTACTTTGAAATGCCTTTAACTATTTTACGATTATACTTTTTATCAACTTATAAATTATTTGAGACTGTTTTCTTACATTTTGGACCGACTAAGCTCTTGGTCACAAGTTTTATTACGTTTTATTTAAACGTTTCATTTTATCACGTTAAAACGTAAACATAAGATAATTTTTTTTCATTCAATTGTTGCATTAGTGTCAAAACTTTTCACACTCCCTTTCCTATTCACTTTGGCCGGCCACTTTAACTTATCCCACCTAGTTTTCATCAAACTTTAAATCCCATTTTTAATTAGGAAACCATCCATTTCCTTACTACATTTCATTCATTTATCAAAAGTAAAAAAAAATCTATCTTCATCCTCATTTTGGCCGTGGCACTCACCTCTATTCTAGGATTATTTTTGCTTCAATTCTAGTCTTAATCGACTCAAATTCATCGTCAAATAATCCTCTTTCCGTTCTCTTCGTTAAGGTATTAATCCACGTCGTTTTCGATCAATTTTTACCTTGATTTTTATTAGTTTTCTCATGGTATTTTTCTGCCATGATTTTCGTGTTTGGTAGGATTTTGGGACGATCCCGAAGCCGATGAATTTATAATCGACTCGAATTTGGGTTAGAGGTAACGTCGATGTTGCTCGGTATTTCAAGATTTTAATTGAGTATTTGCATGTATATATTTTTATATTTTATTTTGGCAATATATATACGTCACGGATTCTGGAAAAAATTTTAAAGTTGAAAATTTGAATGTTTCGATATTTTTATCGCTTTTACGAGATTAACGATTAAATTGTTATATTAATTTGTAAAATCGTAATAATCGGCCTAAACATGTAATATATGATTATATTCTGGAAAAATGTTGTTTTTAATGATTTTTAATAATTTAGTATTTTTCTGATATTTTTGATATCGATTATTGAATTATTACCGTTTTCGGACAAAAACGATTAAAAGCCGATTTTTAGTTCTAGCACCTAAACAATTTATTTCAATCTGATTTTTGACGTGGTGAAACTTTCGGGTGAAATAGAACTTTCTGAATTTTTTCATAATTTTTCGGAATTGTTAAGTGGATGAATTAATTAATCACTTTAAATCATCGTTTATCGTTAAAACCGTGTTTGTTGTTTAAATTCTCGATTTCTGGTCTTTGGTTTAAATCTGGAAAAAGTATGATTCTGATGATTTCATATTAAAATGTAATTTTATGATTTTTAGTGCTTTAATAAAATGTTAGGAACGATAAGTTTTATTATTGGAATCGTTAATTGTGAAAACGGGTTTTAAAGAGGGTTTTGACGGGATTTATTAAATATGGAATTTTGGGAAAACTGGAAAAATGGTAGATTCTGGAAAATCATGATTTTTAGGTTTAATAATAATTTTTGGATATAAATACTTAAATCGTTTTGTAATTACTATTTTTATTAATCGTTATTGTCGAGATTGGACGATTAACGAGAAAACGCTTTAAAAACCGACGTTCAAATATTTAATTTGATATTTGCCGTAAAATCCTATTTATAGTTTTATCGTCGAAACTAATAATAATTAGGGAATTTTTGTTTTTAACTTTTGAAAACACCCTAATTAGTAGTATTAAAATGTTTAAGACATTTTTAATCATCTTATAACACTAATACGATATTTTAATGACTTCATAAAATCAAATGATCTTACTTTAATAATTAATATCGTTAAGGCCGAATGTATTAGTTTTATAAATCTATATCGTTTACTAAAATGTGGTATTAGTATGAACTAATATTTTCACTACTTTGATATAATGCTATTTTTAGTAAAGTTTCTAAAAATAGAAGTTTCCTAAAATAGAAAGTTTCCTTTTTTAGAATATATATGTTTACTTCTTTTATCCTCTTGTTAATTATATTGTTTACAACTTTTGAATATCGATAATGGCTTTGTTTTGGAGTTATGGAATAAGGACAAGTGTGAGGTTAGAGTAATATATTCTGGGGTTTACGTTTTTGCCATCAACTATAAGGCTAGTGTATCAGGAATCGGTACATTGGTTGTTGAACCGGGTGACAGGTATCCCGGGAGTTTTGTACATTTTGACCTTAAGCTTAGGCCTCGCAGTAAGTCCCCGTCATAAGTTGAACTGGGTGACAGGTAATCCCAGGAGGGGTGTGCATTATCTTAAACTAGGGCCACGCATTTATAAGTCGCCGTCCTATTTTGGTTGAGTAGCCTAGTTAGAGACCGAAGTTTGATTTGTTTGAACTAAGTTCTCGAAGCTAGTTTTTAGTATTCTCCTAGTGAAAGTCTAGCCATCTACACTACTCCTATCCATAACGCCATTTTGAATATTTTTATTATTATCGATATAATTTGGTTGCAGGTTGGCAAATGTTTTATGTTTTCTTCGGAAAACTCGTTTTTATTATATTGTTTCGATACGTGAAGTTTTTCACTAAAAGCTTATTTTCATTATAATGTTTTACTGTTTTCATTTTTACTATTTTCTACAATAGTAATTACAATTTTAAAATCCTGTTATACGGCTGGGAGAACGTTGACGTTGCTCCCCACTGATTGTGGCTGTTATATTTTTAACATGGCAGGTATATGTGTTTTCCTTCGGGTGGGTTAACGAGCAGTTATGGATCCTGCTTGTTTTAATCAGATCATTTTATTATGGATTGTTAAAACCCTTTTTATGGATTTTATTTATTTATATATTTTGTAGCCATTTTTATTTTATGGCTTATGTATTGACTTACCATTTTTATTTAATCAAGACATAGCTACAGTGTGTTATAATCCCACTTCTACAGTGTTTCCGCCACTGTATTGCGTCAGAATTTCTAGGGGATTACAAAGAAGAAGAAGGAGATGGAGAGGAAGACAGACACACAAACAACATAGCAATAGCAGTAGACAACAACAACAGCAACATATAGAACGCAGAAGGAGAAGAAAAATGGAAAGTGGCAGCAGGAACAACACACGAAAAGAACAGGAACTCGAGGAAGAGAAACGGAACAATAAAACAGACGCACAAAATGAGATGACCATAGAACAAAGAAAGAAATCGATCGACGAAAACAACGACAAACAAATCTGATGAACGAAATAGGGAACAAGAACAAGTAGAAGAATAAGGATGACGAAGAATCGCAGCAGCGGAAAGTAGAAGCACAGGACGTATGCAGCAGCAATCGAGAGAATAATACAAGAGAAGAAGAAGAAAACTAAGAAGAGAAGGAGGGTAGGAAAACGCAGCAACACAAACAAACACAGAAGATGAATAAGAAAAGAAGAAGAAGAAAGGAGATTACCATTGACCAACAGTTGCAGCCATGAAATTAACAACAACAGCAGCAGCGTAGCAGCAACGGCATCAGCATAGCAGCAATAGCATCAGCGTAGCAGCAGTGAAGAGGAACGTGGTGCGAAAATAGGGGTAGAAGGCAGATGATGATTGTTCGGGATAAAATTCGCACCCTCAAGTGTCGACGTGGCATCCTTTGGGTCAAAGTCAAAGTCGAAAGGTCAAAAGATCGAAGACGAAAAGTCGTGAGACAATATTGGAAAGTCGAAAGTCAAAGTCGGGAAAGTCGTAAATTGGAACGAACCAAGGTCAACAATTCAGTCAAGACCCAAGACCGAATAAAACAATGAGCCAGAGCAAGAGGAGAATAGGAAGATGGGCCGAATCAAGTCATGGCAACCAAAACAGCCAAATACAAGGGATAAACCCTGAACCCAACTGAAAGGCAGAGTCAAGGAACTACTTCCCTAAATACTAGGGGAGATCCACCAGAGAAGGAGAGAATTCAGGAGAAAGAGGAGGAGGAAGTTGAGATAAATAGGCAGAAGAGGAAGAGGAGGATATAAGGCAAGGGGGACACGAAAGAGAATTCATTCAATTCATCTTCAACATACTTCAACCCTAAAGCAAGCATACTAGCGAAACAAAGTCTCTTATAATCCAAAATCTGTACTTGTTTTCATTGCTCGTTCTTTCCGTTCATAGTGGAAACTTGGCGGGATTCCGACTCCCCCGGCGGTTTTTCCCATATTGGGTTTCCGCGTCACCAATTCTTGTGTCTCTTTGCTTTCTTTCATTGTTTTTCGCTCGTTAGATTTGATTCATCTCGTTGGTTCATAAAGTGCTAGTCCGATCGCTTTAACCCGCAACTTGAATCATAACTCGATACATTTTTACCAAAACAATTTGGCGCCCATCGTGGGGCAAAGTGATCGTTTGCTAGCCAAATCCTACAATGAGACGACTCGCCTACCATCATGTCCGGATCCAGTCAAAGTCCTTCCCGCAGCCTGGAGGCCTCGACTCAACCCACTGAAGGAGCGTTGCCCCTAGGATCAGCAGGTCCACTTTTTACACCACTCACTCAGGCAGTTCCTACTAGCCTGACAGCAGGGCCCGTACCAACAGCATCAAAACCAGCGCATGCGCCTGTGGTGTCGAAGGCACTTAACCCCTTCAAGTCCAACAAAGAAGGCTCCTCGTCTAGGACACCGGTCCATGGAGGGTCACTGTGGACATGACATAGGTCCACCCCGACGCAGCCACGCACGGGTTTGGGGAGGCGAATGAATCTCATGTGAGATGGATCTTGAGTTGAAATTTAAATCGAAGTAGGAGTCGCCACCGAACTTTGTGGGAGTTCGGGCCCGTTCGAACCCACTCTATGTCGTTGTGGGCCGTACACAAAGTACGGCCCATTCCGATTTCAGAGTTTATTGGGTTCGTCCCTTTGCATTATCGGATACCGTGTATTGAATGACTCTCGTATGCTAATGGTATCGGATATCCGGAAACCACGGTTCTGAGTTATGGGTGAGGATACGTGTTGGGAAGTTCACAAAGAACACCCAACCCCGCCCGCACTTAGCGGCCTTTGCTAAGATATCGTTCATTTTTGGTGTACACGCGTTAGTTCGACGGTTGAATGATATGCAAAAAGTATTTTGCCTAGACATGCGAATAATTGAATTGGTAGCTAAGTCGGTTTAATGCATCTAATTTTAACGTCAAAGTTGTTTTAGCATGCGAGGCTTGTTTTAGTATAATAATACAAAACAATGAAAAGATTGCTAAAAACATGAACAAACGGGTTAGTAACGATTGGTGATTTGAATAAAAAAAATCTAAATATGATGCGATGCATGATTTCGAAAAGTTTGTGACACGTGATGGATTAAGCACGTGTTGACCGAGATTAGGAAAATATTTATCAAGATATGAAATATACCGAAAAGCCCGTTGTTTTATTAAAGAAGGATGTTTAAAGAATTAAGACGGGAAAGCTTTTCATGGTTATGGTTTTCAGGAGTCTACGCGACCCGCGCGGGTGAGGTGCGACTCACGTGACCATGTGACCCGCACAAGACTCGTGCGACTCGCATGGCTGCCTGTTCTCGAGATCGTTTTTCGAAAATTTGACAATTTTGTTAAATCGCGTACAAATATCGCTTAATTTATACTCGACTTAAAATTTCGATATTCGTCATATTCGATATTCAATTATGGAATCGATATCAAATACTCGGAATGATTTTTTGAAAAGATAAAATAAAAAGTTTTGTAAATTTTTTTGAAAATCGAACTAAGAAAACAATGTTAATTCTCTCCGCGTTGAAATCGTCGTATTTTGCTTTTAAGACCATGTGACGATTTTTTAGCATCAACGAGATTGATTTAGTTCTTTTTTTGATACGATATTCGACTAGAGAATCGACATCGTATTTTTAAGAATGTTTGTTTTGTATATAAAAAATATATTGTAGTATCGATATTATATAAAATAAAAGAGATGATGACGACCCATAAAAAAATATGGACCGACGACGCAAAAGAGGAAAAAACGAGAGGAAGGGAGAGAGAAAGGAGAAGACGGGATTTTGATTTACACCCTCAACCTACATGCTTGATTATCTCGAAAACGGACTCGTAGTAGCGGCCTAGGCGCGGGAGCGTTAAGATGTATATAGGTGAGTTATGGTGTGCATGGTTTGGGATTTGGCGAGTTTTGCTCTCGGGTTTGTATACGGTTTGCCTAAAATTGCCTAGAATTTTGAGTTGTGAATGGTCAGGAATCCTATAGGATTTCTAGAGGAAAGATTGGAATATAATATGCCTAGTATTGTTAGAATTCCTGGTTGTAATTTGCGTGTCGGGATTGGAATTGTTGTGTTGATGTTGTAATTGATGTCGGGAATTGTGTGTGCAAGGGTGGGGTATTTATAGGATGAAATACCGACTTGGGATAGGTGATTGATATCTTGCAAAGGAAGAAAACAACCGGTTGAGATGAAGTGGGATTCCGTATTTGGATAGGAAAAGGTTACTTGCATGGGCAGAAACACCCGGTTTAGACGGAGTAGGATTCTGACTTTGGATAGGAAAGGATTCCTACTTTATTTGTAGCTGATATTTGTGTAGTATTTGACTTCGAGTCAGATTTTTGAAGTGGCGTGACAGATTTTTATGTCTCGGAAACGTCTTTGACCGGGGTTTGACCCGGTTGCTAAAAGATGGTTTTGCCCTTGGTGTCGGTTTTGACCCAAATTAGTCTCATTTGACTGGAAACGACCTACTGGGCCAGGATGTGAGGTCTGTTTTGTGAGATTTTTACTCCGCTAAAAGCTTCTGCCAACTACTATTGATTCCGAGTCCGAAAATCGAGTGTATTAAGTCATGTTTTCGTCCGATCATCATCGGGTGTTTTTTGGAAACTGCCATTGACACTTAACGGCCAAATGTGGGTGTCTACAGTCACCTGAAGGTTTTTCTGAAATCCCAACTTTGCCAGACCCCCTGAAAGAGGTGCTCCAGGGGATTAATGCTCTGCATCAGGCGGTGAAGACTCTACAAAAGGATAATCGAGACATGAGGGCTCAAATGTTGGCAACGTCGAAGTCTCCAGTCGCACCAGTCGAACCGTCACTAGAAGTCCTGCCTCTGATACCTGAAGGAGAGTCTGGCACCCGCAGAGAACCTGTCGCCAATATGCAAACCTCCAGGACGCTCCCTCAAGAGTTGATCACCAGGCTAGATTTGGGACTACCACCACCAAGCCAAGTCATTGAACCTCGAGGGCTCGGCTATCTGACCCATAGCCGCACATCCGGCGGATCTTACATTACAGGTAATACTCCCTTTGCCACTGAAAGTCGGGAAACTAATTCGTTGTCTTTTGCAGGTACCCTTGTCCACCAGGCGACAGGGTGGCAACCAGCAAATTTATCAGGGATGAACACCATGTCCAGTAGCCAGCCCTCTGGAGGAGCATGTGCGGCGCCTGCTCCCAGCCAGCAAAAACCTGGATGGCAGCCAGGAGTCCCAATTAACCTGGTGACCGGTGGTAGCAGTCCACACCATGGAGCAGTTTGGCCACCCAGGGCCCCGCTCCAGCAGGTACTAGAATGGCAATCCAGATCTGCAGCAGCTGCATCTTTCCCTCCTCCACCTCCTCCTCCGAGCAGTCAACACCTTGGAGGACCTCAGACAGGGAGTACACCTTTCAGCCTTTTTCCTCCTGTTCCTAACCCTCTCGCAGGAGCAGTCAGCGCAGCAGATCAGCAGTACCAGGAGCTGAAGGAATTGAGGGACTTGATCAGCAAAATTCCTGGGATGCCACGTCCCCAGGAAAGAGCAGCCCGTGACAGCTATGCAGATTCACCCTTCACCTACGATCTAGCATGCGTTGCTGTACCAAAGGGCTTTGTGCCACCGGCCATGATGCTCTATGATGGCACCGCAGACCCCCTAGATCACATCAATCAGTACAAGCAGAAGATGATGGTTGTAACCACTACGGGGCCCCTCAAGGAGGCCTGCATGTGCAAGGGTTTGGGTTCCACACTCTCAGGAGCAGCCCTCCATTGGTTCGTCGGGCTGCCCAACAGAAGCATCACCTCCTTCGCTGACCTAGTCAATGCCTTCAACCAACAGTTCGCCAGCAGCAGGAAGCCAGAAAAGCAGACCAGTGACTTGTATCGAGTGGTGCAGAAATTTGAGGAATCTACACGAGATTTCCTCAACAGGTTCAACAAGGAGAAGGTCACCATCCCCAGATGTGATGTGGTCACTGCTATACAAGTCTTTCGCCAAGGGCTCCTCCCAGATTTAGACCTCTATAAGGATCTCACCAAGTATCCTTGTGCCACGTTCGACGATGTGCAGACCAAGGCAATGACAACCATCAGGCTGGAGGAAGATTCAAGTCCCAAAAGGGCCGCGTACGGTTCTGAGCACGTCTCCAGAAAGGCACCAGGAGAGAGGAGGGGCGAAAGGTTGAGTCAGGTGCAAGGATCTCCCAGCAGTCACCTTTGATGAAACAGATGTAGAGTCTTCCCCAGAATCCCACCATGACGCACTCATCATCACCCTCTCCATTGGGAATTGCACCGTCAGGAAAATATTGGTGGATACCGGGAGTTCAGTTAACCTCATTATGCTGGAAACCCTCCAGAACATGGGGTTTAGCGAAGAAGACTTGAGCAAAAAGGCGGTTCCCTTAATAGGTTTCAGTGGAGAAACCAAGTATTCTCTGGAAGAGATCACAATTCCAACCTACACATGAGGAGTAAACAAGCAAGTGCGGTATCTGGTCATCGACGGTCCTTCTACTTACAACGTAATCCTGGGAAGACCATGGATTCATGAGATGAAGGTGATTACTCCCACCTACCACCAGTGCCTAATGTTTCCAACACCCTGGGGAGTGCAGAAGATCAGTGGAGACCAGAGGGAGGCTAAGGATTGCAACAGGATAGCGCTCAAAAAGACGGCAAGCCCCCCAGCATAACAACTACAGAGCCTTCACCTGCCTTCGCAAGAATACGTCGAACCACCTCTAGCGGAGGTAGATGAAGTCAACATAGACAAGCTACATCCAGAGCAGAAAGTTCTAATCGGATCAGAATGTACATGTAATATCCGCCAAAACCTCATTGAATTATTAAAAACTAACATGGATTGTTTTGATTGGTCCCATGATGATATGGTAGGTATAGATCCAAGCATCATAACCCACAGGTTAAGCGTGGATCCCAACTATAAGCCAATCCAGCAGAAGAGAAGGAAGTTTGCTCCAGAGAGGAATCAAGTCATAAATCAGGAGGTGGACAACCTGTTGGCTGCTGGCTAGGTTGCACGGACACTTGTCCAAACCGTCGTGTCGTGTCGGACACCCTTGTCTGACACCGACACACGTCGGACACACGACAATACGTCTCAGACACCTGAAAAACCGTGTCCGGTTTTTTTAATCTATTTATAGACGTGTCGGACACATTTCATGCTATTTTGAGACGTGTCGGCCATGATTCGTACTATTTGGAGACTCATCGGACACACTTAGTATTGTTTATGAATTTATGAGCTTTAATAAAATAACAATATTATATGTTTATAGGGGTTACTTGATACTATATACGTTCTACTTAAGACTAAATAATTAATTAATTATTATATTACAGTAGTATAACTATTTAAGCTTTTTAAGATTTGATTTTAACTGAGTTTATAACACTTTAATTTTTTTTGTTATTTTACGATAATTGCAATAGTTTAAGTAACTAAAACTATATTTTAGTTATAAAAATATTCAAATTTTCTTTGTTTAAATATGCATATTGATTTTTTTTTTCTGCCGTGTCCGTGTCCAATAAATTTTCGAACGTCGTGTCCCGTGTCCGATACGTCTCCGTGTCCGTGTCCGTGTCAGTGTCTGTGCAACCTAGGCTGCTGGAAAAATCAGGGAAGTAAAGTACCCAGAGTGGTTGTCCAACGTGGTGGTGGTTCCAAAGAAGAATGGCAAGTGGAGGGTATGCGTCGATTTTACCGACTTGAACAAAGCATGCCCAAAAGACCCGTTCCCCCTGCCACATATAGATGCCATGGTAGATGCCACAGCAGGCCACGAAATGCTGACTTTCCTTGATGCGTGGAGTAAATACAACCAAATCAAGATGCATCCAGCAGATCAGGAGAAAACTGCATTCAGGTCTGAGAGAGGTATCTATTGTTATAATGTTATGCCCTTTGGTCTGAAGAATGCAGGATCCACCTATCAAAGGTTAGTCAATATGATGTTCAAGAGGCAAATTGGAAACACAATGGAGGTATACATTGACGACATGGTCGTCAAGTCAAAGCAAGCTTCACAACACATGGCACACTTAGAAGATGCTTTCAACACTCTGAGGGAATACAAGATGAAGCTGAATCCCTCGAAATGCACGTTTGGAGTATCGTGTGGGAAGTTTTTGGGATACATGTGGACCCAAAGGGGAATTGAAGCTAGCACAGAGCAGATAATGGCCATCCTCCAGCTGGAGTCCCCACAGAACCCAAAAGACGTGCAACGGCTGACTGGAAGAATTACTACTCTAAACAGATTTGTCTCCAGGTCTTCAGATAGATGTCGGCTGTTCTATGACATTTTGAAGACGGCTCAAAGGTTCGATTGGACAGAGGAGCACGAGAAAGCATTCAATGAGCTGAAGCACTACCTGAGTACTCCACCACTCCTGCCAAAGCCAGAGCCTGGAGAACCTCTGTTCTTGTACCTGTCAGTAACCGAGGTAGCAGTCAGTGCGGTACTGGTAAGGGAACACAAAGGGGCGCAGCATCCAGACTATTATGTGAGTAAGTCTCTGCTTCCTGCAGAGACCAGGTACACATCTCTTGAAAAACTCGTACTTGCGCTTGTTATAGAATCATATAAACTGCGGCCTTATGTAGACACTCACATTTTGACCGCCAGGTGTTTATAATAGTTCCCGCCAAACACCCGATGATGATTGGACGTAAACGTGCTTTGATGGACTCGGATATGGGCTCGTAATCATGGACATTTGGTTTAGACTTATTACGGAGTACAAATCTTACAAAACCAACCTCGAATCCAGACCCAGTGGGTCGTTTCAAGTCAAATAAGACTAATTTGGGTCGAAACGGTCACCAGGGGTAAAACCGTCTTTTAGCGACCGGGTCAAACCCGGTCAAAGATATTTCCCGAGACTCACGGACCAGCCGTGACACCTCACGTGTCCGGTTTGGACTCCAATACTACCAAAAAAATCAGCTTTGAGAACATTAAACAATTCCGTTGAAGGTAGAATTCGATCTCAAGTAGGAGTTCTATCCGGAAACCGAATCAGATACCGACCGAGCTCCAAATACTCGACCAAGACATCCAAAGCAGCCGAAATACTCCCCTTGACAGCCGAGATATTTGGCTTCCCCACCAAGAAACGAGACTTTGGTTTCCTCTCGAACTCTCGTATTTCCTATCCAAACCGGTATTTCTTGTCACACAAGCAAGACTACCTCGATTCCTATAAATAGGACCTCCCGTCCAACACAAAAGACACGGTTGAACAGCCAATATACACGTTTTTAACACGTTTTGACAGCCATTATACACACATCATAGATCTATTATTCCTACATCACACATTCATCATCAATCATCGAAAGTCAGAAAATATACAACCTCGTAACGCCAAACAATTCCCGAGTAATCTCAACCCGACGAATCCGACCCCCAGCCGGCCGAAACCCGTCCCATTACACGTCCAAAATAGCACCCTTACTCATCCTCATCATCTCGACGCTCCCAAGTCTAAGCCACTTTCCGACGAGCCTTATCCCGAGAAAACAAAGCATGTAGGTTGAGGGTGTAAATCAAACCCGATTCTTCTCTTCTTCTCTCCTTTTCTTCACTTTTTTTTTTCTCTTCTTTTTTGTGTCGAGTCGTCGGTCCTCGTTTAATATGGGTCGTTTTCGCATATTTTTCATTATTTCTAATAATTGATATTAAAAAAAACTATTTTTTTATAACGTTCTTAAAATACGATATCGATTCCTTAATCGAATATCGTACCTAACAAGAACAAAATTAATTAATTCTCGTTGATACTAATAAAATCGTTACATCTTTTTAAACAAAATTCGACGATTTTATACGCGGAGAGAATTAACATCTTTTTCGTTCAAATTTCTTTCTTTTTTTTTACTTTTCGTTCAAAACAAACTTTTTTCAAAACCTTTTCTAAAGTCATTCCGACTATTCGATATCGATTTCATAATCGAATATCGAGTACAACGAATATCGAAAATATGAATCGGGTATAAATTAATCCATATTTGTACGCGATTTATAAAAATTGACGGATTTTGACAAATAATGAAAAACGGACAGACCGCCACGCGAGTCGCGCGCCTTTCAGGCGACTCGCGCGGTGGCCTGTTTGGCCGAGTCTTTTTTTTCCGTTTCCTCGCTTTTCTATTTTTTATTCTTTTCGAATCTTACATGAAAAGCGACTTTCGCGACATATTTCGATAAATACCTTTTTTTTTGACCTCGGTCAACGCGTGCTAATCCATCACGTGTCATAAATCTTTTCTAAAATCATGCATATTATTTATTTACATCTTTATTCAATTTATTCATCGTTACTAACCTGTTTTCTCGTGTTTGTAGCAATTTATTTATTAATTCGTTTTATTAGACTAAAACAAATTCACATGCTAAAATAACTTCGACGTTATTAGTTTAACATGCATTAAACGACTTCGCAACCCATTTATTTTTCTCCCACATGTCTAGGGAAAATAATCTTTGCATATCATTCAATCGTCGAACTAACGCGTGTACGTAAAAAATGAACGATATCTTAGTAAAGGCCGCTAAGTGCGGGCGGGGTTGGGTGATCTCAATGAACTTCCCAACACGTACCCTCACCCCTTACTCAGAACCGTGGTTTCCGGATGTCCGAAACCATTGGCAACAAGAGTCATTCAATATACGATAAACCGCTCAAGTCGGCATCGGTATCGAACTGCAAAGGAGCAAACCCGATAAGCTCTGACATCGGAAATGGGACACGTTTTAAATATGGCTCACTACGACATAGAGTGGGTTCGAATGGTTCCGAATAACCACAAAATTCGGTGGCGACTCCTACTTCAATTTAAAATTCAATTCGATCCATCTCATATGGAGATTCATTCGCCTCCCCAAACCCGCGCGTGGCCGCGTCGGGGTGGACCTATGTCATGTCCACACCTTATTTTGAATCACATGTTATTTCTGTAATAACAAATTATCTGCTGAAAACTATTATGAGAAAACCTGAGTTGTCAGGAAGAATGGCCAAGTGGTCCATGCACTTGAGCGGCTTCGACATGAAGTTTGTCCCCAGAACAGCAATAAAGTCCCAGGCGTTGGCAGATTTCATATCCGACTTCAGCCCAGCACTGCAGACCCAGGCAGAGAAAGACATCCTCCTTCTGGAGGAAGACAAGGGCAAACAGGTGTGGAAGTTAAATGTAGATGGCGCCTCCAACATGAGAGGATCTGGAGCAGGATTAGTTCTCAAGTCTCCTCAAGGGGATCTCATAGTTCAGGCGGTACGGTGCGAGTTCCGGACAACAAATAATGAGGCAGAGTATGAAGCTCTAATTTTGGGTCTCCAGTTGGCGTTAGACCTCAAAATCAAGCGCCTGGAAGTGTACGGTGATTCCCAGCGGATAGTCAACCATATGAATGGCTCGTATGCGGCAAAGGACTCCAAGATGATGGCCTACCTGGAGGTGGCAAAGGAGCTCTCCCTCAAGTTTATAGCCTTCTCAATCAACAAGATCCCAAGGGACTAAAATGTAGAAGCAGACGCCCTGGCCACCCTGAGGGAAACCTTCAAACCAGGGTAGTATCCACCATACACATTGTCCACGTACTGGAGCCAGCAGTTCAGAAGGGTGCACAGGAGCACCAGACGCCAATGGAGAAAGAAAATCCACCAGATCAGGGGTTACAATGGCTACTGGAAGCAAGAATCTGCAGCACTACAGTAGGGCAAGAGGAAATCACAGATTGGAGAAAACCCTACCAAAAATGGCTGAAGGACATCCTGCCAGCAGACAAGAAAGAAGACAGAAGCTTCATAATGAAAGCATCCAGGTACATCCTCATCGATGATATCATGTTCAAGAGATCAACCGTTGGGCCATACCTGAGGCGCCTGGGTTAAGAGGAAACAGAAACTATTATGCATGATCTCCACAGTGGTGAATGTGGAAATCATGTAGGGGGCAGGAGTCTATCCAACAAAGCACTTCGCCAGGGATACTACTGGCCGACAATGCGCAAGGGCGCCAAAGAATATGTTAAGAAGTGTGACGCCTGCCAGAGACACGCTCCAGTAAACCACTAGCCAGCAGAACCATTGCACCCAGTAATTTCTCCCTGGCCCTTCATGAAGTGGGGAATGGATATTGTTGGCAAATTACCTAGAGCCCCAAGGAACAAAGTATTTATGCTGGCCATGACCAACTACTTCTCCAAATGGATAGAAGCAGAAGCATTCACTCAGGTGACTGAGAAGCAGGGTATATCCTTTATTAAACACAATATTATCTGCAGGTTTGGCATTCCTTCATAAATTTTCTGCGACACGGGATCTCAATTTATCGGCAACAAGATGGAGGCCTATTGCGCCAGGTGGAATATCACGTTAAGTAAATCTACCCCCCAGAAATCCTCAGTCTAATGGTCAGGCGGAGTGTAGCAATAAAATTCTGATAGACAACCTGAAGAGGAGATTGGAGGAGGCAGGGGGCAGATGGGTAGAGGAGCTTTTCCTGGTACTATGGTCCGACAGAACCACGCCCAAGATAGCTACAGGACAAACTCCCTTCAGCCTAGTCTTCGGTGCTGAGGCGGTCATTCCTTCAGAAATGAGAGTGCCTACCCACAGATATGGTTGTATAACAGAGGAGAGAAACCAGGTGGAAATGACAAATAGCTTGGACACTGTAGATGAGCTCAGAATGGATGCCCAGATCAGGATGGCCTCCTATAGGCAGACAGTCGCCAGGAGCTACAACTAGAATGTCAAGATCAGGGTCCTGCAGGAAGGAGACCTAGTCCTCAGGAAAGTCTTCCAGAACACCAGAAACCAGCAAGCAGGAAAATTCGCCTACAATTGGGAGGGACCTTACCAGGTGGAAAAGGTGGTTGGAAATGGAGCCTACCGACTTATGACCATGGAAGGAGAAATTATCCAGAAACCTTGGAACATAGTGCACCTGAAGAAGTATTTCTTCTAAATTAAAAGTCACCAGAAGCACAGGCCAATGTCACCAGAAATAAGGTATCCAATCTGCCAGATACACCTCAACCAGAATCCAGGTTCAAAATTTTGTCATCTTTCATTGTTTTAACTCTACTTTGATCTTCAATCTATTTTTCTAATTCCAAAATTGTAGAGCATCAGAGTTTAATTTGATTCCTTCATGTCTTCAAAATTTTGAAACTTTTTTCATATGCTTTCAAACTTAGTGTTATTTTCACATGTCCCCAAATTTTGAATTCCTCCTTGCATATGTCTAGAGTCTAATTTAAAATCCTCACACATTTTACAGATATAACTCTTTTCTCATATGTTTGCAAAATTCAATTTCCTTTTTGCACCACCAAATATTCGATTTTCCTCCTTCACATACTTTTGGAAACACAGTTTTTTTTCCCACAATACTTCCAAACATGACATCTTTACCACATTTTGTCAACTTCTTTTTCAACTAATATTAGTAACTGATCTGGTGGAGTGTATAATTTCTACAGAAGGCGTGCGTCTTGTGCTAAGTGCCTACAACCAGGGCATTACAGTCCCCTGCGTCACTTAGCACCCACGCAAAGCGTGGCACCTCCGACTGAGTGGACAAACTAAACCCCAGGCCACCACTATATCAAGGGTCGACCATACATACACAAGGCATGCATACAACAGAAGGTATAACAATCGAGAAACAAACAAACAGTCAAGCATAGGAGTACGGCAAAACATACAAATAAGTGCAATTAAAAACAAAACAATGTATCCAAACACTCTGCCCCCTTGAGCAGAGGTAAAATTCAAAACAATGTTAAAATGTTTAACAAAATATTTTTCATATGCCACGCAGGGCAGGAAAATCAAGAGGTAATCAAAATAGGCTCAATGGCCTAAGCTTTGTCTTCTGGAGGGAGGGAGGCGAGTGGCTCCAACTCAATAGGAGCATCAGCAGCAGAACTCACCTGGTCATGTGTCTCCTGGATGGCAGGAGGAGAGGAAACCGATTCCTCCACCACTTCGTCCACGCCCCCAGCAAGGATATCTAAATTGAAGCCCCTGGGAAATTCTTCCTTCATCCGGCTTTCCAGATCATCCAGGTTCCACTCCCCATGCTTTCCCTCAGAATAAGCCCCGACCATCTAAATTTCGGTGCTAAGGGCCGACCAGCTCAAGGCGTCCACCATGAGCCCCCTCAACTCTGCCATCTTCTTCTGCAAATCAGAATTGACACCCTGGACCTCTGTCATCTCAGCCTTGATCCCCTCCATAGCTTCTTTCCGACCGCTCTCCTCAGCAAGCAGCTTGTTGGCTTGGCCCAGCTCCTCCCTTAACCTGGCGACCTTCTCCTTAGCCTGATCAACTTCGCCTAACAGGCGAGCTTTATCTGCATGAAGCCGACTCCCCAAATCCCTGAGGTGGGTCACATTGCCTCGCAAGTGCAAAGCCATTTGCAAAGTCTGGCCAATATCACAAGCAATCAATAAATATACCCAAGATCAGAAGAACCCACAAACTGAGAGAAGACTTACCTCAAAGGCATGAGCAGCAATGTGAGCTGCCAGCTGGACAGGAGATTCTCTGGCCAACACCGCCTCGGACCCTGAGAAGAGGAGCTGATCCAGGGGAGCCAAGTCCGTCAGATGCCTAATGGTCCCAAAATCTTCTGGAAACGTAAGCACCAGATCGGGGAGAGCATTGCCAGCAGAGTGCGGAGCAAAGTTCAGGGGGGAGTCTGGCAAGTCGATGACAGAAGATTTCCCCGCAGAATCAGCTCTGGCGGGAGGAGATAGGCTACGCCTCCTCTTAGAACCAGTGGAGGGGGCAGAGGGAGATCCGGATCGCTTCTGAGAAGACGAGCTAGTGGCCACACTCTTCCTTCTACCAGCCCTAAGTCGATCCAGAGTCATTGCAGGTTTTGAATTATCTGAAGGCCAAAACGCGCATACACCCTGTGTCAAAAGAAAAAGCTAAGCACATCTCAGCCAATCCAACTAATCAACCCTTACCTGAAGACATGTTCGTAGCAAAAGGAGGGCAGGCACCGTTCTCTGAAGGACGGAAGAGGATGTTGAAGGATCGTTGCTCAGAACTTAAATTGGAGAATTGCACAGCAAAGTCAGGGGTTGTCGCCACGCCAGTAGGTTGCTTCAAAGCTGCAACACAGAACCAGTGAGAATGGTGAGTGCACAAAGAAGCCTAAAGACTAGGGGTAGGGCAAATACCTTCAGTGGCCCCCCATTCAGAGAAGAGGTAATCATAAGAGATGAGAGGGATGGAATCAATCTTCACAAAGATAAAGTCTCTGAACCAGTCGGCATCAGAAGGGTTGGGCGGAAAATTTATACGAGGTTTGTTCTTATCTTTTACCCGCATGGTTACTTTACCATATCCCAAAGATGTCGCCTGGAATAGGGTGCATATATCACCTAGAAGAAAACTCCTCTGGTGACGGAGGTTTAAAACACAAAAGGATAATAACACCCGCCATGTATGTGGCGCCAGCTGACATTGAGCAAACTTATAGTATTTCAGGAAGGCTTGGACCAATGAGGGAAAAGGGAATCGCAAACCCAGGAGGAAAGGGTAGGCATACATGCAGACCCATCCCGACTGTACTGAGTCCGCTTTTTGACCCAGAGGAGGAATATGGATTTCTACTTCCTCGCTAAACCCAAAGATCTCCCTTATTAAAGGGAGGTGCTCGCTAGTGAATCGGGAATCACAATAACGTTTGGGGTCGAGAATGGAAGGGGAAGATAAAGTCGCCATAGACGACGACGGAGAGGATGGGGGAACAGATGAAGATTGGCAACGACTCGATTTGTGAGCCATGAGAGAGAGGAAAGTCACAAAGAAAGAAAATAGTCACCTGGAAAGTTGAGGCACAGGAGAGAAAATCAACACTACAGCAGCGGCAGTCGGTGAAGCCACGAGAGCCGGAGTCTCTTTTGAATTTTGAAAGAGGGGTTTGAGAATGGTGAGAAGGTGAAAGTGATTGAAGTGAAAGAAAGAGTAAATGAAGAAGGGGGGAAGGAGTAGTACGAGGAAGAGTAAAAAGTAATGAGGGGGAGGGGTAGGTAATTATGAGGAGGGAGAGGGATGAGTAGGGAAGCGGAAGTGGCATATCAAAAGACAAACACTCTAAAAATTGATTGTCACCAGAATCACTTGTGACGGGTACGAGCAGAAATTCCCGCCTAATATGAGATTAGTCGGAAATTTGGGGGCATTTGTTCGGGATAAAATTTGCACCCTCAAGTGTCGACGTGGCATCGTTTAGGTCAAATTCAAAGTCGAAAGGACAAAAGATCGAAGACGGAAAGTCCCGAGACAATATAGGAAAGTCGAAAGTCAAAGTCGGGAAAGTCGTAAATTGGAACGAACCAAGGTCAAAAATTCACTCAAGACCTAAGACCGAATACAACAATGGGCCAGAGCAAGAAAAGAATAGGAAGATGGGCCGAATCAAGTCATGGCAACCAAAACAGCCCAATACAAGGGATAAACCCTGAACCCAACTAAAAGGCAGAGTCATGGAACCACTTCCCTAAATACTAGGGGAGATCCACCAGAGAAGGAGAGAATTCATGAGAAAGAGGAGGAGGAAGTTGAGATAAACAGCCAGAAGAGGAAGAGGAGGATATAAGGCAAGGGGGACATGAAAGTGAATTCATTCAATTCATCTTCAACATACTTCAACCCTAAAGCAAGCATACTAGCGAAACATAGTCTCTTATAATCCAAAATCTGTACTTGTTTTCATTGCTCGTTCTTTCCGTTCATAGTGGAAACTTGGCGGGATTCCGACTCCCCCCGCGGTTTTTCTCATATTGGGTTTCCACGTCACCAATTCTTGTGTCTCTTTGCTTTCTTTCATTGTTTTTCGCTCGTTAGATTTGATTCATCTCGTTGGTTCATAAAGTGCTAGTCCGATCGCTTTAACCCGCAACTTGAATCATAACTCGGTAAATTTTTACCAAAACAATGATGATGATGATGATGATGATAAGAAGGTTGGTGGCGGTGAGTATAAAAGAATGGGAAAAAACGGACTGGTAAAAGAAGGGGAGACTAAACGGGGAGTGTAACGTGAATTACAAAAGGGAAATGAAGAGGTGGAGGTGTGAGGGATGCAAGCGGTGGAATTAACAAAGAAGGGAAGAGGGGAAGAACGTATAAGTAGGCAAGTGAGAAGAATCAGCCAAAAGGGAAAAAAAAGGGATTATTAAATGAATCGGGTAGACGATGAATTCCGAAATGATAAGTTGACCGATCCACGAAATCGAATTAAAATCGACTAAATAAAATTAATAAATAATCGGACCGCCTAATAAAATTAGTAAGTAAAATATTCGAGAAGGAAACGAAGTTTATAAAACTAAATAATTAGACGATGAAATAGTATTTCCCAATAAATAATAAATCTTTGATAAAGTGAATTAAATTGATTTCTTGAGGAAATGTATAAAATATGTTTTGACGAAACTTAATATAAATGGACTTCGAGACGGAAATTGAAATTCGAGCTTAAATATAAATAAATAAATAAATAAAAGAACTTAGAATTTAAATCGCCGAAATATATTTTCGACAAGAATTAAATTAAGTGTGTAAAATAAATTGAAACAGAAATAAAAATATGTTTTAAATATAAGAAGAGTCTCCGAGACAAATAGAATTTTAGGAGTTTGAAACGATTAAACGATAAATTCGTTTTAAAAAAAATTTAAGAATTACGAGTTAAATCGTATATAAAATAAAAATACTAATATAACTTTAATTTAATTTAAATTTATAAAATCAGGGGTGTTACAACCACTCACATTGACACAAATTTAAAAAGCACCATCCTTCCTATCACGACACTGTCATGTTCTCAACAGTTTGCTTTGTCGTCCCGGGGCTTCTCTTAGGCAGAAATTCTCCATCCACTCACAAAATCCAAAAGACTTTCAAAAATATAGCCACATTTTTATACTGTGTCCTAGTACTCGGCTCAGTCAAAGACGAGAATCTGTGAAGGACTCGAAGCAACACCTACTTTCGGAAGGTACCCAAAACCAAAAATTCAAAAGAGCACTAGACTACAGCATTGCTACTGCTAAGTCCTGTCATGCAGAAACAGTCTCGTTACAGACTACTGCAATCCTCCTATAACAGATCTTTCCTATTTCGAGGTTCGACCGTGTTGCCACTCGCCTAGGCTACGGAGTAGCGCGGTTGAAGAGTCTTGTCATCTTAAGTAGCCCTCCTCTTACTTAGTCGGTCCAACCCTTCGAGAGTCCAAGTTGTGTCTGTCAACTCATCTTGTCGCGTCCAGAGTCGAGTCTGTCGGTATGCCTCTCTCTTCAAATTCCTACTCTGAAATTTGCAAAACTTAGCCATTTAGAAAAATCCTTTTCGACAAGGTTAAACTTTGGTCATTAAAATGCAATTTTTTTTAAACCTTCAATTTTGAAAAACTATTTTCTAGCACGTCAGCTGTTGTCAGGACTTCGATTTCAAAATGAAGGAAAACTCATTTTCCCCAGAGCAAGCCAGCCTATGGATGTCAAACTGCATTTCCTTTATTTCCTGTATGCTATCTTGCTATTTGATATATATCCGCTACTTCTACTTGTGTATCTAACATTTTAGGTACCAACCTTTACTCCCTAGCGGAAAATCTGAGTCAGTGTCTCTTCTAAATGCTACATTCAAGATGTGATGTGTCTGCATACAGGTACACCCAGGACTTCGAAGGCAAGTTCAACTCCCCACGGAGATATCCAGACAGGTATGACCCTCTACTTATGGCCGGCGAGCCCTTCATGCGAGTCTAACGGACTTTAAAGGACTCGACCAGAAACCTGTCAGGTTGTGATCCTCAATTGACCTGGTGGCTACTCAGACTTTCGCCTTATCCAAGCCTCAGTTAGAGTGGGGGCTCTGTAGACACCCGCATTTTGCCTGCTCGTGTCTGTAGCAGTCTCCAACAAAACACCCGATGAAAATCAAACGTTAACATGCATCAATACGCTCGAATACAGACTCGGGATCAATTATCCGACGTGGGCGCTTAGCGGAGTACAAATCTCACAAAACTAACCTCAAATCCAGACTCAGTGGGCCGTTTCCAATAAAATAAAGCTACTTTGAGCCAAAACCGCCACCGGGGGAAAAACAGTCTTTTATCGACTGAGCCGAAACCGGTCAAAGTTGAAACCCGAAATTCAAAAGAGCCACAATGGCGTCCAAATAAAAAATGAATCAAGTCGAAACAAAATCTATATTTACCTCAAATAACACGGATATCAATCCGTATTTTGAGCAACTTCTGATATGCGCGATTTCAACAGCCCATACCCAGGCGCCCAAGAACTTAGTCGCCCCGAGGGGGGCACCTGAATTTCAAGGCGCTAGCCTTCAGGCGCCTGATTTTTGAAATCACAACATTTCGCAAAACTTTATAAATACACCTTTATGCACACCATTTCAAGGGTACTTCCTCACTTTTCTCGTGGCCGGATCAAAAGTACGAGAGCCATTTCCGATTTCCGATTTTCGAATACAAATCCCGAGATCAAAACCTCTCTTTAACCATTTCAAAAGATTACTCCCTTAATTCAACAAGGGTTCGGTAATCCCAAAACACAAAACACACCATAACTCTTCCTACAAACATACATCGAATCGCTCCCTATGTCTACGAAGATACTTCGCGACCCGTATTTTGAAGAAATTGACATGTTGGTTGAGGGTGTCCAAATCTCATCTCCAACCTCTTAAATTTTTATTATCATATTCTAACTATATACTAACATTTTATTTATCGTATACTAACATTTTGCTTTTCGCATCTAACATCGCACCTTACAAGCTTTCTGGTAGTCAATCAAGTACAGATTACATGTTCGAAAACAATCCAGGAAAGGAATGAGTGTATGAGATGGAAGCTGCAAAGAAAAACAATCCTTACCTCAAACCGTTTCGATCTAGAAACATGAGTCTCCATTTATTGTAAGGCTCTGTCTGAACCAAATGCTGTCAAAATTAATATTTGATTATTCGAAGGCTATACAAAAACATCTCCACCATCTTCTGAAATAATGCAATGAAACTTATGACAATAGCATTAGCATCATAGTTTGATAATAGATCGGAAATTTGAGGTGTCAGCAAATGGCAAGCAAATTAGACTTCTCAAGTTCAATAAAATCCTGTAGCATAACTATAACCTTAATCTATGTATACGAAATATGAAAATTAGTGATTATCACAGAAAAATAATCATAAACAAACCTCATTTCAGGAAAAACACAGTTTCACGTACTTGAACATATAATTTCATAATTGAACCCTAAAAACAAAGTAAAATCGGAAATTAGGGTTGAAGAAAGTATAAAATCGTAAAAATCGTAATAATATGACCTAATTAATTCAGATTTCTGAGAATCGACTAATTTAGTACGACTTAATTAATCTAGTTTAGCAAGCAGTAATTGACTAATCAAGCAATTGCATGATGATGATGATAAAAGATTGAACGAACTACCTAATTAAGAAGATCGTCAACTTTCCTGATCTCTAATCACTGTTCATCGCACCAAGAATCCAGAACACCATCTACGCTGGTTTGAACCTTCTAATCACCGCGCAATTAGGTATGATTTTACTCCATGATTGAATTCAAGCTTTCTGAATTTCAATTATGTCGTACATTTTGCTATATTAAAGCTCAATTGTTTGTAGATGCAATTGAATTAGGGTTTAATAATTTTGAAAGTTATCGATTGTCGTTTCGAATGTTATTTTCCATTGAGTTAGGGTTAGTGAGGAATACCTGGAAATTGCGAGGAATGAAACGATATTCAAGGTGAAGAAGATCGAAGAGTGAAGAAGCAGTAATCGATTATTGTAGACACCCACATTTGGCTGCTAAGTGTCTATAGCAGTTTCCGAAAAACACCCGATGATGATCGGACGCACATGTGCTTTAACATACTTGAATATGGGCTCAAAATTGTTAGTATTTGGCTTGGGCTTTTTGCGGAGTACAAATTTCACAAAACCAACCTCAAGTCCAGTCCCAGTGGGTCGTTTCCAATCAAATAAGACTAATTTGGGTCAAAACCGACACCAAGGGCACAAACATTTTTTAGCGACCGGGTCAAACCCCGGTCAATGGCATTTCCGAGACATAAAAATCAACCATGCAAACTTCGAAAGTCTGATTCGAAGTCAAAAACTACAAAAATCAGCTACAAAGAAGATCCAAGCAATTAAACCTCTCCGTTAGAGATAAAATTTTATCTCTAAAGAAGTCTCCCACCCGTCCAGACCCACTCGATCGAGTGGACCAGCCCACTCGATCGAGTGGACCAGCCCACTCGGTTGTGTAGGCTCACAAAACCCGTGGAAACCGGTGTCAGACCGGGCACTTTGATTGAGTGCCATGCACCACTCGATCGAGTGGCTCCTTTTTTATCCAAAACCGGGCTTTTTCTTCTATCCAAAGCCGGGCTTTTTCTATCCAAAGTCGGGGTATTTTCTTATAAATACCCCACGCCTCTCAACACAATTAACAACCAGAAAATTCAGCAATCCTATACTTTTACAACCCCAATCTTTCCTCTAGAAACCCATTAGGAAACTCGAGAGCAAAACTCGTCAAATCTCTTCCCAATTATACACACTATAACTCTCCTATATACATCTCCACACTCCCGTGCCTAAGCCACTACTATACGAGTTTGTTTTCGAGATAACTAAGCCTGTAGGTTGAGGGTGTTAACTAAAATCCCGATTCTCTTCTTTCTCTTTTCTCCATCTCATTTTCTTCTTCTTTTTTTGTTTTTTTATTTTATTTTATTTCGTCAATAGCGTTTTTATCATCATCAGCATCGCGCATATATCAATCTTTTTTAAAAACTATCTCGATTCGAATACGTTGAAGGATGAACTTCGTATAAGACCCTTCTAATCCCTTTACTAGTTGTAACAGTGGTGACGCCCTCTCGAGGAGCCCCGCCCTAAACACTCAAGGACTTGATGGGATCGCAAATATTCTTCCTTAAATAAATTCGATTCCTTTTTTCAAGATTAGAACGAAACCTGTTTATGCAAATCAAACATCACATAATACGTAAGGATTAATAACGATGTCGTGACGCGGAGGGAATCGACTTTCGCTCTAATCAAACAAATAAAATGTTTATTCTTAAAATGTGATATCGAGTCCGTAGTCGAATATTATGTCTTAAAGAAATAGTCAATAAATCGAGCTATCAGAAACCCGGTGATGCCGAAATAGTTGTCACATAGTCCGAAAGGATTAATTACAACATTATAACGCGGAGGGAATTATTTCGTCCTAGTTCAATTTAAAACGACGAATAACGATTTTTCTAAAATTCACTCTGAATATTGGATATTGGTTCCGTAATCAAATATCGAATATGACGAGTATCGAAAATTAAGTCGAGTATAAATTATAAAATATTTTTGCGCGGCTTAACGTATTATCGATTTAAGACTAAAGCAAATTCGAGACCGACGCTGTCTGAAGCGAACTGTTGTCCGCACAAGGGGCACTCGACCGAGTGCCTAGCCCACTCGGTCGAGTGGCACCCCAAAAAACAAGCAGGAGGGTTTTAGATAGGGCACTCGATCGAGTCGCCCCATGACTCGGTCGAGTGGCCTCGTCCACACGTCAAACCGTGAGCCCTCCACACACAATAAGCCTTATCAAATATTTTTATGACTTCGGTCAACACGTGTCAAGTCCATCACGTGTCTTACCCTTTTCAAAACCGTGCATCATGTCTTCTTATATCATCCATCGTATTTACATTCCGTTATTGTTGCAATTGTTATATATTTTGTTTGTCGTATTGTATTTCCGCGTTGTATTCAGCCCGCGCATTTGTAATCTTTTAAGCTTTATTTTCGTCGTTTGTTTTATTGTACTAAAACGAACCTCGCATGCTAAAACAACTTCGACATAATTCAAAGATGCATTAAACGACGTAGATCAAACATATTTAACATGTTTAGTCAAAAACACTGTTTGCAAAACATTCAACCGAATTACTAGCGCGCATATTCTAAAATCGAATGATATCTTAGTAGAGGCCGCTAAGTGTGGGCGGGGTTGGGTGTCCTTTGTGGGCATCCCAACACGTACCCTCACCCCTTACTCAGAACCATGGTTTTCGGATGCCCGAAACCATTGGCGCACGAGAGTCATTCAATACACGGTAATCGATAATGTCGGCATCGGTATCGCAATGCAAAGGGACGAAGCCCATAAACTCTGAGATCGAAATGGGCCGTACTCTGTGCACGGCCCTCGAAGATATAGAGTGGGTTTGAATGGGACCGAACTCCCACAAATTTCTGTGGCGACTCCAACTAGCATTTAAATTTCAACCTGAGATCCATCTCACATGAGAGTCATTCGCCTCCCCAAACCCGCGCGTGGCCGCGTCGGGGTGGACCTATGTCATGTCCACAATTTAGCGACTCCGCTGGGGAAAACTGATGTGTGACTTACCATCGGGATCCTCAGGGTGAGACTCGATGAGGAATCGTTCGATTTGTACAATACGCGCTTTAGTTTTACGGTTCATGCATTACCCCATTTTTACCCGGGCCGATACTGGTGACCGACGTCCCACTATACCGTGATATATTCCAAATTGGATATGTCAAGGTGTCCATGGCTAATTCGTATGGGTTTCACGGCATGTTCTAAGATCAACTCGACTTAGGAAGTCCATCCCGATTCTCGGAAAGGCCATGCGCACTGGTATAGACCCTATTTCGACCGATCGAGGCTTAGTGTAAAGCATACATGTTGTCGTGATAATGCTCACGTGAATATGTGCTACTTGGTTTCCGTGTCCTTTTCAAAAACCATCATTTCAAAAATATTCTTTTCAAAAATCAGAATGCTGTCGAAATTTAGACTTAAGATTTGACTCAAAACAAGCCTTTTTTTAGCCGGCATGCTGTCCATTTCAATATTCGAATTTCCGATCCTCATTCGATTTTCGAATTTTCAAAATTCCATTTCGATTTTCCAAATCTTCAAAATTTCATTTCAGTTTACAAATCTCCGAGATGCCGTTTTCGATTTTCAAAACTTCAGGATCCCGTTTTCGATTTTTAAAATTTTTGGAAATTTATTTTCGATATTCAAATTTTCAAAATTCCAAATATTCAACTTTTCAAAAAAACTCGGGCTTGACGGCATTTTTGCCAATCTCAAAAGACGGGATCACCTCCTAAATTTTCAAAGCGTGAAATTACTCGCAACCATCCTAACATTTCAAAATTCCCGGTCCTATTGGCCCACTACCAATTTCTGGACCATCCTCTCAATTTTCAAAATTCAATCATTTCTTCAAAATACTTCTTGTCCTAGGACCTACCGTAATCCGTGTGTTGGGTCTTTTCATAATGTTGTCAAAGGTCTGTAGCGTCGAAACTCCGTTGATCCTACATCACGGGTTTATTCCCCATCCTAGTCCGCCTTTTTCTAAAGGCATAACCGACCAACACGAGTCGTACACTCGTAAATGGAAGGTTCGTCTAAACACTCGAGTTCTAACTAGAAAGTCTCACGAGATGTTTCCCTCTAGCAGGACGGTCCCCACGACCTTTCCTAAGGGAATTTCACCGGTCTTTCAATCCATTAGTCGAGTCGTTTCAATTCTACAACTCTTTAACTTAAGGGTCTACCCTAATCACAGGGCCATCCTTTTTCAAGTCAAGTCGAGGGTCTCTAGCGTCGAAACTCTACCGATCTTGCATCACGAGTTTCTTCCCTTACCCCGTCTGCCTTTCCTCGAGGCTGAGTCCACCTTTTACAAGGCACAACCCTATAAAAAAAGGGTCACTCGTCCGACACTCGAGTCTTAACAAAACCTTCAAACCCACTCGGGGGCAACCCTTTAGCAGAGCGATCAATCACGATTGCTCTAAGGGTCATGTCTTACACGTGTCGTCTCACGTACCTCACTTTTGAGTCACTCAGATGCTACACCATCTGAGTCCAATAAGAGTCTTTAGTCTCACTTGGGGGCTGTCCTCCACCCGAGCATTCAACCACAGTCACCTTAAGAGGTACCTTACGTTCATCATACACCGGCGTCCTTATGATGCCTTCTTCAAGTCGTATCTATGCTACAAATGCTCGAGTCACCTAGGGTTAGGTCACAACGGTTGGTCCGAGCACGTGGCGCGGTCAAACACGGTCGCCCCATTTGCGGACTCACTGATAAGTGTAGTTTGTAGTGCCTAATTTGTTGTGTTTTGGTCTCATTTTCCTTGTGGAATCGCTCCTTGGGAGCGGTTTATGGGTTACTTATGCTTCCTTTAGTTCGTTTTAGGTTCCTGAGACCATTCATGAAGAGTTGGAGCGATTTCGACTCAATACATACACTTTTCGGAGCCAACGAAGAGAAGGAATGATCACTCGATGCCCTGGATTCGATCCCGAGACCTTGGGACCCGATCCCGAGCCCCTAGGACTCGATCCCGAGCCCCGTGAATCGATGAGAAACCCATGAGAAGCAAGGAGGGACCTTAAAGATCATATTGGTGGCCTACAAGACTCATCCCCGTCGGGAAGGACTTCATCCCGTCCGGGATGAGGTGCACAAAATGCATTGCGCCTGTTTTGGGTCCGTCCCGGTCGGGACCATTCCGTCTCGGTCAGGACCACTCCGTCCCGGACGGGATCATCTCTTCCCGGACGGGATGGCTCAGATACAGACCCGCGTCACTTGTTTCATCTCCTTACTCATTGTAACCCTATATATACCCTTCCTCTTGTATTCCTATGATATGTTAGACATTACCCACTAAACCCTAGACTACTTTAGCATAGATTAGCATAGATTAGAGTAGATTAGTCGGTAATTAGTCCTTAATCAAGTTAGCTAATCTTGTATTAAGGAATTCTTGAAGATCTCCAGCAAGATTGACAACCTTGGAAGATTGTTTTGGGTTTTCTCTTTCATACAAGTTTTCATTCTTGCTTTCATCTTCTAGTATGGTATAATCTCTTTTCCTCTCTCTTAATCTTTGTTTTATCATTCAAGTTTTCATCTTTATATCTTGTTTATTGCTTTGTTCATCATCTTTGTTAGTTTTACATATGTATGCTCTTGTTCTTGTTTTGGTTTCTCTTGTTAGTGTTAGTTTTCCTTTAGATATGTTTGAGTAGACTCTTGCTAGGGTTATTAGGGTGATTTTTTGTGATTGTGGATGATTAGGATGAGATGGGTGGTGCTAGATGTTGTTTTTGTTGTTTCCCATTAACCTTGCACTTCACATGTTCGATGAAATGCTTGTGAGACTAGAGACGATCAATCCTTGTTTTTCTTGCCTATTCTCTTGTACGTGTGTGTTTGGTTGGTTGGTTTGGTTCCCTCATTACGTAGCGAGAGCCCGGTGAGGACTACCCCTAGGCCGATTACGTAGCGAGAGCCCGATCGGCGTTACCTAGGCTACGAAAGCATGCTAGTAACCCCGTTTTTCCCCTTTTTGTCTTCTTTGCACCCATGAACCCGACCTAACCCTAGTTTTCTTCCTTATTGTCATATTTGCTTCCCTTAGTCGCTAGTTAGTAGTTTTGCCTTCCTTTTCCGCGTTTTAAACTTAGCCTAGTCATTAGCCTATCCCCTAGATTAGCTTGTAGCGAACCTAGTCTTTGACCGTAGCACACCTTAGTCCGACACCCCGTCCCTGTGGATCGACCCAACTTGCCCTATCTACCCAGTTAGGAATAGTTGGTTTTATTTGATCGGTAGGATAGGCGAGAAATCCCTCCGTCAAATTGGCGCCGTTGCCGGGGACGGCGTAGTTTAGACTTTTGTGTGCTTAGTGTTGGACTTTGTTCTTGATTTTTGTGTTTTCTTCTCCTTGTGTATCTCCGTTCTAATTCTTGTGTGCTATTCTCCCTTCCTAGTGCCTCAAAAGCACTAGGCTATTATTGTTTGCTCAAGTGCTTCTAGTTCATCCTAGGTATCAAAGCAACGTTATGGAAATGGCACGTCCTAGCTTCCATCAATCGTCACGGGACAACTATGGGGCAAATTGCCAAGTCCCAAAATTTCACCAACCATATGAACCTCATCAACAATCTTACGAACGCCCTCCATATGGTTACCATGAAAGTTGTCAAGGATCATCACAACATCCTAACAACTACCAAACACCCTCACATAACCCACAACCAATAATCCCCAACTTCGAGACTTGTCAAATGTTGGCCCAAATGCAAAAGAGTCAACAAGAGGCGATAATGCTATTGCAAAAGGGTCAACATGAGATGATGATTTTAATGCAAAAGAGTCAACAAGTGATGATGACTCATATACAAGGGGTTAAAGAGGAGCTCAAGGCCCAAAAAGTGATGCAAGATGCTCGAATCGATGCACTCATGGCTCGCATCACGATGTCGGTCACTCGAGCTCCACAAATTGTTGGGGAAGGTTCATTTGGGCAAGAAGGGCGGGTTTGTCCACAAGAAAGTCAACCCGACCATGAAGCCACGAATGAAGAATAAAGGGTCAATCAAGAGACCATTGTTGAGTGTTGCTTGGATGGTGAAGATATGGGAAGAATGGAGGAAGTTGAAGCTTCAAGGGTCGACAATGCGGAGGGGTGTGAACATGATTCTCAAGGTAACTCTTGGGGAGCCGATGTATTGGCTATCAAATTGGATTTGTGCGATTTTCTTACAATTTATGTCATGTCCACAATTTAGCGACTCCGCTTGGGAAAACTGATGTGTGACTTACCATCGGGATCCTCAGGGTGAGACTCGATGAGGAATCGTTCGATTAGTACAATACGCGCTTTAGTTTTACGGTTCATGCATTACCCCATTTTTATCCGGGCCGATACTGGTGACCGATGTCCCACTATACCGTGATATATTCCAAATTGGATATGTCAAGGTGTCCATGGCTAATTCGTATGGGTTTCCCGGCATGTTCTAAGATCAACTCGACTTAGGAAGTCCATCCCGATTCTCGGAAAGGCCATGCGCACTGGTATAGACCCTATTTCGACCGATCGAGGCTTAGTGTAAAGCATACATGTTGTCGTGATAATCCTCACGTGAATATGTGCTACTTGGTTTCCGTGTCATTTTCAAAAACCATCATTTCAAAAATATCCTTTTCAAAAATATTCATTTTTCAAAAATCTGAATGTTGTCGAAATTTAGACTTAAGATTTGACTCAAAACAAGCCTTTTTTTAGCCGACATGCTGTCCATTTCAATATTCGAATTTCCGATCCTCATTCGATTTTCGAATTTTCAAAATTCCATTTCGATTTTCCAAATCTTCAAAATTCCATTTCAATTTACAAATCTCCGAGATGCCGTTTTCGATTTTCAAAACTTCAGGATCCCGTTTTCGATTTTTAAAATTTTTGGAAATTTATTTTCGATATTCAAATTTTCAAAATTCCAAATATTCAACTTTTCAAAAAAAACTCGGGCCTGACGGCATTTTTGCCAATCTCAAAAGACGGGATCACCTCCTAAATTTTCAAAGCATGAAATTACTCGCAACCATCCTAACATTTAAAAATTCCCGGTCCTCTTGGCCCACTACCAATTTCTGGACCATCCTCTCAATTTTCAAAATTCAATCATTTCTTCAAAATACTTCTTGTCCTAGGACCTACCGTAATCCGTGTGTTGGGTCTTTTCATAATGTTGTCAAAGGTCTGTAGCATCGAAAATCCGTTGATCCTACATCACGGGTTTCTTCCCCATCCTAGTCCGCCTTTTTCTAAAGGCATAACCGACCCACACGAGTCGTACACTCGTAAATGGAAGGTTCGTCTAAACACTCGAGTTCTAACTAGAAAGTCTCACGCGATGTTTCCCTCTAGCAGGACGGTCCCCACGACCTTTCCTAAGGGAATTTCACCCGTCTTTCAATCCATTAGTCGAGTCGTTTCAATTCTACAACTCTTTAACTTAAGGGTCTACCCTAATCACAGGGCCATCCTTTTTCAAGTCAAGTCGAGGGTCTCTAGCGTCGAAACTCTACCGATCTTGCATCACGATTTTCTTCCCTTACCCCGTTTTTGCCTTTCCTCGAGGCTGAGTCCACCTTTTACAAGGCACAGCCCTATAAAAAAAGGGTCACTCGTCCGACACTCGAGTCTTAACAAAACCTTCAAACCCACTCGGGGGCAACCCTTCAGCAGAGCGATCAATCACGATTGCTCTAAGGGTCATGTCTTACACGTGTCGTCTCACGTACCTCACTTTTGAGTCACTCAGATGCTACACCATCTGAGTCCAATAAGAGTCTTTAGTCTCACTTGGGGGCTGTCCTCCACCCGAGCATTCAACCACAGTCACCTTAAGAGGTACCTTACGTTCATCATACACCGGCGTCCTTATGATGCCTTCTTCAAGTCGTATCTATGCTAAAAATGCTCGAGTCACCTAGGGTTAGGTCACAACGGTTGGTCCGAGCACGTGGCGCGGTCAAACACGGTCGCCCCATTTGCGGACTCACTGATAAGTGTAGTTTGTAGTGCCTAATTTGTTGTGTTTTGGTCTCATTTTCCTTGTGGAATCGCTCCTTGGGAGCGGTTTATGGGCTACTTATGCTTCCTTTAGTTCGTTTTAGGTTCTCGAGACCATTCATGAAGAGTTGGAGCGATTTCGACTCAATACATACACTTTTCGGAGCCAACGAAGAGAAGGAATGATCACTCGATGCCTTGAATTCGATCCCGAGACCTTGGGACCCGATTCCGAGCCCCTAGGACTCGATCCCGAGCCCCGTGAATCGATGAGAAACCCATGAGAAGCAAGGAGGGACCTTAAAGATCATATTGGAGGCCTAAAAGACTCATCCCCGTCGGGAAGGACTTCATCCCGTCCGGGATGAGGTGCACAAAATGCATTGCGCCTGTTTTGGGTCCTTCCCGGTCGGGACCATTCCGTCTCGGTCGGGACCACTCCGTCCCGGACGGGATCATCTCTTCCCGGACGGGATGGCTCAGATACAGACCCGCGTCACTTGTTTCATCTCCTTACTCATTGTAACCCTATATATACCCTTCCTCTTGTATTCCTATGATATGTTAGACATTACCCACTAAACCCTAGACTACTTTAGCATAGATTAGCATAGATTAGAGTAGATTAGTCGGTAATTAGTCCGTAATCAAGTTAGCTAATCTTGTATTAAGGAATTCTCGAAGATCTCCAGCAAGATTGACAACCTTGGAAGATTGTTTTGGGTTTTCTCTTTTATACAAGTTTTCATTCTTGCTTTCATCTTCTAGTATGGTATAACCTCTTTTCCTCTCTCTTAATCTTTGTTTTATCATTCAAGTTTTCATCTTTATATCTTGTTTATTGCTTTGTTCATCATCTTTGTTAGTTTTACATATGTATGCTCTTGTTCTTGTTTTGGTTTCTCTTGTTAGTGTTAGTTTTCCTTTAGATATGTTTGAGTAGACTCTTGCTAGGGTTATTAGGGTGATTGGTTGTGATTGTGGATGATTAGGGTGAGATGGGTGGTGCTAGATGTTGTTTTTGTTGTTTCCCATTAACCTTGCACTCCACATGTTCGATGAAATGCTTGTGAGACTAGAGACGATCAATCCTTGTTTTTCTTGCCTATTCTCTTGTATGTGTGTGTTTGGTTGGTTGGTTTGGTTCCCTCATTACGTAGCGAGAGCCCGGTGAGGACTACCCCTAGGCCGATTACGTAGCGAGAGCCCGATCGGCGTTACCTAGGCTACGAAAGCATGCTAGTAACCCCGTTTTTCCCCTTTTTGTCTTCTTTGCACCCATGAACCCGACCTAACCCTAGTTTTCTTCCTTATTGTCATCTTTGCTTCCCTTAGTCGCTAGTTAGTAGTTTTGCCTTCCTTTTCCGCGTTTTAAACTTAGCCTAGTCATTAGCCTATCCCCTAGATTAGCTTGTCTCGAACCTAGTCTTTGACCGTAGCACACCTTAGTCCGACACCCCGTCCCTGTGGATCGACCCAACTTGCCCTATCTACCCAACTTATAGTATTTCCAGTGAATGGGAGGGAGTATTAAAGTAACAGATGAAGTGCATTGAAGTAACATTGGATTAAATTAACAGAGGATGCTTATACACCAGGCATAAAGTAACATAGGTCAAACGTTAAAGTAACAAATAGTGTGAATTAAAGTAACAGATAATGTTCATTAAAATAACATCAGGTATAGGTTAGTGCTAAAAATTCATATAATGATCAGAAATGAGAGTATGACGCAGTATCTTACTCTTTGATATTGTTTCCTATTTTGAAATCATCATGTCCCATAATTATAGAATGCAGTATCTTTTTTTTTTTTTTTTATATGGCGTTACTCTTAGATATTATTTCCTATTTTGGTGGCAATCACGTCCCACTATTATAGGAAACAATATCTTCATTTTTTCATATGACGGTTTCCTAAATTCTTACGACACTCCAATGCACTACAATAACAGATGAAAAGCAATAAAGTAACGACTGGAGTGTATTAAAGTAACACGACATATAAAGTAACCGATGGTAGACATTAAAGTAACAGATGCTCTACACTAAAGTAACGCAGTATATGAACTACAATACCTCAATATATTGTGTGCGCGCAAATTTCATATGATGAATCAGACATCTAACAGTATGCAGTTTCCCATATTGTAAACGTAAAAACTAATAATTGAGTAGCATCTTAATGACTTCCATGATGATTCCAGTATAAATTACAAAGCATATACTCACCGTTTATCTGTTCTACGATTTGCATATGCGCCATTGAATGAAAATTTTAAGCCGGATTGATATGAACGTAAGTTATAGCAGCGCAAAGAAGACGATGAATGATTGAATGTGTTCTTGATTGTGTTTATTGGAAGTAAATGGCAGTGGCGCGAAGAAGAATTTCAATGGTTGAATGAGAGAATGATGAATGTGATTTTTGTTATGAATGATTGAATGAGAGAATGATGAATGTGGTTGAATGAGAGAATGATGATCGTGAGAATGAATGAACGAATGACAGAGAATGAATGAATGGCAGTATAAATGATAAGTTACTCAAATATATTCCTTCCTATTTTGATGGAAGCAATATCTTCTCTCTTTTTTTAAATATAATGATGGATCTCCTCCCTCCATCCATCTCCCATCCAACGGATGAGATGAGGACTTAAGAAACTCAATATAGATGAGGGACTCATTAGAACCCCTCTCTCTCTCTCTCCTATTATATTACTCCCTCCGGGTTCCTATCATTGACATGTATTCCTTTTTTGGCTGAGTTTGATCTTTTATCAATTTTCCATTTTAGGCCCTGTAGATACCCGCATTTTGCCTGCTAGTGTCTACAGCAGTCTCCAACAAAACACTCGATGATGATTGGATGTAAACATGCTTTAATGCGCCCGAATAGGGGACTCGGAATCAATAGTATCCGACTGGGCACTTAGCGGAGTACAAATCTCTCAAAACCGACTCAAATTCAGACTCGGCGGATCGTTCCCAATAAAATAAAGCAAATTTGAGCCAAAACTGTCGCCGGGGACAAAACCGTCTATTGCGACCTAGTTAAAACCCGGTCAAAGTCAAAACTCGAGGCGTAACCAGCATCGCGCTACGTCCAAATACACAAATGAACAAACACAAAAACAACCAAAATCAAAGTCAAAAACAAATCCTAACTTTCCTAAAAATGCTTCACCCGGTTAGACCCGCTCGATCGAGTGCACCCTTAAAAAATGACCAGGACTCATTTTCAAGGCCACTTGATCAAGTGCACATAGGGCCACTCGATCGAGTGGCCCCTTAGCCGGAGAGTAAAATCAATAAATATCCTCCCTTGGCTCATCATTTACACACAACTTTTACCTTTTTTTCACCATTTTCACCCTCTCCACACTTTGAGAGCTTCATACACACAAACCATCCCGAGACCGAACCTCCCGAAAACCGAGAAAATAGTCTATCCAATCACAGACCGTAACTCACCCTACATTCCCGATCGCTCTCGTGCCTACGCCGACACTCGACGATCCCGTTTTCCGAGACCATTAGCATGTAGGTTGAGGGTGTACCAAATCCCGTTCTTCTCCTCTCTAATTCTCCTTTCGTTTTTGTATACTAATCGTTAACATCTAACATTTAATTTTCGTTCACTAACATCTAACATTTAATTTTCGTTCACTAACATCTAACACTTTATTTTTCCTATCTAACATTTATTGTATCGTATACTAACAATCTAACATTTATTATCTTTTTTTTATATTGTTTATATATTGATACCGTGTATGATATAATTTAACAAAAAACTGTTTTAAATTGATTCGAGCAACATCCAATGATGCTAAATCGATAGTCGTAGGCCTTAAAAGCCAAGTTACGACATCAAAACGCAAAAGATCTAAGTTTGCGAGGACAAATCGACTTTTAATTTCAATCAAATATGTTCAATAATAAATTCCATATAAAGTCCTTATCATCCTCTCGAACAAGTTGTATTCGAGGTGGCGCCCTTCGAGGCGCGCCGCCCTAGGCACTTAAAGGTTAGGGCGCCTTATGGCGTACGCTTAACCATCGGATTATAACGCGATCGCGGATATTTATTATCGAGTACATTCGGTGTCATTTTCAAAACATCGCTCTAAAGGCCCGATGTCGACTCCGTAGTCGAACGTCGCGCATGAGAGAGTCATCGACAATTGAATTAGCATGAAACTCGTTGACGCTGAATCGATCGTCATATGGTCCTTAAAGATCGATAACAGCATCGTGACGCGGAGGGAATCGATATTCGTTCCAGTTCAATTAATTCAGATTTCACAAGCAACACTCTAAATGCTTGATACCGGTTTCGTAACCGAGCGTCGTGCATAACGAGTTATCGAGAATCATATTAGTGTAAATTATTTAATATTTACATTTAGCTCGATCATTCTCGATTCGAATCACTAAGTCACGAAATGGGTTGTTTTGGGATAAACTTTCACCCGTTATAGAGGGCACTCGATCGAGTGACCCCCTCAAAAAGGGCCAGGGAGCTTTCACGAAGGACACTCGATCGAGTCCACTTAATGACTCGATCGAGTGACTCCTATAGGCCTCTAACAAGAGCCTAAAGGTGATACAAGGCTCCGTCAAGCCATGCTTACGACTTTTAGTCGACACGTGCTAATCCAATCACGAGTTTCCCTTTTCAAAACCCATACATTATATCCTATTCTATCTCGTTACCTTTACGACTTTGAGCAATGGCTCGTATGACTCATCCTACGTCGACAACTCCTTAGTCGTATTCGATGTGCGGTTGGTCGAGACATCCCCATTTCGCTATGATAAATGGGGACAAGACTTCGAGGCCTAAGATCAAGCTAGCACCACGATTCGGTCCCGTAAACTAATCGCATGTTAAAGCCTTTGTCCTCCAATTGATGCACAATGCAATGTGTAAGCGATCGTAGTTTGTCCGATTATTCGACTTACGGTTTCGATTACGTTTTCTATTTATGGATCCGTTTATAGATTACATTTACCGTAGCTAACTCATTTATCATTCTGTTTTGTTCAAGTATTGTGAATTCCGGGTTGTTTTTCCGCCCATGTAATTTGTAATTTATTTTCGAGTTTATTTACTTTCGATGTTTGCCATTTACCGCTTTCTAAACGAACATCACATGCTAAATTCAACCTCGACATAATTTAAGATGCATTAAACGATGTAGCAAAACACCTATTTCGCATGCGTAGCTAAAAACGTTGTTTTCATATAATATAACCGCCTTAGTAACGCGCGTAAACAAAAACCGAACAATATCCTAGTAGAGGCCGCTAAGTGCGGGCGGGGTTGGGTGTCCTTCGTGGGCTTTCCAACACGTACCCTCACCCATTACTCAGAACTTTTTGTTTCCAGATGCTCGAAACCGTTGGCGAACAAGAGTCATTCGATACACGATTCCCGATAACTCGGCATCGGTATCGTTATGCAAAGAGACGAACCCCCATAAGCTATAGTACTAAAGCGGGCCGTGCTTTGTGCACGATACGCCTATGTTTAGAGTGGGTTGGAACGGGTCCGAACTCCCACAAAGTTTGGTGGCGACTTCAACTTCGATTTAAATTTCGACCCGAGAACAATCTTACCACGACATTCATTCGCCTGCCCACACCCGCGTGTGGCCCCGTCGAGATGTCCTATGTCATGTCCACAATTTGGCGGCTCCGCTGGGGATACCTGATGTACCACTTGTCATCGGGATTCTCAGGGTGAGACTCGAAGAGAAAATATTCGGTAATAAACGCGCGCGCATTAGTTCGATGGTTCATGCATAACCCCACTTTTGCCCGGGCCGGTTACTTGTGACCGACGTCCCACTATACGACGGTGAATTCCTACATGGGTGCCCTAAAGACATCTATGGCCAAACTCTTATGGGTTTCACGGCATGTTCTAAGTCCAATTCGGCTTCGGGAGTTCTTTCTGATTTACGAGAGAGTCATCGGTGTTGTTATAGACCCTACTTTGACCGACTGAGACTTGGTTTAAAGCATACATGTTGTCGTCATAATGCTTGTTTGACAATGTGCTACTTGGTTTCTGTGTCATTTTTCAAAAAATCGTTATTTCAAAAAAAATCTTTTCAAAATGTCAAGTTTTCAAAAAGTCGAAATGTTGGTGAAATTTAGACTTAGGATTTGACTCGAAATAGCCTATTTTTAGTCGACATGCTGCCTATTTTGAAACTCAAAAACTTTTAACTTTTCAAAAAAAAACATGGTCCTGTCGGCACGCCACTAATTTCAAAAGTTGGAACCGTCCTCCGAATTTCTCAAAATTTAATCTTTTTCAAAAACCTTCCTATAAGACCTACCGTTATCCGTGTGTCGGGTCTTTTCATATTATGTCGAACGTTTATAGCGTCGAAACTCCGTTGATCCTTTATCACGGGTTTCCTCCCCGTCCCAAGTCTGCCTTGTCTTAAAGGCATGACCAACCTGCGTAGGGCATACTCCTACAAAGGACGTTCTCTTTAGACACTCGAGTCCAAAGTCTTGGGAAATCTCACGTGGTCCTTCCTTTGAACAGGACTCGACCCACATAGCCAAATCCTAAGGGAGCCACACCACCCACGAGTCACTCGTTTAGTCGTCTTTGTCGAGTCTTTACTTTCCCTCGTTCAGTCTTTTCCTTGCTCGGGATGGTTTGATTCCAAGGTCTAGGCCTAGGGTTTCTGATTACGTGGTATTCTTCCAGACAGGTCACCTTCAACCAGGCTCAGAATGGAGCAGGCCTTGAACGATTCGAAAGCCACGATGGAAACCATGGTCTTCAAGAAAACTGAAATCAAAGCTCAACTGATAGCAATAAGGGTCGATTAAGCGGCCACGAATGCTCGTCTGAACATTGTGGAGCAAGGAACTCCAAACTCCAGGCCCGAAAACACTAGGGCCATGGCTGAATTGCTTGGCGCGGTGCGACGATAAGAGAAACAGATTCACCTGTCCGGGGGGAACAACATCTATAAGAAAAATTTCCGTGACTACTCCCCGGTGAACGACAAGCTACCCGCAAACCTGAATCTCACAGGCTTGCCTGTGTTCGAGGGGACTGAAGACCCGTTACTACATGTACGGGTCTTCAAAGAGTTTATGGCTATTAAGGGGGTAAATTCTACCATGTTCAAGAATCTGTTTGCTGCATCCCTTGAGAAGAACCCACGGGCCTAGTAATACAGGCTAGACCCGAAAAAATACCCAACCTGGGATGATGTGACTACGGAATTTGCTCGGAACTATGCTGATAACACCGAGATCCAAACCACTATGCGCTCCTTAGAGGTTATGGCCCAGGAACGTTTTACCAAATAACTTCAACGCTGGAGGGTCGAGAATGTCAAACTGGTCAATAAGCCCAGCGAGAAAACTTTGGTGGAGGCCTTCGTGAAGAACCTCCTCCCCTCGTACCTGGTCCATCTCCGGTTTGCTGTCATATCCAATTTCACCACCCTTACTGAAATGGATATGAAGATTGAAGACGACCTGAGGCTAGAGGGCCAGACTAAAGCCTCTGGCAAATGTTACCAAGGGGCCTCCTTCTCCTCTGCTAAGGCCCCGGCTACAGCCCGCAACATTTTTGATAAGGTCAATCTACTCGATGCCTCAACCATGAAGAATACCCTACCTTGGGTATTCACCGATATAGGTACTACTTATACATATGCCTTACAAAGGCTATCTTCTAAAAGCCTAATCCAAGCGATAGGTATTCCGGACTGCTCAAACCATCTAGGCTTTTGATAGGAGCCCAAGGTCGGTAGTTGGGGCCACCCCGGGACCCAATTGGCCCGGGACTGCAACTATATTCCAGACGATGTGTTCACTCTCATCCAGTCCGAGGGTGCCAATAATGTTGAGCCCGCGCTAGGGCTATTATTCGGGGAAGATAATATAGCCCCGACTCCGAAGGTAGACCTTGTCAACCTCATCCTCCGTAGCAACAGGTTTGACCCAGCAAAGCTGATCTCCGATGTTGATTCCCAGATGGGAAACAGGGCTAGGAAAAAGACTGTCAAGTGGACTGACAGTCAAGGAAGGATCTACAAGCTGGTCACCGGTGAAGGGGACATGCCTGCTTCTGAGTCGGAGTCCGAGTTAGAGTCTGAGGACGACTCTAGGGGGTCCGGTGCTAGTCACTCCTATTACCCCTCTCCCTTAAGTTACTCCTGCTGGTGCCTTGGGGTCTGTCCCGAGTGCCCACCTATCCCGCCACTAACCAATGATCAGATGACTGCTCTTTTCGAGCTGTTTTCAAAGTTTTCTATCAATAATAACAACCGTTCTGCTTATGACTTGTCTCTTTTTAACTGCAAATTTGGTTTTAAAAATATTTTATGCAATGACATTGAGAAACCCGACAAATAGGTACCCCTACCTCCTCATCTAATCGAGCAATTAGAACAAAGGGAGTCCCGGATCTGGTAATCGAAGAAACCGAGTCCATCAATGTGGCAACAACCTTAGAGCCAAGATGCTTAAGATAGGGTTATCCTTAGATCCCGAGGAAAGACAACAGTTCACTAGCCTCCTCTAAGAATTCAAAGACGTATTTGCATGGTCCTACAAGGACTTGCAGGCGATAGACCGGGAAATAACCGAACATCACATACCAATTAAAGACGGGTGCAAACCGGTTAAGCAAAAACTCCGCAGAATGAGGCCCGAGTGGTCTCCCAAGGTCAAGGAGGAAATCGATAAACAGTTCAAAGTCGGCATCATACAGGTGTCAGAATATACAGACTGGGTCGGAAACATCGTGCTGGTTCCTAAAAAGGACGGTAAGGTACGCATATGCGTGGACTTTCTGGATCTTAACAAGGCGAACCCGAAAGATGATTTTCCATTACCTCACATCGACAAACTGATAGACAATACCGCCTACCATGCCCTTATATTCTTTATGGATGGGTATGTCGGGTACAATCAAATAAAAATGGCGAAAGAAGATATTAGTAAGACCACCTTCACTCCACCTTGGGGTACTTATTTTTATACCGTCGTGCCATTTTGCCTCATCAATGTCGGGACCACTTATCAACGGACCGCTACAACCTTATTAGATGACATTATGCATAAGAAAGTTGATGGGGGTCGGTTGCCTACCTCGGGCCGCCTGCCAGTCAGGCCCCAAGGTGACCAATCCCAGAAAGAGGAAAGGCCTGCCCAGCAGACTGTCCGTCAACATCATTGGAATCTCCAAGAGTATGGCCTTAATCCCTTAGCCGCCTGGCACGGCCTGGCCGCCTGCCAAGCAGCGCAAACCAGGCCTCCAGCCTGCTTCCAGGGCGCCCCCGCCTAAGCCAAACCAAAAGAGAACCGAGGACCCATCCGTCATTTTGCCTAAGGTAAGGGGAAATGAGTGAACAAGGTGAGTCCACATGTCGCACCAACATCCACCCATTTCCCTCCTCTTCTTTCTCTTTCCCTCTCTCTTGTGGGAAGGTATAAATACTTATCCATTTCCCACATAAGGGGGGTGGGATTTTCTCTCTCTAGACTCTTACTCCTAAGAACGCCACCTAGTTCCTCACGAGCTAGGTTCATCAAGGCATTTCAAGGACTGACTTAGGCATCGGAGAGGGTTTCCTCGGACAACCTCCGAGGCCCTGTGCGTTCATTGTGCAGGGAGCAGGCCAACTCCGCCGGGAAGGTCCGATCAAGGGAGTGAGAAGAAAGGGAGCCTGAAGGAAATCAAACGGTCAATTGTTCGTCATTAACCCAATCGTACAACCCGGATCCGAGACCGGGTAAATTGTTTCCGGGACCGGAACAATTTGGCACCGTCTGTGGGGAACTTACGGTTGTGCTCACGAGTTACCCACTAAAATCAACCACTCATAATCACAAAACTAACACAATCATGCCAGAAATCGTTGATGCCAGTGCAGGAGCGGGTCCGACGGTCCCACCGGTGGCCCCCCTGTATGGTATGCCGCAGTCGGAGAGAGTTCCTCCTGCCACGATCCTAGGGGTAGGGGGAACCAGTCTCCTCGGCGGATCTAACACTGCTGTGACGCCTGAGCTGGGGGCACGCCCAAGGCACGCTCTTAATCTAACCCCAGCTCAGATGGCGCAGACAGCTGCCTTCTTCTCTGCGATGCTGAACCAGGAGTTCACTCCTGAGGACTTGGAAGGCAGGGTCGCATCGGCTCCCAGGCAACCATCCCCAATCAGCAGGGATGGAGCCGGGGGCACGAGGCGAACCGCCGCCAGGAATGCTCAGAGGAAAGCAAGAAGGACGGCACAAGCATACGCACATGTGCAAAGGCGCATTACTACCGGCAGTCCAGAGCCACCTGTCCAGCAGGCGTTCTCCATTCACACAACGGAATCTGCGTCTGGAGAACAAAGAGGCTTGTCCCGGGAAATGCAGGAGAGAATGAGGCCCAAGGAGCCCATGTCAAGACGCTTGGGGGAAAGGCCAGGCAGAGTTTTCTCCAGGCTAACACCTGCAGCCAAGGAACAGTCGGCCCCCGGCTTATCCCAAAGCCTGCAATCCAGGCTCAACCGAGGACAACCACTCGAGTCCAGATATCACCAGGGTGAGAACCTCTGCCATTCTCAGAGGAAGAGGCCCAGGCAGATTTCCCCGGAAACGGAGGATGAAGCAGCAAGCAGGCCGCCACCAAGGCACCGTTCCCCCAGTGCGAGGAAACCGACCCATAAACAATGGGATTCTCACGGTAACCAGTCTGGGGAGAGCAGGTCACGACTGGTAGGCAGGCCCACAAAAACCCCGCTGCACCCTGAGGTACAAGAGTACCCCATTCCAAAAATCAAAATGCCCACCATTAAGTTTGATGGGACGACAGATCCTGAAGATCACCTGGCGGCGTTCGAGAGCCACATGGGCATGTACGACGTAGACGATGCCATCTGGTGCAAAGTTTTCCCAACCACCTTGGTGGGATTGGCGCAGGGATGGTTCAGAGACCTCCGCCAGGGGTCAATCAAGTTCTTTATAGAGTTGGCTGAAATCTTCCTCGAGCAATATGCCGGGAATAAGAGGAGACGCCTTACTCGTTTCGATCTCATGACCCTGAAGCAGAAAAAGGGTGAAAGTGTGAGAGAATACCTGAGAAGATTTGATCTATCCTACCAGCAGGTCAGGGAGATCGATGATTCCACTGCCGCCTACGCCCTGACAATCTCCCTACTTCAAGGAGAAATGAAAAACCAGATGATCAGGGCCCAGCCGGAAACCTAGGCCATGGCCAGGAAAATTGCGGAAGGGTTCATTCTGCAGGAGGAGTTCCACGGCCTGACGGATACCCCTGCAGGCCAAGCAAGGCGTCAAGGGGGACCGCAGGGTGGACGGGGCAGAAGTGAGCCAGGCAAGCAAAGGGAAGAGGGAGATACTCCCAAGAAAGAGCGCACAGTCTACCAGCCCAGGTTCGACAGTTACACTGCCCTGAACAAATCCAAAGCGGAGATCTTCGAACTGGAAAAAGAAACTGCCAAATGGAACCGCCCGAGCAAGCCTCGCAGCCCGAAAGGAGACCCCAAGAAATTCTGCACTTTCCACGACTGCATAGGCCATACCACCGAGGAATGCCGTCACCTGAAGGACGAGATCGGAAAGTTAATCAGGAATGGATGGTTAGCCAACTACGCAGCTAAGAATAAGACTCAGAAAGAAGTGTCTGAAAAACCCGAAGGGTCAGTGCAGAACCGCATGGTGATCCATGTAATTTCAGGGGGCACTGAGGGCCAGCTCAGTCGCAGAGGCCAAAAAAGACAAATGCGTGAACTAAACAACCAGATCTGCTATGCTGAAAAAGCAGGGAGTCCAAGGGGGGTGACCCTAAGCATCACCCCTGATGATGCAGGGCGCGGAGTATACCCGCACAGTGATCCTTTGGTGCTATCCCTCGAGATCAGAAACCACATTGTGCGGAGGTGTATGGTTGACACTGGCGCATACACAAATCTACTGTACAAAGATGCCTTCGAGAAGATGGGCCTGGAAAAAAGGCACCTACAACCTGCTCCCGAATCGCTGTACGAATTCAGTGGGGCAGGCGTGCTGCCTATGGGAGTCATAGACCTGCCTATAACCTTTAGGGAAGGCTCTACTGCCAGAAACGTCCGGGCAACCTTTGTTGTTGTGGATGCAAGATCTGCTTACAACGCCCTAATTGGCAGAGCCACCCTGGACGAAATCGAGGCAGCCATCTCCATCAGGGCCCTCACCATAGCGTATGTCACCGATTTCGGGCTAGAAGGAAAAGTGCGCGGGGACCAAGAGTCAGCCAGACAATGCTACTCAGTGGCCCTGCAAGAACACGAAAAAGAAAGAAAAGGAAAAAGAAAGGCAGACAGCTCCCCCAGCAGGGAAGGCGAAATACCAGCCGAGCACTCAGCGCCTGACCACCTGGAGCCAGGGGGCGAGAGCATGTTAGTAGACTTGGAGCCAGGCAGGCAGGTCCTGATAGGAGCTGACCTGGAAAAATCCTACCAGGCTGAACTGGTCAAGCTGCTAAAAGAAAACAAGGACGTGTTCGCCTACTCGGCGGACGAGATGCCCGGCGTTGATCCATCATGCATCGTTCACAAGCTGAATGTAAGCATGGATGCTCGCCCTGTAAAACAGAAGAAACGAAATATGTCCGCGGAAAAAGACGCAGCAATCAAGGAAGAAATTAACAAACTCTTGAAGGCAGATTTTATTGAGGTCTGCGACTACCCGGAATGGTTGGCGAATGTAGTCATGGTTAAAAAATCGTCAGGCGCATGAAGAATGTGCGTGGATTTTACAAACCTCAATAAGGCCTGCCCAAAAGACTGCTACCCGCTCCCCAGAATCGACCAACTGGTAGACTCCACCAGTGGTTACTACATGCTGAGCTTCCTAGACGCCTTTTCAGGGTATCATCAAGTATACTTGTGGCAGCCAGACAGGGTGAAGTGCGCGTTCATCACCAGTTCAGGCACCTACATGTACAAGATGATGCCATTCGGGCTTAAAAATGCAGGGGCTACATACCAACGGTTAGTTGATAAAGTGTTTGAAAAACAAAAAGGCAGAAACATCGAGGCTTACGTTGATAACGCCATTGTAAAAAGCAGAGAGGACGGAGAGCACCTGACAGACCTGCAGGAGACCTTCAACTCCCTGCGCGCCTACAAAATGAAACTTAATCCAAAAAAGTGTACATTTGGGGTCCGCTCCGGAAAATTCCTGGGGTTCTTGGTCAGTTCTCGAGGGATAGACGCCAACCCTGAGAAAATTCAGGCAGTTCTAGACCTCCCCGAGCCCAAGACCATTAGAGACATCCAACGCCTGACGGGCCGCATGGCCGCCTTAGCACGATTTGTCGCTCGGTCAGCAGACAAAGCTACCCCTTTCTTCAAGATACTGAAGGGAAATAAACAGTTCAAATGGGAAAACGAGCAGAAAGAGGCCTTCGAGCAACTGAAGGACCATCTTAAAAAACTCCCCACCCTGGCAAGACCAGTAGCAGGGGAAAAACTTTTCCTCTACATTGCAATAACCAATATAACGGTCAGCGCAGTCATCTTACGAGAAGAAGCAGGCGCCCAGCAGCCTATATACTTTGTAAGCCATGCGCTGGGAGCAGCCGAGAAAAATTACCCAATGGTCGAAAAAGCCGCCTACGCAGTCATAATTGCTGCCAGAAAACTCAGGCCTTACTTTGACGCGCATCCGGTCGTAGTCCTCACCGACCAACCACTAGAGAAGGTATTGGAAAAATTTGAAAAATCAGGGAGACTACTGAAGTGGGCGATTGAGCTAAGTGGGCTAGGTATATCCTACCAGCCTAGAACAGCCATCAAGGCCCAAGCCTTAGCAGACTTTCTGGCCGAGTGCTCCCATTCAGGGGAGGAAGAGACCCCTGCCGAGGAATGGATCGTGCATACTGACGGATCCTCGACAGCCAATGGCGCAGGCGCAGGCGTCGTACTAACTAGCCCAGGAGGGGCTGACTTTGAACATGCCCTCAGATTTGTTTTCCCAGCATCAAACAACGAAGCGGAATACGAGGCAGTACTTGCAGGCGTCAGGCTAGCTAAAGCCGCAGGGGCAGAACGAATTGTCCTGGCAACAGACTCCCAGCTCATCGCCAACCAAATCAATGGAGAATTCGAAGCAAGAGACCAAGCAATGGCCACATACCTAGAGATGGTAAAGGGAGAGTTATCCGGCCTAAAATCATATGAGGTCAAACAGATCCCCCGATCCCAGAACAACAGAGCAGACGCCCTGTCAAAACTGGCAAGCTCCAGTCTACAGGATATCCGGAGATCAGTGTGGGTCGACGTTTTGCACGAGAAGTCCACTAACCCCTGTCAGGCGGTTAATACTGTGGAGAAAGAACTGGAAAGCTGGATGACTTCCTTCATCCAGTACAAGAAGCATGGTATCTTACCATCAGACTCATTACAAAAAAGGAAGATACAGGCTAAAGCAGCCTGGTTCATACTCATTAATGAAGAGCTTTACAAAAAATCTTTTACTTATCCTCTGCTCAAATGCCTACGGGCGGATCAGGCCGCTGAGGTGTTGGGGGATATCCACTCAGGGATTTGCGGACATCACATTGGTGGGAGATCACTGGCCCACAAGGCCCTCAGGGCAGGCTACTACTAGCCTACCATGCTGGCAGATGCCAAGAACCTGACCCAGAAATGCAGGAAATGCCAACTCTTTGCCCCATCAATCCATGCCCCGGCCCAGGAGCTCAGGCCAATCCTATCTCCCATCCCCTTCGCTCAATGGGGGATGGACATTCTAGGACCCTTCACGACGGCCACAGGGGGCAGAAAATTCTTGATTGTCGCCATAGACTACTTCACCAAATGGGTGGAGGCCGAAGCAGTGCCCAACATCACTGAACCGGCGGTCAGGAAAGTGGTCTGGCGAAATATCATCACCAGGTTCGGTCTGCCAAAAATGTTGGTATTCGACCATGGCAGGCAATTTGATAATGATCCGCTGAGAATCTGGCTGGAAAGCCACAACATCTCAGTCGCCTATTCAGCCGTCTGTCATCCTCAGACCAACGGACACGCAGAAGCAGCCAACAAACAAATCCTGAACGGCCTGAAGAAAATGGTGGGTGACTGCAAGGGTAGGTGGGCTGACGAACTCCCCAGTATACTCTGGTCAATCCGAACTACCAGAAAAGAGTCTACAGGCCAGACCCCGTTTGGTCTGGTATATGGAGCAGAGGCTTTATTACCGATTGAGGCGAGGATCCCCTCTCTACGTTTCCTGCAGTACGACCAGGCTGAAAACGAAGCTGCAATGGTCGAAGCCTTGGACCTGGTAAACGAATTAAGGGAAGAAGCCAGTACCAACATCGTTGCCTACCAGCAACGAATGAGAAAAGCCTTCAACACCAAAGTCCGGCAGAGGAACTTCCAGATGGGTGAGCTAGTTCTGAGAAAGACACAGGCGGTTGGAAAGTCAAGAGAACATGGAAAGCTGAGTGCCAACTGGGAGGGTCCATACCAAGTAACTCAAATCCTGGTACCAGGCACATACAAGATCGCCAACCTTGAAGGGCAAGAGCTACATGCTCACTGGAATGCTGACACGATAAAGAAGTATTACGTCTGAACAAAAACACAGGCAGTTTTTTACTTTTACTAAAAAAAAAAAAAAAAAAGGCGGAGGATGATCAAAAATGTCGACGGCTCCGACCACCCCAATGTCAAAGAAAAATTTTTAGAAAAATGAGAAGATCCAGATTTATACTCGTTGCCTGTTCACACTCGCGTCTTTCACACACAAACGAGCAGGGGGCAATAGGGGGAGGCCCCCCTGTTGCCAAAATTGGGAAAAATGAACCCCCTAACGCAAAAATGGAGCCTCCCTGCTTACCTCTGGGCGGGCAGGGAGCACGCCCCCTGGACTTTTGAACAAAAGCCAGAGACAGGCCAGAGTAACAAGGACTGGGGGCAGGCCCCCCAACCTTGTATAAAAAACGCAAGAGCCACCCTGCTTACCTCTGGGCAGGCAGGGGACCGGCCCCCTGGACTTTGAACAAAAGCCAGGGACAGGCCAGAGTAACAAGGACTGGGGGCAGGCCCCCCAACCTTGTATAAAAAAAAAACGCAATAGCCACCCTGCTTACCTCTGGGCAGGCAGGGGGCAGGCCCCCTGGACTTTGAGCAAAAGCCAGGGACGGGCTGTACTAACAAGGACTGGGGGCAGGCCCCCCAACCTTGTATAAAAAACGCAAGAGCCACCCTACTCACCTCTGGGCAGGCAGGGGGCAGGCCTCCTGGACTTTGAACAAAAGCCAGGGACAGGCCGTACCAACAAGGACTGGGGGCAGGCCCCCCAACCTTGTATAAAAAACGCGAGAGCCACCCTGCTTACCTCTGAGCAGGCAGGGGGCAGGCCCCCTGAACTTTGAACAAAAGCCAGGGACAGGCCGTACTAGCAAGGACTGAGGGCAGGCCCCTCAACCTTGTATAAAAAACGCGAAAAGCCACCCTGCTTACCTCTGGGCAAGCAGGGGGCAGGCTCCATGGACTTTAAAAAAGCCAGGGACAGACCAGATGAACAAAGACTGGGTCGTGAATCATGTTCATAAGGAATCAAAACAGACAAAACAAACAGAAAATTTGCATAAAAGGAGTAGTGTCAAGAAAATACAAGACAAGAGTACTTAAAACAAGTGATTACAATTAAGAGTACGGCAGCCGGCCACCAAAGGGCTCGGCGCGCAAAGAAGTAAGGAAATTAAAGCATTGGCACAGGCGCAGCAGGGGACGAGCACGAGCCCTCTGAGGAAGACTGCCCTCCATGTTACGCAGGAGGGGCGTATGGGCCGGAGGCAGCAGCTCCTTCAGACAGTCTGCGCATTTGAGCTTCGTCCTTAGCAGTATAGAGGGCTCGGAAAGCATCTTCGTTAAAACCATGGAACATCTCCCTGACAGCCTCCATAACAACCCCTAGGCAAGGGTTAGCACCATTAACGAAGCCCGCCGACACAGCCGTCTCCACCTCCTGGAGTATTTCATCCCTCTCCTTCTCCCAGTCCTTGGTCTTCGCCGCCAGATCGCCGAGAGCCGCCTGCAGATCAGAATTTGCCTTGGAAAGGCGCTCCCCGAGGTCAATGACGCTCTTCTTGGCATGATCCAGCTCAGCCAAAGCTTTTCTGGCCCACTCCAACTCCGCAAAGGCCTGCTGAGCTCTCTTTGACTCCTCCCCCAGGCGGGACACTTCCCTGATAGCCTTCTCACTCTCAGACTTCCAGTGGACCGCCTGACCCTTGGCTTCTTCTAGCTCGGCCTCTTTTTTCGCCAACTGATCCTTCAGGCTGGCAATGAGAGCAACGTCCCTCTCAACGGTAGAAAGGCGGTCAGAGCTGGATAGTTCCTCATCACTCAGGCGGCTGAGAGCCGCCAGCTCCGCGGAAGCTTGCATGATTCGGGAAGTGCGCTGAATGTACTGGGCCACTTGATTGGTAGCAGATTTGACAGTCTTAAGAAGATGGTCCGCTAGAACTGCCCCTGAGTCGGAAAGTAGGGCGGAAACATCTTGGCTATCGCCTGCATTATAGTGGAACTCGGCGTTCTCCTCGGAGAAAAGGGTGGAGGGAATCCCCTGAGCAAAACGTTTAGGCTCAGGCGTGGAAGTCTCCAAGTCCACCACCTGGTCGGCACTTGGAGCCTCCCTGCTCCTCTTCCTAAGCAGCGCCCGGGGAGTGCTCTCCCCGGTCTCTTCGGAGCCTGCAGCCCGAGGTCCCGGGGGAATCTGGACCCATGCTGAAGGGCCCTCATGCCTGCCAACAGGCGAAGGGGTAGCCTCGAAAGCAATCGCCTTCGCAACTGGAGAGGGGGTGGCCTCAGAAACCGCCGTCTTAGCAGGCGTTGCTCTAGGAGGGGGGGGAGTCTTGGTCTACTGAATGACAGACCCTTCAAATGCTTCATCAGATTCTTCTCACCTCTCTTAAAATCAGGGGGAAGAGAAGGGCGACTCTGGATAACCGTGAGATTCTCGTCCAAACCCAGGCGTCTCACCTCCCCTTTCCTCCAAACAAAGGTAGCAAGATCTGCAAGGCGAACAAACAAGCTATCAGGGCATTTTCAAAAGAAAGAAGAGTTATAAGGAATCACCAGCACTCCTGAACTACCTTTATCTAAACCCGGATTCATGCCCAACCGGGTCAAGTAATTATCAGTCGCTAAAAGCTCCGCATGAGGGAGCCATAAGGTGGGGCCATACACCCCATACTTGTTAGTGTGGGCAGCAAAGTAGGCCGTCAACTCCTTGTCTTTCTCACTTAGCTTGACCTCCAAGGCCTTTCCACCCACGCCAGGGTGGTACTCCTCAGGGGTCTCCAGCCTGGTGTGGACATGATTCCTGAAATGGCGAGGAATCCTCCACCCATGGATGCTGTGTATGTAAAGGAAGTTGTTCTTCCAGTCCCTCAAGCTGTCCATGCCAGGCCACACCAAACAATGTCCCTTCTGCCTCAAGAGGGACCAATAACCAGGGGAGCCCGTACTCCCAGAAGAAACCATCTGTAAGCCCACCATAAACCGCAGGGCGTCGATGGAAGGCTCCATGCGGTGGAAAAGACAGGTCCAGACATATGAAATCAACGCCCTGACAGCTGTGGCTGTCAGCTGGGCGATGGCGACGTTCATGCGCCTGAAGATCTCCTCTAAGGAAGGATGGAGGGGAAAGCGAAGGCCAAACTCTAAACATTTATGGTAAACCACTATGCACCCATCGGGGGGGTTGCATACGGTATCCTTTTCGCCGGGGACAACAACTGTATACCCCTCCCCGAAGTTATAGAGCCGCTCAATCACGCAGGCGGCGTTCTTTGCAAGGATCGTCTCCCGATTTTTCGGGTCAGGGAAAGTACTCTGGGGGATGCGGTATTTAGCCTTGTCTAAATAGTAAACCCTACCCCTTTCCCGACGAACGAGGGGGCCGGAAGTTCTGGAAGGGTTAACTTCCAACGCCTCGTCGTCTAAGTCAATAGCATCATACGAAGGGGGGTCAGGAGAATTACCGCCCCCACTATCCGCCGAATGCTCTTCCTCAAGACCAACCTCCCTAGAGGAGGAGGCAAAATTCACCCCTTCCCCCCTCTTTGATGGGTCAATAAAGGGCAAAATCCGTTCACGGGTTCTAGACATGTTACTCTAAAAAGAAGCGGAAATAAGGAAATCGAAGAAAGAAAAAGAATGGAAGATGAAAACCTGACCTAAGATCGCCTGACAGCACGTTACAAGCCCGAAGAAAGAATCTCTCTGGGAAATGGGGTGCAAGGTAGGATACGATCCGTCAACGCTCAAGGGTTTTTGACAGATAAAGAGAATAAGGGAGTTTCGAAGAAAAAAGAAGATTGAAAAAGTGAAAGAGTGGATGAGTGATCGCTTTTAAAAGAAAGAAAGGAAGGCCAAGAGTCGCTCAACCCTCAGGGATTCACCCAAAGGCGGCGGTCCACGTGTCACCCCTGCGGAGTTTTGCTCTAAGCATCTTCCCAAGAAAAACCTCGGGAGGACCAAAGGGTGTCAGAAGATTAGTCACCCTATGACGTCCCCCCTGGCAAAAAAAAAAAAAAAAAATTTAAAATAAAATAAAATCGCAGTACACAAAGGCGTCGCCTGATTTTCATTTCATTAAGTCTTACAAAGGAAAGTTACATCTTGAGACAGATACGAAAAGAAAAATACATAAGGCCCAAAAAATTCCGGCCTGGCAGAAACCAAACACCCTGCCACGCAGGCCTAGTCATCGCCCAAATCTGGGGAGTAATCCCCAGGGCTGCCTGGACTCCCGAGAGCCGAGCCCCAGTCCAAGCCTGGGGAGCCCTGGAAAGGGTCATCAGAAGCTCCGCCTTCATCCTTGTCACTCAGGCAACCAAGACCCTCACTGTCATCAGAATCATGGCTGTTGTCCTCCCAGTCCCTGCCAAAGGGAACAGCCTGGGACTCGTCGCAAGTACGACAGCATGTCTTCTTTACAGGCGAAGAAGGACCTGACGCCAAAGATGAATCAGTGTCAGAGAAGTTGGGGTCAAATTTTTCAGGGTGCAGCCATGGAAAGCACTCATGGCACCCCCTGTCAAAACAGCCTCCTCCCTGGGGGCAGCGCCTAAACCTAGGCGCAGCAGGAGGCGAGGACCTCCTAGGGCGTTTGCCCATCCTAACAGAAACCTTCTGACCCCTCCGGCGGAAACGAAGTCATAAACGGCGACTCCGGCGGACAGCTAGGTAAGAAGCACGAGCATATCGGAGCCTCCAAAGCCCTCTAAAGATGAAAGTAACGTATCTGACTCCGCGACGAGTTACGCTTTTCTTGATCCAAGCCATGTTTAAGACAAAGAAAGGAAAGTCGGAAATGAATCGTGAAAATGGTAAAGGAGCACGCATTTTATACAAAAGCAGAAGTAGGGCATTAATGGTGCCCCAACCACTTCTGCAAAGATGAGAGCCAATCACCAAACTTGCACACTGCTCGAAAATTCTCTGTGTAAAGAAGAATAATCATAAGAGAAGACGTTTGAACTCTCTGCATACCCAGAGAAATTATGGCATGTTCCCTCGGGAATACGCGGCGCATTTAATGCAAGAGTGTCCAAGGAGTCAACCTCCCACCGTCCCAAAACAAGACGTCGCCTGCCGAGCAGGAACCCTGCTCCTGCTCCTGCTCAGCCGGCGAGGGCCAATTGATGGGGGTCGGTTGCCTACCTCGGGCCGCCTGCCAGTCAGGCCCCAAGGTGACCTGTCCCAGAAAGAGGAAAGGCCTGCCCAGCAGACTGTCCGTCAACATCATTGGAATCTCCAAGAGTATGGCCTTAATCCCTTAGCCGCCTGGAACGGCCTGGCCGCCTGCCAAGCAGGGCAAACCAGGCCTCCAGCCTGCTTCCAGGGCGCCCCCGCCTAAGCCAAACCAAAAGAGAACGAAGGACCCATCCGTCATTTTGCCTAAGGTAAGGGGAAATGAGTGAACAAGGTGAGTCCACGTGTCGCACCAACATCCACCCATTTCCCTCCTCTTCTTTCTCTTTCCCTCTCTCTTGTGGGAAGGTATAAATACTTATCCATTTCCCACATAAGGGGGGTGGGATTTTCTCTCTCTAGACTCTTACTCCTAAGAACGCCACCTAGTTCCTCACGAGCTAGGTTCGTCAAGGCATTTCACGGACTGACTTAGGCATCGGAGAGGGTTTCCTCGGACAACCTCTGAGGCCCTGTGCGTTCATTGTGCAGGGAGCAGGCCAACTCCGCCGGGAAGGTCCGATCAAGGGAGTGAGAAGAAAGGGAGCCTGAAGGAAATCAAACGGTCAATTGTTCGTCATTAACCAAATCGTACAACCCGGATCCGAGACCGGGTAAATTGTTTCCGGGACCGGAACAAAAGTAAAGGTTTATGTGGACGATATGATCGTCAAATCCAAGAACCGGGACGGGCACATCACTGTCCTAAGAAAGTTCTTTACCCGATTCGCAAATACATTATCAGGCGAAACCCTCAAAAATACAGTTTCATGGTAACATCTGGCAAATTACTGGGTCACATCGTTAGCCAACGTAGTATCGAGGTTGATCCAGCAAAAATCAAAGCCATCACCGAGATTAAGCCCCCTGAAACCGAAAAAGAAATAAGGGGATTTCTCAGGAAAGTTCAATACATCAGCCGGTTTATCTCCCAATCGACAATGGTATGTGAACCAATTTTCAAGAAACTAAAAGTGGGGGAACGAAAACTTTGGGATGATAAATGTCAAGCGGCTTTCGATAAAATCAAGGGAATCCTGGCTGCTCCGCCAGTCCTAATGCCACCTCAACCCGGTTTGCCTCTGTCGTTATACCTAACAACAACTTAGACAACCATGGAGGCTATGCCGGTGCAGAAGATCGACTCGGTAGAGCGAGCCATCTACTACATCAGCAAAAAGTTCTTAAAGTATGAATGCATGTACACCATGCTCGAGAAAACGTGCCTAACACTAGTCTGGGCCACCAAATAAAAGATTCGACACTATATGCTCAACTATTAAGTACAGGTATTATCGAAGATAGATCCAATCAAATACCTATTCGAGAAGCTCATTCTTAATGGCAGAATATCTAGGTAGACTCTAATGTTGGCAGAGTTCGACCTGAAGTTCGTGCGACTAAAAGCCATCAAGGGCTGAGTAGTAGCCGAGTATCTCGTTGATAGTCCTGTAACCGAATAAGGGTACACCGATAATTGGTCCTTCCCAGACGAAGATATATTCCATACCGACACAGAAACATGGGATCTATATTTCGATGGGGCATCCAACTTCCGAGAGTTCGGAGTCGGGATTCTTTTAATATCACCAAAATGGGAGCATACTCCCGTGTTCATCCAACTGGACTTCGACGTTACTAATAACGCCGTCGACTAGGAAGCATGCATCCACGGGTTACAAGTCGCCGCCAATTTAGGGGTCACGAATCTCCGGGTACATGGCGACTCATCCTTGGTCATTAACCAGGCTCTTCAAAAATGGAAAACTCGAAACGCCAATCTCGTGGCCTATCAAGCGTGAGTAAGGGTTGTAGTATGCCGATTTGCGTCGAAAGACGGTCCGAGCCGGCATATTTCCACGCCATCAAAGTGTAAACACCCGCATTTTGCCTGCTAGTGTCTATAGCAGTTCCCGACAAACACCCGATGATTATCGGACGCAAACTTGACTTAGTATACTCGGATATGGACTCGAAATCAATAATATCCGACATGGACTTTTAGCGGAGTACAAATCTCTCAAAACCAACCTCAAATTTAGGCCCAGTGGGTCGTTCCGAGCAAAATGAGACTAATTTGGGCCAAAACCGACACCAAAAATAAAACCGTCTTTTGGCGACCGAGTCAAAACCCGGTCAAAGACGAATCCGACAAAAAAAACAGCCAAGTTCGCTTCTAGAAGCTTGTCCAACAAACAAATCTCATTCAAAAAAGTCAACAAATCATGCCCTATTTACACTCCCTCCATTCACACTCACTCGATCGAGTGGCTCACATCCACTCGGTCGAGTAAGGCCATAAACCGGCCGATCCAGACCCAGACCGGGCACTCGGTCGAGTGCACCAGTGCCACTCGATCGAGTGACCCTGAACCAGGGTATTTCCCTATAAATACCCCATCACCCCAACACATTTGACACAACACTTTTTCTACCTTTTTACCACCTTCACACAACTTTTTACCCTAATTGCACTACAACTTTACATACATCAACCATCAAACACACCTTCAAACATTCAATCATCCATCATCTACATGCACACATACACATTCAAATCCCGAGATCAAAACTCATCAAAGACACACACCATAACTCACCCTACATATCTCGACACTCCCGCGCTCCCGTCGCTATTACGAGTCCGTTTCCGAGACCAATTAAGCATGTAGGTTGAGGGTGTAATTCAAATCCCGACATCCTTTCTCCTTTCTCTTTTTTGATTATATATATATACTATTATTATTATTATTATTATTACTACTACTACTACTACTAACACTAATACTAACATTTTTAATTTTGTTCCTAACATTTTAATTTTGCTACTAACATTTTATTTATCGCAATCTAACATTTTATTTTATGTCAACTAACATCTAACATTTACTAATCGTATTCTAACCTCTAACATTTAATTATCGTCATTTACATTTTGTTATAATATTAATACCGCGGATAATTATTTAACAAAACTATTTTCAAAACGATCCGAGCAACGTCCGTTGAGGCTAAATTAACGATCGTAGGCCTTAAGGCCAAATTACGATATTAAAATGCCGAGGACTTAAGTTTGCAACGACGGTCGAATTTTTGGGTCGAATATGTTTAATTACGAATTCCGCCTAAAGTCTATTTAATCCCTTTACAAGTCGTATTGGAGGTGGCGCCGTTCGAGGTGCGCCGCCCTAAACACTTAAGGGCGTAATAGATCGTGGAGATTCGTCGTTAAATATGTCCGACCACATTTCTTTCAAAATATTATTCTAAAGAATCATCGACAAATCGGATTAGGACGAAACCCATTGACGCCGAATTAATTGTCACACGATCCGAAAGGATTGATTACGACATTATGACGCAGAGGGAATCAATATTTGTTCTAGCCCGATCAAACTCGATTTTGCAAATTCGCTCTAAATACTAGATGTCGGTTCTATAACCGAATGTCGAGTATGACGAGCCATCGAGATTTAAACTAATATAAATTGCAGAATATTTATATTTACCGTAATGGCATCTCGATTCAAAAACATAAAAGCTACAAAATGGGTCGTTTCAAAGCACAAATTAAACACCCGTACAGAGGGCACTCGATCGAGTGCACGAGCCCACTCGATCGAGTAGCACACCAAAAACCGGGCAGTAGCCACCTTAAAGGCACACTCGACCGAGTCCGTGCCATGACTCGATCGAGTGGGTCCTGTAGCCTAGAAAACCGAGCGCTTTGATCATCATTTGAGCCTCGTCATTTTTTTACGACTTTTAGTCGACACGTGTAAAGTCAATCACGTGATTACTTTTTCAAAACTCATGCATATCATTTCACTTAAACGACCTTGATCGACGGTCTTGCACTATTAATCTTGTGTCGACGAATCTTTAGTCGTATCCGACACATAATTAATTTAGACTTTATTCCTCGATGTGATAAGTCGGGACAAGGCATCGGGATTCGGGATCGGGCTAGCATCGCGCTTAGGTTCCATTTCTCCGTCCTTCGCTTAATACGCAATATAATGCGTAATTAATCGAAGTTCGTCCATTTGCACAACTTACGGTCTAGTTTATATTTATTATATACGGGTCTGTTTCTAGTTAAAATTTGCTGCTTATAATTCAATTATTCTACTTTATTGCTCGTTGTATTGTGAATTCCGGGTTGAATTCCGTCCGTGTAATTTGTAATTTATGTACGAGTTTTATATTATTTGATGTTTGCCATTTATTTATTTAAATTTACATCGCATGCTAAATCACTTTAACGTGAATCAAGATGCATTAAAATGACATAGCTCACATTTAATTCGCATGCTTAGCCGAAAACGTTGTTTGCATATCATTTAGTCGTTAGACTAGAGCCCGCACACGAACACGAACGATGTCTTAGTAGAGGCCGCCATGTGCGGGCGGGGTTGGGTGTCCTTAGTGGGCTTCCCAACACGTACCCTCACCCCTTACTCAGAACCTTGGTTTCCGGATGCCCGAAACCATTGGCGCACGAGAGTCATTTTATATACGAAAGCCGGTGTAAACGGTATCGATATAACAATGCAAAGGGACGAGCCCCATAAACTCTGAAATCGAAGTGGGCCGTACTTTGTGTATAGCCCATGATGACATAGAGTGGGCTCATATGGTTCCGAATAACCACAAAATTCGATGGCGACTCCATTTTGACTTAAATTTCGAACCCGAGAACAATCTCACCATGAGATTCATTCGCCTACCAAAACCCGCGCGTGGCCGCGTCGGGGTGGACCTACGTCATGTCCACAATTTGGCGACTCCGCTGGGGATACCTGATGTACCACATGTCATCGGGGTTCCTAGGGTGAGACTCGAAGAGAAATCTTTCGTATATTAGTGTGCGCGCATTAGTTTAATGATTCATGCATAACCCAATTTTGCCCGGGCCGGTTACTTGTGACCGACGTCCCACTATACCACGGTGCATTCCTACATGGGTGCGCTAAAGACTTCGATGGCAGAACTCGTCTGGGTTTTGCGGCATGTCCTAAGACCAAATCGGCTTAGGGAGTCCGTCCCGATTCACGAGAATGCCATCGTTGTTGGTATAGACCCTATTTTGACCGACCGAGACTTAGTATAAAGCATACATAAGCGTCGTTATAATGCTTGTTTGACTACGTGCTACTTGGTTTCCGTGTCATTTTTCAAAAACCATCATTTCAAAAAAATGCATCTTTCCAAAAATACCAAATTTTGTAAAACCCGAAATACTGCCCATTTCGGGATCCGTCTTTTCAAAAACATCCAACTTTCCTAGTGAATCTTCCTTACTATAGGGCCTACCGTCGAGCCGTGTGTCGGGTCTTTGCATAGTATATCGAAGGTCTGTAGCGTCGAAACTCCGTTGATCCTATATCACGAGTTTCCCCCTTTTCCGAGTACGCCTTATCTGTCAGGGCACGACCAACCCGCGTAGGGCATACCCCTACATAGGAGAGTCCGTCCATACACTCGAGTCAAAAGTCTGGGGAAAAGTCTCACGTGGACCTTCCTTCGAACGGGATTAGGCCCACAAAGCCAAAGTCCTAAGGAAGTTATACCACCCTTTGAGTCATCTGTCTAGATGTCTTTCTCGAGTCTTTGGTCTTCCTTCTTAGTGTCGCTCGGGATGTACTTTTCCTTCTTTTTCCAAGATCTGGGTTCGGTTTCTGATTACGCGGTGTTCTTACAGACATGCCACCGGCAACCAGACACGCCCGCAGGATGGCTACTTTGAACAGTCTGCAAACCTCTCTGGACGCCATGATCGAGAAGAAAACCGACATCGAAGCCCAACTGACCGAAATGAGGGCTGGCCAAGTGGCCATCGTTGCTCGCCTAGCTACTGTGGAGCAAAGGACTCCTAATGCCGAAGCTACTGGGCCTCTAGCTGAACTAGTCAGCGCAGTACGCCGACTAGAAGAACAAGTCCATTTGGCTGGGAGTAACAACATTCATCGGGAGAATAGCCGAGAGTACAACCCGTTGAGCGACAAACTGCCCGCAAACCTGAACCTCACGGGCTTGCCCATGTTTGAGGGAACTGAGGACCCGTTACTACATGTACGGGCCTTGAAAGAATTCATGGCCATCAAGGGAGTGGATTCGTCCATGTTCAAGAACCTGTTTGCTGCATCTCTTGAGAAGCACCCACGGGTCTAGTACTACAGGCTAGACCCGAAAAAATACCCTACATGGGATGATGTGGCTACCGAGTTTGCTCGGAACTATGCTGACAACACCGAGATCCAAACCACAATGCGATCTCTGGAGGTTATGCCCCAAGAGCCGAAGGAAGGTTTTACTAAATACCTTCAACGCTGGAGGGCCGACAGCGTGAAACTGGTTGATAAGCCCAATGAGAAGACTTTGGTGGAGGCTTTTGTCAAGAACCTCCTCCCCTCCTACCGGGTTCACCTTCGGTACGCTGTCATACCCAATTTCACCACCCTTACTGAAATGGGTATGAGGATCGAAGATGATCTGAGCCTGGAAGGCCTCACTAAGGCCGCTAGCAAAGGATACCAAGAGGCCTCTTCCCTCACCACTAAGCCCCAAGCTGCAACTTGTAGCATTTTTGACGCGGTTAATCTACAAGATGCCCCGTCCAAGAAAAACACCCCACCTCGGGTTTTCACTGATATAGGTACCACCTATACCTATGCCTTACAAAGGCTGTCCTCCAAAGGCCTAATCCAATCGATAGGCCCAACTCCTGAAGTTCCGGTCGAGCGACGCTCCAAGAACTACAATGCTCAGGCCTATTGCCAATACCACCGGGGCAATGGGCATGATACCGAAAAGTGTGGGAAGCTGAAACACTTGATTCAGAACCTGATCGAAAGCGGTAAAATCCCGCTACCCGGAGATAAACCAAACAAGAAGGAGAACCCTTTCAGCTCCCATGCCATCTTTGCCGGGGAGGTGATTGATTTCTCCCACCTTATCTCTCCATTTATCCCGCAAGTGAACGGGATCTGGTTTGACGACGAGGATGATGTCTACCTCGCTAAACGGGAAACCGTTCCCATCACCCCTGAACAGATTCGCGAGGCCAAAACCCGAGTCCTAGCCAGCAACCACCTTGGTCGTCCCTATCTAGCCACAAGCTCTAGGGACACCCCCATCCCGACAACCATCACCGATCCACTCGGGATGGAAGTCGCCCCTGAGGAGCCGACCGCTGAAACGGCTATTGTGAATCAACTGAAGAAAACCCGAGTTGACCTCACTATATGGCAACCTTTGGTTAGCTCACAAGAACATCGAGAAGAACTCACTAAGGCTCTCGATAAAGTTAAGATCGACTCCTTGGCTACCCCTGCTGAAATGGTAGCCACAGTCCTACCCCACTTGAAGGGCAAAAGCAAGGAAGGAGGCCCAATGATCACTTTCTCTGAAGCCGACCTGCCACCGTTCGGGGCCTCTCATAATCTGGCCCTCTACATTACAGTGATCTGCCGAGGGAAATACCTCCCGATGACCCTAGTCGATGACGGGTCAGCCGTGAACGTCCTTCCCTTAAGGACCGCCAAAGCCCTCGGTATCACCGAGGCCGATTATGTCCCGACGGCTCAAACCATCCAAGCCTTTGATGGGAGCCCAAAGACGGTATCTGGGGCCGTGAAGCTGACCATTATAACGGGCCCAATAGAAAAGGAGCTTGAATTCCAGGTGATCGATGTCACCTCATCCTTCAACTTGCTCCTAGGAAGGCCATGGATTCACGCGGTCAAAGCCGTGTCATCCACCCTTCACCGCAAGATCAAGATGCCTTTGCTCGACAACGTTATTACTTTGGAGGCAACCCCAATGACCGTGGCTAGCTGTAACGCCACGGGCCGCACGGACCTCTGGGGGTTCGACTTTGTGGGGATGATCGAGGAAGAGTACCTTTTTAGGCCTTACTTCACCACAAGCATTGACACGATGCTCCAAAACCTAGGGTACCTTCCGGGTGCTACCTCTCGACCCGACCTTCCAGCTGGGAAGATCATCGAGGTCCTTAAGGACGAAGACTCTCACTTTGACCTTGGCTATGCCGCCACTCCGGGCAACGTTGTCCGAGCAGGAATCGAGAAGGCCTGCAACATCATTAAGGGTATCTACTTGAGCCCTTACAGCCCACGGTTGTCTGACTACTTTGTCACACCGGTATTCGGGGCTATCCAGGTTGGTCTGTACCAACCCAATGCTGCGCACCTCGGGACCCAATCGGCCCGGGTCTGCAACTACATCCCGGATGAGGTGTTCGCCCTCATCCAGTCTGATGAAGCTGATGATGCTGAGCCCGCGCTGGGGCTGCTCTTCGGGGAAGACACAGTAGCCCCAACCCCAAAGAAAGACCTGGTCAACCTGATTCTCCGCAACAACAGGTTTGATCCGACCAAGCTGATCTCGGATGTTGGTTCCGAGACAGGAAACAGGGCCTGGAGGAAGACTGTCAAATGGACCGACAGTCAAGGAAAGATCTACAAGCTGGTCACCGGAGAGGGAGACATGCCTGAGTCTTATTCCGAGTCTGAGTCGGAGTCTGAGTCAGAGTCTGAGGTCGAGTCTAGGGAAGTCGGTGCTAGAGTCACTCCTGTAACCCCTCTCCCTTCTATCATTCCTGCTGCTAGCACTTTGGGGTCTGTCCCGAGTGCTTTACCAATTCCGCCACTGACCAATGATCAGATGGATGTTCTCTTTGAGCTGTTTTCCAAATTTTAAATCAATAATAACAACCGTTCTGCTTACGACTTGTCTCTTTTAAATTCTGCTTTCAAAAATGTTTTATGCTATGACATTGAGAAATCCGACGAACAGGTACCCCTACCTCCACATCTGATCGAGCAACTAGAGCAAAGGGAATCCCGGAATCCGGTAATCGAAGAGATCGAGTCCATAAACGTGGGAACAACCTTAGAGCCTCAGATACTTAAGATAGGGTTATCCTTAGATCCCGAGGAGAAACAACAATTCATAAACCTCCTCCAAGAATTCAAGGATGTCTTCGCATGGTCCTACAAGGACATGCCGGGGATAGACCGGGAAATAGCCGAGCACCGAATACCTATCAAAGACGGGTGCAAACCGGTCAAGCAGAAGCTTCGTCGAATGAGGCCCGAGTGGTCTCTCAAAGTAAAAGAAGAAGTCGACAAACAGTTCAAAGCCGGCTTCATACAGGTGTCCGAGTATCCGGACTGGGTTGCAAACATCGTACCAGTTCCTAAAAAGGACGGTAAGGTGCGGGTATGCGTAGATTTTCGGGATCTTAACAAAGCAAGCCCGAAGGATGATTTTTCGTTACCATACATCGACATACTGGTGGATAATACGGCTGATCATGCCCTTCTATCATTCATGGACGGATATGCCGGGTATAATCAAATCAAGATGGCGGAAAAAGACATGAGTAAGACTACCTTCACCACACCTTGGGGTACTTACTGCTATACCGTCATGCCATTCGGCCTCATTAATGTCGAGGCCACATACCAAAGGACCGCTACCAGTTTATTACACGACATGATGCATAAAGAGGTAGAAGTTTATGTGGACGACATGATCGTCAAATCCAAAGAACGGGACGGTCACATCACCGCCCTAAGAAAATTCTTCACCCGATTGCGCAAATACAACATGAGGCTAAACCCTCAAAAGTGCAGTTTCGGAGTAACATCAGGCAAATTACTGGGTCATATCGTTAGCCAACGAGGTATCGAGGTCGACCCAGCTAAAATCAAAGCCATTACCGAGATGCAATCTCCTAAAACCGAAAAAGAAATAAGGGGATTTCTCGGAAAAGTCCAGTATATTAGTCAATTCATTTCCAAACTAACCAGGTGTGTGAACCAATTTTCAAGAAACTGAAAATAGGGGAACGGATACTATGGGATGACAAGTGCCAAGTTGCTTTCGACAAGATCAAAGAAATTCTGTCTGCTCCGCCAGTCTTAATGCCGCCTCAACCCGGTTTGCCTCTATCGTTATACCTACAACGACCGAGACAGCCATGGGGGCTATGCTGGCTCAGACGGTCGACTCCGAAGAACGAGCCATCTATTACATCAGCAAGAAGTTTTTAGAGTATGAGTGCAAATATACCATGCTCGAAAAGACGTGCTTGGCTCTAGTCTGGGCCACTAAGAAGCTCCGACACTATATGCTCAGCTACGAGGTCCATGTTCTATCCAAGATGGACCCGATCAAATACCTCTTCGAAAAGCCCATTCTCAATGGCCGGATTTCAAGATGGACTCTAATGCTGGCAGAGTTCGACCTGAAATTTGTACCGTTAAAGGCTATTAAGGGGCGGGTGGTAGCTGAATTCCTCGCTGACAGCCCGGTAACCGAAGAAGGACACACCGACACCTGGTCCTTCCCAGACGAAGATATTTTCCATACCGATGCCGAAACGTGGGATTTGTACTTCGATGGAGCATCTAATTTTCGAGTGTTCGGAGTCGGGATCCTCCTAATTTCACCTAGAGGGGAGCATACCCCCGTCTCCATCAAACTGGACTTTGATGTTACCAATAATGCAGCAGAGTAAGAAGCATGCATTTACGGGCTACAAGCCGCCGCCAACCTGGGGATCACAAATCTCCGGGTACATGGCGACTCATCCTTGGTCATTAACCAAGCACTCCAAAAATGGAAGACTCGAAATGCTAATCTCATGGCCTACCAGGCACGAGTAAGGGATCTCGAGAAACAATTCCAAAAGGTGGAGTATATATACCTGCCTCGGGAAGAAAATCAGTTTGCAGATGCACTCTCAAAATTGGCATCTTTACTGAATATTCCCGACCACATGACCAGTATGCCAATTTGTGTCGAAAGACGGTCCGAGCCGGCATACATCCATGACATCGAAGACATCGAGATAACTGACCCCGAACCTTGGTACCAGGCTGTATTAACGTACCTGACAAATGGAGAATATCCTCCCGGGACTGAGGGTCGAGCCAAGAAAGCCTTACGGAGGCTAGCCACCCAGTTCATCCGTACTGATGACGGGCAACTGTACAAAAAGACGGCACAGAGGGCTCTTCTCCTTTGCGTTGATAAATATAAGGCCGAGAAAGTAATGGCCGATGTACATGATGGTGAAAACGGCCCACATATGAATGCTCACATGTTGGTCCGAAAAATTATGAGGCTCGGGTATTACTGGAATACCATGGAAGCTGACTGCCAGGTATATGTCAAACGATGTCACAACTGTCAAATCTTTGGCAATGTGCAACATATGCCGTCATCCCTGCTTTATACCATGACGTCGCCTTGGCCGTTCTCGACATGGGGTATCGACATAATCGGGAAGGTAAATCCCTCCGGTACTGGGGGACACTGTTTCATTTTAGTAGCTATCGACTATTTCACCAAATGGGTCGAAGCTGAATCATATCGTATTCTCAGCGCTAAACATGTCGCAAAATTTATCCAGAACAAGATAATATGTCGATATGGAATCCCGCACGAGTTCATTAGTGATCACAGGACTCATTTCCAAGCTGAGACCGCAGCCCTGCTGACTAAATACAAAATTCAAAGGCACACGTCATCGCCTTACCGTCCCCAAACGAATGGAGCAGTAGAGGCGGCTAATAAAACAATTGTCACCATACTCAAAAAGATGGCTGATAATTATCGGGATTGGCCCGACAAAATACCTTTTGCCCTATGGGGGTACCGGACATCAATTCGCACCGCAACCGGAGCGACACCGTATTATCTAACTTATGGAATGGAGGCAGTCCAACCAGTTGAATTAGAGGTACCATCCCTCAGATGGAGGCAGTCCAACCAGTCAAGTACCTGAAGCTGACTGGGTTCGAGCACGGTATGATTCGTTGGTTCTACTGGATGAACGACGGTCCCGCGCCCTCAACAACATCCAAGTTTACCAGAAACGGATCCAACGGGCCTTCAACAAAAGGGTAAGGCCCAGAAACATTAAAGAAGGGGATCTAGTCCTTAAGTCTGTTCGAGCTTTACTACCAGTTGACCCAAGGGGAAAGTTCAAACCCAACTGGGCTGGGCCATACTTGGTAAAGAAGATCCTATCAGGAGGAGCAGTAATGCTGACAGACCTGGACGGGAATGAGTTCGTCAACCCGACCAACCTGGACCAGCTGAAGTGTTACTACCCTTAGCCATTTCTCAATGTCATTAGCAAATTTTATCAAAATCATTTATTTTACAAAAAGCAAGTCAATGAGCTAGAAATACTTATTCCACTGTCACAAAACATCCTGAACCAATAGTCTTGGTGTAATTCGAGATTGCAAATTTACTAAGCTTGAACTACGTTTGGTTTGATTCCGTTAATTGCGGATACTTAGGCAGCCCCTCAAAAGGGCACAACCAGTGCAATCGAGAAAAAGACAGGAACGGTTAAATAATAAACTTCTTTTATTAATTATCACACAAAAAAGACCCGATAAACTCGGGAAAATAACAAAATGCAGGAATTCAAAAAAGTACCCAAAAAAAAAACACGACAAAAATAGTAATAATATTTAAATATTAAAAAACTAAGGACTCGGTATTTTGGGCATCTTGCCCTTCCCCTTGTCCTTGGCCTCCTTGGCCATCCACTGACGACGACGTGGAGGAGAGCGTTCCCGAATCACCACAGGAACCTCTTTCGCCCGGACTCGTTTCTTGGAACTCGAGTCCTCACTCACATCAATAGGCCCGAGTTGGGCCCTCACGGGCTCAGGAAGCCGGTCACGCGCACCTAGTCGGTCCCGGGCCGCCAGCCTTGGCCCAAGTCGCCATTCCAAATCAGTCTGGGGGCTTAGCCGCCCCCGCGTGCCGCTAGCACCGGCATCTTTAGCTCGAGTCTTAGTATGTGACTTAAGACCCGATTCTAATCGGACTAAAGTAGCAGGGGTCTCTCCCTCATCGAAGAATCCCCTATTGTCCTTTGCCGTCTCCCGACGGACCAGTTCGAAGGCCTCATCGACCTTCAGAGCTTTACGAGCTTCCTCGGATTCCTCGGAAGTCCATTTCTCGTAGGCCCGTGAAACCTAAGCAGATTGGCAAGGGTTGGGAATAGTCCATGTAGGACGAGTGAACCATCTCTGCAACCAGGTGTCGCACATAGCGTCTGTCAGTTGGAGCGAGACGCAGATAATGGCTTCGGTCTCAGGAATGCGCTGAGACGAACCGAACTGCCTCAGGATGCGGTCTGGGTAAATATGAACTGTCCAGTCAAGGGACAGGATCACCAAGTAACGGGCTTGGTCCCTCTTGGCCAGCCCCGTCAGCTTAGAAAGAAACCACCAAGCGACAGTCCATCTGATTAAAGGGCCGCCATGGAACACCAACTCCTCATCCCAGCAAGCTCGATTTATATGATGACTTGAACTTATTTGGCTGCTGCGGTAGTTGGAAATGCTCGGAGGGGGCTCTATGATTGACAGGCGTTCCGACAACCAAACCTGCAAAAGAATATACAAAATTCGTAAGCAACGGAATGGTCCGCTACAGCCCACTCGATCGAGTATACCGTCTGACTCGATCGAGTAAGGCTCTCTAAAGGCAAGCAGAATCTCGTTAAAAGTGCCACTCGATCGAGTAAAGCATCCAACTCGATCGAGTAAGCCCTCCACAGATGGACAGAAGCTCTTTGAAGATGTCACTCGATCGAGTGACAGGTCCACTCGATCGAGTGACTTACGGACCTCAAGAAATCGCGCGAAACACAAAAAAAAAATGAAAATCGCGAGACATATACCTGCAGAATAAGGGTACTCCCCGTTAGTTGTTGGGTCGGGTCAAGTCGCCTAGCATCCAGACCCATGATAATTTCTCCAGTGGCTAGCCAAGCAGGGCTATGACCAGTCTCCATCTGGTCAACCACTCCGATCAGCCTGATTTGACCCAGGCATGAGTCAACGTCCATCATCCCCTCAAAAACGTAGCGGTGCAGCATGCAGAAGGCAAAAGCCATACGCCGATGAGAAGGAGTAGCCCTTACATCCTTACTGTTCATAAACTTGTCAGCCAAGTCGAAGAGGGAAACAGTATTTCCCCGCACCATTCGATCTGTCTCAGCATGAGAAAGACCCAAGAAATCCCTCAACCTTCTCCTCGGGTCCGGGTAGAACGGAGGGAAGGCAGGGGGAGCGACAGGGCTCCAACCCCCAATAGCTGTGATCTCTTCTGGAAGAGGGCATATCTCTCCCCGCGGGAACGCGAAGTCGTGATGGGTGGTATCCCAAAACGACAGGCAGGCGTCCAAGAAATGTGAATCAGTTATTAGACGTCGAAGAGGAAACAGGCTGACAATCCCCATTTGGGTCAGCTGAACTTTGTCCTCGTCCCGAAAGTGCTGGGACCAGGCAAAAAGCATCGAAGTAAGATGATCGATACCCATGGCAGGAATTTGAATCTTCTCGAAAGACTAAGAGATTTTGAGGAGAAGTAGGAGTTTTAGATTTGAGATACAGTAAACTGAAGCAGGGAGGCCTATATTTATAACAGGAAGCCCTAACTGTAACCCTAACTACCTTGCCTCCTCGGCAAACCTGGGCCCCAGCATGCGTAGGCCTGAATTCAGACGAGAACCCAGAATAGGAATCAAGTTGTCCCGAGCTTTCCTAGTAATTTCTAAAATTCTGTGATAAAAAGAAATCTTTCAAAATTTTCGGCTTTTCAAAATTCAGTATATCTTCCCCAGCACGAGTCGGTGTTTTGTCTATGTGTTGCATGCAATTTGTTATGTGTCAGCATACAGGTACACCCCAGACTTCAGAAGCAAGTCTCCACGCAATTACTTCACTCCCCAACGTGAGTCAATGTCTATCCCAGAATGCTACAATCAGAACAATGATGTATCAGCATACGGGGACTCCTACGCCTCCAGAAGCAAGTTTCACTCCCCATGGAGCTATCATCAGTAGGACAGGTATGACCCTCTGCTTATGGCTGGCGAGCCCTTCACGCTAGTCTACTGGACTATAAACGACCCGACCGGAAGGCTGCCAGGTCGTAATCTGCGATTGGCCTGGTAGCTACTCTGACTTTCGCCTTGTTCAAGCCTCAGTCAGAGTGGGGGCTCTGTAGACACCCGCATTTTGCCTGCTAGTGTCTATAGCAGTTCCCGACAAACACCCGATGATGATCGGACGCAAACGTGACATAGTATATTCGGATATGGACTCGAAATCAATAATATCCGACATGGACTTTTAGCAGAGTACAAATCTCTCAAAACCAACCTCAAATTCAGGCCCAGTGGGTCGTTCCGAGCAAAATGAGACTAATTTGGGCCAAAACCGACACCAAAAATAAAACCGTCTTTTGGCGACCGGGTCAAAACCCGGTCAAAGACGAATCCGACACAAAAAACCGCCAAGTTCGCTTCTAGAAGCTTGTCCAACAAACAAATCTCATTCAAAAAAGGCAACAAATCATGCCCTATTTACACTCCCTCCATTCACACTCACTCGATCGAGTGGCTCACATCCACTCGGTCGAGTAAGGCCATAAACCGGCCGATCCAGACCCAGACCGGGCACTCGGTCTAGTGCACCTGTGCCACTCGATCGAGTGACCCTGAACTGGGGTATTTCCCTATAAATACCCCATCACCCCAACACATTTGACACAACACTTTTTCTACCTTTTTACCACCTTCACACAACTTTTTACCCTAATCGCACTACGACTTTACATACATTAACCATCAAACACACCTTCAAACATTCAATCATCCATCATCTACATGCACACATACATATTCAAATCCCGAGATCAAAACTCGTCAACGACACACACCATAACTCACCCTTCATATCTCGACACTCCCGCGCTCCCGTCGCTATTACAAGTCCGTTTCCGAGACCAATTAAGCATGTAGGTTGAGGGTGTAATTCAAATCCCGACATCCTTTCTCCTTTCTCTTTTTTGGTTATATATATATATACTATTATTATTATTATTATTATTATTATTATTATTATTATTATTATTATTATTATTATTATTATTATTATTATTATTATTATTATTATTATTATTATTATTATTATTATTATTATTATTATTATTATTATTATTATTATTATTATTATTATTATTATTATTATTATTATTATTATTATTATTATTATTATTATTATTATTATTATTATTATTATTATTATTATTATTATTATTATTATTATTATTATTATTATTATTATTATTATTATTATTATTATTATTATTATTATTATTATTATTATTATTATTATTATTATTATTATTACTACTACTACTACTACTAACACTAATACTAACATTTTTAATTTTGTTACTAACATTTTAATTTTGCTACTAACATTTTATTTATCGCAATCTAACATTTTATTTTATGTCAACTAACATCTAACATTTACTTATCGTATTCTAACCTCTAACATTTAATTATCGTCATTTACATTTTGTTATAATATTAATACCGCGTATAATTATTTAACAAAACTATTTTCAAAACGATCCGAGCAACGTCCGTTGAGGCTAAATTAACGATCGTAGGCCTTAAGGCCAAATTACGATTTTAAAATGCCGAGGACTTAAGTTTGCAACGACGGTCGAATTTTTGGGTTGAATATGTTTAATTACGAATTCCGCCTAAAGTCTATTTAATCCCTTTACAAGTCGTATTGGAGGTGGCGCCGTTCGAGGTGCGCCGCCCTAAACAATTAAAGGCGTAATTGATCGTGGAGATTCGTCATTAAATATGTCCAACCACATTTCTTTCAAAATATTATTCTAAAGAATCATCGACAAATCGGATTAGGACGAAACCCATTGACGCCGAATTAATTGTCACACGATTCGAAATGATTGATTACGACATTATGATGCGGAGGGAATCGATATTTGTTCTAGCCCGATCAAACTCGATTTTGCAAATTCGCTCTAAATACTAGATGTCGGTTCTATAACCGAATGTCGAGTATGACGAACCATCGAAATTTAAACTAATATAAATTGGACAATATTTATATTTAGCGTAATGGCATCTCGATTCAAAAACATAAAAGCTACAAAATGGGTCGTTTCAAAGCACAAATTAAACACCCGTACAGAGGGCACTCGATCGAGTGCACAAGCCCACTCGATCGAGTAGCGCACCAAAAACCGGGCAGTAGCCACCTTAAAGGCACACTCGACCGAGTCCGTGCCATGACTCGATCGAGTGGGTCCTGTAGCCCAGAAAACCGAGCGCTTTGATCAACATTTGAGCCTCGCCATTTTTTTTACGACTTTTAGTCGACACGTGCAAAGTCAATCACGTGATTACTTTTTCAAAACACATGCATATCATTTCACTTAAACGACCTTGATCGACGGTCTTGCACTATTAATCTTGTGTCGACGAATCTTTAGTCGTATCCGACACATAATTAATTTAGACTCTATTCCTCGATGTGATAAGTCAGGACAAGGCATCGGGATTCGGGATCGGGCTAGCATCACCCTTAGGTTCCATATCTCCGTCCTTCGCTTAATACGCAATATAATGCGTAATTAATCGAAGTTCGTCCATTTGCACAACTTACGGTCTAGTTTATATTTATTATATACGGGTCCGTTTCTAGTTAACATTTGCTGCTTATAATTCAATTATTCTATTTTATTGCTCATTGTATTGTGAATTCCGGGTTGTATTCCGCCCGTGTAATTTGTAATTTATTTACGAGTTTTCTATTATTTGATGTTTGCCATTTATTTATTTAAATGAACATCGCATGCTAAATCAGTTTGACGTGAATCAAGATGCATTAAAATGACGTAGCTCACATTTAATTCGCATGCTTAGCCGAAAACGTTGTTTGCATATCATTTAGTCGTTTCACTAGCGCGCGCACACGAACACGAACGATGTCTTAGTAGAGGCCGCCATGTGCGGGCGGAGTTGGGTGTCCTTAGTGGGCTTCCCAACACGTACCCTCACCCCTTACTCAGAACCTTGGTTTCCGGAAGCCCGAAACCATTGGCGCACGAGAGTCATTTTATATACGAAAGTCGGTGTAAACGGTATCGATATAACAATGCAAAGGGATGAGCCCCATAAACTCTGAAATCGAAGTGGGCCGTACTTTGTGTATAGCCCATGACGACATAGAGTGGGCTCGTATGGTTCCGAATAACCACAAAATTCGGTGGCGACTCCATTTTGACTTAAATTTCGAACCCGAGAACAATCTTGCCACGAGATTCATTCGCCTACCCAAACCCGCGCGTGGCCGCATCGGGGTGGACCTACGTCATCTCCACACAAAGATATTGAGATAGCTGATCTCGAGCCATGGTATCAGGTCATCTTAACGTACATGTTGACGGGGGAATATCCTCCCGGACCGACAGTCAAGCCAAGAAAGCCTTACGAAGGTTAGCTACCCAGTTTGTCCGTACCGATGACGGACAACTATACAAAAAGACGGCACAGGAGGCTCTTCTCCTATGCGTCGATAAAATAAAAGCCGAAAAGGTTACGACTGAAGTACATGATGGTGTGTGCGGTCCGCATATGAATGCTCAAATGTTAGTATGAAAAATCATGAGGCTCGGATATTATTGGAATAATATGGAAACCGACTGCGGACAGTACGTCAAACATTGTCATAACTGTCAAATTTTAGCCAATGTACAACACATGTCATCGTCTATGTTATACACTATGACATCGCCATGGCCATTCTCGACATGAGGAATTGACATAATCGGAAAGGTAAACCCCTCTGGTTCGGGTGGGCATTACTTCATTTTGGTAGCCATCGACTAGTTCACCAAATGGGTCGAGGCCGAGTCCTATCGGATTTTGAACGCCAAGCATGTAGCCAAGTTCATCCAAAACAAAATCATATGCCGTTACGGGATCCCACATGAATTCATTAGTGATCACGGGACCCATTTCCAAGCCAAAACGACGGCCTTGCTAACCAAATACCAGATTTAGAGGCATACATCCTCGTAATACTATCCCCAAACAAATGGAGCGGTAGAAGCGGCCAACAAAACAATTATCACCATACTTAAAAAGATGACTGATAATTACCGAGAGTGGCCCGACAAGATACGTTTCGCTCTATGGGAGTACCGGACATCAATCTGCACCACAAACGGGATAGAGGCAGTCCAACCAGTCGAGTTGGAAGTACCGTCCCTTAGAATTCTATTAGAAAGCCAAGTACCTGAAGCAGATTGGGTCCAAGCACGGTACGACTCGTTAGTTCTATTGGACGAACAGCGGTCCCGCGCCCTCAATAAGAATTTAGGTTTACTAGAAAAGAAAACAACGGGCCTTCAAAAAAAGAGTTAGGCCAAGAAATATCAAAGAAGGGGATTTGGTCCTCAAATATGTTCGAGCCCTACTAAGCTACCAGTTGACCTGCAAGGAAAGTTCAAACCCAACTAGGTCGGGCCATATCTGGTGAAAAAGTTTCTATCAGGCGATGCGGTGAAACTGACGGACTTGGACGGGAATGAATTTACCAACCCTACCAACCTAGACCAGTTAAAATGTTACTACCCCTAATTATTTCTCAATGTCATTTGCAAAAGTTTATTAAAATTGATTTTAAAAATAAACTTTCCAAAAGCAATTCAATAAGCTAGGATTATTTATCCTACTATCGTAAACGTCTCGAACCATTAGTCTTGGTGTATTTGCGAGATTGAAAATTATACAATGTTTGAACTACGTCTGGTTTGATTTCACTAACTGTGGATACGTAGGCAGCCCCTCAAAAGGGCACAACCACTGCAATTGCGAAAAAAGACAAGAACAGTTTAACTAATAAACTCCCTTTATTATTACTGATGGGGGTCGGTAGCCAGCCTCGGGTCGCCTGCCAGTCAGGCCCCAGGACGCCCAATCCCTGAATAAGAGATGGCCTACCCAGCAGACCTCCCAGCGATGTCATTAAATACCCCAAGTGAATGGCCTTAATTATTTAGCCGCCCGGCACGGCCTTGCCGCCTGCAGAGCAGGGCAGACCAGGCTTCCTGCCTGCTTCCAGGGCGCTCCCGCCCAAGCAGGACCAAAGGAGGACCGAGGACCCATCCGTCATTTTACCTAAGGTAAGGGGAAGTGAGTGGACAAGGTGAGTCCACGTCTCGCACAAGTATCCACTCATTTCCCTCTTCTCTTTTCTCTTTTCCTCTCTCTTGTGGGAAGGTATAAATACTTTCCCATTTCCCACATGAGAGGGGTTGGATTTTCTCTCTCTAGACTCTTACTCCTAAAAAAACGCCACCTAGTTCCTCACGAACTAGGTTCATCAAGGCATTTCACGGACTAACTTAGGCATCGGAGAGGGTTTCCTCGGACAATCTCCGAGGCCCTGTGCGTTCATTGTGCAGGGAGCAGGCCAACTCCGCCGGGAAGGTCCGACCAAGGGAGTGAGACAAGGAGAGGATCAAGGAAGTCAGACGATCAATTGTTCACAAATAACTCAATTATACAACCCGGATCCAGAGCCGGGTTAATTGTTCCGTGACCGCAACAATTTGGCGCCGTTTGTGGGGAACTTACGGTTGTGCTCACGAGTTACCCACTAAAATCAACCACTCATAATCACAAAAAACTAAAACATTCATGCCAGAAATCATTGATGCCAGTGCAGGGACGGGTTCGACGGTCCCACCGGTGACCCCCCTGTATGGTATGCCGCAGTCGGAGAAGGTTCCTCCTGCCACGATCCTAGGGGTAGGGGGAACCAGTCTCCTCGGCGGACCAAACACTGCTGTGGCACCTGAGTTGGGGGCACACCCAGGGCACGCTCTGAATCTGACCCCAGCTCAGATGGCGCAGACAGCCGCTTTCTTCTCTGCAATGCTGAACCAGGAGTTCACTCCTGAGGACTTGGTAGGCAGGGTCGCATCGGCCCCCAGGCAACCATCCTCAATCAGCAGGGATGGAGCTGGGGGCACGAGGCGGACCGCCGCCAGGAATGCTCAGAGGAAAGCAAGAAGGACGGCACAGGCGTATGCGCATGTACAAAGGCGCATTACCACCGGCAACCCAGAGCCACCTGTCCAGCAGGCGTTCTCCATTCACACAACAGAATCAGCGTCTGGAGAACAGAGAGGCTTAACCCGGGAATTGAAGGAGCGAATGAGGCCCAGGGAGCCCATGTCAAAACGCCTGGAGAAAAGCCAGGCGGGGTTTTCTCCAGGCTAACACCGGCGGTCAAAGAGCAGTCAGCCCCTGGTTTATCCCAAAGCCTGCAGTCAAGGCTCAACCGGGGGCAACCGCTTGAATCTAGGTATCACCAGGGTGAGAGCTTCTGTCACTCTCAGAGGAAGAGACCCAGGCAAGTCTCCCCTGAGACAGAAGATGAAGCAGCGAGCAGGCCGCCTCCAAGGCACCGCTCCCCCAATATGAGGAAACCGACACATAAACAATGGGATACTCATGGTAACCAATCTGGGGAAAGCAGGTCACGATTGGTTGGCAGGCCCACAAAAACCCCACTTCATCCTGAGGTACAAGAATACCCCATTCCAAAAATTAAAATGCCTACCATTAAGTTTGATGGGACAATAGACCCAGAAGACCACCTGGCGGCATTTGAGAGCCACATGGGCATGTACGACGTAGATGATGCCATCTGGTGCAAAGTTTTCCCAACCACCCCGGTAGGGCTTGCACAAGGATGGTCCAGGGACCTCCGCCAGGGGTCAGTCAAGTTCTTCATAGAGTTGGCCGAGATCTTCCTCGAACAATACGCCGGGAATAAAAGAAGACGCCTCACTCGTTTCGATCTCATGACCCTAAAGCAGAAAAAGGGTGAAAGTGTAAGGGAATACCTGAGAAGGTTTGATCTATCCTACCAGCAGGTCAGGGAGATCGATGATTCCACCGCCGCCTATGCCCTGACAATCTCCCTGCTTCCAGGGGAAATGAAAAACCAGATGATCAGGGCCCAGCCAGAAACCTTGGCCATGGCCAGGAAAATTGCTGAAGGGTTTATTCTGCAGGAGGAGTTCCACGGCCTGACGGATACCCCTGCAGGCCAAACAAGGCCGCAAGGGGGACCGCAGGGTGGGCGCGGTAGGAATGAGCCAGGCAAGCAGAAAGAAGAGGGAGACACTCCCAAGAAGGAGCGCACTGTCTACCAGCCAAGGTTTGACAGTTACACTGCCCTCAACAAATCCAGGGCGGAGATCTTCGAACTGGAAAAGGAAACCGCTAAGTGGAATCGCCCGAACGAACCTCGCAGCCCAAAGGGAGACCCCAAGAAATTCTGCACCTTCCACGACTGCATAGGCCACACCACCGAGGAATGCCGCCACCTGAAAGACGAAATCGAGAAGTTAATCAGGAACGGATGGTTGGCCAACTACGCAGCCAAGAATAAGTCTCAGAAAGAAGTGTCTGAAAAACCTGAAGGGTCAGGGCAGAATCGCATGGTGATCCACGTAATATCAGGGGGTACTGAGGGCCAGCTCAGTCGAAGAGGCCAAAAAAGACAAATGCGTGAACTAAAGAACCAGATCTGTTATGCTGAGAAAGCAGGAAGTCCAAGAGGAGTAACATTAAGCATCACCCCTGAAGATGCAGGGCGTGTGGTGTACCCGCACAGTGATCCTTTGGTGCTGTCCCTGGAGATCAGCAACCACATTGTGCGGAGGTGCATGGTAGATACTGGCGCATACACGAATCTGCTGTACAAGGACGCCTTCGAGAAAATGGGCCTGGAAAAAAGGCACCTACGACCAGCCCCCGGATCGTTATACGGGTTCAGTGGAGCAGGCGTACTGCCCATGGGAGTCATAGACTTACCCGTAACCTTTGGGGAAGGCTCTACTACCAGAAACGTCAGGGCAACCTTTGTTGTTGTGGATGCAAGATCCGCCTACAACGCCCTAATTGGTAGAGCCACCCTGGACGAAATCGAGGCGACCATCTCCATCAAGGCCCTCACCATAGCATATGTCACCGATTTCGGACTAGAAGGAAAAGTGCGCGGGGACCAAGAGTCAGCCAGACAATGCTACTCCGTGGCCCTGCAAACACACGAAAAAGAGAGAAAAGGAAAAAGAAAGGCTGACAGTTCCCCCAGCAGGGAAGGCGAAATCCCAGTTAAGAATCAGGCGTCCGACCACCTGGAGCCAGGGGGCGAGAGCATGCTGGTAGACTTAGAACCAGGGAGGCAGGTCCTAATAGGAGCTGACCTGGAGGAGTCCTACCAGGCTTAACTGATCAAGCTGCTGAAAGAAAACAAGGACGTATTCGCCTACTCGGCAGATGAGATGCCCGGGGTTGATCCATCATGCATCGTTCACAGGCTGAACGTAAGCATGGACGCTCGCCCTGTAAAGCAGAAAAAGCGAAATATGTCCGCAGAAAAGGACGCGGCAATCAAGGAAGAAATTGACAAGCTTTTGAAAGCAGATTTTATTGAGGTCTGTGACTACCCAGAATGGCTGGCGAATGTAGTCATGGTCAAAAAATCGTCGGGCGCATGGAGAATGTGCGTGGACTTTACAAACCTCAACAAGGCCTGCCCGAAAGACTGCTATCCGCTCCCCAGAATCGACCAACTGGTGGACGCCACCAGTGGTTATACCATGCTGAGCTTCCTAGATGCCTTTTCAGGGTATCATCAAGTGTACCTATGGCAGCCGGACCGAGTGAAGTGTGCGTTCATCACCAGTTCAGGCACCTACATGTACAAGATGATGCCATTCGGGCTTAAAAATGCAGGAGCCACATACCAACGTCTAGTTGATAAAGTGTTTGAGGGACAAAAAGGCAGAAACATTGAGGCTTACGTCGATGACGCCATCGTAAAAAGCAAATAAGACAGAGAGCACCTGATGGACCTGCAGGAGACCTTCTGTTCCCTGCGCACCTACAAAATGAAACTGAATCCAAAAAAGTGTACATTTGGGGTCCGTTCCGGTAAATTCCTGGGGTTCTTGGTCAGCTCTCGGGGGATAGACGCCAACCCTGAGAAAATTTAGGCAGTTTTAGACCTTCTTGAGCCCAAAACCATTAGAGACATCCAGCGCCTGACGGGCCGAATGGCCGCCTTGGCACGATTCGTCGCCCGATCAGCAGACAAGTCTACTCCTTTCTTCAAAATACTGAAAGGAAACAAACAGTTCAAGTGGGAAAACGAGCAGAAAGAGGCCTTCGAGCAATTGAAGGACCATCTTAAGAAGCTCCCCACCCTGGCAAGACCAGTAGCAGGGGAAAAACTTTTCCTCTACATTGCAGTGACCAATATAACTGTCAGCGCGGTCATCTTACGGGAAGAGGCGGGCACCCAGCAACCTATATACTTCGTAAGTCATGCGCTGGGGGCAGCCGAGAAATATTACCCGATGGTCGAAAAAGCCGCCTACGCAGTCATAATTGCTGCCAGAAAACTCAGACCTTACTTTGACGCGCATATGGTCGTGGTCCTCACCGACCAACCGCTGGAGAAAGTGTTGGAAAAGTTTGAAAAATCAGGGAGATTACTGAAATGGGCGATCGAGCTGAGTGGGCTAGGGATATCTTACCAGCCAAGAACAGCCATCAAAGCCCAAGCATTAGCAGATTTTCTGGCTGAATGCTCCCATTCAGGGGAAGAAGAGACCCCTGCCGAGGAGTGGGTCGTGCATACTGATGGATCCTCGACAACCAATGGCGCAGGCGCAGGCGTCGTACTGACCAGCCCGGGGGGGGGGGGGGCTGACTTTGAGCATGCACTCAGGTTTGTCTTCCCAGCATCAAACAACGAAGCAGAGTACGAAGCAGTACTCGCAGGCGTCAGGCTAGCTAAGGCCGCAGGAGCAGAACGGATTGTCCTGGCGACAGACTCCCAGCTCATCGCCAACCAAATCAATGGTGAATACGAAGCCAGTGACCAAGCAATGGCCACATACCTGGAGATGGTGAAAGGAGAGTTATCAGGCCTGAAATCATATGAGATCAAACAGATCCCCCGCTCCCAGAACAGTCGAGCAGATGCCCTGTCAAAACTGGCAAGTTCCAGTCTACAGGACATACGAAGGTTAGTATGGGTTGACGTCTTGCATGAGAAGTCTACCAGCCCCTGTCAGGCGATTAACACCGTGGAAGAAGGTCTGGAAAGTTGGATGACTCCCTTCATCCAATTCAAGAAACATGGTGTCCTACCATCAGACGCAGCACAAAAAAGAAAAGTACAGGCTAAAGCAGCCTGGTTCATACTCATTGATGGGGAGCTCTATAAGAAATCTTTTACTTATCCCCTGCTCAAATGCCTACGGGCAGATCAAGCTGCTGAAGTATTGGAAGATATCCACTCAGGGATTTCTGGACATCACATTGGAGGGAGATCACTGGCCCACAAAGCCCTAAGGGCAGGCTACTACTGGCCTACTATGCTGGCGGATGCCAAGAGCCTGACCCAGAAGTGCAGAAAGAGCCAACTCTTCGCCCCATCAATCCATGCCCCGGCCCAGGAGCTCAGGCCAATCCTATCCCCCATCCCCTTCGCTCAATGGGGGATGGACATACTAGGACCCTTGACGGTGGCCACAGGGGGCAGGAAATTCTTGATTGTCGCCATAGACTACTTCACCAAATGGGTGGAAGCCGAAGCAGTGCCCAACATTACTGAGCCGGCGGTCAGAAAAGTGGTCTGGCGAAATATTATCACCAGGTTCGGCCTGCCAAAAATGTTGGTATTTGACCATGGCAGACAATTTGATAATGATCCTCTAAGAATCTGGCTAGAAAGCCACAACGTCGCAGTCGCTTATTCAGCCGTCTGTCACCCTCAAACCAACGGACAGGCAGAAGCAGCCAACAAACAAATCTTAAATGGCCTGAAGAAAATGGTGGATGACTGCAAGGGTAGGTGGGCTGACGAGCTTCCCAGTATACTCTGGTCAATCCGGACTACCAGAAAAGAATCTACAGGCCAGACCCCGTTTGGTCTGGTATATGGAGCAGAGGCATTATTACCAATTGAGGCAAGGATCCCTTCTCTGCGCTCCCTGCAGTACGACTGGGCTGAAAACGAAGCTGCAATGGTCGAGGCCTTGGACCTGGTAAATGAGTTAAGGGAGGAAGCCAGTACCAACATCGTTGCCTACCAGCAACGAATGAGGAAAGCCTTCAACACCAATGTCCGTCAGAGGAACTTCCAGATGGGTGAGCTGGTTCTGAGAAAAACACGGGCGGTTGGAAAATCAAGGGAACACGGAAAGCTAAGTGCCAACTGGGAGGGCCCATACCAAGTGACTCAAGTCCTGGGACCAGGCACATACAAAATCGCCAACCTTGAAGGGCAAGAGTTGCATGCTCACTGGAATGCGGACACCTTGAAGAAATATTACGTCTGAACAAAATTCGAAGATAGTTTTTTATTTTTGCTAAAAACAAATGGCGGAGGACGGTCAAAGAATGTCGACGGCTCCGACCACCCAAAATGTCACAAGTTTTATAAAGAAATGAGAAAGGTCCAGATTTATACTCGTTGCCTGTTCAAACTTGCGCATTCACACACAAACGAGCAGGGGGCAATAGGGGGAGGCCCCCCTGTTGCCAAAATCAGGAAAAATGAACCCCCCCAACAAAAAATCCAAACCACCCTGCTTACCTCTGGGCAGGCAGGGGGCAGGCCCCCTGAGCTTTGAACAAAAGCCAGGGACAGACCAGATCAACAAGGACTGGGGGCAGGCCCCCCAACCTTGTATAAAAAATGCAAAGGCCACCCTGCTTACCTCTAGGCAGGCAGGGGGCTGGCCCCCTGAGCTTTGAACAAAAGCCAGGGACAGGCCAGATCAACAAGGATTGGGGGCAGGCCCCCCAACCTTGTATAAAAAGCGCAAAAGCCACCCTGCTTACCTCTGGGCAGGTAGGGGGCAGGCCCCCTGGACTTTGAACAAAAGCCAGGGACAGGCCAAACTAACAAGGACTGGGGGCAGGCCCCCCAACCTTGTATAAAAAACACAAAGGCCACTCTGCTTACCTTTGGGCAAGCAGGGGGCAGGCCCCCTAGACTTTGAACAAAAGCCAGGGATAGGCCGAAGTAACAAAGACTGGGGGCAGGCCCTCCAACCTTGTATAAAAAACGTTAAAGAACCTCCCTGCTTACCTCTGGGCAGGCAGGGACAGGCTGCGCATCAAACTCATGAAGAATCAAAGGAAAAACAGACAAAGCAAACAGAAAAATCTACATAAAAGGAATAGTGTCAAAGGAACACAGGATAAGAGTTTTTAGAACAAGTGATTACAAATAAAACACGGCAGCCGGCCACCAAAAGGGCTCGGCGCGCAAAGAAGTAATGAAGTTAAAACGTTGGCACAGGCACAGCAGGAGACGAGCAAGAGCCCTCTGAGGAAGACTGCCCTCCATGTTAGGCAGGGGGGCGTCTGGACCGGAAGTAGCAGCTCCTGCAGACAGTCTGCGCATTTGAGCTTCGTCCTTGGCAGTATAGAGGGCCCGGAAAGCATCTTCATCAAAACCAGGGAACATCTCCCTGACAGTCTCCATAACTACCCCCAAACAAGAGTGGGCGCCATTCACAAAGCCCGCCGACACAGCTGTATCCACCTCCTGGAGTATTTCATCCCTCTCCTTCTCCCATTCCTTGGTCTTCGCTGCCAAATCACCAAGAGCCGCCTGCAGATCTGAGTTTGCCTGGGAAAGGCGCTCCCCTAGGTCGACGACGCTTTTCTTGGCATGGTCCAGCTCAGCCAAGGCTTTCCTAGCCTGCTCCAACTCCGCGAAGGCCTGCTGGGCTCTCTTTGACTCCTCCCCCAGGCGGGACACCTCCCTGATAGCCTTCTCATTTTCAGACTTCCAGTGGATCGCCTGACCCTTGGCCTCTTCCAGCTCAATCTCCTTCTTCGCCAACTGGTCCTTCAGACTGACAATGAGAGCAACGTCCCTCTCGACTGCAGAAAGGCGGTCAGAGTTAGACAGTTCCTCGTCACTCGGGCGATTAAGGGCCGCCAGCTCTGCAGAAGCTTGGAGGATCTTGGCAGTACGCTGGACGTACTGGGTCACTTGGTTGGTGGCAGAATGGACAGTCTTGAGAAGATGGTCCGCTAGAACTGCCCCAGAGTCGGAAAGTAAGGCGGAAACATCTTGGCTATCGCCGGTGGTGTAGTGGAACTCAGTGTTCTCCTCAGAAAAGAGGGTGGCGGGAACCCCCTGAGCAAAACGCTTGGGTTCAGGCGTGGTAGTCTCCAGGTCCACCATTTGGTCAGCATTTGGAGCCTCCCTGCTCCTCTTTCTAATTAGCCCCCTGGGGGTGCTCTCCCCAGTCTCTTTGGAGCCTGCAGCCCGCGGCCCCAAGGGAATCTGAACCCCTGCTGAAAGGCCCCCCTGCCTGCCAACAGGCGAAGGGGTAGCCTCACAGGCAATCACCTTCGCAACTGGAGAGGGAGTGGCCCCAGAAACCGCCGTCTTCGCAGGCGTAGCTTTGGGAGGAGGAGGAAGCCTTGGTCTACTGAACGACAGACCCTTCAAGTGCTTCATCAGATTCTTCTCACCTCTCTTAAAATCAGGGGGAAGAGAAGGGCGACTTTTGACGACAACAAGGTCTTCAGACAGACCCAGGCGCCTCACCTCCCCTTTTCTCCAAATAAAGGTAGCAAGGGCTGCAAGGCAAACAGGCAAATGGTCAGGACACTCTAAAAAGAAAAGGAGAAGAGTAAGAAATAATCATCGACGCTCCTGAACTACCTTCATCTAGACCCGGATTCATGCCCAACCGGGTCAAGTACTTATCAGACGCAATAAGCTCCGCATGGGGGAGCCATAATGTAGGGCCATACACCCCATACTTATCAGTGTGGGCGGCAAAATAGCCCGTCAATTCCTTGTCTTTTTCGCCCAGCTTCACCTCCAGGGCTCTTCCACCCACGCCAGGGTGATACTCCTCAGGGGTCTCTAGCCTGGTGTGGACATGATTCCGGAAATGTCGGGGAATCTTCCACTCATGAATGCTGTGTACAAAAAGGAAGTTGTTCTTCCAGTCCCTCAAACTATCCATGGCAGGCCACACCAAAGAATGTCCCTTCTGCCTCAAAAGGGACCAATAACCAGGGGAGCCCGCACTCCCAGAAGAAACCATTTGTAAGCCCACCATAAATCGCAGGGCGTCGATGGAAGGCTCGGTGCGGTGGAACAGACAAGTCTAGACATATGAAATTAACGCCCTGACAGCCGTGGCTGTCAGCTGGGCGATGGCGACGTTCATACGCCTGAAGATCTCCTCCAGGGAAGGATGGAGGGGAAAGCGAAGGCCGAACTCCAGGCATTTATGGTAGACCGCTATGCACCCATCGGGAGGGTTGCATACGGTATCCTTCTCGCCGGGGATAACGACTGTATACCCTTCCCCGAAATTGTAAAGCCGCTCAATCACACCGGCGGCGTCCTTTGCAAGGATCAACTCCCGATTTTTCGGGTCAGGGAAAGTACTCAGAGGAATGCGATATTTTACTTTGTCTAAATAGTAAACCCTACCCTTCTCTCGGCGAACAAGAGGGCCTGAGGTTCTAGAGGGGTCAACCTCCAGCGCATCATCATCCGAGTCAATGGTGTCAAACGAAGGGGGGTCAGGAGAGTTACCACCCCCGCTGTCTGTCGAATGCTCTTCCTCAAAACCAACCTCCCTAGAGGAGGAGGCAAAATTCACCCCTTCCCCCCTCTTTGATGGGTCAGTAAAGGGTAAAATCCGCTCACGGGTTCTAAACATTTTACTCTAATGGAAGCGGAAAAGCAGAAAATCAAAAATAAAAAGTAGGAAGTGGAAGGCAAAAGTCTGACCTAAGATCGCCTGTCAAGTGCGGTAAAAGCCCGAAGAAGGAATCTCCCAGAAGAATGGGGGTACAAAGTGGGGTATGAACCGTCAAACACCCAAAGGATTTGCAGAAAGAGAGGATAGGAAGATTTCAAGAAAAAAGAGATTGAAGAAGAAAAAAAAGAAGAAGAATGTGCAACTGATTGCTTTTATAGGGAGAAGGGCATACAAAGGGTCACCAAAATCTCAGGAGTCCACCGAAAGGCCACTGCCCACGCGTCACTTCCTCAGGAGTCAGCCCTGTGTGGTTTCCCAAGAATAACCTCGAAAAGACCAAAAATTGTCAGGGGATTGATCACCCTATGACGTCCCCTCTTCACTTCAAAAAAAAATAATAATAATAATAAACACATATCAAAAATACAATACACAAACACATCACCTGAATTTCATTTCATTAAATCTTACAAGGGAAAATTACATTCAGTACCCAGCAAGGAAAGAAAACGTACAAGGGCCCAGAAATTCCGGCCCAACAAGTAAACGTCCTGCTAAGCAGGCCTAATCATCATCCACTCATTTCCCTCTTCTCTTTTCTCTTTTCCTCTCTCTTGTGGGAAGGTATAAATACTTTCCCATTTCCCACATGAGAGGGGTTGGATTTTCTCTCTCTAGACTCTTACTCCTAAAAAAACGCCACCTAGTTCCTCACGAACTAGGTTCATCAAGGCATTTCACGGACTAACTTAGGCATCGGAGAGGGTTTCCTCGGACAACCTCCGAGGCCCTGTACGTTCATTGTGCAGGGAGCAGGCCAACTCCGCCGGGAAGGTCCGACCAAGGGAGTGAGACAAGGAGAGGACCAAGGAAGTCAGCCGATCAATTGTTCACAAATAACTCAATTATACAACCCGGATCCAGAGCCGGGTTAATTGTTTCCGTGACCGGAACAATTACTAAAAAACCTGATAAACTCGGGAAATACAAAAATTCAAAAAAAACACACGACACTACAAATAAATAGTAGTACTACTTAGATAGTAAATATAAGGACTCGGGTGTTCAGGGCATCTTGCCCTTACCCTTATCCTTGGCATCCTTAGCCGTCCACTGACGGCGAGATTGAGGCTGATGCTCCTAGATCACCACAGGGACCTCCTTGGCTCGGACCCGTTTCTTCGAGAGAGGATCCTCAACCACAATAGTCGGCTCAAGTCGGGCCCTCACATGTTCAGGCAACCTATCTCGTGGGCTCAGTCGATCCTTGACCGCTAGTCTTGGCCCAAGCCTCTTCTCTAAGTCATTCTGGGGGCTCAGTCGCCCCCACACGCCTCTAGCACCGGCGTCCTTCGCTCGAGTCTTAGTTTTTGGCTTAAGACCCGACTCTAGTCGAACCAAAGTAGCAGGAGTCTCTCCTTCATCGTAGAAACCCCTGTTGCCTTTCGCCGTCTCCTGGCGAACCAAGTCGAAGGCCTCATCGACCTTCAGGGCCTTACGGGCCTCCTCCAATTCTTTGGAACTCCACTTCCAATATGACTCGGCAACCCAAGTGGAATGGCAAGGGTTGGGTATTGTCCAGATGAGACGGGTGTGCCACCGCTGTAACTATGTATCGCACATCGCGTCCGTCAATTGGAGCGAGACGCTGATGATAGCCTCAGTCTCAGGGATCCTCTGATGAGTCCAACCAAACTGCCTTATAATGCGGTCCACGTAAATATGAACGGTCCAGTCGAAGGACAGAACCACCAAATACCGAGCCTGATCCCTTTGGCTAGTTCTGTCAATCTAGAGAGGAACCACCAGGCAACGTTCCACCTAATCAGAGGACCTCCGTGAAATATGAGCTCCTCTTCTTAGTAAGTCTGGTTTATGTCATGACTTGAACTTATACGCCTTTTTCTCGAACTGGCCTGACTACTCCAATATCCAAGCAGATTCAGGGGAGACTCCGTGATTGACAGATGCTCATATAGCCACACCTGACAGAACAAAGCTTATAAGTCTCTGCAAGCAAATATGAGGCTCGCCAGAAAGCATTTGATCGAGTGCCATGTTGACTCGATGGAGTGACCCCCCTAAAAACAGGCAAGGAGGCTCTCGTCAGGGGCACTCGATCGAGTGTCGGGTCTACACGGTTGAGTGACCTTTCTGTATCGAGATTTCGCGAAAAGAAAAAAAATTGCGAAACATATACCTGCAGAAGACGGATACTACTCGTCAATTGTCGATCCGAGTCGACCTTCCTAGCGTCGAAACCCATAATAATCTCCCCAGTTATCAGCCAAGCCGGGCTATGACCAGTCTCCATCTGGTCAACTACGCCAATCAGCCGAATCTGACCCATGCACGAGTCAACTTCCATCCGCCCTTCAAAGGCGTATCGATGCAGTGTGCAAAAAGCGAAAGCCCTTGCCTACGCCTGTGAGAAGCAATAATTCGTACATCCTTGGCACTCATAAACTTCTCAGCCAAGTCAAATAGGGAAACGGAATTCCTCTACACCATCCAATCTACTTTTGCATGAGACAAACCCAGAAATTCCCATAACCTCCTCCTCGAGTCAGGATAGAACGAAGGAACAGCAGGACGGGCAGCGGAACACCAACCGCCCACAGCAGCTATCTCCTCAGGAATAGGGCATATCTCCTCCCGAGGAAATGCGAAAACATGATGGGTAGTGTCCCAAAACGATAGGCAAGCATCTAGGAAGTGCGAATCTACCCTGAAACACTGCAATGGGAATAAAGCAGAAATTCCCATCTGGTTCAGCTAAACCTTCTCCTCGTCCCTAAAGCATTGGGACCATGTCTGAAGCAACGCAGTTAAAGTTTCGATACCCATGGCAGATATTCGAATCTTTACTTGAAAGTTCGAGGAATTTTAAGAAGAAGAATATAGAGTGGGATGTAAGCTGCAAAAAAGTGAAGCAGGAGGTCGTGTATTTATAATACAAAACTCTGACAACCTCAACAACTGCTAGGCCACCTTAGGCCATGCGGGCCTACGCATGCAGGCCTGATCCCAGTCTTTAGCTCTTTTATACCAATATAGGAATCGAGTCATTCCGAGCGTTCCTACTCCTCGAAATTTTCAAAGTTTTCAAAAAATCGATTTTTACCTCCCCCGGCAGGACCGAGTCGGTGTCTCACCTAAATGCTACATTCGAATTGTTATATGGCTGCATACAAGTACACCTGGGACTTTAAAGGCAAGTCTAACTCCCCACGGAGCTATCATCATCAAGGACAGGTATGACCCTCCACTATTGGTTGGTGAGCCCTTCACGCGAGTCTAATGGACTATAAACGACCCAAACGAAAGGCTGTCAGGTCGTAATCCTTGATTGGCCTGGTAGCTACTCTGACTTTTGCCTTTCCAAGCCTCAGTCAGAGTGGGGGATCTGTAGACACCCGCATTTTGCCTGCTAGTGTCTATAGCAGTCTTCAACAAAACACCCGCATTTCCACCTTTTTCATTTGTTTTGACTATTATATGCTAATTGATATTTGTTTTCATCATGTTTTTGAATTTCAATTAATATAGTATATGTTTTTCAATTAATAATTGTAGATTTTTGATGAAGATGAAGAATTAAAAATGGAGATGAAGACGAAGAGGAAGATGGAGATGAAGGTCGGACGAGTTTTGTAAATGAGTTGCTTTTTATAGATATTTGTAATTTTAGTTCACATATTTTGTAACTTCAGTTCACATATTATATAACTTCAGATCGTATATTCTAACTTCAGTCCATATACTTGTAACTTCAGTTCACATATTTTGTAACTTTAGTTCACATATTTTGTAACTTCGGATCATATATTGTAACTTCAATTCTAATCAGTTCATATATTTTTGTAATTTTACTTCATATATTTTATAACTTCAGTTCACATATTTTGTAACTTCAGTTCACATATTTTGTAACTTCAGATCGTATGTGGTCTGATGGGAAGGATTTGTCGTGGATCCCAACCGTCAAATAATTAACCGGCTAATCCTAATTGGGTAGATAGGGTAAGTCGGGTCGAATCCACGGGGACAGTAAGAGGCGTCTAGACTAGATCGGCCCAAATACTTGACTAAGTGAACGGGCTAAGCTAAACTATGATAGAGGGGGAGAAAGGCTAAGACTATGACTAAGAAGAACAACAAGGAAAACGGGCTAGGATTAGGTCGGGGTCAAAGGGGTAACGGAATGGCCAAGGAGGAGTTAGAGTGAAAGCGGTAGTAGGGTAATCTAGGACACACGACCTAGAGGTTCCTCATGGAACCCATCCGGCGACACACACGACAAAGGGAAGCAAGAAAACAAGCATTCCAACCTACTTAGTCATTCAAGCATTCCAACAAACATGTAATATGCATCACTCAAGAAGAAACCTCAAATCTTCCACCAACATCTCCAACAAACCCTTAATCATCCAATTAACACCCTAATCACCTTACTAACCCTAGCAAGAACACTACTCTAACATATCTAAACTAAAACTAACACTAACAAGATAAATCAACACAAACAACAAAACATCCAAAATGAAACTAGTGAAAACAATGAAATAAGAACAATAAAATGAACAAAGATGCAAACTTGGATGAACAAACAAGGATTAAGAGTAAAAGGAGAAGAAGATTATACCAAACTAGTGAAGGATGAAAAGATGAACACTTGTATAGAAGAAAACCCAAATAATTCCTCCAAGGTTGTCAATCTTGGATGGATTCTTCAAGAGATCCAATAATACAAGATTAAACTAAGATTAACTACTAATTACCGACTAATCTACACTAATCTAATCTAATCTAACCTAAAGTAGTCTAGGGTTTAGTGGGAAGTGAAGAACATAAGCTAAGATTACAAGAGGAGGGGTATTTATAGGGTTACAAATGGAAGGGAGAAGAAAGAAAGTGAAATGCGGGCAACAGCACTTGGTCCCGACCGGGACGGGTCATCCCGACCGGGACGGGATGGTCCCGACCGGGACGGTCCTGCATTAGCCTCCTCCAAAGTGCACTTCATCCCCGACGGGATGAGGTGCATACCCGTCGGGGATGGGTCTTGTAGGCCTCCATTATGATCCTTTTGGTCTCTCCTTGCCTCACATGGACTTCTCATCGATTCTCGGGACTCGAGATCGGGTCTCGGGACTCGGGATTGGGTCCCAAGGTCTCTGGGTCGATTCCAAAGCATCGAGTCATCGTTCCTTTATCTCGTTGGCTCCAAAATGTGTATGTATCGAGTCGGAATCGCTCCAACTCTTCCAAATCGGTCTCGGGAACCTGAAACGAACTAAAGGAAGCATAAGAAGCCCCTAAACCGCTACCAAGGAGCGATTCTACAAGGAAAATGGGACCAAAACACTACAAAATAGGCACTACAAACCACACTTATCAACTCCCCCACACTTAACCCTTACTCGCCCTCGAGTTAGCACATACTAACTACTATACTAGCCGAATGGGTATTAGCGCACCCTACGCCCTTTCAACTCACGCGAGTGCACTTAGAGGAAAAGTGCACCCCGCAAGGCAAGTCGGGTCTTGCGACAAAACTGTGGATGCAACCGGACACAAAACACATAAACAAACAAACACACAAACGAACACACAAAAGGTTGCACCCAAAAGAAAATAAATACCGCTTCCCTCAAACAAGCGGTGAAAGAAGCACCGGTTTAGGACTCAAGGCAAGTGACAACGTTCCCAAGCTAGCAATACAAACCAAGATGGACTAAACCCTAATTGTATGACGACAAAGCAATAAAAACGTTGGTAACTTACCTCGGTTCCTCCTAACCTTCTAAGAACGTACTACGGGACGATCGGCGGAGTGGGAAGTGATGATCCACGGTGTTAGTCGACATTGTAGGTAAGTGAGACCCCGCCCCCTTTAGCGTGAGCCAAGAGGGTCGTCCCATGTCCGAAACCGCCTAACTAGTCCAAGTAAAAAGTGAAAAATGTGCAAAATGAGGGAAGACCGACTAATGCCGCTATCATCCTTCCTCGCGACTCGGTCCTTTGGTAGGCTCTTCACGGCAAAAGTCGGAAAAAGGCTTATTTTTGTGAGGTTAATATCTTTTTGTGAGATGATTTTCTTTTGGCATTTTCTCTTTTCTTTTGCATTTTTGCCTTGTTTTGCCATGCCATTCTTTTTCTTCTTTTCTATTTTCTTTTCGGCTTTTGTGCCTTTTCTTTTTCTTCATTCTTTTCTTTCTTTCATTTTCTTTCTTTTTCTTTTCTTTGCCCTTTTTGGCGAGATTTGGCTTATTGGCATTTCTTTGTATGACAAGAAAGAGAGGAATCAACAATTTGCAATTTTATTGTGTGGAAATGTGTGGGAGGTAGGTAAATGGGTGAGTCGGGGTTGCGCATTCCCTTCAAACCCACAAAAAGTGGAGAACTTGGACTAATCAAACGATCCTAGACACGGTCACCTAAGGGACGAGACTCGGTAACCAAGGCCTTTTCACACCATGGGTGGTCATAATGGTCAAAATGCAAATCCCGTAATAAATCCCTAGTAAGCTAGGTGGACTCAAGGTAAAGGACCAACGAAATCATTGATTTAGGGTCATTCTACTAGATTACAGTCCAAGACTCGATTTATGCTACTAAGAAGGGAAAGTAAACTCTTGCACACTAGCCTCTAAACCGGGTTTTCAAAAACCATTTACACACAAGACACACAACAAAACACAAAACAAAGACTCGATGAAAACGAAAGAAAAAGAAACAAAAGTAACAAAACAAGAACAACACAAAACAAACACATAGAAAACACAAACACCACCCCTATTTTCCAAATGAGCAACCCAATCAACCTCAAGCATTACAAAGCTCCTCCCGAGCACACCACATCACATTCTCCTCCAAACTCCGCGAGAGATAAAGAAGAAAAAGGTATAAGATGTTACCGGTAGTCTTGAAAACTCTCCAAAGCTAGCGGTGATTTAAGCAACCTATAAGGAAAGAGGAGGCAAAACACACACAATACAACAAATACACGACATAACGACAAAAAAGGGAAAACACACACAAGAAAATCTTTTTGATTTTTGTGAAATTTTTTCAAATTTTTAGGGTTTTTAAAGATTTTTTCGAAAGACTACAAAAATAAAGCTAACTAAGCTAGAATACCACTCCCCCACACTTAAGTCGAGCCATGTCCTCATGCTCGACCGTAGTGCATGGGAGTACAAAAGAAACTACGAAAATAAAGCTAAAAATCAAAAAGTGGAGAAAAGGGTAGAAAGCGTCCGGCCGGGGTGTAGTCAAGTCACCATGGGCCGAAACAAGAAAAGATATGGATGGGGGAAGAAATAAAAAGAAGGAAATAAAAGGAAATGGGAGGGGAGGACTAGGTGTAATCAAGTCACCTAGCCCGGATTCCGCCTAAATCCGACTAAATCCTCAAAAAGAAAGAGTGAAAAACTTGTAAAATTTGGATTTTGAAAATGACTCTCGATGTAGTCACATCATCGAGAGTCGGGAGCAACAACTACCAAGGCCTCGAAGGCCACCATGACAAAGTGGAAGGGGATATACAAGGGGAAAACAAGCAATAAAAAAATGGAAAAGAAAGGATAGTTGCTATACCGCCCGGATAGCAACTCACTCGCTCCATCGTCTCAATGATCAATATAGGTACTTGCTTGTTGTCGTTATTGCTATCCCACTTCGAACTTGATAGAACCGCATGGTAGAGGTAGTAATGGTGCGAGGGGGTGGGATTTGATGTGTATACCGGTCTAAAGTAGATAGGAGATGAAGTGAGGTTATGAAAATGAAGTATGTGGGTGGTGTGATATGAGAAAGGAAGGTTGGGAGGTTGGGTGGGGGTATATAATGGTTGGGTGGGCTCAAATGTCGAAGAAGAGGCACCAAAAAGGAGTAGGGGGTCATCCCGGTCGGGATGGGTGGTCCCGGTCGGGATGACATACCCGTCCCGGTCGGGAAGCTCCCTTCCCGGTCGGGATGGCACTCCAGTGAACTCGATTTTTGTCACCCTCATCCCGACCGGGACGGCCCCATCCCGGTCGGGACGACACACCCTTCCCGGTCGGGAAGGGTCTTCATGACTCCCATGACCCCAAAAACCGGCTCCCTTGCTCACGATCCAAGCTCTATCACTAACCACTCCTTTCTAGGAGTCACCTTCACTTCACCTATCACAATAAACTCAAAGTACACATCAAATTCACTCTCTCACAACGCTCATCAACAATCCAAAATTACAAGAATACCACAAAACAAACAAAATCAAGGGGAAAAAAATCACACAAATACAAACACAAGTACTCTAAAGAGGAGAGGAGAATATACAACATGACGGTTCTTTAGAAACTCCGTCAAACCTAGGATGGTGGACTCTTCTTCAACCATAGCCCTCAAGGGCATGGAGGAGCAAGTCGAACGCGCTACCGACATCATAATGTAGGCCCAAGAAGCGCTCGAGCCTAGCCAACCTCCACGGCCTCCAAGGAGGAGGCAAGAAGTAGGAATCCCAAGACCCAACGTCATCATTCGTGTCATATCCGGGGTCTATCCATCCTATGAGCTTCACCGGCCTCTTTCTCTCTAGGCATCGCCTCCAATCATTAGCAAGCTTCATCTCCAAGAAACAAGGCACAAAAAATGGTTTTGGCCTTGCTTCCTCGTTGCACACCCCCACACTTTCCTCAAGTTGTGGTTCCCCATCTTCATCATTCGGCCCCACATCATCTTGGAGAGGAGGATCGAAACTTCTACCGGCGGGTTCAATCTCCTCCAAGTCATTGCTTGGTTCACTAGCTAGGGGCTCTTGATGCTTAGTCGCATTATCGCACAAGGGCAACTCAAGGCTAACAATTTCACCCAACAGCTCCACAAACTACACCAAACCATCCAACTCACCATCCTCCTTCAATTCCTCACCAATGTTGCCTTCACTAAGGGTCACATCCTCATTCGTCTCTTTTTGGGTAGACGATTGAGGTTCTTCAAAGCAAATCTCTCCTCCAAAGGGAACTACATCGGCGGCTTCATGGGTAGGTTGCTCCTCTCTCTCAAGTGGGCACCCTTCATCTAATTGCGATGTTCGGGATAAATACATTACGGTTTGAACCGATAATGCATTTAATCGAGCATCAAGCGCCTCGTTTTCCTTCCTATATTGGGCCAAGAGTTCATCTTGATCCTTTTGCATTTGAATGGCCATTTCTTGTTGGTTCTTTTGCAATTGAAGAATCGATCGATATAACTCCAAGTTCGACGATTGGTGGTCATTGGGGTCTTGTAAAGCTCCATGATAATCTTGATAATCTTGATAATCTTTATTAAACATGGTGTCTTGATGATGCCCAAGGGGTGGGGCATCATATTGTTGGTAGCAAGGTTGGGGTGGTTGGTAGTATTCTGGGTCATGGGGTTCATATTGTGGTTGGGGTGGAGGGTAGTATTGTGGGTCTTGGGGGTATTGGCTTCCATAAGGTGAATCTTGATTGAACATGGTGGGTTCACATTGATAACTCGAGTAATAGTCACCATGATCGTAGGATTGGTAATCGTTCACTTGTTGGTAGCCATTTTCATAACCTTGAGGTTCATACCCACTAGAGTCTTGATCACCCCAAGAAGCTTGATAGTGGTACGGGGACGTCATGTCATACCCTTGGTTCATGGAAGAAGAGTAGTAGCTCATATCGGTTCCCGAGTATGTGGAGTTTAGATCAAACCCCATGCTTGCTCGAAAATCGTAGTCCATACCCGGTTGGAAACCACTCATTCTAGCAACCGTCCGTTAAAGCGGCTCTAAGTCGCAAGAAGAAGATAGTCACCACCTCTAAGCACAAACTGTAGACTAAGAACAAACGTGAGAAGTCTAGTGCTTTTTGGGCACTAGACAAGAGAGAAATAAACCACACACACAAGAAGCAAGGTAACCAAAAAGAAAAAAGAAAACACAAACACAAAGTCAAGTAACTAGGAAAACAAAGTCTAAACTAGCACCGTCCCCGGCAACGGCGCCAATTTGATGGGAAGGGATTTGTCGTGGATCCCAACCGTCAAATAATTAACCGGCTAATCCTAATTGTGTAGATAGGGTAAGTCGGGTCGAATCCACGGGGACGGTAAGAGGCGTCTAGACTAGGTCGGCCCAAATACTTGACTAAGTCAACGGGCTAAGCTAAACTATGATAGAGGGGGAGAAAGGGTAAGACTATGACTAAGAAGAACAACAAGGAAAACGGGCTAGGATTAGGTCGGGGTCAAAGGGGTAACGGAATGGCCAAGGAGGAGTTAGAGTGAAAGCGGTAGTAGGGTAATCTAGGACACACGACCTAGAGGTTCCTCATGGAACCCATTCGGCGACACACACGACAAAGGGAATCAAGAAAACAAGCATTCCAACCTACTTAGTCATTCAAGGATTCCAACAAACATGTAATATGCATCACTCAAGAAGAAACCTCAAATCTTCCACCAACATCTCCAACAAACCCTTAATCATCCAATTAACACCCTAATCACCTTACTAACCCTAGCAAGAACACTACTCTAACATATCTAAACTAAAACTAACACTAACAAGATGAATCAACACAAACAACAAAACATCCAAAATGAAACTAGTGAAAACAATGAAATAAGAACAATAAAATGAACAAAGATGCAAACTTGGATGAACAAACAAGGATTAAGATTAAAAGGAGAAGAAGATTATACCAAACTAGTGAAGGATGAAAAGATGAACACTTGTATTGAAGAAAACCCAAATAATTCCTCCAAGGTTGTCAATCTTGGATGGATTCTTCAAGAGATCCAATAATACAAGATTAAACTAAGATTAACTACTAATTACCGACTAATCTACACTAATCTAATCTAATCTAACCTAAAGTAGTCTAGGGTTTAGTGGGAAGTGAAGAACATAAGCTAAGATTACAAGAGGAGGGGTATTTATAGGGTTACAAATGGAAGGGAGAAGAAAGAAAGTGAAATGCGGGCAACAACACTTGGTCCCGACCGGGACGGGTCATCCCGACCGGGACGGACCCACCATCCCGACCGGGACGGGTTGGTCCCGACCGGGACGGCTCTGCAGTAGCCTCCTCCAAAGTGCACTTCATCCCCGACGGGATGAGGTGCATACCCGTCGGGGATGGGTCTTGTAGGCCTCCATTATGATCCTTTTGGTCTCTCCTTGCCTCACATGGACTTTTCATCGATTCTCGGGACTCGAGATCGGGTCTTGGGACTCGGGATTGGGTCCCAAGGTCTCGGGGTCGATTCCAAAGCATCGAGTCATCGTTCCTTTATCTCGTTGGCTCCAAAATGTGTATGTATCGAGTCGGAATCGCTCCAACTCTTCCAAATCGGTCTCGGGAACCTGAAACGAACTAAAGGAAGCATAAGAAGCCCCTAAACCGCTCCCAAGGAGCGATTCTACAAGGAAAATGAGACCAAAACACTACAAAATAGGCACTACAAACCACACTTATCATTGTCACTCAAATCAATTTTTGTAACTTCAATTATAATCATTTCATATATTTTTGTAACTTCAGTTTATATATCACGTAGCTTCAGTTTATATATTTTGTAACTTCAGATCATATATATTGTAACTCCAATCATGTTCGTATATCATGCAAAAAAAACTGCTACCAATCAACAAAATGGACGGTGGTGAAGATAAAACGAAAATAAAACAAGAAGAGATGAAATTAGAGTAATTAAAGAAATCTGATTTTTTTTAAAATTAAATTTATATGGAAGTTGATTAATGTGGTGGAAGGAGAGAGAAATGATTTGAGAGGGTAGTAATTGCTACATGGGGAGTGTAAATTAGGGTGAAAATTTGTGTATTTTGATCAAACGTCAACCATACATCCTCACCTCATCCTATGGCCCAAAATAAGACTTATGTACTTATAGGAAGGGGTGTCCTTATGTGAACCCCTCTCTCTCTATATATATTTATATTTATATTTATATAAAATTAAGGAAATAACTAACAAATCTTGGTATATATATCAATTCTGTCTCCCCTCCTTAATCATCTAAATACAGATTTTCTCTCTCTCCTATCAAATTTTTAACTGCCTCTTTCTCTCACACAACAAATTTATTTAAAATTAAGTTTTTTTCATCTTCAGCAAAAAATTATTCGTACCCTACTGTCATTGTACGTATGTTATTATGTTACTGTCATAACCCATAAACTATGTTAATGTAACTCATACGATGTGTTACTCTAATTCATGAACTGTGTTACTTTAACTCATAAAATCTGTTACGTTGCATAGTCTCTTGCAAAAACTGTTACTCTAACTCATACAATATGTTACTTTAATTCATGAACTGTGTTACGTTAACTCATAAAATTTGTTACGTTGCATAATTGTCTTTTGCAAAAACAGGAGTTCAAAGTAACAAAAAGAATCATGTTTGTTTTCATTAAGATACTCCAAAACAAAAAGTGGTACAGGATTCCAACTAAATCAACTCCACTACAATTCGAATGTTTCACACTTGTTACTCATAATCTGTGTTACTGTAACTCATTAAGTATGTTACTCTAACGAATAATGTAGGCTACTCTAACAATATAATGTCCTACTTAGAATTCTGCTTCTCCATCCTTCTCGTTCACTTCGTCTTCTTCTTTTTCTTCTTCTTCATCATCATCTCAGAAGCTTTGATTTAATCTCACCACCGCATAATGGAGGAAACTCTCACCCACATCCCTACATCATTCATGTGCTTTTGCGTCTACTGAAAAACAATAACAGTTCCAATAAACGTGGCGAAAAAAAATAATCAAAACTTGAAATATGGATTAAAGTAATAGATAACAAGTATTAAAGTAACAGATGAAGTGCATTGAAGTAACATTGGATTAAATTAACAGAGGATGCTTATACACCAGGCATAAAGTAACATAGGTCAAACATTAAAGTAACAGAGAGTGTGAATTAAAGTAACAGATAATGTTCATTAAAATAACATCAGGTATAGGTTAGTGCTAAAAATTTATATAATGATCATAAATGAGAGTATGACGCAGTATCTTACTCTTTGATATTGTTTCCTATTTTGAAATCATCACGTCCCATAATTATAGGATGCAATATCTTTCTTTTTTTTATATGGCGTTACTCTTAGATATTATTTCCTATTTTGGTGGCAATCACGTCCCACTATTATAGGAAACAATATCTTCATTTTTTCATATGACGGTTTCCTAAATTCATACGACACTCCAATGCACTACAATAACAGATGAAAAGTACTAAAGTAACGACTGGAGTGTATTAAAGTAACACGACAAATAAAGTAACAGATGGTAGACATTAAAGTAACAGATGCTCTACACTAAAGTAACGCAGTATATGAACTACAATACCTCAATATATTGTGTGCGCGCAAATTTCATATAATGAATCAGACATCTAACAGTATGCAGTTTCCCATATTGTGAACGTAAAAATTAATAATTGAGTAGCATCTTAATGACTTCCATGACGATTCCAGTATAAATTACAAAGCATATACTCACCGTTTATCTGTTCTACGAATTGCATATGCGCCATTGAATGAAAATTTTAAGCCGGATTGATATGAACCTAAGTTATAGCAGCGCAAAGAAGACGATGAATGATTGAATGTGTTCTTGATTGTGTTTATTGGAAGTAAATGGCAGTGGCGCGAAGAAGAATTTCAATGGTTGAATGAGAGAATGATGAATGTGATTTTTGTTATGAATGATTGAATGAGAGAATGATGAATGTGGTTGAATGAGAGAATGATGATCGTGAGAATGGATGAACGAATGATAGAGAATGAATGAATGGCAGTATAAATGATAGGTTACTCAAATATATTCCTTCCTATTTTGATGGAAGCAATATCTTCTCTCTTTTTTTTAAATATAATGATGGATCTCCTCCCTCTATCCATCTCCCATCCAACGGATGAGATGAGGACTTAAAGACTCAATATAGATGAGGGACTCATTAGAACCCCCCTCTCTCTCTCCTACTATATTACTCCCTCCGGGTTCCTATCATTGACATGTATTCCTTTTTTGGCTGAGTTTGATCTTTTATACATTTTCCATTTTAGGCCCTGTAGATACCCGCATTTTGCCTGCTAGTGTCTACAGCAGTCTCCAACAAAACACTCGATGATGATCGGATGTAAACATGCTTTAATGCGCCCGAATAGGGGACTCGGAATCAATAGTATTCGACTGGGCACTTAGCGGAGTACAAATCTCTCAAAACCGACCTCAAATTCAGACTCGGCGGATCGTTCCCAATAAAATAAAGCAAATTTGAGCCAAAACCGTCTATTGCGACCTAGTCAAAACCCGGTCAAAGTCAAAACTCGAGGCGTAACCAGCATCGCGCTGCGTCCAAATACACAAATGAACAAACACAAAAACAACCAAAATCAAAGTCAAAAACAAATCCTAACTTTCCTAAAAATGCTTCACCCGGTTAGACCCACTCGATCGAGTGCACCCTTAAAAAATGACCAGGACTCATTTTCAAGGCCACTTGATCAAGTGCACATAGGGCCACTCGATCTAGTGGCCCCTTAGCCGGAGAGTAAAATCAATAAATATCCTCCCTTGGCTTATCATTTACACACAACTTTTGCCTTTTTTTCACCATTTTCACCCTCTCCACACTTTGAGAGCTTCATACACACAAACCACCCCGAGACCGAACCTCCCGAAAACCGAGAAAATAGTCTATCCAATCACACACCGTAACTCACCCTACATTCCCGATCGCTCTCGTGCCTAGGCCGACACTCGACGATCCCGTTTTCCGAGACCATTAGCATGTAGGTTGAGGGTGTACCAAATCCCGTTCTTCTCCTCTCTAATTCTCCTTTCGTTTTTGTATACTAATCGTTAACATCTAACATTTAATTTTCGTTCACTAACATCTAACATTTAATTTTCGTTCACTAACATCTAACACTTTATTTTTCCTATCTAACATTTATTATCGTTTTTTATATTGTTTATATATTGATACCGTGTATGATATAATTTAACAAAAAACTATTTTAAATTGATTCGAGCGACATCCAATGATGCTAAATCGATAGTCGTAGGCCTTAAAAGCCAAGTTACGACATCAAAACGCAAAAGATCTAAGTTTGCGAGGACAAATCGACTTTTAATTTCAATCAAATATGTTCAATAATAAATTCCATATAAAGTCCGTATCATCCTCACGAACAAGTTGTACTGGAGGTGGCGCCCTTCGAGGCGCGCCGCCCTAGGCACTTAAAGGTTAGGGCGCCTTATGGCGTACGCTTAACCATCGGATTATAACGCAATCGCGGATATTTATTATCGAGTACATTCGGTGTCATTTTCAAAACATCGCTCTAAAGGCCCGATGTCGACTCCGTAGTCGAACGTCGCGCATGAGAGAGTCATCGACAATTGAATTAGCATGAAACTCGTTGACGCTGAATCGATCGTCATATGGTCCTTAAAGATCGATAACAACATCGTGACGCGGGAATCGATATTCGTTCCAGTTCAATTAATTCTAATTTCACAAGCAACACTCTAAATGCTTGATACCGGTTTCGTAACCGAGCATCGTGCATAATGAGTTATCGAGAATCATATTAGTGTAAATTATTTAATATTTACATTTAGCTCGATCATTCTCGATTCGAATCACTAAATCACGAAATGGGTTGTTTTGGATAAACTTTCACCCGTTATAGAGGGCACTCGATCGAGTGACCCCCTCAAAAATGGCCAGGGAGCTTTCACGAAGGACACTCGATCGAGTCCACTTAATGACTCGATCGAGTGACTCCTATAGGCCTCTAACGAGAGCCTAAAGGTGATACAAGGCTCCGTCAAGCCATGCTTACGACTTTTAGTCGACACGTGCTAATCCAATCACGAGTTTCCCTATTCAAAACCCATACATTATATCCTATTCTATCTCGTTACCTTTACAACTTTGAGCAATGTCTCGTATGACTCATCCTACGTCGACAACTCCTTAGTCGTATTCGATGTGCGGTTGGTCGAGACATCCCCATTTCGCTATGATAAATCGGGACAAGACTTCGAGGCCTAAGATCAAGCTAGCACCACGCTTCGGTCCCGTAAACTAATCTCATGTTAAAGCCTTTGTCCTCCAATTGATGCACAATGCAATGTGTAAGCGATCGTAGTTTGTCCGATTATTCGACTTACGGTTTCGATTACGTTTTCTATTTATGGCTCCGTTTATAGATTACATTTACCGTAGCTAACTCATTTATCATTCTGTTTTGTTCAAGTATTGTAAATTCCGGGTTGTTTTTCTGCCCATGTAATTTGTAATTTATTTTTGAGTTTATTTACTTTCGATGTTTGCCATTTACCGCTTTCTAAACGAACATCACATGCTAAATTCAACCTCGACATAATTTAAGATGCATTAAACGATGTAGCAAAACACCTACTTCGCATGCGTAGCTAAAAACGTTGTTTTCATATAATATAACCGCCTTAGTAACGCGCGTAAACGAAAACCGAACAATATCCTAGTAGAGGCCGCTAAGTGCGGGCGGGGTTGGGTGTCCTTCGTGGGCTTTCCAACACGTACCCTCACCCATTACTCAAAACTTTTTGTTTCCAGATGCTCGAAACCGTTGGCGAACAAGAGTCATTCGATACACGATTCCCGATAACTTGGCATCGGTATCGTTATGCAAAGAGACGAACCCCCATAAGCTATAGTACTAAAGCGGGCCGTGCTTTGTGCACGATACGCCTAGGTTTAGAGTGGGTTGGAACGGGTCCGAACTCCCACAAATTTTGGTGGCGACTCCAACTTCGATTTAAATTTCGATCCGAGAACAATCTTACCACGAGATTCATTCGCCTGCCCAAACCCGCGTGTGGCCGCGTCGAGATGTCCTATGTCATGTCCACAATTTGGCGGCTCCCCTGGGGATACCTGATGTACCACTTGTCATCGGGATTCTCAGGGTGAGACTCAAAGAGAAAATATTCGGTTATTAACGCGCGCGCATTAGTTCGATGGTTCATGCATAACCCCACTTTTGCCCGGGCCGGTTACTTGTGACCGACGTCCCACTATACGGCGGTGCATTCCTACATGGGTGCCTTAAAGACATCTATGGCCAAACTCTTATGGGTTTCACGGCATGTTCTAAGTCCAATTCGGCTTAGGGAGTCCTTTCTGATTTAGAAGAGAGCCATCGGTGTTGTTATAGACCCTACTTTGACCGACTGAGACATGGTTTAAAGCGTACATGTTGTCGTCATAATGCTTGTTTGACAATCACTACTACAAAACATTACGGTTGAAAACCGTCCTAAAATAAGATAATAACCGTCATATAGGTCACCGTGATCGTTGATAATCAATCACGGTTTAAAGAAAGTCAAACTGTCATCGTTGTTATTTCTGCAAAGGACGGTTGAGCAACAAAACCGTCATTATTGTTAAATTTTCAAAGGACGGTTGAGCTACACAACCGTCGTTGTTGTTATTTTTGCTGAGCACGGTTGGGTAAAGGACCGTCATTGTTGTTACTCTTTTGTGGAGCACAATTAAGCTATAGGACCGTCATTGTTGTTATTGCACAATTATTCCTCTGGAAGAGCACATTTTCTTGATAAAATCGTCATCTTTGTAAAAAAAAATATATGTAACAAAAATCACGGTTGGCCAGTATCAAAAAAGAACTCTACCGCAACTTTGTTACATATTTTGTTTTCAATACATCCTACAATCGAATAGAACCCAACATTGCATTCCGACAAATAAAGCTACTAAAGGAACACCAATTCCATGACCTTTCAATATATTACAAACAGTAGGAACGATTCCATGAACTTCAATATATTACAAATAGTAGGAATTCGACAAGAAAAACTTCACACACATGAAGATTGCAAGAACATCAATATTTACAAATAAAATACATATTCTTGCAGAAACAAACCAAAATACATCATAATAGCAACTTGTAATTGCATGGTCTTTGCAAATCAGTGAATGCTAGCCAAGTCAATCCACTCCAAGTGCCTGATGACTTTGTGTAGACATTGCGGATACGCTGGAGAATGACGTAAAACCAAGAATGAATGCTTGTTATTAACTACCCATATGGTTTTTATAAGTTCCACTTGAAAGTACTAAATAAACATCACTAAACTACAAGTAACAGATTTAAAGACACAACTATTAATCCCCAAAAACCCGCCTATGGGAAACAACAAAAACTCATATATGACAGTAACGAGACAAGTTCCCTCCGCGTCACAATGTCATTGTCGATTCTTACGGACCATATGACGATCGATTCGGGGTTAACGAGTTTCATGATAATTCAATTGTCGATGACAATCTCATGCACGACGTTCTATTACGGAGTCGACTTTGGGCCTTTAGAGCGATGTTTGGAAAATGACAAGAATGTACTCGATAATAAATATCCGTGATCGCGTTATAATCCGGTAGTTATGCGTACGCCATAAGGCGCCTAACCTTTAAGTGCCTAGGGCAGCGCGCCTCGAAAGGCGCCACCTCTAGTACGACGTGTTCGGGAGGATTATACAGACTCTAGACGGAATTTCGTCGCATACTTAGATCCTTTGCATTTCGATGTCGTAATTTGGCTTTTAAGGCTTACGACTATCGATTTAGCGTCATTGGATGTTGTTGGTATCGATTTAAAATAGATTTTTGTTAAATTATATCATACACTGTATTAATATATAAACAATATTAAAAACGATAATAAATGTGAGATTGTTAGTATACGATAAAATAAAAGTTAGATGCGAAAAATAAAGTGTTAGATGTTAGTGAACAAAAATTAAATATTAGATGTTAGTGAACGATTAAATTAAATGTTAGACGTTAACGATTAGTATACAAAAACGAAAAGGAGAATTAGAGACGAGAAGAACAGGATTTGGTACCCTCAACCTACATGCTAATGGTCTCGGAAAACAGGCTCGTCAAGTGTCAGCGTAGGCACAGGAGCGGTCGAGAATGTAGGGTGAGTTAGGGTGTGTGATTGGAGAGACGATTTTCTGGATTATCGGGAGGTTCGGTCTCGAGATGCTTTGTGTGTATGAAGCTCTCAAAGTGTGAAGGAGATGGTGAAAATGGTGAAAAAAAACAAGGTGTAAAAGTTGTGTGTAAACAAGGTGCCTTATGGCGTACGCATAACTACCGGATTATAACGCGATCACGGATATTTATTATCGAGTACATTCTTGCCGTTTTCCAAACATCGCTCTAAAGGCCCAAAGTCGACTCCGTAATAGAACGTCGTGCATGAGAGAGTCATCGACAATTGAATTAGCATGAAACTCGTTAACCCCGAATCGACGATGACATTGTGACGCGGAGGGAATCGATAATCGTTTTAGTTCAATTCATTCCCATTTCAGAAGCAACACTCTAAATGCTTGATACCGGTTTCGTAACCGAGCATCGTGCATAACGAGTTATCAAGAAACGAATTAGTGTAAATTATTTAATATTTACATTTAGCTCGATCATTTCTCGATTCGAATCACCAAATCACGAAATGGGTTGTTTTGAGATAAACTTTCACCCGTTATAGAGGGCACTTTATCGAGTGCCTAAGGGCCACTTGATCTAGTGACCCCCTCAAAAATGGGTAGGGAGTTTTCACGAAGGCCACTCGATTGAGTCCCCTTATTAACTCGATCGAGTGACCCATATAGGCCTCCAACGAGAGCCTAAAGGTGATACAAGGCTCTGTCAAGCCATGTTTACGACTTTTAGTCGACACTTGCTAATCCAATCACGTGTTTTTTCTTGGAATTTTCTATGGGATGGATCTTCGGAGTATATTAGGGTTCCCCTTGTGGCGTGGGAGAAGGTCACTTTGGATAAGCAGGAGGGTGGCTTAGGGATTAAAAAAGTTGAGATCATGAATATTGCTGCTATCACAAAACTGGTTCATTGGATCTATCAGAATGAAGAACGGTTATGGGTCAAGTGGGTCAATAACATCTACCTCAAAGGGCAGGATTGGGAGACATATCACTCCCCAATTACTGCCTCTTGGGCGTGGAAATGTATCTGTAAGATGAAGGAGAAGGTCAAGCATGGCTTTCCTAATGGATTATGGCAAGGTAACAATGTAGACTACTTTATTAAAGATGGTTATAATTGGATTAGGGGTTCCCATCCTGTTGTGGACTGGCATTCAATCATTTGAAATAGCTGGAATGATCCTAATCATGCCTTTGTTACATGGTTGGTGAAGCAAAAGGGGCTGAATTGCAGAGGGAAGCTGTTTGAAATGGGTTACTGTCAGGAGGAAGGCTGCTGTCTTTGTGAAGCTGCAACTGAAACCATTGAGCATTTGTTTTTTGAATGATTGTATAGCGTCCAGATTATTAGGCATGTTGAGGAATGGTGTGGATTCAAATTGAATGTTTCTATGGTAGGTTTGGGTCGATTGCATACGCTAAAGAGTAAGTTACATACGATCCTGAGGACTGCTGCACATTATCAGGTCTGGTTGCAAAGGAACAATGCAAGAGTGAATAATGTTCTGAAAATGCCTAATCTGGTGACTAATTTATTTTACTTTTGGTAAAGGGTAAGAATTATATTGACAAATAAAGATCGTTTTCAACTTACAAACCAATACTCACAATTGACCACCTAATTATAAACAAAATGAAACCAACAATTATCTACATAATCGGTCACATATCATCTTGTCTATACTTGGGATCCTTGCGCCAAAGCCCCTGAATCTTTTGCGAACTTCATTCTTAACTCGTTGCAGCAGCACAGTAGGTCGGTGTACACACAGCTCGAACCTTCACCTGTTCCGCTCCATCTATAAGACATAGACTAGAGCCAATAATCCTGAAAACACATTTGTTTCCATAATAATGAACTGGGTTTCCAGTTTTTGCACCAAACCAACAGGTCCCCAACAACTCCTTTCACTCCAAGCCAATCAAGTGTCATCCCCAAACAAGTGTTACTAATTTTGCAATGAAAAAATAGATGGTCATGAGACTCGGGTTGATCCATACACAACAAGCAAACAGGGTCAATGCGTAAGCCAAACCGAATCAGCCTGTCTACTGTAAGAAGCCGCTATTGGGCAAAGAGCCAACCGATAAATGAATGCTTATGTTTATTCATTCGATTCCAAACCACCACATGCCAGGCTACATCATGCTGATCTCCTTGGAGCCACATATACCCCAAGGCCACAGTGTATTGCCCATTCTGCACTAACCAATCATCTCCCACATACCCAACTTTAAAAACCTCCTTAACTTGGCAGATCTTCCTCCAAGTCCAACTACAAGAGTAAGATGGTTTATATTCTCGCCAATGTTGTCCTTTCAAATAGATTGCAATAACCCACCGAACCCAAAGGTGATCGACCTTGTTTGCGATCCGCCAAGTATACTTACCAATATTGGCCTTATTCCAAGTAACCCCATCAAGAATTCCAAGCCCCCCATGTCTCTTAGCTTTACAACATGTATGCCAATCAACAGGGGGAACTTTCTCATAATTATCTTGTCGATACCAAAGATAATGCCTACAGATTGCAGCTATCCTCTTCATCACACCATTGGGTATTAGAAAAATCCGAGCCCAATATGCTTGTATATGGGAAAGTACCGCCTTGACAAGCACAAGTCGACCTGCATAACTCAACTTCCTCGAGCCCCAACCTCTTATTCGGTCCACCATCTTTTCAATCAGTCTATTACAATCCCCAGGAGATACTCTCTTATATGATATGGGGATGCCTAGATACCTAAAAGGAAAGGTACCACGTCGAAACCCAGTCATACGTAGAAGTTGCACCTCAATAACATTAGGAATACCATTCATAAGAATATCTGATTTTCCGTGATTGATGATCAAACCAGACGCACTAGAGAAAGTTTGAAAAAAATTTAGTAGAATCCTTACTGAAGTGACGTCCCCTCGACAGAAGAGTAAGATGTCATCCGCGAAGCAGAGATGATTGAGCTTCACTTGTCTGCAGAGCGGATGAAACTTAAAACCATCATACATAGCTGTAGCATCCAGTAACCGGGTCAAGTATTCCAGGCAAAGCGTAAAAATAATCGGCGACATTGGGTCACCTTGTCGAATCCCACGCTTCCCTTGGAAAAAACCAAATTGGGATCTATTCAAAGATAACATATATGAAGGGGTCGAGATGCATTCCATTATCCATTGAATCATTGTAGGAGAGAAATTCAATCCTTCAAGCATTTGTTTGATAAAACTCCATTCCACCGAGTCATATGCCTTGCTAAGATCAATTTTCATAACACATCTTGAAGAGCAACTTTTCCTATTATATAGTCTCACTATATCTTGACAAATGAGTATATTATCCACAATGTCCCTCCCTTTTATAAAAGCGCTTTGATTATGACTCACAAGAGAAGGGACTTCCTCCATCAGCCGACTACATATAACCTTGGTGATACATTTATATATCACGTTACAACAAGCGATAGGTCTATAATCACTAACATTCTCCGCCCTTTCCTTCTTAGGGACCAACGAGAGTATCGTAGCATTCACCTGTTTCAAGAGCTTGCCACACCTAAATAAATCCCTCACTGCCGCTATTATGCTATTACCCACCACCGGGAAAGCATCCCTAAAAAATTCACTCAAGAATCCATCCGGACCCGAGGCCTTGTTAGAATGAATAGAGAATAAGGCATTTTTAATTTCCTCATCTGCTACATCTCTATTCATCCTAGTTGCTCTTTCCATATCCAAAATCCTACCATGACGAACAATGTTCAAGTTGACACCAACAGTTTCATGAGTAGTCCCAAGTACCCTTTCGAAATGTTTCAGAAAAACATGCTCTATATCCTTTGGATTCGACCAAATAACACCATCAACATCACTAACTTGGAAAACCCTATTGTGTAACCTTCTCCCTTTAATCACACTATGAAAATAAGAGGTGTTGTCATCACACTCATCAACCCATTTACTTTTAGCCTTTTGAGCAAGAAAACTTCGTTTAGCTTCATCAAGTTTGCGATATGCTTCAGCTGCTGATTTTTTCAGCCATTTGGAGATTGATATCTAACGGGTCTCTGTGCAATTGCTGCTGAACTGCAGTAAGATGTTGCAGAGCGACAGCAGCAGTGTGCTCAACATTATGGAAGTTGTCCCTATTTAGCTGCTTTAGCGGTTTCTTAAGGCTTGCTAATTTTTTCACAACTTGATACATGAGTGTACCATTTATCTCCTTAGACCACCAAAGCTTAATGATTGGTAGGAAAGAACCATCCTTCCCCCACATATTGAAGTACTTGAAGGACCCCTTCCTATTTTGTTCTTCCTTCCAAAGGTCAATTAGACATGGGCAATGATCATAAAGACCTTCAGGTAGAAATTGAATATGTCCACTAGGCATACTAGTTATCCATTCATCATTCCCAAGGACTCGATCAATCCTACTAAATACCAGATCACCAGGTTCATGCTTATTATTCCACGTGAAGAAAGCGCCACTAGCAGGCAAGTCTCTCAAGTCACATGCATCAAGGCAGCACTGGAACTCATGTGTTTCAGCCATAGAAACCACAGAGCCAATTCTTTCATTAGCAGCTAGAACATTATTAAAGTCCCCCACCACTAACCACGGACCACGAACCCTCCTTTTCATTCCACAGAGTGAATCCCATAAGGGAGATCTCTCAAGCCACCCTATTCTTCCCATACACTATTGAAAACCACCATCCTATACTTTTAGGTAGGTAGGTCACATAAGTATGTATGACCTGTTCCCCCTTCTCAATAACATCCACATTAAAGATATTTTGCAACCAAATGATCCAAATTCGCCCTCCATCTTTAACCTCATTGTTTGTAACAAGCTCCCATTGATTACCTATTCCCTTATGAACTTTATTAATTGAAGGACTTCTTACTCTAGTTTCTAACAAACCATACAACCCTATCTTATTGTTATGCAGGAACCAGCTAATCTCTCGCTGCTTATTCGAGTTGTTTATTCCTATCACATTCCAAAAGCCCAAGTTAGCCATGATCCTGGGTCTCCAGATCATGGCCACCTGTCCGGTTTTGTTCAACATTCACTATTAATCCATTGCTTTGGTATAATGTAGAGTTGAGAGCATCATAAAAAGACCTCCCCACCAAACATGAACCTCCCCTTGGCTGTTGGGTAACCCTTGTCACTACTCTAGCTGGTGTAATACTGCTAATTGGTCCTTGAACTGGCATCGGAGTTATCATCTCTTCTTGTATGATGGGTAAAACAGGCTGACTGGGCTGGATTGGTACTGGGCGCCATACCTTGGCAGTCTTTTTCACCTCTTTCCTGCAATTCTTGGCTTCGTGACCAACCCCAAGACATTTAGTACATAGACAAGACCTCCATTCATAATGCACATTCAATGTATGCCTAGAATCAAGTTCATCATGGAATGTAACAGTGTCAGGCAGATCCGCACCAAATTTTACCTCAACCATGACCCTAGCATAACCGATGAAGTTCTTCTCCTTTGTTGCAACATCGGTTTGCACTGGCTTACCAACTAGAGCAGCAATTTTTAGCAAAGCATTGCCCCAAAATCTCAAATTCAGACCATAGAACCGAATCCAGATTGGTACAATGTCTAGTCCTTCCTTCTCAAGCTTACTCGATGGGGTCCATTTCTTGACAACAAGGGGTTTGCTGTCAAAGAACAGATGCCCCTGCGATACTACTTGCTCCAACTTCTCTTGGGTTTTAAATTTGACAACAGCAACCCCATTCGGCTTAAAAGAAATTTTGTCAATATCTTTCTCAGACCATATTCTCTTCAAGAAACCCCCCATAACATGCCATGGCGGATTCGCTCCTAACACATAACAAATTATAGAGTTATTCCAATATTCAATCTCATCTCTAACATCCTCATGGGTCAAACGAAGGCCCCCTGAGCTCTCTCCAGTACGTTGCCTCCCTGGGATCTCTTGTCAGCCCAACTGAGTATCCACCAAGCTATCCAGATCCTGATGTGTGAAAGCAGTAACATCTTCATCTGAGTTCAAAGCATCCTCAATCAGCTCATCTTCATCAATCTGAGCTTGTTTTTTGCCAGTATTTCGGTTATACGTATTTCTCTCCTCACTATGTGCTTTATTATTTGACTTATTACTATTAGTTTTTGTGGAATTATTATTGTAATGTCTAATATTTTTTTTATGTGATATACTAGTCCTAGATTTAACTTTCTTGGATCTTGCCATTGCTGAAATCAAGGAAGGTTTTTCTAGGGTTTTCTCTAATCTGGTGACTAATTTAGTCATCCAACAGGCTAAGAATAGGATTAAAGCAAAATTTCCCACATTGATTCAGGAGGATACGCGCTAGAATAGATTATGTAACATTTGATTTTGATTGTCGGATGTTTTAGTTAGTTTTTATTTGTATCCTGATTTTGTGTTTGATCAGCTATTTCTGATTAGTTGTAAATTCTATATATTGATACCATTTCACATTTTATCAGAAAAAAAATCACGTGTTTCCCTTTTCAAAACCCATACATTATATTCTATTCTATCTCATTACCTTTACGACTTTAAGCAATGTCTCATATAAATAATCTTACGTCGACGACTCCTTAGTCGAGAAATCCTCATTTCGCTATGATAAGTCGGGACAAGACTTCGAGGCTCGGGATCAAGCTAGCACCACGCTTCGGTCCCGTACTCTAAACGCATATCAAAGCCTTTGTCCTCCGATTGATGCACAACGCTATGTGTAAGCGATCGTAGTTCGTCCGATTATTCGACTTCGGTTTCGATTACGTTTTCTATTTACGGGTCCGTTTATAGATTACATTTACCGTAGCTAACTCATTTATCATTCCGTTTTGTCCAAGTATTGTGAATTCCAGGTTGTATTTCCGCCCGTGTAATTTTTAATTTATTTTTGAGTTTATTTACATTCGATGTTTGCCATTTATTGCTTTTTAAACGAACATCGCATGCTAAATTCAACCTCGACATAATTTAAGATGCATTAAACGACGTATCTAAACAACTATTTCGCATGAGTAGCTAACGTTGTTTTCATATAATTTAACCATCTTACTAACGCGCATACACCCAAACCGAATGATATCCTAGTAGAGGCCGCTAAGTGCGGGCGAAGTTGGGTGTCCTTCGTGGACTTCCCAACACGTACCCTCACCCCTTACTCAGAATCTTAGGTTTCCGGATGCCCGAAATTGTTGGCGAACAAGAGTCATTCGATACACGATAGTAGGGCTGTGCACCGGTCCAAGACCAGACCGGACCGGATTGGGATCTTCAAAAAAATCCGGATCGAACCCGAACTGGAATCTAAAAATTTCGGACCTGGACCGGACCGGTTGGACCGGAATTTTCAATTTTTTTTTAAATTTGGTCCAAAATTCCGAACCGATTGGATCGGTTTGGACCGGTTAGACCGGAATTTTTAAGAAATAAAAATAATTCTGGTCTTTCGGTCCAAATCGGTCCGGATAGGAAAAAATCGGGTCAGGACCGGACCGGACCGGAACTCGGAATCGTCCAAAATTCCGGCCCGTTCCGGATTTCGCACACCCCTACACGATACCCGATAACTCGGCATCAGTATCGTTATGTAAAGGGACGAACCCCCAGAAGCTCTAGTACTAAAGCGGGTCGTGCTTTGTGAACGATACGCGCTCCTAGGTATACAGTGGGTTCGAACGGATCCGAACACCCAAAAAGTTTGGTGGCGACTCCAACTTTGATTTAAATTTCGACCCGAAAATAATCTTACCACGAGATTCATTCGCCTACCCAAACCTGTGCATGGCCGCGTCGGGGTGGACCTATGTCATGTCCACAGGCCCTAAATCTGTGATTCTTATGTACCCACATATTTCTCTCTCTTTCTCTTTTTTTAGCCACGCATTTTTAACTTCTTATTTTCCACCCAAATTCCAAAGGTGTCAATGTTAAGAACTTGGGGAGTATTTCTTAAAATTTTGGAAAGTAAAAAAAAATTCTTACTACTCTTGAAAATAAGTGGTTATAAAAGAAAGGACGAAGAGAGATAAATTGGTGGATAAATGTGAACCACACATTTATGGCCAAAAGTAGAAAATGGGTAAAAGATCAAACTCAGCCCAAAGAGGGAAATGAGGCAATGTTAAAAACTCGGAAGGAGTACTATTTTCGAGAAATTTTATCAATAGTTTCTTAATTAACCTATTTTTGGGTCGAGTAATGGGTTGGGTGGGTTCTTAGTTCTTACCCAAAATAGTTATTTTCGGGTCAGATCCGGGTTTTGGTCATTTTTACGCAGCCTTTTTTGAAAAATAAATTCAGGCGATTTTAAATTGGGTCAGTTTTTGATAGGTCTAATGACTCTAATGATGACCAATGAGTGGAGGACTTGGATCATATTTGTCGAGTCGTGTTTGTTAGCGCTATCCCGCCCCTGCCGTGGCACGTTACTTCTTTATTCTCAACCCACGTATAATAACACTGATAAATAGGAATGGCAACGGACCGGATCCGGACCGGATCCGCATGGATCCAGATCCAGATCCGCACTCCTAGTAGCGGATCCGGATCCGGTCCGGATCCGGATCCGGTCCGGATCCGACGGATCTCAAAAATATAGATCCGGATCCGTCGGATCTGGACCGGATCCGGATTGGATCCGCGAATCCAATTTCTTACTTAAATTCTACAAAATTTTTAATTAATACGTATTTACGACCATATTAATTTTCATAATTTTACAAATAAAATTGAATATAAAGATTTATAATCAAAGATTACTAAACTAAAAAAAATAGTCTTAGAAATAACCAAAAAAACACAAATTAAAGTTCATTGTGTTTTATCATTGTTAATTTTTTAATAAAACGGATTTGCAGATCCGGATCCGGATTTATTTATTAAGATCCAGATCCGGATCCGTCTAAAGATAGTGGATCCGGATCCGGATCCGGATCCGACGGATCTCGAAATTTAGGATCCATATCCGATCCGTGCGGACCGGATCTTGCGGATCCGTTGCCATCCCTACTGATAAGTGGAAGACTTGAAAGGGTGGAAGGTAGAAATACAATAATTTACTGGGGAGCCTTGAATTTCTACCCTTAAAAATCAACAATTCTTCATTATCCTTTCAAATTGTTAACCACTGCACATCTAGCACGATTGCACGTTAGTACTCCGTAAGACGTAATGGGCCAATAAGTGGGATTATTTTCCAAATTCTCATAAATTCATAATGATGGAGTATAAAATGATATTGAAAAGCCATTGTTCATATTTTTTCTAACGAATTTTTTATTCAATTTTAATGATCTTTTACTACTTTATCTTGTTATTTTATCTCATAAAAGTTATTTCAAAATCCAATCATCCATATAAACGCACACATGAACCACCATAAATATCGTAACCGTTCGAAGTCGGTGGTGGAGGGATGACTGGGTCGAGGCTGGTGACTGTGTGGCTGCGGTTGGTGGGTGAAGGTGGTCGATGTGGCTGGGGTCGGTTTGAACGATGGGTGGGAGTCGGGTCGGGGTCTGGGTGGTGAACGGCTAGTTGGGGGTGGTGGGGTCATGGGGTGGGTAAGTGTCGGGGGGAGAGGGGAAACCACCGGGAAGGCAACGCAAGTTTTTATTTTTATTTTTTTATTATCTTTTGTAATTTCTGTTTTTCTATTTTTGTTATTTTGTTACTGTATTTCTTTTATTTTTTCTTTGTTTTTACGTAAAGTCCTAAACCACCCAAAAGATCATCACGACAACCACCACACGCCATTAACTTTTTTATAAACCCTAAAAATTATGCATTAATAATTAATTAAACAATAATAATAAAATAACTAAAATAATTAAGTAAAAAAATCAATGTCATTGATAATTGAATTAGAATTCATAACTTAATTCGAGAGCATTATAGATTAAATTGATACGAAGAGAGTTTAAAAGTTAAAGATTTAAAAGAATGGGTAAAATAGAAAATTTTTAGAAAAATTCGTTAAGACTGTCTAAATGGTCATTAGGAAAATATAATTACGTGATACTGGAATGCGAAGACTAAAAAGTGCGGGAATATTGGGAGAAAAGAAAAGGAATGCAAGCCAATATAAATAAAGCATTCACAGCTTCATCTTCATTTCTTCAAGTAATTAGCTGCTGCTGCTATAATACATTAAATTAAATCCTTGTTTCTTTCTTGTCAAACAAAAATGGATAATGAAGTAACAGTAGTAATGGTGCCTCTTCCAGCCCAAGGCCATCTGAACCAACTCCTCCACCTCTCCCATCTCATCTCCTCCTTCCAAATCCCTGTTCACTTCGCTTCTTCCACTCTCCACAACCGCCAAGCCAAACTCCGCCTCCACGGCAGAAACTCAACCCCAACCCAGATCATCCACTTCCATGACTTCGATCTCCCTTGCAAATCACCCCCGCCCGACCCCGCTTCTGCCTCCCACTTCCCAACTCACCTCCAACCCCTGTTTGACGAGGCGCCTCTGCTCCGCCAACCTGTCTCGCAACTCATCAAACAACTCTCATCAAAGTTCAAACGTGTCATCGTTGTTCATGATTCTATGATGGCGTCTGTTGTCCAGGATGTGAAATCAATCTCCAATGCGGAGCCCTTCATTTTCATCCCTTGTTCTGCCTTTACTTTCTTCTTCGGAATCTGGGATTCTATCCCTCAGAAGCCCTTTCACCTGGATTCCGATGTTCCCACTTCTGTGCCTTCACACGAGGGCTGCTTTTTGTAGGGTTACAACCCTTAAACCCAAGGATCTGTTACAAGTATTAACCGAAAAGACAAACAATAGAGGGATAACGAATATACCTTATTGGCAGCGGAAGAGCGTATTAATAAGAATAATAAGAAATATAATAACCCAGAAGTATATATAATTCCCCACGGAGAGAATAAAGCAACCCAGATGTGATGCCTCCTTTGGTATCCACACAGGTACGGAACTGCGGTGTATATCCTAGTATAAGGGTTTTGTGAGACGGTCTCACAAAATTCTCTCTCGTAATATATGGAATAATACTCTGAATTGTGTATCTTGGTTCATCATATGAACCTCCTTATATAGGAGAGCTAGAGAGCTAGGTTACTTAACCTAGAAGTTATTTCATAACTCAAATTGGTATAATTAGATTATCACAATAATTCTAGTTACCATAACTAGATTATTACTATAACTCTAATTACCATAACCCGACAGCACAGCTGAGTCGTATTACTACTGACCCGATATATTAATATACCGTTATATTAATAATATCCCGTACACATTGTGTGTGACCCAATGGGCCCACTTAAGACTACCAGACACGTAACTCATTTACATGTCAACCCGACATCGACCTCTAGCAAGGCATATCGGATACATAGACATAAGCGGGTTAATCCGTAGGACAGTGGACATAACTCCTTCAGTCTCCCACTTGTACATGTCCTCTCAAGAACGGCGTTAAGTCTCTTTGCTACTATTGTCTCCAATTGAGAATGAGGTAAGAAGAAGTGTCATCCTCACATATCTCAATCTTTTACTCGAATCTTTGAGTTGACTTGTTAAAAGAGCAGATAGACGACAATCATCCAATCTGAGCGCGGCCACGCATTTGCACAAGTCACACTCTTCGAGTGGCCAAGAAACAATAAATTCCCTTCAATAAAGGAAGAGCAAATCCCCTCTTGTCTAACCACATCCTATCACATGATCCATGCACGCCCAATAACCATCCATAGCCCCCTTTCACAGCTGACGCGGAATAGTATCAAAGCATACACATCACATGTACAGAATAGTCAAAGACTCAGGTCTAAAGACTGTACAAGTTCATAACTTTCAAAGAACTTTACTGAAACTACGCGAAATCTTAGTAAAATCCTTTTCGGCGAGTCCGTCTAATGCATATTCTTAACATACACCCGTGTGCTTGGTTTAGTATCTCAATACCTATGACTCAAGGAACTTAGTCATCAACCAACTCACACACCAGTCATTTAAGGGTATTCAAATGTCCCAACATAATATCCTGACTAGAGACAAAATAATTACATCATCCAAATAGAGTTCCAAGACTAAGTCACGTACTTAGTGATCTATTTCATTAATGTAAATTATTTAGGGACAAAACTCGGTTACATTAACCAAATGACAATATGTCATAAATATATCAATTATCAAAATAACTCCCACTAAACCAAACACCTCTAAAAGTACTAAGACCACTCGCTCATGCGTCTTATACCAATCATAACCAATATGATCTTTATGTAGAGAAGGTTTCGGGACATACAACATTTGTATCGGTTATTTACAAGCATATGACCAATCTACCTTATCTTAATTAAGGCAAACTGTTAGTTTCATAAGCAACAATTGCTTCATAAACTTTAAAGTAGTTGAGTGTGTGCTTAATTCGTAATCAAACGTCTATTTGCTTCAAAAGCAATAGAACACTAACTTTAGTTATAATATCAGTCATAAAGTTGTCCTTTGGAACCGTTCCAACACACAACTTATTATCCAAAACAAAATTTACTGAGATTACAATCTCACGTCATCTTTGTCTATTTGGAAATATGAATCGTTGTAACTTGTTTACAATAATTCGCTTATCACATCATGCGTATCTCTTAAATAATTCCTCTTTTGCTTCTTAAGCGCAAAGGAACAATTCTTAGATAGCAATTTAGTGACACTCACTAGATTAGTATCTACTCGTCATACGACCACACAATAAACACATTTCTTGCAAAGTCTCATAGACGAAAGCAATCAAATGTCGTTTAGTTAGAGAAGTATGTCACTTACATACCAAATCATAACGATAAATGCACTCCCACTAGCCTCTTGTACACATTGTCTTTCTTCGTGTCAATGGAAAACAAACATATTTGAATTACCACATTAAGAACAAAGATACTACTCCATAATACTTGCTCCAATCAAATTGGATCATTCACATTCGTCTAACAATTTTAATAATATGAAATTCATACGAAGTGTCGCACACATCATATTGCATCCCTATCAATAAATGTATTTCACATATATATGTCCAAAACTCATCATAATGAATGATGACATTCAAAATGCTAAAACAATCTTAATAGATTTAAGCATAATGCTGTAAAAAGGTTTTTCCATAGTCATTACTATGAGATCAATCCTTAACTACAAACTATGCTTCATAGATACTCTTATATCAATCTACATCGTCTTTATATTGAAGACTATTCTTCACTATAAGACCCATTTAACCATAGTCTATACTTGGTAGTTATGGTATATATAGAATCTATTAGATTTTATGTGACTTTTGGAGTCTTTGCCCATTATTGTTTCATCATAGGTCAGACCTATGTAGGGTAACATTTTACAGGTAAGATGATCATGACTTTTCATGGATGCATCAATATCCTCTTCAACAGTTGTAGAGAAATCCTGTTAATCTTGAACAATTCAAGGTCGATTCTACTCCCACTGTTTCTATTAGAAATCACATATCTTTAAAAGAAACATATCACTCCATGCAACAAAACAATTTTGTTCTTTGGATGGTTCGTAGATTTAACATAATACCCCTAATAAAACACATGTCATAATTGAATCTAAGTTCTAGAAAACAATTTTCTTTAAACTTTAAGACTTGATAATAAAGAAAAGACTATTTTAGAACATTTCAATCCATATCTCATATGGTGTCTATTCTTCGACATACATGGACAATCTCATCAACATTGTACAAAGACTTTTATAGTGCATAACTTTCTAAACAGTCAATAAAATCTGCATAACTCATCATAGACCAAATCATATCAAATATGGTTCGATGTAGTTTGAAACACTTTTCACTACTTCTAAAATGATCACAATCTTTTAGTTCAATTCCTCCCTATTTCAATCATATCGAACGACTTGTACCAACTTATCAAGTTGATCTTGTACTTTTATTTGAATTTCCTTGAACAATTCAAAGCATTCAATATCAAATTTCATCAAATGAACAAAACAATACGTGTTACCCATTTTCGCAACATCACTAGTTAAACTCACACGTATCTGTATATGTGTGATCTAACAAGTCTAAGTACCCTCCTACTACTATTAATAGGAGTCACTTCTAATGTCATTTATCCATCTAAACAAGATCCATTTACCTCAGTTGATTCTTATCAATAAGGTTTATGATTTCATCATTATGAAACTTATTCTTATGTTTCTTGTCTCATGGATTAAGGTACAATGCCATAATAGGTAAAACTTGAGTCGAGGGACTTGAACCTTTTGGTCGTTATGTTATAAATAAAAGCATTCACTACTAGGAATGTAGAGCTCAACAATCATGTAAGCCTTATTGTATCTCATATTCTTGCAAGGTATAGAGCAACAATTGTTCTACTTTATTAAACCTTTTCATGCCCATACATGAAACAGTTTCAATATTCTTGCTTATGACTAGTACTAGAATAACAATTATTCAATTCCAGTATTCAGCTTTATGGTAAAATTAAGTGATTTTCCTTTTATATATGAAACAACAACGTTTGTCTATTTCAATCATAATACACTTCACTTATATACCATTATTCCACCCTCTTTGAGCCACCACATCCACAATGTAATAGTTGCATTTGGTATCTTATACCAAAACAGTAGAATGAAAGTAACAATTACTCTAGTAACATACACCAGAAGTCATACTTAGATAATTGATTTGCAGATTTTCTAGACATTTCTAGAAACTATCTACCAATGTCATATATATTTGTCATTACATTAATGACTAATAAAATCGTACCTAATCTAAATTTGGCAACAAGTTTGGGTATGATAACAATTATTCTTCCCTTACTTTAACCAACATCTTAGATTCATTAATCATTATCTCAAGCAATTTTCTTAATGAACTCATAGAACATTAGTATTATTTGCCTTCTTGATATAATGTTCAACCTTCTTTTAACATCTCATGCTAAAAAGTGAGAAACCTTATTAAGTCACACGTTTATTCATAATAAAGTGACCTAAACTTAGGACTAATTGAAACGATTTCAATTCCTAATTCTTTAGAAAGAAGCATCCAAAATTTCCTGATTATCAATATAATCACGTCATCGTATGACATGGATTAATTAGATCATCTTCAACATTTTCTCACTTAATGGGACCGGTTCCCTTTATTGAAACAATTGATTTTGGTACTTATAACCATCTTCATGACTCTAATTATACAGTTCATATTGTACATTGGTAATAACTTGTCAGAATTATCCTTCATAAGGACAAAATCTGTATCTCTAATTTTGAGAACAATTCTCAAGATACCAATCAACGAGGTTGAACAATTCAAACTCATCTTTAATAAATGTGATAACGGTAACTAAATTATAACTACATGTATATGCAAAGAAAAACGATAATTAATAATAATAATCTTAAACAATTTTAAGATAAAATCATGAAAACTACCCTCAAGTTCAAATAATATTCCAAGATCCTAAACCTTTTGTCGCTCAAATGAACTTGGGCTCACTGCTCAAGCTCCAAAAGTAAAGGTAGACAACAAACTTGTCAATTACATCTCTATGTAATTCTTGGTTCGTCGGAATTAGTCATCATATGACACCAACTATTTGCCTCAAAGCCCAAGTCCGACTTGATAGCAATGTTAAGCAAACCAGATTAAACCTGTGGGTAACCGTTACCCACCTACTCAGTCCACACACATCAGCAAAGCACCGCTTAGGCAGTCACTTCAACCAATGGTATGAAATTGTTGTAGTGGTCAATTTTGGAAAGGCAATACTTCATATTTGTGCGAGGGATTAAATGCATTATGGGTCTTAAACATGCTCCTAGGTCAACTTACAAGACTATCTATCAGTTCTAGGCACACAAGTCACAAGTCTCAAACAATAAAATCATGCATCATATGACATAATAATTCAATTGTTACTAGTGATTTGTGCATAAAACAAGTTAAAAGATCCCATATTTTGACTTATAATCATATTACAATTCATAATTACTATTTGGTTTGAACAATTTCACCAATATCTTTCATTTTTCCAACTACGAGGAACAATTTCCCACCCGGAAAAATTGAACGGATATACAAAACTCGATTCACAATCGATCTGCAACTTATAATTGTCATATAGATGAACAATTCATCAAAATCAATTAGGACTCGAGAAACTCTTTTCCCAACCCATCTATGATAACATGATAATTAAAATGCATAAAATTATTTAGCCGATTTAGAAAACTAATTTTTCATTGATTCGGAAAAATAAAAGTATAATCCATGTTTGATTCAGAATCAACACACATACGCAAGAAAACGACTTTTCTTAAAAGCGTCACCCGACCCGACACCATGTCGTCTGAGTAAATATTGTGTCGTCTTGGTCAAACCTTTGTCGTCTGGGTCATCCCGTTCCAACCGGGACTTACAAAAATCGAGTCTTGTCCTAATCATATTAGGACTCATCGTTAATAAAATTCTAGTAATTTTAATTTCTCAATTTCAATCGAATCTTGACCAATCTTATTAGCCTCATCGTCAACAAGGAAATCGAGGATTATGATGGGACAATAAATTAAAACATAATCTATATTATATCTCAAAATTAAGGATTAATTTCATAATTTAACAATTTAAATTCACAAATTAAGATACCCTAAACATAATCGGTAATAATTATTACTAGATTAATCTCATATGAAGTAATACATTATTGGGTTAAATAATGAAGGGCGGCAACAAGTTTGCAAAAACTAATGATAAAAATCACACAGTCACTTTATAACATGCACGTGCAAAGAGCAATGTCATACCCAAAGTTCACACACCACAAACCCAAAACTTACTTTCAGCATGCAAATATGAGAGGAATAAAAGAACAATTCTTATAGGCATCGCACACCGCAAGATCCACACCGCAACATACAGATTATCATGAAAAAGTCATGCAAAAAGGCCCTTATACATGGTAAACATCGAATGATTTGATACCGGATCTTGCAAATAATCAAATTAATACGCAATAGAATCCCTCATAACCAATTATGAGACAAAGATTCAGGTCGATTTGATTAATACTATATAACAGAGGCTCTGATACCACCGTAGGGTTACAACCCTTAAACCCAAGGATCTGTTACAAGTATTAACCGAAAAGACAAACAATAGAGGGATAACGAATATACCTTATTGGCAGCGGAAGAGCGTATTAATAAGAATAATAAGAAATATAATAACCCATAAGTATATATAATTCCCCACGGAGAGAATAAAGCAACCCAGATGTGATGCCTCCGTTGGTATCCACACAGGTACGGAACTGCGGTGTATATGCTAGTATAAGGGTTTTGTGAGACGGTCTCACAAAATTCTCTCTCGTAATATATGGAATAATACTCTGAATTGTGTATCTTGGTTCATCATATGAACCTCCTTATATAGGAGAGCTAGAGAGCTAGGTTACTTAACCTAGAAGTTATTTCATAACTCAAATTGGTATAATTAGATTATCACAATAATTCTAGTTACCATAACTAGATTATTATTACTATAACTCTAATTACCATAACCCGACAGCACAGCTGAGTCGTATTACTACTGACCCGATATATTAATATACCGTTATATTAATAATATCCCGTACACATTGTGTGTGACCCAATGGGCCCACTTAAGACTACCAGACACGTAACTCATTTACATGTCAACCCGACATCGACCTCTTGCAAGGCATATCGGATACATAGACTTAAGCGGATTAATCCGTAGGACAGTGGACATAACTCCTTCACTTTTCACCTCAAGTTGTGATTTCTATAAAGAATGAATCTAAGTATTTCAATCCCAAATCTGGGTTTCTGGTCAACAGTTGCAGTGAAATCGATGGAAAATATATCGAACTAGTGAAAATGATGACTACGAGTTCAACTGATACGAAACACTTTGCGATTGGACTGTTTAATCTTGTTGAAATGAGAAACATGAAAGAAGGGGAAGGCAAATGGGAAAGGAGAGCTGAATGTCTAGCGTGGCTGGACAGGCAGGAGAAGGATTCGGTGATTTACGTGTCGTTTGGATCGACGAGTGTGATGGGTGATGAACAGACCAAAGAGTTGGCTCTGGGATTGGAAGAGAGTGGTCAGAAGTTTATATGGGTTCTTAAAAGTGCTGATAGAGTCAATATTTTTAGCCAAGATGAAAACTCAGCATCTCAGTTTCCAGAAGGGTATGAAGAAAGGGTTAAAGATAGCGGAATGGTTGTTAGAGAATGGGCTCCACAGTTACAGATTTTGGCACATCCATCCACAGGTCAACTAACGCTTCTCATCTTTTATTGATCATTCGTTTTTTTTCATATCTATTTTAACTAGGGTTGGCAATGGGTTGGGTCCGACAGAATCTGGACCCGTGTCTCACAAGATAGATCTAGATCCTTAATGGTCAAAAATTTTAACACCCTTACCCGGATCCAACGGGTCCGAGTCTTTCATGGGTCTGGACCCGATATGTATAATTTTTTTAAATATATACTAACGGGGTGGTATGACTTTTAACCGGACATTTGCCAAAGTAATACCTCGGTAGTAACTTTAAACAAAGTTTAATGCTCCACAATTACAAACATAAGCTTCACAGTAATAACTTTAGAATACAATTACTATTTGAAAAAAAACAGCTACTTGTAGGTACTACGGACTACGGAGTAATGTATTACGAATGAAAAATGAGAGAGAGAAGGACCTAGCCCCCGGTCATGTAAGTTACTGTATTTATTTTTTATTTTTTTAACAATTTTAACGAGTTCAAAGGGTTGGGTCTGGGTCCAACTTATAGGACCCAGACCCAGATTATTTTTAAGGACCCATACCCGACCCGTATCTGCATGGTCTAAAAAAGGAGGACTCATACCCGACCCATTAGGGTAAGATCCGACGGGTTCGGATAGGGTCCCGGACTCATTGTCATCCCTAATCTTAACCTTAGATCATCCCCATCCAAGGGTCAACTTAATGGAGGTCATCCCTATTTTAGTGTTTTAATCAATTTGATGACCCTCACTCATCTTATCATGGACTAGGTCATCAACCAAATCAGTTTCTAGTTTTCAACCCAATCATTTCTCACTTTCTCTACCCCAGATATCTCTCTCTTATTTTTTTATTCAACTACCACTATATTTATTAATAAAAACATTTTAATAGCAACATTATTATCTTTCTCCAGACCCAACTGGCATCAATAGTTAGTCGCGAAAGTTCATCTAAATATGTTCAATGGGGTCATTTTTTAGGGCGACATGGCTTGGATTATCGCGAATGTTATCATAATTTTGTACGAACCGATCTTGAGCTGATCTATGGTGACGCTGATATTCTAAAGGATTATCATTAGCTGATGTAGAATGATCTTCTTTGAACTCTCTGATTATATTTTCATAGTGGAAATATGTTTCTCGCTTATCTTCTACTATCATGTTATGCATAATGATACCAGGATATCGCCCAACCAGGATATATACCATCAGTGAGATGATATCTCAACTTATACTCTTTTCCATTTACCATGAAACAAACCGAGAGGCCCGATTCTTCTAAAATATCGTCAAAAATTGGAGAACGTTGAAGAACATTTATATCATTATAGGAACTTGGTGCATGTGCCAAAGAACGCATGCCATATCCATAAATCATAAGATGCAACTGCTTCCAAAATAATTGTTGCCTTTGAGCTTCTCCCAGCATAGTGTCCTGACCATTGCATCGGACAATTTTTCCATTCCCAGCGCATACAGTCAATGCTACCCAACATGCCAGGAAATCCACGTGTCTGGCCAATATGAAGTAATCTTGCTAAATCGTCTACTAATTGAGTTCCAAAATTTGAAATAACTCATCGAGCAAAGTGCCTTAGACTATCCCTTACGACGGTTTCGCTCATACGCAAATATTCATCCACGGAATCCGCAGAAGAACAATACGCTAGAATTCTTATTGCAGTCGTACATTTTTGCAATGCTAAGAAACCAAGACTTCCATTACCGTCGACTCTTTGTTTGATGTAGTCATCACTGTTGGAAAGAGCATTAACTATGCGCATGAATACATGTTTACACAATCGAAACCTGCGGCGGAATAGCTCCTTAGGATAAATCGGGTTCTCAAAATAGTTGTTCAGTAATTGTTAATGGCCATCCTCATGATTCCTTTCAATATATCTTCTTGGTTGTCTAGGAGTATGAGTGAGTTGTGTATTACATTGAATATGTTGGTTTATACGTTGACTTATGAGGTTATTAAATTGCTCGGATTCTTCATCCATTTGGGAATGTCATTCATTATCGGAAATCTTATTTTTATTAACAACATTGTCAGTTAAAGAATCTGAGCTAGAACTTGAAAGTAGACATTTTTGTTTGTGATATATGTGATTATTATTTAGAAAGATTGAAAATGTTATATTAGGTTTGATATGTATCACATAACTAATGATATATATATATATATATATATATATATATATATATATATATATATATATATATATATGGGTATATATATATACACATACTCCCTTCGTTACAAAATATAGGTAGTTTTACCCATTTGCACATATATTACGGAAAACACTTTAAGTGGTATTAATTTGCTTTGGAAATTGAAAAATACTCATACAAACCAATAAAAGAAGAGAAAATACACAGAAAAACGCAAAACAACTTACACTCCCTCCGTCCCTAAAAGATTGTCACACTTACCTATTATATGTGAGGAATATTTTAATGAAATGTGACAATCAGGTAGTATTAAATAAGTTTTTTTTGTACCCAAAACACACACACACACATATATATATATATATAGAGAGAGAGAGAGAGAGAGGTTCAAATAAGGTCAACAACTATTTTAAGGTCATAAGTTCCAGTGTTAAAGTTACACAAGAAGTGCTTAAAGTTACACGAGATGAGTGATAAAGTTGCACTTTATCACTTGAAGTGAAAAAAGAGCTGAATGTTATAGTTACATATCAATTTTACACAAATGCAACTTTATCGTATGTCATCTGTAACTTTAATATAGACTTAGTGACACATGGTGACCTTATTTGATCTCTACTATATATATATTTTGAGTCCACTTATATATTTTGAGTCCGTGAGTCCCCATATTAGCCCTTGATTCGATGTTAGATTAATGGACAAGATTTGATTTCATAATTAAGGAAATAACTATCAAAATATATTTTCTTTCTCTCTCTTCCTTAATTATCTCCGTACAATTTTCTCTCTCTCCTATCAAAATTTTAATTGTCTCTTTCTCTCACACAACAAGTTTATTTAAAATTAAGTTTTTTTCATCTTCAGCAAAAAATCATCTGTTCCCTACTGCCATTGTACGTATGTTACTATGTTACTGCCATAATCCATAAACTATGTTACTGTAACTCATACGATGTGTTACTCTAATTCATGAACTGTGTTACTTTAATTCATAAAATCTGTTACGTTGCATAGTCTCTAGCAAAAACCGTTACTCTAACTCATACAATGTGTTACTTTAATTCATGAACTGTGTTACTTTAACTCATAAAATCAGTTACGTTGCATAGTAGACTCTTGCAAAAACAGGAGTTCCAATTAACAAAAAGAACAATGTTTGTTTTTATTAAGATACTCCAAAAAAAAGTGGTACAAGATTCCAACTAAATCAACTCCATTACAATTCCAATGTTTCACACTTGTTACTCATAATCTGTGTTACTGTAACTCATTAAGTATGTTACTCTAACGAATAATGTAGGCTACTCTAACAATATAATGTCCTACTTATAATTCTGCTTCTTCTTCATCCTTCTCGTCCTCTCCGTCTTCTTCTTTTTCTTCTTCTTCTTCATCATCATCTCAGAAGCTTTGATTTAATCTCACCACCGCACAATGGAGGAAACTCTCACCCACATCCCTACATCATTCATGTACTTTTGCAGTCTACCGAAAAACAATAACAGTGCCAATAAACGTGACGGAAAAAAACAATCAATACTTGAGATATGGATTAAAGTAACAGATAAGAAGAATTAAAGTAACTGTTGAAGTGCATTGAAGTAACATTGGATTAAATTAACAGAGGATGCTTATACACCAGGTATAAAGTAACAGAAGTCAGACATTAAAGATAGTGTGAATTAAAGTAACAGATAATGTTCATCAAAATAACACTAGGTATAAGTTAGTGCAAAAACTTCATACAATGATCAGAAATGAGAGTATGACGCAGTATCTTACTCTTTGATATTGTTTCCTATTTTGAAATTATCACGTCCCATAATTATAGGATGCAATATCTTTCTATTTTTTCTTTTTTTATATGGCGTTACTCTTTGATATTGTTTCCTATTTTGGTGGCAATCACGTCCCATTATTATAGGAAACAATATCTTCTTTTTTCTTTTTTTTTAATATGGCTACCTTTATCCTTACGACACTACAATGCACTACAATAACATATGAAAAACACTAAAGTAACGACTGAAGTGTATTAAAGTAACACGACATATAAAGTAACAGATGCTATACACTAAAGTAACACAGTATATGAACACAATAACTCAATATATTGTGTGTGCACAAATTTCATATGATGGATATGCAGTTTAACGTAGAAAATTGAAAACTACTAATTCAGTATCATATAACACCAGGTATATTTCGTTCACATATTAAATCAGTATATTTCTCTGAATGGGGTGTCACTCTTTAAATTTGTTTCCTATTTTATAGGCAATCATGTTCCACTATTATAGGAAACAATTTTTTTTAATATGACGGTTTCATATATCCCTACTACACTCTGATGGGATAAAATAACAGATGTTAAGCAATAAAGTAACGACTTCAATGAGTTAAAGTAACAGATCATAAAATTAACAGATGACTTTCATGGCCTTTTCAGTTTGATGAATATGCAGTTCAACATAGAAAAGAAGAAACTAATAATTGAGTATCATCTTAATGACTCCCATGGCCTTTTCGTATAAACTACAATTCATATACTCACCGTTTGTGTGTTGTACGATTTGCATATCAGCCATTTGAATGAAAAGTTGTAGCTGGAATGATCGAACGTAGAATGCAGCAGCGCGAAGAAGACGATGAATGACTGAATGCGGTCTTGTTTGGATCTTTTTGAAGTAAATGACAGCGGCGAGAATAAGAATAATGAACCAGAGAATGAATGAGAGAACGATGAAAGCGAGAGTGAGGCGACAGAGTGATGAATGAGAGAATGAATGAATGAGGATGATACGTTACACTGATATATTCTCCTTTCTATTTGGTGGGAAGCATTATCTTCTCTCCTTTTTTTAAAAAAAATTAGTGATTGATCTCGTCCCTTCATCAATCTCCCATCCAACGGATGAGATGAGGACTTAGGGACTCAATACTTATAAGGGACTCATTAGAACCCATCTATATATATATATATATAGATAGATAGATAGAGAGTGAGAGAGAGAGAGAGATAGAGAGAGAGAGAGAGAGAGAGAGAGAGATGGGTTCCGATGAGACAAGGTAACTCGGTGAGACCGCTAAGACACAATCTAAACCATTAGATTAAAAATAACCTACGGACAATATTAGATCACAACCAACCCTCCACCCTTTTAATCAAATTGATTCTATAATCTTACCTAAAACAATGGAACATACATCAAAATAACTGTTATATACACAAAAAACTCATTATATATACTCTATTACTCACTATATATATAAAGTAAAATAATTGTTATATATACACTCAAATGGTTACTATGTACAACAATTAATCAACATATATATATATATATATATATATATATATATATATATATATATACTGAAATAATTGTCATATGTACTTAATTATTTGATATATACGCCAAAACAGTTACTATGTACACTGAAATTGTTTTTATATACACCAATTTGATTTTAATATAAAAAAAATGATTTTTTTTTCGGGATTTTTTTTCATGGGTTATTTTATAACAATAATACCATCTATGGGGGTGCTTCTTATATTAATACCAACTATACGTAATCCCGTTTTAATATGAACTATCCCCTCATTAATCTCTCTTTATAACCAACGCCTTTTTTACCTGTAAGAACCGGTAATTGTGACCTGCTAGGTTTTGGTGCGCCTCTTCTTCTTCTTCCCCTTTTTATTCATCAAATTAAAAGTCATCCTCCATTATCAACCTTCAAAACCCTCATTGACACAATGAGATGTGGTTATTCATCTGGATCCTCCTCTAATTCGTATCTTCAAATGTCAATTTTTTTTATAAACGTTAGCTAAGATGCTCCAGTCTATTTACCACAATTTCAAAATAAGATGCTCCAATCTATTTACCTAATTTCAGAAAATTTAAGAAAAGCAATGGCGGGAGGAGATGTCGAGTTCAACAATGGGGAGAGAAGAGTACATAGTAACGAAGGAGGAAGTGTACAGAGTATGGTGGGAGGGGGGGGGGGACTTTAATTCAAAAGGAAATTAAAAGGAAAAGGGAACCGGCTCATCAGGTAGCCGGTAACTAGTTATAAAAAGAGACTAATGTGAGGATAGTTCATATTAAAACGGGATTACGTATAGTTGGTATTAATATAAGAAGCACACCCTTAGTTGGTATTACTGTTATGAAATAAGCCTTTTTTCTTTTGGGAAAAAAATGTACGGGAAAAAAAAATTTGGCGAAAAATATGTGTTTTTTTTTCGGAAAAAAAGTGTATTTTTTTTCGATTTTTTTTTTCAGGAAAAAAAATTGTTTTTTTTCAAAAAAAAAGTTTTTTATTTCGGAAAAATAAATGTTTTTTTTTCGGAAAAATAAATGTTTTTTTGTTCGGAAAAAAAAATGTTTTTTTTCCGGGAAAAAAATTGATTTTTTCTCAGAGGAAAAAAATCGGGGAAAAAAATGTTATGTATGATTGTTTGTTTTGATCTTAGCCTTTAATTTGATTTTAATCTAATGGTTGAGCTTTGGTTTCAATGGGTGCGGCGAGTTGAGCTGTCTTATATATATATATATATATATATATATATATTGAGAGAGAGAGGTGTTTTGAAATCCCAACCATTTTTCTTAATATTTGAATCTAATGATTCTTTTTCAAACCCGATCTCAACGACTTGTTTTAGATTTTTAGTGCAATGGTCATAAAGTTACTGATCTAAGTCATAAAGTTGATGAACTTTATTAACAAAGTTACTGAGCTTTATTAACAAAGTTACTGATCTATGTCATAAAGCTGTTGAACTCTATTAACAAAGTTACTGATCTAGGTCGTAAAGTTGTTGAACTTTATTAACAAAGTTACTGATCTAGGTCATAAAGTTGTTGAACTTTATTAACAAAGTTACTGATCTAGGTCATAAAGTTAATGTGTTAGCATATTATTAACATGACATAAATAAAACATAATTTCCATAAATCTTTGAACAACATGAAGGTCACAAAAGATTAATTAAGAAGAGATTAAGACATACTTAAAACTGATTAACACATACCTCATTACAGAATAAGTCGAAATCTAATATGAACGATATTAGATCTCTATAAGACGACTCCATAAATAATAATATGACTTCCAATAATAATTATACGTCTTCATATGATCTTCAATCTTCAAATAATATTAATAGGTATGATTTCATAATTAATAGGTATGGTTTCTCCGTCTTGTCCTATAACGTAATAAGTGTTATTATCGTTATTCATGCGTTAGCATTATTACGTTTTCATTCATGGAGTTTCTTATGGGAAAGACTCCATTATATAGGCAGAGAGAGGACCGATTTCCTATTAGGATGTTAGATTACGGTAATCTCGACGTTCCATCAAGGTTGAGTAAATATGGAAAGACTCTTTATTTAGTCCGATATTATTGTGATAGCATCTCTTAAAGACTCGATTTCCAATAAGATCATAATTATGAGGAAGAAATATTAGCAAAATAATATGGAAGATATATTACATATCCCGTAATATTATTATAGCATAAAATATTCTTCATAATGAGCTCTATTAACAAAGTTATTGATGTAGGTCATAAAGTTGTCGAGTTCTATTAACAAAGTTACTGATCTAAGCCATAAATTTGTTGAGCTTTATTAACAAAGTTACTGATCTAGGTCATAAAGTTGTTCAACTTTATTAACAAAGTTACTGATCTAGGTCATAAAGTTGATGAGCTCTTTTAACAAAGTTATTGATCTAGGTCATAAAGTTGTTGAGCTTTATTAACAAGGTTACTTATCTATGTCATAAAGTTGTTGAACTCTATTAACAGAGTTAGTGATCTAGGTCTTAAAGTTGCTGAGGTATATTAACAAAGTTACTGATCTAGATCATATAGTTGTTGAGCTTTATTAACAAAGTTAATGATCTAAGTCATAAAGTTGTTGAGTTTTATTAACAAAGTAAAGAAAAACCTTATTAACAAAGTAAAGGTTCTATTTGGGAATTTTTTTTGGACCCTTGATGGTGTTCTAGAAGAAATAGAAGTATTTTCAACAAAAGCTTGAGTTGGGAATTGAGACAATGACATTGTATCGTCCAACCAATCAATATTTTCATAATTTTGATTTTCGGAAATTAAATCCGTAAAATTAGGAATATAAGTTTGACTATTTAGATTTAAATCAAAATCGCGAATATCTTGATATGATGTGTGATCATCACTATCATAATTTGGGGAAGACGAATTATTCAAATCCATATTATAAGTAGAATTTTATTTTTGAAGGATATAGGAATATGAGTATAATTTTTTTGTTATATGAGTAATTTATAGAGAAAAAAAATATACTCCCTTCGAGTTTCTGTCATTGACACGTATTCCTTTTTGGATTGAGTTTGATCTTTTACCTACTTTCCATTTTAGGCTATAAATGTGTGGTTCACATTTACCCACCAATTTCTCTCTCTTTTTTTTTTTGAACCACTCATTTTTCATTCCTTATTTTTCACCCAAAAAAAAAATAGGTTAATCATAGAAACTCGGAGGGAGTAGTTGTTAAAAAAGAGTTGTAAAAAATATACGTTGAATTGTGGACGTTGGAATTGTTGTAAAAAGTAGCATTGGTGATGTAGACAACTGGTAAACAAGCACATACAAAGCAGCAAATGGTAGAAAAAGTAAAGCAAGTGGAGAAGGTCATGCATTTGGGTACGGTGGAGTGTCATCCCATGACACTGAGCCATAAATTAGTCCTCCATTTTTTAATGTTAACTCCCATTTACTTTATATACGCTTCCTAAAGAAAAACAATTAAGAATGGAAATGGAAAGAAGTTGATAAGTAGACCTGTCGAACGAGTCGGACGGTCGGGTTCGGGTAAAATACGGGTCATGTATATTTCGGGTTTAAAAAGTACGGGTTTATACGGGTCTCGGGTCAAATACGGGTTATTAACGTACTTCGAAAACGTTAATTGTCTTTACTTTTTTTTTTATCATAAATACAATTTTATTCTTAATTTTCGGAATCATCTAATTTAGTACGGAGTATATGATATTAGTAAGATAAACATGTTTCATTTAATATATTTTTCAATATACATTGATATTTTATTTCTATAGGATGTACGGATATATATGATGAACTTTGACTCGATTTATTGATTTTTTTCTCATTATAATAATCACGTGATAAAAATATGATTTTAAAGATATACTCCCTGCTCTCCATTTGATTGTTTGCATTTGTTTTTCGGATACTATTCATAGGTGACTGAAATCGTCAATGTAATTTCTAATATATAAGATAAAATATAGTAATGTCGGATATTGTTTAAATTATCTAATCGAGTACGTTATAAATATCAAATTTTTATAATTTTTTAGAAATACGTAACTAAAGATATAGATAAAAGAAAACGTGCATTGACAAGTGTGAAAAAACAAATGCAAACAATCAAATGGAACAGAGGGAGTATATAAGTATTATTTCTTAAAATTTTGAAAATAAAAATATATTTCTTAGTGTTTTTGAGAAACTTTAGTGTATAATAGCAATACTTTTTAATTTACCTATATTTTCGGGCGTGTAACGAGTTCGGGTGAGTTCTAACCCAAAATATTCGAGTTATTATCGCGTCGGGTCACTTTCGGTTTGTGTCTGAAAAAATAAGATATGCCTAGATACTTTTTTCAATAATGAGAGCTGCCTTCGAGCATATGGGAGCTGAGAACGAAGCGAGAGAGTTGACCCGATTACCTACCTTTGGAAGAGTATCTAAGCTGCACAAGTAGAGTCTTTTAGAGCGGATTTTTCGGGGGGTTTTGGGTCTGGTCAGTTTTTGATAGGTCTAGATACAAGTATATCATAGTAGAAACTACTAAAAAATTGTATGGAGTATTTTTATGGAAAGAATACAAATGAGACGAACATTAAAAAATGGAATGAGTATTTTTATTATTACTCCACTATTTATTAAAAATTACAGTAATAAATAGGCCAGAATTAGGCCGGTAGCATTAAGTCTTAGTGTCCGAAAAGCCCATTTGAATCCAAAACCCGGTTTAACCCATTAGGGTCTGACTTGAAAAAAATAAAATAAGCCCACTTTGTTGGCTGGCTCGCACAGATGGACCATTTTTATTGCTTAAGCGCCCCGTACAGGCACGTTCTAACCCATCCATGATCACCTCCACTCCCCCCCCCCCCTTCAAAATTTTACATGGATATTATAATATACTACTCGTACTATATTACTCCCTCCATTTTTTATTTAGTCTCATTTCTTTTAATTTGGATTTTTTTAATTAACCTCATTTCTCCTAATGAAAATATTTTCATTAGTATTGCTCTCTCATCACATGCACTATATCATCAATATCCTCTTACCTTTTCACTTTTGTTTAAAATTTGTGCCAAACTCATAAAGAGCTATTTTAAAAAAAATGGAGGGAGTAATACGAAGTACTGTACTTTATTAGTAAATTTATGATGATTAGTCGTACAATTAATACAAACGCTTATTCTTTATTTAAATTTAAATACTCTCTCCCATACATTCAATTCTTTACACTTACTATCAATGTACAATCCAATCAATTCTTCACATTCCCCTTTTGGCAAAAGACTTTACCTTATAATCCTCATATCCATCCTCTATTTACGCAAAGTGCCACAACTTTTTTCTTACTTTAATTTGGGTGGACCCATAAAATCATTTGATTTACCAATAATACCCTTACTTTTACCGCTTTTCTTAAAAGGGGTAAAATATCCTATGTGAAGATTTGAATGGATGGGAGGGAGTATCGAACGTTTCAATTTTTATTAAAATAAATAAATAAATAAATAAATAGAGTTATGTATTTTGCATTTTACAATGCATTTTGTAAAACAAAACTCAACATGTAAGTGATGCAACCGGGAGGAAAACAAGGTATTGGCATGGTATCTTTCTTACCTAAAGGAGTCTTTTTGGTTAGATTTAAGGAGGAAAAGGCCAAAGAGGCTATATTGCAGGTAGACCTGGCAAATTAAACCCAAACCCGAAAAATCGATCGAAAATACCTGAATTGAAACCGATCGAACACCCGATAGGATTAACCTAGAATAATATCCGAAACCCGATTCAATCCAAATCAAACTGAAATTGTACCAAATTCAATATAACCGAATGATACCCGAACCCGAATAAAACCGAAGCAATAATAATCGAACCGATTGACCTGATTAATAAATACTTATTTTTTTTTCTTAAAAATACCCAAATTTATGGTTTTCTTCATTGATTCTTTATTTATTAATGGTTTTATAAATTATTATCTACAAATTCAAGGTATAAAAAAACTCAAAATCAAATTATTTATTTTTTTACTTTAGAAATTTATGACCCGAGACTCACCTGACCTGCTATTGACCCAAACCAAACCGTACCCGGCTCGAAATAACATAAACCAATAAAAGTGGCTAACCGAAATGAACCCGATCAAAATCGAACTGAAACTGAAATTTATGTTAACCCAATAATGATCGAACCGATTCAACCCGATCCGAAATCGAATCGAATGACCCATTTGCCAGGTCAAATTGCAGGTTGGGTATCATATGTTTGACAAGAAACCTTTGATTGTTAAGCCCTAACAACCTGATTTAGACTTGATGAAGGAAGACATTAAAAAGGTCCCTTCGTGGGTTAGGCTCCATGATCTACCCTTGAAATACTGGGAGCACGCTGTTTTGGTAAAAATTTACCGGGTCTTTCGATATCGGTTGCGGGTCAAAGCGATCGTCCTATAACTATGGTCGACGAAATTGAATCGAATCAAGCGAACAAGAAAATAACGAAAGGAAAAAGAACACACACAAAGTTTGGTGACGCGGAAACCCGATGTGGGAAAAACCGCGGGGGGAGTCGGAATCCCACCAAAGTTTTACTATGAATGGAAGAAGAATGAGGAAAAGAATACAAATATAAGTAATTTTTACTATAGCTTGGACTATGATTGCTTGCTAGTACGTTTACTTGAGATGGTGTGCTTGAATGCCCCTCTCCTCTTCCTCTCTTTCCTTTATATACGGCCCCCCCTCCTCTGGTGTCTTTATGGCCCCTTTTAATGTGGAGCAATTATTGCTTCGTGGCTGTTATGGCTGTTACCTTCCTCATTAGTAGGAGATCTCAGCATTCAATTCCCCTTATTGCTCTTTATTTGCGTTGACTGGCGGTTACAATTGTTAACCTTCATTCCTTCTCCTCCTAACCTTTAAGAGGGTTTCCCCTTTTGTAGTAGCTAGCAGCAACTGTTGCTTCTTCTATGGGCTGAATCCCTCTTTTTGTTTGTTGAGCCCGCTTGATTTAAGTGGCCCATGGTTTGATTGTATGGCCTGTAGCCTTATTCCTTCTTATGCTCGGCTCGGCCCATCTTTACGTATTATTCCGGGTTTACCTGACTTGATGACGTTTGACCAATTTTGACTTCCGTCTTGTGATCCTTGACTTTGACTGGCATCCGTGAACCGTGAACCCTTAAGTTGTTGACTTTTGACTTCTGACCTTTTGACCGTCCACTCGTATTTTGCCACGTGGTACTCCGAAGGTGCAAATTTTTGGCCCGAACAAATGCCCCCAAATTTCCGACTAAGCTCATCTTAGGCGGGAATTTCCCCTTGCCCCAGTTGTAGGCAGTTGGCTCTACTTCAGCTGGCCTTGCTGGTTCTAGGAGAAGGCGTGATCTGTCCCCTCTCTTAGAAATTACTCCTGCAGAGAGTGGACCTCTGGTGGCAGACCTTTCTAAGTCTACCTCTTATTCTGCCCCCAGATCCGTTGATGAGGTTTCTGCTGAAGTGGTGCTCAAATTTCCTGAAGGCGTTGGTAAGTCTACAGAGGATATGACTTTCCTGGATCATATGCTACTTCCTGGTCCCAGGTCTGTGCTAGAAGAAGGTTCTCTGAAGGAGTTGAACTTGGTTCGCAGATTGTTGGCAGAGGAATCTGGTTGTAGAGAAGAAGTGACTTGATGAGGAATTTCCTATGGCGCCTGACCTGGATGCTTTTTCTGATGTGGAGGCGGAGGATCTGATGGAGTCCGTTGATTTCCTTATTGCTGATCAGGAATCTGATAGGCAAGAGAGTGTGGACCAGGAGGATGTTGCTGATGATCCTGGGAGAGGTTCTGCTGCTATTCACCAGAGACCCAGGTTGCTGCAGGAGGATCCGTTAGATGCAGTTCCGCCTCCACCAGAGGAGAATGTCCATGCTGTGGACCAAGTTCTGCTGGAGTGATGTTACTCCTCCTTTGTTGTACTTTGTTTTCGGCTTGTGAATCCTGCATGGCATGAACTTCTGATCTGTTAGTGTTTGCAAAAAATTCTGTAATGACTTCGCCTTTGCTCAGGGAAGCGACATGTGTTATTATTTTGTGGCACTTCGTGCCTTAGCAGAAGGTCGTAAATGTTTGCTTTGGATCGTGATTGTTTGTGTCTGATTGTAATCGTTTGTTGTAGTTTTGTCTAACTACCTTCTGTTGTATGCATGCCTTATGTTTGTATGGTCGACCTTTGATATAGTGGTGGCCTGGGGTTTAGTTCGCCCACTCAGTCGGAGGTGCCACGCTTTGCGTGGGTGCTAAGTGGCGCAGGAGACTGTAATGTCCCGGTTGTAGGCACTTAGTCACAGACGCACGCCCTCTGTAGAAATTGTACACTCCACCAGATTAGTCACCAGCACTCAGTTTGAAAAAACTGACAAAAATTTGGCAAAGATAGGGAACACAATATTTGAAGACATATGTGGAAGCAAAAAATCAAATTTTGAAAATATATGGAGAGAGAAAATTAAATTTCGAAAATGTACGCAATATGAAAATCAGACCTTAATGCCAAAGAAAATTGAATTTTGACGACACACGTAAAAAGGAAATCAAAATTTTATCTGATTTAAATATGCGGGAAAAAATTTGAATTTTGCTAAAAGAAAGAAAACAAAACAAAAGAATGATAGGAAAATTTAAATACGTGTTTGCGAGGTTTGAAAAGATTAAACCTGGGTTCTGGTGGAGGTGCACCTGGTAGAATAGATGCCACGTTTCTGGCGGCTGTAGCCCATGTTTCTGGCGGCACTGGCCCAGATTGCTGGCGGCTGTGGCCCACTCAGAAGAAGTATTTCTTTAGGTGTACGATGTTCCATGGGTTTTGGATGATCTTCCTCTCCATGGTCATAAGTCGGTAGGCTCCGTTCCCAACTACTTTCTCCACTTGATAGGGTCCTTCCCAATTTTAGGCGAATTTTCCTGCTCGTTGATTCCTGGTGTTCTGGAAGACTTTTCTGAGGACTAGGTCTCCTTCCTGCAGGATTCTGACTCTGACATTCTTGTTGTAACTTCTGGCGACTGTTTGTCTGTAGCAGGCCATCCTTATTTGAGCATCGGTTCTGAGCTCATCTATAGTATCCAAGCTGCTTGCCATCTCTACCTGGTTCGTGTCTTCGGTTATGCATCCATATCTATGAGTAGGCACTCTCACCTCTGAAGGGATGACCGCCTCAGCACCAAAGACAAAACTGAAAGGTGTTTGTCCTGTAGCCACCTTGGGTGTAGTTCTGTCAGACCACAGCACCAAGGGGAGTTCTTCTGCCCATCTGCCCCCTGCCTCCTCCAGCCTTCTCTTCAGGTTGTCTATCACAATTTTGTTGCTAGACTCCGCCTGACCGTTAGACTGAGGGTTTCTGGGGGTAGACTTGCTTAGTGTGATGTTCCACCTGGCGCAGTAGGTCTCCATCTTGTTGCCAATAAACTGGGATCCGTTGTCGCAGATGATCTTTGAAGAAATGTCAAACCTGCAGATAATGTTACGTTTTATGAAGGATATAACCTGCTTCTCAGTCACCTAAGGCAATGCTTCTGCTTCTATCCACTTGGAGAAGTAGTCAGTCATGGCCAATATAAAAACCTTGTTTCCTGGGGCTCTCGGTAGCTTGCCAACAATATCCATCCCTCATTTCATGAAGGGCCAGGGAGAAATTACTGGGTGCAACGGCTCTGCTGGCTGGTGATTGGCCGGTGCATGTCTCTGGCAAGCGTCACATTTCTTAACATATTCCCTCGCGTCCTTGCGCATTGTCGGCCAATAGTAACCTTGGCGGAGTGCTTTGTTGGATAGTCTCTTGCCCCCTGCATGATTTCCACACTCACCACTGTGGAGGTCATGCATAACCACCTCTGCCTCTTGCTGACTTAGGCACCTCAAGTATGGTCCAGCGGCTGATCTTTTGAACATGACACCATCAATAAGGGTGTACCTGGACGCTTTCATTCTAAAACTCCGGGCTTCCTTCTTGTCTGCTGGCAGGATATCGTTTTGCAGCCATTCTTGGTAGGGTTTTCTCCAGTCTGGGATTCTTTCTTGTTCTGCTGAGGTGCTGCAGACTCCTGCCTCCTACAGCCACTGCAATCCCTGGTCTGGTGGATTGTCCTCCTGCCTCAGCATCTGGTGTTCATGTGTGCCTGTCCAAACTGCTGGCTCCAGTACATGGACAATGGGTATGGTGGAAACTACGCCTGGTTTGAAGGTTGCCCCCAGGGTGGCTAGGGCGTCTGCTTCCACGTTCTGGTCCCTAGGGACTTGGTTGATTGAGAAGGGTACGAGCCTGAGGGAGAGCTCCTTTGCCACTTCAAGGTAAGACACCATCTTGGAGTCCTTAGCTGCATACGAACCATTCATGTGATTGACTATTAGCTGGTGTTCCGGTCACGGAAACAATTAACCCGGCTCTGGATCCGGGTTGTGTAATCGGATTGTTGGTGAGTAACAGATCGTCTGATTTCCTTGAACCTCTCCTTTATCCCTCTCCCTTGAGCGGACCTTCCCGGCGGAGTTGGCCTGCTCCCTGCACAATGAACGCACATGGCCTCGGAGGTTGTCCGAGGGAACCCTCTCCGATGCCTAAGTTAGTCCGTGAAATGCCTTGATGAACCTAGCTCGTGAGGAACTAGGTGGCGTTTTTAGGAGTGAGAGTCTAGAGAGAGAAAATCCAACCCCTTTCATGTGGGAAATGGAAGAGTATTTATACTTTCCCACAAGAGAGAGGAAAAGAGAAGTGGGGAGAGAAAGAATGAGTGGATGGGAAATTGACACGTGGTTTTTCCTCATCCACTCGTTCTCTCTTACCTGTAGACAAGATGACAGAGGGGGCTTCTGGGGACCCCGGCCCTGCTCAGGGAGAAGGTCGCCCGGAGGCAGGCGAGCAGGGAGTGCCTGCACGCTCTTCACAGCCAGTCGCCTTACCCTACCGGGCAGGCGGCTTCCTTGTAGCTTTGTTTCACTGGGGGAATCCTGGTATCTTATCCCAACGGCCTGCTGGGCAGGCTCCTTGGTTCCTTGGACGGGGTCTTCATGGGGCCTGCTAGGCGGGCGGCCCAACGCAGGCTCTTCGACCCTCATCAATTGGCCCTCACCTGCTGGGGGGGAAGCAGGGTTCCCCTTCGGCAGGTGGACTCTTAGTGGAGGGGAGTTGACTTGTGTCTCTTACCAGTGCATTTAATGCGTTCGCGTATTCCCGAGGGGGAGTCTCTTCTGTTATTGGGCATGCCAAGAGTTTAATTGTTCCTTGGGTCATGATTGCCTCGTGCACCAAGTGGATTTTTGGGCAGCGTGCTGGTGAGCTGATTGGTCATTTCCCCTGTCAGGGTGGTTGGGATGTTATTCAATGCCTTGGCCTCCCTCCTTGTATAAAATGCATTTTCCTTCGCCATTTTCATGACCCATCTCCAACTTTCTTTTCCTTCTTTTTCTACGAAAATGTCGTGGATTACCAAAACATTCCTTCACCAAGGGACTCATGTGGTGACCCGCCGTTTCAGGGGCCGTCAGAGACTAAGGTATTCCAGGGCATCCTTTCTCATTTTGCGCCGCAGCCGGCGACCCCGCACTCAACTCCATAGGAGGCTTAAGAGGAGGTCTCATGTCGGGGCGGGCAAGCGCCCTCTGAGGGCTTCTCCTACCATCCCAAAGCATAAGCGCTGCCTCCAGGGAGGAGGTTGTTTTGATAGGGGGTGCCCTGAATGTTACCCATGGCTACACCCTGAGCAGTTTGACCCTGATCACTTAGAGTTGGGCTCTTCTCCTGAGTCGGGCCCTTCTTCCCCTTTGAGGAAGAAAGTAGGCTGCGGCACTTGTGAGGACATTGAGACAGTCCCTTATGAGAGGGACTGGGATGTCAGCAGCCGGGATTCCGGCGACAGTGATGGCCAGGGTTATTCCTCCGGTCGAGATGGTGATGATGACTCTGCAGACCCCTTCAAGGATTCCGACGACTGGGACTGGGGATCCGATGCAGGGGGGCACAGCCCTGGGGAATACTCCCCAGGCTCTGATGATGATTAGGCCTGCCCTTAGGGCGCAGGCGTGATGAGCCGGAAAATTAGGGGCTCTTTTTGTACCTTGTTTGTCCTGGATGTAATTGCCCATTTTTTCGGGTTTTTTAAGGCTTAATGAAAGAAAATTCATGCAATTTGTTTGTGTGTTGTATTTTTACTATTTGTTTATTACTTATTGTTTGAATGAAGAGAGGACGTCACAGGGTGATCAACCCTCTGACACCCTTTGGTCCTTTCGAGGTTACCCTTGGGAAGCTACACAGGGCTGACTTCCAAGGGGGTGACGCGTGGACAGTAACCTTTGGGTGGATTTTCGAGGGCTGGCGACTCTTCGTATGCCCTCTCTCCTATAAAAGCAATCAGTCACCCATTCCTCCTCTTTTTCCTTTTTCAAACCTTCTTTTCTCTTCAAATCCCCATTTCTCTTTCTCTGCAAACCCTTTGGTGTGACGACTTGTGCCTTCCTCTGCACCCCCGCTTTTCTGGGAGATTTCTCCTTCGGGCTTTCATCGCACCGGCAGACGACCTTAGGTTAGACTTTTAACTTCCATTTCTTGCTCTTTCTTTTCGATTTCTTGTTTTTCGTTCCCATTAGAGTTACAATGTCTAGAACTCGTGAGCGGATCCTACCTTTTACTGACCCATCGAGGAGGGAGGAAGGGGAAAAAGGTAGGGAGAATTTCGCCTCCTCCTCTAGGGAGGTTGGCTCTGGGGTAGTTGAGGAAGAAAATTCGGTGGATAGTGGAGGTGGTAACTCTCCTGACCCTCCTCCGTACGACGTTATTGATTCGGATGACGAGGCACTGGAAATTGACCCCTCCAGGACCTCTGGCCCCCTTATTCCTCAGGAAAGGGGTAAGGTTTATTATTTAGACAAAGTCAAGTATCACGTTCCCTTGAGAAATTACCCTGACCCGAAAAACCGGGACTTGATTCTTGCGAAAAATGCCGCCGGTGCGATTGAGCGGTTTTACAATTTTGGGGATGGGTACACAATTGTCGTCCCCGGCGAGAAAGATACCGTATGCAGCCCTCCCGACGGGTGCATAGCGGTTTATCACAAGTGTCTGGAGTTCGGCCTTCGCTTTCCCCTTCATCCTTCCCTGGAAGAGATTTTCAGGCGTATGAATGTGGCCATCGCCCAGCTGACAGCCACGGCTGTCAGGTCATTGATTTCGTATGTTTGGACCTGCTTGTTCCATCGCGCCGAGCCTTCTATTGATGCCCTGCGGTTTATGGTCGGCCTACAAATGGTCTCTTCTGGGAGTGTGGGCTCTCCTGGATATTGGTCCCTCTTGAGGCAGAAGGGACATGCTTTGGTGTGGCCAGCCATGGACAGCCTGAGAGACTGGAAGAACAACTTTCTTTATGTGCACAGTGCCCATGGGTGGAAGATTCCTCGTCATTTCAGGAATCATGTCCACACCAGACTAGAGACCCCCGAGGAGTATCACCCTGGCGTGGGTGGAAAAGCCTTGGAGGTGAAGCTGAGCGAGAAGGACAAGGAACTGACAGACTATTTTGCCGCTCATACTGATAAATATGGGGTATATGGCCCTTCATTATGGCTCCCCCATGCGGAGCTCATTGCTACTGATAGATACCTGACCCGGGTGGGCATGAATCCGGGCCTAGATGAAGGTAGTTCAGGAGTGCTGATGATTCTTCCTTACCCTTTTTCTTTTTAAGGGTCCTGACTGTTCGTCTGTTTGCCTTGCAGATCTTGCCACCTTCCTTTGGAAAAAAAGGGAGGTGAGGCGTCTGGGTTTGACCGAGACTCTTACCGTCGTCCAAAGCCGCCCTTCTCTTCCCCCTGATTTCAAGAAAGGTGAGAAGAACTTGATGAAGCACCTGAAGGGTTTGTCGTTTAGTAGACCAAGGCTCCCTGCTTCTCCCAGATCAATGCCTGCGAAAACGGCGGTTTCTGAAGCCACCCCTTCCCCTGTTGCGAAGAAGGTGATTGCCTGTGAGGCTTCTCCCTCTCCTGTTGGTAGGCAGGGGGGCCTTTCCGCAGGGGTTCAGATTCCCTCGGGACCGCGGGCCGCGGGCTCCGAAGAGACTGGGGAAAGCACTCCCAGAGGGCTGATCAGAAAGAGGAGCAGGGAGGCTCCGAATGCTAACCACGTGGTGGATTTGGAAGCCGCTACGCCTGAACCAAAGCACCTCGCTCAGGGGGTTCCTGGTACCCTCTTTTCTGTGGAGAACAACGAATTCCACTATACCGCCGGCGATAGCCAGGATGTTTCTGCCTTACTTTCCGACTCCGGGGCGGTTCTGGCGGATCACCTCCTCAAGCCCGTCCACTCTGCCGCTCATCAGGTGACTCAGTACGTTCAGCGTACCGCCAGGATTATTCAGGCTTCTGCGGAGTTGGCGTCCCCCAATCGTTTGAGTGACGAGGAACTGGCTAACTCTGACCGCCTTTTTGCAGTCGAAAGGGACGTTGCTCTTATTGCCAGTTTGAAGGATCAATTGGCAAAAAAGGAGAACGAGCTGGAAGAGGCCAGGAATCAGGCGATTCACTGGAAGTCTCAAAATGAGAGGGCTGTCAGGGAAGTGTCCCGCCTGGAGGAGGAGTCGAAGAAAGCTAAGCAGGCCTTCGCAGAGCTGGAGCAGGCCAGGAAGGCTTTAGCTGAGCTGGATCATACCAAGAAAAGTGTCATCGATCTAGGGGAGCGCCTTTCCAAGGCGAATTCAGATCTTCAGGCGGCTCTTGGTGATCTAGCGGCGAAGACTGAGGAGTGGCAGAAAGAGAGGGATGAATTAATCCAAGAGGTGGAAACGGCCGTGTCAGCGGGTTTTGTGAATGGCGCTAACTCTTGCTTAGGGGTAGTCATGGAAGCTGTCAGGGAGATGTTCCCTGGCTTTGATGAAGAAGCTTTTCGGGCCCTCTACGCCGCCAAGGATGAGGCCCAGATGCGCAGGATGGCTGAAGGGGGTGCTACTTCTGGCCCAGATGCTCCCCCTGCTTAATATGGAGGGCAGTCTTCCTCATAGGGATCTTGTTCATCCCCCGCTGCGCCTATGCTGATGCTTTGACTTCTTTATTTCTTTGCGCGCCGAGCTCTTTTGTGGCCGGCTGCCGTATTTACTGTAATCACCTTTTTAGCAAACTCTTATCCTGTGTACCTTTGCCACTTTATTCCTTTTTATGGGGATCCTTTTGTTTGTTTTTGTCTGTTTTCGCTTGGTTTCTTGTATAAGTTTGACGTACAGCCTGCCCCCTGCTTGCCCAGAGGTAAGCAGGGAGGTTCTTAACGTTTTTATATAAGGTTTGGGGGGCCTGCCCCCAGTCCGTGTTGGTCCGACCTGTCCCTGGCTTTTGTTCAAAGTCCAGGGGGCCTGCCCCCTGCCTGCCCAGAGGTAAGCAGGGAGGCTTTTTGCATTTTTTATACAAGGTTGGAGGGCCTGCCCCCAGTCCTTGTTGATCCGGCCTGTCCTTGGCTTTTATTCAAAAGTCTAGGGGGCCTGCCCCCTGCCTGCCCAGAGGCGAGCAAGGAGGCTTTTTGCGTTTTTTATACAAAGTTGGAGGGCCTGCCCCTAGTCCTTGTTGATCCGGCCTGTCCCTGGCTTTTGTTCAAAGTCCAGGGGGCCTGCTCCCTGCCTGCCCAGAGGTAAGCAGGGAGGCTTTTTGCGTTTTTTATACAAGGTTGGAGGGCCTGCCCCCAGTCCTTGTTGTTCTGGCCTGTCCCTCGCTTTTGTTCAAAGTCCAGGGGGCCTGCCCCCTGCCTGCCCAGAGGTAAGGAGGGAGGCTCAGAATTTTTGTTGGGGTGTTCATTTTCTTTAGCTTTGGCAACAGGGGGGCCTCCCCCTATTGCCCCCTGCTCGTTTGTATGTGAAAATGCAAGTTTGAACAGGCAACGAGTATGAATCTGAAGCTCTTATTTCTTTATAAAACTTTTTTGACGTAAGGGTGGTCGGAGCCGTCGACATTCTTTGACCGTCCGCCGCCTTTGTTTTTAGCAAAATAAAAACTATCCTTAGACTTGGTTTAGACATAATATTTCTTCAGGGTGTCCGCGTTCCAGTGAGCATTCAGCTCTTGTCCTTCAAGGTTGGCGATTTTGTATGTGCCTGGTCCCAGGATTTGAGTTACTTGGTATGGACCTTCCCAGTTGGCACTTAGCTTTCCATGCTCCCTTGATTTTCCAACAGCCTGCGTTTTTCTGAGAACCAGATCACCCATCTGGAAATTTCTCTGGTGTACTCTTCTGTTGTAGGATTTCCTCATTCGTTGCTGGTAGGCAACGATGTTGGTACTGGCCTCCTCCCTTAGCTCGTTGACCAGATCTAAGGCCTCGACCATCGCAGCTTCATTCTCAGTCCGGTCGTATTACAGGGAACGCAGAGATGGGATCCTGGCCTCAATTGGTAGTAGAGCCTCTGCTCCATATACTAGACCGAACGGGGTCTGGCCTGTAGATTCTTTTTGGGTGGTCCGGATTGACCAGAGTATGCTGGGAAGCTCGTCAGCCCATCTGCCCTTGAGGTCATCTACCATTTTCTTAAGGCCATTTAAGATCTGCTTGTTGGCTACCTCTGCCTGTCCGTTGGTTTGAGGGTGGCAGACGGCCGAGTAGGCAACTGCGATGCTATGGCTTTCTAGCCAGATTCTCAGGTGATCATTGTCAAATTGCCTGCCATGATCAAACACCAACATTTTTGGCAGGCCGAATCTAGTGATAATATTCCGCCATATCACTTTTCTGACTGCCGGCTCGGTAATGTTGGGCACTGCTTCAGCTTCTATCCATTTGGTGAAGTAGTCTATAGCCACAATCAAGAACTTCCTTCCCCCAGTAGCCACCGTGAACGGTCCTAGTATGTCCATCCCCCACTGAGCGAAAGGGATGGGGGATAGGATTGGCCTTAGTTCCTGGGCCGGGACATGGATGGACGGAGCGAAGAGTTGGCATTTTCTGCACTTCTGTGTCAGGCTTCTGGCATCTCTTAGCATGGTAGGCCAGTAGTAGCCTGCCCTCAGGGCCTTGTGGGCCAACGATCTTCCTCCGATGTGATGTCCACAGATTCCTGATTGGATGTCCTCTAGGACTTCGGCAGCCTGGTCTGCCCCCAGGCATTTTAGCAGGGGGTAAGTAAAAGATTTCTTATAGAGTTCTTCACCAATGATTATGAATCAGGCTGCTTTGGCCTGTACCTTCCTCTTTTGCACCGTGTCTGATGGTAGGATACCATGTTTTTTGAACTGGATGAAGGGGGTCATCCAACTTTCCGGCCCTTCCTCGACGGTGCTAATCGCCTGACAGGCGCTGGTAGATTTTTCATGCAAAACATCAACCCACACCGACCTCCGTATGTCTTGTAGGCTGGAGCTGGCCAGCTTTGACAGAGCGTCGGCTCGGTTGTTCTGCGATCGAGGTATTTGCTGGATTTCATAGGACTTCAGGCCCGACAACTCTTGCTTTACTTTTTCAAGGAATGTGGCCATGGTCTGATCTCTGGCCTCATATTCTCCGTTAATTTGATTGGCAATGAGCTGAGAATCGGTAGCTAGTGTAACTCGCTCTGCCCCTGCGGCTTTAGCCAGTTTTATCCCTGTGAGCACAGCCTCGTATTCCGCCTCGTTGTTTGATGCCGGGAAGGTGAATCTGAGTGCATGCTCAAAATCCACTCCCTCAGGGGTGGTTAACACGACGCCTGCGCCTGCACCATTGGCTGTTGAGGATCCATCAGTGTGCACGATCCATTCCTCGGCAGGGGGCTCCTCTTCCCCTGAATGGGAGCATTCAGCCAGAAAATCGGCCAAGGCTTGGGCTTTGATGGCTGTCCTTGGCTGGTATGATATCCCCAGCCCACTTAACTCGATCGCCCATTTCAGCAGTCTCCCTGATTTCTCAAACTTTTCCAACACTTTTTCCAGTGGTTGGTCGGTGAGGACCACAACAGGATGTGCGTCAAAGTAGGGTCTGAGTTTTCTGGCTGCAATGATGACTGCATAGGCGGCTTTTTCTATCAGGGGGTAATTTCTCTCTGCTGTTCCCAGGGCGTGACTTACAAAGTAGATGGGTTGCTGCGAATTTGCTTCCTCCCTTAGGATGACAGCACTTACCGTTGTATTTGTGACAGCAATGTATAGGTACAGTTTTTCTCCGGCTACCGGTCTTGCCAGGGTAGGGAGTTTCTTTAGGTGCTCCTTCAATTGCTCGAAGGCTTTCTTTTGTTCATCCTCCCATTTGAATTGCTTGTTGCCTTTTAATATTTTGAAGAAAGGGGTGGACTTGTCTGCTGACCTGGCGATAAACCGAGCCAGGGCGGCCATTCTGCCTGTGAGCCTCTGAATGTCCCTGATGGTTTTAGGCTCTGGGAGGTCTAGGACAGCCTGAATTTTCTCGAGGTTGGCGTCTATCCCCCTGGAGCTGACCAAAAAACCTAGGAATTTTCCGGATCGGACCCCGAATGTGCATTTTTTCGGATTCAGCTTCATCTTATATGACCGCAGGGAAGAGAAAGTCTCTTGAAGGTCTGCCAGATGCTCCTTGTCCCCCTTACTTTTGACGATCGCATTGTCAACATAGGCTTCTAAGTTTCTTCCTTTTTGACTTTCAAAGACTCTGTCTACCAACCGTTGATAGGTGGCGCCGGCATTCTTCAGCCCAAATGGCATCATCTTGTACATGTAGGTGCCATGGCTGGTTATGAAGGCGCACCTCACTCTGTCTGGCTGCCAGAGGTACACTTGATGGTACCCTGAGAACGCATCCAGAAAACTCAGCGTGGTGTATCCACTAGTGGCGTCCACTAGTTGATCTATCCTGGGCAGAGGGTAGCAGTCCTTAGGGCAGGCCTTGTTAAGATTTGTAAAATCTACGCACATTCTCCATGCGCCTGATGACTTTTTTACCATGACAATGTTTGCCAACCATTCAGGGTAGTCACAGACTTCGATGAAGTCTGCCTTCAGGAGTTTGTCTATTTCTTCTTTTATCGCCGCATCTTTTTCTACGGACATGTTTCTTTTCTTCTGCTTCACAGGGCGGGCCTCCGGATTAATGTTCAGCTTGTGAACAATAAAGGCCGGGTCGACCCCTGGCATCTCGTCTGCAGAGTAAGCGAATACGTCCCTATTTTCTCTTAGGACTGCAATTAGTTCTTTTTGGTAGGACTCCTCCAGGTCGGCCCCTATAAGGACTTGCCTCCCTGGCTCTAAGTCCACTAGCATGCTTTCCCCTTCAGGCTCTAGGTGGACTGATTCTTGCTGGGCAGTTGGGATCTCACCTTCCCTGCTGGGAGAGCATTGGGCTTTTCGCTTCCCTTTTCTTTCTGTCTCATGGGCTTGCAGGGCCACGGAATAACAGTGTCTGGCCGACTCCTGATCCCCGTGGATCTTCCCCTCCATGCCAAAGTCTGTTACATAGGCTATGGTGAGGGCCCTAATTGATACAGCAGCTTCTATTTCATCTAGGGTGGCTCGGCCTATCAGGGCGTTGTACGCGGATTTGGCATCCACCACAACAAATGACGCCCTGACATTTCTTGCTGAGGTCCCCTCCCCAAACGTAACAGGCAGATCGATAACTCCCATGGGTAGCATGCCTGCTCCATTAAATCCATACAAAGATCCGGGGGCTGGCTTCAGGTGCCTTTTTTCAAGGTTCATTTTCTCAAAAGCATTTTTGTATAAGAGATTTGTGTAGGCGCCAGTGTCCACCATACATCTCTTGACAATGTGATTGCTGATTTTCAGGGTTAAGACCAGAGGGTCACTATGCGGGTACACGACTCTCCCTGCATCTTCAGGGGTGATGCTTAGGGTAGTGCCCCTTGGACTGCCTTCCTTCTCGGCGTAGCAAATTTGGTTCCGCAGCTCGCGGATCTGCCTTTTCTGGCTACGCCTGCTGGTTCGCCCCTCTGCATCTCCTGATACTACATGGATGACCATGCGATTTTGGGCTGAGCCCTCAGGTTTGTCTGCCGCCTCCTTCTGGGGTTTGTTCCTCGCTGCATAGTTACTCAGCCAGCCGTTCCTTATTAGTTTCTCTATTTCATCTTTTAAGTGGCGGCATTCCTCTGGGGTATGACCTATGCAGTCGTGGAACGTGCAGAATTTTTTGGGATCCCCTTTTGGGCTGCGCGGCTTGTTTGGGCGAGTCCATTTTGCTGTTTCTTTCTCCAACTCGAAGATTTCTGCTCTCAGCCTGTTGAGGGCCGTGTAGCTGTCAAACCTTGGTTGGTATGTTGTGCGTTCCTTCTTGGGAGTGTCTCCCTCTTCTCTCTGCTTGCCTGGCTCATTTCTGCCACCACCCACCCTGCGGTCCCCCCTGCGGCCTTGTTTGGCCTGCAGGGGTATCCGGCAGGCTGTGAAACTCTTCATGCAGAATAAACCCTTCAGCAATTTTCCTGGCCATGGCCAAGGTTTCTGGTTGGGCCCTGATCATCTGATTTTTCATTTCCCCTGGGAGCAGGGAGATAGTCAGGGCGTAAGCAGCGGTGGAGTCATCGATCTCCCTGACCTGCTGGTAGGATAGGTCAAACCTCCTTAGGTACTCCCTTACACTTTCACCCTTTTTCTGTTTTAGGTTCATAAGATCGAACCGAGTGAGGCGTCTCCTTTTGTTCCCAGCATATTGTTCGAGGAAGATCTCGGCCAATTCTATGAAGAACTTGATTGATCCTTGGCGGAGATCCCTGAACCACCCTTGTGCGAGCCCTACCAGGGTGGTTGGGAAGACTTTGCACCAGATAGCGTCATCCACGTCGTACATGCCCATGTGGCTCTCGAATGCCGCCAAGTGGTCCTTTGGGTCTGTTGTCCCGTCAAACTTAATGGTCGGCATTTTAATTTTCGGGATGGGGTACTCTTGTACCTCAGGATGAAGTGGGGTTTTTGTGAGCCTGCCTACCATTCGTGACCTGCTTTCCCCAGACTGGTTACTGTGAATATCCCATTGTCTATGGATCGGTTTCCTCGTACAGTGGGAGCGGTGCCTTGGAGGCGGCCTGCTTGCTGCTTCATCTTCTGTTTCAGGGGAGATTTGCCAGGGTCTCTTTCTCTGAGAGTGGCAGAGGTTGTCATCCTGGTGGTATCTGGATTCAAGCGGTTGCCCCCGGTTGAGCCTAGACTGCAGGCTTTGGGACAAACCCGGGGCTGGCTGCTCCTTGACCGCCGGTGTTAACCTGGAGAAGACCCCGCCCTGCTTTTCTCCCAGGCGCTTAGATATGGGCTCCCTGTGCCTTATCCTCTCCTGCAGTTCTCGGGACAAACCCTTCTGTTCTCCAGATGCGGATTCTGTTGTGTGAATGGAGAATGCCTGCTGGACAGGTGGCTCTGGGCTGCCTGTTGTGATACGCCTTTGCACCTGCGCGTATACTTGTGTTGTCCTTCTTGCTTTCCTCTGGGCGTTTCTAGCGGCGGTCCGCTTCGTGCCCCCAGCTCCATCCCTGCTTATTGAGGGTGGCTGCCTGGGGGCCGATGCGACCCTGCGTACCAGGTCCTCAGGAGTGAACTCCTGGTTCAGCATTGCAGAGAAGAAAGCGGCTGTCTGCGCCATCTGAGCTGGGGTCAGATTCAGAGTGTGCCCTGGGTGTGTTCCCAACTCAGGTGCTACAGCGGCGTTTGTCACGCCTAGGAGACTGGTTCCCCCCGCCCCCAGGATCGTGGCAGAAGGAATCCTCTCCGGCTGTGGCATGCCATACAGGGGGGTCACCGGTGGGACCGTCGGACCCGCCCCTGCACTGGCGTCAATGATTTCTGGCATGATTACTTTGATTGTTTTAGTTTTTTGTGATTAGGAATGGTTGATTTTTGTGGGTAATTCATGAGCACAACCGTTTTTCCCCACAGACGGCGCCAAATTGTTCCGGTCACGGAAACAATTAACCCGACTCTGGATCCGGGTTGTGTAATCGGATTGTTGGTGAGTAACGGATCGTCTGATTTCCTTAAACCTCTCCTTTATCCCTCTCCCTTGATCGGACCTTCCCGGCGGAGTTGGCGTGCTCCCTGCACAATGAACGCACAGGGCCTCGGAGGTTGTCCGAGGGAACCCTCTCCGATGCCTAAGTTAGTCCGTGAAATGCCTTGATGAACCTAGCTCGTGAGGAACTAGGTGGCGTTTTTAGGAGTGAGAGTCTAGAGAGAGAAAATCCAACCCCTTTCATGTGGGAAATGGAAGAGTATTTATACTTTCCCACAAGAGAGAGGAAAAGAGAAGTGGGGAGAGAAAGAATGAGTGGATGGGAAATTGACACGTGGTTTTTCCTCATCCACTCGTTCTCACTTACTTGTAGGCAAAATGACAGAGGGGGCTTCTGGTGACCCCGGCTCTGCTCAGGGAGAAGGTCGCCTGGAGGCAGGCGAGCAGGGAGTGCCTGCACGCTCTTCACAGCCAGTCGCCTTACCCTACCGGACAGGCGGCTTCCTTGTAGCTTTGTTTCACTGGGGGAATCCTGGTATCTTATCCCAACGGCCTGCTGGGCAGGCTCCTTGGTTCCTTGAACGGGGTCTTCATGGGGCCTGCTAGGCGGGCAGCCCAACGCAGGCTCTTCGACCCTCATCAGCTGGGAATCGCTGTAAGCCTCTAGGCGCTTGATTTTGAGGTCTAGAGCCAGCTGGAGACCCAAGATTAGAGCTTCATATTCTGCCTCGTTGTTTGTTGTTCGAAACTCGCACCGTACTGCTTGGACTATGAGATCCCCCTGAGGAGACTTCAGAACTAATCCTGCTCCAGATCCTCGCATGTTGGAGGCGCCATCTACATTTACCTTCCACACCTGTTCGCCTTTGTCGTTGACGGAAGGATTTGTCGTGAATCCCACCGATCAAATAAATAACCGGCAAAACCTAACTAGGGTAGCTAGGGTAAGTCGGGTCGAATCCACGGGGACGGTAGAGGCGTATAGACTAAGGTCACCCAAAAACGAGACTAAGTCAACGAGCTAAGCTAAACAAGAGAATGATAGAAGGGGAGAGAGCTAGACTAAGACTAAAGAAAACAAACAAGGAAAACGGGCTAGGATTAGGTCGGGGTCAAAGGGGTAACGGAATGGTCAAGGAAGAGCTAGAGCGAAGGAGGTAGTAGGGTGATCTAGGTTGGTCCGGGATCTCGCAACTTAGACCGACCTAGAGGTTCCACATGGAACCCATCTCGGCGACGCATACGACAAACGGGGTTCTAGCGCGCTATGGTGGCCTAGGTCGAATCCGGGCTCTTGCAACTTAGACCGACCTAGGGGTCGTCCTCACCGGGCTCTCGCAACTTAGTGAGGGAACCGAACCCACAACAAACTAACACCCACAAAAGAAAGGCAAGAAAAACAAGCATTCTAACCTACTTAGTCAATCAAGCATTTCAACAAACGTGTAATATGCATCAACCAAGAGGAAACCCAAACCTTCCACCAATTCCTCCAACAAACCCTTAATCATCCAATTAACACCCTAATCACCTTACTAACCCTAGCAAGAGTCTACTCAAACATATCTAAACTAAAACTAACACTAACAAGAGAAACCAAAACAAACAACCAAACTTGCATGAGTGAAACTAACAAGATGATGAACAAAACAATAAACAAGATGCAAAGATGAAAACTTGAATGACATAAACAAAGATTAAGAGTAAAAGGATGAGAAGATTATACCAACTAACAAGGGAATGAAAAGATGAGAACTTGTATATAAAGAACACCCAAAACATCCACCAATGTTGTCAAGATTGGATGGATTCTTCAAGAGATCCCTTAATACAAGATTCACTAACTAGATTAAGGACTAATTAACACTAATCTACCCTAATCTACACTAATCTAACCTAAAGTAGTCTAGGGTTTAGTGGGAAGTGAAGAACACAACATAAGATGCTGTCTTAATACAAGAGGGGGGGGGGTATATATAGGGTTACAAGTGGAAAGGAATTGAAAGAAACAAGGCGGAGCTGTAACTGGGACATTCCCGATCGAGAATGGGAAATCCCGATCGGTAAACTTCAACTTTCACGATCGGGAATATGCCAACCCGATCGGGAATGCTCCACAGTGTGCGCGTCCTTTGTGATCCTCATCCCGATCGGGTTTGAGGCCTTCCCGATCGGGATGGGTCTTATAGGCCTCCCTTAAGAGCTTTTTGGTCCCTCCTTGCCTCTCATGGGTTTCTCGTCGATACTCGGGACTCGGGATCGGGTCTCGGAGGCTAGGGATTGGGTCCCAGGGTCTCGGGGTCGATTCCAAGGCATCAAGTCATCGTTCCTTTACCTCGTTGGCTCCAAAAAGTGTATGTATTGAGTCGGAATCGCTCCAACTCTTCGTGATTGGTCCCGGGAACCTGAAACGAGCTAGAGAAAGCATAAGTAGCCCATAAATCGCTCCCAGGGAGCGATTCCACAAGGAAAATGGGACTAAAACACAGTAAAATAAGCACTACAAACTACACTTATCAACTCCCCCACACTTAACCCTTACTCGCCCTCGAGTAAGCACATACTAACTACTATACTAGTCGAATGGGTATTAGCGCACCCTACGCCCTTTCAACTCACGCGAGTGCACTTAGAGGAAAAGTGCACTCCGCAAGGCAAGTCGGGTCTTGCGACAAAACTGCGGATGCAACCGGACACAAGACACAAAAACAAACAAACACACAAACGCACACATAATCAGTTGCACCCAAAGAAAAACAAATACCGCTTCCCTCTAAAAGCGGTGAAAGAAGCACCGGTTTAGGACTCGAGGTAAGTGACAACGTTCTCAAGCTAGCAATACAAACCGAGGTAGACTAAACCCTAATAGTATGACGATAAAGCAACAAAAACGTTGGTAACTTACCTAGGTCCTCCTAACTTTCAAAAAACGTACTACGGGACGATCGTCGGAGTGGGAAGTGATGATCCAAGGTGTTAGTCGACATTGTAGGTAAGTGAGACCCCACCCCCTTTAGCGTGAGCCAAGAGGGTCGTCCCGTGTCCAAAACCGCCTAACTAGTCCAAGTAAAAAGGTGGAAATATGCAAAATGAGGGAAGACCGACTAATGCCGCTATCATCCTTCCTAGGGACTCGGTCCTTTGGTAGGCTCTTCACGGCAAAAGTCGGAAAAAGGTTTATTTTGAGAGGTAGGGGTTATTTTTGTGAGACAGGTTTTCTTTTTGGCATTTTTCTTTCTTCTTTTGCATTTTTGCTTTGTTTTGCCATGCCATTTCTTTTTCTTCTTTTCTATTTTCTTTTTTTTTTTTGGCTTTTGTGCCTTTTCTTTTTCTTCTTTCTTTTCTTTCTTTCATTTTCTTTCATTTTCTTTTCTTTGCCCTTTCCGCATGATTTGGCATTTTTGGCAATTCTTGACAATTGAGAAAGAGAGACTTCAACATTTTGCAATTTATTGTGTGGATATGTGTAGGAGGTAGGTGAATGGGTAAGTCGGGACGGGCCCTTCCCTTCAAACCCACAAAAAGTGGAGAACTTGGACTAATCAAAACAATCCTAAACACGGTCACCTAAGGGACGGGACTCGGTAACCAAGGCCTTTTCACACCGTGGGTGGTCAAAATGGTCAAAATGCAAATCCCGTAGTAAATCCCTAGTAAGCTAGGTGGACTCAAGGTAAAGGACCAACGAATTCATTGATTTAGGGTCATTCTACTAGGCTAAAGTCCAAGACTCAATTTATACCACTAGGAAGAGTAAGTAAACACTCACACACTAGCCTCTAAACCGGGTTTTCGAAAACGGTTTACACACATGACACACAACATAGCACAACACAAAATCAAAGACATGACGAAAATGAACGAAAGAAAAAGAAGCAAAAGCAACAAAACAAAAACAAAACAAAACGAACACATGAACAACACAAACACCACCCCTAGCTTCCAAACAAATCACCAAATCACCCACAAACTTTACAAAGCTCCACCCGAGCACACAACATCACAATCTCCTCCAAACTCCGCGAGAGGTAAAGAAGAAAAAGGGATAAGATGTTAGCGGTAGTCTTGAAAGCTCTCCAAAGCTAGCGGTGATTTAAGCAACCTATAAGGAAAGAGGAGGAAAACACACACAATACAACAAATACACGACACAAAGACACAAAAGGAAAACACACAAAAGGAAAATCTTTTTGATTTTTGTGAAAAAATTTCAAATTTCTATGAAAAACTACAAAAATAAAGCTAACTATGCTAGAATATCGCTCCCCCCACACTTAAACCGAGCCATGTCCTCGTGCTCGATCGTAGTGTGCGGAGAGACAAAAGAAAAGAAGAGAAACTACGAAAATAATGCTAAAAATCAAAAATAAAGGTGAAGAAAAGGGTAGAAGGTGTCCGGCCGGGGTGTAGTCAAGTCACCATGGGCCGAGACAAGAAAAAGATATGGATGGGGGAAGAAAATAAAAGGAAGGAAATAAAAGGAAATGGGAGGGGAGGGCTAGGTGTAATCAAGTCACCTAGACCGGATTCCGCCTAAATCCGACTAAATCCTCAAAAAGAAAGAGTGAAAAACTTGTAAAATTTGGATTTTGAAAATGACTCTCGATGTAGTCACATCATCGAGAGTCGGGAGCAACCAAAACCAAGGCCTCGAAGGCCACCATGACAAAAGGGAAGGGGAGAAACAAGGGGAAAACAAGCAATAAAAAAAACGGAAAAGAAAGGATAGTTGCCATACCGACCGGTTAGCAACTCACTCTATCCATCGTCTCAATGATCAATATAGGCACTTGCTTGTTGTCGTCATTGTCATCCCGCTTCGAACGTGAAAGTATCGCATGGTAGAGGTAGTAATGGTGTGAGGGGGTGGAAATTGGTGTGTATACCGGTCTAAAGTAGATAGAAGATGAAGTGAGGATATGAAAATGAAGTATGTGGGTGGTATGATATGAGCAAGGAAGGTAGCGAGGTTGGATGGGGGTATACAATGGTTGGGTGGGCTTGAATGTCGAAGAAGAGGCACCAAAAAGGAGTAGGGGACAATCCCGGTCGAGATGGATGATCCCGGTCGGGTTGATAAACCCTTCCCGGTCGGTAAGCCTCCTTCCCGGTCGGGAACCCTCCTTCCCGGTCGGGAAGCCTCCTTCCCGATCGGGATGACACTCCAGTGAACTCGATTTCGGCACCCTCATCCTGATCGGGACGGCCCCATCCCGGTCGGGACGACACACCCTTCCCGGTCGGGAAGGGTCTTCATGACTCCCATGACCCCAAAAACCGGCTCCCTTGCTCACGATCCAAGCTCTATCACCAACCACTCCTTTCTAGGAGTCACCTTCACTTCACCTATCAGAATAAACTCAAAGTACTCATCAAATTCACTCCCTCACATCGCTCATCAAAATACCAAAACAATTACAAGAATCCCACAAAAAGAAACAAATCCAAGAAACAAAACACACAAATACAAGCACAAGTACTCTAAAGAAGAGGAAGGGGGAATATACAACATGACGGTTCTTTAGGAACTCCGTCAAACCTAGGACGGTGGACTCTTCTTCAACCCTAGCCCTCAAGGGCATGGAGGAGCAAGTCGAACGCGCTACCGACATCATAATGAAGGCCCAAGAAGCGCTCGAGCCTAGCCAACCTCCACGGCCTCCAAGGTGAAGGCAAGAAGTAGGAATCCCAAGACCCATCGTCATCATTCATGTCATCTCCGGGGTCTATCCATCCCACGAGCTTAACCGACCTCTTCCTCCCTAAGCATCGTCTCCAATCACAAGCAAGCTTCATCTCCAAGAAGCGAGGCACAAAAAGCGGTTTTGGCCTCATCTCCTCAATGCACACCCCCACACTTTCCTCAAGTTGTGGTTCCCCATCTTCATCACTCGGCCCCACATCATCTTGGAGAGGAGAATTGAAACTTCTACCGGCGGTTTCAATCTCTTCCAAGTCATTGCTTGGTTCACTAGCTAGGGGCTCTTGATGCTTATCCACATTCTCGCACAAGGGCAACTCAAGGCTATCAACTTCACCCAACAACTTCACAAACTCCACCAAATCATCCAACTCACCATCCTCCTCCAATTCGTCACCAATGTTGTCTTCACCGAGGGTCATCTCCTCATTCGTCTCTTTTTGGGTAGACGATTGAGGTTCTTCAAAGCAAATCTCTCTATCAAAGGGAACAACGTTAGCGGCTTCGTGATTAGGTTGCTCCTCTTTCTCAAGTGGGCACCCTTCATCTAATTGCGATGTTCGGGATAAATACATTACGGTTTGAACCGATAATGCATTTAATCGAGCATCCCTCGCCTCGTTTTCCCTTCGAATTTGGGCCCATAATTCATCTTGTTCTTTTTGCAATTGAAGGGCCGTTTCTTGGATGCTCCTTTGCATTTGAAGCAGAGAATGAAACAACTCCGTGTTTGACGATTGGTGGTCATTGAGGTCTTGTAAAGCTCCTTGATAATCTTGATGATGCCCAAGGGGTGGGGCATCATATTGTTGGTAGTGAGGTTGAGGTGATTGGTAGTATTGTGGGTCATGGGGTTCATATTGTGGTTGGGGTGGAGGGTAATATGGTGGGTTTGGGGGGTATTGGCTTCCATAAGGTGAATCTTGATTGAACATGGTGGGTTCACATTGATAACTCGAGTAATAGTCACCATGATCGTAGGATTGGTAATCGTTCACTTGTTGGTAGCCATTTTCATAACCTTGAAGTTCATACCCACTAGAGTCTTGATCCCCCCAAGAAGATTGATAGTAATTAGGAGTCATCATGTCATAGCTTTGGTTCATAGAAGAAGAGGAGTAGCTCATATCGGCTTCCATGTGTGGGGAGTTTAGATCAAACCCCATGCTTGCTCGAAAATCGTAGTCCATACCCGGTTGGAAACATCTCACCCTAGCAACCGTCCGTTTAAGCGGCTCTAAGTCGCAAGAAGGAGATGGTCACCACCTCTAAGCACAAACTGTAGACTAAGAACAAAGGTGAGAAGCCTAGTGCTTTTTGGGTACTAGACAAGAGAGAAATAAACCACACACACACAAGAAGCAAGGTAACAAAAAGAAAAAAGAAAAACACAAAGACAAAGACAAAGTCAAGTAACTAGGAAAACAAAGTCTAAACTAGCACCGTCCCTGGCAACGGCGCCAATTCGACGGAAGGATTTGTCGTGAATCCCACCGATCAAATAAATAACCGGCAAAACCTAACTAGGGTAGCTAGGGTAAGTCGGGTCGAATCCACGGGGACGGTAGAGGCGTATAGACTAAGGTCACCCAAAAATGAGACTAAGTCAACGAGCTAAGCTAAACTAGAGAATGATAGAAGGGGAGAGAGCTAGACTAAGACTAAAGAAAACAAACAAGGAAAACGGGCTAGGATTAGGTCGGGGTCAAAGGGGTAACGGAATGGTCAAGGAAGAACTAGAGCGAAGGAGGTAGTAGGGTGATCTAGGTTGGTCCGGGCTCTCGCAACTTAGACCGACCTAGAGGTTCCACATGGAACCCATCTCGGCAACGCATACGACAAACGGGGTTCTAGCGTGCTATGGTGGCCTAGGTCGAATCCGGGCTCTCGCAACTTAGACCGACCTAGGGGTCGTCCTCACCGGGCTCTCGCAACTTAATGAGGGAACCGAACCCACAACAAACTAACACCCACAAAAGAAAGGCAAGAAAAACAAGCATTCTAACCTACTTAGTCAATCAAGCATTTCAACAAACATGTAATATGCATCAACCAAGAGGAAACCCAAATTTTCCACCAATTCCTCCAACAAACCCTTAATCATCCAATTAACACCCTAATCACCTTACTAACCCTAGCAAGAGTCTACTCAAACATATCTAAACTAAAACTAACACTAACAAGAGAAACCAAAACAAACAACCAAACTTGCATGAGTGAAACTAACAAGATGATGAACAAAACAATAAACTAGATGCAAAGATGAAAACTTGAATGACATAAACAAAGATTAAGAGTAAAAGGATGAGAAGATTATACCAACTAACAAGGGAATGAAAAGATGAGAACTTGTATATAAAGAACACCCAAAACATCCACCAATGTTGTCAAGATTGGATGGATTCTTCAAGAGATCCCTTAATACAAGATTCACTAACTAGATTAAGGACTAATTAACACTAATCTACCCTAATCTACACTAATCTAGCCTAAAGTAGTCTAGGGTTTAATGGGAAGTGAAGAACATAACATAAGATGCTGTCTTAATACAAGAGGGGGGGTATATATAAGGTTACAAGTGGAAAGGAATTGAAAGAAACAAGGCGGGGCTGTAACTGGGACATTCCCGATCGGGAATGGGAAATCCCGATCGGGAAACTTCAACTTTCACGATCGGGAATATGCCAAACCGATCGGGAATGCTCCACAGTGTGCGCGTCCTTTGTGCTCCTCATCCCGATCGGGTTTGAGGCCTTCCCGATCGGGATGGGTCTTGTAGGCCTCCCTTAAGAGCTTTTTGGTCCCTCCTTGCCTCTCATGGGTTTCTCGTCGATACTCGGGACTCGGGATAGGGTCTCGGAGGCTCGGTATTGGGTCCCAGGGTCTCGGGGTCGATTCCAAGGCATCGAGTCATCGTTCCTTTACCTCGTTGGCTCCAAAAAGTGTATGTATTGAGTCGGAATCGCTCCAACTCTTCGTGATTGGTCCCGGGAACCTGAAACGAGCTAGAGAAAGCATAAGTAGCCCATAAATCGCTCCCAGGGAGCGATTCCACAAGGAAAATGGGACCAAAACACAGTAAAATAAGCACTACAAACTACACTTATCAGTCCTCCTCAAGGAGGAGGATGTCTTTCTCTGCCTGGGTCTGCAATGCTAGGCTGAAGTCGGATACGAAGTCTGCTAACGCCTGGGACTTTATCGCTGTTCTGGGGACAAATTTCAGGTCGAAGCCGCTCAAGTGTATAGACCACTTGGCCATTCTCCCTGATAACTCAGGTTTTCTCATAATAGTTTTTAGTGGATAATTTGTTATTATGGAAATAGCATGCGATTCAAAATAAGGTCGAAGTTTATAAGACGCTGTAACAAGTGCAAGTACGAGTTTCTCAAAGGATGTGTACCTGGTCTCTGTAGGAAGCAGAGACTTACTAACATAATATACTGGGCATTGTGCTTCTTCGTGCTCGCGTACTAATACCGTGCTGACTGCTACCTCGGTTACTGATAAATACAGGAAGAGTGGTTCTCCAGGTTCTGGTTTTGACAGCAGAGGTGGAGTACTGAGGTAGTGCTTCAGGTCGCTGAACGCCTTCTCGTGCTCTGCTGTCCAATCAAACCTTTGGGCCTTCTTCAGGATATCATAGAACAGTCGACATCTATCTGAAGACCTGGAGATAAATCTGCTCAGAGAAGCAATTCTTCCAGTCAGCCTTTGCACGTCTCTTGGCTTCTATGGGGATTCCAGCTGGAGGATGGCCTTGATCTGCTCTGTGCTAGCTTCAATTCCCCTCTGGGTCACCATATACCCCAGAAACTTCCCACATGACACTCCAAATGTGCACTTTGAAGGATTTAACTTCATCTTGTATCCCCTCAAGGTGTTGAAGGTATCCTCCAAGTGCGTTGTATGTTGCGAAGCTTTCTTTGACTTGACGACCATGTCGTCAATATATACCTCCATTGTGTCCCCAATCTGTCTCTTGAACATCTTATTGACTAGTCTCTGGTAGGTGGAACCTGCATTCTTCAAACCAAAAGGCATTACATTGTAACAATATATATCTCTCTCAGACCTGAAGGCTGTCTTCTCCTGGTCTGCTGGATGCATCTTGATCTGGTTGTACCCACTCCATGCATCAAGAAAGGTTAGCATCTCGTGGCCTGCTGTAGCATCTACCATGGCATCTATATGTGGTAGGGGGAATGGATCTTTCGGGCATGCTTTGTTCAAGTCGGTGAAATCGACGCACACCCTCCACTTGCCATTCTTCTTTGGAACCACCACCACGTTAGACAACCACTCTGGGTACTTCACCTCCCTGATTTTTCCAGCAGCCAGCAGACTGTCCACCTCCTGATTTATGACCTGATTTCTCTCTGGAGCAAACTTCCTTTTATTCTGCTGGACTGGTTTGTAACTTGGGTCCACGCTTAGCCTGTGGGTGATAATGCTCGGATCTATACCTACCATATCATCATGCGACCAAGCAAAACAATCCATGTTAGTTTTTAATAATTCAATGAGGTTTTGGCGGATATTACCTGTGCATTCTGATCCGATTAACACTTTTCGCTCTGGATGTTGCTTGTCCAAGTTGACTTCATCCAACTGCGCCTGAGGTGGCTCTACGTACTCTTGCAGAGGAAGATGAAGGCTCTGTAATTTCTATGCTGGGGGGCTCGCTGTCTTCTTAAGGGCTACCCTGTAGCAATCTTTGGCTTCTCCTTGGTCTCCGTTGATCTTCTGCACTCCCCAGGGTGTAGGGAACTTCAGGCACTGGTGGTAGGTGGAGGTGATTGCCTTCATCTCATGGATCCAAGGCCTTCCTAGAATCACGTTGTAGGTGGAGGGTCCATCAATGACTTGGTACCGTACTTGTTTGTTTACTCCTCTGGCATAGGTAGGAATGGTGATCTCTCCCAGAGAATGCTTGGTCTCACCACTAAAACCCACCAAGGGAACCGCCTTCCTCATTAGATCCTTCTCGCTAAACCCCATGTTCTGGAGAGTTTCCAGCATGATGAGGTTGACTGAACTCCCAGTGTCCACCAGAATCTTCTTCACGGTACAATTCCCTATGGAGAGAGTAATTATTAATGCGTCATGGTGCCTCTCTGGAGTAGCTTCTGCATCAGTTTCGTCAAAGGTGACAGCTGGAAGATCCTTGCAACTGATTCTGCAGGAGTGCTCTGGTCTGCCCCCTCTGGTCTGGGAAGCATGTCTCTTGGCTGCTGAGTAGGTCAGCCCGCATAATTTCGATCCTCCTGTTATCACATTGACAATTCTGGTACATATTGGAGGTGGAAAAGGCAATACCTGATCTGCTGCATTTATTCTGCTAGAGTTTCTGGACATGAAGTGATCTAGATTCCCCTGATCATACTGGAACTTAACCTCTTTCCTGAGCTGGACACACTCATCGGTATGGTGTCCGATATCGTCATGGAATTCACACTTCTTGCTGGCGTCTCTTCGGTCATTGGTGTACTCCTGTCTCCTGGGCCACCTGACTCTGCGCCCTAACTCCCTCAGAGCCTTGAGCACCCCATCAAGGTTGGTAGAGAACCCATACTCACTTACTCTGGGTGGCAATCCTGGATTGTCCTTCCAGTCTTTCTCCTTAGAAACCTTGCTCACGTTCCTGTCATAGGGCTTTGATCTTTCACCCCTCTTTTCTGCTGGCACCTTTCTGGTGGCATAACCATACGCAGCCCTTCTGGGGCCCGAATCTTCTTCTAGCCTGATGGCTGTCATCACCTTGGTCTGCACATCCTCGAATGTGGCACATGGGTACTTCGTGAGGTCTTTATAGAGGTCTGAATCCTGGTGGAGCCCTTGGCGGAAGGCTTCTATGGCGGTGGGCACATCACATCTGGAGATGGTTACTTTCTCCTTGTTGAATCTGTTGAGGAAGTCACGTGTAGATTCTTCGAACTTTTGCACTACCCGATACAAATCACTGGTCTGCTTCTATGGTTTTCTGCTGCTGGCGAATTGCTGGTTGAAGGCATTGACCAGGTCAGCGAAGGAGGTGATGCTTCGGTTAGGCAGACCGACGAACCAATGGAGGGCTGCTCCTGACAGGGTGGAGCCAAACCCTTTGCACATGCAGGCTTCCTTCAGGGGCCCGTAGCGGTCACCACCATCATCTTCTGTTTGTACTGGTTGATGTGATCTAGGGGGTCTGCAGTGCCATCATAAAGCGTCATGGCTGGTGGCATGAAGCCCTTGGGTACAGCAACACAGGCTAGATCGTCGATGAAGGGTGAATCTGCGTAGCTGTCCCTAGCCGCTCTCTCCAGGGGGCGTGGCATTCCAGGAATCTTGTTGATCAGGTCCCTTAATTCCTTCAGTTCCTGGCGTTGCTGATCTGCTGTGCTGATGGTTCCTGCAAGAGGGTTAGAAACAGGAGAAGAAAAGTTGAAAGGAGTACTCCCTGCATAAGGATCCCCAGGATGTTGACTGTTAGGAGGAGGAGGTAAAGGTGCTGCTGCTGTCACGGATCTGGGCTGCCACTCTGACGCCTGCTGGTTGAGGGTAGGCGTTGTCCACATTCCTCCAGAGGGCTGGTTGTTGGATAAGGTGGTCATCCCTGGTGAAGTTACAAATTGCCATCCTGGCGTCTGGTGGACAGGGGTGCCTGCAGAAGATAGTGAGTTAGTCTCTCGACTTTCGATGTTGGAGAGAAAGTTACCTGTGGTAGGAGATCTGCCGGGTGTGGGGCCATAGGTCAAGTAACCCAACCCTTGGGGTTTAATAACCGGGCTTGGTGGAGCCAATCCTAGCTCCAGTCTGGTGACCAACTCTGAAGGGACCTCTCTGGTGGTCTTCCTGCCAGCTGCTGATTCCCTACGGGTGCTGGGTTCTCCCCTAGGCATCAGCGGCAGCATCTCTGGTGACATCTGAAGCGATGCAACTGGGGTCTTGTCTGCTGCCGAGATCCGAGCCTTGATATCTTGGTTGTCCTTCTGCAACGTTTCTACTGCTTGGCGCAGAGCATTGATTCCCTGGAGCATACTCTCCATCAGGTCTGGTGACCCCGCTCCACCGGAAGCTTCTTCTACGAATCCTCTTGGAGTCGAGGCTCTGGTTGGTACGCTTTCCTTCCTGGCCTTAGAGGAGCTGGTGACCCCAGAGGTTTTGGGCGTCAAAGGGGGCTTAGACGCCGATATTACGGGTTTCACCGTCTGGCTGGTGGGAATTGCCAGAGTGAGAGGTGTGAAAACTGGCTTTGCAGACGCTGGGGACGATCCTCCTCCAATGGGCTGAGCTGATACTCCCTGACTGCTGGAGGGACTTCGATCGGATCCCGACATGGCGATACGGAATTGCTTCACTGTGGGATTTGGCTTATAGAAAATGATCACTTCGCCCCACGGTGGGCGCCAAATAGTTTTGGTAAAAATTTACCGGGTCTTTCGATATCGGTTGCGGGTCAAAGCGATCGTCCTATAACTATGGTCAACGAAATTGAATCGAATCAAGCGAACAAGAAAATAACGAAAGGAAAAAGAACACACACAAAGTTTGGTGACGCGGAAACCCGATGTGGGAAAAACCGCGGGGGGAGTCGGAATCCCACCAAAGTTTTACTATGAATGGAAGAAGAATGAGGAAAAGAATACAAATATAAGTAAATTTTACTATAGCTTGGACTATGATTGCTTGCTAGTACGTTTACTTGAGATGGTGTGCTTGAATGCCCCTCTCCTCTTCCTCTCTTTCCTTTATATATGGCCCCCCCTCCTCTGGTGTCTTTATGGCCCCTTTTAATGTGGAGCAATTATTGCTTCGTGGCTGTTATGGCTGTTACCTTCCTCATTATTAGGAGATCTCAGCATTCAATTCCCCTTATTGCTCTTTATTTGCGTTGACTGGCGGTTACAATTGTTAACCTTCATTCCTTCTCCTCCTAACCTTTAGGAGGGTTTCCCCTTTTGTAGTAGCTAGCAGCAATTGTTGCTTCTTCTATGGGCTGAATCCCTCTTTTTGTTTGTTGAGCCCGCTTGATTTAAGTGGCCCATGGTTTGATTGTATGGCCTGTAGCCTTATTCCTTCTTATGCTCGGCTCGGCCCATCTTTACGTATTATTCCGGGTTTACTTGACTTGATGACGTTTGACCAATTTTGACTTCCGTCTTGTGATCCTTGACTTTGACTGGCATCCGTGATCCGTGAACCCTTACGTTGTTGAATTTTGACTTCTGACCTTTTGACCGTCCACTCGTATTTTGCCACGTGGTACTCCGAAGGTGCAAATTTTTGGCCCGAACACACGCCTCCCAAAAATTGCAGGCCTGGCAGGCTCATACATTGAATTTAACCTGTCTACAGTAGGTAAGAGAAGGATGGGTTATGCTCGGGTCTTGCTTGAACTGATTGCTGGGTAGGAGTTAGTGGAGCATGTTAAGTTCAAGAATGCAAAAGGTGATGTGCTGACCATTAAGGTAGAGTTTGCATGGAAGCTCATTCTTTGCACCTCTTGCAAATCCTTGTGACATGAAGCCAATAGCTGTAGGAAGAGTAAACCTGGTGCCCACCAGCTCAACCTAGAGTTTGGAAGCAAAAATCGAAAAGGGTCCAACAACCCATCAACTCAACCAAACATACCCTGATTAGCTGCAGGCCACCCAGCCCTGCTGGCAACAGAAATGGAGGAAAATCATATGCAGGTGCAATAGTGAGTGTTCCTGAAACTCCCCTGAAGATGGAGTCTACCCACTCATTAATGTCGTGATTGATAATGCTACCCCTTCTTTACATGTTTCCAATGAAGATAGGATTTTGGAATGTTAGGGGTCTTAATAGTGTAAATAAGCAAAGAGAACTTAGATGCTTTTTGCAAAATAAAGGAGTAGGATTATATGGTCTAATTGAGACAAAAATAAAGCAACATTCTGCTACTAATATAGCTAATAAAATGTTTGATGGATGGACTATCATCACGAATGGTCATACACATTCAGGTGGCCATATCTGGGTTATGTGGCAGCCTTCTTATATGAGGTGATGCTAATGAATTATAATGCTTACTTCATTCACTACTAGGTGGTCCACATGCCATCTAGACAAGGGTTTTTCTACACCATGGTGTGTATGACTTCAATGAAGGGGCTGAGAGAAAAGAGCTATGGGATAAGCTTTGTGTTTTGGCTAACCAGATCCAAGGTTTATGGGCCATGGGCCATAAGAGGGGACTTTATTACAATTATCTCTCTGGCTGAGAGAATGAGGGACCAAACTAAACTGGAGGATTGGATGATTTTAGACACTATCTTAACCAGTGTGGAATGACTGATATTCAAACTAGTGGTGCATGGTTTACATGGACAAATAAATAAGAAGCTGGAACAAGGAAGTACAATAGGCTTGACAGATTTGTGGTTGATGCTGCTTGGCTGGATACCTATCCTGAATATCAAGAACATTTTCACCCTGAACGTGTGTTTGATCATACTTCTTGTAATGTACCGAGTCAGGCTTAGGAAGGGAGGAGAGTAACAAGCTTTAAATATTTCAAGATGTGGGGGTAAAGCTCCTTTCTTTCAGGAGACTGTGAGAGCTGAATGGGAAGCACTTATAGTGGGGACAAAGATGTTTTGTGCAATCAAGAGGCTCAAAGCCCTTAAGAAGGGGCTGAAGAAACTTAACTCTGAACATTTCTCAGACATTAAGAAGAGAACTGCTCGGAGATGCTACGAATTGCAGAAGGTGCAATTGCCCATTCAATAGACTGCTTCTTCTAGTGAGTTGGTAGAATATGAGAGACTCCTACACACTGAGGTGAAGATACTCACACAAGCAAGGGATAACTTTCTAGCCCAAAAGGCAAATACCCAATGGTTTGGGGAAAGTAATGCAAGTACTCATTACTTTCATCAAGGCATTAAGTAGAACATGATGAGGAATAAGATTACTCAAATAAAAAACCTTCAAAGTATCCTATGTACTCATCAGACTGCCATCGAAGATGCTTTTTTGGCATATTATAAAAGGCTACTGGGGGAGCAGAAGCCTGTTCGGAGTGTCCGCCTTGAAATCATTATTGCTCAGGGTCCGGTCTGTACTAATGCCCATCATACTATCCTCTAGCGGCCTATACACAATGATGAGGTGATCGAAGATGGCCTTCTTCTCCAAACCTGATGTGTAACACCCCGGCACAAACTAGGACCGGAAATGTTAGTTGCAGTAGCTCGCCAGGCTCTGTACTGGTCCCACAAACCAACACGAGTCCTTTCCAGTGCATTTTGACCTCACTCATGCGCATCCTAGAAACCTTCCCAGGAAGTCACCCATCATTTGACTACTCCCAGCCAAGCACACTTAACCGCGGAGTTCTTTTGCATAGATGACCAGAAAAGAAAGTGCACTTTGTTGATATGAGTAGTACTTTCAATCCTTTTAAACACTAGTCATTTAACCTCATAAATATGACATCTTCAATCAATGTGCGGTGTTTCAATCACTTCCACTTGAAGAACACAACATCCTTCTTGTGCTTGGCAGCATAATCGCTGACCCAGAATCCACCCCCGCTAGGTGCCAAATACACGTCGCAGGATTGCTCTGATACCATTTGTAACACCCCGGCCTAAACTAAGAGTGTAAATGTTAGTTATGGTAGCTCGTTTTTTTTACTGGTCCCACAGACCAACACGAGTCCTTTCCAGCGCATTTTAACCGCACTCATGCGCATCCTGGAAACCTTCCTAGGAGGTCACCGATCCTTAGACTACTCCTAGCCAAGCACGCTTAACTGTGAAGTTATTTTGCATGGATGACCAGAAAAGAAAGTGCCCTTTGTTGATATGAGTAGTACTTTCAATCCTTCTAAGCACTAGTCATTTATGCTCACAAATTGGACATCTTCAATCAATGTGAGGTGTTTCATGATGAAAAGGCCTCAGGGCCAGATGGCTAATCAAGAGCTTCTTCGGGGTTGCCTAACCTGTAGTGGGACAGGATGTCACTGAGGTAGTCAAAGATTTCTTCAGGTCTGGCTAGCTCTTTAGACAAATCAATGCCACCAATATGATATTGGTTCCCAAATGTGAGAGGCGTGAATCTGTCACTCAATTCAGGCCTATTGCTTGCTGTAACATGCTTTACTAGGTTATCTCCACAATTCTTTGCAATAAAATTGCCCACCTTCTTCGTGATATCATTCATGAGAATCAGGATGCGTTTGTCAAAGGACATCCATACTTGAGAATGTTTTAATCTGTCAAGACTTGGTTAAGATGTATTCCAGGAAGCATGCCTCCCTTAGGAGTATAATCAAGGTTGACCTCCAAAAGGCTTATGATAATGTGGAGTGGGCATTTGTGGAGCACATGCTGAAGGCTTCTCTGTTCCTTCTTAAATTCATTGAACGCATTATGCATCGTATCACTACTACTACAACTACTACTACTACTACTACTACTACTACTACTACTACTACTACTACTACTACTACTACTACTACCAATTCCATGGTTCTTAACGGCATCTCCTTTGGCTACTTCTCAGAGAAAAGGGGGCTTAGGGAAGGGGACCCTATCTCCCCTTTATTATTCACTCTTTGTATCGACTAGTAGGACTCTAGTCTATGCCACCAGCAGATGGCCTTTTCATTATCATCCACGGTGTAAGGAGCTCAAGCTCACTCACCTTGTATTTGCTGATGACCTCTTGTTATTCTGTAAGGGGAGACCAGCTCTATAATCCTCCAAATGAGAGATTTCTCTACCTTCTCCCAAGCCACTGGCATGTACATGAACAAAACCAAATCAAAAGCCTACTATAATGAAGTCACTGGTGCCCGGAAGCAGGATATCTACCAGATTACTAGTATACAAGAGGGAACCCTTCCTTTCAGATATCTGGGGGTGCCTATTTAGGCTGGCAGACTCAGTAGAGTTGAATGTAGCATCCTCACTGAAAGAATAATCAGTAGAATCAAGAGGGTTGGAGCCCGGAAGCTGTCCTATGCAGGAAGAGTAACCCCTATCACCTCTGTTCTAAATACACTTCATAACTATTGGGCCTCTATCTTTGTGATACCCAACCACACTATGTAATCTCCTAGAAATTCTAACTTAATACAGCGGCGGAAACACTGTAGAGTTAGGATTAAAAGACATTGACAAATTATATCTTATTAAAAGAAATGGTAAGTCAATGCAAAGACCACTTTTTACAAAAGAGCTAAAAAGAAAATTCTCCAAACGGGTTTATAAAAATCCATAAATTACATGAATGAAGAAAGAGTAGGATCCACACTACTCGCTAGCTTACACCCAAAACCCATCAACAAATATCTGTCATGTTATAAACATAACAGCCACATCAGTGGAGAGTAAATCGGACGTTCTCCCAGGCATGCTATATCATATGGAAAATAGTAGTATTCCTATATCCAAATATATATATATATATATATATATATTAGGCTTTTTTCGAGCGATCTCATTGGTCCGTTTCATCAAACCTCAAATTAGGAAAGTATCATAAATAATAAAAAAATCAACTAGAGAATCTTTTAATCATTATAATTTATATTTAATCTATTATATTAATGTGATGTTTTACAATTTTTAGGTAAAAACCTTTCAAGTTCATTTTTTTCAAATATCATAAAAAAATTATAAAAATGAAATAAGTAGATTATGAAAATATTCCACATCTACAATCTATAATATGTATATGAAATTCTATATTTTAAATAAGAGTAATCATACGTTCTTAAATATCTATCAAACTTCTTTTGAATCTCAAAAAGAGCTCTTAAGACTATAAACCTTAAGTAAATTATCCTACATCCAAAAATTATGATGAGGCGATCAAACTTAAAATTTTCCAAGTCTTAAAAATATCTTAAAACTGTAAATATAAGTAAAACTATCCCACATTCGAAAAATTATAAAGTTTCAAAATTATAAAGTTTCATCAACCAAAAATCTTGAGTCTTAAAAAAGCTCTTAAGACTATACATTAAGTAAAAAAGTTATAATACGGTGATGGAATTATATATTATAAATAAAACTATAATTAATTTGTCTTTAGACATCAACCAACAATCTTTTGACTCTTAAAAAACTTTCAAGTAAGGTGACATCAACCAATAATTATACCACATTGACAAATTATAATAAGATGATGAATTTCTATTACGGAGTATATAAATAAGAATAACCACCTTCAATACAAATAATAGTAAAATTATCTCACATCGACAATTTATTAATAAGGTGATGAAATTTTATATTATAAATAAGAGTAATCATTCGTTATCCACCAAAAATATTTTGAGTCTTAAAAGCTCTTAAGATTATAAATCTTAAGTAATTATCCTACATCAAAAAAAAGTGATGAGCTTATGGAATTCAACATTAAAAATAAGAGTAATCATTGTTTTTAAATTTCGACCAAAAAACTTTTGAATCTTAAAAAAGTTCTTATTATCTTAATAAGACTACAAACATAAAATTATCCCACATCAAAAAAATTAAAATAATATGATGATTCTATATTATAATTAAGAGTAATCATGTGTTTTTTTGGGTCTTAAAAAGAGCTCCTAAAACAGTAAATCATCACACATCGAAAAATTATAAATAAGAATTTCTATATTATAAATAAGAGTAATCATTCATCATTAGATATCAACCAAAAACCCTTTTGAGTCTTAAAAAAAGTTCTTAAGACTATAAACTTAAGTAAAATTATCCCACACGAAAAATTACGATGAGTTGATGAAATTTTATCCCTAACCTCTTTAAGACTATCAACTCAAGTAAAAGTATACCAAAATTTCTTGAGGAGAAAAAATTTTATGTTTCGTATTATAAATAAGATAAGATTAATCATTTGTTCTTAAATATCAAAAAAAAAAAAATTGAGTATTGAAAAAACACTTGAGAACTTACATAATTATCCCACATCGAAAAATTATAATATGGTGATGAAATTCTATTATATAAATAAGAGTAATCATTTGTCCAAAATTATAATAAGGATCGAATTCTATTATATAAATAAGAATAATCGTTCGTCCTTAATAACATAGATGAAAAAAAACTTTTTTTAGTCTTAAAAAGAGCTCTTAAAATCACAAACTTAATTAAGTATCACACACTTTTGAGTCTTAAAAAAGTTAAAGTTCTATATTATAAATAAGAGTAATCATTCGTCAATAAACATCAACCAAACATCTTTTGTGTCTTAGAAAAACTCTTAAGACTATAATAAACTTAAGTAAAATTATCCCACATCGAAAAATTATATAATAGAGTGATGCAATTTCATTATATAATTAAAAGTAATCATTTGTCTTTATATCTCATAAAAAAAAAGTTTAAAGACTATAAAATTAAGTAAAATTATTTCATATTGAAAGAATAATGTCATTGAAAGATGTTGTGTTTTTTAGTAGGTGGTTTGTCCCACATTGAAAGAATAATGTCAATGTGTGAAATTTACTATGGGTCTTAAATACTTTTTTCTTTCATAATTGTAAATTGAAATTATAAGGGGGTGATCCTATGATTATAAATTGAAGTCATTATTGATTCTTAGATATCAACTATCAATCCAAATATTTACACAATAGTAAAAAAAAAGATATTATGAGTTTTAATTATTATCACCACAATAGTGAAATTTGTTAGACGAAAGTTTGCCACAAGTATTAAATTTGTGTTATTAAAGTTTTAATTATTATGAGTTTAAATTTGTGTTATTAAATATTAATTTGTCTTAATAAACTATTAAATGCGGAGTATTAATTTGAGAGAAAGTTATTCAAAGTATAAAGTTTGAAAAATGTTTTATTTCAGGTATAAAATATCAATTTATCCTTATTTTTTTAATTTTTATATGAGATATTTTATTTTTATATAACTTTTTTTCATTGTATTTAAGCCAACTAACCCGTGCAGCGCACGAGCTATAATCTAGTATCTAAAATTGGAAAGACATTAAAACCATATAATAAAAATAAGTTTTCAGAGAAACTTAAGCACTTGCCAACATGCAAGTCAATACCAATCGATAATGATGATGATGACGATGATGATGATGGCGTTATGGATATTCGATCAGTGTGCACAAGAGTAGACTTTCACTAGGATAATACTAAGAACTAGTTTCGAGAACTTAGTTCAAACAAATTAAACTTCGGTCTCTAACCACGCTACTCAACCATAGGTAACAAGGGTTTACTAACCCTCAAACATCTATAAATTTTCACGGGGTTCACTAAGACTAAATCCAATCTAACCAAAGAATCTCAAGAGGGACGATCGTAAAGTAGAAGAATTAATCAAAGATTCATCACAAGAATGAAGATGAGAATTATAAGAGAAGAATTGGAAAAGGCATAAGCTGGAAGAAAAGAATCAATGATTCTAGATAATAAAGATCCTAAATTAGAGAAGAATTTTCGGGCCTCTACGGTTTCACAAAGGAACTCGCGGGATATCTTCATCTTCTCATAGAGACACGAGCACACTAGTTTTGGGTTGCTTTATCTTGATCCAAAGTGAAGTGAAGTCGTAGCTGAGTCTACTCCACCAAAATGGGACTAGATATACTCTTGATCATCTTGCTTGTAGCTTGAGCAAACCGAATCTGGGCCGCAAAGTCACTATTGTATCTTCCTTGTAGTACCAAGTTGTCCACACGAGTCAGCAGATGTTGAGAGTTCTAAGCAGGTCTTGTACGATCTAGAGTAGCATCATATCAGAATCTTGTTCATTTATCTTCGTCTTGAAAAATGAAACAAATATTCAATGCTAATCATTGAGTTACAATAACATATAAACCTAACAGTTAAGTCCTTACTTTGGTTTCTACCCATGTCTCACTAATATTTCATTAATGTTCAAATCATTTATGAGTGTTGTCCTATAATCAGGTGTAAGCGTCGGGAGCAACGATGCTCTGATACTAACAGTAACACCCCGACCCAAACTAGGACCAGAAATGTTAGTCGCGGTAGCTCACCGGGCTCTGTGCTGGTCCCACAGACCAACACGAGTCCTTTCTAGCGCATTTTGACCTCACTCATGCGCATCCTAGAGACCTTCCCAGGAGGTCATCCATTCTAAGACTACTCCCAGCCAAGCACACTTAACTGCGGAGTTCCTATCATGGTTTGCCCATGATAAGAACTCCGCAGTTAAAGGTGCTTGACCGGGAGTAGTCTTAGGATGGGTGACCTCGTGGGAAGGTCTCCAGGATGCGCAGAAGTTAGGTCAAAATGCACTGGAAAATTATCAACCGTACCCATCAACAATCTCATTTAAACTCTTCCGAGTAACATTATCGGTACCAACATAATTCCATTACACTATCTACTCGATAGGCATCAAGCCCATCATATGATTGCACTACACTAATCAATAGGCCTCAAGCCCATCATATAATTCAACTACACTACTCGATAGGCATCAAGCCCATCAAAAAATTCCACTACACTATATGATTGGCATCAAGCCCCTCATATAATTCCACTACATTACTCGATATACATCAAGCCCATCATATAATTCCACTACCAACTAATCTAATTGAGCCAACAATGATAATGATGAACCATGTAATAAAATGAATGTAATTTGCCATATGCAATGTCCGTCTCTTGGCCCATCACCGGTGGTCGTTCCGTGGGATTTTCTGACGGTTTGAAGCCGGTAGTTTAACCTGGGTCATTTTTTCCCTTTCTCAGATCTATTTTTATGCTTACCTCTGGGATGTCGTTCCCCCTCCCCTCGCCGATTCCGGCACGATGACACCCTATATGGTGGTGTCATGATGTAATCCATCTACTCTCCCACATTTTACCGATTCTTCCATGCATGTTAATGGTGTGTGGTGTTTCCCCTACCCTCGCCCCCCCTTGCCCACTCACTGATGACTGTAGTGGTGGCTTTTTCGTCGGTTTGTGGTTTTCTTTGTGGATCTAGGTTTGCATGTTATAGATCCTGAGTGGGGATTAACTTGACCTCGGTTTGGAAGATGGGTATTGGGTTTGACAGTGTTGGGGGATTGGCGGTAGTCTTTTACTAATGAATATTATTTCTCTATCTCCAGTTTTTTTGGTTTCCTGTTTATGCGCCATGTGGTTTCTTTTCTTTGTTGCCTTTTTTAAGAATAAAAAAAACCTCCCTATGGCGGCTAATTTGTGTTCGGTGTGGGTTGACCTGACTATAGATTGGTCTTCTATGGATACCTTGGTTAAGGGATTAGTTATGCGGATGTCCACGTCCTCACCTTTCTACAGGCTGTTCGGTCTTTTGGTCCATTGTCTACTCCCTCCGTTACAATGAATTGTTTGCCTTTCGTTTTGTCACCAAGGGTAAGAGATCCAATGACGAAGTGACATGTGGAGCAAAACTCATGAGAATGGTCAAATTGCTTATAAAAAACATTCCTAAAATAGAAAGGTAAACAATTCATTGAGACGTCTCAATATGGAATAGGCAAACAATTCATTGGGACGGAGGGAGTATATGATTGTAGGGTTCAAACTTTAAGGTGTAGGAGATTTTTCTCCATTAGAGACAGGCCTCATCGCTCTGTTCTTACCCATTTCTTTCTACGTTCTTTTCATAAGAGCTAAGTACACCTTGGTCTCGTCACTATGCGGCTCATATGTGTGGATGATGTCTGGGTATCAACAGTTGTGTCGATAGAGTGGATGTAGACTCTCATGTTTAATCTTCCGTACACCACCAATTCACTACAATCATCCGATGCTTTTGTGCAACTATAATATCCGTAGTAGTTTTTATCTTATTTTTTACGTTCAATAAATAATGTACTGTGAACCTAGCATGTTTCCATGCTCTTTCTTTGTTGGCAATTTTTTTTTTATACTTTCTCCAAAATATTTAATATACATCCCTATGTTTAGCCATAAATCCGTATATAATAATTAACTTAAAAACTGATTTGAGGATAAACAATTACAAAGACATAAAGAATTTCAGGGGAAAAAAAGAACACGAGTACACAGAACGGACCCCCAGAGGTTCGAGAAATCAATCAATGAAGAAGCTAAATTATCCTTTGAATTTGCATAATTGTTGGTTGAAGGTAATACATTGAAACTTGTTTTTGAAACATAGGTAATAATTTTTGTTGAATTAGAAATCTAGGATGGAAAAAAGCAAGAAGAATTTTAGGGTCAAATATTGTAATACTCAAATGAGAAATGAGTTCCAAGAGAAATAAGTTAGGAGGGAGATATAGATAAGAACTGATAGGGCGTGCATAAATTGACAACAATGTAGTACTAGCGTTAAAAAGCTGAATTGATAAGTTGATTTGACAATATATTGATATTTTTGACAATAAAACTCACAAATTGAGTTGAGAAATGAAATTTGCGAGCCCCCATGGCTTGTTCATTTGTGCATTTTTGTGTAGTTTTATTTTAATTAAGACAAGAAAATAAAATATGTACATGGTATTCCGTATAATTTTGATTCATATTCACCAAAAAATGAATCTTGTTAAGACAAATAAATCTGTCGTTTAAATTTCGACTCTGTGCGAAATCCAATCCTGACTTCGTCCTTGCCCGTTACGACCCGAAAATAGGTGAATTAAAAAACTATTGATACTTCGACTAAAGTTTCTCAAAAATAGTACTCCCTCCTTTTCGCTAAAATCTTCTTTCTTTCCTTTTTGGTTTTTTTTCTTACATTCTTTTTTGATAAAAAATATATGGATAATATTAACCCTACTTTTACTTCACTCAACCACAACCACAACCACAACCACAACCACAACCACATATTTTTCTTCTCTAAAATTTTTTGTCCAAAGGCACCAAGAAGATCATAGTGAAAAGGAGGATGTAAGAATATTATTTTTTTCAAAGTTTTACCTCATATTTTTATCACATGATTATTATAATGATACTTTTTTTTATTAAATCGAGTCAACATAAAAAATATATATGTGTAATAAATTTAAGTAAGAATATATCCATACTTTAAAATATAATATCGATGCATATTAAAAAATAAATTACATAAATAATTTTTATCTTACTCATATCATTTATTAAATTATATGATTAAGAAAATTAAGAATAAAATTGTATTTATTATAAAAAAGTGAAAATAATTAACGTTTTCAAAGTGAGTTAATAACCCGTACTTGACCCAAAACCCATATAAACTCGACCCGTATAAAAATCATATTTTCCAAACCCGAAACACACCCAACCGTGTATTATCGAACCCGTAACCCTATTGCCGGACCTGCTCGACTGGTCTAGTCGTAACCTAATTTGGCCTACACTTCTGCCACTTCACAACTGGATGGATGCATATGGACCCTCATATAACTCATGCTTTCTTTTGTAATCAAATTTTATTCTCTACTTAATACTCCTATTCCAATAGGTTGTTACGTTTGCTTTATACACAAAGACTAAGGTGACAAGTTAGTGAGAGATGATTTATTGTTAGTTTATTAAAAAAGTACGGTAAAAAGTAGAGTGTAAAACTTAACAAAAAAAGAAAAGTGTGAACTATTGATTGACACATACAATAATGGAACGTGTAAACTATTGACCGGGACGGAGGGGTAGATTCAACATCAAATCATCTAATCATATTAAATGTATATATAACACTTTGTTTCCCCTATTGTTGACATGATCAATAGGTGGATTCATGAGCCATTGTGGATGGAACTCCTGCATAGAGAGCATAACGATGGGAGTGCCAATAGCAGTATGGCCTATGCATTCCGATCAACCAAGGAATGCCCTCCTGATAACTGAGGTGTTGAAAATCGGCACAACTGTCAGAGATTGGGCCAATAGAGATGAGTTGACAACCTCAAATGTAATACAGACTTCTGTCTGAAATTTGATGGCTACCAAAGAAGGAGATGTTATGAGGGCAAGAGCTGTTGAGCTAGGTAAATCAGTCAAACATTCTGTCACAGTAGGTGGTTCATCTCACTCCCAAATGAAGTCCTTTATCACTCATATCACCACATGATGCTTTTTCGTAGCCGTGAATGTATTCATCTTCACAAAATTGAGTTTATGCTATTGCTTTTATATATATGTACACGATATGCTAATATATTTTCAATTGTACCCGTTAATCAACGATTTTATAAAAATACCTATCGGAAACTAAAGCCAACAAACGGTTTTGAAATAAAAAGAGAGGAAAATATTATATTGCTTGGAGTTCATTCTCATTATTACTTATTACATGAATAACTAGATGTTTGACCAATTTTCTCATCTCTCTTCTCGGTTTTTTACGTACTTGGTAGTGAGCAACGTTTTGCGTTTTAACATTTTGTAAAGATGATTGTAACAAAAAAAACTTTTAAATTTTTTATTTTTCTTCTTGTAACAACAAATTTTGTTTAACGATATTATAAATATCTGTAATACAAAACCGGAGAAACAAATTATAATATCAGAAAAGTTTTAGTGTTCGGTTCTCTATTCTTCCTTTGATTCTACTACGTTGCTTTAGTCACACTTCAACAGTCTTCGTGAGGCGTTCCTTGATTGACTTTAGCTTCTCGGGAGGGTCGCGATGACTTGGGTCTCCTTGCGATGCTTGATGTTGATTTGACTTCCTTAAGTAGGCGGCATGATCTTGTAGTGCTTGTTGCTCCTTGGAAGGAAGAATGCTTCGAGAATTTCCGAGCTTTGTTGTCTTCTTTTCTCTTCACCTTTTGTAGTGAGTTTGTGTTGTAAATTTTTGTTGTTGTCAAAATGGTGGAGAAGCCTTCTATTTATAGAATTTCTTCATCCATTCTTGTTGGACTTGGAGTTGGGCTTTTTGAAAGCTTGACTTCTCTTCGGGCCCAATTTGACCATGTCTTGACTTTTAGGTCAAATTTGGTTTTGACATTTCTTGAAATTTAGGCCAGATCGACGAGTGCTTGACTTTTGGGCCATATTGACTATGATCTGACTTTTCGGTCCGCTTGACATTCACTTGACTTTTGGGTCAACTTGACATTTTCTTGACTTTTGGGCCAGTCTTACAACTATTTGACTTTTGGGTCAAACAGTCAAGCTCGGGAATGAAACGAGTTGTCTTTAACTTTTACGGGACAAATATAACTCAACTAAGTCAAAATTTGTTGTTGACTCAGAATAATTATTTTTATTGCATATTCGACACTTAAATAAATTTTCCGTGTCTACAAATTGCCCCCTCGGGACCTCGTCGCGTAGACGATTTGACCGTCAGAAGACATGGTCTCGATTTTCTTCTTTTGACTTGGAAGTCGATAGGTATTGCGTAATCTTGTCATTTCACAACTTTTCGGATGACTATATGACCTCGATTTTTTCTTTGACTTGAGAGTCGATTGGTACTTAACTTATCGTAGGAGTACCGATGTAGAATTTGAAATATCACCTTGTCACTTTGTGACTTGTCGGACAATGATTGTTTTTTTCTTTGACTTGGAAGTCGAGATGGGTACTTAACTCGTCGTTAAAGAATACCCACATAAACTTGAGACGTCACCCGATCGTTCTTTTTAATTTTGACGGATAACCGTCCATGAATCTCAGCCAGGTAACACGTACAAATGCATCACTCTATGTTTGAGAGTTGCAACTTGCAACGTATAGATGCCAATGAGACAATGACAATGAGCATTAATTGGCTATAATCTTAATAACTCCACCGCCAACTTTCTTCTTTGACTAATTGAGAGTATTTGAGGCTTTGATCAAAGTATCAGGCCGTGTTCATCCTTCAATTTGTCGCGTGCTGTAGTCAAAGCTAGCTAATTGATTGTGTTTGACGGATAATTAAACCATCATTTTATTCTTGTATCCGTTGGAGCAATATTCATGCGGTGCCAGACTTATGTAACCGTACTCTCGGCCAGGAATATCCATCCCTCAATGAAGGAGTAAAATCAATATTCAATAGCGCCATTGATTGCTTCAGTTACCTTGCCCTCCCAACGGATATAATCTCACTAAATGGCAAATATTATACCGTTTTTTTTTAATGCATTTCAGTTTTCCAGCACTATATATACTCCATCTGCTGTCATCTTTACGAACTCAGTCTTGCTAAGAACACACAAAAAAAAGGTCATGCCTGCACATCGGATTGTCGTCTCTCTGTCTTTGATAAAGGTAAATATGCTATTGAAGCTTTCTTACTCTCATCTTCATCGAGTTTATTGTGACGTCCACTTTGAGTTCCTTTTCTTTGATTAAGTAGCTTGAGCAGTAGTATTTTTTATTACATACTCCCGATATTTGATTTAAGTTTTGGGAAAATTTGCCCCATTTCGATCCGATATTGATCAAATTTTGACCCATGAAATATCGGAATAGCTTCAGAACAATTTTCCTTCCTTTATACTCCATATGAGCTCAACTGACATTTTTTTTAACCAGGTGGATGCCGGAATACTGAAACCGGTAATGATGATCAAACGGTGTTCGGATTCTACGAAGGTATTTTTCTTGGAATCTCCCTTGATGTCATTTTTTTTAGCATGATTGAACTTATTCGAGGCTCTGTGAATGCAGTGCATCTTCAAATAAATATATTGTTGCTCCGTTAAAGCACAAATTTGATTCCAGCTCACGTAAATTTTTGCTTGGAACATAAGAATAGCTTCAAAGTTTCACACCGATTTTTTTCTTTCTTTATACTAGCTCAACTGGAATTTTTGCTCTGTTTTTAGCTCAACTGAAATTTTGTTTGTGGGTAGGAAGATAAACATCAAGAGCTTAGCTTCATTTTTTTATATGGAGAGATGAATATGCTAGAGGAAACACAGATGGCAATCTTGTGTATAAGCTTGAACAACAACTCGAAGGCATACTCTTTTTTTTTCAAAGTTTTTTCAATGTTGTTCTATCCATCTTCTTTCTCGGCTGATCATGCATATATAGTTGTATGCTACCATATTTTGCTTTGCAGCAAGTACATGCATTCATACTGCCATATTTCTCTAAGCTCTATTTCTCCCGGCTGCTTCCTTCACATGCATCGTGATCTTTGCTAATACTGTCTTTTAATTGAATAGGCTCGATTCTGCCTCGGTTCTGCGTCGATTCACTGGGAAACTTTGGTTGGAACTGAATAGCACACTTAAGCGAGGAATAATTACTGACCCGTGACTGAATTTCAGCCAATTTCCTACTCACGACTACTCTGCTCGAATTTAGCAAAGGTACTCCCTTTCTTTATTTCGAATTTTCTTCACTTTCTTTCGTTGAATTCGCCTTTTGTTCTAGGATTTTGCTCAAGCCCATGCGGATTTTGAAATTTTAATGTCGGATTTTGTTCTAGGAACAATCTCACCTAACTGAGTCAATTGTTGTTGGCTAGATGATGGCAGAAGAATCTCAAGACCACAAACGAGGAGAGCCCTGGCCCCGAAGGCCGAATCGATCAACGAAATGGCGTCGATGACACACTGGAACTGCGAAGGATCCGTATAGAGATGTCGGGAGATGGAAAAGCTAAGTGTCAGCTCACCCATCAACTTGTAGCTTTGGGAAAGTTTGATCATGATGAAGTCGGATTTTGATTTCTGGAGCTTCACCTTCTATGTGTTTTTTTTATCACGGGAGATAGAATGGAAAAGAAGACTAACGGCAATTTTCTTTTTTAAATAATCTGTAGCTTTGTCTTTGTATTTTGTATAGCTCACTTGCAGGGGTGTCTTGGAATCTTGAGTAACTAGCATGAATTCGAGTCGTCAACTGGCGTGGAAACTTTGAGCAAGTCATTTCAGTTTCTTATTTAAGTCAATATCATGCAACGACTCTATCGGTCAGATCTTTGGATACTTTTGAATTTCGAACGAGTCATTTCAATTCTTTTTGGAGTTATCGTGCTATGAAGCTGGCTCGTGGACCGCTGGACTACTTCAAGTTACTCCAGGTTGAATCATTTCGACTTACTTGAGTTGTCATGAGGGAAGCCGTTTGGATCATCAGGACTTTCTTGTGAGGAACCACGAATTGAACCCATCCGCCGATGGCTCGAGTTTTGGAGCTCCGAGGAGGTCATTTTTGTTCTTTTTAAGATACTATGAAATGAACCAATCCGCCGACCCTGGGATACAAGTCATTCTGAGTCAAATCACCATGTTACTCCATAATTCCATCTTGTAAAGCAATTTTGAAGGTTACTCGTCAAACTATATCAAGACGTTCGATACAGCTACAAGTGTGCTTAAAGACATGGAGCACGAAGAATCTTGTAGATTGTAGATGAGACAAGAAGCCTGGAGATTATATATTGATGGAAGAATGATGACGATCATGGATCACAACCAACTCGAAGAATCTTGGAGATTATTCATTGAAGAAAGGATGACGATGATGGATCACAACCTACTTACAGAATGGAGCATGATGAATCCTACTTGTATGTAGATCATGGAGGAAGAGAGAAGCCTGACATTATCCATTGAAGGAAGGACAATGACGATCATGGATCACGGCCTACTCAAGGTTCATGGCAATATTCCTCTAAAGTAACCAAGGGATTTGGGGAGCTGGATGACATGAAGACATCAATTATCTTGTCGAGCAAACATATCGTTGGGCAACATCCTTGTGGAGTCACGAAGAGTAATCGATTTGAAGTCTATTTAGCCGTACACAGTTTAAACTCTTGCGGGCCAGGAGTATTTTTTGAAGGATGGTGTTGGTGTGGCTACACTCAAACAAAGTATTTGCTCGAGCTACCTACGTACTTGTGAAAGCTGATATGGGAGACAACTTACAAGATCAAGCCGACGTAGTTCATGGAAATGATTTTATTATTATTCGGAGGTGTGGCTGCACTCAAGCTACATATTCACTAGAGCTGCCTACGTACTTGTGAAGCATCGAAATACTCTACAAGATCAAGCCAACGTAGTTCAAAGGAATTTTTTATTCGGTGGATTGGAATTTTTTTTATATTTTTTTTTTGTTTTTTGTTTTGTTTTTGTATGCAGTTTATACTCTTGCTTAGGAGCCTTGTTGCAGTTTATCCTCTTGCTTAGGAGCACTGTCGCAAAGGGATTCAAGAGTAGTAGCGCTTCAGGAACTTTCCATTGATCGGTCCTATGCGCACACCGTCTTCGTCCACAATTCTGTAAGCACCATTGGAGTACACCTCTTGCACGACATAGGGTCCATCCCACTTAGAAGTGAATTTACCTACTGGTTTGTGAGAGGTAATGATTGGCCTTCTTACGGCGAGCACCAAGTCCCCTACTTGAAAAGACCGAGGATTCACCTTTTTATTGAAAGCGCGTGCCATTCTAGCTTGATAACATTGAACTGTTTGTTTTCATCAAGGGCTTCCAATTCTGCTAAGCGCAGCTTATCGTTATCATCACTTGAAAGTTCTTCCTGGATAGCAATACGCAATGATGGAATCTGAACCTCTAGTGGTAGCACAGCCTCAACTCCATATACCAACGCGTACGGGGTTGATTGGGTGGGTGTCTTGTATGTTGTACGATATGCCCACAACGCTTCACCAATTCTTTCGTGCCAATCACGCTTTGACTTAGCCACCACTTTTCTTAACAAGTTGCAGAGTGTCTTGTTAAAGGCTTCAGCCAAACCATTTGCAGGGGCATTGTACATTGATGACTTGTATTGTTTGAACTTAAACTTTTCAGCTAACCTCGTCATCAGTTTATTGACGAAAGGCGTTCCATTATCAGTTATTATGCGTTGTGGCACACCATACCGATAGATGATTTGGGTACGGATGAAATCAACAACAGTCTCTTTCTTGACTTCACGCACGGAGGCAACTTCTGCCCACTTGGAAAAATAGTCTGTTGTCGCCAGGATGAACGCATGTCCATAGGAGGCTTTTGGAATGATAGGTCCTACCACATCTAATCCCCAAGCTTCGAAGGGTCAGGACGATACAGTGGGATGTAGAGGTTCAGGTGGTTGATGTATGAAGTTTGCGTTGAACTGACAGGCGTCACATTTTTTCGAGAAGTCCATGCAGTCTTGTACCATTGTTGACCAGTAATATCCCATCCTCTTGACACAATCATGTCCATGCAGTCTTGTACCATTGTTGGCCAGTAATATCCCATCCTCTTGACACAATCATGCAATTTAGGCCCAGATTGATGAGCACCACAAATGCCAGAGTGAGCTTCATACATGGCTTGAGTTGCTTCAGTTTCATCAAGGCACCTTACCCATTGCCCCGAAAAGGAACGTCTGTACAATGTACCTTTGTGGTAGATGAATCGTGGAGCACGTCGACGAATTTCAACTTTATGCCTAGGATCATCGGGTAACTTTTGATGTTCTAAGTAATCGAAGATGGGCTGTCGCCAATCCTCCTTGTCAACTTGATATGCGGAAATCATGTTGGATGTCCCTTTGATTTCTTCCATTTCTAACAGCGGTATTACCCATCTGTTGCAAATTGGAATGGATGTGACTTCATCTGCCCCCAGTGCCAAAGTGGCTGCAAGATTAGCGAGCGCGTCAGCCAACTTGTTGGCACTTCTTGGTACGTGACCGATGCGAACACTATCTAACTTATGGAGCAATTGGATTGCATATTGATGATAAGGGACAAGATCATCCTTCTTCACTTCATAATCATCGAGGATTTGATTCACCACCAATTGGGAGTCACCACAAATGTCTATGTCTCTGATCCCCATCTCGATTGCCATTTCAAGTCCTAAGATAAGAGCTTGGTATTCAGCCATGTTGTTTGAGCATAGCTGGGTGAGGACAAATGAATAAGGCAATAGATGATTTTCGGGTGACAAGAACACGACACCAGCACCTGCACCATCTCGTCTTGCAGCTCCATCGAAATACATTTACCAAGGAGGAAGCACATCAACATAGAAGATTTCTTCACCAGGGAGGTCATCTTGTAATTCCCACCCGCCTGGGATTGGATGGTCAGCAAGAAAATCAGCTAAAGCTTGTCCTTTGACTGCCTTTTGAGGCACATGGACCAAGTCATACTGCTTGAGTAACACCGCCCACTTAGCTAAGCGTCCAGACAAGACCGGTCTTGAAAGTATATACTTTATAGGATCATCCCTTGAAACCACATGAACTGTGTGAGCTTGCATATAGTGCCTTAATTTTTGGATTGCAAAGACAAGGTCTAGACATATCTTCTCGATTGGAAAATAGTTCAACTCTGCTCCCACCAAAGTTTGACTCAAGTAGTAGAGCGCCCTTTCTTTACGATCTTCATTTTCCTGAGCACATAATGCCCCCAGAGAACGTTCTTGTGCAGCTATATACAGGATAAGTGGCTTTCCTTGAATTGGTTCCCCCAGCACTGGTGCGGAGGACAAGTACTTCTTTATGCTTTCAAAGGCATTGTGACATTTTTCATCCCACTGAAATGCAGTATCCTTCTTCATAAGATGGCTGAACGGTTGACAACGTTCAGCAAGGTTTGAAATGAATCTTCTTATGTAAGCTAAACGTCCTTGCAGTCCGCGTAACTCTTTCAAATTTCTCGGTGCGGGCATTTCTCGGATAGCTTTGATTTTTGACTGATCTATCTCAATTCCTCTATGTCGTACCACAAATCCTAAGAACTTTCCTGAGGAGACACCAAATGCACATTTGAGTGGGTTCATCTTCAATTGACATTTCCTTAGTTTTTCGAAGACAGTTCGAAGGTCACTGAGATGATCCTCTTTTTTCTTGGTCTTGACAACGACATCATCAACATAACATTCAATTGATTTGTGCAACATGTCATCGAAGATTTTCTGCATCGCTCTTTGATATGTTGCTCCAGCATTCTTCAATCCAAATGGCATAACTTTGTAACAGAATATCCCTTTTGGAGTGCGGAAAGCTGTGGCCTCTTGATCTTCAGGTGCCATCATTATTTGATTATACCCTGCTGTGCCATCCATGAATGACAGAGCTTCATGCCCGGTTGTTGCATCGATCATAAGTTCTGTGACAGGGAGGGGAAAGTCATCTTTCGGACAAGCATTATTCAGATCCCGAAAGTCCACGCATATACGTAGTTGACCATTCTTCTTTCTCACTGGCACAATGTTGGCTATCCATGTGGGGTATTTGACTTCACAAATAAAGTCAGCTTCTTTGAGTTTGTTGACCTCATTCTCGATCTCAGAAATAAGTTCTGGCCTGAAACGACGCTGAGGTTGCTTCTTGGGGCTTACACCCTTTTTGATTGCTAGTCGGTGCACTGCAACTTTTGGACTCAGCCCTGGCATATCCTTGTAGCTCCAAGCAAAAACATCTTTGTACTCGCTTAAAAGCTTTTGGTACTCATCCACCTCTTTGTCGGTAAGAAGAGCACTAACATATATAGGACGGGGATCTTCAGGTGTTCCCAAATTAAGCTCCTTCAAGTCATCTACTGTTGATTGACCACCATCTTCTAACAACTCGGGGGCATCATCTGCTTCTACCTCTTCGTTAGGATCAGGGACCTCCTCCACAGTGATATGATATGTTGTCATTATTTCATCATCCAATGCTTCCAAATTTCTATCAACTCGTGGCTTCAATTTTGCTTGCGAGATTTTGGATTTTTGTTGATTTGTGAGGATGACAACACGTTGCTTGACTTTCAAAGGTTGCTATTGTACAATGTCAACCTCCTCTATGCGCTTCATGCGGAAAGGGATAACACTTTTGAGATCATCATTGACTTTCACCTTCGCTTTTTCTTTGCTCGTAGAAGTGACATGAGATTGTTTACAACTCTGAGCTTCTTTTGAATCACCCAAACGATTAAAGACTGATCCTTTCTTCTTCCTCGAATGTGATGATGTAGCTACATGACGAGCGCGATTGTTAACCTCTTGGTTGCCCAACCTTTTGAACACGGAGAAACAATTCCTTAAAGGTATTTGTGGTTCTGAAGGCGATGATCTTCCTAACCGGTGGAACACTGAAGTGTTCTCTCTTGTGATAGATGGTCGAATTCTATCGAAAACAGAGGATCCTGTTAAGACATTATCAGCTTCAACTTTTTCTTCGACCGTGATGTATTGAGAAGACGATGTGTCGGCCTTGTGCCTTGCTGAAATCTTAACTGGCATTGGTGTTTCATAGCCTATACCAATCTTGGTTAAGCTACGGCTTCGAGCTTTACCATCTGTTTTTACCTGTATATGCTTTCCTAATTGACTAAGATTCTCAAAGTCATATCCAGATTTTTCGAGCAACTTGTATGCGTTGGTACTGTTTACACCTTCTTCTTTCCCATTATATAGCATGGTAGACGATGAAACAAACCCTTTTAGTGGAGGTTTCACCACTTGCTTTTCATTTGACTGAGCTAGGGGAGTAACAAGCTTCACCATCCATTCTTGCTTAACTGAGGGACTGTGCTTTGCTTTTTCCTTCTGGACTACTTTGGTACTCTGATACTCCGCAAAAGGGCTTTGTCGTTGCTTGCGCCGCGACTTTGGGATGTATCGAAAGATGGGATGCGAACTCTTTGGCAGTTCTCCTTCCCGAGCCTTGGTTTCTGAATCCTGGGTGGTTTTGTCTTTACCCTTGGATTGATTACCCTTGTCCTCATTTTCTGTGAGAACATCAGGTTTGTTTGGAGAAATTGCAGCTCCCTTAACTTTGCCCCCTTTTCCAGTGGAAGAAATAGTGGTCGGCATGAACTCACTTGAAGTGGCATTTTCCTCGAAAAATTTTGCATCAGCGAAGAATGAATCTGCCTTAGTAAAGGGTTTAACATCACAATTAATCTTTTGCTCGCCATTACGATAGTACTTCAAACATTGGTGAAGTGTTGAAGCAACTACACCATTTTCGTGCTTCCACGGTCATCCCAACAAAAGCTTGAACGAGGTCTTTGCATTAATAACATGGAAGAGGGTGTCAGAGGATAAATCTGCCATGCTCAGTTTGACGCGAATGATTCCAATTGCACGCTCACCATTTAGATTGAAGCCATGGATTAGCGTTCGACTACTGGATAATTCATCTACTGTAATGCCTAGCTCCACCATGGTTGCCTTGGGCATGAGATTCACACCGGATCCACCATCGATCAGAATGCGACTCACTTTCTTCCCTCTGATGTACCCTGAGACATACAGTGGCCTATTGTGAAGTTTGGACCCAAGAAGCAGATCTTCATCAGAGAATGTCTAGGCGGTGTTGTAGGATAGACATTTGGTCTCTTGTTCTACAGACTTGCCAACATCTTTTATCTCTTCTTCATACAGCTCAGGGTTTTGAAGTGCTTGGGAAACTTGATGGCGCATCTCCTCTGGTAGATGAAAGATTTGCTTCCACTCCATGCGCGGGAAGAGAATCGAGCGTAGCCGACACTTTAGTGTTTCTGGGTAGATTTTCATCTTCTTCAGTGGCTACTTTTGAAGTATCACTTTCTTCTTTATCTTCTTCATCCTTCACGATCACTTCAGCCGCTATTGTGTAAACTGCGACTTCATCGAGATAGCCCTCGGGGAAGAATTCCTTTAGGACAATTGGAGATGAAAGACCTTGCTCTAGCAAATCGACAGGCATGACTTGTGACTTGTTCGCTTTCTTTGATTTCTTCTTATTCTTTGGGCGGCGTGGCCCCTTCTTCTTTGTTTGTTTCCTCTTTCGTTGAACAGGTTGTTGATTTTGAAGTTTCACTGGCTTCCTTGGTTTCTTGCGAGTGACCAATGTCCATCCTTCATCATCATCTTCATTTGAGCTATCTGTGATTGTCTTTTCATTCCAAGAAGTCGGTTTTGATGTCATCGACTTTGGCACTTGCAACATCGTAGGCTCAAGAGTTCCAAATTGTATCAAGCATACTTCATGCTCTTCACTTGAAATGTCAATGGGTGTGACATCAAATTCACCAACTATTGCCGTGGTATGATTTGTCGTCACAACATCATCCACGTCCAAGATGATCTTCCCTTCTTTGGATAGTTGCATGATTCTTTCCTTGAGGGTGATGCACTTCTCCAAAGGATGACTTACCAATCTATGGTAACGACAATAATTTCGATCATTTGTCTTGTTTGCTTGTTTCGGGCGCTTTGACTCAGGTAGTTGGATGATATTCTTCTCAAGTAGATCATCAAGCATGCCTGACAGATCTGAATCAGGGAACGGATACTGTTTGGACTGCAACTCCTTTAGCGTTGGCCTTTCACGCTTGAAGTCACTTGTGTATGTTTCCTTGCCTTTGTTTTGCTTGGGTTTTCCCGAAATTTTGACGGGCTCACTAGTGGTGGTCACATTCACTGTTTCCTTGGAAGAGCTTTTGGAACCCTTGTCATTTTTCTTGAATTCCTTCTTCTCTGATGTTGTATTGGAAGAAGATGATCGTGTCTTTCCACGTGCCTTGATTGTCAGCTCCATATCATGAGCACGAGTCGCCAGCTCTTGAAAGCTTCAAGGTTTGATACCGTTCAAGATGTAGAGGAGGTCCCACTTCATGCCATTGATGCACATTTCAACTGCAGAACCCTCGCTCAGGCGATCCTTGCACTCCCGACTTAGGGCGCGCCATCGGTTGATATATTCTACAACGGGCTCCTCTTCCCACTGAGTAGTATTTGTCAACTCACTCATGCTGACAATGCGTCGTGTGCTGTAGAACGTATTCATGAACTCGGTCTCCAAGCGATCCCAACTATCGATGAACTCAGAACCTAAGTCCGTGTACCAATCAAAGGCGATGCCTTTGAGGGAATGGACAAACTGTTTAACCAATAAGTCACCATCAGTCCCTGCGTTGTTGCAAGTCTCGATAAAGTGTGCAATGTGTTGCTTGGGGTTGCCTTTCCCGTCGAACTGCTGGAACTTTGGAGGTTGGTAGCCTGAAGGCATGCGCATCTCATCGATCCTCTTTGTATACGGCCTCACATAGCGCAATTTGTAGGAAGCTCCTTCATCTAACTGATTCTTGATGGTATTGTTAATCAAGTCACGCAGTTGTTCTTGGCTGAGAGGTTTTTCACCACCTTTTTCGCCACCATCCTTCTTACCATCACTCCCAACTTCCCTTTCGGTTTCTCCATGGTAACTAGAGCCACCCTTGTTACGAAGATCCTCCATTTCTTTTTGAAGATCTTCAATCCTCTTGTTCTTCTCTTCACTTTCCTTCATCATTTGTTCAAGGATTTTGTTCATGTTCGCCACTTGTTCTTCGAGGGTAGAGCCACCAACGATCATCACCGATGCAATAAGAGGGACCTCCACTTCTTTTTTCTTTGGGGAAGTTTTCTCCTCCTTGCGAGGGGATGCCCTGGAAGACTTCAACTCCTTCTGATTTGTCTTTGGAGGTGAAGCAGCCTTGTGAGGGGATCCACTTTTGGGAGATCCACTTATGGGACTCAACATCTTTTGCTCCTTGCTTGGAGATGAAGAGGCCTTGAGCAAAGCAGTGGCAGCAGCAGCAATGGATTGAATGGAGTATCTACGTGGCCTTCTAGGAACATTAGCAGCGCGCAGGCTAGCAGCAGCAGCATCGACAACAGCCTTCTTTGCCATTGCTCTAGTGGACACACCAGCAGATTGCATGCCTGATTTGAGAGGCTCCTTGAGGATTGATGCATAGGATTGCTTCGGTGTGTTTGGAGTGTTTTCTGGGAGAGACATCTTCTTGTTGAAGTGGCTTGCTTGTGTAGGAGAGATGAGAGGTAGAGGTTTCACGTCGGGTTCACCAAAAATTTGTAACAACAAATTTTGTATAACGATATTATAAATATCTGTAATACAAAACCGGAGAAACAAATTATAATATCAGAAAAGTTTAAGTGTTCGGTTCTCTATTCTTCCTCAAATTCTACTACGTTGCTTTAGTCACACTTCAACAGTCTTCGTGAGGCGTTCCTTGATTGACTTTAGCTTCTCGGGAGGGTCGCGATGACTTGGGTCTCCTTGCGATGCTTGATGTTGATTTGACTTCCTTAAGTAGGCGACACGATCTTGTAGTGCTTGTTGCTCCTTGGAAGGAAGAATGCTTCGAGAATTTCCGAGCTTTGTAGTCTTCTTTTCTCTTCACCTTTTGTAGTGAGCTTGTGTTATAAATTTTTGTTCTTGTCAAAATGGTGGAGTAGCCTTCTATTTATAGAATTTCTTCATCCATTCTTGTTGGACTTGGAGTTGGGCTTTTTGAAAGCTTGACTTCTCTTCGGGCCCAATTTGACCATGTCTTGACTTTTAGGTCAAATTTGGTTTTGACATTTCTTGAAATTTGGGCCAGATCGACGAGTGCTTGACTTTTGGGCCATATTGACTATGATCTGACTTTTCGGTCCGCTAGACATTCACTTGACTTTTGGGTCAACTTGACATTTTCTTGACTTTTGGGCCAGTCTTACAACTATTTGACTTTTGGGTCAAACAGTCAAGCTCGGGAATGAAACGAGTTGTCTTTAACTTTTACGGGACAAATATAACTCAACTAAGTCAAAATTTGTTGTTGACTCAAAATAATTATTTTTCTTGCATATTCGACACTTAAATAAATTTTCCGTGTCTACACTTCTATGCATGGAGATTACATTTGCATGAAATTTTAAGCGACTGTAATGATTGAAAATCATTATAAGCGTTTCTCATTTAATGAAAATTTATATACAAAATGTGCACCCTGCCATCCGTGCGCACCCACGGCAACCATCCACACAATTGAGGTTTGCTTGATTGTCCGATCACATGTTAACACTACAAAAAAGCACTCAATCTTGTGGCGTAATTTTCCGCCGCGAAATAGTACACGTGGCGGACACACCACCGCAAATAATTCGCCACGTTTGAAGAAAAACAATTGTGGCAGATAGTTTAACGTGGAAGCATTTGTGACAAACTATCTGTCACGACCTTGATCAACTCAAAAATTAATTTTTTTTGCGGCGGCAATTCCGATACGTAGCAAGAGAAATTTTTTTTGCATCGAATATTCAGTCGTGAGTGATTGTGTATATATTCCGCCACAACTTGTTTAAAGGGTCCAAATGCTTTAATAACCTAAACGATCAAGAAAAAAATAAGCATTTCGATAACGTAATGCACATCCCGTGCGAGCATTTACGCTCCAACCACACTCCATCCTCAACTTCACATCACACCAGTACGGTGACCTCAACTAGACCTGGCAAACAGATCGTGTCGTGTCGTGTTCGTGTTCGTGTCATTGATAAACGGGTCACGAACCCCTCAACCCAAACCCGACCCATTTAAGTTTCGTGTCGTGTTCGTGTTGACCCACTTACATAAATGGGTCATCAACCCTCAACCCAAACCCATTTATTTCGTGTCGGGTTCGTGTCGTGTTTTCGTGTCATGTCCAAATTTGGAAAGTATTAACATATTTATGTTAAAAATGATTAAAAATATTTACACTAATTTAATAAACAGGTTATTCGTGTCAGTTTCGTGTTTCGGGACCTCAACCCAAACCCGACCCAATTAAATCTCGTGTCGTGTTCGTGTCGACCCACTTACATAAATGGGTCATCAACCCTTAACCCAAACCCGTTTATTTCGTGTCGGGTTCGTGTCGTGTTTTCGTGTCGTGTCAATTTTTGCCGGCTCTAACCTCAACGCCAAACACAAAGATTAAAATAGAAAATAGATTTTTTACTTTTCTACCTGGTACCCCGTACCCCTATCATTTTTACATGTATACATAGTACCCTTGTACTTTACTAAAAGTTTCTTTGGTAGCCCTAAAGTTTATTATTATCTTTATTGGTACCCCTAAACTTTTTTTCCGGTCAAGTTTTGACAACAACTTACCTTTTTATGTTCAAGATTAAAAGTTAACGTCATTTAACATACCTAATTAACCAATAATTGAACTTAAACTAACAATTTTGTACATTTTTGTAGTTATAATCCGAATCTAAACGGATTATATTTTTGACGTTTTATTGTCAAATCAAATGATAACACTCAAATTAAGCTCAATTACTTGTTAATTATATAAGTTAAATGATACTGAAATCTTAATCCTAAGCTGAAAACATAATCTAATGACAAAAACTTGATTGAAAAAAACTTTATGAACGCTAGTTAAACTAATAGTAAACTTCAAGGGTACCATGTATAGACAATAAGACATAGAAAAGGTAGGGTACCAGGTAGAAAAGTGAAAAATATAGGGATGTCGCGTAAAAAATTCCAATAGAAAATGAAATCCTCTCTATACTAATGGAATAAGGATTACTGAAATTTGATGAGGTGGCAAACTCTCATGCATCTAATTTTTTTGCCTAAATGCACTCTATTATATTAATTGGGTCTCACATCATATTTTTATACATTTATGCAAAATATACAAAATTTTGGACCTACCATATGTGTTCAAGATTTGTACTTATTTAAATTTAAAATCTCAAAAGTTATTAAGTATCATTAAATTGTTTATTTACTTCCAAATTATGAAAGTTGTATGTGAGATATTTTATAAAATTATAAATTATTGACGCTATTCAAAATATTTGGGCTTAATATTTCAGATTTGGAGTAGTAATCCCCATATACTACAACATTAATCGAAACTGAAAAATTTCCCATTTAAAATTAAGGCCTATTTTTGTTTTTGTACATTATTTTCAATTCACTATAGGATTAAAATATCTAAATATAGTCATGTCTATAATATAAATTATGATGCTATTGAAATAAATTATGGAGTAATTTTCTCCATTAATATTTTGGATAATTATAGTCATGTCTATAATATTGTGAATAGTGTCCCAAAAAAGAAATTTGCACGCTTTGAATTTGAGCGGAGTGACTACTAAGAGCATCCCCATCCATTGTTTTTTCTTCATTCTTGATGGAAGATGGAGAAATTTTGGTCCTCCATCCAAGAATGAAATATTCTTGGTGAAGAAGAATTCAAAATCATTTGTTCACTCAAATGGAAGAGAGAATGAGAATTGTAGGGCAAGTTGTCATTTCTATGCAACATTTTTTTCTTTTAATTTTATTCTACCAATGATAAAATGCCATGTGGATTGAGGGTGGTTTTTGGAATTTATTAGAGGATAGTAAATTCATTCTTGGATGGAGGAGCTTTTTTAAGATGAAAAAATTGAGGAAGAAATGACGAGGTGGAATGGATAGGTCCCATCCAAGAATGAAAAATTCATTCATGGATGAACATGCTCTAAGTATCTTATTTGAAATAAAAACATACACCTATACTTCTAACTATTAGAACTAAGGCCCTGTTCTTTTCGGCTAAAACATGGCTGAGCTGAGCTATTCTGATAAGAGCTGAGCTGGTCTGATAGAAGCTGAGCTGGACTAATAGAAGTTGAGCTGAGCTGAATTAAAAGAAGCTGAAACCAATAACTACTTGTATAAATTATCTAATAATATTTTAGAAAAAGAAAAAAAATATAACACTAAATAATAATAATAATAATAATAATAATAATAATAATAATAATAATAATAATAATAATAATAATAATAATAATAATAATAAGATTCTACGTTAGATTCATCAAACGTTTTGATTCATCAATAAGATTCTCCCATAAAAAAATAAAATAAAATAAAATAATTATAATTATAATTAATTAATAATAGTTGACTTTGTACATTGTACATATTAGGGGATATTGTTTTTGTAAGGCTAGGCACTTTCTTTTCCCTTAAAGGATGAATAAAGAGTCATATATTCTTGCAAAAAAAAAATTAATAATTAATTATAATAGTAGTAGTAGTAATAATAATAATAATAATAATTAATTAATTAATAATAGTAGCAATGATAATAACAACATCAACATATTACTCACTCCAATTCATTTGATTTCTACTTTTGTTCTTTTAGTACTTGGCAATAGAAAATATTATGTATATATCTTTGATCATGTAATATACAAAATTTTAAATTTTGATATTCTTAAATCTTAATACAATACAAATACTACATATTCTATTCACTAAAAAATAGTGTAAAAAAACGTAAATTAATCGTTCTTGATCAGTCCATACCTCCAATCATTGTGTACCCGGAATTGGATCTCCTGATCAGTCCATGCTGCCAGTTCCGATACAATCACTTTGCTATAGCTGCATTCACAGAACAGGTGTTCGAGATCTTCCACCATCAGGCCACAAATGCAGCATAAATTATCACCTGTCAGGCTCAATTCGTGAAGTTTAGCCTTAGTATTCATCGCTCTATGTTGATATAACCAAGCTATTACTCTGTGTTTAGGAATCGACCATTTATTCCATGCGATTCTGTGCCAGTTCACTTCCTCTTCTCTATCTCTAAGCCATTGGTACCCTTTTGATGTTGAGTACGGATTTGCATCAGTCCATTCGTCGGATTCCATTGCATTTTTCAATCTCTCTTACACTTTGCATACACGTTTCCAACCCCAAGTCACATCAGTCGGTGGTATGTAGTGCATCCAATGTTGCCCTTTGAGGTAAACAGCCTGAACCCATGATACCCACAATTTGGTTGGATGTTTCGCCACCCACCACACCAATTTCCCTATTGCTGCTCTATTCCAGTTTGCGCATTGCATCAGGTTAAGGCCTCCTTCTCTGTACGGCACACACACCTTTTTCCACGATACGAGCGGGGCTCTAGTATACGTAGTACCCCCTTCCCAAAGGAAGGTCCTTCATATCCCCTCAATCTATTTAACGATACCCGAAGGGAGCATAAAAATACTTTCCCATTAATTATGCAAAGTTGAGAGTACAGACTTGACCAGAGTTAATCGACCAACATACGATAATTTTCGGGCACCCAACTTCCTGATACGATCTGTCACATTTTGAACCAACGGTTGACAGTCTAGCAGATTAAGCCTAGAGGATTTAATAGGGACCCCCAAGTATTTAAATGGAATTGAACCAGCTTTACAACCCGCCACTGCCAATATATCTTGCTGAGTTTCGGTACTTACCCCATTGAAGTACATATGAGATTTCCCTTGACTTAACTTCAGGCCAGACGCTTTAGAGAAGGTCGAGAAGGTTAGTAGGACCATCATCGAAGGAATGTCACCTTTGCTGAATAGTAAAAGATCGTCCACAAACATAAGGTTCGCCAGTTTCAATTTTTTGCAAAGCGGATGATATCTGAACTCTTTGGTTTCTGTGGTATGTTTTAGCAGCCGAGTGAGATACTCCATGCATATTGTGAAGAGCAGAGGGGAGAGGGGGTCTCCCTATCTTAAACCTCTCTTACCCTGGAAAAAACCAAAGGATTCGCCGTTAAGATTGAGAGAAAAAGATGTCGTTGAGACACATTGCATCACCATATTTCTGAATGCCTCAGGTATTTTCAGGTGCATCATCATTTGGTCCAAAAAATCCCATTCAACTGTGTCGTAAGCCTTCTGCATATCCATTTTTATCAGACATCTAGGAGATACAGCTTTCCTTGAGTATAATCTTACCAGGTCTTGGCATATGAGGATGTTTTCCACAATACTTCTACCTCGAATAAAACCCCTTTGGACCGGGGAGATGATATCCGGTAGAATCCGAGCCAATCGATTGCACAGTAGCTTTGAAATGCATTTGTAGACCGTATTACAACAAGCAATAGGTCTGAATTGAAGCACGGTACTGGGTCTCTCAATTTTGGGAATTAAGGTAATGGTCGTCGTATTAAGTTGCTTTAATATGCGCCCAGTCCTAAAGAAATCCAGAACTGCAGAGCATACATCTTCCCCTACTATGTGCCATGCATCTTTGAAAAATTTGCTCGATTACCCATCCGGCCCCGGGACCTTATCAATCGGGATGCTAAACAAAGTGTCCCGAATCTCATCTCTAGTAACAGGTGCGTTTAGAATGTCCACATGTTCAGCAGTGCATTCAGGCCCTAGGCTAATGATTTTTGGAGCTACCTTGCTGGTGTTGTTCCTCGTCCCCAGGAGCCCCTTGTAATAGCTTAGGAACGCCTCATGTATAGAATCAGGTCAGGAATGAGTCATTCCCATGCTATCTTCAATTTGTCTAACAGTATTTCAAACCCGTCTTGCCTTTAAGGACCCATGGAAAGCCGCCGTGTTAGCATCCCCTTCTTTAAGCCAATGTAACTTGGCTTTCTGTTTTAGGAAGCTCATTCTAGCCTTGTCGAGGACCCTATACAGCTCCATGGCCTCCAATTCAGTTCTGATAAGATCTTAGCTGGTGGGATTCGCATTCAGAGATCTCTGATTATCAAGAAGCTTGACCTGAGCAACGTCCGCCTGCTACTCAATCTCATGAAATCTCTCCCTATCTAACTGATTTAGGGATTGTTTGAGTCTCTTCAATTTCGTTGCTATTTTAAACATTCTCGTCCCTTCTACCGCCTGGTTCCAAGACGCTGCAACAATAGTCTCAAATTCTGGTGCTTGACTCCACATATTATAGTATTTAAAAGGTTTATTATCTCGATTCTGGCCAACCCTTTTCCTAATCACACACGGATTGTGGTCATATAATCCCTTAGGCAAGAAATGCGCAAAATATGTAAATGTAACATCTATTCAAGACCTCAAAATATTATGGAGTCCATAATAATATTAATAATTATTATAATAACAATGATGATAGAAAAATAGAAAATAATAATAATAACGATAATAATAACAATGACGATGATGATGACGACAACGACAATGATGATGATAATAATAATTTGTTATTATTATTAACATTAAGAGATACAAGTAGTAAAAATAACAACAACAACAACAACAATATTATTATTATTATTATTATTATTATTATTATTATTATTATTATTATTATTATTATTATTATTATTATTATTATTATGATCATCATCATCATCATCATTATTGTTTTTTTACGAAAAGAAACTTGCATTAATATTGAAATGCAATAACAACAACAACAACAACAACAACAATAATAATAACTTATTGAAATTTGTTTCGATCTTAATGCAACTCCCGTTTAATATAAATAAACAATATTAATAATAATATATAATATATAATATTAATATTAATATTAATATTAAAATTATTATACATTATTATTATTATTATTATTAATATTATTATTATTGAATTATTATTTTAGGAGCCGAAAATATTGGAACTAAGCTGAGTTGAGCTGAGCTTATAGGAGCTGGGCTGAGCTGGTCTGAAACGGGCTGAAAATAAGCTGAAAAGAATAGGGCCTAAGTATCCTATTAATAATAAGATAATAAAATATGGGATAATTTTATAATAGGAAGTTTTATGAAATACATATATTTGAACAGTTAGTATCTAATTGAGACCGGTTATTCAGTCATACTAATGACGGAATATCAAGGGACTCTACTAATTACTACTACTAACTACATATATTAATATTGTCTAATACACCCTCTTAGTCAAAACGGTAGTTTACGAATGTTTTGACTGGACCAAAAGATAATTGTAGATGTCACTGAAGATGAACCAAGTCGACCTTTTGACGTCGATACCGCAACTATGTGCCTTGAACGTATGTCTCGAACTTTCGAGCATGTCGAAAATGAAAAAAAAATGCTAACAAATCTAATGGTGCACGAGGCCGAAACGGCAGGTCGTGACACAAAAAAAAACGGTGTACGGGCGCGTGGCAACCCGTAAGGCACCACAAACTGGAGCAAAGCTCAACAGTATAAAATAAAATAAAAGAAAAAAAGCGGTGTACGGGAGTGTGACAACCCGTAAAGCACCACAAACTGGAGCAAGGCTCAACAGTATAAAATAAAAGGGAAGAAAATGACTAAACCAAAACATAAAACACCCGACCGGGCTCTTCAATCCAGTGTCGGCTGGTTGGTCTTGCGGGTTGTAGCCGGCAGAGTCAGACCACCCGGCCCCTGGGGCAGGGGTGGTTGCTGGGGCGAACCTGAGACGGACAAGGAGAGGCAATGATGGGATGGGGTGGAGGTTTAGTGCGGCGACGGTTGTCAAAACAACGTGAAAATGAGCAACGACAAGGGTGAGAGCAGCATTGACGAGGATCGAGTCAACGAATGAAGAACACGTCAGCGACAACATAAAATGATATAACAATCGGTACTGAGGGTATTATTACTATTATTTATTTCTAATAATATAAGATAGCTAGGCCGGGTGTGACGTGGTTTGTGTCGAATATGATGGAAGTACGGAGGGTAAGATGGAGAAGATTTGAGGGTGAATGGGGAGATGGTGAACGGTAGGGAAAGGTGATGCTTGTCGTTTCCGCAGTCAAAATTAAATTTATAAACACTACTAACTCTACGGTAGATAGGGTAAGTAGAGATCGATCCCATAGAGACTAACGTTATTATCTAAGACGATTTATTATTTAATAGTAATAATATATATAAAGGGGGGGTTTTGTTAGGTTTGAAAATAATAATAATAATAATAATAATAATAATAATAATAATAATAATAATAAACATAACATAAATAAAAAATTGATCATAACAATATTCGAGACATGCAATATATGATATATATATAGTCGGGTTAATCATCGATTCAATTAATTAGACTCAAATAGATCGGTAACTATTTAATCCCTTGTAAGCAAGTAAATTAACAGTTTTATCTTTCTTATTCGTTAAACTCCGTTAACCACGCAAGTTTAATCCTAACTAAATTAGATCGACTCAACCATGTAAGCACGTATCAAGTCAATAAATTTAATCGCGTTAAGAACACCAATCAATTGAATTATATAGAACCAGAAAGCTGCAATTAAATATAACTCAATTATCATATAAAATTCTAGTAATTAAATTAGACCAGTAAGCTGGAACCTAATTTAAAACACTATTAATTTAACAATCGACTCATGTAAATAATCTAGGTGATCAAGCTAAATTAATAAACATGAAAACAACAGTGAAATCGTGAATTTCATACGAATATTTAAGTACTAATTAAACGTTAAAACAATAACATAATCTCATAACTCATTGACAATAATCGGTACATTACATGTTCGAATAACTGAAAGATTAAACTAAATAACTAATTAAACGATAAATAAACTAAATAAGATAGATTGATACAACCGTTAGATAAATTAGGAGTTGAATTGATCACATCCCGCATTACAATCCGGTTGAATACCGACCTTGGCCATGAAGGCCAAGGCCTTCACCTTATTACGTACTCCTTTATGTGTGCTGCCTCCTTGTTCCTCTTCTTTTTTTCCTTTCCATTAAAAGCCTTATGACTTCTTTTATAGTGTTGATTTGCTCTTGTTGAAATTATTTCTTTCCTAAATTAATTGATCTTGCTCTTATAATTCCAAATCTTCTTCTTTCCTTTTTTTTTTTGTCCTGAAATTTATTGCTCTTTCCTTGCTTTCCATAATGGGTTGATGTTTTCAAGCTTGATTTTGACCCATTAGATGATGAAATTAGACCTGTAAACATACATACGATTTTAGTAGTCTTTTTCTTAATCCATGTGGGTTATTACTAATTAATTAAATTATATATTAAAAACTCAATTTAGTACAAAAATATCAAAAGTTCAATAATAAACCCAACTTATATAAAATAATCATTTTAACTCAAATATTACGAAAGACGACATAAAATTAATAATATTAAAGAGATAAAAATACACATAAATATCGACTTATCAAAACGTTGCACACCATTTTTTTTTAATACTAATAGTTGCATCACACCATTATTATCGAATTACGATACTATAACAGTATAGTATTGCAATTCAATATGAACTCATAGCGTAAGTAAGAGTAGGGAAGACAACGATTACCCGCCGGAGATGGAAAATAAAATAGCCATCTCTAGCCGGCGACTAAATAATGAGGTTGTAGCAAGCGAAAAAGTTTTTGGAGGGATCGATTTTAGGCTGATACCATGTAAGTAATGTGTAATGCGTTGATTATATTATTCAACTAGCTCGGTATTTATATCGAAAGCTTACAACGAGATACATCGAATGTGTCTCGGAAATAATATATACTAAATGATATACTAATGACGGAATATCAAGGGACTCTACTAATTACTACTACTAACTACATATATTAATATTGTCTAATAGTTATAACGAGTCTATTATTTTCTCCAGTAATGATTATCTAAATAGGTAACTACTTGATGACCCATCACAACATTATGACGAACATGTGCGCTACAAATAAGAATTGTAATATTCAGTTAGACTCAAAAATAAGTAATAAACATGTAAGAGTATTCTCATCATAAAAAGTATAAAAACTCCGTAACAATTTATGATATTTAGTTAGTCTCACAAATAAGAAATAAAGATGTAAGAGAATTTTTGTCATAAAAAGTATGTAAATAACAATTTGTGATATTCACTTAGTCTCACAAATCAATATATATAAAAGATTTTTTTTTCAGCAATATGAGAGAATCCAACTTTTTTAAATATTAAAAGTGGATGATAAAAAATACTTCTATGAATTTTAGTATTAGATTATAATAAAAAGTAGGGTAATTAAATAATACTCCCATGAATTTTATTATTAGAAAAAACAATCCTAAAATACATGAGACTCAAAGAACTAGCATTATATAAACCGTCAATTATCACCTCGAAAGACAAAAAAATTGAATAGACATCGCGTGAAACGCGTATTCGGTTCGGTTTGATAATTTTTTAATATTAATATTTATTTATTTATGGTTTATTTCATGAGAATAATACCAACTATGTGTGTGATTCTTAAATAAATCCAAACTATACGTAATCTCATTTTAATATGAACTACGGCTTCATTAACCTAGCTTTGTTATGGGTGATCAGCTACCTGTTGAACCTCCCTTAATTAACCCTTCCTCTAACTCTTCTTATTCTGATTCACATTTCGTGTTCATTTTCGGCCATTGATGAAAAAAAGTTTAAATTTTCCGAAAATTCATCTTTCATTTTTTTCAATTAGTCTTATAGAAGTTATGAAAAAAGAAATGTTTTTATTGTAATTTTGACTTTTATGATGACTGCAACATACCTAATAAAACTCTAGAAAGTTACAACAAGTCATTATGATCGGTAATAGCAAGTCATAATTTCATACATAGCATAGTGGGATTAATGAATGCGTAGTTCATATTAAAATGAGATTGCATATAGTTTGAATTATTTTAAGAAGCACACGCATAGTTGGTATTATTGCTATGAAATAACCCTTTATTTATTCCCCCTTTAAAAAATAGGGTTATTTAACGACAATAATAATACCAACTATAGGGCGTCTTCCCAAAATAAAACCAATTTCAATAAATCTGAGAATAATACGTATTATTGGAGTAGTTAAACAAGAGTAGTATAAGTGACTTTATAACCTGCTACATCAGGTCACCTAATTAATATTTAACCTGCTACTTATCGTCCATCCTCCTCCTTAGACCTGGATAACGGGTGAACCGTCACTACTACAAAACATCAAATAGACAACTGTTTTTTTGCCGTAGACAACTGACTTACAACAGTTGAGTAGTTTGGAGTTGTATATTTGTAGACACCCGCATTTTGCCTGCTAGTGTCTATAGCAGTTCCCGACAAACACCCGATGATGATCGGACGCAAACGTGACTTAGTATACTCGGGTTTGGGCCCGAAATCAATAATATCTGACATAGACTTTTAGCGGAGTAATAATCTCACAAAACAGACATCAAATCCAGGCCCAGTGGGTCGTTCCGAGCAAAATAAGACTAATTTGGGCCAAAACCGACACCAAAAATAAATCCCGTCTTTTGGCGACCGGGTCAAAACCCGGTCAAAGACGAACCCGTCACAAGATCAGCCCAAGTACATCTTCTAGAAGATGGCGCCCAACCACATTTTCAAAAAAGATCACACAATCAAAACAATACCAATTCCTTCCTATTTTAACTCGGATCACCTGATCCACTCGGTCGAGTGGATTGACCCACTCGGTCGAGTGGAGCGTCAAAAATCGGATCAGGCCCATTTTCTAGGGCACTCGACCGAGTGCACTAGGGCCACTCGATCGAGTGACCCTAGGTCGTGGGGTAAACTCTATAAATACCCCATGACCCTCACTTATTTCACAACTTTTACCAACTTTCTACACATCCATTTTACCCTACATTTACCCTACATCTCAGCCACACTCTTCATTCTACAACCCTAAGCAATCACATACAAAGACCGAGTCCCTTGTCCCTCGATAAACCGACAACACACACACACACACACACACACCATAACTTACATACATCCTCGATACTCCATAGTCCCGTCACTATTTGCGAGCCCATTTCCGAGGTCCTTACTAAGCATGTATGTTGAGGGTGTCCTAAATCCCATCTCGATCTTTATTGCTTTTACTTACATTTTTGTATCGTTAATATTATACTTATACTAGTATGGCAATCCTAACACTAACTCTAACATTCTAACATTTTACTTTTTGCATAATAACTTTTACATTTCGTTACTAACATTATAATCATACCGCGTATATATATATATATTAGTATCTAATTTCGGTTTCGGATACGTTTGACTATAATTGTCGCCTAAAGTCCGTCTAATCCTTTTACGAGCAACGACGGAGGTGGAGCCCTTTCGAGGAGCCCCGCCCCAATGTGCTCAAAGGCGTGACGTGATCGCGACTAATCATAGTTGAACGCATTCGATCCCATTTTAATTAGTACGGAACCCATTGACGCGAAAACCGATATCACATAACCTGAAAGGGTTAGTTTCGATGTTGTGACGTAGAGGGAAGTATTTCGTTACTAATTCAAATTTTCTAACACAAACATTTCATAAAGTCCTGACAACGGTGTTATAATCGTACATGTACACGATTATAGTATCGGAGGTTGAGTTAAATTCAAATCAAGCGATATTTGTATTTAACTCGACCGACCGTCGTTTTCAACCCCAAAAACCAAACGAGTTAACACTCATACAGGGACTACTCGACCGGGTGCATAGGCCACTCGATCGAGTAGTGTCCATAAAACTGGGCAGATTACTTTTCGAGGGCACACTCGACCGAGTCAGGCCATGACTCGACCGAGTGGGTCCTGTAACCCAGAAAACCGAGAGCTTAAATGCAACATTTAAGCCTCGTCTTTTTCACGACTCTTAGTCGACACGTGTAAAGCCGATCACGTGAATCCATTTTCCAAAACCCACGTTTATCGTGGCAACTCCTTTTCCAAAAACCCGATAACGGTATTACAATCATATGAGACATGATTATATTATCGGCAAACCGAGTTAAATTTAAATTCGTCCATATTTTAATTTAATTCGGCCAACTCTCGATTTAAAACACATAAAAACACGAGTCATAGCTCGTACAGGTGCCACTCGGCCGAGTACACCTACCACTCGACCGAGTAACACCCCAAACCGTGGGCAGAAGCTTCTTTTAGGACGCACTCGACCGAGTCAGACCATGACTCGACCGAGTGAGTCCGGTAGCCCCGTGACCGAGGGCCTTGACACACCTTTCAAGCCTCATCTCTTTTATCGACATTAGCCATCGCGTGTAAAGACTATCACGTGACTATCCTATTTTCAAAACCATGCACAACACGACACGTAGAACGACTTTGACCTCCTTTTGACGTGATAAGTCGGGACAAGACTACGGGATATGAAATCGGGCTAGCAATATGCCATAGTCTCATATTTCCGTCCTTCGTTTAGTACACGATATAATGTGTATTTAATCGGGGTTAGTCCATCTACACATTTCGCGGTCTAGCTTGCATACGGGTCCGTCCGTATCTTTGTATCGCGTTATTTTTATTACTTTTACGTAATGTTGTATTGTGAATTCCGGGTTGTATTTCCGCCCGTGTAACTTGTACGTTACTTCCTTTTCATTTATTCTTTCGAGCTTTGTTTATTTACTTGCTTTTACGCTTTATAAACGAACCTCGCATGCTAAACCACTTTGACCAAAAATAAGATGCATTAAATGACGTAGTTCACATACTATTAATATGCTTAGCCCGAAAACGCTGTTTGCATATCATTTAATCGTTTTACTAGCGCGCACACACGAACACGAACGATGTCTTAGTAGAGGCCGCCATGTGCGGGCGGGGTTGGGTGTCCTTAGTGGGCTTCCCAACACGTACCCTCACCCCTTACTCAGAACCTTTGGTTTCCGGATGTCCGAAACCCTTGGCGCACGAGAGTCATTCTATATACGAAAGCCGGTTTATACGGTATCGATATTGCAATGCAAAGGGACGAGCCCAATAAACTCTGAAATCGAAGTGGGCTTACTTTGTGTAAAGCCCATGACGACATAGAGTGGGCTCGTATGGTTCCGAATAACCACAAAATTCGGTGGCGACTCCATTTTGACTTAAATTTCGAACCCGAGAACAATCTCACCACGAGATTCATTCGCCTACCCAAACCCGCGCGTGGCCGCGTCGGGGTGGACCTACGTCATGTCCACAATTTGGCGACTCCGCTGGGGACACCTGATGTACTACATGGCATCGGGATTCCTAGGGTGAGACTCGAAGAGAAATCGTTCGAATATTAGTGTGTGCGCATTAGTTTAATGGTTCATGCATAACCCAAATTTTGCCCGGGCCGGTTACTTGTGACCGACGTCCCACTATACCACGGTGCATTCCTACATGGGTGCGCTAAAGACTTCGATGGCTGAACTCACCGGGGTTTTACGGCAGGTCCTAGTTCCAAATCGGCTAGGAAGTCCGTCCCGTTTCGTGAGAATGCGATCGTTGTTGGTATAGACCCTATTGTGACCGACCGAGACTTAGTGTAAAGCATACATGAGCGTCGTTATACTGCTTGTTTGACTACATGCTACTTGGTTTCCGTGTCATTTTTCAAAAAAACCGTCATTTCAAAAAATGCATCTTTCCAAAAACACCCAAATTTTGAAAAACCCGAAATGCTGTCCGTTTCGGGACCCGTTTTTTCAAAATATCCAATTTTCAAAACTCGGAATGCCGCCGAAATTTAGGATCAACTGATTTGACTCAAAATATCCTTTTTCTCTAGTCGGCATGCTGCCCATTTTAATTCGTGAATTTCCAACACCATCTCGATTTTCTGAATTTTTCAAAATTCTAATCTTGGTTTTCGGAATTCCGTTTTTTTTTCAAAACTCCCGGAAATTTTTCCGCTCATTCAACATTCAAATTTCAAACATCCAACTATCCTAGTAAACCTTCCTTATTATAGGACCTACCGTCTAGTCGTGTGTCGGGTCTTTGCATAGTATGTCGAAGGTCTATAGCGTCGAAACTCCGCTGATCTTATATCACGAGTTTCCTCCCTTTCCCGAGTCCGCCTTATCGGTCAAGGCACGACCGACCCGCGTAGGGCATACCCCTACAAAGGAAAGTCCGTCCATACACTCGAGTCAAAAGTCTGGGGAAAATCTCACGTGGACCTTCCTTCGAACGGGATTAGGCCCACAAAGCCAAAATCCTAAGGAAGTTATACCACCCATCGAGTCATCCGCCTAGATGTCTTTCTCGAGTCTTTAAGTCTCCTTTCCTAGTGTTGCTCGGGATGTACTTTTCCTTTCCTTTTCCGAGATCTGGGTTCAGTTTCTGATTACGCGGTGTTCTTACAGACAGGCCGCCGGCAACCAGACACGCTCGAAGGATGGCTACTTTGAACAGTCTACAAACCGCTTTGGACGCCATGGTCGCAAAGCAGACCGACATCGAGGCCCAACTGACCGAAATGAGGGCTGGCCAAGTGGCCATTGTTGCTCGCCTAGCTACGGTGGAGCAAGGGACTCCTAATGTCGGGACTACTGGGCCCATAACTGAACTGGTCAGCGCAGTGCGCCGGCTAGAAGAACAAGTCCATTTGACTGGGGGTAACAATATCCACCGGGAGAATAGCCGAGAGTACTCCACGGTGAGTGACAAGCTGCCTGCAAACCTGAACCTCACGGGTTTGCCCATGTTCGAGGGAACTGAAGACCCGTTACTACATGTGCGGGCCTTCAAGGAATTCATGGCCATCAAGGGAGTGGACTCATCCATGTTCAAGAACCTCTTCGCTGCATCCCTTGAGAAGCACCCACGGGCCTGGTACTATAGGCTAGACCCGAAAAAATACCCTACATGGGATGATGTGGCTACCGAGTTCGCTCGGAACTACGCTGACAACACCGAGATCCAAACCACAATGCGATCTCTGGAGGTCATGGCCCAAGAGCCAAAAGAAGGTTTCACTAAATACCTTCAACGCTGGAGGGCCGAGAGTGTGAAATTGGTCGATAAGCCCAATGAGAAGACTCTGGTGGAGGCTTTTGTCAAGAACCTCCTCCCTTCCTACCGGGTTCACCTCCGGTACGCAGTCATACCCAATTTCACCACCCTTACTGAAATGGGTATGAGGATCGAAGATGACCTGAGACTAGAAGGCCTCACCAAGGCTACTAGCAAAGGATACCAAGGGGCCTCTTCCTCCACCACAAAGCCCCAGGCTGCAACCCGCAGCATTTTTGACGCGGTCAATCTACTAGATGCCCCGTCCAAGAAGAACACCCCACCTCGGGTCTTCAATGATATAGGTACTACCTATACTTATGCCTTACAAAGGCTATCCTCAAAAGGCCTAATCCACCCGATAGGCCCAACTCCTGAAGTTCCGGTCGAGCGGCCCTCCAAGAACTACAATGCTCAGGCCTATTGCCAATACCACCGGGGCAATGGGCACGATACCGAGAAGTGTTGGAAGCTGAAACACTTGATCCAGGACTTAATTGAAAGCGGAAAAATCCCGCTACCCGGAGATAAGCCCAGCAACAAGGAGAACCCTTTCAGCTCCCACGCCATCTTTGCCGGGGAGGTGATCGACTGCTCTCACCTTATCTCCCCCTACATCCCGCAGGTGAACGGGATCTGGTTCGATGACGAGGATGATATCTACCTCGCTAAAGGGGAAACCATTCCCATCACCCCTGAACAGATTCGAGAGGTCAAAACTCGAGTCCTAGCCAGCAACAACCTTGGTCGTCCCTACTTAGCCACAAGCACTAGGGACACCCCTATCCCGACAACCATCACCGATCCACTCGGGATGGAAGTCGCCCCTGAAGAGCCGACCGCCGAAACGGCCGTCATGAAGCAATTGAAGAGAACCCGAGTTGACCTCACTATATGGCAACTTCTTGTTAGCTCTCAAGAACATCGAGAAGCACTTACAAAGGCTCTCGATCAAGTCAAGATCGACTCTTTGGCTACCCCCGCTGAAATGGTAGCCACGGTCCTACCCCACCTAAAGGGTAAGGCCAAAGTAGGAGGCCCAATGATCACATTTTCCGAAGCCGATCTGCCGCCATTCGGGACCTCCCACAACCTGGCCCTTTACATCACGGTGATTTGCTGGGGAAAATACCTCCCGATGACCCTAGTTGATGACGGGTCAGCCGTGAATGTCCTTCCTCTAAGGACCGCCAAAGCCCTCGGCATTACCGAGACTGACTATGTCCCGACTGCTCAAACCATCCAAGCCTTCGATGGGAGCCCAAAGTTGGTAGCTGGGGCCATAAAACTGACCATCATCACGGGCCCGGTAGAAAAGGAGCTTGAATTCCAGGTGATTGATGTCACCTCCTCATTCAACCTGCTCCTACGAAGGCCGTGGATTCACGCGGTGAAAGCTGTGTCCTCCACCCTCCACCGCAAGATCAAGATGCCTCTACTCGACGGTATTATTACTTTAGAGGCGACCCCAATGACCGTGGCTAGCTGTAACGCCACGGGCCGCACGGACCTCTGGGGGTTCGACTTTGTGGGGATGATCGAGGAAGAGTACCTTTTTAGGCCTTACTTCACCACGAGCATTGACACGATGCTCCAAAACCTAGGGTACCTTCCGGGGGCTACCTCTCGACCCGACCTTCCAGCTGGGAAGATCATCGAGGTTCTCAAGGACGAGGACTCTCACTTCGGCCTTGGCTACGCCCTTACTCCGGACAACGTTGTCCGAGCAGGAATTGAAAAGGCCTGCAACATCATGAAGGGTATCTACTTGAGCCCTTACAGCCCACGGTTGTCTGACTACTTTGTCACACCCGTATTCGGGGCTGTCCAAGTTGGGCTATACCAACCCAACGCTACGCACCTCGGGACCCACTTGGCCCGGGATTGCAACTACATCTCGGATGAGGTGTTCGCCCTCATCCATTCCGACGGAGCGGACAATGCCGAGCCCGCGCTAAGGCTACTCTTCGGGGAAGACACCGTAGCCCCGACTCCAAAAGAAGACCTGGTCAACCTGATTCTCCGCAGCAACAGGTTTGACCCGACCAAGCTGATCTCGGATGTTGGCTCCGAGACAGGAAAAAGGGCCTGGAGGAAAACTGTCAAGTGGACTGACAGTCAAGGAAGGATCTACAAGCTGGTCGCCGGAGAGGGAGACATGCCTGAGTCTGAGTCCGAGTCTGAGTCCGAGTCTGAGTCAGAGTCTGAGGTCGAGTCTAGAGAAGTCGGTGCTAGAGTCACTCCTGTAACCCCCCTCCATTCTATCATTCCTGCTGCTGGCACTTCGGGGTCTATCCCGAGTGCTTTACCAATTCCGCCTCTGACCAATGATCAGATGGCTGCTCTCTTTGAGCTGTTTTCTAAATTTTCAATCAATAATAACAACCGTTCTGCTTACGACTTGTCTCTTTTAAATCCTGCTTTCAAAAATGATTTATGCTATGACATTGAGAATTCCGACGAACAGGTACCCTTACCTCCACATCTGATCGAGCAACTAGAGCAAAGGTAATCCCGGAATCCGGTAATTGAAGAGACCGAGTCCATAAATGTGGGAACAACCTTAGAGCCTCAGATACTTAAGATAGGGTTATCCTTAGATCCCGAGGAGAAACAACAGTTTATAAACCTTCTCCAAGAGTTCAAATATGTCTTCGCGTGGTCCTACAAGGACATGCCGGGGATAGACCGGGAAATAGCCGAGCACCGCATACCTATCAAAGACGGGTGCAAACCGGTCAAACAGAAGCTTCGTCGAATGAGGCCCGAGTGGTCTCTCAAAGTAAAGGAAGAAGTCGACAAACAGTTCAAAGCCGGCTTCATACAAGTCTCCGAGTATCCGGACTGGGTCGCAAACATCGTGCCGGTTCCTAAAAAGGACGGTAAGGTGCGGGTATGCGTAGATTTTCGGGATCTTAACAAAGCAAGCCCGAAGGATGATTTTCCGTTACCACACATCGATATACTGGTGGATAACACGGCCGATCATGCCCTTCTATCATTCATGGACGGGTATGCCGGATATAATCAAATCAAGATGGCGGAAGAAGACATGAGTAAGACTACCTTCATTACACCTTGGGGTACTTACTGCTACACCGTCATGCCGTTTGGTCTTATTAATGCCGGGGCCACATACCAAAGGACCGCTACCACCTTACTACATGACATGATGCATAAAGAGGTAGAGGTCTATGTAGACGACATGATCGTCAAATCCAAAGAACGGGACGGTCACATCACCGCCCTAAGAAAATTTTTCACCCGATTGCGCAAATACAACATGAGGCTAAACCCTCAAAAGTGCAGTTTTGGGGTAACGTCAGGCAAATTACTGGGTCATATCGTTAGCCAACGAGGTATCGAAGTCGACCCAGCTAAAATCAAAGCCATTACCGAGATGCAAGCTCCTCAAACCGAAAAAGAAATAAGGGGATTTCTCGGGAAAGTCCAGTATATTAGTCGATTCATTTCCAAGCTAACCATGGTGTGTGAACCAATTTTCAAGAAACTGAAAATAGGGGAACGGGTACTATGGGATGACAAATGCCAAGCTGCTTTCGACAAAATCAAAGAAATTCTGTCTGCACCGCCGGTTTTGATGCCACCTCAACCCGGCTTGCCTCTGTCGTTATACCTAACAACGACCGAGACAGCCATGGGGGCTATGCTGGCTCAGACAGTTGACTCCGAAGAGCGAGCCATCTATTACATCAGTAAAAAGTTTTTAGAGTATGAGTGCAAATACACCATGCTCGAAAAGACGTGCTTGGCTCTAGTCTGGGCCACTAAGAAGCTCCGACATTATATGCTCAGCTATGAGGTCCATGTTCTATCCAGGATGGACCCGATCAAGTACCTCTTCGAAAAACCCATCCTCAACGGCCGGATTTCAAGATGGACTCTAATGTTGGCAGAGTTCGACCTAAAATTTGTACCTTTAAAAGCTATTAAGGGGCGAATAGTGGCTGAATTCCTCGCTAATAGCCCAGTAACCGAGGAAGGACACACCGACACCTGGTCCTTCCCAGACGAAGATATTTTCCATACCGATGCCGAAACATGGGATTTATACTTCGACGGAGCATCTAATTTTCGAGGGTTCGGAGTCGGGATCCTCCTAATTTCACCAAGAGGGGAGCATACTCCCGTCTCCATCAAGCTGGACTTTGACGTCACCAACAATGCAGCAGAATACGAAGCATGCATCTATGGGCTACAAGCCGCCGCCAACCTAGGGATCACAAATCTCCGGGTACATGGCGACTCATCCTTGGTCATTAACCAAGCACTTCAAAAATGGAAGACTCGGAATGCTAATCTCGTGGCCTACCAGGCACGAGTAAGGGATCTCGAGAAACAATTCCAAAAGGTAGAATACATATACCTGCCTCGGGAAGAGAATCAGTTTGCAGATGCACTCTCAAAATTAGCATCTTTACTGAACATTCCCGACCATGTGACCAGTATGCCAATTTGCGTCGAAAGACGGTCCGAGCCGGCGTACGTCCATGACATTGAAGACATCGAGATAACCGATCCCGAACCATGGTACCAAGCCGTGTTAACATACCTGACCAACGAAGAGTATCCTCCCGGGACGGAAGGCCGAGCCAAAAAAGCCTTACGGAGGCTAGCCACCCAGTTCATCCGTACTGATGACGGGCAACTGTACAAAAAGACGGCACAGGGGGCTCTTCTCCTTTGTGTTGACAAATATAAGGCCGAGAAGGTAATGGCCGAAGTACATGATGGCGAAAACGGTCCACACATGAATGCTCACATGCTGGTCCGAAAAATCATGAGGCTCGGATATTACTGGAACACCATGGAGGCCGACTGCCAGTTATATGTCAAACATTGCCATAACTGTCAAATCTTTGGCAATGTGCAACATATGCCGCCATCTCTGCTCTATACCATGACGTCACCTTGGCCATTCTCAACCTGGGGTATCGACATAATCGGGAAAGTAAATCCCTCCGGTACTGGGGGACACTGTTTCATTTTGGTGGCTATCGACTATTTCACCAAATGGGTCGAAGCTGAATCATATCGCATCCTCAATGCTAAACATGTGGCCAAATTTATCCAAAACAAGATAATATGTCGGTATGGAATCCCGCATGAATTTATCAGTGATCATGGAACCCATTTCCAAGCTGAGACCGCGGCCCTGCTGGCCAAATATAAAATTCAAAGGCACACATCCTCGCCCTACCGTCCCCAAACCAATGGAGCGGTAGAGGCAGCCAATAAAACGATTGTCACCATACTCAAAAAGATGGCCGATAATTATCGGGACTGGCCCGACAAAATACCTTTTGCCCTATGGGGGTACCGGACGTCAATTCGCACCGCAACCGGAGCGACACCATACTACCTAACCTATGGGATGGAGGCAGTCCAACCAGTGGAGCTAGAGGTACCGTCCCTCAGAATTCTGCTAGAAAGTCAAGTACCCGAAGCTGACTGGGTTCGAGCACGGTACGATTCGTTGGTTCTACTAGACGAACGACGGTCCCGCGCTCTCAACAATATCCAAATATACCAGAAACGGATCCAACGGGCCTTCAACAAGCGAGTAAGGCCCAGGAACATTAAAGAAGGGGACTTAGTCCTTAAATCTGTTCGAGCCTTGCTACCAGTTGATCCAAGGGGAAAATTCAAACCCAACTGGGCTGGGCCATATCTGGTGAAGAAAATCCTATCGGGCGGAGCAGTAATGCTGACGGACCTGGACGGGAATGAATTTGTCAACCCAACCAACCTGGACCAGCTGAAGCGTTACTACCCTTAGCCATTTCTCAATGTCATTAGCAACTTTTATCAAAATCATTTATTTTACAAAAAGCAAGTCAATGAGCTAGAATTGTTTATTCTACTGTCACAAAACATCTTGAACCAATAGTCTTGGTGTAATTCGAAATTGCAATTTCCTAAGCCTGAACTACGTTTGGTTTGATTCTGCTAACTGCGGATACGTAGGCAGTCCCTCAAAAGGGCACAACCAATGCAATCGAGAAGAGACAGGAACGGTTTTAATAATAAACTTCCCTTTATTTATCACAAAAATAAAATCCCAAAAAGCTTGGGAAAATTACAAGCGCAGGAATTCAAAAAACTACAAAAAAAAACACACGACAAAATAATAATAATATTTAAATAATAGAACTAAGGACTCGGTATTTAGGGCATCTTGCCCTTCCCTTTGTCCTTGGCCTTCTTGGCCGTCCACTGACGACGACGCGGAGGAGAGCGTTCCCGAATCACCACAGGAACCTCTTTAGCCCGGACTCGCTTCTTGGAACTTGAGTCCTCGTCCACCTCGATTGGCCCAAGCCGGGCCCTTACAGGCTCAGGGAGCCGGTCACGCGGACCTAGTCGGTCCCGGGCCGCCAGCCTTGGCCCAAGTCGTCGCTCCAAGTCAGTCTGGGGGCTTTGCCGCCCCCGCGTGCCACTAGCACCGGCATCTCTAGCTCGAGTCTTAGTATGTGACTTAAGACCCGACTCTAATCGGACTAAGGTAGCAGGGGTTTCTCCCTCGTCGTAGAATCCTCTATTGTCCTTTGCCGTCTCCCGACGGACCAGTTCGAAGGCCTCATCGACCTTCAGAGCTTTGCGAGCTTCCTCGGACTCCTCAGAAGTCCATTTCTCGTAGGCTCGAGAAACACAAGCAGATTGGCAAGGGTTGGGAATAGTCCATGTAGGACGGGTAAACCACCTCTGCAACCAAGTGTCGCACATAGCGTCCGTCAGTTGGAGCGAGACGCTAATAATGGCTTCAGTCTCAGGAATGCGCTGAGACGAACCGAACTGCCTTAGGATGCGGTCCGGGTAAATATGAACTGTCCAGTCAAGGGACAGAATCACGAGGTAGCGAGCTTGGTCCCTCTTGGCCAACCCCGTCAGCTTGGAAAGGAACCACCAAGCAACCATCCACCTAATCAAGGGGCCACCGTGGAACACCAATTCCTCGTCCCAGTAAGCTCGATTTATATGGTGATTCGAGCTTATCCTGCGCCCCCTGGAACTGAGTTGGCTGCTACGGTAGTTTGGAACGCTCGGAGGAGGCTCTATGATCGATAAGCGCTCCGACAGCCAAACCTGCAAACGTATACACGGAATTCATGAGTGACGGAATGGTTCGCTACAGCCCACTCGATCGAGTACACCCTCTGACTCGATCGAGTGATGTTCTCTAAGACAACCAGAAGCTCGTCAGGTGTGACACTCGATCGAATAAGACTCGTTAAAACAAACAGAAGACTACCAGGTATGACACTCGATCGAGTACACCCTCTGACTCGATCGAGTAAGCCCTTCACAGGCCGGCAGAAGCACGTTACAGACACCACTCGACCGAGTGGTAGGTCCACTCGATCGAGTAACTTACGGACTTCAAGAAACCGCGAAACAAAAAATCGCGCGAAGCAAAATTGAAAAATCGAGAGACGTTTACCTGCAGAATAAGGGTACTCCCCGTCAGTTGCCGGGTTGGGTCAAGTCGCCTAGCATCCAGACCCATGATGAGTTCTCCCGTGGCTAGCCAAGCAGGGCTGTGACCAGTCTCCATCTGGTCAACCACTCCAATCAGCCTAATCTGACCCACGCATGAGTCAGCATCCATCAACCCCTCAAACACGTAGCGGTGCAGCATGCAAAACGCGAAAGCCCTACGCCGGTGAGAAGGCGTAGCCCTTACATCCTGGCTGTTCATAAACTTGTCAGCCAAATCGAAAAGGGAGACGGTATCTCCCCGCACCATTCGATCCGTCTCAGCATGAGACAGACCCAAGAAATCCCTCAGTCTTCTCCTCGGGTCCGGGTAGAACGGAGGAATGGCAGGGCGAGCAACAGGGCTCCAACCTCCAATGGCTGCGATCTCCTCGGGAAGAGGGCATATCTCTCCCCGCGGGAACGCGAAGACGTGGTGGGTAGTGTCCCAAAGCGCCAAACAAGCGTCCAGAAAATGCACATCAGGCACCAGACGCCTAAGAGGAAATAGGCTGGTAATCCCCATTTGGGTCAGCTGAATCCTGTCTTCATCCCGAAAGTGTTGGGACCAGGCAAAAAGCATTGAAGTGAGATGCTCGATACCCATGGCAGGAACTTGATCTCTTGAAAGACTGAGAGGTTACTTTAAGAAAAGGAGAGTTTTGGTTTGAGGTGCAGAAAGCTGAAGCAGGAAACCTATATTTACAATATGGAAACCTGGCAGTGACCCTGACTAACCCTGCCTCCTCAGTAAACTGGGCCCCAACATGTGCAGGCCTGACTTCAACCCAGAATAGGAATCTAGTTATCCTGAGCTTTCCTAAATTCTTTCTAAAAATTCCTTAAGTTCAAAAATCTTTTTTTTCGAAAATTTCAACTTTTTTCAAAATCTAGTGCATTTTCCCCAGCACAAGTCGGTGTTTTGCCTATGTGTTACATGTAATTTATCATGTGTCAGCATACAGGTACACCTCAAGACTTCAGAAGCAAGTCCCCGCGCCACTACTTCACTCCCCAACGTGAACCCATATTTATCCCAGAACGCTACACTCAAAGCCATGATGTATCAGCATACGGGTACTCCTACACCTCCAAGGGCAAGTTTTATTCCCCACGGAGCTATCATCGGCAGGGCAGGTATGACCCTTTGCTTATGGCTGACGAGCCCTTCACGCTAGTCTACCGGACTATAAACGACCCGACCGGAAGGCTGCCAGGTCGTAATCTGCGATTGGCCTGGTAGCTACTCTGACTTTCGCCTTGTCCAAGCCTCAGTCAGAGTGGGGGCTCTGTAGACACCCGCATTTTGCCTGCTAGTGTCTATAGCAGTTCCCGACAAACACCCGATGATGATCGGACGCAAACGTGACTTAGTATACTCGGGTTTGGGCCCGAAATCAATAATATCTGACATGGACTTTTAGCGGAGTAATAATCTCACAAAACAGACATCAAATCCAGGCCCAGTGGGTCGTTCCGAGCAAAATAAGACTAATTTGGGCCAAAACCGACACCAAAAATAAATCCCGTCTTTTGGCGACCGGGTCAAAACCCGGTCAAAGACGAACCCGTCACAAGATCAGCCCAAGTACATCTTCTAGAAGATGGCGCCCAACCACATTTTCAAAAAAGATCACACAATCAAAACAATACCAATTCCTTCCTATTTTAACTCGGATCACCTGATCCACTCGGTCGAGTGGATTGACCCACTCGGTCGAGTGGAGCGTCAAAAACCGGATCAGGCCCATTTTCTAGGGCACTCGACCGAGTGCACTAGGGCCACTCGATCGAGTGACCCTAGGTCGTGGGGTAAACTCCATAAATACCCCATGACCCTCACTCATTTCACAACTTTTACCAACTTTCTACACATCCATTTTACTCTACATTTACCCTACATCTCAGCCACACTCTTCATTCTACAACCCTAAGCAATCACATACAAAGACCGAGTCCCTTGTCCCTCGATAAACCGACAACACACACACACACACACACCATAACTTACATACATCCTCGATACTCCATAGTCCCGTCACTATTTGCGAGCCCATTTCCGAGGTCCTTACTAAGCATGTATGTTGAGGGTGTCCTAAATCCCATCTCGATCTTTATTGCTTTTACTTACATTTTTGTATCGTTAATATTATACTTATACTAGTATGGCAATCCTAACACTAACTCTAACATTCTAACATTTTACTTTTTGCATACTAACTTTTACATTTCGTTACTAACATTATAATCATACCGCGTATATATATATATATATATATATTAGTATCTAATTTCGGTTTCGGATACGTTTGACTATAATTGTCGCCTAAAGTCCGTCTAATCCTTTTACGAGCAACGACGGAGGTGGAGCCCTTTCGAGGAGCCCCGCCCCAATGTGCTCAAAGGCGTGACGTGATCGCGACTAATCATAGTTGAACGCATTCGATCCCATTTTAATTAGTACGGAACCCATTGACGCGAAAACCGATATCACATAACCTGAAAGGGTTAGTTTCGATGTTGTGACGTAGAGGGAAGTATTTCGTTACTAATTCAAATTTTCTAACACAAACATTTCATAAAGTCCTGACAACGGTGTTATAATCGTACATGTACACGATTATAGTATCGGAGGTTGAGTTAAATTCAAATCAAGCGATATTTGTATTTAACTCGACCGACCGTCGTTTTCAACCCCAAAAACCAAACGAGTTAACACTCATACAGGGACTACTCGACCGGGTGCATAGGCCACTCGATCGAGTAGTGTCCATAAAACTGGGCAGATTACTTTTCGAGGGCACACTCGACCGAGTCAGGCCATGACTCGACCGAGTGGGTCCTGTAACCCAGAAAACCGAGAGCTTAAATGCAACATTTAAGCCTCGTCTTTTTCACGACTCTTAGTCGACACGTGTAAAGCCGATCACGTGAATCCATTTTCCAAAACCCACGTTCATCGTGGCAACTCCTTTTCCAAAAACCCGATAACGGTATTACAATCATATGAGACATGATTATATTATCGGCAAACCGAGTTAAATTTAAATTCGTCCATATTTTAATTTAATTCGGCCAACTCTCGATTTAAAACACATAAAAACACGAGTCATAGCTCGTACAGGTGCCACTCGGCCGAGTACACCTACCACTCGACCGAGTAACACCCCAAACCGTGGGCAGAAGCTTCTTTTAGGACGCACTCGACCGAGTCAGACCATGACTCGACCGAGTGAGTCCGGTAGCCCCGTGACCGAGGGCCTTGACACACCTTTCAAGCCTCATCTCTTTTATCGACATTAGCCATCGCGTGTAAAGACTATCACGTGACTATCCTATTTTCAAAACCTTGCACAACACGACACGTAGAACGACTTTGACCTCCTTTTGACGTGATAAGTCGGGACAAGACTACGGGATATGAAATCGGGCTAGCAATATGCCATAGTCTCATATTTCCGTCCTTCGTTTAGTACACGATATAATGTGTATTTAATCGGGGTTAGTCCATCTACACATTTCGCGGTCTAGCTTGCATACGGGTCCGTCCGTATCTTTGTATCGCGTTATTTTTATTACTTTTACGTAATGTTGTATTGTGAATTCCGGGTTGTATTTCCGCCCGTGTAACTTGTACGTTACTTCCTTTTCATTTATTCTTTCGAGCTTTGTTTATTTACTTGCTTTTACGCTTTATAAACGAACCTCGCATGCTAAACCACTTTGACCAAAAATAAGATGCATTAAATGACGTAGTTCACATACTATTAATATGCTTAGCCCGAAAACGCTGTTTGCATATCATTTAATCGTTTTACTAGCGCGCACACACGAACACGAACGATGTCTTAGTAGAGGCCGCCATGTGCGGGCGGGGTTGGGTGTCCTTAGTGGGCTTCCCAACACGTACCCTCACCCCTTACTCAGAACCTTTGGTTTCCGGATGTCCGAAACCCTTGGCGCACGAGAGTCATTCTATATACGAAAGCCGGTTTATACGGTATCGATATTGCAATGCAAAGGGACGAGCCCAATAAACTCTGAAATCGAAGTGGGCTTACTTTGTGTAAAGCCCATGACGACATAGAGTGGGCTCGTATGGTTCCGAATAACCACAAAATTCGGTGGCGACTCCATTTTGACTTAAATTTCGAACCCGAGAACAATCTCACCACGAGATTCATTCGCCTACCCAAACCCGCGCGTGGCCGCGTCGGGGTGGACCTACGTCATGTCCACAATATTAGTCTAAGCATAGACATCTGTTTTACAACAGTTGTCTATTGGTTAATAAACAACTGTTTTTCTAAAACAACAGTTGTCTATTACGTATATAGACAACTGTTTTTGTAAAACAACAGTTGTCTATATACATAATAGACAACTGTTTTCTGAAATACGTATATATAGATATTTTCTTATATACGTATACATATTTAAATAATTCTTAAATACGTACATAATAACAAACCATAAAAAAGGAATACCATAGCGAATAATTGAACAAAAGAAGTTACATTTTTATAAAATCCAACATCCAAAAGATACATAAAATCATTATCCAACATCCAAAATCCAAAAGGTACATAAAATCATTATCCAACGTTCAAAGGGACCTAAAACCATAATTGAACTAACACCTTGTCCACATAACTTAATCCGATACATTAAATACGACAAATTATTAAGAGAATAGTTTGTCCATAATCCACGAACCTCGTCAATATCTTCTTCAGAATATGGTCTCATATCATTGAAATGCTACAAAATCAAAAATATAAATGAACTAATTATTTTGTTTCAATTGTGTGCGTAAAACAAATGATTGAAACAAGAGAAAATGTGAAAACCCAAGACTTACCTCATTAACGATTCTCTTCAAATCAGAACGAGTGATAATTTCAATCATATATCTCATCACGTAATAATTGCGCTTGACGGAAGAATTCTTTTCCATCAACTCGAGGTCGTCCTACAAAATACAGTCACCCATCAGGCACCAAATTTGGTATGTTAATGGTCAATTTCTCAAAAATACTTGATGATTAGTATGTTTATCTTATCTACAATGCAAGGCCTTATCAAAGTTATTAGTAGTTACACCAGAAAAACTATTGCAGTTGCATATATATTAAGGCCAAAGCTTCTGAACCAAAATGTTCAAATTATTCCTTCCTTTTCGGTTTAGAGACACGTGAATTGATGAATAGCAAATTAGGAAAAGATTAATCATAGCATACCCTTCCAGCACCAGTACTTGAATAGGAACTGTTGGCGCTTGATGGCAAGGAATCAAACATGCCTCGAGTTGTTGAAAAAGAAACAGAATGCCGCCTTCGTGATGTTGGCTTAGATGTTTTTGTTGGTGACGCAGATGCAGGCATGATGGGACGAGAACCAGGAGGTGTGAAACGAGGAGTGTTGGTCTGCGATGCTAATAAAAGCCCCTGAGATATCCAGGGCCTAATAGCTGTATTAAGAATAAGAAACACGGAAAAAAATAAAAATATATTTCAAAGATTATATGGTGCTTTTACCTTCAGGGCTTCATCCCAAAATTACCGTTCCCATTTGACTTTTGGTAACCAGACAAATCAACTTTGATCAATAATTTTACTACTATTATCATCATTTCTAAAAGGTTGCCAATGGTGAGAAAATAAACGTTGAATTCTGTCTGACCAAAATCAAATGCGGAAAAAATATAGATGGGACGTGGTATTACAAAATAAACATATTATACGAGTAGAATTTATGTCACTCTTCTCTCGCAATGCATGCATATGTCTTCAAGTACTATGATCAATTAAAGATCAAAATAAATTTATGAAGGCATGAGAAATTTCAATGTTGAAAGTCTGAATTCTGAAACTAAGGTTGCACAGCTGACTGTGCACCCAAAACAGCACAGCCACTTTATTGACACCCCTACTAGCTCTAACATAGTAAACGAAGGCAAGGCTTAGTCGTCAATCATTAAACATGGCTCACATAATATTAAATCATATACTCCGTATCTCCTTAGCTTATCAATGCAGATATATATAGACACACACGTATACGTATACGTATACGTATATGTATATGGAGAGAAAACTTGCATTCGGTATCACGATCCTCTGGCAAGTTTCCGTGTTCTAAATTCTCACTCTATATAGAAGAATGCACCAAAGGTGGCAGGGAGATATTATCGTCTGTGGAGAATAAGAAAAGATCTCAAAAAGATTGCAGACTATATCCCAATGTCTAAACTCTAAAGGGCTTCTACAAATAGCAATATAATGTAGGGATGAGGGATTCCGAATGTAGTCAAAAAGAAGACCAAATTTACGCACATTCCAGTTTTTCACTATTCATTCATCCTTTGCAGAATCCATTTCATCCTTTAATGTGTCTAATAAAGCAGAACGTATATTTTTTTGTTTAGTAGACAAAAGGAGGCCCTTTTGAATTTGATCAAAGGGCAAACATGTGACATCATTTCGCATCCTTCCACGTTTGTCATCCTATCACCAACCATATCATGCACTAATTATATTTATACTTGTATATGATATGCCCCTTCCTTCCTGCAGGCACCTAGTACTCGCTCGCAATATGCTCCACACTTGTGGACTATTAAGTTAGAGTCGACCCATATCATGTGATCTTTCTCAATCACTCATCAATTTCCGTCCTTTTCTATTCCAAACCCATCCAAGTTTGCAATAACTGAACAACTAAACACATAATCTGACTAAAATTTACACCCATATATATATATATAAGTACTGATAAAGTGAGATTATATTCTCAAAAAAGATGGGCAACCTTGAAATGGTCTCACAATGTTTTGTGAAACCCAAATATGATACGGAAGCCTCCAAACAACCTTACTTCTTAGGCCCTGGTGATGTTACATTTTTGCCCTTTGATCAAATTCAAAAGGGCCTCCTTTTTTCTACTAAACCAAATTTATTACACGTTAAAGAAGACCAAATTTATGCAAATTTCCGCGGTTGCAAGATTCTGCCTTTCCACGGTCCTACTTTTACTACTCGTATTTTCTGCAACAATAATTTAGCAACGAAATAGATGAAAAACTGCAATGTTGTCACTATTCGTTCAGCATTCCGAATGTAGTATAATAGTAAGAATAATATCAACATTTACGCACCTTCACTTCTTCGTTCAGCCAGTAGACTTAATTGTGAAGGGAGTTGCTTGACTTTAGTTTCTTGATCGCGTGCCTGCGCATGTACAAGGATGATCAACACCTATGGAGCATAATTAAAAACAATATGGGATGAAAAAAGCAAATGTGAAATGGTGTCTTTACATGGCTGTCTTCTTCTTCCTGCAGTGACTGTATGAGCGTCTTTCTAAACACTTCAAACTGAATTCACCATAAACAAACGATCGATTGAGTCATACTTGATCGAAGCGTAATTCAAAAGCTGTGATTAGGAGACAACTAATCCCTTTAATACAGAGTACTCAGTTGTAATCAATTGCTGATCATAAACAAACGATTGAGACAGAAAGACGACAAATTACTACTAGTAATATAACAATTTGTGTTAATCCAAATTATACCTTGGAAACATCTTGACGAAGCTTGGCAACAGTATTAGACAAATCACTATTCTCCTTTTCCAAACTCTCTTCGAATCGTTTATAAAAATGTCCAGTTGCAATGATCCTTGAAAATAGACTCAACGAGACAGGAAAGGAGCAAACACTATGTGTATTTAAAAATGTGTTCACCTACTCAGAGTAGACAATGAAAGGAGTTAGAGATTGAATTTCTAGGCATACGTCACTTGAAACAACAGTCAGTTCTCGGATTTACAGATAATTGAGATTAGAGATCAATGTATATAATGTAAGGAGGAGCAACTCTCCAATGTACTTGTACAAAGTTTATAAAGATCATAACTTTGTCAAAGTGTACAGCATGAAATCAAGGCATATTCACCACAACGCACATATGATATTACAGTAAACAAGAGCTGCGAAAGACGGTCTAAGGAGCTCCAGAAACGCAAATAAAAGTTCTTAGAACAGTTAAAGCCTGAAATTATGTGATCAAAACATGTAAAAGCCGAAACAAAGAGGATGAAGAAATGGTAAAACTTCAGCATCAAGAGTGTGGAAATAAGGATCGACATCCTTAGGAATCGAGGCGAAAGCGACTGAGATTTTGGTTCTAACTCCACTCAATCGTTTCCTCCAATCTCCAGGTATTCTATTCCGATCCACCAGCCATTCTTCGATTCTCGCAAACACAATTTAAACTCAAAATCAATTCTAGATGTTCAAATAAAAAATTCTACTGTACTAATAAATCAATTGAATCAACTTACGACAAAAAAACAAAACCGAGAATCTTCACCAGCTCAGCTTAGCCATAATCCTATTACTATTACTACTGGTATTTTGCTATTTGCTTCAACAGAATGTAAATTATGTCAAGAATTGCATTGAATTAGGGTTATTCATAACTAATTGAGAAATACTCCTATCTGATACGAAAATAATCGAAAACAGAATACAGAATTCTTCACTGTCACAACTAATTTAGAAATACTCGAACATCTAACAACCTACATGTAAATAATAATAGCAAAAAAGAGTATAATACTGATTTTAAGACTCACGTACATACGCATAACTTTGGTACATCATCCATCAACAATATTTTTGGTATTAGCATGAACATAGAAAATACAAAAGGAAATCTCGGAGAAAGTAAGATAACAAGGGTTATAACTGCAAAAACCACAACGAGAAATGAATTAGGGGAGTAACCGACGCCAAATTTCTAAAACTCTATACTTTGAAGCTCTCGATGTAACATAACTACCAATAGAAACAACTATTATCGGCCCCTAATTGAAACAAATCAATCCAGTATAATATTGGACACTCGCCAAACAGTATTCACTATTACATGTACCACCCCAATCTAACTTAGTACTAGTACTTGTACTACTGCTACTCTTGGAATTGCGAAATCAACCCTAGAATTTGAGACGATTGAAACACCGTAACCACGAAAATCAAGAACATAGAAAAACAAAAGCCATTATCAATTGATGAAAAAAAATATTAGATCGAACCTTCAAAGAACACTGTAAACACGAAATTCATCCTCGAGTTCGCGTTCAGAGACGTACGGATCCAGATTTCCGACGTGAACCCTTGCCATTGTCAGATCACCTGCAAAAATAAAGCACAAACGTCAAACAAGAACAAAATCAACGACCAAAAGGAGGAAATCGAAGGATTGAGGATGAATTCTAGGGTTTTGAATTAACGAAATCGAATGAAAATCGCAGAAGTGAGGAGAGAGAAAGTAACTTAGGGTTTTTGATTTAGGAAATGAAGGAAAAAAATACACCAGGGTCGAGAATTTATGGTAGGTTGGGAGTAATGAGGTTTTTTTCTCTCTTTTTTAAAATAAAAAATAATACAGAGTAATGGGTTTTAGTTGTGTTGAAATATAGAACAGACAACTGAATTTAAGAAAAACAGTTGTATAATATTTAGACAACTGTTTTCATAAAGTTCAGTTGTCTATAAGTCAATAAAGACAACTGTTTGTCAAAAAAACAGTTGTATATAAATTATACATCAGTTGTTAACAATATTAGATGTCTATTAGGAGTTGTCTATTTGATGTTTTGTAGTAGTGCGTGTCGGGTCAGCTTCGGGTCAGGCCACTTTCGAGTTATAATAACCGTGTTAACTTCGGGTCGGGTCGGATAATTTCGGTTTCGGGTCATTCTCGGGTTCGCTGCTTTCAACTTTTTTAGGGTTATCGACTTGTTTTCTATAATAATAGTCGGGTCAGTTTTAGGTTAGCTCGGGTCAATTCGGATTAGGAGTCAAAACCAGGTCTTTGATTCGGGTGTCGGGTCAGGTTCGGTATGGCTTATTTGGGACGAGTCAGTTTTATCAGGTCTACTCCTCCTTACTTCTCTCATTCATCCTCTCTCTCTCCATTACCCTTCATCATTCTTCAGTTTTTTTCTATACGTATCGTTTAGATTAACATGTTGATTTTGATTGTGTTGTTAGCTAGGTTTGGTGAGGTTGAAGACTTGAAGGAAGAGAAAGATGGAGGACATTAATGACGTTTAATGCCCCGTATACTAAGTAAGTGAAAATGAGTGAAGTAATATGAAATAAATTAAAGGCGAAAATGAAAGGTGAACGGGTTCTACCAATGACTGGTCATTTATACCACTATGGTTTTAACTACTCCAAAAATTCGTATTATTCTCTGATTTATTAAAATTGGAATTATTTTCGGAAGACGCTCTATAGTTGGTATTATTGCCGTTAGATAAAATTAAAGGTGAAAAAGAAAGGTGGAAGGTTTCTACAGGTAACCGGTCACATATACTACTCTAGTTTAACTACTCCAATAATACATATTATGCTCAGATTTATTAAAATTGATATTATTTTGGGAAAACGCCCTATAGTTGGTATTATTGTTATTAAATAACCCTAAAAAATATTAGAAACTTAAAATTAATTTTTTCTTAAATAATTATTAATAAAATAAAGTTATTATCCTAAGTTAAGTAGATATATTTTATTATGAAAAAATTACCATAATAAAATTAGATTTACATTTTTAATCAAATAAGTTGTGAGAAATTAAAATTTTCTTTCACACTCCCTCCGTTTTTATAAGTTTGCCACGTACACTTTTGCACACAAATTAAGGAAGTTGAATGGTGAGTGGAAAAGTGCAATGATGACACCATTTGCAACAGTAAGGATCCTTTGTCCCACTTTTGTGTCACATTTGTGTGACCTCATACATTCTGCGACAGATCCGTAAATTACAGAAATAAAATATATAGGTAACAAATATGATAATATTTTATGTGTCGGAGAATGTGTGGAGGAGCACACATAATGGGACACAAAAGTGGGACGAAGGATTCTTATTGTTGCTTATATATCAGGAGAATAAAGTTGTGTCCTCGAGTTAAATAAAATTACATCTGACAAAACTTGACTCGTAAATCTAACCCGTCCAACCCATTTTTTTGTAGGGTTGCACATGTAAATCTTGATATGTGACTCGACTGTCATGAACCCGGTAATTTAGGTCGTGACCTGACCCGATTTATTCGTAAAAAAAATATGTATATAATTGCAATATTAATATTTATACATGAAATGTGAAATTATATTTGCATAATGTATTTATTTTGGTACTTTAAACGATAAATTTGAATGGATTTTTTTTATAAATGTAATACTCCGTATCTTTTAAAAAAAATTATTATTTACAATTATTTCTATACAACTATGATAAGCAATACATATAAATAAAATTGTGGACATGACATAGGTCCACTCCGACGCGGCCACGCGCGGGTTTGGGGCGGCGAATGAATCTCGTGTGAGATGGATCTCGGATTAAAATTTAAATCGAAGTTGGAGTCGCCACCGAACTTTGCGGGAGTTCGGGCCCGTTCAAACCCACTCTATGTCTTAGTGGGCCGTGCACAAAGTACGGCCCATTCAGATTTCAGAGTTTATTGGGTTCGTCCCTTTGCATTGCGATACCGATACTGACATTATCAGTAATCGTGTATTGAATGTTTCTCATGTGCCAATGGTTTCGGACATCCGGAAACCATGGTTCTGAGTAAGGGATGAGGGTATGTGTTGGGAAGTTCACAAAGAACACCCAACCCCGCCCGCACTTAGCGGCCTCTACTTAGATATCGTTCGATTTTGGTGTACGCACGTTAGTTCGACGGTTGAATGATATGCAAACAGTGTTTTGACTAAACATGTGATTTATGTTTGACTACGTCGTTTAATGCATCTTTGAATTAGGTCAAAGTTGTATTTAGCATGCGAGGTTCGTTTTAGCACAATAAAACAAACAATGAAAACAAAGTGCCAAAATTGAAACAAACTAGTTAGTAACGATATAACGGTTCGTAAAAAAATTTGAATGACATAAATGAAACGATGCAAGATTTTGAAAAGAGTAGGACACGTGATAGACTTGACACGTGTTGACCGAAGTCGTTGAAAGTATTTGATGATGTGTGGACATGATGTAGGTCCACCCCGACGCGGCCACGCGTGGATTTAGAAAGGCGAATGAATCTCCATATGAGATGGGTCGAATTGAAATTTAAGTCGAATTAGGAGTCGCCACCGAACTTTATGGGAGTTCGGGCCCATTCATGCCCACTCTATATCGTTATGGACCGTACACGAAGTATGGCCCATTTCAATTTCAGAGTTGATTGGGCTCATCCCTTTGCATTCCGATACCGATATCGTCACTACCGGTTATCGTGTATTGAATGACTCTCGTGCGCCAACGGTTTCAGGCATCCGGAAACCGAGGTTCTGAGTAAGGGGTAAGGGTACGTGTTGGGAAGCCCATTAAGGACACCCAACCCCGCCCGCACTTAGCGGCCTCTACTAAGACATTGTTCGAGTTTATAATACGCGTGCTAGTAATCCGGTAAAATTTTATGCAAACAACGTTTTACAAGATATAAATATCGAAAGGGTTGCTACGTCATTTTAATGCATCTTGATTCACGTCAAAGTGATTTAGCATGCGATGTTCATTTAAGGCAATAAATGAGAAACATTGAAAATAGAAAACTCGTAAATAAATTACAAATTACACGGGCGGAATACAACCCGGAATTTACAATACAACGAGCGATAAAATAATAATCGAAATAGAAAACGGTAAACATTAACCATAAACGGATCCGTAAATAGAAAATGTAAGCTAAACCGTAATTTGAATAGATGGACGAACTTTGATTAAATACACATTATATTGTGCATTAAACGGAGGACGGAGACTTTAATACGTATTCACGTATGGGACCGAAGCGTGGTGCTAGCTCGATCCCGGGTCTCGATGCCTCGTCCCGACTTATCATATTGAAAGATTGATGTCTAGACTAGTCATGCGTCGGACACGACTAAGGAGTCGTCGACACAAAACTAGTCATGCAAGACATTAGTCAAAGTCGTGAAAGTAGTAAAATAGAATAAAATGCATGAGTTTTAAATAAGGAATCACGTGATTGAATTAACAGGTGATGACTTAAAGTCGTAAAAAAGAAATTGATTAGGCTTACGATATTTAAAAGGCTCACGGTTTAGGCATGATACAAGACACTCGATCGAGTCATGGGAGAGACTCGATCGAGTACCCCTCGTGCAGGCCTTTTGCCTGTTATTTTAGGTGTCACTCGATCGAGTGAGCCAAGGCACTCGATCGAGTATTCTCTGTTCGAGGTGCTACTCGATTTGGAAAAGGTAACAATTCCGATTTATTGATTTTGAAATCGACATGTAATTACACTAAATATATATATTGTCTAATTTATATTAGTGTAAATTTCGATGGCTCGTCCTACTCAACATTCGGTTATAGAACCGTTATCTAGTAGTTAAAGCAAAATTTGCAAAATCGAGTTTGATCGAGCTAGAACAAATATCGACTCCCTCCGCGTCATAATGTCATGATCAATCCTTTCGGATCGTGTGACAATTAATTCGGCGTCAATGGGTTTCGTCATAATCCGATTTGTCGATGACCTTTTTAGAATAATATTTTGAATGAGATGGGGTCGGACATATTTAACGACGAATCTCCACGATCTATTACGCCCTTAAGTGTTTAGGGCGGCGCACCTCGAAGGGCGCCACCTCTTATGCAACTTGTATAGGGATTAAATAGACTTTAGGCGGAATTCATAATTAGACATATTCGACCCAAAAATTCGACCGTCGTCGCAAACTTAGGTCCTCGGCATTTTAACATCGTAATTTGGCCTTTTAGGCCTACGATCATTAATTTAGCCTCAACGGACGTTGCTCGGATCGTTTTGAAAATAGTTTTTTATGATAAATATACGCGGTATTATATAAGACGGAATATAAATAACGATTAATTAAATGTTAGATTGTTTGATTGGTTAGTATGCGAATAATGAAAATGTTAGATGTTAGTTGACATAAAATAAAATGCTAGTATACATAAAATTAAAAGTTAGTAACAGAATTAAAATGTTAGTGTTAGTATAATTAATATAAATAATATGTATATATATGAAAGAAACGAAAAAAAGAAGAAGAAAGAAAAGGATGTCGGGATTTGAATGTTACACCCTCAACCTACGTGCTTTTGCTTCTCGGAATAGGGCTCGTCAAATGGTGCCAAAGTCAAGGGAGCGTCGAGATACGTAGGGAAGTTATGGTGTGTATGTGGTTTTGTAGAGATGGATTTTAACGAGTTTTGCTCTCGGTCTTTGACGAGTTTTGATCTCGGGATTTTGAATATGTATGTGTGTGTGTGACTTTGAAGCCAAGTTCAAAGGGATGTATTGTGTAGAACTGTAAATGTGATGGGTGAAAAGAAGTTTTGAAGGTGGTAAAAGGTAGCAAAAAAAGTTGTGAAATGGCTTAGGGTGACGGGGTATTTATAGAAGAAATACCCCGGTTTATGGCCACTCGATCGAGTGGAGCGTGTGCACTCGATCGACTGCCCGGTTCAAGGTCAATTTAGCCGGTGCATAGGCTTACTCGATCGAGTGGGCCTGAATCACTCGATCGAGTGGGTCAAACTGGTTGGAGGCTTTTTAGGAAAGATTTGTTGACTATTTTGAATATGATTTTGTTAACTTAGTTAGTCTTAATTTGCTTTTGACTTTGAATTTAGACAAATGCATGGCTGGTTGCGTCTCGAGATTCAACTTTGACCGGGTTTTGACTCGGTCGCTAAAAGACGGTTTTGTTTCCGGTGACGGTTTTGACCCAAATTAGTCTCATTTTATTGGAAACGGCCCACTGGGCCTGAAATTTAGGTCAGTTTTGTGAAATTTGTACTCTGCTAAAAGCCCATGCACGTTTGCGTCTGATCATCATCGGGTGTTTTTTGGAAACTGCTATAGACACCTAAGGGCCAAATGTGGGTGTCTACATGATGCTTATGCGATGTGTAAAACTCGTGTTCTTTTGCGTAAAAGGGACCACTCGGTCGAGTCATGGACCAGACTCGATCGATTGGTCTCGCTACGAACCTCCTGTTCGTTTTTTGGGGTGTTACTCGATCGAGTGGGCTAGGCACTCGGTCGAGTGCCCCCTGTACGGACTGGTGTCCGTGAATTTGTTTTAAATTTTGAAATTGATAATTTTGCTAAGTCGTGTAAAAATATGATGCGATTTATACCCGACTTAAATTTTTGATACTCGTCATATTCGATACTTGATTATGAAATCAATATCTAACACTTAGAGTGAATTTTAGAAAGATGTTATAAGTCGTTTTAAAATTGAACTAGGACGAAATAATTCCTTTTCTGTCGCAATTTCCAGACAATTGCGCGACTTGCATGAACTTCGCGCGACTCGCACAGGCGCGTGACTCGCATGAGATCCGCGCTACTCGCATGACATCCGCGCGACTCGCATCACATCCACGCGACTCGCATGGAGGGCCGTTTTGGCTTTTTTGATTGATTCTGTTAGATCTGATATTCGACTATGGAGTCGATATCGCATCCTTAGATTGATGATTTTTATTACTTGTTTGATTTATTGACTAATATCTTCAGATCCGATATTCGACTATAGAGTCGATATCGCATCCTAGGAATAATGTTTTTTGAAAATAGTACGATAATATCGATATTAGAAACGAGAAAAGAAATAAATAATAGTAAAAAAACGTGGAAGACGAGAAGGACGAGAAAAAGAGGAGAAAAAAAAAAAGAAAGCGGGATTTGTGACACCCTCAACCTACATGCTTAATTATCTCGAAGACGGACTCGTAGTAGCGGCCTAGGCACGGGAGCTTTAAGATGCATATAGGCGAGTTATGGTGTGTATAATTGGGAAGGGATTTGACGAGTTTTGCTCTCGGGTTTCCTAAAGGATTTCTAGAGGAAAGATCGGGGTTGTATGTGTGTAGGGTTGCTGAAATTATGGGGTTGTATCGCTTAGGATGTTGATTGTTGTAAGGTTGCTAATTGTTGTGTGTTGTAGTTGTGAATTGTGTGTGCAAAGGGGTGTATTTATAGGAGAGGATTCCGGCTTTGGCTAGGAAAAGTACTTGGCTTGGATGCAATAGGATTCCGTCTTTAGATAGGAAAAGGTTGCTTGTAGTGGAAGAAACACTGGTTGGGGTGAAGTGGGATTCCAGTTTTTGGATAGGAAAATGTTGCTTAATTCTTCTTCATTGCTGATTTTCTGTGGTATTTGACTCCAAATAGAATTTCCGAAAGCTGCGTGAAAGATTTTATGTCTCGGAAACGCCTTTGACTGGGGTTTGACCCGATCGTTAAAAGACTGTTTTGCCGTTGGTGTCGGTTTTGACCCAAATTAGTCTTATTTAAATGGAAACGACCCACTGGGCCTGAATTTGAGGTCGTTTTGGTGAGATTTTTACTCCGCTAAAAGCTCGCGCCAAATACTAACGATTTTGAGCACACATTCGAGTATGTTAAAGCATGTTTGCGCCCGATCATCATCGGGTGTTTTTTGGAAACTACTATAGACACCTAGCGGCTAAATGTGGGTGTCTACAGAGCCCCCACTCTAATTGAGGCTTGGACAAGGCAAAAGTCAGAGTAGCTACCAGACCAATCGAGTATTAAGACCTGGCAAACATCCGGTCAGGTCATTTATAGTCCATTAGACTTGCGTGAAAGGGCTCGCCAGCCATAAGATAGAAATCATACCTGAGTTTTGTTATCAGGGATAGCTCCGTGGGGACTTGTTTTTGAAGCCCTGGGTGTATCTGTATGCGGATACATCCCATCTTGGAGCTGCGCGGGAGCTTGCCTAAGAAGCCCTGGGTGTATCTGTTTGCAGATACATCCCATCTCAGAACTATGCGGGAGCTTGCCTGAAAAGCTCTAGGTGTATCTGTTTGCAGATACATCCCATCTCGGAACTACACTGGAGCTTGCCTATAAAGCCCCGGGTGTATCTGTTTATAGATACATCCCAACTAAGAATTACGCGAGAGCCTGCCTAAGAAGCTCTGGGTGTGTCCGTTTGCAGACACATCCCAATTACGCGTGAACCTGCCTAAGAAGCCTTGGGTGTGTCCGTTATGTAGGCACATCCCGTGTTTCTCTTAGGGGAAATGGCACCTTGTGCCTTCCGCTGGGGAGCTTAGTGAGTTTGCGCAGGCCTGCGACTCACGCTGGGGAATAAAAACTTGATGTTCCGTTGGGAGGCCAAGCTGGTACCTAAAATGTTAGATATATAGGCAGAAATAGCAAATATAGCAGGTAGCAAGATAGCATACAGGAAATGCAATTAGCATCTATAGACTTAGCGCTGGGGAAAATGATTTTTTTCTTCATTTTGAAATCGATGTCCTGAAAGCAACTCACGTGCTAGGAGACAGGTTTTCAAGATGTAAAGGGGTAGAAAAGAAATTTGCAGTTTAAATAGACTGAAATTTGACCTTGTCGAAAAGGATTTTCTCAAATTGCTATGTTTTGCAAATCTCAAAGCAAGAATTTGAAACGAGAGGCCTACTGACAGACTCTCGACGCGACAGGACGAGTTGATAGACACGACTGGACTCTCGAGGGATTGGACCGTGACTCGGTAGGAGGGTGGACCCCCTAAGATGACAAGACTCTTAAGTTATGCTATTCCGTAGCCTAGGCGAGTGGCAACACGGTCGAACTTCAGAATGGGAAAGATGTTCTGAGACTGTTTCCGTATGACAGGGGTTAGTAGTAGCAATGCCGTAGACTGGTGTTCTTTTGAATTTTTTGGTTTCGAGGTATATTCCCAAGGTTGGTGTTGTTTCAAATCCTGACGGATTCTTGTCTTCGACTGAGCCGAGTACTAGGACACACTAAAGAAAGGTGGCTAGATTTTGAAAGTCTTTTAGATTTTGTGAGTGGATGGAGAACTTCTGTCTAATAGAAGCCCCCGAGACGATAAATCTAGCTGTTCAGAACATGACAGTGTCGTGACCGGAATGATGATGCTTTTTTAATTTGTGTCAACGTGGGTGGTTGTGCCCTTGTTGAAAGGATGCCTACGTATTCACGTATACTGAAATTAAACCAAGCCGTAGTTCAGTGGATTGGAAGATATGTTATGGTGCCTAGTTTATTAGGGCTTTGTGTGTAACTAGCTGTAGCAATGGTGTAGGCTAGGTGCATTCCCAATGATGTCTTGATCAAAGGGCTAGAACAGTTAAGATGTTGATCATGTGACTGTGAGCGTTCTCCGGGGTAGCCCCCAGAGGTGGTGTGAACTATTTGGGCATGCTCTATGCCGACCGCAAGTTGAGTTCTCGTGTTTGGGACTGGTAACTGGTTTGGATGTTTTTGGAAATGTGGTGCTAGGCATTAAGTGGTTGTGATGACTTGACATCTGGAGCTCGATTTTATGGAGCTAAGGCTTCAAGGTTAAGGTATTGTAATGTGGTAGGAAAGGGGGAAGTCGAGTAAAAGTGACTCGGATTTTGATTGGGCAGGTTTGATAATGCGGGATCTGGTTTCCATGTCTGGCCCTAGTGATTAGGGGTATCCTATGGAGCTTGAATCCTCAAAATTCTGGGTTGTCTCTTAGCCTAGGTCTCGAGAAGGTCTTGAGGGTTGTAATGTGGGAAGGCTAGATGTGGTGTTAGCTGACCAACTTGATTGTTTCTCCCTTATTTGACGGTATGGGCATTGATAATTTTTGAATTGACCGTGCCCGGTCAAGGGACTTTCACTTGATTTGACCGATAACTACGGTCATGGGTTTTGAATTCTTTTAGCGGTTGACCTCTTAGCCCCGGTATGGGATTCTCCATTTGTGTTGACCGCTTCGGTCAAAGGATTGACCGTATCCGGTCGTGGGATTCTGAGAGTTTTTTTTGTCATGGCCAACTCTTTTATTTTGGCCTTTTCCTTTTTCCTTGAACTTTTGATTTTTTTTTGTCCAGCTTTTTCTCATTTTTTATTGGTCAGACTAATACCTAAGGTAGGGATTGACCGATCTTATAGGAGGGGTGTTTATTGTGGGAAATGAGCTTGCCTCCCGTCTTGAACCCGAACTAGGAGACTACCTAGATTTGTCATAGTATTCGATACCGCTCCTACTAAGGGTAGTTATGTGGTTTTCTATGTCAGACATGGAACAGATAAAGGAAAACACGAGTCTCGATTTCCTGCAGTCATTATAGATGTGACTATAATAGTGTAGACACCCACATTTTGACCGCTAGGTGTCTATAGTAGTTTCCAAAAAACACCCGATGATGATCGGACGCAAACGTGTTTCTACGTGCTTGGATTGGGCTCGAAACCATTATTTTCTGGCTTGGGCTTTTTACGAAGTACAAGTCTCACAAAACCGACCTCAAATTCAGGCCCAGTGGGTCATTTCCAATCAAATAAGACTAATTTGGGTCAAAACCGACACCGGAAATAAAACCGTCTTCTAGCGACCGGGTCAAAAACCGGTCAAAGCAGTTTCCGAGAGCAAACCCGCGGTCCTCTTTCAGGTGGGCCACCTAACAAGTCCATCAAGGCACTAAACCCTAGACAACAAGGGGGAGCAATTGCCTATATATATACCCCTTGCAATTAAAACCCTAACTTTTCATAACTACACACATCTTGACACAACTTCAAAAACCCTAAGGCAAACCCTAAGACAAACCTAATCAATTCTACATCCTAATTACCCTCCTAAACCCTAGCAATATAGGAACCATAAACCACCATAACTCAACCTCCATAAACCTCGAAACTCCTGTGCTAAAGCCACAACGAACGAGTTCTATCTGAGACAAGAAACATGTAGGTTGAGGGTGCAAAATCCCGTTCTCTTCTTCTCCTTTCTTTCCTCGTGTCGTCCGCGCGTCATCGTCGTCGTGTCGTCTTTTTCGGATTTTTTTTATCGTTTGGTTTTTTTTATCGCGTTCTAATATCGTTAGTATTATAAATATTAAGACACTAAAATACTCGTGGATTTGTGTCGAGCATAAAGGATGATGGGATAAGGAAATCCGAATATACAAGGGTTTTCACCCGATGTTGCCGGTCGCATATCCCGACACCCCGAACGCTTTATTATTGAAGCGAGTCAAACGTCAACAAAATCGATTCTTTTATTTTTGTCGCGTCGCAATCATCATCCACCACGCACTCATCGTTTTTTTTATAAAACTATTTCAAACAAAAAACTTTTTTTTAGTTAAAGCCGAAAGCTTTTGATGCGGATCCGACATCATACAATTTGCAAGGATTAATTATGATGTCGGGATGCGGAGGGGATCTAGTCGAGTTTTTTTAGGTCAAGTATCAATCTATTAGATTCGATACCAACTCAATAGTTGGATGTCGAATTTAAACAATTTAGTCGATTAAATTAACTAATTCGATTTTCGTTGATGCTAAAATAGTTGCCACCTAATTCGGTAGAATTAATATGGCACTATAAACGCAGAGATTATTCATATCGTTTTAGTCCGATTTAAAATGACTCATAAAGTTTTTTTTACTTTACTCCATGTAATCGGTATTGTTTTAAATAATCAAAAACCGGGTACGACAAGCATCGCAAATCGGGATCGAGAACAGTCCGCCACGCGAGTCGCACGTGTCTCGTGCGAGTCGCGTGGCTGCGCCAGTCGAGCCTTCTTCGCGCGGGTCGCGCGGTTCCCTGAAAACCGTGACATAAAATTGATTATTTCGTCTTGATTCAATTACCAATAATTCCTCAAACATCTTATTTTAGACATACTCTAGATATTCGATATCGATCTCATAATCGAGCATAGAATATGGTGAGTATCGAGTGATTCAGGTCAAGTATAAATCACATTATATTTCTACGCGACCTAATAAATCAATGATTTTCAAAACGAGAGTCTTTTAATATTCCTTAAGTCCCGATAAAATATTTTTTTATGATGTTCCAGTATTGGAATCAATTAACCCAACTTGGAATTTGGGTCTGTGATGTTCAATGTTGCTTTGAATGATGATCGGATAATCCTGTCAACCTCTCCTTCCTCTTACTCCACCAATCGGACCTTCCCGGCGGAATGGGCCTGCTCCCTGCACACAGAACGCACAGGGCCTCGGAGATTGTCCGAGGAAACCCTCTCTGATGCCTAAGTCAGTCCGTTAATGCCTTAACGAACCTAGCTCGTGAGGAGCTAGATGGCGTTTTTTAGAGTGAGAGTCTAGAGAGAGAAAATCCAACCCCCTTCTTGTGGGAAATTGGAGAGTATTTATACCTTCCCACAAGAGAGGGAAATAGAAGGAGGATGGGTGGATGAGGAGGTGACATGTAGCTTCACCTCATCCAACATTCTCATTTACCTTAGGCAAAATGACGAGGGGGTCTCTTGGTGGTCCCTGCCCTGCCTGCGGAGATTCCCCCCCCCCCCCCCCAGAGGGCAGGCAGGTAGGGGTTATGTGAAGGCTGGGTTTGAGCAGGCCGCATCGCCCTGCCGGGCAGGTGGTCATCTGAAGTTGTTCCCAGTGGGCTCTCCTTTTAGCGACTTTGCTATGATTGTCTGCCGGGTTGGTTCCCGGGCTCCTTGAGTAGAGTCCTCTGGGGGCCTGCTTAGCAGGCGGCCCGGAGCAGGCTACTGACCCTCATCAATTGGCCCTCGCAAGCTGGGGGGGAGCAAGGCTTCCCTCCGGCTGGCAACTTTTGCTCAGATGGAGGGAGGTTGACTTGTTCTTGGCTTTACTGCTGCATTTAATGCGTTTGTATCTTCCCGAGGAAAGAAGTGTTAATAGAATTGGGTATGCAAAGAGTTGAGAAGTCTTTTGGCATTGATTACTCCTCATGCTTGGTGGATTTTCGGGTAGTGTGATGGCTTCACGATTGGTGGCATTCCCTGCCAGGATGGTAGGGATGCCATTTAATGCTTCATTTCCCTTGTATAAATTCCGGCTCTCTTTGCCATTTTGATAATTCGTCCTCAATTCTTCCACTTTTCTTTGTTGAATCATGGTTTGGATCAAGAAATCTGTTACTCGCCATGGAGTTCGCACTGTTACCTTCCTCTTTAAGGGATTTTGGAGGCTAAGGTATGCCCGGGCGGCTTTTCGAGCCCTTCGCCGCAGCTGTCGTCCATGGCTACATCCCCGCCGGAACGTCCAGAAGGCTCCTATCAGGGCAGGCAAGCGCCCTAGAAGATCCTCGCCCCCTGCTGCTCCCAGATTCAAGCGCTGCCTTCAAGGAGGAGGGTGTTTCGATCGGGGTTGCCATGAGTGTTTCCCATGGCTGCACCCTGAACAGTTCGACCCCGACTGTTCTGACGCAGGCTCTTCTCTGGGGTCAGGCCCTTCCTCTCCAGTGAAGAAAACGGGCTGTGTTACTTGTGACGACCTCCAGACAGTTCCCTATGGCAGGGACTGGGACGTCAGCAGCCGGGACTCTGGAGACAGTGAGGGTCTGGGCTGCTCGAGTGACAGAGATGAGGGCAGACTCCCTGACGATCCCTTCAAGGATTCCTCTGACTGGGATTGGGGATCTGACATAGGAGGCCAGGGCAGCCCTGGGGACTACTCTCCGGACTTAGATGATGACCAGGTCTGTGTGCTGGGTGCAGGCGTGTTGAGCCAGAAATCCAGGCTCCTTTTGTATTTTCTCTATTTGCTAAGTATGACATGTAACTTGTCCATTTTCCTTCAAAGTTTAATGAAAAATCCGAGTGGCTTTGTTACTTGTTGTTTGTTGTGCCTCTTCTCTTTTTTTATTTTTTTGAATGCGTGGATGACGTCGTCAGGTGACTATCCCTCTGACACTTTTTGTTTTTTCGAGGCCCTTCTTGGGAAGGGGTGAGTGACTCGTGTTCAGATTACGACACGTGGGGTAATTTGTTGGGGATGTATTTGTCAGAGAGGCGACCCTCTTGGCTTCCTGGGCTTTATATAAGCCCTTCTCCCCCTTTATTTCCTTTTTTCGCATTCTTTCGAAATTTGAATCCCCTTTCATACTTCCAAACTATTTTTGCTGCTGAGAACTTCATAAGATCAAAGAGCGTCCACTATCACACTTTCCGGCGACGACCATCGTTCTATGTTAGAATCTCTCTTTAAATCCTCGCCTTTTTTCCTTTTCCTCAATACTTTTTCTTCACAAACCAGCATGTCTCGCGTTCGCGCTTTTTCTTTTGGTTCACTGCCTGAGAGGACTGAGGTTAGAGATGGGGGTAGACGTGACCTAGCCTCCTCTTCTGGGGTTGGGCCCAGTGAGGAGGATCGCCTTGAAAGGGGGGGGAGGTGTTGAATCCCCCGAACCCGCTCCCTTCGACGTCGTTGATTCTGACGACGAGGCACTGGAGGTGGACCCCTCCACGATTGTCGGCCCCCTCATTCCCAGGGATAAAGGGAAAACTTATTATTTGGACAAGAAAAAGTACTTGATTCCTCTGAAAACCTACCCCGAAGCCGAGAACAGAGATTTGATTTTAGAAAGTAATGCTGCTGGGGAGATTGAGAAGTTTTATAATTTTGGGGAGGGATATACGGTCATAGTTCCAGGGGAAAAGGACACAGTATGCTGCCCCCCTGAAGGTTGTGTGGCTGTTTATCATAAAAGCCTGGAATTCGGCTTGCGATTCCCTCTTCACCCCTTCCTGGAAGAGACCTTCAGGAGGATGAATGTGGCCATAGCCCAACTGACTGCTTCAGCCATTAGGTCTCTGATAGCCTATACCTGGACCTGTCTTTTCCATGGTGAGGGGCCTTATATTGACGCCCTTAGTTTTATGGTTAGGCTGCAAATGGTGTCTTCGTCAGGGGGAGATGGTTCCCCTGGGTACTGGTCCCTCCAGAGACAGAAAAAATATGCTCTAGTCTGGCCGACTTTAAGTAGCCTGGAAGACTGGAAGAACAATTTTTTGTATGTACATAGTGCTTCCGGGTGGCGGATTCCTAGGCACTTTAGGAATCATGTTCATACCCGCATGGAGACTCGTGAAGAGTATCACCCAGGCGTCAGAGGAAAGGCCTTGGAGGTAAAGCTGAGTGACAAAGAAGAGATACTGGTTAAGAAGTTCGAGATTGTTGTGGATAAATCTGGCGTTTGTGGCCCTGCTTTCTGGCTCCCTCACGCGGAGCTCATAGCCACAGACGAGTATTTGCTCCCATTGGGCCTGATCCCTAGCCTCAAAGATAGTTTTAGGGGGCTTTCGCCGGCGCAATTTTCCTCAGACTTTTCTTTCTTTGCTTTTTTAGCTGACTGCCCTTTTTTTTGCAGATTCCGCTTCTCGTCGTTGGACAAGGAAGCAGGTCAAGTGGCTAGGTTTGAGCGAAGAGTTTGTCATTGTTTCGAAGCGTCCTTCCCTTCCTTCAAATTTCAAGAAAGGGGAAAAAAGTTTAATGAGGCTCGTAAAGGATCTCTCTGCTGGCCGGAGGCTCCCTCTGCCTCCACGACTGCCGTCGTCAAAGCCGGCGACTCCTTCTCCCAGTATCCAGGATGGGGAGGCTGAGGTTACCTCAGGGGCCACTCCTTCCCCTGGATGTAGGCAAGGTGACTCTTCAGCCGGGGCTCGTATTTCCCAGGGATTGCGTCCCGCGAATTCTGAGGGGACTGGGGAGAGTGTTCCCCTGGAGCTGAAAAGGAAAAGGGATAGGGAGCCCTCAGGGACTACTCCTGTGGTGGACTTGGAGGCTGATGTTGGTACTCCTGAGGCAAAACGCCATGCTCGTGATATTCCGAGCACCCTTTTTCAGGAGGAGAATATGGAGTTTCACTATACTGCCGGCAACAGCGTAGACGTGTCGGGCCTGCTCTCCGATTCTGGCGCCGTTTTGGCCGACCGTCTTACTAAGTCTGTAACTTCAACTTCCCACCAAGTAATTCAATATATCCAGCGTACCTCCAAGGTGTTGCTGGCATCTGCTGAGCTGGCGGCTCTTAGCCGCCTGAGCGATGAAGAGCTGACTGTTACACCCGGGGCTCCTCCTCCTGACCGTCTGGCTATGGTGGAAAGGGATATAGCTTTGATAAATAATTTGAAAGACAAGCTGGCGAAGCAGGAAAGCGAGCTAGAGGAGGCGAAGAATCAGGCAGGCCAGTGGAAGCTTCAAGGGGAGAAGGCTGTGAGGGAAGCATCCAAGTTTGAGGCTGAGCTGAAGGAGAGTCGCCTGGCGATGGAGCGGGCTACCCTTTCTCTGGCTGAGATGGAGCCCCTCAAAAGGAAGGCGGCTGATTTGGAGGAACGTCTGTTCAAAGCTGATTCAATCTTTGAGCAGGCCAAGAGTGAATGGAAGAAGGAAAAGGATGCCCTCGTGGAGGAGACCGATGCTGCGATGGACGCAAGTTTTGTGAGCGGGGCCAACTCTTCCCTGGAGCTGGTGATGGAGGTGATTGGGGAGATGTTCCCTGTATTTGATGAAGAAGCCTTCCGAAGTCTTTACTCTGCTAAAAACGAGGCTCCGGCGGCCAAACCTCCTGAGGCGGCTACTGGCCCAAGCTAGGATGCTCATAATGTTTAGCTTTTCTTGAAATAGCTCTGTTCTTTGTGCTGAGCCTTGCTATGGCTAGCTGTCTGTAATATTTAGTTTTTCGGACCTTTGCCTTGTTGTTTTGTGAAAACATTTTACTCTCCATGGATCTGTTATGGAATGCTTTTTCTTGTTTCGGTATGCTTTTTTCTTTCCTTTGGGTATGACTTGGTCCAAGGTTGGGGGAATTGCCCCCATCCCTTGTTAGTTGTGCGTAGCCTAGCTTGATTATGGCCTCTGGTTGAAGTCCAGGGGATCTGCCCCCTACCTGCTTCTAGACAGGTGGGGAGGATTTTTGCGTTTTTTATACAAGGTTGGGGGAGTTGCCCCCAGTCCTTGTCAGTCATGCGCAGCCTGGCCTGTCCCTGGCCTCTATTCGAAGCCCAGGGGGCCTGCCCCCTGCCTGCCCAGATGTAGGCAGAGAGGGCTTTTGCGTTTTTTTTATACAAGGTTGGGGGAATTGCCCCCAGTCCTTGTTCGTTGCGCGTAGCCTGGCCTGTCCCTGGCCTCTGCTTGAAGTCCAGGGGGCCTGCTCCCTGCCTGCCTAGAGGTAGGCAGGGAGGGCTTAGAATTTTGTTGGGGGGGTCCATTTTCCTTGATTCTGGCAACAGGGGGGGCTCCCCCTATTGCCCCCTGCTCGTTTGTGTGTGAGAGCGCAAGTTTAAACAGACAACAAGTATGAACTCTTAAGCTTTATATATAAAAACACTTGTTTAAACATAAGGGTGGTCGGAGCCGTCGACATTCCATTCTGATCGTTCTCCACCAGTATTTTTCTAAAGACGAGATTTTCCTAAGACTCGGCTAAACATAGTATCTTTTCAGGGTGTCGGCGTTCCAGTGTGCGCTCAGCTCCTGGCCTTCTGGGTTGGCGATTTTGTATGTGCCTGTTCCCAAAATCCGGGTCACCTGATATGGGCCTTCCCAGTTGGCACTTAGTTTGCCATGCTCCCTAGATCTTCCTACAGCCTGTGTCTTCCTCAGTACTAGGTCGCCTATTTGGAACCTTCTCTCATGTACCCTCTTGTTGTATGTCTTTCTCATTCTTTGCTGATAGGCGGCTATGTTGATGTTGGCCTCTTCCCTGACTTCATGGACCAGGTCTAGGGCTTCGGCCATTGCTGCATCATTGTCAGCTCTGTTGTACTGCTGAGATCGCTGGGTAGGAACTCGTACTTCGATGGGTAATAAGGCTTCTGCTCCATACACCAGGCCAAATGGTGTCTGACCAGTTGATTCCTTTCTGGTGGTCCTTATTGACCAAAGTATACTTGGTAGCTCGTCTGCCCACCTACCTTTGAGATCATCCACCATCTTTTTGAGCCCATTTAGGATCTGCTTGTTGGCGGCCTCGCCCTGCCCATTGGTTTGTGGGTGGCAGACGGCAGAGTAGGCGACTGTTATTCCATGCCCTTCCAGCCAGGTTCTGAGGGGGTCGTTATCAAACTGCCTCCCATGATCAAACACTAGTATTTTTGGCAGGCCGAATCTGGTTATGATGTTTCTCCAGATGACCTTTCTGACTGCAGGTTCAGTGATGTTTGGGACTGCCTCGGCCTCAACCCATTTTGTAAAGTAGTCAATCCCCACGATAAGGAACTTCCGTCCTCCCGTGGCCGCGGTAAAGGGGCCCAGTATGCCCATCCCCCATTGAGCGAAAGGAATGGGAGACAGAATTGGCCTGAGCTCTTGGGCTGGGACATGAATTGATGGGGCGAAGAGTTGGCATTTTCTGCATTTCCGGGTTAAGTTCCTTGCATCTGCTAACATGGTGGGCCAGTAGTAGCCTGCCCTCAGGGCTTTGTGGGCCAACGATCTCCCTCCAATGTGATGTCCGCAGATTCCTGAGTGGATGTCATCCAAAACTTCGGCGGCCTGCTCTGCCCTCAGGCATCTGAGCAGGGGGAAAGTGAAGGATTTTTTGTATAGCTCCTCATCAATTATTACGAACCATGCTGCTTTGGTCTGTACTTTCCTTTTGAACTGGATCAGACGGTAGGGTGCCATATTTTTTGAACTGAATGAGGGGGGTCATCCAGTTTTCCTGCTCCTCTTCGATGATGTTGACTTCCTGACAAGTAGCAGTGGATTTCTCCTGCACAACATCTACCCAAACTGACCTCCTTATGTCCTGTAGACTGAAGCTGGCCAGTTTTGACAGAGCGTCGGCCCGATTATTCTGTGACCGGGGTATTTGCCTGACTTCGTAGGATTTTAGGATTGAGAGTCCCTGCTTCACCTTTTCTAGGTAGGCGGCCATGGCCTGGTCCCTAGCTTCATATTCTCCGTTGATTTGATTGGCAATGAGCTGGGAGTCAGTTGCTAGTATAATCCGTTATGCGCCTGCTGCCTTAGCTAGATTTATCCCTGCGAGTACGGCCTCGTATTCCGCCTCGTTGTTTGATGCAAGGAAGGTGAATCTGAGCGCATGCTCAAAATCCACTCCTTCAGGGCTGGTCAGTACGACACCCGCCCCTGCACCATTGGCCGTGCAGGACCCGTCAGTGTATACTATCCATTCTCCGGCGGGGGGTTCCTCTTCCTCTGAATGAGAACATTCAGCCAGGAAGTCTGCCAGGGCCTGTGCCTTGATGGCTGTCCTGGGTTGGTATGATATCCCCAGTCCGCTTAACTCAATTGCCCATTTTAGCAGCCTCCCTAATTTTTCGAATTTTTCCAATATCTTTTCTAGTGGCTGGTCGGTGAGGACCACAACAGGGTGCGCGTCGAAGTAGGGCCTGAGTTTTCTAGCGGCTATGACGACTGCGTAGGCGGCTTTTTCTACCAAAGGATAGTTTCTTTCAGCTGCCCCCAGGGCGTGACTTACAAAGTAGATGGGCTGTTGTGAGCCTGCTTCTTCTTTCAGGATGACTGCACTTACCGTTGAATTGGTGACAACAATGTATAGGTATAGTTTTTCTCCGGCTACTGGTCTCGCCAAGGTAGGGAGCTTTTTCAGATGTTCCTTCAATTGTTCGAAGGCTCTCTTTTGCTCGTCCTCCCATTTGAACTGTTTATTGCCTTTCAACACTTTGAAGAAAGGGGTCGACTTGTCTACTGATCGGGCGATGAAGCGAGCCAGGGCAACCATCCTGCCTGTGAGCCGTTGAATGTCCCTTATGGTCTTAGGCTCTGGGAGGTCCATGACTGCCTGAATCTTCTTGGGATTGGCGTCTATTCCTCTGGAGCTGACTAAGAATCCTAAGAATTTATCAGATCGGACTCCGAACGTGCACTTTTTTGTATTCAACTTCATTTTGTAGGAGCGCAGGGAGGAGAATGTTTCTTGCAGGTCCATCAGGTGCTCCCTGTCTCCTTTGCTCTTGACAATTGCATCATCGACATATACTTCCAAGTTTCTCCCCTTTTGATTTTCAAAGACCTTGTCTACCAATCGTTGATAGGTGGCGCGTGCATTCTTCAGTCCAAATGGCATCATTTTATACATGTACGTTCCATGGCTGGTGATGAAGGCGCACCTCACCCTGTCAGGCTGCCGGAGGTACACTTGATGGTACCCTGAGAATGCATCCAGAAAACTCAACGTGGTATATCCACTAGTGGCATCTACAAGTTGGTCTATTATGGGCAGGGGGTAGCAGTCCTTTGGGCAGGCTTTGTTAAGATTTGTGAAGTCTACGCACATTCTCCATGCGCCTGATGACTTCTTCACCATCACAACGTTCGCCAACCACTCAGGGTAATCACAAACTTCGATGAAATCTGCTTTCAAGAGTTTTTCTATCTCCTCTTTTATCGCCGCGTCTTTTTCTTGTGACATATTTCTTTTTTTCTGCTTTACAGGGCGGGCCTCCAGATTAACGTTCAGCTTGTGAACAATAAAAGTCGGGTCGACCCCTGGCATCTCATCTGATGAGTAGGCAAATACGTCCCTGTTTTCCCTCAAGACTGCGATCAACTCCTTCTGGTAGGACTCCTCTAGGTCGGCCCCTATGAGGACCTGCCTCCCTGGTTCTAAGTCCATCAGCATGCTTTCCCCCTCAGGTTCCAGGTGGGCTGCTGTTTGCTGAACAACCGGGATTTCACCCTCCCTGCTGGGGGAACTTTCGGCTTTTCTTTTTCCCTTTATTTCTGTTTCATGGGCTTGTAGGGCCACGGAATAGCAGTGTCTGGCTGACTCCTGATCCCCGTGAACCTTTCCTTCCATGCCAAAGTCTGTTACATAGGCTATGGTGAGGGCCCTGATTGATACGGCGGCTTCGATTTCGTCCAGGGTGGCTCGCCCTATCAGGGCGTTGTATGCAGACTTGGCATCCACCACAACAAATGACGCCCTGATGTTCCTGGCAGAGGCCCCTTCCCCGAACGTTACCGGTAAGTCGATAATCCCCATGGGAAGTATGCCTGCCCCACTGAACCCATACAGAGATCCAGGGGCCGGCTTAAGGTGTCTTTTTTCTAAGTTCATTCTTTCAAAGGCGTCCTTGTACAAGAGGTTTGTGTAGGCGCCAGTGTCCACCATGCATCTCTTGACAATGTGATTGCTAATCTCAAGAGTTAAGACCAAAGGATCACTGTGTGGGTATATTACTCTCCCTGCGTCCTCAGGGGTGATGCTCAGGGTCGTGCCCCTCGGGCTTCCCGCCTTCTTGGCGTAGCAAATCTGATTCCGTAATTCGCGGATCTGCCTTTTCTGGCTTCGTCTGCTTGTTCGTCCCTCTGCATCCCCTGACACTACATGAATTATCATGCGATTTTGGGCTGAACCTTCAGGCTTGTCTGCCGCCTCCTTTTGGGATTTGTTCCTCGCTGCATAGTTACTCAGCCAACCGTTTCTTATGAGTTTTTCTATCTCGTCTTTTAAGTGTCGGCATTCTTCAGTGGTGTGGCCTATGCAACCGTTTTAGGGTCCCCCTTTGGGCTGCGCGGCTTATTTGGGCGATTCCATTTTACTGTTTCCTTCTCCAGCTCAAAGATCTCTGTAGCTGTCAAACCTTGGCTGGTAAGCTGTGCGCTCTTTCTTGGGGGTATCCCCCTCCTCTTTCTGCTTGCCTAGCTCGTTCCTGCCACGTCCACCCTACAGTCCCCCGTGCGGCCTTGCCTGGCCTGCAGGGGTGTCCGGCCGGCTGTGAAATTCTTCCTGCAGAATGAACCCTTCGGCAATTTTTCTGGCTTTGGCCAAGGTTTCGGGCTGGGCCCTGATCATCTGGTTCTTCATCTCTCCTGGGAGTAGGGAGATTGTCAAGGCGTAGGCGGCAGTTGAGTCATCAATCTCCCTGACTTGTTGGTAGGACAAGTCGAATCTCTTTAGATACTCCCTGACGCTCTCGCCCTTGTTCTGCTTCAGGGTCATAAGGTCAAAACGAGTGAGCCGTCTCCTTTTGTTCCCTGCGTATTGTTCAAGGAATGCCTCGGCCAACTCTATAAAGAAACTGATCGACCCCTGGCGAAGGTCTCTGAACCATCCCTATGCAAGTCCTACAAGGGTGGTTGGGAAGATTTTGCACCATATTGCATCATCCACATCATACATGCCCATGTGACTTTCAAATGCCGCCAGGTGGTCCTATGGATCTGCCGTCGAACTTGACGGTGGGCATTTTGATCTTCGGGATGGGGTACTCTTGTACGTCAGGATGGAGAGGAGTCTTCGTGGGCCTGCCTACCACTCGTGACCTGCTTTCCCCAGACTGGTTACCGTGAACATTCCACTGTCTAGGGGCCGGTTTCCTCGTACTGGGGGAGCGGTGCTTTGGTGGTCGCCTGCTCGGTGCCTCGTCCTCCGTGTCAGGGGAGGGTTGCCAGGACCGCTTTCTCCGGGACTGACCGAGATTATCATCCTGGTGATGCCTTGATTCGAGCGGCTGCCCCCGGTTAAGCCTAGATTGCAGGCTCTGGGACAGCCCTGGAGCTGGCTGTCCCTTCACCGTTGGCGTTAACCTGAAGAAGACTCCGCCCTGCTTTTCTCCCAGGCGCTAAGACGCTGGCTCCCTGTGCCTCATTCGATCCTGCAGTCCCTGAGACAGACCCCTTTTCTCTCTGGATGTGTACTCCGTAGTGTGTATAGAGAATGCCTGTTGTTGAGCGGGCGGTTCCTGGCTGCCTGTTGTGATACGCCTATGTACCTGTGCGTATACTTGAGCGGTTCTCCTTGCCTTCCTCTGGGCATTTCTGGCGGCGGTTCGCCTCGTACCCCCAGCCCCCTCTCTGCTTACTGATCAGGGCTGCCTGGGGGTCGTTGCGACCCTGCCTACCAGGTCTTCAGGAGTGAACTCCTGGTTGAGCATTGCGGAGAAAAAGGCAGCTGTCTGTACCATCTGAGCTGGGGTTAGGTTCAGGGTGTGCCCTGGATGTGCCCCTTGCTCTGGTGCCACAGCTGTATTTGGCATGCCCAGGAGACTGGTTCCCCCCACCCCCAGGATTGTGGTGGCAAGAGCTCTCTCCGGCTGCAGCCTGCCGTATAGGGGAGTCACCGGTGGGACCGTCGGACCTACCCCTGTACTAGTATCAACAATCTTAGGCATGATTGCTTCAATTGGTTAGTTTTTGTATTTAGGAATGGTTGATTTTTTGTGGGTAATTCGTGGATATAACCAAATCCTCTCCACAGACGGCGCCAAATTGTTCCGGTAATGGAATCAATTAACCCAACTTGGAATTCGGGTCTGTGATGTTCAATGTTGCTTTGAATGACGATCGGATAATCCTGTCAACCTCTCCTTCCTCTTACTCCACCAATCGGACCTTCCCGGCGGAATGGGCCTGCTCCCTGCACACAGAACGCACAGGGCCTCGAAGATTGTCCGAGGAAACCCTCTCCGATGCCTAAGTCAGTCCGTGAATGCCTTAATGAACCTAGCTCGTGAAGAGCTAGATGGCGTTTTTTAGAGTGAGAGTCTAGAGAGAGAAAATCCAACTCCTTCTTGTGGGAAATGGGAGAGTATTTTATACCTTCCCACAAAAGAGGGAAATAGAAGGAGGATGGGTGGATGAGGGGGTGACAAGTGGCTTCACCTCATCCACCCATTCTCATTTACCTTAGGCGAAATGACGAGGGGGTCCCTTGGTGGTCCCTGCCCTGCCTGCGGAGATTTCCTCAGAGGGCAGGCGGGTAGGGGTTATGTGAAGGCTGGGTTTGAGCAGGTCGCATCGCCTTGCCGGGCAGGCGATCATCTGAAGTTGTTCCCGGTGGGCTCTCCTTTTAGCGACTTTGCTCTGATTGTCTGCCGGGTTGGTTCCCGGGCTCCTTGACTGGAGTCCTCTGGGGGCCTACTTAGCAGGCGGCCCAGAGCAGGCTACCGACCCTCATCAGATGACTTCGGTCAACACGTGTCAAATCAATCACGTGTCATGCTACTTTTCAAAATCATGCATCATATTCATCTCATCATTCTATATTAGTTATAAGCCGTTATTATCGTTATTTACCGTTACTAACGCGTTTATTCCTTTTATTGATTTATTTCTCGTTGTTTATTTTATTGTATTAAAATGAACTCGCATGTTAAATATGACTTCGACGTTAATATTAGATGCATTAAATCGACGTAGCAACCCATTCATTCTTTTTCGCATGTTTAGGTAAAATAATGTTTGCGTATCATTTTCATCGTTTTACTAACACGCGTATTAAAACGTCATTCGATATCTTAGTAGAGGCCGCTAATGTGCGGGCGGGGTTGGGTGATCTTTGTGAACTTCCCAACACGTACCCTCACCTCTTACTCAGAACCATGGTTTCCGGATATCCGAATCCATTGGCACACGAGAGTCATTCAATACACGGTATCCGATAATGTCGGTATCGGTATCAAATGCAAAGGGACGAGCCAATAAACTCTGACATCCGAATGGGCCATACTTTGTGCATGGCCCACTAAGATATAGAGTGGGTTCGAACGGGCCTGAACTTCCACAAAGTTCGGTGGCGACTCCACTTTGATTTAAATTTCAATTCGATCCATTCTCATATGGAGATTCATTTGCCTCCTCAAACCCGCGCGTGGCCGCGTCGGGGTGAACCTATGTCATGTCCACAATTTGGCGACTCCGCTGGGGATTAACTGATGCGTGACTTACCATCGACATCCTCAGGGTGAGACTCGAATAGAAATCGTTTGACTAGTACCATACGCGCTTTAGTTTTACGGTTCATGCATAACCCTATTTTCCCGGGCCGGTACTCGCGACCGACGTCCCACTATACCGTGATGTACTCCAATATGGATATGTCAAAGGTGTCCATAGTAGATTCGTATGGGTTTCGCGGCATGTTCTTCTAAGCTCAACTCGACTTAGAGATTCCGTCCCAATTCACGTCTAGGCTATGTGCACTGGTATAGACCCTTTATAGACCGACTGAGACTTAGTATAGAGCATACACAGTGTCGTTATAATACTTGCGTGACTATATGCTACTTGTTTTCCCTGTCGTTTTCAAAAACCGTCATTTTTCAAAAAGTGCATCCTTTTCTCAAAATATCCAATTTCAAAACCCGGGACTTATACCGAATTTAGGACTTATGATTTTACTCAAAATAGCCTATTTCTAGCCGATATTCTGCCCATTTCAAAACCCGGGACGTATACCGAATTTAGGACTTATGATTTTACTCAAAATAGCCTATTTCTAGCCGGTATTCTGCCCATTTCAAAACTCGAAAATATTTTCGAACTCTCAAAATTGAAACCCAATACATTTTTTTCTAATTTTTGAAAAATCGGGCCCCCCTCCACCGAATTTCTTTCGGATTAAAAAAAATCCTTCCCCTTCTTAGGACTTCCCGTATTTAGCATGTGTCAGGTCGTGTCATAAGTCGTTGAGGTCTTTAGCGTCGAAACCCCGTCGATCTTACGTCACGAGTCTCTCCCTATCCCAGTCCGCTTTATTTGACTAAGGCATGGCCCACCTACGTAGAACATACTCCTACCAAGGAAAGCCCGTTTACACACTCGAGTCCAAACTAGAAAGTCTCACGTGACCTTTCCCTCTAACAGGACGGTCCCTACGACCTTTCCTAAGGGAATTTCACCCGTCTTTCAATCCGTTAGTCGAGTCGTCCCAATTTGAAAGTCCTTTAACTTAAGGGTCTACCCTAATCACAGGGCCGTCTTTATTCGGGTCGAGTCGAGGGTCTCTAGCGTCGAAACTCTACCGATCTTACATCGCAAGTTTCTTCCCTTACCCTGTCTGCCTTTCCTCGAGGCCGAGTCAACCTTTTACAAGGCATAGCCCTATAACAAAAGGTTCATGATCCTTACGTCTAAGGGTCACTCGTCCAACACTCGAGTCACCTAGGGTTAGGTCACCACGGTTGTTCCGAGCACGTGGCATAGTCAAACACGGTCGCACCATTTTCGGATTCACCCTTCCGCAGCTTAAGTCAGATTCGTGGTCGTTACTTTGTCTAGGTCAACGTCCGGGTTTCCCGATTCGAGAGTCTTAGTCATTTCCGTCACCCCGGGCCATGTCTCGTTTGACTCATCCTCTTGCATGTATGCAAAACCGAGTTTAGGCGAGTTCTAACACCTGTCGTTTCTTCCGATCACGGATCCTATGAACGAGACCCCACCAAACCACAACAAATCCCGCGCCGTCGAGAAAGGGGATATCCAGGGGAGTATGCTTATGCTGTCTTGCTCTATTAACAATATCTTCTCAAAAATCAATATCGCCCTAGATAACCTAAATGCCAGGGTGACCACCATCGAGGAAGACCTTGTAAGAACCCGATCCCGTCTAACACAGCTAAAGCGGGTAAGGCAGCCAATTACCCAACTGAACCATTTGAAGGGTGAACATTCTTACAAAACTGTCCGATACCCTCAAGATGGCAAGACCGAGAGAGGTAACCCTCAAGTCACCTCTCCGAAAGTCAAGAACCAGTCAAAGGTAAGGACATTTACCCACTTGGATATGTCCTACACCGTCGCTTTCCAAAGGTTGGTTTCGAAAGGGCCAAAACTACCCATAGGCCCAACAGCTGACGTACATTTGGAAAAACGCTCCAAAGCATGGAACGCTGAGCATTATTGCAAATTCCACAGAGGGAGGGGGCACGATACAAAGCAGTGCTGGAAACTGAAACATCTCATCCAAGATTCCCTCGATGCCGGGAGGACATCCGTCATGGAAACATTGTCACTTGCAAAGCCCCTCATGGACTCACTGCTACAAAACAAGCCTATTGCAACACTTTCAATGCAACACTTTCGAAAATGTTGCAATTTGAGGAAAGAAAATTTGAGATGCAACACTTTCTATATAAATGTTGCATTAAATTCATAAATGCAACACTATCTTAAAAGTGTTGCATATTATTCATTAGAATAGCAACATTTTTAACAAATGTTGCAATTGATGAACACAAAATAGGACACTTTTTATATATGTTTTTTTATCAATCTCATAAGCAACAATTCTTAAATTCGAATAATATAAGAAAAGAAGATCGATTATAATAATCATATAATTACTTCAAATGGTTTTTATGAGAAAAATATATATTTCATGAGTAATATTTTTTTTGTGATACTAGATATTGAGTTTATCAGTAAAAACTAATTTATTATTAATAACCTTTTAAAAGTAAGAACCTCAAAAATTACATCTTATAATAGTTGTATATCGTGATGTGGTTTATATTATCCCGCTATATTAGTTGTGTGGTATGCACTCATGAGAGTCATGACTCAACTTTAGACCTCACAAAGTTAACCTGATTCGATGAGACTGGCCCTAGACCTGATATTGTCCAACCTAAGTATGAACAAAACTGGAATTGAGTCGACCCGGTCCTAATCTTGACGACTCAAGGTTGATTCGACCTGAAATGATTTGATCCAAAACCACCGACGTATAAAAGACCAGATCCAACATGATCTGAAATAACTCAAATATGATCTGGAAACGACTGATATTTGATCATATTGGTATTATACGGAGCACATCAACAAATATAAATGACTATTTGTTTGATTGTTTTATAATAATAATTTAAATAAAATTTTAAAAATGCTTTATGATAGCCGAATTAAAACAAAGGACTATTTAAAGTGTAAAACGTACACGACCCAAAATGATCTAACCAAAAAATGACCCAACCAAAATAACCTAAACCGAAGTAACCTAAACCTGTGACACGACAACAAATGACTTAAAATGTTAAATGACTCAACCGACCGGAATTATATTCAATCTTTCGGTCCATGAATAATCATTAATCACAAGATCTTTATTGTGAAATTCGTTCGCCATTACCAATGCCTTTCATCCCCAAACCAACGCCATCTTGTGTCGCCTAATCTGCTCCAACCATCTTCTCCTTTTTGCTTTGATTTCTTAAGGTGGGTCTTCACCTCCTAATTTTGTGGATTTTGATGATGATACTTAATTTTTTGAACATGTTGTTTATGTTTCTATTTCTGTATATTGATTATAAAGTCTAGTTTGGAATTTGGGTTGAGTATGAAATAGGGTTGAACACTAAATGCTTTCCTGTTCTATTTATGAGTTTTTGTAAATTATATGTATAGATTTGGTCTTTAAATTTACGCTTTGTCATGTTTCGATTTCTTACTGAAAGTGGGTCGTATTCTTGCATTCTGTAAAACATTGGTCATAATTATATGAATTAGTCATTTCAGTTTCATAGAATCTTAATTTGCAGATTGAATATATCACCTCATTTCGACTTCCCTCTTGAGAATCACCTTATTATCTCTATTAGAAATGGCTTTTTTTTTACCTCTCAACTTGATTTTATTTTTCAGAGTTGGAAAATGGGTAAACTCGTTTCTTTTGTCCTGATTACAAAGTTGTAGGTAAAGGGAAGCATATGTTTGGAAATTCTGAACGATACTGAGGTCGATCTCCTGAATTACAAGATCAATGGAGGTAATTTCTTATATTTTTCCTGTTCTGCAGGTTAATCACTGAGAAGGTTGTATATATGTTTTGTGTCTATGGCGTAACTAGTTATCGATCCATGTTTCCTCAACTATCTCGATGCAAGATAAGCTGGTTGTCTACGACAATGAGAAAGACAAGATCAGATGGGCCCCAACCCATTGTGACAAAATTACCAAAGGCAAGGTAGTCGCATACTGAAAGCTGCCAGATAGTACTATACACATAAATCATCTAGTTTGTAAGTACAACATTGTTCACAAAGTGAACTATTATATTCATAAGTAAACTTATTCTTATTAGAGTGTATTATTACCAACTTGGATTGGTACATCTTGTAACACCCCGGCCCAATCCTAGGACCGGAAATGTTAACTGCGGTAGCCCGCCAGGCTTTGTACTGGTCCCACAGACCAACACGAGTCCTTTCCAGCGCATTTTGTCCTCACTCATGTGCATCCTGGAAACCTTCCCAGGAGGTCACCCATCCTAAGATTGCTCCCAGTCAAGCACGCTTAACTGCAGAGTTCTTATCATGGGTAAGCAAAGCTCATAAATAGGACATCTTCAATCAATGTGGGGTGTTTCAATCACTCCCACTTGAAGAACGCAACGTCCTCGTTGCGCCTGGCAGCATAACCGCTGACCCAGAATCCACCCCCGCTAGGTGCCAAATGCACGGTCGCAGGGTTGCTCTGATACCATTTGTAACACCCCGGCCCAATCCTAGGACCGGAAATGTTAACTGCGGTAGCCCGCCAGGCTTTGTACTGGTCCCACAGACCAACACGAGTCCTTTCCAGCGCATTTTGTCCTCACTCATGTGCATCCTGGAAACCTTCCCAGGAGGTCACCCATCCTAAGATTGCTCCCAGTCAAGCACGCTTAACTGCAGAGTTCTTATCATGGGCAAACCAGAAAAGAAAGTGCACTTTGTTGATATGAGTAGTACTTCAAATCCCTTTAAGCAAAGCTCATAAATAGGACATCTTCAATCAATGTGGGGTGTTTCAATCGTTATCCTTGATTTTAGTTCCTATTGAACTTATTTCGGTTTCATCTTAAATTCTAAAATCTTTATTTTATTCCGAATTTCTATTTTAACTCGAAAGTTTATATTGATTAAGTTTCGTTAAAATATTTATTATTTCTCTTCGAGAATCAATTTAATTCAATTTTGTCGAAAATTGTTTCTTCACGAATATTTATTTTACCTCGAGTTACGTTTAATATATATTCTATTGGGATGATTATTTATTTATTTTCAGATTCTTTATTAGTCTCAAATATTTACTTTGAACCCGAGAGATATTTTATTTACATTTTACGGTCGAATTATATTTTCTTCTAACTCGGTTATAACCTTATTTCTTTCTTGGGCCGACTTACGAATTCCAACCCGACCCATTTATCAGCTTAAGCCTAATCCCCTAATTAATTATTTTAACCTAATAATAAAACTCCTTTTTTTTTCCTCTCTTAATCAACCGCATACCCCACCACCCCACCTGCAAGTTTCGGTTTCCGATTTCTTCTTCTCCCCTGTTTCCGGCCGTTGTTTCCACCGTTTCCAGCCGCTGCTGCTACTGTGTCGTCCTCTGTCGCCAGGGATTGAAGGGTAATTCCTATCCCCTTCGTTTTTCTTCTTCTCTCCCTGTTTCATCATTGTTTATCGTGGTGTGTGTTCGTCTCCCTCGGTGCGTTTTCCCCTGTTTTCGGTTGCTGACGATTTATCATCTTTCTGCCTCCTTCTCGTTCTTTCTGTTGTGCTGTCCGTGTCTGTCCTGTTGTGCACGGGTTCTTCTTCTTCTTCATTTCCCCAGTTTCCTCATCATTTGTTGCTGCTGCTGTTATTGGTCGTGGTTGTCGTTGTTGTCGACATTCTGTTTTCTTCTTCGTTCCTTCTTTGTTTCGTGTTTGTGTGCTACTGTTGTTGCACATTCTATTGCTGCTATATGTTGTTTTCCGTCTGCGGGTACTCGTCCCTTCGCCTGATCTGTTGCTGCTGTTTGTACGTTTGTATGCCAGACTTCGTGCCTGATTCTGATCAGTTTGTCGTTGCCTTTGCTACTTCCTTCAGCTCTGCTTCGTCTTCTGTCGTCGTCGTTTGTTGCTACTGTTGTTTGGTCTTACTGTTATATTAACTTCCGATTCTTCTTTTCTTATTCCTCTTCCGTTTTCGCTCGCTTGTTTGTCCCTGTGTACTGTTAATGGACGTACATTGCTCTTGTCGTTTGTGCCGCTGCCATTTATCGATGCTTTGTCCTTGATCGTATTTCCGTGCTTCTTCGGCTTGCTGTTCATGTCTACTTCCCTTGTCATTCTTCTCCTATTTCGTTGATGTTGTTGCTATTGTTTTGCTTCCTTCGTGTTCCCTCCTTTTCCTCGTTCTCTCCTCCCTCTTCCCCTAATCTTTATCTTCGGATTTCGCTCCTCAGTTATGTACTGCTCGTCGTTCGCCGTTGCTCATCGTTTTTGAGGTTGCTGTTACTGCCCTAGTCGTCCCGTCTCGAGGCAATTTTGAAGCAGTTTTGTAGAAGTATCAAGGGTCGGAGCTCGGTTCGAAGGGCAAATATATTGACGATCAACTCAAGGTAACTTTAGGACGTTACTCGATTTTATATCGTATGTTTGAGTAGTAGTATGTAGTAAATATTTTAACTTGCGTTTTCTAATTTTTTAGCTATTTATTATTTGCTAAAAATATTATTTTAAAATTGTGTACCTTATAAATATTTTACAAGTTTTCGATATCGTTTTATGAATCGTTAGTAATCTAATTATTTACGATCGTTTATCGTGACATTAGTACCTAAATAATATTGATTTCATATTTTCGTCATACTTCGTTAATCTCTAATTTTTAACTTGAAATCGTATTTTAATATAATAATCGAGATTTGTATACTTATTTAATAAATTAATTTTCTTTTTACGATTTATACTAATAAATGAGAAATAGTCGATTTAGTTTTAAATATATTTTTAGTCGAGACTATTTTCACTAATAATTTCCTATTTGTTTCCGATTGACTATTTTTATTAAAATCCGTATTATTTATTAATAAAAGCTATTTGTTAAAAATAATTTGAAATCTTTGTAAATCTCATTTCATTTATAAAACTCGTTGACTCAATTAATTTTGATATCGTTTTTCTTAAAACAATTCTTTTCTAAAATTTATTGTTTTAACTCGATTTTATAATTATTTAAAAATACTATATATTGCCTTATTATATTTTATTTATACTTTTTGTAACGAATTTAGACATATAATAAAGTTACGATAGCGACGATAATAATAAAATGTTAATTTCATTAGAAATGTTATTTTTAATACATTTTCACATATTTTAGTAACTTACGTATCTTCTATAATAATATTTCTATTTTAAGTAAGTTTCTAAAATTAGTAAGTTTCTATTTATAGAAAGTTTCCATTTTATATAAAATGTTTATCCTCATATTATCTATATTGATTATATTAATTTTTGATTATCGATAATGGCTGTTTTGGAGTTATGGAATGAGGACAAGTGTATGGGTAGAGTAATACAGTCTAGGGTGTACGTTTTGCCATCAACTATAAAACTGGTGTGTCTGTGTGAGACGCATTGGTCGTTGAACTGAGCATGGTTGGTGTCCAGGAGGGGTGTGCATTACTTAAGCCAGGACCTCGCTGCACGCAGTCCTGTTATAGTTGAGTTGCCTAGTTAGAGACCGAAGTCTGATCTGTTTTGACTAAGTTCTCGAAGCTAGTTTAGTATCATCCTAGTGAAAGTCTATTCCGTAGCACTGATTGATTTCCATAACGTCATTTTGAATTTTATAATTATCGATTGGTTTTGACTTGCAGGTTGGCAGTCGCTTTAAGTTTTGCTACAAACTTATGTTACTATATTGTTTTAATCGTTTTCCATTTTATCTATTTTGATATAGTAATACTATTATTTTTCATATGATATAATATGGCGGGGAGAACGTCCGAGTTACTCCCCACTGATGTGGCTGTTATGTTTATAACATGACAGATTTTTGCTGCTGGGTTTTGGGTGTGAGCTAGCGAGTAGCATGGATCCTACTCTATCAATTATATTACTTCTGGATTTTTGTAAACCTTTTTAAGGATGTTTATTTTAGCCCTTTTGTAAAAAGTGGTCTTTGTATCGACTGACCTTTCTTTTAATTAGAATAAAGTTTGTCGGTGTGTTTTAATCCCAATCTACAGTGTTTCCGCCACTGTATTGCATTAAAATTTATAGGGGATTACAGTTGGTATCAGAGCATTGTTGCTCCCGACGCTTACACCTGATTCTAGGAAAAATACTCGTAAATGATTTGAACATTAAAGAAATATTAGTGAGAGATGAGTAGATACCAAAGTAAGGACTTAACTGTTAGGTTTTACTTGTTCTTGTAACTCAATGATTAGCATTGGATATTTGTTTCATTTTTCTCAAGACGAAGATGAATGAACAAGATGCTGACGTGATGCTGCTCTAGATCGGAACAAGATTTACTCAGAACTCTCAACACCTGCTGACTCGAGTGGACAAATTTGTGCTACAAGGAAGATACGACGGTGACCTTTCAGCCCAAATTCAGTTTGCCCAAGCTACAGGCCGTCAGATTATCAATACTAGATTCCTGTTCCAAGACTTGTGTGCTTGTCCCTCTACAAGAAGATGAAGTTTTTCCGCGAACTCCTTTATGGGACCTTAGAGGCCCGAAGATTCTCTTCTCGTTTAAGGTCTTATTTTGCTAGGATCATCGATTCGTTTCTTCCTTCCTCTACTTATTCCAATTCTTCTCTTGTACATTCTCTTCTTCATCCGCTTGATGAATCCTTGTTATATTCTTCTACTCTACCATCTTTCTCTTGAGATTCTTTGGCTAGACCGATTTCCGTCTCAGTGAACCCCGTGAAAGGATATAGATGTTTGAGGTTTAGTAAACCTTGTTACCTATGGCTTGAGGATTGTGAGTTATACCCTGTTATCCATCTTAGTAAGTTTTTGAGGATCGATTTGAATGATAAATTGTCGATTACAGGAATTAGGTTGGTACTTAAGATTTTGAACCTTGGGTTATAGGTTACTTGATTATTTTGGAGTACTTAGAGTTGAATATATTTTTGGAGTAATAAGAGTGTGTCATATTTGATGGATACCTAGTACCTAACCTAGAACTGAACTAAGTGTAACTGAAAATATTACTTTGGGATTCTTACCTAATGCTTATTTGATGGATGCATCGTGAATGTTCGGGATCATAGAGTATTGTTAAAGTGTTAGCCTGAGTGTTGTGGTACCATTCAAGGTTTTTCATTAATATCGTTAGAAAATTTTGGTTGACATAGATTACCCATGTTTCTTGAGGTTTAGATCGTGATGTGTAAGATTGTAACCTTTGAACTTTGGAGTTAAGTGATCTAACTTGGATAAAATTGTTGTTAACCTTGAATAGGAGAAACTTATTGCACAATTAGAGGTTGGATTTATCGCGTTGTTTTGAGGAATAATTAATGCGAATCATCTTGATAGATTTATAGTTCAGAACCCTTAGACCAACGAGATTGTGGCTTCGTTGAGTTAATACTTTCGTGGTTTCCCTGATACGATATGAAATTTGGTGGAATTCTCATAAATCTTAGTCGAATGACGTGTTTGAAGATGTGAGTGGTCGCGCCATTACCTATAGGCTTGAGCGTGTTTGGAGAATTGTTGTACTTCCCCAACTTCTGTACTTGTGGCATTGTAAATAGTGATCATTTTTGAGGATTTTGTGCCCGAACATTCTTAAACTGGTGGATCTCGTTTACTGTTCCTTACTCGAGAAAAGTGGAGTTTACATCGAGTTCAAACCTTTTGAGCTATGAATATAGGAGCTTTATCGTTACGAGTTTGGGTATGTTTTGATAATCGTTGAAATCTTAATTAATGAGATTAGATTCTAAAGCATTTGTGGATTAGTATTGTGTCGTTTGAACGATTGAATAATCTTGCAAGACTTTATACTGGAGGATGTAGCAGATCATAATTTTGGAAGTTGTAGACTTAATAACGACTTATTGCCTAGTATTAGTATACTCGTTATTGTTTTGATGGAATTAGAAACCCGTGTTCGTGGAAGTCGTACTAAGAATCTCGAGATGGTTAATTTATTCTCTAATCCTTGAAAGCTCTATTGGACTCTCAATTTCGTCCTCCCTAGCTTCTCTTTAATCTTGCTACTTCTTCTTCGGCCAATCCCTCCGACTTCTTTATAGAGTTGAAAACTTTTGTTTTGATTTATCGTTTAACTTTTGCTCTTTTTATCCGTTAACCACTTTCCCGAACTCCCTCTGTTATGATAGTGTGACCAATTTAAAATTTTGGTTCCCCTGAAATTTTTACATTTTGGAGCATGGTTTCAAATTTTGAAACTCCCCTTTTATCAAAAGTTTGTGTAATTTAAACGTTTGAGTTATCGTGAAAATTTGTCATTTTTGAGTTATTAATTTCTAAACTTTATACTTCATTTTTGTGTTATTTGATTTTGATTGATAACTTTTAAAGCTATTTCAAAATGCCATAATAATTTATTTTGAAGTATTTCCAAAATTGTTTCGAATTTTGTTTTTGGTTTCCAAGTGATCGAAACTTTATGAAAACTTTGATAATTGCAAATAATTTGATTTCTATAACCATTTTTATGTAAACGGTTTAACATTTTGTAGATAATTTCGTATATACAAGTTTTTGTTTTATCATTGGTGGACTTTTGAATCTGTTATTGAAAACGTTTGACGACTGGTTCGATTTTTACTAACTACAAAATTTGATTTCTCAAAATTTGCTTTTGTCTTAAAACGAGGTGTTATCAAATTTCTTAATCAAAACTTTTCACTGTTGTTTTGAGAATGTCTTGGGTACTCTTTCTTGCGCGAGTTTGTTTACAAACATTTTATTTTATTGTCTTTATTTTATCAAATAACTCTAACTTGCGTGTTAAGTAATTTGAAATATTTTACACTTCGGGTGGCGTGATCCAGTTAATTTTATAATAAATATTTGCCTTCAATTTTATATTAAGTTTGAAGTTGTAAATTTCGTTTTGAGTTAACAACCTCATTTGGTTCGAGGAAAATGGCTTCATTTCTATGATATTTTTACGTCCTTGTAAGTTTCGGGGACGAAACTTTTTTTTTGTGGGAAAGATTGTAACACCCCTGATTTTAGCAATTAAATAAAATTAAAATTATATTCATATTTTTTATTTCGTTTACGACTTAAATCGTTATCCTTGATTTTAGTTCCTATTGAACTTATTTCGGTTTCATCTTAAATTCTAAAATCTTTATTTTATTTCGAATTTCTATTTTAACTCGAAAGTTTATATTGATTAAGTTTCGTTAAAATATTTATTATTTCTCTTCGAGAATCAATTTAATTCAATTTTGTCGAAAATTGTTTCTTCACGAATATTTATTTTACCTCGAGTTACGTTTTATATATTCTATTGGGATGATTATTTATTTATTTTCAGATTCTTTATTAGTCTCAAATATTTACTTTGAACCCGAGAGATATTTTATTTACATTATACGGTCGAATTATATTTTCTTCTAACTCGGTTATAACCTTATTTCTTTCTTGGGCCGACTTACGAATTCCAACCCGACCCATTTATCAGCTTAAGCCTAATCCCCTAATTAATTATTTTAACCTAATAATAAAACTCCTTCTTTTTTTTTCCTCTCTTAATCAACCGCATACCCCACCACCCCACCTGCAAGTTTCGGTTTCCGATTTCTTCTTCTCTCCTGTTTCCGGCCATTGTTTCCACCGTTTCCAGCCGCTGCTGCTACTGTGTCGTCCTCTGTCGCCAGGGATTGAAGGGTAATTCCTATCCCCTTCGTTTTTCTTCTTCTCTCCCTGTTTCATCATTGTTTATCGTGGTGTGTGTTCGTCTCCCTCGGTGCGTTTTCCCCTGTTTTCGGTTGCTGACGATTTATCATCTTTCTGCCTCCTTCTCGTTCTTTCTGTTGTGCTGTCCGTGTCTGTCCTGTTGTGCACGGGTTCTTCTTCTTCATTTCCCCAGTTTCCTCATCATTTGTTGCTGCTGCTGTTATTGGTCGTGGTTGTCGTTGTTGTCGACATTCTGTTTTCTTCTTCGTTCCTTCTTTGTTTCGTGTTTGTGTGCTACTGTTGTTGCACATTCTATTGCTGCTATATGTTGTTTTCCGTCTGCGGGTACTCGTCCCTTCGCCTGATCTGTTGCTGCTGTTTGTACGTTTGTATGCCAGACTTCGTGCCTGATTCTGATCAGTTTGTCGTTGCCTTTGCTACTTCCTTCAGCTCTGCTTCGTCTTCTGTCGTCGTCGTTTGTTGCTACTGTTGTTTGGTCTTACTGCTATATTAACTTCCGATTCTTCTTTTCTTATTCCTCTTCCGTTTTCGCTCGCTTGTTTGTCACTGTGTACTGTTAATGGACGTACATTGCTCTTGTCGTTTGTGCCGCTGCCATTTATCGATGCTTTGTCCTTGATCGTATTTCCGTGCTTCTTCGGCCTGCTGTTCATGTCTACTTCCCTTGTCATTCTTCTCCTATTTCGTTGATGTTGTTGCTATTGTTTTGCTTCCTTCGTGTTCCCTCCTTTTCCTCGTTCTCTCCTCCCTCTTCCCCTAATCTTTATCTTCGGATTTCGCTCCTCAGTTATGTACTGCTCGTCGTTCGCCGTTGCTCATCGTTTTTGAGGTTGCTGTTACTGCCCTAGTCGTCCCGTCTCGAGGCAATTTTGAAGCAGTTTTGTAGAAGTATCAAGGGTCGGAGCTCGGTTCGAAGGGCAAATATATTGACGATCAACTCAAGGTAACTTTAGGACGTTACTCGATTTTATATCGTATGTTTGAGTAGTAGTATGTAGTAAATATTTTAACTTGCGTTTTCTAATTTTTTAGCTATTTATTATTTGCTAAAAATATTATTTTAAAATTGTGTACCTTATAAATATTTTACAAGTTTTCGATATCGTTTTATGAATCGTTAGTAATCTAATTATTTACGATCGTTTATCGTGACATTAGTACCTAAATAATATTGATTTCATATTTTCGTCATACTTCGTTAATCTCTAATTTTTAACTTGAAATCGTATTTTAATATAATAATCGAGATTTGTATACTTATTTAATAAATTAATTTTCTTTTTACGATTTATACTAATAAATGAGAAATAGTCGATTTAGTTTTAAATATATTTTTCGTCGAGACTATTTTCACTAATAATTTCCTATTTGTTTCCGATTGACTATTTTTATTAAAATCCGTATTATTTATTAATAAAAGCTATTTGTTAAAAATAATTTGAAATCTTTGTAAATCTCATTTCATTTATAAAACTCGTTGACTCAATTAATTTTGATATCGTTTTTCTTAAAACAATTCTTTTCTAAAATTTATTGTTTTAACTCGATTTTATAATTATTTAAAAATACTATATATTGCCTTATTATATTTTATTTATACTTTTTGTAACGAATTTAGACATATAATAAAGTTACGATAGCGACGATAATAATAAAATGTTAATTTCATTAGAAATGTTATTTTTAATACATTTTCACATATTTTAGTAACTTACGTATCTTCTATAATAATATTTCTATTTTAAGTAAGTTTCTAAAATTAGTAAGTTTCTATTTATAGAAAGTTTCCATTTTATATAAAATGTTTATCCTCATATTATCTATATTGATTATATTTATTTTTGATTATCGATAATGGCTGTTTTGGAGTTATGGAATGAGGACAAGTGTATGGGTAGAGTAATACAGTCTAGGGTGTACGTTTTGCCATCAACTATAAAGCTGGTGTGTCTGTGTGAGACGCATTGGTCGTTGAACTGAGCATAGTTTGTGTTCAGGAGTGTGTATATTTTGACCTTAAACTTAGATATCGCATCGTGTAAGTCGCCGTCGGGTTGAACTGGATTACGGTTGGTGTCCAGGAGGGGTGTGCATTACTTAAGCCAGGACCTCGCTGCACGCAGTCCTGTTATAGTTGAGTTGCCTAGTTAGAGACCGAAGTCTGATCTGTTTTGACTAAGTTCTCGAAGCTAGTTTAGTATCATCCTAGTGAAAGTCTATTCCGTAGCACTGATTGATTTCCATAACGTCATTTTGAATTTTATAATTATCGATTGGTTTTGACTTGCAGGTTGGCAGTCGCTTTAAGTTTTGCTACAAACTTATGTTACTATATTGTTTTAATCGTTTTCCATTTTATCTATTTTGATATAGTAATACTATTATTTTTCATATGATATAATATGGCTGGGAGAACGTCCGAGTTACTCCCCACTGATGTGGCTGTTATGTTTATAACATGACAGGTTTTTGCTGCTGGGTTTTGGGTGTGAGCTAGCGAGTAGCATGGATCCTACTCTATCAATTATATTACTTCTGGATTTTTGTAAACCTTTTTAAGGATGTTTATTTTAGCCCTTTTGTAAAAAGTGGTCTTTGTATCGACTGACCTTTCTTTTAATTAGAATAAAGTTTGTCGGTGTGTTTTAATCCCAATCTACAGTGTTTCCGCCACTGTATTGCATTAAAATTTATAGGGGATTACACATCTGGGGATTTAATTTATACTCCTCCTTCCACTAATAACATTTTTCACCTTTTAAACCTTTAAGTTACATATGTTCTTGTCTATTTAGCTAGCACCACACTTAATCATTACCTACCTCCATTTTTGAACCCTTGGGTTAGTTGTGTCGTTTTATTTATTTGTCTTTGGAATTGATTAAGATTCATCATGCCAGGCGGTTTTATGCAAAATCTTGTTCCCAGTTACACCATTTATGATGTCGAATGCCTGGACAACTGCTTCCGTAAATTCACCAAAGACAAACACCACATCAAAAGCTTTAGCAAAAGACTTTAGGTCAGGACCTCATCGTTAATAGAACTGCATGGTAATTCAGTACGCTTTTAGAGAATCTATTCGGGTGCAAAACATCATTCACCCTCATGAGCTTTTTTCTTCTAGTCAAGTTCTTTTTTTACTCAGTAATTGAGTAGTGTAAGTTGAATTATCATAGCCAGTGGTGTTTTCAGGTAAATTCACAGAAGCACCTCCGGCGATTTCATTACTTATGATCTATACGCTTATGTGCTATGGTAAGTAACTAAGTAAACCTACTACAATTCTTTCTTGCCAGCAATGGTAACTATGAAACTGTAATAATGTACCAGTAATTGTTTCTTACTCGAGGAGTATGAAACTCTAATGTAACGTGATGTAATTTATGTGCTCTCTATCTATGGGTGACTCACTTACTCACTATGTACTTCCATTCCATTTAGAGATGAATCCAATCATTATGACACCGATATGAGTAACAGTACCATGACGGCAGCATAAGCAAGCGTTGGGGAAGCCGTTGATCTCACATGTTTGGAAGCTCTGCATCCTACATCTTCCCCTCTACACCATCCTACACATTCCCCCCTAAATCTTCACCACACTTCCTTTCAGGTTACTTTCTTTTATACTCTTCCATGCTTCCTGCTTCTTATTCTCTTCTTTTTTTACTCTATTACTCCTTTTCTTACTCTCTTTACTTACAGACTAGTGGAACATCTTGTGTAATAAAAATTTTCGGTGTTTACTGCTCATACTACAGCAAGCGTCGTTTTAGTTTCACGGAGGTCAGTTAGGCTGTTTTCTAATCTTTTTTAGTCCCTATATGATTTTTATAAACAACTTGTAGAAACCAAAGTTTAAACCGGGGGTAAGATGGGTCTTGTAGGTTTTATGGTATTGGTGTCACCAAAAAAAATATGAAAATAATAAATGGAGGCACAGATTACGGAGTCGCTCAAAGCTAGTTTAGTTGAGGACCTAAGAAAATATATGAATTATGAAATTGTTGTAAGACTAAATGAGATGCAAAGACAAATGGAAGAAGAACATTTAAAAAAGAAGACAATATTAGAAAACAACCAAAGAGAATGTGATGCCGAAAGGAAAAACAAGACTAGAGATATTTGCGTAAAATTCTTGGAAATATACCTTAAGAAATTGTAAAATAATACTTATGTTAGGGCTATGACTATATGAGCGTTTAATTCCTTGACTTTATTAATATTTAAACATCTTGTTTCATTATACCAACTTTGTGATTTACTCTTATTTCTTGTCACAGACCACCCTTTTGTCGGTTACGTAAAGATACAATGGTAGCAGGGATTCACTGAAGACTTATATGTGCACGATGTTTATTTTTTAATTTATCCAAAAGGTGTTTTGATGTCTGTTATTTTTTTTATTAGCTCGTTTTCGTTTTGACATTTTTTTCAATAAGATGTATTACGAAACATGAATAAGATGTAGCACGAAACATGAATATTGTTTTTTGGATGATTAATGCACATGTCTTTTGTGGAACAATAAATGATTATTTTTGGATCAGTCGTCATGTATGTGTGGATATTATTTGTAACTATTAAATTATATTGGTGGTAAAAAATTAAAACAAATTCCTTTTATACATTACGTTGGAATTAAAATAGTGTTGCCTTCGATAAAATTGGATATGTTGCATTAGTAAAAAAAATGTTGCCTTTATGTTTCATTTGGAGAAAAATATGTTGCATAATACTGAAATAAGTGTTGCAAACTTTTGGAGGAAATGAGAAAAACTGTTGCATTTATATATTTAAAGTGTTGCAACAGATTCTCAAGTTATGTGTTGCATTAGGGGATCGTTGCAACATTTGTATAAAAATGTTGCATATGAGCAGAAAATGTTGCACGAAGTGTTACATTAGGCTATTGCAACGGAGTTTTAAGCAGCACTGTTAAAAATGTTACATAAACCCTAAAGTAACATTTTAGAAGTCATATGCAACATTTTCACTACGTTGCAATAGGCCTTTATTGTAGTAGTGACTATACAGGGGCCGATGACCAAAGCATCCAATCTGCCTCTCATGCATCCAAGAGTCCGGATTTGATTTAAGTCCAAGTCGAGTCTGAGTCTACGATATACTATTTATTTCAATTTCAAAGTCAGAGTCAGAGTCAATTGTATTCTGTCCTCCTTTTCAAAATTCAATAAAATCAGCTTTTCCATTTCTCATATATACTTTCCTTATTTGTTTTCGAGGACATGATGAACACCATCATACACTGTGAGCACATGCACGTGACTATTATAGGCACATCTATAACGACCGCAGGAAATGAGACTCGTGTTTTCCTTTACCTGTTTCATGTCTGACATAGTAAGCCAAAAAACTACACTTAGCAGGAGCGGTATCGAATCCTATGACGAATCTTGGTAGTCTCCTAGTTTAGGTTCAAGACGGGAGGCAAGCCCATTTCCCACAATAAACACCCCTCCAATAAGACTGACCATCCATACCTTAGGTGTTAGTTTGACCAACTGAAAAAAAAAAGAAAAGAAAAAAAGAAAAAAAATCTGGACAAAAAAAAACAAAAGTCCAAGAAAAAGCAAAAGCCGAAATAAAAAGCAGGCAAAAGAAGCGCCCATGACCGGGACTAAAAGGCCAAAAAAAAGAAAAAAAAAAGCAAAAGGCCCAAAAGAAAAGAGCTGGCCATGATCAAAAAGAAAACCCATGACCACGATCAATGGTCAATTCAAGTGAAAGTCCCATGACCAGGGTATGGTCAAAATTCATACCATCAAATAAGGGAGAGATAATCAAGCTGGTCAGCTAACACCACATCTAGCCTTCTCACATTGGAACCCTCAAGACCTTCTCGAGACCTAGGCTAGAGGCAGCCCGGAATTTTGAGGATTCAAGCTCCATAGGATACCCCTAACCATTAGGGTCAGACATGGAAACCAGATCCCGCATCATAAAACCTACCCTGATCAAAGTTCGAGCCATTTTTACTCGACTTCCCCCTTGCACAACAACTACAACACAACATAACACAACACAACACAACACGACATAACAAAATTCACAATCACCATACAAATACCCGAGATCAAAACTCGTCAAAGACACGAGATCGAAACTCGTCAAATACCCGAGATCAAAACTCGTCAGAGACCCGAGATCAAAACTCGTCAAAGGCCCGAGAGCAAAACTCGTCAAATCCCTTCCCTAATCATACACAATCCCGAGATCAAAACTCGTCAAAGACCCGAGAGCAAAACTCGTCAAATCCCATCTCAATTCTTCTCATCCAAACAATTTACCAACCCCAAACACGGGAACTCAACCCGCGGTCGGCATAGAACATGCCCAAATAGTTCACACCACCTCTGGGGGCTATCCCATAGAACGCTCACAGTCACAGGATCAATATCCTAACCATTCTAGCCCTTTGATCAAAACATCATTGGGAATGCACCTAGCCTGCACCATTGTTATGGCTAGTTACACACAAAGTTCTATTAGACTAGGCACCATAATATATCTTCCAATCCACTGAACCACGACTTGGTTTGATTTCCCTATGCGTGAATACGTAGGCAGCCTTTCAACAAAGGCACAACCACCCACATTGACACACATTCAAAAGAGCACCATCATTCCGGTCACGACACTGTCAAGTTCTCAACAGCTAGCTTTCTTGTCCTGGGGGCTTCTTCTAGGCAGAAGTTCTCCATCAATTCGCATAATCCAAAATACTTTCAAAATCCAGTCTCCTTTCTATAGTGTGTCCTAGTACTCGGCTCAGTCGAAGACGAGAATCTGTCAAGGACTCGAAGCGTTGCCCACTTTGGAGAATGTACCCCAAAACCAAAAAATTCAAAAGGGCACTAGGCTGCCGCATTGCTACTGCTAAAAGTCATGTCACGCCAAGATAGTCTCATAACAGAGTACATATATCTTTCCCATTCCGAGGATTCAACCGTGTTGCCACTCGCCTAGGCTACAGAATAGCGCAACTTAAGAGTCTTGTTAGGTGGCCCACCCCCCTACCGAGTCACGGTCCAACCCCTCGAGAGTCCAGTCGTGTCTGTCAACTCGTCCGGTCACGTCCAAAGTCGAGTCTGTCGGTATACCTCTCTCTTCAAATTCTAATTTTAAAATTTGCAAAATTTAGCCATTTGAAAAAAAAAAATCCTTTTCGACAAGGTCAAATTTCAGTCTATTTAAACTGCAAATTTCTTTTATACCCCTTCCCATTTTGAAAACCTAGCACGTTAGTTGCTTTCAGGATTTCGATCTCAAAATAAAGCAAAAATCATTTTCCCCAGCGCAAGTCAGTTTATAGATGCTAACTGCATTTCCAGTATGTTATCTTGCTATCTGCTATATTTGCTATTTCGGCCTATATATCTAACATTTCAGGTACCAGATTGGCTTCCCAAAGGAACATCAAGTTTTTTATTCCCCAGCGCGAGTCGTCTTTTACCTACGTGTCGCATGCAAAATTTTATGTAACTTATACATGTACGATTCAAGACCACGCAGCTCACATATTTCCCCAGCGGAAGGCCCAAGGCGGCATTTTTCACGGGATGGGCCCACATATAGGCGCACCCGGGACTTACACGACAAGTCCAAATTCCCCACGGAGTTATCATCATCAGCTCTGGTATGATTTCTGTCTTATGGCTGGCGGACCCTTTCACGCAAGTCTAATGGACTATAAATGACCCGACCAGAAGTCTGCCAGGTCTTAATCCTCGATTGGCCTGATGGCTACTCTGACTTTCGCCTTGACCAAGCCTCAGTCAGAGTGGGGGCTCTGTAGACACCCACATTTTGACCGCTAGGTGTCTATAGTAGTTTCCAAAAAACACGCGATGATGATCGGACGCAAACGTGTTTCTACGCGCTCGGATTGGACTCGAAACCATTAGTTTCTGGCTTGGGCTTTTTACGAAGTACAAGTCTCACAAAACTGACCTCAAATTCAGGCCCAGTGGGTCATTTCCAATCAAATAAGACTAATTTGGGTCAAAACCGACACCGGAAATAAAACCATCTTCTAGCGACCGGATCAAAAACCGGTCAAAGCCGTTTCCGAGAGCAAACCCGCGGTCCTCTTTCAGGTGGGCCACCCGATCAAGTCCATCGAGGCACTAAACCCTAGACAACAAGGGGGAGCAATTGCCTATATATACACCACCTTGCAATTAAAACCCTAACTTTTCATAACTACACACATCTTGACACAACTTCAAAAACCCTAAGGCAAACCCTAAGACAAACCTAATCAATTCTACATCCTAATTACCCTCCTAAACCCTAGCAATCTAGGAACCATAAACCACCATAACTCAACCTCCATAAACCTCGAAACTCCCGTGCTAAAGCCACAACGAAACGAGTTCCATCCGAGACAAGAAACATGTAGGTTGAGGGTGCAAAATCCCGTTCTCTTCTCTTCTCCTTTCTTTCCTCGTGTCGTCCGCGCGTCGTCGTCGTGTCGTCTTTTTCGTTTTTTTTTATCGGCTCGTTTTTTTTTATCGCGGTCTAATATCGTTAGTATTATAAATATTAAGACACTAAAATACTCGTGCATTTGTGTCGAGCGTAAAGGATGACGAGATAAGGAAATTCGAATATAGAAGGGTTTTCACCCGATGTTGCCAGTCGCTTATCCCGACACCCCGAACGCTTGATTATTGAAGCGAGTCAAACGTCAACAAAATTGATTCTTTTATTTTTGCCGCGTCGCAATCATCATCCACCACGTACTCATCGTTTTTTTATAAAACTATTTCAAACAAAAAACTTTTTTTTTTAGTTAAAGCCGAAACCTTTTGATGCGGATCCGACATCATACAATTTGCAAGGATTAATTATGATGTCGGGATGCGGAGGGGATCTAGTCAAGTTTTTTTAGGTCAAGTGTCAATCTATTAGATTCGATACCAACTCAATAGTTGGATGTCGAATTTAAACAATTTATTCGATTAAATTAACTAATTCGATTTTCGTTGATGCTAAAATAGTTGTCACCTAATTCGGTAGAATTAATATGGCACTATAAACACGGAGATTATTCATATCGTTTTAGTTCGATTTAAAATGACTCATAAAGTTTTTTTTTTACTTTACTCCAAGTATTCGGTATTGTTTTCTATAATCAACAACCGGGTACGACAAGCATTGCAAATCGGGATCGAGAACAGTCCGCCACGCGAGTCGCGTGGCTGCGCAAGTCGAGCCCTCTTCGCGCGGGTCGCGCGGTTCCCTGAAAACCGTGACATAAAATTGATTATTTCGTCTTGATTCAATTACCAATAATTCTTCAAACATCTTATTTTAGACATACTCTAGATATTCGATATCGATCTCATAATCGAGCATAGAATATGGTGATTATCAAGAGATTTAGGTCAAGTATAAATCACATTATATTTCTACGCGACCTAATAAACCAATGATTTTCAAAACCGGGAGTCTTTTAATATTCCTTAAGTCCCGATAAAATATTTTTTGATGACTTCGGTCAACACGTGTCAAATCAATCACGTATCATGCTACTTTTCAAAATCATGCATCATATTCGTCTCATCATTCTATATTAGTTATAAGCCCTTATTATCGTTATTTACCGTTACTAACGCGTTTATTCCTTTTATTGACTTATTTCTCATTGTTTATTTTATTGTATTAAAATGAACTCGCACGTTAAATATGACTTCGACGTTAATATTAGATGCATTAAATCGACGTAACAACTCATTCATTCTTTTTCGCATGTTCAGGGAAAATAATGTTTGCATATCATTTTCGTCGTTTTACTAATACGCGTATTAAAACGGCATTCGATATCTTAGTAGAGGCCGCTAATGTGCGGGCGAGGTTGAGTGTTCTTTGTGAACTTCCCAACACGTACCCTCACCCCTTACTCAGAACCATGGTTTCCGGATATCCGAATCCATTGGCACACGAGAGTCATTCAATACATGGTATCCGATAATGTCGGTATCGGTATCAAATGCAAAGGGACGAGCCCAATAAACTTTGACATCCGAATGGGCCATACTTTGTGCATGGCCCACTAAGATATAGAGTGGGTTCGAACGGGCCCGAACTTCCACAAAGTTCGGTGGCGACTCCACTTTGATTTAAATTTCAATTCGATCCATTCTCATATGGAGATTCATTCGCCTCCCCAAACCCGCGCGTGGCCGCGTCGGGGTGGACCTATGTCATGTCCACAAATAGTCACGTGCTTGTGCTCACAGTGTATGATGGTGTTCATCATGTTCTCGGAAATACATAAGGAAAGTATATATGAGAAATAGAAAAGCTGGTTTTGTTGAATTTTGAAAAGAGGACAGAATACAAATGATTCTGACTCTGATTTGGAAATGAGGACGTAGGGTACCCTAGACTCGGACTCAGACTTAGATTTGAATCAAATCCGGACTTTCGGATGTTTGGTTGGTTGTTTTTTTGGTAAGGTCTTTGATTGGATAGAACGATAGGTGCCACGACTCGCCTAAACTCGGCTTTGCGCAAATGCAAGAGAGAGAGTCTAACTAGACATGGCCCGGGGTGACGGAAATAACTAAGATTCTTGGACCGGGATACCCGAACGTTGACCTCGACAAAGAAACAACCGCAAATTAGACTCGAGCTGCAGAAGGGTGAGTCCGAAAATGGGGCGACCGTGTTTGACCGTGTCGCGTGCTCGGACCAACCGTGGTGACCTAAACTCTAGGTGACTCAAGTGTTCGTAGCATAGGTTCGACTCGAAGAAGGCATGCATTATAAGGACGCCGATGTAGGATGGACGTATGGTACCTTAGAGCAACCGTGATTGATCGCTCTGCTGGAGGGTAGCCCCCAAGTGAGGGTGAAAATTTTGTTAAGACTCGAGTGTTGGACGAGTGAACCTTATACGTAAGGGTCATGAACATTTTGTTATAGGGCTATGCCCTGTAAAGGGTTGACTCGGCCTCGAGGAAAGGCAGATGAGGTAAGGGAGGAAACTCGCGATGTAAGATCGACAGAGTTTCGACGCTAGAGACCCTTGACTTGACTTGAATAAGGATAGACCATGTGATTAGGGTAGACCCTTAAGTTAAAGGGTTCTCTGTAACACCCTGATTTAGCCAGGAGCCTTAACAAGACATTCCCGAGTAAATAAAGGTGTTACCATCTCAGTTTCCCAAGGTAGTAACTCATTACAATACAATATGGATAGCCAAATCGGTTATTCACGACTTAAACATTACAACTCATTTACTATTACAACTTTGGTTATACGGCGGAAGCTACACATTCTATAAAAAACGAGAATGCCTATGCATTCACCCGTGCTACGTCTGGACTCATAAGTCGCGCTCATCCCAATCCCGTACATGTATTCCAGCATCCAAACACATCAAAATATACCCAACCTGCATTATAGACTGCTCCCCAATTGATCGGAAATATCAATCGGATCATCACAGACACGTAAGACATACACACTAGGTCAGTTTACGATAACATTAAATAACACTAGTACAACCAACATCACAAACATCGGTATCAGTATCATCATCATCATTCCTATTATCTATCGCGACCGCAGTCACGCCCCATCAGTCCGAGTGTGCACACCCTTCCTAGGCTCTCCTAGGAGGAAACATTAGGGAAGGTCCCAAGATCAACCGGGCCTAGCTAGTCCTAGGTAGCTTCTCTCAATCGGCAGTTCAGCACACAGCCGCAATATCAATAGGCACACAACCGCAATATCAATAGGCACACAGCCGCAATCTCAATATAACCATTATACCATTACATATCATACAAAATGCATACATACAACGTAAACTGAGTAAGGATAACCTTACCTAGTTAGCAGGTCACCACCGCGTCAGCAGTACAATCATCACTACGAAGTTCGATCCTAATAAAATATTATATACTTAAATTATATCGATCCTAACTTAGTTAAATTATAAATAACATTGATACTGTTCTAACTAAATTATATAATGGAATTGACACCGACCCATCTAAATTATAGAATGAGATCGACCTGACCTGACTAAATCATAGACTGAGACCGACCCAACCTAAATAATATCCGACAATGTAACTAAACATGTACTAGCTACCTAGTAATAAATCTAATTAAACTATACTCCACTAACAACAACTAGCAACTCGCGTATAAATCTAACGTCTATTTAAGTACATACTTCTATACTTCTATTTAAGGACATAACCGCAACCAGCAACCCTAATGACAACATTAGACCCCACCAATTCCAAACCAATGTATAATCATCCCAACTATCCGTATCCGACAACGACGGTATCATACCGACAACAACATGCAACAACCCAACTACTATGGTCAAAACACCACGAGAAGAGCAACCCCGACACCAACAACAACCCGTAACAACAATAACAATGAATTGACAACGATCCTGACACAACAACGATACAACAATGACAACAATGAGCAAATAACCATACCTCAACATCAATGATGACTAGGACTCAACGCAGGCCAAAGAATCGAAAACCAGGGCGGCCACGTATTTAGGCGAGGCAATAAGAACAGGGGAAACAGAGGACACGTGTGGCCAACAATGACGTGCGAGGACAGTGGTACTGGTGGTGGTGGACGGTGGCTAGGTGAAGGTTGAAGGCGGTGTTAGGCGTTATGGATGAGTCGATGGTTTAGGAGGTTACTTGATGGAAATAATCGTAGGATAGGTTTATGATGGGGATGTGCGGCGTGATGGGTAAAGAAACAAATAAAAATCACGTAAGATTGAGATGGTGGGCTTTAGATGATAAGGTTTAAGAATCTTTTATTTATAAAACATGAAACCACATAGGGTGATGTGGCACATTGTTTGCTCTCAATTCTCCTCATCCAAGCAATCTTAGCCACTTGACAAAACAATCCTCCTAATTTCAACTAATTGCTAAATGGTCCCTCTCAGTTTTTCCTAATTCTGCTAACTACTCCTCATCCCCACCAAACATCCTCATTTCCCAGGTTTGAGAATTGATTGCACATACTTACTCCTCTCATAACCCTTCGATTCCCGTCAATTCACCTTCAAAATTATCAATCCTCATCAATTGCTCACCCTTTCTCCGCACCATTTTCCCTATAAAATGGAATCCGGTTGTTGTTATGCAGTTCATCATTCGCAAATCGTATCACCCGTCAAGGCTCTTTCAAGATCCAGGCAACGATGTCCTCTGAAAAGTTTTTCACGATCCCTGATTTGAAAGATGGCGATAGGATTGAAATTATGAACGTGAGGGTCATTCATCGCTGGACACGTCCCGCTTTCAAGGACAAGAAGAAGACCGAATCAATCAAGGTGTTATTGATAGATGATACGGTATTGTCCTTCTAATTGCTTTATTTTTTGTACCAATTTCTTATTTATGTCTACCTTAAATAAGTTCTAATTGCTTATTTATGTATCAATTTCTTATTTATGTATCAATTTCTTATTGCTGTGTTGTTATTCTTAATTACGTTCTTCTTGGTTGCTGTGTCGCTGTTTTTTTTAATTGCTTTTTTTTCTCTTCTTCGTAGAACCATATAATCTAAGCAACTGTGCGCAAGCAAGTGTTATTGAAGTTTACAGGTTCGCTAGAGGTCGGAGTCGTGTACACAATAAAAAACGTTGGTGTCAGTAACAATGTGGGGTACGACAAGACCACTCCTTCACCATTCCGACTTTACTTCGAATATTAGTAAATTTTGGTGCATTCTGCTCTTCTTAATAATTGTATATTAATAGACTTGAGTTTTGATTTTGTATATTGTTTCGATTCTCATTTCTTAGCGTTTCTTTAATGTTTAATTTAACAGTCACTTAATAAGTTGTCATTTTGTAGAAGTAAATCGTTTTTGATTAGGTTAATAACTTTATTTGATTAAAGTTTCAATTTAGGTAAATTTCTTGAGCTTTCCCCCATTTTTATTTTTCGTTAATTAAATAACTGATATGAGTATTTTTTGTCAATTACAATCCGCATTTTCAGGTGGTAGGGAAAAAAATTACAACGAGGGAATGAACGATTGGAAGCATCTGAATGAAATCATTATAGAGATCTTAATCCAAATTGTTGGTTGATTCGAAGGTAGATCATTGAAATTCGGTATGTCAATTCTGTTATTAATGAATTTATATATCGATCAATACATCGTCTTATAGTTAAGATTTTCAGTGGTGAGAAACATTTTAACCAAAAAAGAATCACGAAAAAAGTGAAATTTCGATTTCTTTTATGTAGGACATCAATTTTGAAATTTCTATTTCACAAAAAAAACAATCACGAAAATAGTAATAAATTAAATTATAATAATTATAAATTAAAATCACGAAATAAATTATACAGAGTAATAATTATAATCACGAAATAAATTATAATAACTATAATCACGAAATAAATTTATAATAATTACGAGTATAAATTAAAATCGAATTTCTAATTATAATAATTATAAATTATTTAATCTTTTTTTAATTGACTCATTTCTTAGTGTATCCAACCTATTCGTACCGTTAATTTATTTAATCTTGGAATAAGTTCAAACCTTTTTAAGGTTTAAAATTTGAAAGTCAATAAGAAAGAAAATTACTCATTTGTTATATTTTTGACTTAATAAAACATAGGTAATGATTAAAAATAAATTGGTATTCCGTATAAAATTGTCTCAACTCAGTTGTTACCGATTTATACTACTACCTCCAACTCTTTGGAAAAACTCACGTATAAAAATTACTTATTTATATTACTCCTTGAAATTACCTATTTTTTTAATGGAATCATATTACGTTGGAAAGAGACAAGTCGTTTAATTAAATGACACATTTGAAAGTATTACGGATAAATGGAGAGACAAGTCATTTAATTAAATGACCACTCTATTACTAATAATTAATACTCTTTTAAATGACACATTATTAATCTTTCACACTCCAGTATGAGATGGAGAGAGACCTGTCATTTAATACGTGAACTAATAATTTGTCAATATAATGTTCATATATACATACTCACATAGTTGTATTCATATCCATTTATAAATGAAGAATTGAATATTAATATTATGTTTTTCATCATATAAAAAATACGAAGCATTTTGTTTGTTGGATTATATTAATAGTACAAATAGTTTGTATTATTATTAAAAAATAGTAATTATTATTATTAAAAAAAACCTCCACTATAAAAAAAATAGAGATAGATAGTTAAAAATTGAAATTATTACTATTATTAAAAAAAACGATATTATGACAGATTATTAGTTTCTTTTTTTTAAAAAAAAAAAGATAAATAATTGTAATTTGTTGGATGGTGCAGGAATTTCATTTTCTAAGAGAAAATTGAAGGAAGTTGACCGGTAATTCACGATAGAGGAAAGAACTAGAGAGTGCTCAATTTGTATCAATTTCAGTTTTCCATCACGAAAGATGCATTTTTTTCAATGTTTTTCTTTTGTATTCCGTAAATCAATCAATTTGTATCAATTAGGTGACTATCATAAAGCCATTAGATGGAGGAAGTAGAAAATTATCTCAGACAAGAATAAAGAGATTGAAGGAAATTTAGAAAGAAATTTTTTGGAAGACATATGAAAATTAGTGAACGTTAGTTTTGGATTAAAGGAAAAAAATACTCCGTTAACGTAAGTTTGAATAAGAGAGTGAAACATTAATAACAGAAATTAATTAAGAGAGAATTTATTGGAATTGAGAAAAAATAGTGTGATTAATTAGGGGAGTAAATATTAAAGGGTAATATATTAGTTGGAAATAAGGAATGGTTTTGGAAGGTCAGTAATTGAAATAATTAGGGTCCAATTTACAATTAAACCTTTCGATTACCGAGAACAGTTAGCCACCATTTACGGAGTAATTGAAGAGACCCTTTACGTACATCATTCTTATTCTATTAAGTTTTGCCAATTTTGTTTCAACTAAGATATCTAAGTGTAGAAAATATAAAAACACCTCACTTGGAAATATTACTTCGTACTACATGAAAATAACTCACTCATATGAAAAAATATGGCTTCGTGTAATTATTTTTTTTACAAGAGTGAGTTTATGTCCGTTCCAGCTGAAATGAATATCTTACTTATTTCGTTCAATGCGCGTTAATTTCTATAGACTTATCTTCTAGACGATCTTATTCTTACCTAATTATTGAAATATCATGATTTTCTAACTTCATTTTTTTAATATGAAGTATAATAAATTCAATTCATCAATAAATACCTTAGTCGAAACAAATTGATCCATTCATTATTTGTTTGGTTGATTTACATTTATTCTCACGAATAAATTACGGACAATTCATGAATAAGTTGTCATTTAGAGGCAACTCATATGCACCTTATTTTTTTTGATAACAACGAGGCAACCCACAAACGTTATCTCTGGTGAATGTACCCTATTATTACAATACTATTCGGTGTTTACTTTTGGTACGATTAATTATGTGTCGTTTAAATACCCATTAAAAACTTACGAGTATTTCATTATTAGTTCACACATATGCTCTATATCCCTTATTCGTATACTTCTAAAAAAAAACTAATTTACCTTATACCGTCTTAACGCAATATTTGATTATACAGCCCCGTGATTTTATCACGGGGTTTATACTAGTATCTTATAATAATAGTTAGTATAATATTATAATATTAGGATAGGCATGATGGAAACCAATTAGCTAATGGTTTATAATACTATGTATTAGGATATTAGGTTATTATTAGTTATAAGTTAGGCAAGGGAAACGGGTTAAACAAGTATACAAGTACGCATAAAAGACGGTATTACATTCTCGAATTGGGATGACTCGACTAACAAATTGAAAGATGGGCGAAATTCCCTTAGGAAAGGTCGTGGGGACTGTCCTGCAAGAGGGAAAGGTCGCGTGGGACTTTCTAGTTTGGACTCGAGTGTTTAGACTAACCTTCCATTTACGAGTGTATGACTTGTGTCGGTTGGTTATGCCTTTGACGAATAAGGCGGACTGGGATGGGGAAGAAACCTATGATGTAGAATCGACGGAGTTTCGACGCTATAGACCTTCGACAAATTATGAAAAGACCCGACACACAGATTACGGTAGGTCCTATAATATGGAAGGTTTTTTTTGGAAAAGAATTGAATTTTGAAAATTGAGAAAACGGTCCCGAAATTGGTAGCGGGCCAATAGGACCGGGCATTTTGAAAAGTCGAATATTTGAAATTTTGAAAGAAAATTGATTATCAAAAATAAAAATTTCCGAAAATTTGAAAAATCGAAAACGGCATCTCGGAGATTTGAAAATTAAAATTGGAATTTTGAAGATTTGAAAATCGAAATTGAATTTAGAAAATTTGAAAATTGAAACGGAATTTGGAAAATTCGAAAATCGAATGAGGATCAAAAATTCGAATATTGAAATGGATAGTATGCCGGCTAGAAAATAGGCTTGTTTTGAGTCAAATCTTAAGTCTAAATTTCGGCAGCGTTCTGATTTTTTGAAAATCGAATGATTTTGGAAAGATGCAATTTTTGAAAAATGACGGTTTTTGAAAACGACATGGAAAACAAAGTAGCACATAGTCATGCAAGCATTATAACGACATCATATATGCTCTAAATAAGGTCTCGGTCGGTCGAAAATGGGTTTATACCAACAACGACGACTTTCTCTTAATTCAGGACGGACTTCCTAAGCCGAATTGACATTACAACATGCCGTGAAACCCATACGAGTTTGGCCATAGAAGTCTTTAGCGCACCCATTTAGGAATGTACCGTGGTATAATGGGACGTCGGTCACAAGTAACCGGCCCGAGAAAGAATTGGGTTATGCATGAACCATCGAACTAAAATGCGTACATTACTAATCGAATAATTTCTTTTCGAGTCTCACCCTAGGAATCCCGATGACTAGTGGTACATCAGGTATCCCCAGCGGAGTCGCCAAATTGTGGACATGACATAGGTCCACCCCGACGCGGCCACGCGCGGGTTTGGGGCGGCGAATGAATCTCGTGCGAGATGGATCTCGGATCAAAATTTACATCGAAGTTGGAGTCGTCACCAAACTTTGTGGGAGTTCGGGCCCGTTCGAACCCACTCTATGTCTTAGTGGGCGGTTCACAAAGTACGGCCCATTCGGATTTCAGAGTTTGTTGGGTTCGTCCCTTTGCATTGCGATACCGATACCGACATTATCCGTAATCGTGTATTAAATGTTTCTCATATGCCAATGGTTTTGGACATCCGGAAACCATGGTTCTGAGTAAGGAGTGAGGGTATGTGCTGGGAAGTTCACAAAGAACACTCAACCCCGCCCGCACTTAGCGGCCTCTACTTAGATATCGTTCGATTTTGGTGTACGCACGTTAGTTCGACGGTTGAATAATATGCAAATAACATTTTGACTAAACATGTGATTTATGTTTGACTACGTCGTTTAATGCATCTTTGAATTAGGTCGAAGTTGTATTTAGCATGCGAGGTTCGTTTTAGTACAATAAAACAAACAATGAAAACAAAGTGCCAAAATTGAAACAAATGAGTTAGTAACGATATAACGGTTTGTAAAAAGATTAGAATGACATAAATGACACGATGCAAGATTTTGAAAAGAGTAGGACACGTGATAAACTTGACACGTGTTGACCGAAGTCGTTGAAAGTATTTGATGGTGCTTATGCGATGTGTAAAACTCGTGTTCTTTTGCGTAAAAGAGACCACTCGGTCGAGTCATGGACCAGACTTGATCGAGTGGTCTCGCTACGGACCTCCTGTTCGTTTTTTGGGGTGCTAATCGATCGAGTGGGCTAGGCACTAGGTCAAGTGCCCCCTGTGCGGACTGCTGTCCGTGAATTTGTTTTAAATTTTGAAATTGATAATTTTGCTAAGTCGTGTAAAAATATGATGCGATTTATACCCAACTTAAATTTTTGATATTCGTCATATTCGATACTTGATTATGAAATCAATATCTAATATTTAGAGTGAATTTTAGAAAAGATGTTATAAGTCGTTTTAAAATTGAACTAGGACGAAATAATTCCTTTTGTGTCGCAATTTCCAGGCAATTGCGCGACTTACATGAACTTCGCGCGACTCGCACAGGCGCGCGACTCGCATGACATCCGCGAGACTCGCATGGAGGACTGTTTTGGCTTTTTGATTGATTCCGTTAGATCTGATATTCGACTATGGAGTCGATATCATATCGCATCCTTAGAATGATGATTTTTATTACTTGTTTGATTTATTGACTAATTTCTTCAGAACCGATATTCGACTATAGAGTCGATATCGCATCTTAGGAATAATGTTTTTTTGAAAATAGTACGATAATATCGATATTAGAAACGAGAAAAGAAATAAATAATAGTAAAAAACATGGAAGACGAGAAGGACGAGAAAAAGAGGAGAAAAAAAAAGAAAGCGGGATTTGTGACACCCTCAACCTACATGCTTAATTATCTCGAAAACGGACTCGTAGTAGCGGCCTATGCACGGGAGCGTTAAGATGTATATAGGTGAGTTATGGTGTGTATAATTGGGTAGGGATTTGACGAGTTTTGCTCTCGGGTTTCCTAAAGGATTTCTAGAGGAAAGATCGGGGTTGTATGTGTGTAGGGTTGCTGAAATTATGGGGTTGTATCGCCTAGGATGTTGATTGTTGTAAGGTTGCTAATTGTTGTTTGTTGTAGTTGTGAATTGTGTGTGCAAAGGGGTGTATTTATAGGAGAGGTTTCCGGCTTTGGCTAGGAAAGGTACTTGGCTTGGATGCAATAGGATTCCGTCTTTGGATAGGAAAAGGTTGCTTGTAGGGGAAGAAACACCGGTTGGGGTAAAGTGGGATTCCGGTTTTTGGATAGGAAAAGGTTGCTTAATTCTTCTTCATTGCTGATTTTCTGTGGTATTTGACTCCAAATTGGATTTTCGAAAGCTGCGTGACAGATTTTATGTCTCGGAAACGCCTTTGACCGGGGTTTGATGTGGTCGTTAAAAGACGGTTTTTCCCCATTGGTGTCAGTTTTAACCCAAATTATTCTTATTTGAATGGAAACGACCCACTGGGCCTGTATTTGAGGTCGGTTTGGTGAGATTTATACTCCGCTAAAAGCTCGCGCCAAATACTAACAATTTTGAGCCCACATTCGAGTATGTTAAAGCATGTTTGCGTCCGATCATCATCGGGTGTTTTTCAGAAACAACTATAGACACCTAGCGGCCAAATGTGGGTGTATACAAAAATACTCCAATATTAAGTAAAATAAACATCTTAAAGTATATTTTTCAATATTATAAGAGGTAAAAAATTGAAAAAAGAAGCATTTACTTTGTAATTTTATACTCTCTCTGGTTTTTAAAGATTGCAACGTATTCCTTTTTTGGTAAATTTTTAAAGAATGTCTCATTTCTCGACCTTCATTTTTTGTCTATCCCTTTTTATAATTTCGTCCCTACCAAGTTCGATCTTGATGACTCATCCTTTCAAAAGTAGTAAGGAACCTATGTCCCACTTTTGTGTCCCATTATGTGTGCTTCTCCACACATAAAAGATTATCATATTTGTTACCTTTATATAAAAGTAGTAAGATTATCACTTTGCATTATTTCTAACAATCCCCCACTAATGCAAATGATAAACCGAAAACAAAAATCCTGAGCATATGAAAAGGTTGACACTTAGACGTTAATATCTTTCGATTTGAATTAACGTATTAGTGAAATGAGTCAACAACTTACTTACAACAAGAGAATATCTTTCGATTTGAATTCCTTATTGCATTTCGGTTGAATTATCCTCACAACACATATCATACCTTAAGTTCCACACGAGTTCCGCAATACGATTCAACAAATTTATGGCCAAATGAACCTTGGGATTTTGATGAGTGCTCTAGAAAGATAATTCAATCTCTCATAGAAGGAGGTCAACCCTTTACACCCACTTAGGTGATTCTATCAAGGATATCTCTACATAACCCACTCACTTATGAGCTATAGAATCATTAAGAGCTCTAAAGCTCAACCTCTCAATACTACGGATGAATCCATCAAGTCCTTCACAACAGGACCACCCACACATAGGGATATAGATTCATTAAGAGGATTATCTCAACCTCTATCATTACGGTGATCTCATCAAGTCCGTCTCACAAGAACCACCCAAATTTGGGCTATAAGATCATTAAGAGCTATATGCTCAACCTCTATCATTACGGTGATCTCATCAAGTCCGTCTCACAAGGACCACCCAAATTCGGGCTATAAGACCATTAAGAGCTGTATGCTCAACCTTTCAAATACACCAAACTATATTTGATGATTTCAACTCTCTCAAATCTACATAATACATGTGTGTAATTCACTACACATCATTTTTAGCAATACAAAGCTGAAATTAACATCAAACATTGCATAGCAATTGATGCCCCCACAATTATGCAATAAATATTAAGCTCTCAATCACCATGCATTACCCCGATAAGATTAAAGGAGCAAAATAATACGCATACATAATACATAAAATTATAACAGTCTTCTCAATAGACTTATAATAAAATTATTATAAAGATGAAAGCTTACTCATGATCATTGTGCACCTCACCTTGTGATCCAACATCTTTATAAATAACATGTTGCAATTCTCAATATTGCACCATATATACATCATCATTCTTATATTAGAGAACAACGATTTCGATGATTGTTTCACTTATATATTCTTTTTGCAAATGCACAAATTAAAATATATATCCTTTACTCACATAAAATCAATCATCATAATCTAATATAGTGTGGTGTAAGCCAAATGTACAACATAAATAAATGGACCTTACGCAACCATTATTTATTGACTTTGTCAACAAATTAAAACTCTTACATTTGGTTCCATTATTCATGTATAAAACACGTTATCGATCCTCACTTTCCCCCACAATTAAAGATATACATACTCTTCACAAATTATAAGATATCAACTTTAAAATTGATGCATGAATAATTTTATCAAATAAGTTGAATGACTTCCCCCACATGTTGTCACACTAGAAATAGTGACAAACATAATCGTTCAAACAAAATGTACTAATTATTCATTCATTAATCATCTCAACTTTAGATATCAAATAATTATGTCTGACAATTGACTATTCCGTAATCTATTCTTAGAGTAATTTATCAAATAATCCATCCAATTATTTAATATATACTTGATCAAGATTATGCATGTCAATAAAAATAAAATATTTAACCCCCACATATAGCTTATTTTACTCAAGTGAGCATTGATGCGTCTCTAGTGTGAAGTTAAATTCTCCTTCCAAATGTATCCAAAATAATTTACAAGACAAGTACACACATGCCTTTTCAAAACATTAATAAGGATACGAAAAATCACACTAATATATAATCTCAACATATATTATACATATTCAATTTTCTCTAGCAAAACGTACATAATGTTCTTAAATTGATTAATATTCAATGTCATATATATTAAGTGCATAGAATAAAATTATAACGGCCATATAATAAATCCAAATATTACTCTCATTACTCATAAGAGCATATAATCTCCACATGGTTATCTTCTAACCATCATAATTTGCACAATAATCCTTTATAATTAATCATTATTATATTACACCACTAATAATCGCATTAATTATTTTATTTGACTATACACATACCATTTTTCATAAACATGAGTCTAAATCTTCTTTCCAAGATGCAATATCAAGACTCGATAAAAGTTTAGGAAAATGTTCACCTTTTTAGTCATATAATATTAAAAAATATATGTGCAAAATTCATCATTCATCATGAAATATTGAGACTAACACATTCAACATATGTTTAGAAACAACATTAACATCCTACTCTTATCAGATAATTTATCTTCCGATCAATGACAATAAATGATACTCATCTACCAAACGTAATTATTTTATCATCATGAATCACAAGAAGACAAGAAATAAACTCATAGATAGCATACCTCATTCTCAAGGATGAATATTGATAATAAAATAAGATAATACCATCCACGTACTCATAAACCTTCAAAAATTTTCAGCATACTACCACGACATTGTGTCCCGTTTTCCGAAAGGTAAATGACAGAATCAGCTCACGACTTCAACTAAAGAGTTGTAGCCCTTCTTCTTAGCTTTCCAAGGGCATATTACACGTCCAAATCGGAGGTCTAGAGACGGAGTTATTGCCATAATACCGAACTGCTGTCTCACCCTAAACGAGATGAATCTTACCAACGAAACATGATAGCCAATTGAAACAATTCCAATGACAAGTGATGAACACAACCACAATAATAGTGACATAATTTCGTTTCTCAATTGTTGGAAATATAGAGTCACTATAGGGGCGATATATAACTAGTAAATACACGTTGTTGTGTCGTGGTATGAAGGCCACTGAATGAGAAACGAAATCGCCCCGACTACGGTACAAATCGGAATGGGCGTCGTCCCCCAAGGTCACACAACACTCCTAAATGGTTGTGTACTCAACCATTAGGAGTTGTGTAGACACCCGCATTTTGACTGCCAGGTGTCTATGGTAGTTTCCCAAAAAACACCCGATGATGATCGGACGCTAACATGCTTCTATGCGCTCGGATACGGGCTCAATCCATTAATTGCTGGCTAACACACTTACAGAGTACAAATCTCACAAAATCAACCTCAAATCCAGGCCCAGCGGGCCGTTTCCAATCAAACAAGGCTAATTTGGGCCGAAACCGACACCGGAATTAAAACCGACTCGTCACGATTGGGTCAATCCCGGTCAAAGTCGTTTCCGAGACATACCAAACAACCCCTCAAACATCAAAAGCCCAATTCAAACTCAAACTCATCAAGTATCCATGGTCACGGTCCAAAGCGAGTGACCCGCGCGACCCAGCTGGGCCACTCGATCGAGTGCCTCACCCACTCGATCGAGTGGGCCCTTATTCAAGCCCGACGGCTGGCGTAACGGGCCACTCGACCGAGCTAGCCACTTACTCGGTCGAGTAACCCTAAACCGAAGCCCTAGCTTTTCCTATATAAGCAACCCTCATGCACCCCTCTTCAACACCTTTTTTTTTACAACTTTTCGAAACCCTAGAGCAACCATACACACACATACTACGTCTTTTACAAACCCTAATCAAACCCTAGCAATTCTACACTAGCAAAAACCCTAAACCTAGTTTTAGGAATCAATCCCGAGCCACCACAACTCAACCTCCATAAACCTCGAAGACTCTTGTGTTAAAGCCACGGTTACGAGTCCGCGTCGAGACAAGAACATGTAGGTTGAGGGTGTAAAAACCCTCTCTTTTCTCCTTCTCTTCTTCGCGTCGTCTTCATCTCCCTCTCATCCCCTTTTTTTGTTTTTTTTTTTATTATTTTATTCATCGCACTATAATATCGATAATACCGCTAGTATCAAAACATTAAAATACTTGTCGATTTGTGTCGAATAAGAGGGATATCGGAATAAGGAAACCCGAATATACAAGTGTACTGCACACAGCGTTGTCGGTCGCTTATTCCGATACCCCGATTATTTGATTATTGAGACAAGTTAACTTAAACAATAATTCGTCATTATTTCTCGTCATCATCATCATTAATCTTGCATCCATCAATTTTTAAAATCGATTTTAATAAGGGTCGAAACCCCTTTGACACGGATCCGACATCACAATCCCTAGGGATTTATTTTGATGTCGGAGAAGTCGAGGGAATCAAGTTCTTTTTTTTATTTTTTATTTTTTATTTTTATTCAAGTAAAGCGTCGATTTTAGATTCGATACCAATTCCATAATTGGATATCGAATCTAACAATCAAGTCATATGAATTAATTAACGTGATTTGTTCATATCACGATAATTAATTTAAAACGACTAAAATCAATTTTTTTTTCTATTTCACTCTAATATTCCATATCGATTCAAATAATCGAATATGGGATGCAACGGGTATTCAAAATTAGAATCGAGTATAAATTCAACAATATTTATATTATTCGGTTCAACAAAATTCGCGATTTATAAAAAATCAAGTCGAACATAAATTGTGCAATATTTCTGTCCGATTCGGTAAAATCGTTCTCAAAAATCAAAGAAGCAATTTCAAAATCAATACGATTTCACAAACGAATTGTAAATCGTACAGAGGGCACTCGACCGAGTGCCTAGCCCACTCGGTCGAGTGGCACCTCAAAACCGGATCAGAATGTCTTTTACGACGCCTACGCGATCGAGTCTCATTGTGACTCGGTCGAGTGGCTACGTACTCGACCGAGTTGGTCAATAACTCGGCCGAGTACGGTCTAGTATGCAAAACAAAATCATCTTTTACAAGTCAACTCGATCGAATCCATCGACTACTCGATCGAGTAACCTCATAACGATTAACACAATAAATCGTACATTATTCAATTTTCCAAACCCGATAGTATTTCACGACTTAGGTCAGCACGTGCATAATTAATCATGTGTATACTATCTTTTCAAACCATGCATCATCTTGTACATCATTCAATTCAATTCAATTCAATATTTGCGCAAACCGTTATTATTCGTTACATCTTTGCATCGTTACTAACGCGTTTGTTATTTCTTTTGTCAATTTAATTTGTGTTCGTTTATTGTACTAAATGAACCCGCATGCTAAATTCCACTTTGACGTAGAATCAATTGCATTAAATCGACTTAGAAACCCTTTTCAATTTCTAATCACATGCTTAGGGAAAACAATGTTTGCATAACATTTTCCCGTTCAACTAACGCGCGTATTAGAAAGTCACTCGAATTCTTAGTAGAGGCCGCTAATGTGCGGGCGAGGTTGGGTGTCCTTCGTAGGCTTCCCAACACGTACCCTCACCCCTTACTCAGAACCTCGGTTTCCGGATGCCCGAAACCGTTGGCGCACGAGAGTCATTCAGTACACAATATCCGATAATGTCGGTATTGGTATCAAATGCAAAGGGACGAGCCCAATAAACTCTGACATCGAAAATGGGCCGTATTTTGTATACGGACCACTACGACATAGAGTGTGCTCGAATGGTTCCGAATAACCACAAAATTCGGTGGCGACTCCACATAGACCTAAATTTCAATTCGATCCGTTTCATATGGAGATTCATTCGCCTACCCAAACCCGCGCGTGGCCGCGTCGGGGTGGACCTATGTCATGTCCACAAGTTGAACTCGATGGTATACTCAGAATTTATCAAAGAGATTTGAATGATGAAGTATTTGATGTATATTCTCATGTATGTCATCATTCTCATAACTCTCACTTTATATAATAAGTATTATATGAGATTAACCTCAAAAGGTATCCAAAGTCACTTTATGATGGAAAATGAATTATCATTATTCTAAATATAAAGACAATCATAACCATGCTAATAAATTAGGTTTAATATGCTACTAATGGGAGATGCTCTTACTATGCAATAATGATCAACAATTTCACTTTGCATTATTTCTAACACCCACCATTTTCCAGTTGACACTAATTGGTTCACCGTTTCTTCTTTGTTCTTTTGCGGCCTGCCAAACCCGGAATATGGTTTTTCGGTCAAGTTGGAATTTTGTTCCAAGTTCATGCACCAAACCCCGCCTCAGTTTGTAATCGACAGAATTTTCAAGTAAGGTGCACACAATTTGATGCCTTCTGTCGTTTGTCAGATTTGGGCCCCGCATTGAGAAACAAGACGATTAGAGTAATGAAGGAGAAGAAAACCTTAAGTGTGGGACTAATAGTCGCTGACAAATTTTTTTCATTTTTTTTGAATTCCTCTTCTTTCATTACATTTATGAGCTTTTAATATGGTTTGTAATTATGTTTTATGCAAGTGTAAGTGTATTTATGAATGTGGGGTGTAATTTGAATGTTGCAATCCTTCCAAAACACCCATATGAACGGTAAATTCCTAAGAAATCATGGTTTGCTGTAAGAATTGCATATTTTGATGTGAAATACAGTTGTCCAAGTGCATTAATGGTGAATTGACATGGGTGGTTGGTGCGGAAATATTTGTTTTCATTGTTGTTTCTTTTATCTCGGTAAATTAGATATCTCAATTTGTGATTAAGTAAATCAATACATGACTATCATTTAATTTCAGGCCCATATGTTATTACTTTATCAATATTAAACAAGTTCTTATTTACTGTGCAATTGTCTACGGGGTAATTAATAAAGAGCGGAGGGAGTATAATTGAAGCTTTTTTTAGAGTGACAATAGGTTTGTGATTCGTGAAATTCACGAGATTATCTATTTCAATTTTTTTTTTCATATTGTTAATATATTTTTGACCAAGTATTGTCAAATAATTCAGCTAAAAATGTTGTCATAGTTGATCTTACAAAATTCATATAAAGTCGGTAGTTAATTAATACTCCGTATTTTACACAATTGAAGGAAATGTTCAAAAAAAAAGTGAATGAAATGTAAAAAAATCTCAATTATTAGTATCCCTTCATTGTTTTATACTCCTATTATTTTTTTAGTTGTAATATGAAATTTTTAATGTTAAATATTATAATTATTCATACTAACTTTGATAGATCTTTACGGCGAAAGTGAATTGAATGGTAAAACAACCAAACTATTTTTTTTACAAAACTATCAAGCTTTCTTAAGAATAATAAATTATGCTTAAGTGAAATATTAAGTTGTGCTTATCACTTCCTTACTAATTTTTTTAATCCATGATTTACCTTTAATTAGACTCAAATACTTGTCATCCTTAGTATGCTACTTTGATTTACATTTTGCAACTTTTCTTAATCATATTTTGTAAAAATTTTCAACCTTGAATATAAATAAAAGTTTACTCTCATTAATACAAAACCCATGATTTCAAGTTAATTGGAAATATATTTATTAAAATAATCTATAAATATCAATTAAAATAAAATTATTATACCTAAAAAATGAGAAATTGCATACCTGATTATTGGCTTCGCATAAGTTCACTAAACAAAAACAAATGCAATAGATAAAATAATTACTAAAATTAGAATCAATGAAGAACAATTTCAAAACTTAAGAGAATATTAATAAAATAGAACGAATGAAATGTGAATGAGAACTCTCAAAATCAAATGGTTTTTTTCCAACTCTCCATTATATTGTTTTGTTAATATAATAATGATACTGAAGTTCTTAATAATAAATAATATAATTATTAATATGAAATTTGATTATTAAGACAAAAGTAGATGAAAATGTGTATTCCCCAAATGATTAAAGTTTTTTTTTTCAAAAATCATTAATTTTTATTAATAACAATAAATTTATACTTTAATTGAAAAATTAAGTTTTTTACCATTGCCTTCAGAAAAAAAAACATAGAGATGTGGAATAAAATTTAATGTTTTAAGTTGTCTTTTGAATATAATATATAGATAAATTAGTAGATATAAATTATAAATAATGTAAATTTCTTGTGATCCTTGATAATGCAATTAATTATGAAGATGATCAAAGTAAAACTTTACAACACATATATAATAATAAAATTAAAAATAAAAAAAAAGACAAATTTTTGTTAAAACAATAAATTGGTAAAAAAAACATAAAAGCATCCGCCACATGCACAAAAACTGAATGCAAAAGAAAACTTTTTTGCGATTTAAAAAACTATAAGTAGTAATAATTTTTTTTAATAAAGTAAAATAGTTAAACACAGAACAAATTTATAATATAATAAATTTTACATGTAGTAGGCATAAAATAGCAAACAAATATTAATTTTGCTAAAGAAAAAAAAATCTAAGAAAAGAAAATTCTTATTTAAAAATATTTTGTTAAATTATTTACGAAGTACTATTTTTGATAGTTTCTTGTAATGAAAGATGAGTGCAAAGGTTTTGAAAAATAAAAATAATAATAAATTGATTTATTTATTATCACAAATTATTAAATATGGGTAAACAAAAAGTTTGTGATACTTAATACTGTGATTAAATATAAACTTAATAAACATAAAAATGTACAACACATATGTAATAAAACAATTCATTTTTTTAAATAAAATACAAAATTGAAAAAAAAAATCATTAATGCATGTCACGTGACAAAAAATTAAATGCTTAAGAAACTCTTTTAACTATACAAATAAATAAATAAAAATATATATATACACATATATATATATAATTATATATATAAATAAACTATGTAGTTTAAAAACGTTGCAAACTTATATATATATATATATATATATATATATATATATATATATAAATTTTATACATGTCGGGTCCGAATATGGGCCTGTTCTAATATGGGTTATGTTATATGGATGATGAGATGAGTTGTGGTTAGAAATTCTAGGTTGCACGGACACTTCTCCAAACCGTCGTGTCGTGTCGGACACCCGTGTTGGACACCGACACACGTCGGACACACGACAATACGTCTCGGAAACCTGAAAAATCGTGTCCGGTTTTTTTAATTTATTTAGAGACGTGTCGGACACATTTCATGCTATTTTGAGACGTGTCGGCCACGATTCGTACTATTTGGAGACTTATCGGACACACTTAGTATTGTTTATGAATTTATGAGCTTTAATAAAATAACAATATTATATGTTTATAGGGGTTACTTGATACTATATACGTTTTACTTAAGACTAAATAATTAATTAATTATTATATTACAGTAGTATAACTATTTAAGCTTTTTAAGATTTGATTTTAACTGAGTTTATAAGACTTTAATTTTTGTTTTGTTATTTTACGATAATTGCAATAGTTTAATTAAGTAACTAAAACTATATTTTAGTTATAAAAATATTCAAATTTTCTTTGTTTAAATATGCATATTGATTTTTTTTTCTGCCGTGTTCGTGTCCTATAAATTTTCGAACGCCGTGTCCCGTGTCCGTGTCAGTGTCAGTGTCTGTGCAACCTAGGTTAGAATACGGATGAAAAATAGTTTCGACGCCGAATTTTAACACTTTTTAAGTAAAAATAATATTTTTAATAATATATTTTTATTTATTTTAATAGTATTATTTTTATACTCTTTAATTATAATGTTATTAATAATATTTTATTTATTTATTTTAATATTATTATTTTTGTACTCTTTAATTATAATGTTATATTTTCATCAATGTTTAAAATTATTTTATTATTAAAAAGTAAAAAAGTTGTACTCCCTCAGAGTCTGACTTATGTTCCCTCTTTCCGTTTTGGGTTGAGTCATTCTTTCTTCTCTCTTGACTTGTGTTCACAAATGCAGCACACACACCTGTGCTCAAAGTGCCAAACCTAAGCAGTCTGACTCGTGTAAACAGAGCTTCTCTATAGGCTAACCAAGCAATAATCTCGTGTTGAGGAACCGCTAATCTGCACCAGACCTGCCTGTGCCAGCCTACAATCACCCATTTCTTACGTACGTAGAGTCTCATACACATCTTTAATAGAGTACTGCTCCCCTTACATCTCTCGTACACGAAATGCATATTCATCTCATTCTTCACCTTACAGATTTTTCTCCAGCCCCACCCAAGTCCCGGACCTACCTCATATTCCGCCAAACCCTGACCCTTAAGGTAGTAGCTAGGAACCCATCTAACCCACAATCTAGTAGGCTCCTCAGATCCAAGCCACTAACTTACCCACCGCAGCTAGGTTCCAGACCTGAAGGTTACTCAAGCCCAGTCCCCTCTCGGCCTTAGGCAAACACACATCCTCCCAAGCCAGTAAAGGTGCCCGTAGATAGTCATGAGAGCCCGCCTAAAGGAAATTCCTGCACACAACAATAATACGAGACAACATTCCTTTAGGGATAATGAAAATCATCGCTCAACAAGAGTGAAGGCTGGCCAAAACCGCCTGGACTAGAGTAAGGCGACCAACATAAGAAAGTTTACGCGCCCTTAAACTCCTAATCCTGATAACAATCTTCTCCTAAAGGAGAAGCCCCTCCCTTTTCGTAAGCTTGCTGGAAGGTTGGATCGGAATTCCAAGGTACTTAAAAGGAAGAGCGCCTTCAGAGTAGCCTGGAAACTGAAGAATTTCGGCCTTAGCCGCCAGAGACATCCCTGCGAAATAAGCGTTCGAGTTGCCAATACTCATCACTAACCCTGACGCCTTACTAAAAGAAGTAAAAGCTTGGAGACGTACCTAATGGAAGGCATGTCTCCCTTGCAGAACAGTAACAGGTCTTCAGCAAACACAAGATGGCATAACCTCATGGGAGCACATCGAGGATGAAAATGGAACGGGTAGGTGTCCGTGACGTACCCTAGTACTCTCAAGAGATATTCCATACAGATCGTAAACAACAATGGTGACATAGGATCACCCTGCCTCTGTCCTCTCTTGCCCTTAAAGAAGCCAAAACTCTCTCCATTCACATTCAAGGTATAAGACACAGAAGAAATACATGTCATTACCCATTCTCTGAAAACTGGAAGAAAGTTCAAAGCACTCATCATCTGGTCCATGAAGGTCCACTCTATGCTATCATACGCCTTCTTCAAATCAATTTTAAAGAGACATCTAGGAGACACCATCTTCCTCTTATACAACCGAATCAAATCCTGACAAATAAAAACATTCTCAAGTATATTCCTACCTAAGATAAATCCTCCCTGATTAGGAGCGATAATCTTAGCCAGGACCCCTTCTAGTCTCTTACTCATAATCTTGGTAATGCATTTATAAATTACATTACAACAAGCAATATGGCGAACTTCAAGCACAGATTGAGGCCGTTGAACCTTAGGGATCAACGTGAGAGTAGTAGCATTTACCTGTTTAAGCAACTTCCTCGACCTGAAAAATTCTCTGACGACCTGGACAATATCCTCTCCTATAATATCCCATGCTTCCATATAGAATAAACTCGAATACCCGTCAGGCCCAGGATTCTGATCCTTAAGAATACTGAAAATACTCTCTTTAACCTCCATAGCTGAGACAGGTCTAGTTAGCACAGCCCAGTGATCCGCTGTACAAACCTTACCCCGTCTAACTTTGTCCTCACTAACAGGCACCAGATGAGTAGAAGACACAAGCAACTTCTGGCAATACCCCAAGAACTCGGCTTGGATCTCATCTCTAGTCGAACATTCTTGCTCATTCACGTCCTTAATCACCGAAACAGTGTTATGACACCTCCTCGCTCTAAGAGAGTTGTGAAAAATTACAGAATTGACATCCCCTTCTTTAACCCATATAGCTTTTGCTAATTGCTGAAGGTATGCACCCTTTGCCTCCTGCAGTTTATGAACCTTCTTGTTAAGTTCCCATTTGACTTCTCGAAAACTAGCATTGGCAGGCTGCTGTTGCAGCTGGATTTGAACTGCCTCCAACCTCAACTCCTCTTGGTTACACATACTCACCACGTCCTCAAAACAAGTTCTTTTCATCCATTCATTTCTCTCTCTTCCTCCTTCGTTTTTTAACCACACATTCCCACACCCTTATTTTCCCCCCTAAAACCCTAGGCAAACATATCTTAGACTCGGAGGGAGTATTAAATTGAATATTAGTTTATACTTGTAATTTAAGATATCGAGTCACAAATCAAGATTTAGAGGTCTTGACTCTTAACCTACAAAAAAACAGGTTGGTCGTCGGGTCGGGTTTACAAGTCGGGTCAATTTTTTTCATCAGGAATCGAGCTCCAAAACTTCATATTTCCTCTTTTGCAGCAGATAGTCTATGAGAGACATAAAACTCCATATATATATATATGTGTGTGTGTGTGTGTGTTCTTACCAGTTCTATTTTCAGCCCTTGGATGTAATTTTGTGAACGTTGAACTACCGAATGCTAAGGCCTATATAAGAACCTTAACCTCATTTGTTTTAGGCAGACTTTTATTAATGAAAACCAGAGATTTATATCAACAAAAACCTTAATTAAACTTGTGCATTGTTGTAGTTTTCTTAAGTTAGACCAGTTATTCAACCTGTGCTAGGCTATGGGTGTTTGAGTAGTAATCTGTTGCATAATTTGGGATAATTTCTATGCTTTGCTGTGAGTTATCTTAAGTAGTGTGTGTTTAGCTCTTAGTTCTATGTTGAGCTATGAGTTAAGGCCTAGGCAACCCCAATTATGTGACTGTAATCCCTATGCTTTGCTGTGGGGTTCCTAGTTCGTCTTCTATATCATGTCCTTTGTCCAAATCCTTTCCATACCCTATTGTTTACACTACAATTCTGGTATTAGAGCTTTGGTTGAGAGTTCTTTAAAATCTAATTAACTACATTAAAAACACAAAAACAACCCAATGAGTGATGGTATTTCTGGCACAGTCAATGTCATGTTCAAGCTCTCAACAACATAATGGACCAAGCCAACAACATGAGAGGTTTTAGAGGATGCATGTGTGCAACGAGGAGAGGTACAGGCTGAGGTCATGGGAGAGGAGGAAAAGGACCACGTCCTGGAATGGAAGACTTCTCAGACTTAGAAGCAAGCCGACATGAGGAGGAGCTTGAACACTTTAACAAGCACCTAAAGGTAGAAATTCATGACTTTCCTAGTGGTTTAAATCCTGATGAACTGCCAGAATGGATTTAGGGATGTAGAAAGAGTCTTTAAGTACAAAGAATACAATTATACTAAGTTATTTAAATTTCCAATTCTAAAACTGAAAGGCTATGTATCTTTGTGGTATGAAAACATGAAGTTTTAGAGGAATAGGGAGGGTAAGGAACCTATTAAATCTTGGTCTAAGCCTAAGAAAAAATTGTTAAACAAGTTTGTGGCTAAGGATTACTCACATGATCTATTCATTATGTTGTCTAAACTAAAGCAAAATGAATGACATGTAGAAGCCTACTTGAGGGACTTTGAACAATTGAGTCTGCAGTTTGAAATTACTGAAAAATCTAAGAAAAAGATTGCTAGGTTCTTAGACGGTCTAGACACTAGCATTACTAACAAGGTTAAGATGCAACCCCTGTGATCATTTGATGATGTGGTGAGCCTGTCACTCATGGTAGAAAAAATGGGAAAGCCAATGTCTATTTTTTTTTGGTAAAGTTAGGTTTATATTAAGCTCAAAACAATTACAAAACAATATAAGGGCATTTCCTTATCTACATCACACGAACCTTACAAAGATTGCTTCATTAGCTATGAGGCCTCTTGATGACAAGGTTATGTATGTCTTAGCTTCATTACTTTGCTTCTAAACAAAATACCACATAGCCAGCAAAGTAGCATTCATAATCAGTTTCTTTATTTTCAACCTTCTCGACTACTACACTACAACAATGATGAACAATTGCTGCTCTCTGCAATTCAACCAACACGCCAAAATTCCCCTTACATGTTTCATATATTCACAATCCCCTAACAAGTGCTTATGGGTCTCATGCTGTTGCTGACATATATATAACACACAATATGTTGTGTCTAAATCTGCTGTCAAGACTGGACAATTTAGGGTTTTTATTGCCTTTAAGGGTGATGAAACTCCTAAAGCTGCATCAGCACCTCCCCTAGACAAGGGAAAAAAGAATTTTAGGACAGAATCCTAGTAGCTCTGTGTTTGAAAGGAGGATTAGGTGCTTCCAGTGTCAAGGGTATGGCTATTTTAGGAAGGTCTGTCTTTCTAAGAGAGCCTTGACTCTTATGGAGGTAGAAACCTGGGAGAAAGAGGGACTTGTTGAGTATGAGGTCAATGAAAATCTGGTGTTAAAAAAGATCCTTAAAGAGGAAGAGTCTAGCCAGGACCTGGTTGTGGCTCCACCTGATACATGCCACAGTCTAGTTGTTTGGAAAGTGATGCACTCCCAGCAAGCTCCTATAGAAAAGGATCAAAGGAGTCTGATTTTCAGGAGTAGGTGCACCATTTAGGGTAAAGTCTTCAACTTTATCATTGATGGAGAAAGTTGTACCAATGTAGCTTCAGTCACACTGGTCAATATGTTGAGTCTGAAGACTCAGGAACACCCTAATTATCCCTACAAATTGAGATGGTTGAGTAAGGGAGCTGAATTCAAGGAGGATAGGCAGTGTGTTGTTCCATTTTCAATAGGAAATGTGTACAAAGATGAGGTTCTATGTGACTTGGTGCCTATGGATGCTTGCCATCTACTATTGGGCAGGCCATGGGAGTTTCACAAGAACACAACCCACCAAGGAAGGGATAACACCTACAGTTTCAGAAAAGGGAGTAAGAAGATCATACTCACCCCTTTACCACCAAACCAAAAGAGCTATGATAGTTCAAACCTACCATAAGAAGTTTGGGGAGGCCTATTTTCATCTGAAGCCTATATGATGAAATAAATTAAACAAGAACAACCTGTTTGGTTGCCGTTCTCAGAAGAAGTAGATAATGGGTGGATTGAAGTATTTGTAGAAATAAAAATGCTAATTCACAAGTACTACGACGTGTTCCGAAGGGAGTTGCCAAATGGACTACCACCTCCGAGAGGCATTGAGTATCAGATTGAAATGGTGCCTGGTTCATTTTTGTCTAATAGGCCTGCATACAGGAGTGACCTTACTACAACTCAAGAGCTATAAAGGCAAGTTGAAGAGCAGATGGACAAAGGGTTTGTTTTTGTGCCTACACTACTGATGCTTAAGAAGGATGGCACATGGAGAATTTTCATTGACAGTAGAGCAATCAACAACATAACTTTCAAATACATGTTTCATATACCTAGGCTTGATGATATGATGGATGATTTAAGTGGAGCAAGTGTGTTTTCAAAAATTGATCTGAGGCAAGGGTATCACCAAGTGAGAATTAGAGAACGGGATGAGTGGAAGATTGCATTCAAAACTATGCATAGTTTGTGTGAGTGGTTGGTCATGCCATTTGGCCTGTCTAATGCACCTAACACCTTCATGAGGTTGATGACTGAAGTTTTGAGGCCTTGCCTAGGCAAGTTTGCTGTGGTTTACTTTGATGACATACTCGTTTATAGCAACAACAAGAATGAGCACCTTGAAGTGATCATCAAAATTATGAGAGAAAACAAACTATATGGGAAGATTTAGAAGTGCAATTATATGACAATGAAAGTGACTTTCTAAGGGTACTTTGTCTACCGGAGGGGGTTTTCAGTTGATCAAGAAAAGGTTGAAGACATCCAATCCTGGCCTGTACCTAAGACAATCAATCAAGTAAGTGCTCTCATGCATTGAAGTCACTACCTGAAGCCTAAACCATTTGTGCTACATTCAGATCATGAAGCTATGAAGTACATAAATGGTCAACACAAACTCAATCGTAGGCATGCTAAGTGGTAGAATTTTTACAATCCTTCACTTCTCAAGCAAGTATAAGGAGGGAAAGCAGAATGTTGTTGTTGATGCATTGTCTTGGAGGCATTCTCTGTTGACAGTCTTGAAGACTAAGGTGTTGGGATTTGAGTACATGAAAGAACTGTACCAAGAGGATCCAGACATTATTGAAGACTGGTTGGCACAAAGGGAAGGTGAGAGAGTATAAGGGAGCAAATATACCATACAGAGGGGGTTTCTCTTCTATGGGAACAAGCTGTGTGTGCCTAGAGGATCCTACATAAATTTGTTGATCAAAGAGGTTCACTCTAGTGGGATGGAAGGTCATTTTGGGGTTTAGAAAACCATGGAGTAGAGGTGATCATATGGGGGTTCGGACCGGACATGGGCCTATGTTCGAAAATTTGGCCAACGGAAAAGCGGGTTAGCGGGTTTGTGATGGGTTCGTGGGCCGGGCTTTTGTATATTTTTGAAAATGTTGTGTCCAAACCCGCTAAAAATTCGGGCCGGACATGGCGGGCAAATTTGACCGTAGGACCCAAGATCAACTTTACCTTAGTTTGGAGATGGCCCAGAATAATGGCAGAAGTCCAACTTAACCGGAGGAAATGTGCAGTCTGTCAAATGGCTAAAAGTTCCTTCCAAGCAGGACCTTATACACCCTTACCAGTACCAGGCAAGCCATAGGAGGATGTAAAAATGGATTTCATTGTGGCCTGCCTAGGACTCAAAGAGGGAAAGATTCAATCATGGTAGTGGTTGACAGGTTCAAAAAAATGGCTCATTTCATAGCATGTAGATAGACTGAAGATGCTATGAGTATTGTAGACCTATATCTAAGGGAGTTGTGAGGCTACATGGGTTACTAAAGTCCATTGTATCTGAGAGAGATACAAAGTTTATGAGTTATTTTTGGAAGACCCTATGGAAGCTACTGAAAACCATATTGATGTTCTATACTTCACATCACCCTCAAACAGATGGCCTTGATGAGGTCACTAACAAGACTCAGGGATGATATTGAGGTACACTGTACACAAATCACTGAAAGATTAGGATCTGAAGTTACCACAGGCCGAGTTTGCTTTCAATAGAGCATCCTCATCTGCAACAGATTATTGTCCATTTGAGGTTGTCTATTGATTAAATCCCTTAATGCTTATAGATTTTTCAAGTGTTCCAAGGGAAGAGTTGAGCTATGATGCCAAGAAAATGGCTGAACAAATGCTAAAACTATATGAGATAGTGAAGAAACAGATAGCACAAGCCAATGAAAGGTACAAGAAGAATGCTAAGGTCCCTAGAAAAAAGAATAAATTTGCACCAGGTGATATGGTCTGGATCCATTTGAGGAAGGAAAGGTTCCCAGCAAAGAGAAAGAGCAAACTAATGCCCAAGGCATATGGTCCATTTGAGATCATTGAAACAATTGGTCCTAATGCATACAAGGTGGATATGCCTGGTGAGTTTGAGGTTCATGGCACATTCAATGTGGGAGATCTCAGTCCATACTATGCAGAGTCTGAAGATGAGGAGGATACAGTCTTGAGAACAAGCACTTTTCAATTAGGGGAGGTTGTGTCAGGAGCTAAGGGAAAGGTAATTTCATTAGAGAATACAATACAACAAACTGGCAAAACTGGCAAAATTCAACCTGAGCAGCCTAATTAGGGAGGTCACAACTACCAAACCAGAGTTAACCACCAACTACCACCCTGGCTTGATGGAAGTGTGCAACACTAAGGTAAAATTATTCCAAGACATCCAAGGCTAACTCTAAATGAATTGATTAGGAATCGAGCTCTAAAACTATTGTAGGAAGGGAATTCAGGAAAGTCCACATTTCCTCTTTTGGAGTAGACAATTTGTGAGAGACAGATATGATCTTACCAGTTCTAGATCTATTTTAACAACAAGACAAGGAGGGCATTTAATGCATCGAGCCATGTCACCACTCAAGACAAGTCTCAACAACCCTGAACAAGATACCAAAGGGGCTTGCTGTTACTTCTCTTTAAATCAGCTTTTTATCAATTGCTTTTGTTTGCTTACCAGTTGTATTTTCAGCCCTTAGATTTTATTTTGTGAACGTTGAACTACCAGATACTAAGGCCTATATAAGGACCTTAACCTCATTTGTTTTAGGTAGACTTTTATGAATGAAAACCAGAGACTTCTTCAACAAAAACCTTAATTAAACTTGTGCATTGTTGTAGTTTTCTTAAGTCAGACCTCTTATTCATCATGTGCTAGTCTATGGGTGATTGAGCATTAATCTGTAGCAGCATAATTTAGGCTAATTTTTGAGCTTTGCTTTAATTGAGTTACCTTATGTTGAGTGTGTTTAGTCCTTAATTCTATGTTGAGCTGTGAGTTAAGGTGCAGGCAACCCCAATTAGGTGACTGTAATCCCCGTGATTTTCTGTGGGATTCCTAGTTCATCTTCTATATCTTGTCCTTTGTTCAAATCCTTTGCATACCCTATTGTTTACATTGTAAATTCAATTTTGCAATTGTGCAAGTATTGTGAATTCCGGGTTGTATTCCACCCGTGTAACTTGTAATCATTTCCAGTAATTGTAGGTAAGTTTCACCTCCCTAATACATCGAACCAAGAAACGAAAAGCAGCAGCAAAACAAAAACCCACGAACACCCAAGAACCCAGGCGCAACGGTTCTCGCGCCTTGGTTCTAGGGCGCGAAGGAGCATGCGCCCCAGTCCTAAGTTGCATTTGGTTCAACAACTGTTCTAGCTGAGACGCATCACGAGAAACATAAATAATACAGGAAACAACAAGAGAAGTAGAAGATGGAAAACAAAAAAGGAGGAATAAAAGGGGAATATTATACCTGCAGCAAGCGTTCACTACCCGTCAGTGGAGTCCTCAGAACCAACTTACGAGCATCTAGACCTTAGTTTATTTCCCCAATAATTAACCAAGCAGGACTGTGCTCGGTCTACACCTGGTCCACGACAGCTAGTATCCGGACATAACCCATACAAGAATCCGTGTCCATATGCTTCTCAAAGGCATAAACTTGGAGTATACATAAAGCAAAGGCACTACGGTGGAAGGAAGCCGCGACCCTAATATCCCTTTCATTCATATACTTATCAGCTAGGTCAAACAACAAACTATTGCTGTCCCTCACCATCCGATCCACTTCAACACAAGATATACCCAGGAATTCCCTAAACTTTCTTTAAGGATCGGGGAAAAGAATGGAATTTTAGGGCGATAATTAGGGTTCCACCCTCCAAGAGCATCAATCTCCTCAAGAACAGGGCAAACCTTCCTGCGAGGAAAACCAAACACGTGAAAATTAACGTCCCAGAAGGACAAGCACGCATCAATAAACTTCATGTCTACCTGCAAATTATGAGTAGCCAATAACTAGGTAATACTCATCTGATACAAACTCACTCTCTCCTCATCGACAAAAGTAAGGAACCAGTTTCGTAACAAGACCGATAAATTTTCGATGCCCATAATTTCAGAGTTTTCTTGTCAAGAAGATTCGAGATGTTTGGTTTCCTGAATGCAAAAAAATGAACTAGAAGTTGTAATAAACGTATTTTATAGTAAGTCAAACTATAAGTCAAGACGATAAAGTTAGGTTAAACCTTAGCTTAAACCCGAACAAATACGTCATACCCCGTTTAAACGCGATGTAACACCCGCTATTTTTCCTAGCATTTTTATCCTTTCCGTTATGACTCTGTCATAACTCTGTCACATTTCGGCATTATGTTTCTTCATTTTCCCAAGCTTTATTTTCAATTTTGAGTTTAATGATATTTATTTTAATTTTAAAAGATTTAAATTCTTTTACATCTTATTATTTGATTTTCTTCGTAAACTAATTAATTTTCCGCGAAGAATTCTATTTCTCTTTGAATTGACGTTTTTAAGCTCGGAATTAAGTTGTTCCTTTTCCTAAAAATGCTTAAATACATTTATATAATATTTTCAACTAAGAAATATTTTTATTTACTAAAAATAAGCCATTTATGATTTTATTACAAAGCTTCGCGAATAATTATTTTCTTACGCGAGGTTTACTCGAATTACTTCGTATTGCCTTTAACTATTTTACGGCCCTTCTTTTTATCAACTTATAAATCATTTGGGACCTTTTTCCCCATATTTTGGACCGACAAAGCTCCTTGTCACAATTTAACTAAGTTTTATTAATACGTTTCATTTTATCACATTAAACCGTAAACATAAGATTCTTCTCTTTTCATTGAATTGAGGCTTTAATACTCAAACTCTTCCTACTCCTTCTCTTATTCTCTTGGCCAGCCAAATGAGTCTAGATACACATTGGATTCTCCTCCCATTTTTACTATCATTTATGTTTAAAACCTTTTCTTTCTCTCTTCATTCATTTGCTTTCATAAAATTTATTCAACATCATCTTTCCTTCCCCTTTGGCCGAGTATTCATCCATCTTCCCTTGGTTGATTCTTTCTTAATTCGAGTCCAAATCGTCTCATTTTTATCGTTGAATTAATCCTCTTTCCGATCCCTTCGTTAAGGTAATAATCGATGTCGTTTTCGATCATTATTCACCTTGATTTTATTAGTTTTTCTCATGGTATTCTGCTGCCATGATTTTCGTGCACTATAGGATCTGTGGACGAGCCCGAGGTCAACGAGTATATTATCGATTCTGACTTGGATTAGAGGTAACGTCGATGTTACTCGGTATTATGTGATTTTAATTGTGTAATTGCATGTATATTTTTATATTTCATTTTTGACAATATATGTATGTCATATAATCTATAAAGTTTTTAAAAGTTGAAAATTTGCTTGTTTCGGTATTTTTATCGCTTTTACGAGATTAACGATTAAATTGTTATATTAATTTTTAAAATCGTAATGTTTGGCCTAAACTTGTAATATATGATTATATTCTGTAAAAATGAAGTTTTTGATGATTTTTAATAATTTAGTATTTTTCTGATATTTTAGTTATCGATTATTGAATTATTACCGTTTACGAACAAAAATGATTAAAAGCCGATTTTTAGTTCTAGTACTTAAACATTTTATTTTAATCTGATTTGTGACGTGGCGAAATTTTCTGATGAAATAGAACTTTCTGAATTTTTTCATCATTTTTAGGAAATTTAAAGTGGATTAATTAATTAATCACTTTAAATCATCATTTATCGATAAAACCGCGTTTGTCGTTTAAATTCTCTATTTCTGGTCATATGATTAAATCTGGAAAAAAATATGATTCTGATGATTTCATAATAAAATGTAATTTTATAATTTTTAGTGCTTTAATGAAATGTTAGGAACGATAAGTTTTATTAATGGAATCGCTAATTGTGAAAACGAGTTTAAAAGACGGTTTTAACGGGATTTATTAAATCTAGAATTTTTTGAAATCTGGAAAAATAGTATATTCTGGAAATCATGATTTTTAAGTTTAAAAATAATTTTTGGAAATTAATATGCAAATCGTTTGGTAAAAACTATTTTTATTAATCGTTTTTGTCGAGATTAGACAATTAACGAGAAAATCCTTTTAAAAACCGAGTCTAAGTATTCTGAAAATTTTTAATTTCTGGACAGAATGTTCATAAATATATTTTAGCTATTTTACGTAATTTTTGTAGTATTTATTAAAGTATTTATTTAATAGTAACAATTTTTGGACAAATTACGATTTATCGTTAAAATGCTTCGTCTTACCTAAAAGATTTGTTTTTCCAGCTCTTTTGAAAATATTTAAATCTGAAAATTTAAGAGCTAAATCATTCCTTAACATACAGTAAATATATTTGTAGACACCAACATTTTGACTGCCAGGTGTCTATAGCAGTTTCCAAAAAACATCCGACGATGATCGGACGCTAACGTGTTTTTACGCGCTCGGATGTGGGCTCAAAATCATTAGTTGCTGGCTTAGGCATTTACGGAGTAAAAATATCACAAAATTGACCACAAATTCAGGCCTAGTGGATCATTTCCAATCAAATAAGACTAATTTGGGTCAAAACCGACACCGAGAATAAAACCGACTTTTAGCAACCGGGTCAAAACCCAGTCAAAGCCGTTTCCGAGTAGCTCACCCACGGTCCACCTTCAGACGGGCCATCTGGTCAAGTCCGTCAAGGCACAAAACCCAAGACACCAAAGTGCATAGCTTGGCCTATATATACACCCTCATGCACATGCATTTAGACATCTTTTCGAACCCTACTTTCAACCCTAATTAATCTCTAGTCTACATTACACTCAAGCCCTAACCCTAGCAATTAGAAGACAAACCCTAATCACCATAACTTAACTTACATCTCGATTACTCCCGTGCAAGCCACAACAACGAGTCCCGTCCGAGAACAAGAACATGTAGGTTGATGGTGCAAAACCCCGTTCTTTTCCCTTTCTTCTCTTCCTCACGTCATCTCCATCTTCTTCTTTTTTTATATTTTTTTTTTATCGTTGTACCTATAATATCGATAATATAAATAGTATAAAATACTAAAATATTCGTCGATTCGTGTCGAGTGTGAGTGATGGTGGGATAAGGAAACCCGAATATACAAGAGTATTGCACTCAGTGTTGCCGGTCGCTTATCCCATCACCCCGATCGCTTGATTGTTGAGCCAAATTAACATCAACCATAATTTTCTTATTCCGTCATAATCGCATATTTCGTCGATCTTTAAAACTATTTCCAAAACAAATACTTTTTTTTATTAGGGTCGAAACTCATTGACGCGGATCCGACATCACGCAATCCTTAGGCATTTTTTACAATGTCGGGAAGCCGAGGGAATCAAGTCTTTTAATAATCGCAAAGTGTCAATCAATTGGATTCGATACCAATTCAATAATTGGCCATCAAATCCAAACGATTTAGTCAATAAATTAAACTAACACGATTTTCGTTGATGCTAACGTAGATGTCATTTAATTCGGCAAGAATTAATTACGACACTATAAACGCGGAGAAAAATCTATATCGTTTTAGTTAATTTAAACGACTTATATTATTTTCTTCAAGTTTTCGCTCTAGCATTTCATACTGATTCAATAATCGAATATGGGATATGACGAGCATCAAAATTAGAATCGAGTATAAATTAGTCCAAGTACTTAATATCGATTTCATAATCGAATATTGAATACGACGAATATCGAAAATATTAAGTCGAGTGCAAATTACGCAATATTTGTACGCGATTTAATAAAGTCATCAATTTTCCGAAGAAAACAATTTCGAAACAGCCCGTCACGCGACTCGCCGGCATCCCGGGCGAGTCGCCTGACCCGCGCGAGTTGCGTCGTTCCCAGGCGAGTCGCGCGACTGCCTGGAAACGCGGCACAATTTCGCTCTTTTTTTATTATTCTTCGAACATCGTTTTTTAGACAAAACATTTTTTTAGATCTCGATATATTTTTCTCTTGACCTCGGTCAACACGTGTTAATCCATCACGTGACATATAAAACTTTCCAAAATCATGCATTCATCGCATCTATATCTTTATTCAATTTATCAATCGTTATACCGTTACTAACAAGTTTGCTATTTTCTTGTTGATTTTTCATTGTTTATTTTATTGTACTAAAATGAACCCGCATGCTAAATTTAACTTCGACGTTAGAATTAGTTGCATTAAATCGACATAGAAACCCTTTCAATTTTTCGCATGTTTAGGTAAAATAATGTTTGCATATTCATTTTCACCGAATTACTAACGCGTGTATTAGAAAGTCATTCGATATCCTAGTAGAGGCCACTAATGTGCGGGCGGGGTTGGGTGTCCTTTGTGGGCTTCCCAACACCTACCCTCACCCCTTACTCAGAACCTCGGTTTCCGGATGCCCAAAACCGTTGGCGCACAAGAGTCATTCAATACACGATATCCGATAATGTCGGTATTGGTATCAAATGCAAAGGGACGAGCCCAATAAACTCTGACATCGGAAATGGGCCGTATTTGGTATATGGCCCACTACGTCATAGAGTGGGTTCGAACGGACCCGAACTCCCACAATGTTCGGTTGCGACTTCACTTCGATTTAAATTTCAATTCGATCCATTCTCATATGGAGATTCATTCGCCTCCCCAAACACTTGTAATCCCCAAGAAATTTTAATGCAATACAGTGGCGGAAACACTGTACAGTTGAGATTAAAACACACTGACAAACTATATCTTATTAAAAGAAATGACAAGTCAATACAAAGGCCTCTTTTTACAAAAGGGCTAAAAGTAAAAATCTTCAAATAGGTTTATACAATTCCATAAATTGCAAGAATGAAGAAAGAGTAGGATCCACGCTACTCGCTAGCTCACACTCAAAACCCAGCAGCAAATACCTGTCATGTTATAAACATAACAACCACGTCTGTGGGGAGTAACTCGGACGTTCTCCCAGCCATATTATATCATATGGAAAACAATAGTATTACAATATCAAAATATTTAAAAACAGAAAACATTAAAACGATATAATAAAAATAAGTTTTCAACGAAACATAAAACACTTGCCAACCTGCAAGTCAAAATCAACCGATAATAATAATATTCAAAAATGGCGTTATGGAAATTCGATCAGTGTGCACAAGGCTAGACTTTCACTAGGATAATACTGGAAACTAGCTTCGAGAACTGTAGACTTAACTCATAACAGAATCCAGTCTCTAACTAGGCAACTCAACTATAACAGGACTGCGTGCAGCGAGGTCCTGGTTTAAGTAGTATACACCCCTCCTGGACACAAATCATGTCCAGTTCAACCCGACGCGACTTACACGATGCGATATCTAAGTTTAAGGGCACAATGCACACTCTCCTGAACACAAACCATGCTCAATTCAACGACCAAATGTACCCCAAATGGGCACACTGGCTTTATAGCTAATGGCAAAAACGTACACCCCAGATTATTACTCTCACCCCACACTTGACATTATTCCATAACTCCAAAACAGCCATTATCGATATTCAAAAGTTACAATCATATAAATAATAAGAGGATAAAATGAATAAATATTTTATATTAAAAGGGAAACTTTCTATAAATAGAAACTTACTAATCTTAGAAACTTACTAAAATAGAAAGTCTTATAGAAAATACGTAAGTTATTAAAATTAGTGAAATGTATAAAAATAGAATTTCAAACAAAATTAACATTTTATTATTATCGTCGTTATCGTAACTTTAATATATTTATAAATTCGTTACTATAATATAAATAAAATATAATAAGTCAATATATAGTATTTTATAAATAATTAGGAAATCGAGTTAAAACTATAAATTTTAGAAAAGAGATATTTTAAGAAAAACGATATCAAAATTAATTGAGTCAATGAGTTTTATAAATAAAATGAGATTTACAAAGATTTTAAGTTATTTTTAACAAATAGCTTTTATTAATAAATAATACGGATTTTAATAAAAATAACGAATCGTAGACAAATGAGAAATTATTAGGGAAAATAGACTCGACTAAAATTGAATTTAAAACAAAATCGACTATTTTCTCATTTATTAATCAAAGTCGTAAAACAAAATTAATTTACTGAACCAGTATAAAAATCTAGATTATAATACAAAAAAAAACTATTTTGAGTTAAAATTATAAATTAACGAAAAATGAAGAAAATATGAAATCATTATTATCTAGTTATTTGTATCACGATAACCAACAAAATATTATAACGATCGTAAATACTTAAATTACTAACAATTTATAAAACGATATCGAAAGTTGTAAAAATATTGATAAAACATACGATTTAAAATTAGTTTTATTAGCAATAATAAATAGCTAAAATTAGAAAACCGAAGTTAAAATATTTACTACATACTACTACTCAAACATACGATATAAAATCGAGTAACGTTCTAAAGTTACCTTGAGTCTATAGTCGAATCGATCCCGTACATGTCTACTAGCATAATCCAACCTTCAAATCATCAATAGCAAGCCTTAAGCTTCGTGACATGAGTTTCTAGCCTTCCAAGTATGCTCCACTACGAAATTCGAGACAAAAAGAAATGGAAACACAGAAATCGGAATAAGGAATATTGAAAGAGAAAAGAGGTGACCCGGAAAAATGGAAACGAAGGAGTCGGTATTAGCACATCGACACCAAAAGGAACAACAGTAGAACCAACGAACAGAATTAGAAGAAGAAGAAGAAAAGAAGAAATGAAGAACAAGAAGAAGGAAGGAAACAATGGACAACAGCAAGGAGATCGACAAATGAGAACGAAAACAAGGAAACCAAGGCAGAAAAGCAATAAAGCAGCAGCAACAACAACCCGTAAAGTCGAGGAATCGAAATAGCGAACAACATGTTGAGATTGAAATAGCAACAAGACGTCTGAACATATGAAATAGAGACGGAAAAGTGAATGAATTAGGAAGAATTGACACAGATAGGCTGATCAAGAATAGCAAGACAACAGCGTGCAACAGTAATAACAACAACTGGGCACAAAGACGACAAGGAGACGAAGAATAAAGAACAGCACAGCAACGACAGCGAACCAAAACCAAAACACCGACAACCGCAACCGCATCCTCAACGCACAAATAACAATAACAGCAGGCAAGACAGTAGCATCAAACAGCAGCACGCAGACATAAATCAAGACAGAAATCGGAAACTAGCAGCATAATTTACGCAGCAGCAGCAAAGAGGCTAAGAAGAAAAAGAAAAGAAGAAAAATGACGAAGAAGAAAAGAGAAGAAGAAAGACATAACAGAAGGATTGCAGCACTTAAAACAACATCAGGCCGCAGCCAAAAGGCGACACAAAAGACAGCAAAACGGATTGAAGAGAAGAAGAGGAAGAAACGAAAACAGCCAGAAATTATACCGTAATAGCAACAAAACGCCGCAGCAGAATCGAACAAAGATGGTGAAGGGAAACGATTGATGACGGACGAAGAAGAACAAAAAGGGAAGAAGATCAGGCGACATCAACGCGACTAGCAGCAGCATAGCGTCGTACAGCAGTTAACAACAGTAAAGAGCAGCAGCATAGCATCAGACCAGATTGATGACGATGGATGAACGAAAAACAAGGAGTTAAAAGGGAATAAATGAGGAAGGAGTGAAACGGTGGGAGTTTATGAAAGAAAGAAAGGGGGAGTGAATATAGTAATGGGGAGTGTACGCATACTAGGAAAGATGAAAAGAATCATGGGGCCACTAAAGAAAATAAGAAAACAGATTATTAAATGAATCGATTAGGGGACGAATCCCGTGACGATAAGTTGACTGACCCATGAGTTGAATTAAAAACGAGTCAATAAAACTGTTAGATAATCGGACCGTCAAATAAAATGGGTAAATAAATTATTCGAGACCAAAACGAAGCTAAAAAAAATATAATTGGACGATAAAATAGTATTCCCGATAAATAATAAATCTTTGATAATGTGAATTAAATTGATTCTTCGAGGAAAGGAAATAAATATTTTGACGAAACCTTAAAATAAATGGCATTCGAGCCGAAAATAGAAATTCGAGCTTAAACACAAATAAATAAAAGAGTTTAGAATTTAAATCGTCGAAAAAGACTTTCGATAAGAATTAAATTAAATGCATAAAATGAATCGAAACAGAAATAAAAATAAAAATATGTTTTAAATATAACAAGAGTTTCCGAGACAAATAGTATTTTTTTTGGAGTTTGAAACGATTAAACGATAAATTCGCTTTATAATAATTTTAAGAATTACGAGTTAGATCGCAAAAATAAAAATACGAATATAATTTTAATTTAATTTATAAAAATCAGGGGTGTTACAATCTTCCCCACTAAAAGAAGTTTTATCCTCGAAACTAACAAAAACATAGTAATAGAATGGGAAACAAGGTTATATCATTTGATTAAAAGGAGAACGCTTAACTCGCATCACAATCTCGGTTTAAAAATTTTTATAGCTTCAAACGTGATATGAAATCGCAATCGAAGACAAAATTTATTTCAAGAAGAGATGGGCTCAATTCCCAAAGTTTAAAATCATTAAAAACAATAAAATCGCAAGTAAACAAATTATTTTATAAAATAATGACGATAAATAATATTTGTAAATGAACTCGAGGGGGAAGAGTACCCGAATTTTTTTTTTTAAAACAACAATGAAACGTTTTGATTAAGAAATTCGACGATATTTCGTTTTAGGACCAAACAAAAATTTGAAAAATTAGATTTTCCAGTGAGTAAATAAAAATCGAACCACGCGTCAAACATTTTCGATAACAGATGTAAAGTCCATCGACAATAAAATAAAAAATTAGACATACGAAATCTTTCGAAAATGTTAAATAGTTTTACATAATAATCTTATAGAAATAAAATTATTAGCGATTATGTAAAATTCAAACGCTTGAAAATAGAAATTTGAAACAATTTCGAAATACTTTAAAATAAATTATTAAGGCATTTTGAAACATGACTAAATATATGTTATCAACCAAAAACAGGAACGAAGTACAAAGTTTTGAAATTTATAACTAAAAAATGTTAAAAATTTTACGATAACCCAAAATTTTAAATTAGTCAAACTTTTCATAACATAGGTTCAGGAAAAAGGTAAACGGATAAATAGAGTCAGAGTCAACGACAAATCGAAATAGAAATTTTCAAACCCGATAAAGAAGTCAAGGGGTTGGCCGAAGAGAAGTAGCAAGATTTAAGAAAAGCTAAAGGGGGGGACGAAATTAAGAGTCAAACGGAGCTCCCAAGGAAAAACAGAAGAAGTTAACCATCTCGAGATTCCCGGTACGACTCCCACAACACGGGTTCCTAATTTCCATCAAATACGTCCAAGTCCAAAATTAGGCACTCGATGGTATTACTCAGTCACAAATCACAATCTCCAAAAATGCCTTACGTGATTATCCAATTGTTCAAACGACACGATACTAATCCACAATTGTGTTACAATCTAATCTCATCCATTAAAATTCCAAGGGTCAACAAAACACACCCCAAACTTGCCATCGATAAGGTTCCTAAATCCAAAGCTCCTAAAGTTTGAACTCGAGGTATATTCCAAATTTCTCGAGTAAGGAACACTAAACAAGAACCATCAATTTAACAATGTTCGGGCACAAAATCCTCAAAAATGTTCATCAACATATTTAATATGCCACAAGTATAAAACTTGGAAAAGTACAACGAATCCTCACACACGCTCAAACTTATAGGTAATGGCGCGAACACTCACATCTTCAAAACACATCTTTCGACTAAGGTTTCTGAGAATTCCACCAAAGTTCATATCGTATCAGCTAAATCACCAAAATATTAACTCAACGAAGCCACAATCTCGTTGGTCTAAGGGTTCTGAACTATAATTCCATCAAGATGATTGACATCAAAGTATTCCTCAAAACAACACCACAAACCGTGATTCTGTAAGATAGTTCTCTTCTTCAAGGGTAACAACAATTTATCCAAGTCAGACCACTCAACTCCAAAGTTCATAGGTTACAACCTTAAACAACGATCAACGACCAAATCCATAAGAAACATGCACGGTAATCTATGTCAACCAAAATTTCTAACGACATTAATGAAAACCTTTAATGGTACCACAACACTCATCCTAACACTTTATACAATACTTTAAGATCTCAAATATCCGCGATGCATCCATCCAATAAGCATCATGTAAGAATCCCAAAATAATATTATCAGTTACACTTAATTCGGTTCAGGGTTAGGTAGTAGATATCCATCAAACATGATATACTCTTACTACTCCAAAATATATTCAACTCTAAGTACTCCAAAATAATCAAAGTAACCTGTAACCCAAGGTTAAGTGTCTAAAGTATCATCCTAATTCCATCAATCAACAATTTGTCATTCAAATCAATCCTCAAGAATTTCTTACTTGCTTAGAAGATAGGGAGACTCACAATCCTCAAACTAGGTAACGAGGGTTTACTAAACCTCAAACATCTATAATACTGGGTTCACTGAGACAGTATACGGTCAAACCAAGAATCTCAAGAGGAAAGATGGTAAAGTAGGAGAATAGAACAGGGATTTATCACAAGAATGAAGACGGGAATTAATAAGAGAAGGATTGGAAAAGGCAGAAGCAGGAAGAAAAGAATATATGATTCTAGATGATAAAGACCTGAGAGGAGAAGGGAAAGTTTGGACCTCTAAGGTTCACGAGGGAAGTACATGGATTACTTCATCTTCTTGTGGAGGAACGAGCACATAAGTCTTGGGTCGCTCCACTTGGATCTACTCCAACATCATGGAATAGGAATCTACTCTTGATCATCTGTAGCTTTAGCAAACTAAATCTGAGCTGAAAGGTCACCATTGTATCTTCCTTGTGACACAAAGTTGTCCACCCGAATCAACAGGCATTGAAAGTTCTAAGCAGGTCTTTTCCCGATCAGGAGCAGCATCTCGTGAGCATCTTGTTCATTCATCTTCTTCCAGACACAAGCAACAAATATTCAATGCTAATCATTGAGTTACAAGAACATATAAACCTAACAGTTAAGTCCTTATTTTGGTTTCTACCCATCTCTCACTAATATTTCATTAACATTCAAATCATTTACGAGTATTTTTTCCTAAAATCAGGTGTAAGCGTCGGGACCAACAATGCTTTGATACCAACTGTAATCCCCTAGAAATTTTAACGCAATATAGTGGCGGAAACACTGTAGAGTTGGGATTAAAACACACTGACAAACTATATCTTATTAAAAGAAATGACAAGTCAATACAAAGGCCTCTTTTTACAAAGGGCTAAAAGTAAAAATCTTCAAACAGGTTTATATAATTCCATAAATTGCAAGAATGAAGAAAGAGTAGGATCCACGCTACTCGCTAGCTCACACCCAAAACCCAGCAGCAAATACCTGTCATGTTATAAACATAACAGCCACCTCCGTGGGGAGTAACTTGGACGTTCTCCCAGCCATATTATATCATATGGAAAACAATAGTATTACTATATCAAAATATTTAAAAACAGAAAACATTAAAACGATATAATAAAATTAAGTTTTCAACGAAACTTAAAACACTTGCCAACCTGCAAGTCAAAATCAACCGATAATAATAATATTCAAAAATGGCGTTATGGAAATTCGATCAGTGTGCACAAGGCTGGACTTTCACTAGGATAATACTGGAAACTAGCTTCGAGAACTATAGACTTAACTCATAACAGAATCCAGTCTCTAACTAGGCAACTCAACTATAACAGGACTGCGTGCAGCGAGGTCCTGGTTTAAGTAGTATACACCCCTCCTGGATGTACACAAATCATGTCCAGTTCAACCCGACGCGACTTACACGATGCAATATCTAAGTTAAAGGGCACAATGCACACTCTCCTTAACACAAACCATGCTCAATTCAACGACCAAATGTGCCCCAAATGGGCACACCGGCTTTATACCTGATGGCAAAAACGTACACCCCAGATTATTACTCTATCCCCACACTTGACATTATTCCATAACTCCAAAACAGCCATTATCGATATTCAAAAGATACAATCATATAAATAATATGAGGATAAAATGAATAAATATTTTATATTAAAAGGGAAACTTTCTATAAATAGAAACTTACTGATTTTAGAAAATTACTAAAATAGAAAGTCTTATAGAAAATACGTAAGTTATTAAAATTAGTGAAATGTATAAAAATAGAATTTGAAACAAAATTAACATTTTATTATTATCGCCGTTATCGTAACTTTAATATATTTATAAATTCGTTACTATAATATAAATAAAATATAATAAGTCAATATATAGTATTTTATAAATAATTAGGAAATCGAGTTAAAACTATAAATTTTAGAAAAGAGATATTTTAAGAAAAACAATATCAAAATTAATTGAGTCAATGAGTTTTATAAATAAAATGAGATTTACCAAGATTTCAAGTTATTTTTAACAAATAGCTTTTATTAATAAATTATACGGATTTTAATAAAAATAGTCAATCGTAGACAAATGAGAAATTATAGGGAACATAGACTCGACTAAAAATGAATTTAAAAGAAAATCGACTATTTTCTCATTTATTAATAAAAGTCGTAAAACGAAATTAATTTACTGAACAAGTATAAAAATCTCGATTATAATATATAAAAAAATACGATTTTGAGTTAAAATTATAAATTAACGAAATATGAAGAAAATATGAAATCATTATTATCTAGTTATTAGTATCACGATAACCAACAAAATATTATAACGATCGTAAATAATTAAATTACTAACGATTTATAAAACGATATCGAAAGTTGTAAAAATATTGACAAAGCATACGATTTAAAATTAATTTTATTAGCAAAAATAAATAGCTAAAATTAGAAAACCGAAGTTAAAATATTTGCTACATACTACTACTCAAACATACGATATAAAATCGAGTAACGTCCTAAAGTTACCTTGAGTCTATAGTCGAATCGATCCCGTACATGTCTACTCGCATAGTCCAACCTTCAAATCTTCAATAGCAAGCCTTAAGCTAAGCTTCGTGACGTGAGTTTCTAGCCTTCCAAGTATGCTCCACTACGAAATTCGAGACAAAAAGAAATGGAAACACAGAAATCGGAATAAGGAATGTTGAAAGAGAAAAGAGGTGACCCGGAAACATGGAAACCAAGGAGTCAGTATTAGCACATCGACACCAAAAGGAACAACAGTAGAACCAACGAACAGAATTAGAAGAAGAAGAAGAAGAACAAGAAGAAGAAGAAGAGAAGAAGAAGAAGAAGAAGAAGAAGAAGAAGAAGTAGAAGAAGAAGAAGAAGAAGAAGAAGAAAGGAAGGAAACAATAGACAACAACAAGGAGATCGACAAATGAGAACGAAAACAAGGAAACCAAGGCAGAAAAGCAACAAAGCAGCAGCAACAACAGCCCGTAAAATCGAGGAATCGAAATACCGAACAACATGTTGAGATTGAAATAGCAACAAGAGGTCCGAACATATGAAATAGAGACGGAAAAAGGGAAGGAATAAGGGAGAAATGACACAGATAGGCTGATCAAGAATAGCAAGACAACAGCGTGCAACAGTAATAACAACAACTGGGCACAAAGACGACAAGGAGACGGAGAATAAAGAACAGCACAGCAACGACAGCGAACCAGAACCAAAATACCGACAACCGCAACCGCATCCTCAACGCACAAATAACAACAATAGCGGGCAAGATAGTGACATCAAACAGCAGCACGCAGACACAAATCACGACAGAAATCGGAAACTAGCAGCATAATTAACGCAGTAGCAGCAAACAGGCTAAGATGAAAAAGAAAAGAAGAAGAATGACGAAGAAGAAAAGAGAAGAAGAAAGACAGAACATAAGGATTGCAGCACTTAAAACAACATCAGGCAGCAGCCGAAAGGCGACACAAAAGACAGCAAAACGGATTGAAGAGAAGAAGAGGAAGAAACGAAAACAGTTAGAAATTATACCATAATAGCAACAAAACGCAGCAGCAGAATCGAACGAAGATGGTGAAGGGAAACGATTGATGACGGACGAAGAAGAACGAAAATGGAAGAAGATCAGGCGACATCAACGCGACCAGCAGCAGCATAGCGTCGTACAGCAGTTAACAACAGTAAAGAGCAGCAGCATAGCATCAGACCAGATTGATGACGATGGATGAACGAAAAACAAGGAGTTAAAAGGGAATGAATGAGGAAGGAGTGAAACGGTGGGAGTTTATGAAAGAGAGAAAGGGGGAGTGAATATAGTAATGGGGAGTGTACGCATACTAGGAAAGATGAAAATAATTGTAGACACCCGCATTTTGCCTGCTAGTGTCTATAGCAGTTCCCGACAAACACCCGATGATGATCGGACGCAAACGTGACTTAGTATACTCGGATTTGGGCCCGAAATCAATAATATCTGACATGGACTTTTAGCGGAGTAATAATCTCACAAAACAGACATCAAATCCAGGCCCAGTGGGTCGTTCCGAGCAAAATAAGACTAATTTGGGCCAAAACCGACACCAAAAATAAATCCCGTCTTTTGGCGACCGGGTCAAAACCCGGTCAAAGACGAACCCGTCACAAGATCAGCCCAAGTACATCTTCTAGATGATGGCGCCCAACCACATTTTCAAAAAAAGATCACACAATCAAAACAATACCAATTCCTTCCTATTTTAACTCGGATCACCTGATCCACTCGGTCGAGTGGATTGACCCACTCGGTCGAGTGGAGCGTCAAAAACCGGATCAGGCCCATTTTCTAGGGCACTCGACCGAGTGCACTAGGGCCACTCGATCGAGTGACCCTAGGTCGTGGGGTAAACTCTATAAATACCCCATGACCCTCACTCATTTCACAACTTTTACCAACTTTCTACACATCCATTTTACCCTACATTTACCCTACATCTCAGCCACACTCTTCATTCTACAACCCTAAGCAATCACATACAAAGACCGAGTCCCTTGTCCCTCGATAAACCGACAACACACACACACACACACCATAACTTACATACATCCTCGATACTCCATAGTCCCGTCACTATTTGCGAGCCCATTTCCGAGGTCCTTACTAAGCATGTATGTTGAGGGTGTCCTAAATCCCATCTCGATCTTTATTGCTTTTACTTACATTTTTGTATCGTTAATATTATACTTATAGTAGTATTGCAATCCTAACACTAACTCTAACATTCTAACATTTTACTTTTTGCATACTAACTTTTACATTTCGTTACTAACGTTATAATCATACCGCGTATATATATATATATAGTAATATCGAAATTTCGGTTTCGGATACGTTTGACTATAATTGTCGCCTAAAGTCCGTCTAATCCTTTTACAAGCAACGACGGAGGTGGAGCCCTTTCGAGGAGCCCCGCCCCAATGTGCTCAAAGGCGTGACGTGATCGCGACTAATCATAGTTGAACGCATTCGATCCCATTTTAATTAGTACGGAACCCATTGACGCGAAAACCGATATCACATAACCTGAAAGGGTTAGTTTCGATGTTGTGACGTAGAGGGAAGTATTTCGTTACTAATTCAAATTTTCTAACACAAACATTTCATAAAGTCCTGACAACGGTGTTATAATCGTACATGTACACGATTATAGTATCGGAGGTTGAGTTAAATTCAAATCAAGCGATATTTGTATTTAACTCGACCGACCGTCGTTTTCAACCCCAAAAACCAAACGAGTTAACACTCATACAGGGACTACTCGACCGGGTGCATAGGCCACTCGATCGAGTAGTGTCCATAAAACTGGGCAGATTACTTTTCGAGGGCACACTCGACCGAGTCAGGCCATGACTCGACCGAGTGGGTCCTGTAACCCAGAAAACCGAGAGCTTAAATGCAACATTTAAGCCTCGTCTTTTTCACGACTCTTAGTCGACACGTGTAAAGCCGATCACGTGAATCCATTTTCCAAAACCCACGTTTATCGTGGCAACTCCTTTTCCAAAAACCCGATAACGGTATTACAATCATATGAGACATGATTATATTATCGGCAAACCGAGTTAAATTTAAATTCGTCCATATTTTAATTTAATTCGGCCAACTCTCGATTTAAAACACATAAAAACACGAGTCATAGCTCGTACAGGTGCCACTCGGCCGAGTACACCTACCACTCGACCGAGTAACACCCCAAACCGTGGGCAGAAGCTTCTTTTAGGACGCACTCGACCGAGTCAGACCATGACTCGACCGAGTTAGTCCGGTAGCCCCGTGACCGAGGGCCTTGACACACCTTTCAAGCCTCATCTCTTTTATCGACATTAGCCATCGCGTGTAAAGACTATCACGTGACTATCCTATTTTCAAAACCATGCACAACACGACACGTAGAACGACTTTGACCTCCTTTTGACGTGATAAGTCGGGACAAGACTACGGGATATGAAATCGGGCTAGCAATATACCATAGTCTCATATTTCCGTCCTTCGTTTAGTACACGATATAATGTGTATTTAATCGGGGTTAGTCCATCTACACATTTCGCGGTCTAGCTTGCATACGGGTCCGTCCGTATCTTTGTATCGCGTTATTTTTATTACTTTTACGTAATGTTGTATTGTGAATTCCGGGTTGTATTTCCGCCCGTGTAACTTGTACGTTACTTCCTTTTCATTTATTCTTTCGAGCTTTGTTTATTTACTTGCTTTTACGCTTTATAAACGAACCTCGCATGCTAAACCACTTTGACCAAAAATAAGATGCATTAAATGACGTAGTTCACATACTATTAATATGCTTAGCCCGAAAACGCTGTTTGCATATCATTTAATCGTTTTACTAGCGCGCACACACGAACACGAACGATGTCTTAGTAGAGGCCGCCATGTGCGGGCGGGGTTGGGTGTCCTTAGTGGGCTTCCCAACACGTACCCTCACCCCTTACTCAGAACCTTTGGTTTCCGGATGTCCGAAACCCTTGGCGCACGAGAGTCATTCTATATACGAAAGCCGGTTTATACGGTATCGATATTGCAATGCAAAGGGACGAGCCCAATAAACTCTGAAATCGAAGTGGGCTTACTTTGTGTAAAGCCCATGACGACATAGAGTGGGCTCGTATGGTTCCGAATAACCACAAAATTCGGTGGCGACTCCATTTTGACTTAAATTTCGAACCCGAGAACAATCTCACCACGAGATTCATTCGCCTACCCAAACCCGCGCGTGGCCGCGTCGGGGTGGACCTACGTCATGTCCACAATTTGGCGACTCCGCTGGGGACACCTGATGTACTACATGGCATCGGGGTTCCTAGGGTGAGACTCGAAGAGAAATCGTTCGAATATTAGTGTGTGCGCATTAGTTTAATGGTTCATGCATAACCCAAATTTTGCCCGGGCCGGTTACTTGTGACCGACGTCCCACTATACCACGGTGCATTCCTACATGGGTGCGCTAAAGACTTCGATGGCGGAACTCACCGGGGTTTTACGGCAGGTCCTAGTTCCAAATCGGCTAGGAAGTCCGTCCCGTTTCGTGAGAATGCGATCGTTGTTGGTATAGACCCTATTGTGACCGACCGAGACTTAGCGTAAAGCATACATAAGCGTCGTTATAATGCTTGTTTGACTACATGCTACTTGGTTTCCGTGTCGTTTTTCCAAAAACCGTCATTTCAAAAAATGCATCTGATGGGGGTCGGCTACCTGTCATTGGCCGCCTGCCAATCAGGCCCCGAGGCGACCAAGTCCCAAAAGGGGGAAGGGCCTGTCAAGAAGCTTTTCCCATCAGTTACTGGAATCTCCAAGTGTGGCCCCAATCCCTTGGGCCGTCCGCCAAACGGAGTAAACCAAGCCTGCCGCCTGCTTCCAGGGCGTTCCCGCCTGAATGGAGCCGATGGAAAACCGAGGACCCGTCCGTCTTTTTATCTAAGGTAAGGGGAAATGGGTGGACAAGGTAAGTCCACGTGTCGCGCCAACATCCACCCATTTCCCTCCTCTTCTTTCTCTTTTCCTCTCTCTTGTGGGAAGGTATAAATACCTACCCACTTCCCACATGAGAGGGGTTGGACTTTCTCTCTCTAGACTGTTACTCTTAAAACGCCGCCTAGTTCCTCACGAGCTAGGTTCGTAAAGGCATTTCACGGACTGACTTAGGCATCGGAGAGGGTTTCCTCGGACAACCTCCGAGGCCCTGTGCGTTCATTGTGCAGGGAGCAGGCCGTTTTCCGCCGGGAAAGTCCGATTCCAAGAGTGAGAGGAAGGGGAGATCAAGGGAATCAAGCGACTAATTATCCTTCATCAATTCAACTACACTACCCGGATTCTAGGCCGGGTAAATTGTTTCCGTAACCGGAACAATTTGGCGCCGTCTGTGGGGAACTTACGGTTGTGCTCACGAGTTACCCACTAAAATCAACCACTCATAACCACAAAATTAAACACAATCATGCCAGAAATCGTCGATGACAGTGCAGGAGCGGGTCCGACGGTCTCTCCAGTGACCCCCCTGTACGGAATGCCGCTGTTGGAGAGGGTCCCTCCTGCCACAATCCTTGGGGTTGAGGGAGCCAATCCCCTCGGTGGATCTAACACTGCTGTGACACCCGAGCTGGGGGCACGCCCTGGACGTGCTCTCAATCTGACCCCAGCTCAGATGGCACAGGCAGCCGCGTTCTTCTCTGCGATGCTGGATCAGGAATTCACACCTGAGGACTTGGTGGGCAGGGTCGCATCGGCTCCTAGGCAACCGTCCCCAGTCAGCAGGGACGAGGCCGGGGGCACGAGGCGGACCGCCGCCAGAAACGCTCAGAGAAAAGCGAGAAGAACAGCCCAAGTGTATACGCATGTGCAGAGGCGCATTACCACTGACAAACCAGAACCACCTGCCCAGCAGGCGTTCTCTATTCACACGACAGAATCGGCGTCTGGAGGGCAGGGAGGCTTATCTCAAGGATTACAGGAGCGCATGAGGCCCAGGGAGCCTGTGTCAAAACGCTTAGGAGAGAGGCCAGGCGGAGTTTTCTCCAGGCTAACACCTGCGGCCAAGGAACAGTCAGCCCCCGGCTTATCCCAAAGCTTGCAATCCAGACTCAACCGAGGACAACCGCTCGAGTCCAGGTACCATCAGGGTGAAAACCTCTGCCACTCCCAGAGGAAGAGGCCCAGGTAGACCTCCTCGGGAACAGAGGACGAGGCAGCTAGCAGACCGCCACCGAGGTACCGCTCCCCCAGTACGAGGAAACCAACCCATAAACAATGGGAATCTCATGGTAACCAGTCTGGGGAGAGCAGGTCACGACTGGTAGGCAGGCCTACGAAGACCCCGTTGCACCCTGAGGTACAAGAGTACCCCATTCCCAAAATCAAAATGCCCACCATCAAATTTGACGGGACGACAGACCCCGAAGACCACCTGGCAGCCTTTGAGAGTCACATGGGCATGTATGATGTAGATGATGCCATCTGGTGCAAAGTTTTCCCTACCACCCTGGTGGGACTTGCGCAGGGGTGGTACAGAGATCTCCGCCAGGGGTCAATCAGATTCTTCATAGAGTTGGCTGAAATTTTCCTTGAACAGTATGCCAGAAATAAGAGAAGACGCCTTACCCGTTTCGATCTCATGACCCTGAAACAAAAGAAGGGTGAGAGTGTGAGAGAATACATGAGAAGATTCGATCTATCCTACCAGCAGGTTAGGGAGATCGACGATTCCACCGCCGCCTACGCCCTGACAATCTCCCTACTTCCAGGGGAAATGAAAAACCAGATGATCAGGGCCCAGCCAGAAACCTTGGCCATGGCCAGAAAGATTGCTGAGGGGTTCATTCTGCAGGAGGAGTTCCACGGCTTGACGGACACCCCTGCAGGCCAAACAAAGCCTCAAGGGGGACCGCAGGGTGGAAGGGGCAGAGGTGAACCAGGTAAGCAAAAAGAGGAGGGAGACACTCCCAAGAAAGAACGCCCAGTCTACCAACCCAGATTCGATAGTTACACCGCTCTGAACAAATCCAGGGCGGAAATCTTCGAACTGGAAAAAAAAACTGCCAAATGGAACCGTCCAAGCAAACCTCGCAGCCCAAAAGGCGACCCAAAGAAATTCTGCACTTTCCACGACTGTATTGGCCACACCACCGAAGAGTGCCGTCACCTGAAGGATGAAATTGAGAAATTAATCAGGAACGGATGGTTGGCCAACTACGCAGCTAAAAACAAGTCTCAGAAGGAAGTATCTGAGAAACCCGAGGGGTCAGTGCAGAACCGGATGGTAATCCACGTGATTTCAGGGGGCACTGAGGGCCAGCTCAGTCGAAGAAGTCAAAAAAGGCAAATGCGCGAGCTGAGAAACCAGATCTGCTACGCTGAGAAAGAAGGGAGCCCAAAGGGAGTGACACTAAGTATCACCCCTGATGATGCAAGACGGGTGATATATCCGCACAGTGATCCTCTGGTGTTGTCCCTAGAAATCAGCAACCATATCGTGCGAAGATGTATGGTAGACACAGGCGCATATACAAATCTTTTGTACAAGGATGCTTTCGAAAAGATGGGCCTGGAAAAAAGGCATCTACGGCCTGCTCCCGGATCCCTGTATGGATTCAGTGGGGCCGGCGTGCTGCCCATGGGCATCATCGACTTGCCTGTAACCTTCGGGGAAGGTTCCGCAGCCAGGAATGTCAGGGCAACCTTTGTTGTTTTGGACGCAAGGTCTGCCTATAATGCCCTGATTGGCAGGGCCACGCTGGATGAAATCGAGGCCGCAATCTCCATCAGAGCTCTCACCATTGCGTATGTCACAGACTTCGGGCTGGAAGGAAAGATACGCGGGGACCAGGAGTCAGCCAGACAATGCTACTCCGTGGCCCTACAAGAGCACGAGAGGGACAGAAAAGGAAAAAGAAAAGCCGACAGTTCCCCCTGCAGGGAAGGCGAAGTCTCAGTCGAGCACCCGACGCCCGACCGCCTGGAACCAGGGGGCGAAAGCATGCTGGTGGACTTAGAACCAGGGAGACAGGTCCTGGTAGGAGCAGGCTTAGAGGAATCCTACCAGGCTGAACTGGTCAAACTTCTGAGAGAGAACAAAGACGTATTTGCCTACTCTGCAGACGAGATGCCCGGCGTTGATCCCTCATGCATCGTTCACAAGCTGAACGTAAGCATGGATGCTCGCCCTGTAAAACAGAAGAAACGAAACATGTCTGCAGAAAAAAACGCAGCAATCAAGGAAGAAATTGACAAACTCTTGAAAGCAGACTTTATTGAAGTTTGCGACTACCCAGAATGGCTGGCAAATGTTGTCATGGTCAAGAAGTCGTCAGGCGCATGGAGGATGTGCGTCGACTTTACAAACCTGAACAAGGCCTGCCCGAAAGACTGCTATCCGCTCCCTCGGATCGATCAATTGGTAGACGCCACCAGTGGCTACACCATGCTAAGCTTCTTAGACGCCTTTTCAGGCTACCACCAAGTGTACTTGTGGCAACCGGACAGGGTGAAGTGTGCGTTCATCACTAGTTCGGGCACCTACATGTATAAGATGATGCCTTTCGGGCTCAAAAATGCAGGGGCTACGTACCAGCGGTTGGTTGATAAAGTGTTTGAGAAACAAAAAGGTAGAAACATCGAGGCTTACGTTGACGATGCCATTGTAAAAAGCAAGGAGGACAGGGAACACCTGACAGACTTGCAGGAAACCTTCAGTTCTTTGCGCGCTTACAAAATGAAACTAAATCCGAAAAAATGCACGTTTGGAGTCCGCTCCGGAAAATTCCTAGGGTTCTTGGTCAGTTCTCGGGGTATAGATGCCAACCCTGAAAAAATTCAGGCAGTCCTAGACCTCCCCGAGCCCAAGACCATCAGAGACATCCAGCGCCTGACGGGTCGAATGGCCGCCTTGGCCCGATTCATCGCCCGATCAGCAGACAGAGCCACTCCTTTTTTCAAAATACTAAAAGGAAACAAACAGTTCAAATGGGAAAACGAGCAGAAAGAGGCCTTCGAGCAGCTGAAGGACCATCTTAAGAGGCTCCCTACCCTGGCAAGACCGGCAGCAGGAGAAAAACTTTTCCTCTACATTGCGGTAACCAATATAACTGTCAGCGCAGTCATCCTACGAGAAGAGGCAGGCACCCAGCAACCTATATACTTTGTGAGTCATGCGCTGGGGGCAGCCGAGAAGAATTACCCGATGGTTGAAAAAGCCGCCTACGCGGTCATAATTGCAGCCAGGAAGCTCAAACCTTACTTTGACGCGCACCCAGTCGTAGTCCTCACCGACCAACCCCTGGAAAAGGTGTTGGAAAAATTTGAAAAATCAGGGAGATTGTTGAAATGGGCAATTGAGCTGAGTGGGCTTGGTATATCTTATCAGTCAAGAACAGCCATCAAAGCCCAAGCTTTGGCGGACTTTTTGGCCGAGTGCTCCCACTCAGGGGAAGAGGAAGCTCCTACCCAGGAATGGACCGTATATACTAATGGGTCCTTGACGGCCAACGGCGCGGGTGCAGGCGTCGTGCTAACCAGCCCAGAAGGCACCGACTTTGAGCACGCTCTCCAGTTCGTTTTCCCAGCATCAAACAATGAAGCAGAGTATGAAGCAGTACTCGCAGGCGTCAGGCTGGCTAAAGCCGCAGGGGCGGAACGAATTGTTTTAGCAACAGACTCCCAGCTCATCGCCAACCAAATCAATGGAGAATACGAAGCAAGAGACCAAGCAATGGCCGCATACCTAGAGATGGTAAAGGGAGAATTGTCCGGCCTGAAATCATATGAGGTCAAACAAATTCCCCGATCCCAGAACAACAGAGCAGATGCCCTGTCAAAACTGGCAAGCTCCAGTCTGCAGGACATCCGGAGATCAGTATGGGTTGACGTTTTACACGAGAAGTCTACTGATCCCTGTCAAACGATTAACGCCGTGGAAGAAGAGCTGGAAAGCTGGATGACCCCTTTCGTCCAGTACAAGAGGCACAGTATCTTACCATCAGACTCGTTACAAAAAAGGAAGGTACAGGCTAAAGCAGCCTGGTTCATATTCATTAATGGAGAACTCTACAAAAAATCTTTTACTTATCCCCTGCTTAAATGCCTACGGGCAGAGCAGGCCGCTGAGGTATTGGATGATATCCACTCAGGGATTTGCGGGCATCACATTGGCGGGAGGTCGCTGGCCCACAAGGCCCTCAGGGCAGGCTACTACTGGCCTACCATGCTAGCAGATGCCAAGAGCCTGACCCAGAAATGCAGAAAATGCCAACTCTTTGCCCCATCGATCCATGCCCCGGCTCAGGAGCTCAGGCCAATCCTATCTCCCATCCCCTTTGCTCAATGGGGGATGGACATCCTAGGACCCTTCACGGTGGCCACAGGGGGCAGAAAATTCTTAATTGTCGCCATAGACTACTTCACCAAATGGGTGGAGGCTGAAGCAGTGCCTAACATCACTGAGCCGGCAGTCAGGAAGGTGATCTGGCGAAATGTCATCACCCGGTTCGGTGTACCAAAAATGCTGGTATTTGACCACGGAAGGCAGTTCGATAATGACCCACTAAGAAACTGGCTGGAAAGCCACAACATCTCAGTCGCCTACTCAGCCGTCTGCCATCCTCAAACCAATGGACAGGCGGAAGCAGCCAACAAACAAATTCTGAATGGCCTGAAGAAAATGGTGGATGACTGCAAAGGCAGGTGGGCTGATGAACTCCCCAGTATACTCTGGTCCATCCGAACTACCAGAAAGGAGTCTACAGGCCAGACCCCATTTGGCCTAGTATATGGAGAAGAGGCTTTATTGCCAATTGAGACAAGGATTCCCTCTCTACGTTCCCTGCAGTACAACCAGGCTGAGAATGAAGCCGCAATGGTTGAGGCCCTGGACCTGGTAAATGAGCTAAGAGAGGAAGCCAGTACCAATATCGCTGCCTACCAGCAGCGAATGAGGAAAGCTTTCAATAGCAAAGTCCGACAGAGGAGCTTCCAGGTGGGCGAATTAGTTCTGAGAAAAACACAGGCGATTGGAAAGTCAAGAGAGCATGGGAAGCTAAGTGCCAATTGGGACGGCCCATACCAAATAACTCAGGTTTTGGGTCCAGGCACGTACAGGATAGCCAATCTGGAGGGACAAGAGCTAGGCGCTCACTGGAATGCAGATACACTAAAGAAATATTACGTCTAAACAAGAGTGTAGGCAGTTTTTACTTTTACTAGAGTAAAAAGGCGGAGGACGATCAGAAATGTCGACGGCTCCGACCACCCCTATGTCAAAAAGAAAATTTTAAGAGAAATGAGAAGATGCAGATTTATACTCGTTGCCTGTTCACACTCGCGTCTTTCACACACAAACGAGCAGGGGGCAATAGGGGGAGGCCCCCCTGTTGCCAAAATTGGGAAAAGTGAACCCCCCAACGCAAACCAAAGAAAGCTACCCTGCTTACCTCTGGGCAGGCAGGGGGCGGGCCCCCTGGACTTTGAACGAAAAGCCAGGAGCAGGCCGTACCAACAAGGACTGGGGGCAGGCCCCCCAACCTTGTATAAAAAACGCAAAAAGCTACCCTGCTTACCTTTGGGCAGGCAGGGGGCAGGCCCCCTGGACTTTGAACGAAAAGCCAGGAGCAGGCCGTACCAACAAGGACTGGGGGCAGGCCCCCCAACCTTGTATAAAAAACGCAAAAAGCTACCCTGCTTACCTCTGGGCAGGCAGGGGGCAGGCCCCCTGGACTTTGAACGAAAAGCCAGGAGCAGGCCGTACCAACAAGGACTGGGGGCAGGCCCCCCAACCTTGTATAAAAAACGCAAAAGCTACCCTGTTTACCTCCGGGCAGGCAGGGGGCAGGCCCCCTGGACTTTGAACGAAAAGATAGGAGCAGGCCGTACCAACAAGAACTGGGGGCAGGCCCCCCAGCCTTGTATAAAAAACACAAAAGCTACCCTGCTTACCTCTGGGCAGGCAGGGGGCAGGCCCCCTGGACTTTGAACGAAAAGCCAGGAGCAGGCCGTACCAACAAGGACTGGGGGCAGGCCCCCCAGCCTTGTATAAAAAACGCAAAAAGCTACCCTGCTTACCTCTGGGCAGGTAGGGGGCAGGCCCCCTGGACCTTGAACGAAAAGCCAGGAGCAGGCCATACCAACAAGGACTGGGGGCAGGCCCCCCAGCCTTGTATAAAAAAAACGCTGAGGAATCTCCCTTCCTACCCCTAGGCAGGCAGGGGGCAGGCTCCCTGGATTCTAAACAAATGCCAGGGACAGGCCAGGCAAACAAGAACCCTCCTACCTACAGGCAGGTGGGCTGCAAATCAAACTCATGAAGAATCAAAATACACAAAAGCAAACAGAAAATTCACATATAAAAGAAAAAGTAGCGTCGAGGAAATACAAGACAAGTTTTCAAGTTTTCAAGACAAATAGTTACAACCAAGGGTACGGCAGCCGGCCACCAAAGGGCTCGGCGCGCAAAAAGGTAAGGAAATTAAAGCGTTAGCACAGGCGCAGCAGGGGACGAGCAAGAGCCCTCTGAGGAAGACTGCCCTCCATGTTAAGCAGGGGGAGCGTCTGGACCGGAAGCGTCTCCCTCAGACAACCTACGCATTTGAGCTTCATCCTTAGCAGTGTAGAGGGCCCGGAAGGCATCTTCGTCAAAACCCGGGAACATCTCCCTGACAGCTTCCATAACAACCTTCAGGCAGGAGTTAGCACCATTAACGAATCCCGCCGACACCGCCACTTCCACCTCCTGGAGAATCTCGCCCCTCTCCTTCTCCCAGTCCTCGGTCTTCGTCGCCGGATCCTCGGTCTTCGCCGCCAGATCGCCAAGGGCTGTCTGCAGATCAGAGTTTGCCTTGGAAAGGCGCTCCCCAAGGTCAATAACGCTCTTCTTAGCGTGGTCCAGTTCAGCCAAAGCCTTTCTGGCCTGCTCTAGTTCAGCAAAGGCCTGCTGAGCTCTCTTGGACTCCTCCCCCAGGCGAGACACTTCCCGTGTAGCTTTCTCGCTCTCAGACTTCCAGTGGATAGCCCGACCCCTGGCCTCTTCTAGCTCAGTCTCCTTTTTCGCCAGCTGGTCCTTAAGGCTGGCAATGAGAGCAACATCCCTCTCAACTGCAGAAAGGCGGTCGGGGTTGGCTAGTTCCTCATCACTCAGACGACCAAGGGCAGCCAGCTCCGCAGAGGCCTGCATAATTCGGGAGGTGCGCTTAATATACTGGGTCACTTGACTGGCAGCGGACTTGACGGTCTTGAGAAGATGGTCAGTTAAAACCGCTCCTGAGTCGGAGAGTAGGGCAGAAATATCCTGGCTGTCACCCGCATTATAGTGGAACTCAACGTTCTCCTCAGATAAAAGGGTGGCGGGAATCTCCGGAGCAAAACGCTTGGGTTCAGGCGTGGCAGTCTCCAAATCCACCACCTGGTCAACGTTAGGGGCCTCCCGACTCCTCTTTCTGGTCATTGACCGGGGGGTACTCTCCCCAGTCTCCTCGGAACCTGCGGCCCACGGCTGCGAGGGAATCTGAATCCCTGCTGAAAGGCCCTCTTGCCTGCCAATAGGCGAAGGAGTAGCCTCGAAAGCAATCGCCCTCGCAGCTGGCGAGGGGGTAGCCTCAGAAACCGCCGTCTTGGCGGGCGTAACTCGAGGAGGAGGGGGAAGCCTTGGCCTACTGAATGACAGGCCCTTCAAATGCTTCATCAGATTTTTCTCGCCTCTCCTAAAACCAGGGGGAAGAGAAGGGCGACTCTGGATGACAGTGAGGTTCTCGTCCAGGCCCAGGCGTCTCACCTCCCCTTTCTTCCAGATGAAAGTGGCAAGAGCTGCAAAACAAACAAACAGGCCGTTAAGGCATTTCCGAAATACACAAGAGTAAGAAGGAATCACCAGCACTCCTGAACTACCTTTATCCAGACCCGGATTCATGCCCAGCCGGGTCAAATAATTGTCAGTCGCTAAAAGCTCCGCATGAGGGAGCCATAAGGTGGGGCCATACACCCCGTACTTGTTGGTATGGCCTGCAAAGTAGGCCGTCAACTCCTTCTCCTTCTCACTTAGCTTAACCTCCAAGGCCTTCCCACCCACACCAGGGTGGTACTCCTCAGGGGTCTCCATCCTAGTGTGGACGTGATTCCTGAAGTGACGAGGAATCCTCCACCCATGGGTGCTGTGTATGTAAATGAAGTTGTTCTTCCAATCCCTCAAGCTGTCCATACCAGGCCACACCAAACAATGTCCCTTCTGCCTCAAGAGGGACCAGTAACCAGGGGAGCCCGTACTCCCAGATGAAACCATCTGCAAACCCACCATGAACCACAGGGCGTCGATGGAAGGCTCCATGCGGTGGAAAAGGCAGGTCCAGACATATGAAATCAGCGCCCTGACAGCTGTGGCTGTCAGCTGGGCGACGGCGACGTTCATGCGCCTGAAGATCTCCTCTAAGACAGGATGGAGGGGAAAGCGAAGGCCAAACTCTAAACATTTATGGAAGACCGCTATACACCCATCCGGGGGGTTGCATACGGTATCCTTTTCGCCAGGGACAACAACTGTGTACCCCTCCCCAAAGTTATAGAGCCGCTCAATCACGACGGCGGCGTTCTTAGCAAGGATCACTTCCCGATTTTTCGGGTCAGAGAACGTGCTCAGAGGGATGCGGTATTTAGCCTTGTCCAGATAATAAACCCTCCCCTTCTCCCGACGAACGAGGGGGCCGGAAGTTCGGGAAGGGTCAACTTCCAACGCCTCGTCGTCCGAATCGATAGCGTCGAACGAGGGGGGTTCAGGAGAATTACCGCCCCCACTATCCGCCGAGTGTTCCTCCTCAAAATCAACCTCCCTAGAGGAGGAGGCAAAGTCCATCCCTTCTCCCCTCCTTGATGGGTCGGTAAAGGGCAAAATCCTTTCACGGGTTCCCGACATGATTACTCTAAAAAAGGAAAAGATGCAGAAAAAAGAAAACCGAAGAAAGAAAAAAGAGCGGAGGATGGAAATCTGACCTAAGGATCGTCCGACAGCACGCCACAAGCCCGAAGAGGGAGTTTCAGGGAAATGGGAGTGCAAGGAAGAAGTGATCCGTCAATACCCAAAGGTTTTTGGCAAAAAGAAGAGAGTGAAGGAATATCGAAAGAAAAGAAAGATTGGAAAAGAGGAAGGTGATGGACGATGAATCACTTTTATAGAGGAAGGCATGCCAAGAGTCAATCAGCCCTCTGGAATTCGCCCAAGGGCAGCGGTCCACGTGTCACCCCTGGGGAGGTCTGCCCTAGGCAGCTTCCCAAGAAAAACCTTGGGAGGACCAAAGGGTGTCAGCAGGCTGGTCACCCTATGACGTCCCCCCTAAAAAAAAAAAAAAAAAAAAAAAAAAAAAAAAAACGCAAAATATTCATTTCATTGAAAACCCCGCAAGGGAAAGATACATCGCAAGACGAGCATGAAAGAAAATTACATAAGGCTTGAAAAATTCCAGCCTGACAGAAGTTAAAAGGCCCTGCCACGCAGGCCTAGTCATCCCCCAAATCTGGGGAATAATCTCCAGGACTGCCCGGACTCCCGAGAGCCGAACCCCAGTCCCAACTTGGGGAACCCTTAAAGGGGTCATTTGAAGCCCCGTCATCATCTCTGTCGCTCAGGCAGCCGAGACCTTCACTGTCGTCAGAATCATGGCTGCTGTCTTCCCAGTCCCTTCCAAAAGGGACAGCACGGGACTCGTCGCAAGTGCGACAGCCTGTCTTCTTTACAGGCGAAGAAGGGCCCGACTCCAGGGAGGAATCGGTGCCAGAGTTGGGGCCGAATTGTTCAGGGTGCAGCCATGGAAAGCATTCATGGCACCCCCTATCATAACAGCCCCCCCTGGGAGCAATGCCTGAACCTAGGCGCAGCAGTAGGAGGGGACCTCCTAGGGCGTTTGCCCATCCTAATAGAGGCCTTCCGACCCCTCCGGCGAAGGCGAAGCTGTGAGCAGCGACTCCGGCGAACAGCTAAATAAGCCGTCCGCGCATATCTGAGCCTCCAAAACCCCCTGAAGATGAAGGAAACGTGTTTGACTCCGCGGTGAACTACACTTTTCTTGATCCAAGCCATGTTTAAAATGAGGAAAATGGAAAGATTGAAGGTGGAATGAAGCACAAATGATCAAGAAAGCTAAAGGTTTTATACCAAGGAAAACACCGCATTAATGGTGCCCCAACCATCTCTGCAAGGGAGAAGGCCAATCAGCGGAGCGGCACGCTGCCCAAAAATTCTCTATGCAAAGGGGGGTAATCATAACGAAAGACGTTTGAACTCCCTGAGTGCTCAGAGAAATTAAAGCATGTTCCCTCGGGAACATGCGACGCATTAAATGCAAGTGTCCAAAGAAGCAACCTCCCGCTGTCCCAGAACAAGACATCGCCTGCCGAGCTGGAACCCCGTTCCTCCTCAGCCGGCGAGGGCAAATTGATGGGGGTCGGCTACCTGTCATTGGCCGCCTGCCAATCAGGCCCCGAGGCGACCAAGTCCCAAAAGGGGGAAGGGCCTGTCAAGAAGCTTTTCCCATCAGTCACTGGAATCTCCAAGTGTGGCCCCAATCCCTTGGGCCGTCCGCCAAACGGAGTAAACCAAGCCTGCCGCCTGCTTCCAGGGCGTTCCCGCCTGAATGGAGCCGATGGAAAACCGAGGACCCGTCCGTCTTTTTATCTAAGGTAAGGGGAAATGGGTGGACAAGGTAAGTCCACGTGTCGCGCCAACATCCACCCATTTCCCTCCTCTTCTTTCTCTTTTCCTCTCTCTTATGGGAAGGTATAAATACCTACCCACTTCCCACATGAGAGGGGTTGGACTTTCTCTCTCTAGACTGTTACTCTTAAAACGCCGCCTAGTTCCTCACGAGCTAGGTTCGTAAAGGCATTTCACGGACTGACTTAGGCATCGGAGAGGGTTTCCTCGGACAACCTCCGAGGCCCTGTGCGTTCATTGTGCAGGGAGCAGGCCGTTTTCCGCCGGGAAAGTCCGATTCCAAGAGTGAGAGGAAGGGGAGATCAAGGGAATCAAGCGACTAATTATCCTTCATCAATTCAACTACACTACCCGGATTCTAGGCCGGGTAAATTGTTTCCGTAACCGGAACAGCATCTTTCCAAAAATACCCAAATTTTGAAAAACCCGAAATGCTGTCCGTTTCGGGACCCGTTTTTTCAAAATATCCAATTTTCAAAACTCGGAATGCCGCCGAAATTTAGGATCAACTGATTTGACTCAAAATATCCTTTTTCTCTAGTCGGCATGCTGCCCATTTTAATTCGTGAATTTCCAACACCATCTCGATTTTCTGAATTTTTCAAAATTCTAATCTTGGTTTTCGGAATTCCGTTTTTTTTTCAAAACTCCCGGAAATTTTTCCGCTCATTCAACATTCAAATTTCAAACATCCAACTATCCTAGTAAACCTTCCTTATTATAGGACCTACCATCTAGTCGTGTGTCGGGTCTTTGCATAGTATGTCGAAGGTCTATAGCGTCGAAACTCCGCTGATCTTATATCACGAGTTTCCTCCCTTTCCCGAGTCCGCCTTATCGGTCAAGGCACGACCGACCCGCGTAGGGCATACCCCTACAAAGGAAAGTCCGTCCATACACTCGAGTCAAAAGTCTGGGGAAAATCTCACGTGGACCTTCCTTCGAACGGGATTAGGCCCACAAAGCCAAAATCCTAAGGAAGTTATACCACCCATCGAGTCATCCGTCTAGATGTCTTTCTCGAGTCTTTAAGTCTCCTTTCCTAGTGTTGCTCGGGATGTACTTTTCCTTTCCTTTTCCGAGATCTGGGTTCAGTTTCTGATTACGCGGTGTTCTTACAAACAGGCCGCCGGCAACCAGACACGCTCGAAGGATGGCTACTTTGAACAGTCTGCAAACCGCTTTGGACGCCATGGTCGCAAAGCAGACCGACATCGAGGCCCAACTGACCGAAATGAGGGCTGGCCAAGTGGCCATTGTTGCTCGCCTAGCTACGGTGGAGCAAGGGACTCCTAATGTCGGGACTACTGGGCCCATAACTGAACTGGTCATTGCAGTGCGCCAGCTAGAAGAACAAGTTCATTTGACTGGGAGTAACAATATCCACCGGGAGAATAGCCGAGAGTACTCCACGGTGAGTGACAAGCTGCCTGCAAACCTGAACCTCACGGGTTTGCCCTTGTTCGAGGGAACTGAAGACCCGTTACTACATGTGCGGGCCTTCAAGGAATTCATGGCCATCAAGGGAGTGGACTCATCCATGTTCAAGAACCTCTTCGCTGCATCCCTTGAGAAGCACCCACGGGCCTGGTACTATAGGCTAGACCCGAAAAAATACCCTACATGGGATGATGTGGCTACCGAGTTCGCTCGGAACTACGCTGACAACACCGAGATCCAAACCACAATGCGATCTCTGGAGGTCATGGCCCAAGAGCCAAAAGAAGGTTTCACTAAATACCTTCAACGCTGGAGGGCCGAGAGTGTGAAATTGGTCGATAAGCCCAATGAGAAGACTCTGGTGGAGGCTTTTGTCAAGAACCTCCTCCCTTCCTACCGGGTTCACCTCCGGTACGCAGTCATACCCAATTTCACCACCCTTACTGAAATGGGTATGAGGATCGAAGATGACCTGAGACTAGAAGGCCTCACCAAGGCTACTAGCAAAGGATACCAAGGGGCCTCTTCCTCCACCACAAAGCCCCAGGCTGCAACCCGCAGCATTTTTGACGCGGTCAATCTACTAGATGCCCCGTCCAAGAAGAACACCCCACCTCGGGTCTTCACTGATATAGGTACTACCTATACTTATGCCTTACAAAGGCTATCCTCAAAAGGCCTAATCCAACCGATAGGCCCAACTCCTGAAGTTCCGGTCGAGCGACGCTCCCAGAACTACAATGCTCAGGCCTATTGCCAATACCACCGGGGCAATGGGCACGATACCGAGAAGTGTTGGAAGCTGAAACACTTGATCCAGGACTTAATTGAAAGCGGAAAAATCCCGCTACCCGGAGATAAGCCCAGCAACAAGGAGAACCCTTTCAGCTCCCACGCCATCTTTGCCTGGGAGGTGATCGACTGCTCTCACCTTATCTCCCCCTACATCCCGCAGGTGAACGGGATCTGGTTCGATGACGAGGATGATATCTACCTCGCTAAAGGGGAAACCGTTCCCATCACCCCTGAACAGATTCGAGAGGTCAAAACTCGAGTCCTAGCCAGCAACAACCTTGGTCGTCCCTACTTAGCCACAAGCACTAGGGACACCCCTATCCCGACAACCATCACCGATCCACTCGGGATGGAAGTCGCCCCTGAAGAGCCGACCGCCGAAACGGCCGTCATGAAGCAATTGAAGAGAACCCGAGCTGACCTCACTATATGGCAACTCCTTGTTAGCTCTCAAGAACATCGAGAAGCACTTACAAAGGCTCTCGATCAAGTCAAGATCGACTCTTTGGCTACCCCCGCTGAAATGGTAGCCACGGTCCTACCCCACCTAAAGGGTAAGGCCAAAGTAGGAGGCCCAATGATCACATTTTCCGAAGCCGATCTGCCGCCATTCGGGACCTCCCACAACCTGGCCCTTTACATCACGGTGATTTGCCGGGGAAAATACCTCCCGATGACCCTAGTTGATGACGGGTCAGCCGTGAATGTCCTTCCTCTAAGGACCGCCAAAGCCCTCGGCATTACCGAGACTGACTATATCCCGACCGCTCAAACCATCCAAGCCTTTGATGGGAGCTCGAAGTCGGTAGCTGGGGCCATAAAACTGACCATCATCACGGGCCCAGTAGAAAAGGAGCTTGAATTCCAGGTAATTGATGTCACCTCCTCATTCAACCTGCTCCTAGGAAGGCCGTGGATTCACGCGGTGAAAGCTGTGTCTTCCACCCTCCACCGCAAGATCAAGATGCCTCTACTCGACGGTATTATTACTCTAGAGGCGACCCCAATGACCGTGGCTAGCTGTAACGCCACGGGCCGCACGGACCTCTAGGGGTTCGACTTTGTGGGGATGATCGAGGAAGAGTACCTTTTTAGGCCTTACTTCACCACGAGCATTGACACAATGCTCCAAAACCTAGGGTACCTTCCAGGGGCAACCTCTCGACCCGACCTTCCAGCTGGGAAGATCATCGAGGTTCTCAAGGACGAGGACTCTCACTTCGGCCTTGGCTACGCCCTTACTCCGGACAACGTTGTCCGAGCAGGAATTGAAAAGGCCTGCAACATCATGAAGGGTATCTACTTGAGCCCTTACAGCCCACGGTTGTCTGACTACTTTGTCACACCCGTATTCGGGGCTGTCCAAGTTGGGCTATACCAACCCAACGCTACGCACCTCGGGACCCACTTGGCCCGGGATTGCAACTACATCCCGGATGAGGTGTTCGCCCTCATCCAGTCCGACGGAGCGGACGATGCCGAGCCCGCGCTAGGGCTACTCTTCGGGGAAGACACCGTAGCCCCGACTCCAAAGGAAGACCTGGTCAACCTGATTCTCCGCAGCAACAGGTTTGACCCGACCAAGCTGATCTCGGATGTTGGCTCCGAGACGGGAAAAAGGGCCTGGAGGAAAACTGTCAAGTGGACTGACAGTCAAGGAAGGATCTACAAGCTGGTCGCCGGAGAGGGAGACATGCCTGAGTCTGAGTCCGAGTCTGAGTCGGAGTCTGAGTCAGAGTCTGAGGTCGAGTCTAGAGAAGTCGGTGCTAGAGTCACTCCTGTAACCCCCCTCCCTTCTATCATTCCTGCTGCTAGCACTTTGGGGTCTGTCCCGAGTGCTTTACCAATCCCGCCACTGACCAACGATCAGATGGCTGTTCTCTTTGAGCTGTTTTCTAAATTTTCAATCAGTAATAACAACCGTTCTGCTTACGACTTGTCTCTTTTAAATCCTGCTTTCAAAAATGATTTATGCTATGACATTGAGAAATCCGACGAACAGGTACCCTTACCTCCACATCTGATCGAGCAACTAGAGCAAAGGGAATCCCGGAATCCGGTAATTGAAGAGACCGAGTCCATAAATGTGGGAACAACCTTAGAGCCTCAGATACTTAAGATAGGGTTATCCTTAGATCCCGAGGAGAAACAACAGTTTATAAACCTTCTCCAAGAGTTCAAAGATGTCTTCGCGTGGTCCTACAAGGACATGCCGGGGATAGACCGGGAAATAGCCGAGCACCGCATACCTATCAAAGACGGGTGCAAACCGGTCAAACAGAAGCTTCGTCGAATGAGGCCCGAGTGGTCTCTCAAAGTAAAGGAAGAAGTCGACAAACAGTTCAAAGCCGGCTTCATACAAGTCTCCGAGTATCCGGACTGGGTCGCAAACATCGTGCCGGTTCCTAAAAAGGACGGTAAGGTGCGGGTATGCGTAGATTTTCGGGATCTTAACAAAGCAAGCCCGAAGGATGATTTTCCGTTACCACACATCGATATACTGGTGGATAACACGGCCGATCATGCCCTTCTATCATTCATGGACGGGTATGCCGGATACAATCAAATCAAGATGGCGGAAGAAGACATGAGTAAGACTACCTTCACTACACCTTGGGGTACTTACTGCTACACCGTCATGCCATTTGGTCTCATTAATGCCGGGGCCACATACCAAAGGACCGCTACAACCTTATTACACGACATGATGCATAAAGAGGTAGAGGTCTATGTAGACGACATGATCGTCAAATCCAAAGAACGGGACGGTCACATCACCGCCCTAAGAAAATTCTTCGCCCGATTGCGCAAGTACAACATGAGGCTAAACCCTCAGAAATGCAGTTTTGGGGTAACGTCAGGCAAATTACTGGGTCATATCGTTAGCCAACGAGGTATCGAAGTCGACCCAGCTAAAATCAAAGCCATTACCGAGATGCAAGCTCCTAAAACCGAAAAAGAAATAAGGGGATTTCTCGGGAAAGTCCAGTACATTAGTCGATTCATTTCCAAGCTAACCATGGTGTGTGAACCAATTTTCAAGAAACTGAAAATAGGGGAACGGGTACTATGGGATGACAAATGCCAAGCTGCTTTCGACAAAATCAAAGAAATTCTGTCTGCACCGCCGGTTTTGATGCCACCTCAACCCGGCTTGCCTCTGTCGTTATACCTAACAACGACCGAGACAGCCATGGGGGCTATGCTGGCTCAGACAGTTGACTCCGAAGAACGAGCCATCTATTACATCAGTAAAAAGTTTTTAGAGTATGAGTGCAAATACACCATGCTCGAAAAGACGTGCTTGGCTCTAGTCTGGGCCACTAAGAAGCTCCGACATTATATGCTCAGCTATGAGGTCCATGTTCTATCCAGGATGGACCCGATCAAGTACCTCTTCGAAAAACCCATCCTCAACGGCCGGATTTCAAGATGGACTCTAATGTTGGCAGAGTTCGACCTAAAATTTGTACCTTTAAAAGCTATTAAGGGGCGAATAGTGGCTGAATTCCTCGCTAATAGCCCAGTAACCGAGGAAGGACACACCGACACCTGGTCCTTCCCAGACGAAGATATTTTCCATACCGATGCCGAAACATGGGATTTATACTTCGACGGAGCATCTAATTTTCGAGGGTTCGGAGTCGGGATCCTCCTAATTTCACCAAGAGGGGAGCATACTCCCGTCTCCATCAAGCTGGACTTTGACGTCACCAACAATGCAGCAGAATACGAAGCATGCATCTATGGGCTACAAGCCGCCGCCAACCTAGGGATCACAAATCTCCGGGTACATGGCGACTCATCCTTGGTCATTAACCAAGCACTTCAAAAATGGAAGACTCGGAATGCTAATCTCGTGGCCTACCAGGCACGAGTAAGGGATCTCGAGAAACAATTCCAAAAGGTAGAATACATATACCTGCCTCGGGAAGAGAATCAGTTTGCAGATGCACTCTCAAAATTAGCATCTTTACTGAACATTCCCGACCATGTGACCATTATGCCAATTTGCGTCGAAAGACGGTCCGAGCCGGCGTACGTCCATGACATTGAAGACATCGAGATAACCGATCCCGAACCATGGTACCAAGCCGTGTTAACATACCTGACCAACGGAGAGTATCCCCCCGGGACGGAAAGCCGAGCCAAGAAAGCCTTACGGAGGCTAGGCACCCAGTTCATCCGTACAGATGACGGGCAATTGTACAAAAAGACGGCACAGGGGGCTCTTCTCCTTTGTGTTGACAAATATAAGGCCGAGAAGGTAATGGCCGAAGTACATGATGGCGAAAACGGTCCACACATGAATGCTCACATGCTGGTCCGAAAAATCATGAGGCTCGGACATTACTGGAACACCATGGAGGCCGACTGCCAGTTATATGTCAAACATTGCCATAACTGTCAAATCTTTGGCAATGTGCAACATATGCCGCCATCTCTGCTCTATACCATGACGTCACCTTGGCCATTCTCAACCTGGGGTATCGACATAATCGGGAAAGTAAATCCCTCCGGTACTGGGGGACACTGTTTCATTTTGGTGGCTATCGACTATTTCACCAAATGGGTCGAAGCTGAATCATATCGCATCCTCAATGCTAAACATGTGGCCAAATTTATCCAAAACAAGATAATATGCCGGTATGGAATCCCGCATGAATTTATCAGTGATCATGGAACCCATTTCCAAGCTGAGACCGCGGCCCTGCTGGCCAAATATAAAAATCAAAGGCACACATCCTCGCCCTACCGTCCCCAAACCAATGGAGCGGTAGAGGCAGCCAATAAAACGATTGTCACCATACTCAAAAAGATGGCCGATAATAATCGGGACTGGCCCGACAAAATACCTTTTGCCCTATGGGGGTACCGGACGTCAATTCGCACCGCAACCGGAGCGACACCATACTACCTAACCTATGGGATGGAGGCAGTCCAACCAGTGGAGCTAGAGGTACCGTCCCTTAGAATTCTGCTAGAAAGTCAAGTACCCGAAGCTGACTGGGTTCGAGCACGGTACGATTCGTTGGTTCTACTAGACGAACGACGGTCCCGCGCTCTCAACAATATCCAAATATACCAGAAACGGATCCAACGGGCCTTCAACAAGCGAGTAAGGCCCAGGAACATTAAGGAAGGCGATCTGGTCCTTAAGTCTGTTCGAGCCTTGCTACCAGTTGATCCAAGGGGAAAATTCAAACCCAACTGGGCTGGGCCATATCTGGTGAAGAAAATCCTATCGGGCGGAGCAGTAATGCTGACGGACCTGGACGGGAATGAATTTGTCAACCCAACCAACCTGGACCAGCTGAAGCGTTACTACCCTTAGCCATTTCTCAATGTCATTAGCAACTTTTATCAAAATCATTTATTTTACAAAAAGCAAGTCAATGAGCTAGAATTGTTTATTCTACTGTCACAAAACATCTTGAACCAATAGTCTTGGTGTAATTCGAGATTGCAATTTCCTAAGCCTGAACTACGTTTGGTTTGATTCTGCTAACTGCGGATACGTAGGCAGTCCCTCAAAAGGGCACAACCAATGCAATCGAGAAGAGACAGGAACGGTTTTAATAATAAACTTCCCTTTATTTATCACAAAAAAAAAATCCCAAAAAGCTTGGGAAAATTACAAGCGCAGGAATTCAAAAAACTACAAAAAAAAAACACACGACAAAATAATAATAATATTTAAATAATAGAACTAAGGACTCGGTATTTAGGGCATCTTGCCCTTCCCTTTGTCCTTGGCCTCCTTGGCCGTCCACTGACGACGACGCGGAGGAGAGCGTTCCCGAATCACCACAGGAACCTCTTTAGCCCGGACTCGCTTCTTGGAACTTGAGTCCTCGTCCACCTCGATTGACCCAAGCCGGGCCCTTACAGGCTCAGGGAGCCGGTCACGCGGACCTAGTCGGTCCCGGGCCGCCAACCTTGGCCCAAGTCGCCGCTCCAAGTCAGTCTGGGGGCTTTGCCGCCCCCGCGTGCCACTAGCACCGGCATCTTTGGCTCGAGTCTTAGTATGTGACTTAAGACCCGACTCTAATCTGACTAAGGTAGCAGGGGTTTCTCCCTCGTCGTAGAATCCTCAATTGTCCTTTGCCGTCTCCCGACGGACCAGTTCGAAGGCCTCATCGACCTTCTGAGCTTTGCGAGCTTCCTCGGACTCCTCAGAAGTCCATTTCTCGTAGGCTCGAGAAACCCAAGCAGATTGGCAAGGGTTGGGAATAGTCCATGTAGGACGGGTAAACCACCTCTGCAACCAAGTGTCGCACATAGCGTCCGTCAGTTGGAGCGAGACGCTAATAATGGCTTCAGTCTCAGGAATGCGCTGAGACGAACCGAACTGCCTCAGGATGCGGTCCGGGTAAATATGAACTGTCCAGTCAAGGGACAGAATCACGAGGTAGCGATCTTGGTCCCTCTTGGCCAACCCCGTCAGCTTGGAAAGGAACCACCAAGCAACCGTCCACCTAATCAAGGGGCCACCGTGGAACACCAATTCCTCGTCCCAGTAAGCTCGATTTATATGGTGATTCGAGCTTATCCTGCGCCCCCTGGAACTGAGTTGGCTGCTACGGTAGTTTGGAACGCTCGGAGGAGGCTCTATGATCGATAAGCGCTCCGACAGCCAAACCTGCAAACGTATACACGGAATTCATGAGTGACGGAATGGTTCGCTACAGCCCACTCGATCGAGTACACCCTCTGACTCGATCGAGTGAGGTTCTCTAAGACAACCAGAAGCTCGTCAGGTGTGACACTCGATCGAGTACACCATCTGACTCGATCGAATAAGACTCGTTAAAACAAACAGAAGACTACCAGGTATGACACTCGATCGAGTACACCCTCTGACTCGATCGAGTAAGCCCTTCACAGGCCGGCAGAAGCACGTTACAGACACCACTCGACCGAGTGGTAGGTCCACTCGATCGAGTAACTTACGGACTTCAAGAAACCGCGAAACAAAAAATCGCGCGAAGCAAAATTGAAAAATCGAGAGACGTTTACCTGCAGAATAAGGGTACTCCCCGTCAGTTGCCGGGTTGGGTCAAGTCGCCTAGCATCCAGACCCATGATGAGTTCTCCCGTGGCTAGCCAAGCAGGGCTGTGACCAGTCTCCATCTGGTCAACCACTCCAATCAGCCTAATCTGACCCACGCGTGAGTCAGCATCCATCAACCCCTCAAACACGTAGCGGTGCAGCATGCAAAACGCGAAAGCCCTACGCCGGTGAGAAGGCGTAGCCCTTACATCCTGGCTGTTCATAAACTTGTCAGCCAAATCGAAAAGGGAGATGGTATCTCCCCGCACCATTCGATCCGTCTCAGCATGAGACAGACCCAAGAAATCCCTCAGTCTTCTCCTCGGGTCCGGGTAGAACGGAGGAATGGCAGGGCGAGCAACAGGGCTCCAACCTCCAATGGCTGCGATCTCCTCGGGAAGAGGGCATATCTCTCCCCGCGGGAACGCGAAGACGTGGTGGGTAGTGTCCCAAAGCGCCAAACAAGCGTCCAGAAAATGCACATCAGGCACCAGACGCCTAAGAGGAAATAGGCTGGTAATCCCCATTTGGGTCAGCTGAATCCTGTCTTCATCCCGAAAGTGTTGGGACCAGGCAAAAAGCATTGAAGTGAGATGCTCGATACCCATGGCAGGAACTTGATCTCTTGAAAGACTGAGAGGTTACTTTAAGAAAAGGAGAGTTTTGGTTTGAGGTGCAGAAAGCTGAAGCAGGAAACCTGTATTTATAATAAGGAAGCCTGGCAGTAACCCTGACTAACCCTGCCTCCTCAGTAAACTGGGCCCCAACATGTGCAGGCCTGACTTCAACCCAGAATAGGAATCTAGTTATCCTGAGCTTTCCTAAATTCTTTCTAAAAATTCCTTAAGTTCAAAAATCTTTTTTTTTCGAAAATTTCAACTTTTTTCAAAATCTAGTGCATTTTCCCCAGCACAAGTCGGTGTTTTGCCTATGTGTTACATGCAATTTATCATGTGTCAGCATACAGGTACACCTCAAGACTTCAGAAGCAAGTCCCCGCGCCACTACTTCACTCCCCAACGTGAACCCATATTTATCCCAGAACGCTACACTCAAAGCCATGATGTATCAGCATACGGGTACTCCTACACCTCCAAGGGCAAGTTTTATTCCCCACGGAGCTATCATCGGCAGGACAGGTATGACCCTTTGCTTATGGCTGGCGAGCCCTTCACGCTAGTCTATCGGACTATAAACGACCCGACCGGAAGGCTGCCAGGTCGTAATCTGCGATTGGCCTGGTAGCTACTCTGACTTTCGCCTTGTCCAAGCCTCAGTCAGAGTGGGGGCTCTGTAGACACCCGCATTTTGCCTGCTAGTGTCTATAGCAGTTCCCGACAAACACCCGATGATGATCGGACGCAAACGTGACTTAGTATACTCGGATTTGGGCCCGAAATCAATAATATCTGACATGGACTTTTAGCGGAGTAATAATCTCACAAAACAGACATCAAATCCAGGCCCAGTGGGTCGTTCCGAGCAAAATAAGACTAATTTGGGCCAAAACCGACACCAAAAATAAATCCCGTCTTTTGGCGACCGGGTCAAAACCCGGTCAAAGACGAACCCGTCACAAGATCAGCCCAAGTACATCTTCTAGAAGATGGCGCCCAACCACATTTTCAAAAAAGATCACACAATCAAAACAATACCAATTCCTTCCTATTTTAACTCGGATCACCTGATCCACTCGGTCGAGTGGATTGACCCACTCGGTCGAGTGGAGCGTCAAAAACCGGATCAGGCCCATTTTCTAGGGCACTCGACCGAGTGCACTAGGGCCACTCGATCGAGTGACCCTAGGTCGTGGGGTAAACTCTATAAATACCCCATGACCCTCACTCATTTCACAACTTTTACCAACTTTCTACACATCCATTTTACCCTACATTTACCCTACATCTCAGCCACACTCTTCATTCTACAACCCTAAGCAATCACATACAAAGACCGAGTCCCTTGTCCCTCGATAAACCGACAACACACACACACACACACACCATAACTTACATACATCCTCGATACTCCATAGTCCCGTCACTATTTGCGAGTCCATTTCCGAGGTCCTTACTAAGCATGTATGTTGAGGGTGTCCTAAATCCCATCTCGATCTTTATTGCTTTTACTTACATTTTTGTATCGTTAATATTATACTTATACTAGTATTGCAATCCTAACACTAACTCTAACATTCTAACATTTTACTTTTTGCATACTAACTTTTACATTTCGTTACTAACGTTATAATCATACCGCGTATATATATATATATATATATATATATATATATATATAGTAATATCGAAATTTCGGTTTCGGATACGTTTGACTATAATTGTCGCCTAAAGTCCGTCTAATCCTTTTACAAGCAACGACGGAGGTGGAGCCCTTTCGAGGAGCCCCGCCCCAATGTGCTCAAAGGCGTGACGTGATCGCGACTAATCATAGTTGAACGCATTCGATCCCATTTTAATTAGTACGTAACCCATTGACGCGAAAACCGATATCACATAACCTGAAAGGGTTAGTTTCGATGTTGTGACGTAGAGGGAAGTATTTCGTTACTAATTCAATTTTTCTAACACAAACATTTCATAAAGTCCTGACAACGGTGTTATAATCGTACATGTACACGATTATAGTATCGGAGGTTGAGTTAAATTCAAATCAAGCGATATTTGTATTTAACTCGACCGACCGTCGTTTTCAACCCCAAAAACCAAACGAGTTAACACTCATACAGGGACTACTCGACCGGGTGCATAGGCCACTCGATCGAGTAGTGTCCATAAAACTGGGCAGATTACTTTTCGAGGGCACACTCGACCGAGTCAGGCCATGACTCGACCGAGTGGGTCCTGTAACCCAGAAAACCGAGAGCTTAAATGCAACATTTAAGCCTCGTCTTTTTCACGACTCTTAGTCGACACGTGTAAAGCCGATCACGTGAATCCATTTTCCAAAACCCACGTTTATCGTGGCAATTCCTTTTCCAAAAACCCGATAACGGTATTACAATCATATGAGACATGATTATATTATCGGCAAACCAAGTTAAATTTAAATTCGCCCATATTTTAATTTAATTCGGCCAACTCTCGATTTAAAACACATAAAAACACGAGTCATAGCTCGTACAGGTGCCACTCGGCCGAGTACACCTACCACTCGACCGAGTAACACCCCAAACCGTGGGCAGAAGCTTCTTTTAGGACGCACTCGACCGAGTCAGACCATGACTCGACCGAGTGAGTCCTGTAGCCCCGTGACCGAGGGCCTTGACACACCTTTCAAGCCTCATCTCTTTTATGGACATTAGCCATCGCGTGTAAAGACTATCACGTGACTATCCTATTTTCAAAACCATGCACAACACGACACGTAGAACGACTTTGACCTCCTTTTGACGTGATAAGTCGGGACAAGACTACGGGATATGAAATCGGGCTAGCAATATGCCATAGTCTCATATTTCCGTCCTTCGTTTAGTACACGATATAATGTGTATTTAATCGGGGTTAGTCCATCTACACATTTCGCGGTCTAGCTTGCATACGGGTCCGTCCGTATCTTTGTATCGCGTTATTTTTATTACTTTTACGTAATGTTGTATTGTGAATTCCGGGTTGTATTTCCGCCCGTGTAACTTGTACGTTACTTCCTTTTCATTTATTCTTTCGAGCTTTGTTTATTTACTTGCTTTTACGCTTTATAAACGAACCTCGCATGCTAAACCACTTTGACCAAAAATAAGATGCATTAAATGACGTAGTTCACATACTATTAATATGCTTAGCCCGAAAACGCTGTTTGCATATCATTTAATCGTTTTACTAGCGCGCACACACGAACACGAACGATGTCTTAGTAGAGGCCGCCATGTGCGGGCGGGGTTGGGTGTCCTTAGTGGGCTTCCCAACACGTACCCTCACCCCTTACTCAGAACCTTTGGTTTCCGGATGTCCGAAACCCTTGGCGCACGAGAGTCATTCTATATACGAAAGCCGGTTTATACGGTATCGATATTGCAATGCAAAGGGACGAGCCCAATAAACTCTGAAATCGAAGTGGGCTTACTTTGTGTAAAGCCCATGACGACATAGAGTGGGCTCGTATGGTTCCGAATAACCACAAAATTCGGTGGCGACACCATTTTGACTTAAATTTCGAACCCGAGAACAATCTCACCACGAGATTCATTCGCCTACCCAAACCCGCGCGTGGCCGCGTCGGGGTGGACCTACGTCATGTCCACAATAATCATGGGGCCACTAAAGAAAATAAGAAAACAGATTATTAAATGAATCGATTAGGGGACGAATCCCTTGACGATAAGTTGACTGACCCATGAGTTGAATTAAAAACGAGTCAATAAAATTGTTAGATAATCGGACCGTCAATTAAAATGGGTAAATAAATTATTCGAGACCAAAACGAAGCTAAAAAAAATATAATTAGACGATAAAATAGTATTCCCGATAAATAATAAATCTTTGATAATGTGAATTAAATTGATTCTTCGACGAAAGGAAATAAATATTTTGACGAAACTTTAAAATAAATGGCCTTCGAGCCGAAAATAGAAATTCGAGCTTAAACATAAATAAATAAAAGAGTTTAGAATTTAAATCGTCGAAAAAGACTTTCGATAAGAATTAAATTAAATGCATAAAATGAATCGAAACAGAAATAAAAATATGTTTAAAATACAACAAGAGTTTCCGAGACAAATAGTAATTTTTTTTTTGGAGTTTGAAACGATTAAACGATAAATTCGCTTTATAATAATTTTAAGAATTACGAGTTAGATCGCAAAAATAAAAATACGAACATAATTTTAATTTAATTCATAAAAATCAGGGGTGTTACATTAACTGACCAGCTTGATTGTTTCTCCCCTATTGGATGGTATGGGCATTGATAATTTTTGAATTGACCGTACCCCGGTCAAGAGACTTTCACTTGAGTTGACCGTTAAACGTGGTCACGGGCGGCTTCTTTTTTGACGATGGCCTGCTCTTTTTGTTGTGGGCCTTTTGCTTTTTTTTTTTGGACTTTCAATTTTTTTTTTGTCATTTCTTTTTCCTCTTTTTTTTGTTGGACAGACTAACACCTAAGGTAGGGATTGGTCAATCCTATCGGAGGGGTGTTTATTGTGGGAAATGGGCTTGCCTCCCGTCTTGAACCCAAACTAGGAGACTACCTAGATTTGTCATACGATTCGATACCGCTCCTGCTAAGGGTAGTTTTGTGGTTTCTATGCCAGACATGTAACAGGTAAAGGAAAACACAGGTCGCAGTTTCCTGCAGTCATTATAGATGTGCCTATACAGTCACGTACATGTGCTCTTAGTGTATGATGGTGTTCATCATGTTCCCGGAAATACATAAGGAAACTATATATGAGAAATAGAAAAGCTGATTTTATTGAGTTTTGAAAAAAAGGACAGAATACAAAAGACTCTGATTCTGACTTTGAAATTGAAAGAAATAGAACATCCTAGACTCAGACTCAGACTCAGACTTAAATCAAATCTGGACTCTCGGATGATGTTGTTAATTCAGCTTCTAAGGACTCAAGTTGATGTCCAGTATAGCCTTCAATAGAAGCCTCACCCAGATCTTCATTATATCGAAGATCATCTTCAATCCTAGTGCCCATTTCAGCTAAAGTGGCGAAGTTGGGTATGATAGCATACCGGAGATGGACCTGGTAGGAAGGGAGGAGGTTCTTAACAAAGGCCTCCACTAAAGTTTTTTCATTGGGCTTTTCGACCAATTTCATACTTTCGGCCGTCCAGCGTTGAAAGTATTTGATAAAACCTTCCTTGGGTTCCGAGCCATAACCTCCAGGGTACGCATCGTGGTCTGGATCTCGGTATTATCGGCGTAATTCCGAGCGAACTCCGCTGCCACGTCGTCCCAAGTCTTGTACTTCTTGGAATCGAGCCTATAGTACCAGGCCTTCGGATGCTTCTCGAGGGAAGAAGCAAACAGGTGCTTGAACATAGTTGATTTTACCCCCTTGACAGCCATAAATTCTTTGAAGGCCCGAATGTGATGGACTGGGTCTTCAGTACCCTCAAACATCGGTTGGCCCGTAAGGTTGAGGTTGGCGGGTAGCTCGTCATTCAGAGGCGAATAGGAGCGAGATTTTCCGTATGGATCGAGTTGCTCGTTGAGAAATGGACTTGTTCCTCCAGCTTACGGACTGCGCTAACCAGTTCAGCCAAAGGCCCAGTAGTCTCATCCCCACCATTAGGAGTCCCTTGTTCTATGGTGCTCAAACGGGTAACAATAGCTATCTGGTCGGACTTGATAGCTGTCAGTTGGGCCTCAATCTGGGTCAGCGAGACCGTCAATTTGTCCAAAGCTTCTTGCATCTTGCGTTGATGTCTGGTTACCGGTGGCCTGTCTGTAAGAATACCGCGTAATCAGAAATGTTGCTTCAGAACCCAAATATACCAAGGCATAGGAAATAGCGCGGGAGGAAAGACAACTCAGGTTTGACTCGAGTTAGACTCTCCTAAGACAAATGTGTAGGGTGCGATTCTCGGAGTGACTGTGATTAATCGTTTCGTCGGAGAATAGCCCTTAAGTGACACTAAGGACTCAGATGATGTGGCATCTAAGTGACTCAAAAGCGGGGTACGTGAGACAACACGTGCAAGACATGACCCTTAGAGCAACCTTGACTGATTGCTCTGCTGAAGGGTAGCCCCCGAGTGAGGAAAAGTTTGAAAAGGGAATGACTCAGAAAGGACAGCTAGACGGGTGACTCGTGAAAGGTGGGCCTCCCTTAGGATTCGGCGGGTGGGCCGAGTCCTTCTCGTAGGAAGGTCCACGTGAGATATTCCCCAGACTTTTGGACTCGAGTGTGTAAACGGGCCTTCCTTTGTAGGAGTATGTCCTACGTAGGTGGGTTGTGCCTTGACAAATAAGGCGGACTGGGATAGGGAGGAAACTCGTGATGTAAGATCGACGGAGTTTCGACGCTAAAGACGTTGATGACTTATGACAAGACCTGACACTACTAAATACAGGAAGTCCTAAGAAGAGGAAGTTTTGAAAAGGGAAATTCGGATTTCGAGAACATCGATGGATGGCCCGATTTTTTTGAAAATCGGCAAGGTGCCATCGAGCCAAACTTTTGGAGGTTCGAAAATGTTTGGGAAGCGTACCGGCTAGAAATAGGCTATTTTGAGTCAAATCGTAAGTCCTAATTTTGGTAGCATCCCGGGTTTTGAAAATTGGATAATTTTGAAAAGATGCATTTTTGAAATAATGGTTTTTTGAAAAAAAGATGACATGTAAATCAAGTAGCAAGTAGTTATAGAAGCAATATATCGACACCATGTATGCTCTTAAACTGAGTCTCGGTCGGTTGAAGTTGGGTCTATACCAACAACGACTGCTTTCTCGCAAATCAGGACGGACTTCCTAAGCCGAATTGAATTTAGAACATGCCGTGAGACCATGCGAGTTCGGCCATAGAAGTCTTTAGTGCACCCATTTAGGATTGCACCACGGTATAGTGGGACATCGGTCACAAGTAACCGGCCCGGGAATGATTTGGGTTATGCATGAACCATCGAACTAAAATGCGTACATTACTAATCGAACGATTTCTTTTCGAGTCTCACCTTAGGAACCCCGATGACTAGTGGTACATCAAGAATCCCCAGCGGAGTCGCCAAATTGGAGACCTGACATAGGTCCACCCCGACGCGGCCACGCGCGGGTTTGGGGAGGCGAATGAATCTCATGTGAGATGGATATCGAATTGAAATTTAAAGCTAAATGGAGTCGCCACCGAACTTTGTGGGAGTTCGGGCCCGTTCGAACCCACTCTATATCTTAGTGGGCCATGCACAGAGTACGGCCCATTCCGATTTCAGAGTTTATTGGGTTCGTCCCTTTGCATTGAGATACTGATCCCGACATTATCGGAAATCGCGTATTGAATGACTCTCGTGTGCCAACGGTTTCGGCCATCAGGAAACCATGGTTCTGAGTAAGGGGTGAGGGTACGTGTTGGGAAGCTCACAAGGAACACCCAACCCCGCCCGCACTTAGCGGCCTCTACTTAGATATCGCTCGTTGTTCGTGTACGCGTGTTAGTTTGACGGTTGAAGGATATGCAAACAAGGCTTTTTTTACTAAACCTGTGAATTATGTTTGCTACGTCGTTTTAATGCATCTAAACTAACGTCGAAGTTGTTTTAGCATATGATGTTCATTTTAGTACGATAAAACAAACAACGAGAATAAAAAAACAACAACGAATTACAATATACGAGCGGCATACCACCCGGAAATACAATGCCACAAATTAGAATACAACAAATGCGATAATAGCGGTGCATAAGTAAATTATAAGATAATGTATGGTTTTGAAAAGAGGGATCACGTGATAGACTTGACACGTGTTGACCGTAGTCGTTGAAAAAAAGATTTACCGCGACTCGAAAGTTGCTGGAGGACTCACGGTATTGATGAACCAGGAGCCACTCGATAGAGTCATTGAGGGACTCGATCGAGTGGTCTCAAAAAAAAGTTTCTGCCTCGTTTTTGGGGTGTCACTCGACCGAGCGGCTATGGCACTCGATCGAGTGCCCCCTGTTCGAGTGATGACTCGATTTGCAATTTTAGTATCGGTTTTGAAATTGCTTTTAATTTTGAAAATTGACAATTTTGTCGAGTCGTGTAAAAATATGATACGATTTATAATCGACTTTAAATTTTCGAAACTCATCAATATTTTATATTTGATTAGTAAATCAATATCCAATACTTAGAGCAATTTTTATAAAAAAAAAGGATGTTTAGAAGTTGTTTGAATCAAACTAATATGAAATAAATCTCTCTGTGTTGTAATGTCGTATTAGTTTTTTTAGGACTAGGTGACGATTATTTCGGCATCAACGAGATTATGCTTAAAATGGTTTATCGATTAATTCCTGTAGATCCGATTTTCGACTATAGAGTCGGTATCGAATCCTAGGGATGACGCTCTATTGCTAATTACTATAGTAGTATGATGATATCGATTTTAGAGACGAGAAAAAGAAAAAAAAAAAAACGACGACGATAAAGACGCATGACGACGACAGACAACGACGAAAAAAACGAAAAGAAGGAAAAGGAGAAGAGAGAAGACAGGATTTGTAACACCTTAAACCTACATGCTAATTTGATCTCGATTAAAAACTCGTAGTAACGGCGCTTGCGTAGGAGTAACGAGAATATAGGAGGAGTTAAGGTGTTGTATTTTGTATGGATTGGCTCGGGTTTCCTATAGGATTTCTAGAGGAAAATCAGGACGATATTTCTGTATAGTTTGCCTAAAATTGCCTAGAATTTCGGGTTGTGTATGATGGATGTTGTGTATGTCGTTGGGCAAATTGTTGATATTATGAATGTGATGAATGTTGGATGATGTAATTGCGTGTCTGAATTGTATGTTTTGATAGGTCGGGGGTGGGGTATTTATAGGATGAAACACCTCACTTGGGATAGGAAATACTCGGCTTGGATAGGAAACAGATTGCTTGTAAAGGAAGAAAGCAACCGGTTAGGGTGAAGCGGGATTCCGTTTGTGGATAGGAGAGACTTGCTTGCATGGGAAGAAACACCCGGTTTTGGCTGAAAAGGAGGCCACTCGATCGAGTGGAGCTGGACAAGTGAAATGCTCCTTTAGAGATAAGACTTTATCTCTTACGGAATTGTTTAATGTTTTTTGTAGCTGATTTTTGTGAGGAATCCGACTTCAAATTGGATTCTTGAATGCTGCGTGACAGATTTTCTGTCTCGGGAATATCTTTGACCGGGGTTTGACCCGGTCGCTAAAAGACGGTTTTGCCCTGGGTCTCGGTTTTGACCCAAATTAGTCTTATTTGACTGTAAACGACCCACTGGGCCTGGATTTGAGGTCTGTTTGGTGATTTTTTTACTCCGCTAAAAGCTCGCACTAATTACTATTGATTCTGAGTCCAAGATCGAGCGTATTAAGTCATGTTTACGTTCGATCATCATCGGGTGTTTTTTGGAAACTGCTATAGACATCTGGTGGTCAAAATAGAAAAAAATGTGTTCTGATGGTTTCATGATAAAGTGTATTTTTTATGATTTTTAGACCTTTATTAAAATGTTAGGAACGACAAGTTTTATTAAGATAATCGTTAACAGTGGAAACGGGTTTTAAAAGACGGCTTTAAATGAATTTGTTAAATCTGGAATTTTGGAAGTCTGGAAAAGTTAGTAGTTTCGGGAAAATCAAGATTTTTGAGTTTAATAATAATTTTTGGATATTAATACTTAAATCGTTTTGTAATTACAATTTTTATTAATCGTTATTGTCGAGATTAGACGATTAACGAGAAAACTCTTAAAAAACCGAGTTTAAGGATTATGGAAAAATCATTTTTCTGAACAGAATGAACAAAAATGTATTTTAGCTATTTTACGTAATTTTGTACTATTTATCAAGGTCTTTAATTAATAGTATTGATGTTTGGACAAAATTACGATTTATCGTTAAAATGCTCCGTTCCACCTAAATAAATTGTTTTTCCAGCAATTTTGAAAATACTTAAATCTGAAACTTTAAGAGTTAAATCATCTCTTGTCATATTCTAAATTGGTTTAATGGTTTAATTAAATAAAAGACGTTAAAAGATTTATTTTTACATATGCCGTAAAATCCTATTTATGTTCGTATTGTCGAAACTAAGAATAATTAGGGAATTTTAGTTTTATAAATTTTGAAAATACCTGATTAGTAGTATTAAAACGTTTAAGACATTTATAGTCATTTTATAAACTCTCGTATGATATTTCAATATTTTCACAAACCCGAATGTTCTCACTTTAACAATTAACATTGTTAAGGCCGAAAGTATTAGTTTTAAAAATCTATATCGTTTACTAAAAATGTTGTATTAGTATGAACTAATATTTTTGATATTTTGATACGATACTATTTTTTTGTAAAGTAAACATAGAAGTTTCCTAAAATAGAAAGTTTTCTTTTTGGAAAGTGACCCTTTTTTCTTTTTGTTCTCTTATTATTATATTGATTATATCTTTTATATTGATAATGTCTTTGTTTTGGAGTTATGGAATAAGAACAAGTGTGGGTTTAGAGTAATATAGTCTGAGATGTACGTTTTTGCCATCAACTATAAAGCCGGTGTGCGTATTTGGGGTACATTTGGTCGTTGAACTGGGCGTAGTTTCACCCAGGAGAGTGTATGTTTTGACCTTAAGCAAGATATCGCATCGTGTTAGTCGCCGTCAGCTGAACTAGAAATAATTGTTGTCTAGGAGGGGTATACACTACTTAAAGCATGACGTTAGCAATTGCATTTAAAAAAAAAAATTACGTTCCTAAAATAACTCCCATGGTTTTAGGAAACAATAACTCCTTGATCACGTTCATTAATCATTCACATTCATTCATCATTCACGTTCACTCAAACCTAAAAAAAAACCTTTCTTCATTCACGTTCATTCATCAATTTTGTTCTCGAAATCCTATTACAATGGATTCAATGACCGCGTCATCTTCTTCAACTGTTGATAAGCAATTGATCGAGTATAACAATGGTGAGTTTCAATATTTCTTTCACGTTTTTGATTCAATTTTTATTCATGGATATCAATGGTTATATTGCTTTCAATTTGCGTTTTGATATCAATGGTTTATCACGTCAATTTGCGTTTTTTTTACGTCGATTTTCATGTTTATATTGCTTTCATTGTCATTTCATTCATCACAGTTTCGTATCAATGGTTAATTGCTCTCTCAATATTTATAGATTCCAGGGTTTTATGCTTTTTATTTAGATTTTCCATGATATCCACTGATACTATTGTTTTGATTTCTATTAACGCAGAAACGTCGTTGAAGTAACATGCCTTCTGCGTTAAAGTAACACTTAATTGCAATTACAGTAAAACAACTTATGAGTTAAAGTAACACATATGTCCCATGGGCGTAACGTTGTTTATTTTTTTGCGGGTAGCATTGACAAAGAAGCAAATGCACAAGAATGGTGCAGAGATGTGGGTGAGGCGTTCACTCCGTACATGGGGCAAGTATTCGAGGAAATCGATGAGGCGGTGGAATTTTATAAAATCTACGCGATGGCTTGCGGATTCGAAGTTGTTTTTTTTGTGGGTTTACAAGAATAACTGATTTTTTACATATTTTTTTACACATAATGATGTACAACGTTGCAGTTAACTCTATATTTATTTAATACATGCGTTTTTGGTTAGTGTAACATCTCAGATGTATTGTAGTAACACCATTCGTTCCTTAAAGTAACAAATATAATGCATAAAAGTAACTGAGGATATAAGCGTTGTTTATCATTCGTTCTTAGATTAACCACAACCATTTCTTATAGTAACATGATTTGTTCGTTAAAGTAACAGCTACACTGCGTTAGAGTAACACATATTTTTTTTCCAGAATTAAAGTAACACATTGTATGAGTTAGCGTGTCAGTTTTTGCAAGAGACTATACAACATTTCATGAATTAAAGTAACACATTGTATGAGTTAAAGTAATAGTTTTTGCAAGAGACTATACAACGTAACAGGTTTTATGAGTTAAAGTAACACAGTTCATGAATTAAAGTAACACATTGTATGAGTTAAAGTAACAGTTTTTGCAAGAGACTATTATACAACGTAACACATTGTATGAGTTAAAGTAACACAATTCATGAATTGAAGTAACACATTGTATGAGTTAAAGTAACATAGCTTATGGGTTATGACAGTAACATAGTAACATACGTACAACGACAGTAGAAAAATGATGATTTTTTGGTGAAGATGAAAAAAACTTAATTTTAAAGAAACTTGTTGTGTGAGAGAAAGAAGCAGTTAAAAGATTGATAGAAGAGAGAAGATTTGCATTGAGATAATTAAGGAAGAGAGAGAAATGATATATTTACCAAGATTTGTTAGTTATTTCCTTATTTCACCTCAAGCAATCACAACCATCCATCTTTCACTTGATCAATGGTCCAAGATTGGACTCATGGACTCATTGTATATAAAAGGACTCACTTGATCCTTCCTCTATATACATATATATATATATATATACACATATATATACATATATATATAAACATATATACATATATATATATATATGTACTATTATTATTATTAATATACTAACACTAACATTTTATTTATGTACTCTAACACTAACATTTATATTATTGCATTTCAATTTTCGTCACTCATATTTATGTACTATGTATATATATATAATAATATCACATTCGGATTTGAACACGTTTGACTACGACGACCGCTACAAGTCCGTTTAATCCCTTTACGAGCCGCGATGGAGGGGGCACCCTTCCGAGGAGCGCCGCCCCAAGCACTCAAGGGCGTAACGTGATCGTGGTTGTATGTAGTTGAACGCGTCCGATTCCATTTCCGAGATTAGTACGGAACCCAATGACGCGAAAATCGACATCACATAATCCGTAAGGATTAGTATCGATGTCGTGACGCGGAGGGAGACAATTTCGTCACTAATCAAAATTTTCGATCCAATAACAACATTTTCTATAAAATCCCGATGACGTTCTTATAATCGTATAGCACACGATTATAGCACCGAAAACCGAGTTAAGTTTAAATCACGTAATATTTTTACGTAACTCGGCCGATCATCGATTTTTGAATAAACAAAACGAAACTGTCATCTTTTCGAAATGAGCAGTAGCTCGTACAGGGGGGCACTCGATCGAGTGCCATAGGCTACTCGATCGAGTAGCTCCCAAAAAACTTGGCAGAAGATCTGACAGATGCCCACTCGATCGAGTCCTTGCCATGACTCGGTCGAGTGGACTTCTTTGTCCAAGCAAAACGAGCGCTTATCTCATTATCCGAGCCTCATCATTTTTTTACGACTTTAGTCGTCGCGTGCAAAGTCAATCACGTGATTCCTTTTTCAAAACTCATACATTTTATTTTACTTTCACGACTTTGATTAATGTCTTACACGGTTAGTTTTGTGTCGACGACTCCTTAGTCGTATCCGATGCATGACTAATCAAAACGCCAATCTTTTAATGTGATAAGTCGGGACAAGGCATCGAGATCCGGGATCGAGCTAGCACCACGCTTTGGTCCCAAACGCGAACGCGTATTAAAATCTCCGTCCTCCTTTTAATACACAATATGATGTGTATTTAATCGAAGTTTGTCCATCCATTCAAATTACGATTTAGCTTACATTTTCTATTTACGGGTCCGTTTATAGTAAATGTTTACCGTTTTCTAATTCGGTTATTGTATTATCGCTCGTTGTATTGTGAATTCCGGGTTGTATTCCGCCCGTGCAATTTTGTAATTTATTTACGAGTTTTCCATTTTCGATGTTTGCCATTTATTGACTTAAATGAACATCATACGCTAAATAACTTCGACAATAATTTAGATGCATTAAAATGACGTAGTTCACACGTAATTCACATGCTTAGCTAAAATATTGGTTGCATAACATTTAGTCATTTTACTAGCGCGCGTACACGAACACGAACGGTATCTTAGTAGAGGCTGCTAAGAGCGGGAGGGGTTCGGCGTCCTTCGTGGGCTTCCCAACACGTACCCTCACCCCTTACTCATAACCATGATTTCCGGATGTCCGAAACCATTGGCGCACGAGAGTCATTCGATGCACGATATTCGATAACTCGGTGTCGGTATCGTAATGCAAAGGGATGAACTCATAAGCTCTAGCACTAAAAGTGTGTCGTGTTTTGTACACGAAACGCCTAAGTGTAGAGTGAGTTCGAACGGGTCCGAATTCCCATAAAATTTGGTGGCGACTCCAACTATGATTTAAATTTCGACCCGAGATCAATCTTACCACGAGATTCATTCGCCTACCCAAACCCGCGCGTGGCCGCTTCGGGGTGGACCTACGTCATGTCCACAGACAACCATCAAAATGAAGACCAACAACATCTCAGCCCACGACCAAGAGTCGGGCAAATCAGAGACTCCAACTACACAATCAATAAAAATTACCCAGCCCCAAATCGTAGCAGACGGCACAAAAAAGTGACAAGAAGAAGAGTTTGGAAATAACATACCTGACTTGAGACTGAACTTAGAACCGGACGGCGACCTGACAAACAGAAACTGACAGGCGACCTTCAAACCGGCAACCTTCAGACCGACGATTGAAAGAACTGGGACCAAACACGGACGACCGACGACACGGATGGACGACCTAACTGAACGGCGACAGATGAACCACCAATGTCGGGCGAACTGACCGGCGGTGGAAAATGCAGGGAGAGAGGGTAGGATGAAGAGGGATATGGATGAAAATTTGATGTAGATTAATGGAGTATTGATTTGAGAATGATTAATAGAGGAGTAGATTTTGAGGTAGATTAAAGAGGGATTGAAAATTGAATGAAGATTTAGGTAAGTTAATGAAGGGAAATTGGGGAAGAAGAGGAAGAAGATGGGGGAAGTCTGTGACTAGTAGTAAGGTGATACCTGATGGAGTAAGGTGCGCGGATCGCTGGTATTGTCCTCCTCTAAGACGAATTTCTTTAATTTCTTTCGATTTTTTAGTGATCCGTCATGCTAGTCGCCCCACTCTCATGCTAGTCGCATGGATTCTTGAAAAAGAATACACCTTTCTCGTTCCTACAAGTACTAAAAATTAGAAAAAATTACTTACAATTAAAATTAAAAATATAAATATAAACGACTAATTCTACAAAAAACGATTATTAATCAAATAACAAAACACGACCCATAATAAAATTTGAAATAAATAAATAAAAATAATAAAACCATACCAGACATGGGTTGCCTCCCGTAAGCGTTTTTGTTTAATGTCGTTTGCTCGACTTCTTGCAGAAAACTGACCCGAATTAAAATAGTACTAAATTACTTACCTCAACCAACAATGGAGCATCATAGATCAAGCAAAATGAATGTTATGTTATGCGCGGAACAACTCAATGCCCTTAATAACTGATCAAAAATACTCGCACATAGATTAGAATAGTGGCAATAAGAGATATAAATCAATTGACACTATCTATAAATAAGCACATCATAATAATCATGCAAAGAATATCTTTTCGACCCTCAATGCTTAAAAAATGAATTAAAATCAATGTACTCTTCTTTATAAGATGGATTTTTCATAGGTATAGTTAAATAGGCTCGATGATAAACATAAAAATTTCCCGGAATTGACACCAATGAAGACGCGAAGGATATCGTTGGTGGTTCTTCCATGTGAATATAAGATTCTGTAAATATGCCCCTATTTCTCTCACCATGTCACAACAGTTCAAGCTCACTAATTCACTTCTCTAACAGAAATCGTCTTCCACCTCATCAAAAATAGTTATCTCTTCTTCTCCTGCTCTAACCTCCATAGTCTCCTCAACGGTCACACTCATTTCCTCTTGCTCATTCTCAACGGTCATTACTAGAGAATCCTTCAAGATTGAAATATCACTCGTATTATTATGACTTAAGGAATCTTCTATAACGTGTGTTTCGTTAGTGCAAGAGGGATCAATATGTGTAGAAACAGTAGAAGAGGGTGATGAATATATCGAATCATCGTAGTCATCCTCCTTGTCATCCCAAAAACAATCGTCATCATCACTATCACACTCTTTATACGAGTGACATACCAAATCGGGTTGAAGGAGGAGAGTGTCATCAAACTCTATGTTCTTACTAACTCCAGACTCCTTAACAATAAGAGAGAACTCATCATGTGCCTCAAGTCTATCATTAGAATCCATTATTTGCACTAAATGACTCTCAAGGTTCTCGATACTACCATTGTTCTCTTGCCGGAATTGAGCCATACTAGCTTGAAGGATCATCTGAGCAGTAATCAGATCTCTAATCATGTCTTCCGTGGATATACGAGAATCATGTTGGGTGTTCAAATTTTATTGAGACTCATTGAAGGTGTCCTCGAGAGTGAGTTTTCCCACTTCTCTTCATAACTAAGTCCATCAACGAATCTCCCCTCACTTAAAGAATCAACATGCATCAAAGTTTCATCATTTAACCCATTGTATATCACATGACAGAGTTCCCAAATTTGATATCGGTGACGACATCTAGAGACATACTCACTCAATCTATCAAAATATTTGTAAAACAGCTCATGCTCATATTGAGGAAAATATTTAGTCGCCATCTATCAGATAAACTAAAACACAATAAAAGACTCAACAAAATATAAAACTAACTTAGACTCTCTAAAACTATTAACGACAAACTAACGAACTAAAAAAATATCTACACTAACACACAAAAACAATTAATGCCAATTCCCCGGCAACGGCGCCAAAATTTGACAGGCTAAAGTCGTATGCCTCAAATTACAATTTATAATCACTTATAACCAACTAACTAAAACAATAGTATAATGGAAATAAGTGTCGAACCCAGAGGGAATTGGTTTAACTATAACTGCGTACTAATGTAGAACGTAATAAACTAATTCATTACAGAATAAATATGGGGGTTTTAGAAAATTGTATAATAACTAAAACAAATAAAGATGAAAATTTTGGCTCAATCAAATGATTAAAAGGTCTCGGGTCAATTACGAATCCACAAATTATTATTCTTGATTACTTTATCGTGAATCAAAGATTCTAATTCTCCTTAGGAATAACTAATTAAAACGTATCCCGTTCTTAATCAGTCATAACTGTTAAACAACCTAAACAATCTAGTTCTAGATTAAATTCAACAGCAGCATTTTTTTTTTTGGTAAAGGGTAAGTATATATATAAGCCGTGTAACAATTACAAAAGAATATGACTACATCAATTTATGTAGCCATCTAGCGTCTTTCGCACTTAAAGGGTATTTTATTTTACACATGATTCTATTTCTGACGTCCATTTTAATCAATTTTGCCACATATTGTGGTTGTAGAACCATTCCTTCAATTCTGCTTAAGTTGCGCTGTCTCCATACATGGTAAACCGCAGCATTAACGAGAAGACGAAGAATATTGCATTGTAGCTTCGTTCCCCGAACACTGCACGCCCAACTCAAGCCCCCATCACCCGGCATTTTCTTCTTAACCCAGTCACTCAGCAAGCTCAGAACCCGAGAACTCCAAGAACATCCAAAAAATAAATGCTCCAAAGTCTCCTCCTGTGCTTCACACAAATAGCACCTATCCGAATCAGCAACCCCAATCCTTAATAATTTCTTCCTAGTGTTAAGAGCTCCCCTAAACACAAGCCAAGCAATAAAGCTATGCTTAGGGACACTCCACGCACTCCAAACCAATCGCGCCCATGGAACTCGTGGCTTACACATACGCATATTCTCATAAGCCGTCGCAATCGAATAGAACTTACTCGTGTCATGCCACATTCCATTCACATACATGTGTTTAATTTTCTCCTTCACATGACAAATTTTCCTCCAAGCCCAAGTGACATCTGTATTGGGTTGATACTCATCCAAGGTCTTCCCTTTCAGATAAATGCTGATCAGGCTGATCAAAAATCCCGGAGGCCAATTTCGCTACAGCAGCCTCATTCCACACCGAAATATCTCTTAGCCCCAAACCACCTTCCTCCTTAGGAAAACAAATTTTCTCCCAACTCACTAAGGCCCTATTAGTTCCTTCCACACCGCCATCCCAAAGGAAATTACGACATAGCGAATTAATTCGGGCCAAAATATATTTTGGGATAATAAACACCATTGCCCAATAATTATACAGCTGAGATAAAACAGCCTGCACTAAAGTCAGCCTTCCCGCATTAATATATAGAGAATTCGACCAAGAGATAAATAAACACATACAATCCAGTTGTGCTATAGATCTATGATAATTTCTCCTAAGTCTTAATATCAACGAATCCCGTTCAATAATTAAGTCTTAGATGTTACTAATGTCAAGTTAATCAACAATTCATGTTCAATTAACAAAACTAACAATAGAACGATGCAAAAGATAAATAGTTGATCACTCTAGAGATCAATAACAACATTCATATAATTAAACTCACTAGTACAATTAATGCCATTGGAACCCATTAAAAGGAACCGGTTGTAAAAACAAGAGGTTCCTTAGATGACAAAAAAAATGATTGGCACCTGTTGTAAATTGAATCGGTTCCAAAGACCTTATCAATGGAACCGGTTGTGTACTAAAAGAGGTGCCAAAGATACTGTCTAAAATTTATAGCCCATATTAAAATGCTTTAGCACCTGTTGTAGGTTGAAGAGGTTCCAAAGACCTTATCATTGAAACCGGTTTTCAAATAAAAGAGGTTCCAAAGGTACATGATAAAACTTTTGGACCTTATTAAAAATTCTCTATCTATGGAACCTATTTTCCTTAACAAATGGTTCCAAAGAATTCTAAATCACAAAACAAAAAACATAAAATAGAATCCAATTAACTTAGAAATTAAAAACACAAAATAGAACCCTAAGTGAAAACACAAAATAGAAGTATAGAACCCTTAACAATTAGCTACCACCAGCGCACCAGGAAAAAAAACAATTAGCTACAAATCGAAGAACCCTACCCGTGAAAACCCAGACACGAAGAACGAAGAACAAAAAACAAATCCAGAGACGAAGGGTTTTCTTCAAATGGGTTCTTCAAGACAAAAACCTTAAGTTTTCTTCAATCGCGAAAACCCAGACGCAAAAAATTGAAGAACGAAGAACAACCCTAAACGGACGACACGAAGAAGAAGACGAAGACGACGACGCACAGATCAGAAGAAGAAGAAGACACAAAGAAGAAGAGCGCGACGAACCCTAAACTCGAAGGTACCCTAAACTTTTTTTCTAATTCACAATCACTCTGCTTTGTAATTGCATTTCTGCCAATGATTTTTTCTGCTTTTTTCGGTAATTACAATTCACAATCCGTCATTGATTTTCTCTGCTTTTTCCCGGTAATTTTCAGTGTTTTCCTGTTTTTTTTTTGCGATTTTTGTGCTTCGATTGATCTTTCTTTTACTTTTGAAGTCGATTGAGTTAGTGAGTTTAGCTTGAAATGATATGAAATGTTTGTTTTTTGAGGTTTAATTGATGATTTTTGAGGTTTTCGTTGTTTGAGTACAGTTTTGTTCCTTGATTTTTGAGGTTTAATTGATGCTTTTTTACTGTTGTTTCGTTCTCTGATTTTTGAGGTTTTAGTACAGTTCGCTGTGAAGCTCTGGATGTTAATATTTTCTGCGTCTCCTTTTTCAGGTTGGTCTTATTTTCACTTTTTGGTTACATCACTGATTAAATTACTGTTAATGGTGGTGGTAAGTACTGGAGTGGAGTATCAATCAATTTGTGTAATTTCGGTACTGATCAGGTACTGGATTTCATCTTTCTTCCTAGTTCGGTTGATGACTTGATGATTGTTGCGTGTTTTGCAGATAAAAAGACTATGCCCTCGAGCAATCAGTATGGAAGTGCTCTATCTTATCAAACCTCACAAGGGTACTCGGGTTCTGGCAACAAGAGGATTGAAAATACCAAATGGAAGGGTTGGTGTTATCATTGGTAAATTTGGGGAGACCATCAAATACCTGTAAAATCAATCTGGAGCAAGGATACTGTAGACACCCGCATTTTGACTGCCAGGTGTCTATGGCAGTTTCCAAAAAAACACCCGATGATGATCGGACGCTAACATGCTTCTATGCGCTCGGATACGGGCTCAAATCCATTAATCGTTGGCTAACGCACTTACGGAGTACAAATCTCACAGAAACAACCTAGAATCCAGGCCCAGTGCATCATTCCGAGTCAATCAAGACTAATTTGGGCCAAAACCGACACCGGAATTAAAACCGACTCGCCACGACTGGGTTAATCCCGGTCAAAGTCGTTTCCGAGACACACCAAACAACCCCTCAAACATCAAAAGCCCAATTCAAACTCAAACCCCTCAAAACCCACGGTCAAGGTCCAAGCAAGTGACCCGCGCGACCCAGCTGGGCCACTCGATCGAGTGCCTCATCCACTCGATCGAGTGGGCCCTTATTCAGGCTCGACGGCTGACGCACAAGCCTACTCGACCGAGTCAGCCACCTACCCGGTCGAGTAACCCTAATCCGAAGCCCTAGCTTTTCCTATAAAAGGAACCCTCATGCACCCCACATCAACAACTTTCACAACCTCAAAAAACCCTAGCATCCTACACACATACTATGTTTTTACCAACCCTAGAAAAACCCTAGGAAAACCGACTTTAGCAAACCCTAAACCTAGTTCTAGGGATTCAATCTGAGCCACCACAACTTAGCCTTCATACACCTCGAAGACTCCCGTGTTAAAGCCGCGTTTACGAGTCCGTACCGAGACTGAAACATGTAGGTTGAGGGTGACAAACCCCTTTTTTCTTTCCTTTTCCCTCTTTTCTCGTTTTTTTTGCATTATTATTACTATATATTATTATTATTACTATATATATTATTATTATTACTATATATATTATTATTACTACTATGTTTTATTATTACGTATTATTATTATTATTATTATTACGTATTATTATTAATATTACGGTTATTTTTATTTATCTTATCACGCATTCATCTTTTTTTCAAGTAATTATTTCATAAGGGTCGAAACCCGTTGACACGGATCCGACATCACAATCCCTAGGGATTTATTTCGATGTCGGAGAAGTCGAGGGAATCAAGTTCTTTTCTTTATTTAGACAAAGTATCGATATGTTAGACCCGATGCCAATTCCATAATTGGATGTCGAGTCTAACGAATCAAATCAAATAATTTAGCCGATTCAATTTTCCGTTGATGTTAACGTAGAGGTTATCCATTTATAACACTACAAACACGGAGGAATACTTATATTGTCTCGGTTAATTTAAACGATTCAAATCAAATACAAGCGATTCCTAATCACGTACAGGTGCCACTCGGTCGAGTGCCTGCGTCACTCGATCGAGTGACATCACGAAATCCAGACAGAATGGTCTGCAGGACCTCTACTCGGTCGAGTCTCACAGTGACTCGATCGAGTGGCAGCCTATTTGGTCGAGTTAATCAATAACTCGATCGAGTGGCCTCAGTTTATGTCAAACCGTAAGTCCTAAATAACATTCAGATCTCGCTAATTACTTTTTCTGAAATCCCTTTGTTTTCTTTTCACTCTATGTATTCTATGTCGATTCGGTAATCGAGTGTGGGATACGACGAGTATTCAAGTCCCGAATTGAGTATAAATTCCGCTATATCTATGCCCAATTCGTCAAATCGTCAAACTCTCAAAAATCAAAAGCAATTTCAAAATCGACCATTAAATTTGCAAACGAATCACAATTCGTACAGGAGGCACTCGACCGAGTGCCTAGTCCACTCGGTCGAGTGGCGCCCCAAAATCAAACCAGAATGTTTTTCATGACCTCCACTCGGTCGAGTCTCACAGTGATTCGGTCGAGTGGCCATGTACTCGACCGAGTTAGTCAATAACTCGGCCGAGTATGGTTTAGAACACGAAACAGAAACCTCTTTTCAGAGCTTACTCGACCGAGTCTATCGACTACTCGATCGAGTGCCCCCATAACGACTCAAACACGAGTCGTACATTACCCTTTTTTTCAAACTCGATAGTATTTTACGACTTAGGTCAACATGTGCATAATTAATCACGTGTATACTATCTTTTCAAATCATGCATCCTCATATTTGCATCTTTTCAATTCAATTCAATATTTGCAAACCGTTATTATTCGTTATATTATTATATCATTACTAACGCGTTTGTTGTTTCTCTTGTTAATTTAATTTTGTTCGTTTATTGTACTAAATGAACCCGCATGCTAAAATACAACTTTGACGTTAATCTTAGCTGCATTAAATTGACTTAGAAACCCGTTTCAATTCAATTCGCATGTTTAGGGAAAATACTGCTTGCATATCATTCTCCCGTTTTACTAGCGCGCGTATTGTAAGTCATTCGAATTCTTAGTAGAGGCCGCTAATGTGCGGGCGGGGTTGGGTGTCCTTCGTGGGCTTCCCAACACGTACCCTCACCCCTTACTCAGAACCTCGGTTTCCGGATGCCCGAAACCGTTGGCGCACGAGAGTCATTCAATACACAATATCCGATAATGTCGGTATTGGTATCAAATGCAAAGGGACGAGCCCAATAAACTCTGACATCGGAAATGGGCCGTATTTTGTATACGGACCACTACGACATAGAGTGGGCTCGAACGGTTCCGAATAACCATAAAATTCGGTGGCGACTCCACATAGACCTAAATTTCAATTCGATCCGTTTCATATGGAGATTCATTCGCCTACCCAAACCCGCGCGTGGCCGCGTCGGGGTGGACCTATGTCATGTCCACAATTTGGCGACTCCGCTGGGGATTAACTGATGTGTGACTTACCATCGGCATCCTCAGGGTGAGACTCGAATAGAAATCGTTTGACAAATACAATGCGCGTGTTAGTTTTATGGTTCATGCATAACCCATATTTTCCCGGGCCGGTACTGGTGACCGACGTCCCACTATACCGTTGATGTAATCCAACATGGATATGTCAAAAGGTGTCCATAGTCGATTCGAGTGGGTTTCGCGGCATGTTCTAAGCTCAATTCGACTTAGAGAGTCCGTCCCGATCAACGTCTAGACTATGTACACTGGTATAGACCCTTTCAGACCGACCGAGACTTAGTGTAGAGCATACATGGCGTCGTTATAATGCTTGTGTGACTACGTGCTACTTGGTTTCCGAGTCATTTTCAAAAATATCAACTTTTCAAAAATTACATCCTCCTTTTCAAGATATTCAATTTCCAAAACCCGGGGCACATACCGAATTTAGGACTTATGATTTTACTCAAAATAGCCTATTTTCTAGCCGGTATGCTGCCCAAATCAAAACTCGAACTTTCAAAACTCATGGCCCAATGACTTTTCGTCCTCTTTTCCGGAAATTTGGGCCATTCACCGATTCCACTCGGTCCTTTTTCAAAATCAATCGATTTTCAAAACCTTCCTCTTCTAGGACTTCCCGTATTTAGCAGTGTCGGGTCGTGTCTTAAGTTGTCAAGGTCCGTAGCGTCGAAACTCCGTCGATCTTACATCACGAGTTTCTTCCCTTTCCCGGTCCGCCTTATTAGACTAAGGCAAGGCCCACCTACGTAGGACAAACCCCTGCAAAGGAGGGCCCGTCAACACAATCGAGTCAAAAGTCTGGGGATGTCCCGTGTGAACCTTCCTGCGAACAGGACTAGGCCCACTTGCCGAATCCTAAGGAAAGCCCACACTTCACGAGTCACCCGTCTAGGTGTCTTTCTCGAGTCGTTTCCCTTTTTAGTCTCGTTTGGGGTGAACTTTCTATTCCGGGATTTCTGGGCTAGTTTCTGATTACGTGGTGTTCTTACAGACAGGCCAGCCACAACCCGACATCAACGCATGATGGACGAATTGAAAAATGCCTTAGCCAAGATCGAGACTCAACTGACCTCCATCCTCGCTAACCAAGCAACTCTGGACACCCGCCTGAGCACTGTGGAGAAGACGGTCCCAGTTGAAGGAGCTGATTCCGCTGGGCCCATAGCCGAATTGGTCAGTGTCGTTCGCAGGCTCGAGGAGCAAGTCCACTTGTCGACAAGCAACTCGATCCACTCTGAAAATGCTCGCATTTATTCGCCTTTGAATGACGAGCTACCGGCCAACCTCAACTTGACGGGAATTCCTATGTTTGAGGGTACCGAAGACCCGGTCCATCACATCCGGGCTTTCAAAGACTTCATGGCAGTCAAAGGGGTAAAGTCCACCATGTTCAAACACTTATTCCCTTCCTCCTTGGAGAAGCATCCCAGGGCCTGGTTCTACAGGCTCGACCCCAAGAAATACAAGACTTGGGATGATGTGGCGACCGAATTTGCTCGGAACTACGCCGATAACACTGAAATCCAGACTACAATGCGTACTCTGGAGGTAATGGCCCAAGAGCCCAAAGAAGGGTTCACAAAATATCTGCAAAGGTGGAGGGCTGAGAGTGTGAAGCTGGTCGACAAGCCCGGCGAGAAGGCCCTAGTGGAAGCCTTCGTCAAAAATCTGCTTCCATCCTACCGGGTCCATCTCCGGTATGCTATTATCCCAAACTTTGTTGTCCTTACTGAAATGGGCACAAGGATCGAAGATGATTTGAGGTTGGAGAGCCTGACTAAGGCCTCTACCAAAGGGTATCAAGGGGCTAGCTCATCCACAAACAAGCCCACACCTGCAGCTGCAACTCGCAGCATCTTTGACGAGGTAAACCTGCTCGATACCTCATCTAAAAAGAATACACCAAATCGGGTATTCACAGATATAGGGACTACCTATACTTATGCCTTACAGAGGCTATCCTCAAAGGGCCTAATCCAACCGATAGGCCCAACTGCAGAACCTCCAGTGGAGAAGAGGCCCAAAACTTACAATGCCCAGGCCTATTGTCAGTATCACCGGGGTAACGGACATGATACTGAAAAATGTTGGAGGTTAAAACATCTAATCCAAGACCTTATCGAGAGCGGGAAAATCCCGTTGCCCGGAGACAAGCCGAGCAACAAAGAAAACCCGTTCAGCGCTCATGCTATCTTCACCGGTGAGGTAATTGACTGTTCCCACCTCATCTCTCCCTTTATCCCACAAATCAACGGGATATGGTTCGACGACGAGGATGATGTGTACTTAACCAAAGGGGAAGTTGTCCCCATCACACTCGAGGAGGTCCGACAGGCTAAGTCCAAGGCCTTAGCCACCAATCATCTCGCCGCAGCTGGGCGCTCCATCCCTATATCCGTCACTGAACCCGCCAGGACGGAGCTTACCCCCGAAGAACCAAGCCCAGACATGGCTCTGGTCCAACAAATGAAGAGGGTCCGAGCTGATTTAACCATATGGCAACTATTGGTTAGCTCACAAGCTCATCGGGAAGCACTGACCAAGGCTCTCGATGAAATCAAAGTTGATTCAGAAGCTACCCCTGCTGAAATGGTAGCCACCATCATGCCCTACCTTAAGGGCAAATCCAAAGAAGAAGGCCCACTCATAACCTTCTCTGAAGCTGATCTGCCACCATTTGGGCCCAATCACAATCTGGCCCTGTACATCACGGTCATCTGCAAGGGTAAATATCTCCCAATGACACTTATCGATGATGGATCAGCCGTGAATGTCCTTCCTCTAAGGACCGCAAAAGCACTCGGCATCACCGATGCCGATTACCTTCCAACGGCGCAGACTATCCAGGCTTTCGACGGAAGCCCAAAACCTGTCGCCGGGGCCGTGAAATTGAAGATCATAACGGGCCCAATCGAAAAGGAGTTGGAGTTTCAGGTGATAGATGTCACCTCATCATTCAATCTCTTGTTGGGAAGGCCTTGGATCCACGCAGTCAAGGCCGTGTCATCTACCCTCCATCGCAAAGTTAAGATGCCACTTCAAGACGGTATCATAACGCTGGAGGCAACACCAATTACCGTAGCAAGCTGCAACGCTACGGGCCGGGCCGACCCACGAGGATTTGATTTCGTGGGCATGATCGAAGAAGAATATCTCTTTAGGCCCTATTTCACAACTAGCATCGACACGATGCTACAAAATCTGGGTTACCTACCCGGAATAACCTCAAGGCCAAATCTTCCAGCTGGGAAGATTATCGAGGTCCTAAATGATGGCGAGTCACATTTCGGATTGGGGTATGCTATAACCCCGAAAAACGTGGTTCAGGCCGGTATTCACAAGGCCATCGACATTATCAAGGGTACTTACATAAGCCCTTATAGCCTGAAGCTAACGGATTACTTCGTCACTCCAGTCTTCGGAGCTATCCAAGTGGGCCTTTACCAACCCACCATCACATATCCCGAGACCAAAAAGGCTCGGGAATGCAATTTCATCCCTGATGATATATTCACCATTGTCCAGGCCGAATCAAAGAAAGGCGAAAGCAGCTCCGAGCCCGTGCTGGGGCTCTTATTCGGGGAAGACAAGGCCATTCCTCCTCCAAAAGACGACCTGGTCAACTTGATCCTTCGCAGCGATCGGTTTGACCCAACCAAATTAATCACCGAGGTCGGCGCCAACACCGAGACGAGGGCTTGGAGGAAGACCATAAAATGGACCGACAGTCAAGGACAGGTCTACAAGCTGATCACCGGCGAGGGAGACATGCCGGATACCGAGTCTGAGTCAGAGTCAGAGTCGGAGTCTGAGTCCGAGTCTAGAGGGTCTGGTGCTAAAGTCGAGTCTGTAACCCCTCTTCCCTTATCCACTGAGGTCTCGGGGCCTGTCCCAAGACCTCTCCCTATCCCGCCTCTGACCAATGATCAGATGGCAGCTCTATTCGAGCTCTTTTCAAAATTTACCACCAATGAACACCGTTCTGCTTACGACTTGTCTTATTTCCAAAATTTTCTCAATTTCAAAAATTTTATATGCAATGACATTGAGAAACCCGACGAACAGGTACCCCTACCTCAACATCTGGTCGAGCAGCTCGAGCAAAGGGAATCCCGAGATCCGGTAATCGAAGAAACCGAGTCCATCAATGTGGGAACCACTTTAGAGCCCCAGATGCTTAAGTTGGGCCTATCTTTAGATCCAGAGGAGAGAGAGCAATTCACAGACCTCCTCCATGAATTCAAGGATGTCTTTGCATGGTCCTACAAGGACATGCCGGGTATAGACCGGGAGATAGCCGAACACCGAATACCCATCAAAGATGGGTGCAAGCCGGTAAAGCAAAAACTCAGAAGAATGAAGCCCGAATGGTCTCTTAAAGTCAAGGAAGAGGTCGATAAACAATTCAAAGCAGGCTTTATACAAGTGTCTGAATATCCAGACTGGGTTGCAAACATCGTGCCGGTACCCAAGAAGGACGGCAAGGTGCGGGTTTGCGTGGACTTCCGGGATCTTAACAAGGCAAGCCCAAAAGACGATTTTCCGTTACCACACATCGACATACTGGTGGATAATACGGCCGATCATGCCCTTCTATCGTTCATGGACGGGTATGCCGGGTACAATCAGATTAAAATGGCAGAAGAGGACATGGGTAAGACCACCTTCATTACGCCTTGGGGTACTTACTGTTACACCGTCTTGCCATTTGGGCTTATCAACGCCGGGGCCACTTATCAACGGACTGCCACTACTTTGCTCCACGACATGATGCATAAGGAAGTGGAGGTCTATGTGGATGACATGATCGTCAAATCTAAGGACCGAAGCGGGCACATTTCAGCCCTAAGAAAGTTCTTCACCCGGCTACGTAAATACAACATGAGACTGAACCCGCAAAAATGCAGTTTTGGGGTAACGTCGGGCAAATTACTGGGCCATATCGTTAGCCAACGCGGCATCGAGGTCGACCCAGCTAAAATCAAAGCCATCACCGAGATGCAACCACCCAAAACCGAAAAAGAAATACGGGGGTTTCTCGGGAAAGTCCAATACATCAGCCGGTTCATTTCAAAACTAACCATGGTATGCGAACCCATCTTCAAAAAGCTAAAAATCGGAGAACGGGTGCTATGGGACGGCAAATGTCAAGCGGCTTTCGACAAAATCAAGGAGATGCTGTCTGCTCCGCCGGTATTAATGCCACCTCAACACGGTCTGCCTTTGTCGTTATACTTGACAACGACTGAGACAGCCATGGGGGCTATGCTGGCCCGGACAGTTGATTCAGAAGAGCGGGCCATTTACTACATCAGTAAAAAGTTCCTCGAATATGAGTGTAAATATACAATGCTCGAAAAGACATGCCTAGCATTGGTTTGGGCCACTAAAAAGCTCCGACATTACATGCTCAGTCATGAGGTACATGTATTATCCAAAATGGATCCTATCAAGTACTTATTCGAGAAGCCCATCCTCAACGGCAGGATGTCAAGATGAACTTTAATGTTATCCGAGTTCGACCTCAAATTTGTACCATTAAAAGCCATCAAAGGCCGGGTAGTTGCCGAGTTCCTCGCTGACGGCCCAATATCCGAAGAAGGCCACACCGATACATGGGCCTTTCCTGATGAAGACATATTCCACACCGATACGGAAGTGTGGGATTTATATTTCGATGGGGCATCCAACTTCCGTGGATTTGGGGTCGGAATCCTGTTAATTTCACCCCGAGGGGAACACACTCCCTTATCCATCAAGTTGGACTTCGACGTGACCAATAACGCAGCCGAATACGAAGCATGCATTCACGGGTTGCAAGCCGCCGCTGATTTAGGGGTAACAAGCCTCCGGGTCCACGGTGATTCATCATTAGTCATCAACCAAGCACTCCAGAAATGGAAAACTCGGAACGCCAATCTCGTGGCTTACCAAGCACGGGTAAGGGTTCTAGAGAAGCAATTTCAAAAGGTAGAATACATTTATCTGCCCCGGGAAGAGAATCAGTTCGCAGATGCACTTTCCAAATTAGCATCTTTACTGAACATCCCGGATCACCTGACCAGCATGCCAATCTGTGTCGAAAGACGGTCCGAGCCAGCCTACATCCACGCCATTCAGGATATTGAGATAACTGACCCGGAGCCTTGGTATCAAGCTGTCCTAACCTACCTGACAACGGGAGAGTACCCCCCGGAAGCTGAAAATCGGGCCAAAAAGGCCCTACGAAGATTAGCAACCCAATTTGTCCGAACTGATGACGGGCAATTGCACAAAAAGACGGCACAGGGGGCTCTACTCCTATGCATCGACAAAATACAGGCCGAAAAGGTCATGGCCGAGGTCCATGATGGTGAAAACGGCCCGCATATGAACGCCCATATGCTAGCCCGAAAAATCATGAGGCTCGGGTACTATTGGAACACCATGGAAACAGACTGTCAGTTGTATGTCAAACACTGCCATAACTGTCAGATCTTCGCCAATGTACAGCATATGCCATCTTCCCTATTATATACCATGACATCACCATGGCCATTTTCGACATGGGGTATTGACATAATTGGAAAGGTGCATCCTTCCGGGACGGGAGGTCATTGCTTCATCTTGGTGGCCATCGACTACTTCACCAAATGGGTCGAAGCCGAGTCATATTCATCCAAAATAAAATAATATGCCGATATGGGATCCCTCACGAGTTCATCAGCGATCACGGGACCCACTTCCAAGCTGAAACTGCCACATTGCTGGCAAAATACAAAATTCAAAGGCATACATCTTCGCCTTACCGACCCCAAACAAACGGAGCGGTAGAAGCGGCCAATAAAACAATTGTCACCATACTTAAAAAGATGGCTGAAAATTACCGGGACTGGCCCGACAAAATACCTTTTGCCCTATGGGGATATCGAACCTCAATCCGCACCGCGACCGGGGCAACCCCGTATTACTTGACATACGGAATGGAAGCGGTCCAACCAGTCGAGCTAGAGGTGCCATCCCTTAGGATCCTACTTGAAAGCCAAGTACCTGAGGCAGATTGGGTCCAAGCCCGATACGATTCGCTAGTCCTTTTAGACGAACGGCGATCCCGGGCTCTCAACAACATTCAAATATATCAGAAAAGGATCCAACGGGCTTTCAACAAACGGGTTAGGCCCAGGAACGTCAAGGAAGGGGATCTGGTCCTAAAATCGGTTCGTGCCTTACTGCCGGTTGACCCAAGGGGTAAATTCAAACCCAACTGGGCTGGGCCATACTTGGTCAAGAAGGTCCTATCAGGAGGAGCGGTAATGCTGACAGACTTGGACGGGAACGAATTTGTCAACCCAACCAACTTGGACCAGTTGAAGCGCTATTACCCATAAACCCCCATCTCAATGTCATTCGCAAAAATTTATAAAAATTTTCAAAATTTTAGACAAGTCAATAAGCTAGAATTAATTATTCTACTGTCGCGCATCTCGAGTTAACAATCTTGATGTATTTCGAAAATTTCAAAAATCAATCAAATCAAATTTTTGAACTACGTTAGGTTTGATTCTGCCATTTGCGGATACGTAGGCAACCCCTCAAAAGGGTACAACCACTGCAATAAACAAAAGACGGGAACGGTGTTCAATAATATGTCTTTCATTAATATCTCGATAAACTCGGGATTACAAAAAAAAAAAAAAAAAAAAAAAAAAAAAAACCGGCATTCACACAAAAATCACACCACAAAAATAATAATAATATTCAAATAATAAAATAAGGAGACTAGTATCCGGGCATCTTCCCCTTCCCCTTGTCCTTCGGGTCGCGTGGAGCCTGAGGTCTTCGGGGTGGTGGCGAGCGTTCCCGAATCACAAGTGGAACCTCCTTAGCCCGAGCCCGTTTCTTTGACGACGGGTCTTCAATCACGGTCTTCGGCCCAAGTCGGGCCCGCACATGCTCGGGTAGCCTTTCCCGTGGGCCAAGTCGGTCCTGCACGGGAAGTCTTGGGCCCAGTCTCCTTCCCAAGTCAATCTGGGGGCTCACTTTCCCCCAAGCACCTTTAGCACTAGACCCTTCAGCTTGAGTCTTAGTCTTCTTCTTTTGCCCTGACATTAGGCGGACTAGAGTAGCTGGAGTGTCTCCCTCATCAAAGAACCCCCTGTTGTCTTTAGCTTGCTCCCTTCTCAGCAGGTCGAAGGCTTCATCGACTTTCAAGGCGGCTCGGGCTTTGGCATCTCCGGCTTTGGTCCACTTTGTATAAGAATCTGAAACCCAGATTGAATGGTGAGATTTGACAACGGGCCAAGTATGCCGTGTGTACCACCTTTGCATCCAGGTATCACACATTACATCATTCAGTTGGGTAGGGTCACTCACAACTGCTTCAACTTCAGGGATTCGCTGGGTCCATCCATACTGCCTTAGTATGCGATCAGGATAGAGATGAACCGTCTACCTGAAGGAAAGGATCACCTGATAGCGGGCTCTGTCCCTCGGGTCCAACCCACTCCAGAGGTAGATGGGCCACCATGGAACCACCCATCGAATTAACGGGCCGCCATGAAAAGACAAAACCTCGTCCCAATACTTTTGCGTAATCTGACGAGAAAAATCAATGGCCCGCCTCCTCGTCATCACCTGGTTATGACGATAATTGCCCGCATCAAGAGGAGGATCTATCACCGATAGCCTCTCATAAAGCCAAATCTGCAAAAGAAAAAAAACATGAGGCTCCTAGGTGAAATAGGCGTTCGCCAAAAGCCGCTCGGTCGAGTCTCTAGGACACTCGATCGAGTGGTACCCCTGAACGCAAACAGAAGGCTTTTTACAAGGGCACTCGATCGAGTGCCAGGGTGACTCGGTCGAGTGGCATCCCCGAAGACAGATCAGGAGAGTTTCATCGAGGGTACTCGACCGAGTGCCTGGGTGACTCGATCGAGTACCCCCCCTGCAGTAAGAAAATTCGAAAAAAAAATCAAATCAAAGAAATTGAATCAAGAAGCCAAGTGACATACTTGCAACAAACGTGTGCTCCCGGTAAGGCGAATGGATGAGTCCCTTTTGCGATCGTCCAATCCTTGGATAATCTCGCCTGTGATCAACCAAGCCGGGCTGTGCTCAGTCTCCATCAAATCCACCACGGTCAGGAGACGGGTGCTTCCCATACAGGATAACAAATCCATATGACCCTCGAAAGCATATACATGGAGCATGCAAAAAGAGAAGGCCCTGCGGCTGTAAGCCGGTCTAACCCGAACATCGAGTGAATTCATAAATTTCTCAGCCAGGTCGATCAGAGAAATTTTATCACCATCCAACATACGGGATACCTCGTTGTGAGAAAGCCCTAGAAATTCTCTCAACTTCCTCCTCGGGTCATAGATCGAATATGGGACAGCGGGACGGAGTATCGGATTCCATCCTCCTATAGCTGCAATCTCCTCAGGTAAAGGGCAGACTTCGCCCCGGGGGAAAGCAAAGACATGATATATGTCATCCCAATAAGCCAAGCAAGCATCCAGAAAATAGCGGTCAACCACCATCTGACGGAACGGGTACAATTGGGTTATCCCCGTCTGATTCAAAGCCACCCTATCTGCATCCCTAAAGCGACGGGACCACTCCTGCAACATCACACTCAACCTATCGATCCCCATGACTAAAAGTTTCTTAAAGAAGATGAAAAGACTTCCTCAAGAGAATTAGAGAGACTTTCTCTAAAGAAGGTTTTGTTTTGTGACTTGTGAAGAAAATCAAGAGCATGGAAGGGCTATATATAGCATTAGCCTTGCAAACTATTTAGGAAAATTTCCTAATCCTAATTAGGAATCGAACCACAATCCTAGTCTCAATACTAGCATGGAAATCTCCATCCCAAACCTTCCTAATCCTTGTTAGGAGTCAAAATCTCAACGTTTCCAAAACTCAAAAAAAATCTCAAGATTTCAAATTTCAAAATTTCAAAAATTCAAAATTTCAAAAAAACGTCTCTCCCCAGCGCGAGTCATTTTACTGCCTACGTGTTGCATGCATTTTATGTGACTCATACAGGTACAACTCAATTAGGGAAGTGCAACCCACGATAATTCCCCAGCGGAAGCCGACAACGGCATTTCAAGGGATGAGTCTACATACAGGCGCACCCAGGACTTACGAGACAAGTCCAATCCCCCACGGAGTTATCGGCTCAGGTATGACTTCTAGCTTATGGCTGGCGGGACCTTCACGCAAGTCTAATGGACTATAAACGACCCGGCCGGAAGTCCGCCAGGTTTCAATCCTCGATTGGCCTGGTGGATACTCTGACTTTCGCCCTGTCCAAGCCTCAGTCAGAGTGGGGGCTCTGTAGACACCCGCATTTTGACTGCCAGGTGTCTATGGCAGTTTCCAAAAAAACACTCGATGATGATCGGACGCTAACATGCTTCTATGCGCTCGGATACGGGCTCAAATCCATTAATCGTTGGCTAACGCACTTACGGAGTACAAATCTCACAGAAACAACCTCGAATCCAGGCCCAGTGGATCATTCCGAGTCAAACAAGACTAATTTGGGCCAAAACCGACACCGGAATTAAAACCGACTCGCCACGACTGGGTCAATCCCGGTCAAAGTCGTTTCCGAGACACACCAAACAACCCCTCAAACATCAAAATCCCAATTCAAACTCAAACCCCTCAAAACCCACGGTCAAGGTCCAAGCAAGTGACCCGCGCGACCCAGCTGGGCCACTCGATCGAGTGCCTCATCCACTCGATCGAGTGGGCCCTTATTCAGGCCCGACGGCTGACGCACAAGCCTACTCGACCGAGTCAGCCACCTACTCGGTCGAGTAACCCTAATCCGAAGCCCTAGCTTTTCCTATAAAAGGAACCCTCATGCACCCCACATCAACAACTTTCACAACCTCAAAAAACCCTAGCATCCTACACACATACTACGTTTTTACCAACCCTAGAAAAACCCTAGGAAAACCGACTTTAGCAAACCCTAAACCTAGTTCTAGGGATTCAATCCGAGCCACCACAACTTAGCCTTCATACACCTCGAAGACTCCCGTGTTAAAGCCGCGTTTACGAGTCCGTACCGAGACTGAAACATGTAGGTTGAGGGTGACAAACCCCTTTTTTCTTTCCTTTTCCCTCTTTTCTCGTTTTTTTTGCATTATTATTACTATATATTATTATTATTACTATATATATTATTATTATTGCTATATATATTATTATTACTACTATGTTTTATTATTACGTATTATTATTATTATTATTACGTATTATTATTAATATTACGGTTATTTTTATTTATCTTATCACGCATTCATCTTTTTTTCAAGTAATTATTTCATAAGGGTCGAAACCCGTTGACACGGATCCGACATCACAATCCCTAGGGATTTATTTCGATGTCGGAGAAGTCGAGGGAATCAAGTTCTTTTCTTTATTTAGACAAAGTATCGATATGTTAGACCCGATGCCAATTCCATAATTGGATGTCGAGTCTAACGAATCAAATCAAATAATTTAGCCGATTCAATTTTCCGTTGATGTTAACGTAGAGGTTATCCATTTATAACACTACAAACACGGAGGAATACTTATATTGTCTCGGTTAATTTAAACGATTCAAATCAAATACAAGCGATTCCTAATCACGTACAGGTGCCACTCGGTCGAGTGCCTGCGTCACTCGATCGAGTGACATCACGAAATCCAGACAGAATGGTCTGCAGGACCTCTACTCGGTCGAGTCTCACAGTGACTCGATCGAGTGGCAGCCTATTCGGTCGAGTTAATCAATAACTCGATCGAGTGGCCTCAGTTTATGTCAAACCGTAAGTCCTAAATAACATTCAGATCTCGCTAATTACTTTTTCTGAAATCCCTTTGTTTTCTTTTCACTCTATGTATTCTATGTCGATTCGGTAATCGAGTGTGGGATACGACGAGTATTCAAGTCCCGAATTGAGTATAAATTCCGCTATATCTATGCCCAATTCGTCAAATCGTCAAACTCTCAAAAATCAAAAGCAATTTCAAAATCGACCATTAAATTTGCAAACGAATCACAATTCGTACAGGAGGCACTCGACCGAGTGCCTAGTCCACTCGGTCGAGTGGCGCCCCAAAATCAAACCAGAATGTTTTTCATGACCTCCACTCGGTCGAGTCTCACAGTGATTCGGTCGAGTGGCCATGTACTCGACCGAGTTAGTCAATAACTCGGCCGAGTATGGTTTAGAACACGAAACAGAAACCTCTTTTTAGAGCTTACTCGACCGAGTCTATCGACTACTCGATCGAGTGCCCCCATAACGACTCAAACACGAGTCGTACATTACCCTTTTTTTCAAACTCGATAGTATTTTACGACTTAGGTCAACATGTGCATAATTAATCACGTGTATACTATCTTTTCAAATCATGCATCCTCATATTTGCATCTTTTCAATTCAATTCAATATTTGCAAACCGTTATTATTCGTTATATTATTATATCATTACTAACGCGTTTGTTGTTTCTCTTGTTAATTTAATTTTGTTCGTTTATTGTATTAAATGAACCCGCATGCTAAAATACAACTTTGACGTTAATCTTAGCTGCATTAAATTGACTTAGAAACCCGTTTCAATTCAATTCGCATGTTTAGGGAAAATACTGCTTGCATATCATTCTCCCGTTTTACTAGCGCGCGTATTGTAAGTCATTCGAATTCTTAGTAGAGGCCGCTAATGTGCGGGCGGGGTTGGGTGTCCTTCGTGGGCTTCCCAACACGTACCCTCACCCCTTACTCAGAACCTCGGTTTCCGGATGCCCGAAACCGTTGGCGCACGAGAGTCATTCAATACACAATATCCGATAATGTCGGTATTGGTATCAAATGCAAAGGGACGAGCCCAATAAACTCTGACATCGGAAATGGGCCGTATTTTGTATACGGACCACTACGACATAGAGTGGGCTCGAACGGTTCCGAATAACCATAAAATTCGGTGGCGACTCCACATAGACCTAAATTTCAATTCGATCCGTTTCATATGGAGATTCATTCGCCTACCCAAACCCGCGCGTGGCCGCGTCGGGGTGGACCTATGTCATGTCCACAGATACAAATCACTAGAGACACTGAGCATGATCCTAATTCACCCAATAGGGGTGTTCAATTGATGGGCTCTCAGAATCAAATTCCTAAAGCTGAACAGCTAATACATGATGTTATTGCCGAGGTAGGTGCTTCTGTTTCATGCTCCATTCATTATCAATAGAATTCTAACATTATCAACCTTTGTCACTAACTCAACACACAAAATTACATACGGAGTAATAATTTCCTCAAAGAAAAAAATACTTGATGCCACTGAGCAATGATGCAGCTAACAGTTGATTTTACAGGAGTATTGACTCCATCAATGACTACCAATACCCATTAAAACTTCTTATTAAACCCCGTGAAAAATGGATACCAAAAGGGTAGGCTAATTTTTTTCCTTGATTTTTCTCTATGACGGCTATCAAGCAACATAAACCTAAACCCACACTAACTCTAAGAAGCACTCAGTACAGTTTGTTTGATATTTTCAACCGATTCCCCTAATCAATAAGCAAAGCAGATACCGATACACAAGGTCATCTTTCTATTAACAAAAACGGAGCCGGATCTAACTAAACACTTCGCTCCACAGAATCAATCAACAAGCAAAGGTTATAACTTATATCCATCAAACGATCAAAATTCTTCATCATATTTATAGTAAATATAAACCCAAACACATTATCAAAGTTTCCACTCCCGTTGTTTTTTGCGATGGGGTTTAATTCAGGCCGATAATTGAGGCCCGGGGCCTGTTTCAAGGAAGGGACCGCCAGCACCGGGAGTTGATCAATTTGTTATGAATGTCCCTAGTAACAAGGTATACTATGTTATTTTATTGATGTAAGACAAATTCACTTTTTAGCTAGAATATTATACGAGCATCTACTTTTACAGGTTGGTTTGGTTATTGGAAATGGAGGTGAGACCATAAAAACCATACAAGCTCAGTCAGGAGCAAAACCGCTCTAATATTGTGCTTTAATTCCGGTATGTAATGCTGATTTAGATATTTAGTTGACAACTGACCTAGTACAAGATACTCTATCTTGATAGCTTTAAGTTTGCTTCTTCTAATGAAATTACTTCTCCGATATCAAAATTAGCGTGTTATGCTGTTTTCATTGAAATGTGTGTATCGCCGTTAGTGAAAGTTTGGGGCTAGCGACTCCGACAACTGAAAAATTGAAATATAACCTTATTACATTATTGCTTCATCTCCTCCGATCTTGATTCCGCCGTTATGTAGGAACAAGCGAATAAGTGATATGAGTACTACGCTTCTGATTAGCTTAGAATGGGCACACATTGGATTAAGCAGTAAACAAAATCCATCCTCGGTGTATAGGTGCGCCTTTTGAGATAAGGTTGAGACTCCATTTTACGTATTTTCTCTTCTAGATATTAATGAGCCTGAAGGTATTGGTTCATATTGTCAACAATTGGAAAGAATAATGGTTTCATTATCTGTGGATTCCATATTTATGATATCTATAGAGGTGTATAATTCCGGAGACGTCACAATGTACTTTAAGTTTCGAGGATATTAAGGAAATGTGCAATTACGATGCTCTAATTCTAACAATAATTCTATTTTAAGAATGCTTTCTATATGTAATTTGACCCTTGGCTCCACATGTCACCTCCTTATTGGATCTCTTCCGCCCTTGGTGCCAAAAGCAAAGGCAAACAATTCATTGAAATGGAGGGAGCTGAGTACTTAGTTATTTTATATTATTTCATACTTAATAACTTAATCAAGCTTAAGTTAAACCTTTACAAGAAAAATAATAGTCTAATAATTTTTAATGTTTATAATGTAAGGGCTTGAAAAAATTTATACAATGAGTGACGGGAGACGACATATGGTTAAAAAATATAGTCTCGAAGTGAAAATGATCGAAGTGAAAATGATCGAGGTAAACAACATTATCAAGCTTTAACTTGTTTAATTATTTCATTTTTTTACATGGGTTAGTACTTACCATTTAATTTAAACTTAATGCGTTCATTGAGATAGTTCATGAAATCAGGTTAATGATTTTGAGTTCTTATATATGTTTACTCCATTATGTCTATCTGATTGTTGTCTTTTGTTTTCTGTACAAATTTTGTGTCAGAGATGACTAAATTAAAGCAATGATTATAGCGCAATTGATGAATTAAACTATCTTGGTGATTAATGATTTATAACAGCTTTTTTGTTCATATAATTTCAGTGTCCTCAACAATCTGGAGCCTTTGAATGTGGATACTATGTCATGAAGTGGATGTACGACATCACCGTATTCTACTCTAAGTGTCAAGAAAGCTTAATTCAGGTTTTTTTAAACTTAATCTTAGTTTTTCTGTTATAAAGTAATTATGGGTGTACCGCTAATCCATCGTTACTATTCTTTTTATTTGTTAGTGTGTTTCAAAATCAAGAATGACGACGGAAGATATGAACAAGTTTGTGAATATTGGTCTCAGAAGTGCATAGAGTTGATGATGTAGTACATTTGTGACTTTGTTAACTTTTGTGGTTAGATATTGTAGTCATGTTGATAGCTAGACGTGGGGCATTCTAATGGAGATGTTAATTATGTATTTGGAGGTGTGGATTGGATATGGATTTGGTTGTACTATTTAAACATTGCAGTGATATGATTTTGATTTTGATTTTGGTTTAATCAAATTGTAGGGAGGTGCTGCCTAATTTTCGACAAATATTATAATTGGCGTCCTTTGATTTTTTTTATATACCATTCTCAGAGATACGAAAATTCAATTTTGTAATTAAAATCAGTAACAATTGTCACCGGTTTCAAAATATAAATAAATGATAAAATGATTATCATAGGTTTCAATGAGGTACCCTTTGGAACCGGTTGTGAATTGCAACAGGTTCCAATGAAACACCCTTTGGAACCGGTTATGAATTGCAACAGGTTCCAATGAAATACCCTTTGGAACCGGTTGTGAATAACAACAGGTTCCAATGGTATACTTTTGGAACCGGTTGTAAATAATAACAGGTTTTAATGGTTCACCCTTTGGAACCGGTTGTAGTTTCAATAGGTTTCAATGGTACACCCTTTGGAACCGGTTGTAATTACAATAGGTTCCAATGGTATACCCTTTGGAACCGGTTCCAATAACAACCGGTTCCAAAGGGTATCTATGGAACCTTCTTACAACCGGTTCCAAAGCTCCGGACCTAAGGAATCTGTGGCAGTAGAACCTTTGAAAAAAGGTTCCAAAGGGTGGTTTACAACCGGTTCCAAAGGGTAATTTTCTACTAGTGACTGGGCAATAATCAATAATCAAGAATAAAGAATGGAACTTTCAAACTCACAATTGATAATTAAGCGTTTCAATGTGTTGAACCAAGAAGAGAAATTAGTTACACAAAGAACTAGGGTTCATAATATTCTGTCTAATATTACGTTCAACTTGTCTGAATTAATAATAATATGATCTAAACTAATAATAATCTATACTAATAGTGGTCTTATAATAGTTAAGGTAAGTCTATTACTCACCAAACTCTGAAAATAAAATAAAAAATAATAATAATACTAATAAATAATAAGCTGAGACAAAATCCAACACGATTCAAGAACCGTCTTCAGTTCTCGAGCTTGTTCTTCCAGTTCCTCGTTTTGGGCCCACCTTGTCTTTGTCTTCTTCTTTTTTTCATTCACGACCCGAACCGAGAATACTCAAATAGGCTTATAACAATGACATCATAAATATTACACCAACGGGACATAAAAACACCGATTTAGTCAACCAAATTACACTTAAATCGTCATTATAACCCTGACTAAATACGACCCATCACTTATGTATTGACTTGCCATTTTTATTTAATCAAGACATAGTTACAATGTGTTATAATCCCATATCTACAGTGTTTCCGTCACTGTATTACTTTAGAATTTCTAGGGGATTACAGTAGGTATCAGAGCATCACTGCTCTCAATGCTTACACTAGAAATTAAGGAAATTACCAGTAAATTATTAAAACAGTAAATAAAAATATTATTAGAGATGGGTAGAAGCAAGTAAGGACTTATTTGATGAGCCTTTCTGTTCCTGAAACTCAATGATTAGCATTGAATTTTGTTTTAGATGTTAAAGAAGATGACGAGTGGACAAGATGTTAACGTGATGCTGCTCCAAATTGGGACAGGACCTACATAGCATTCTCAATGTCTGCTGACTCTAGTGGACAACTAGGTGCTCTAAGAAAGATACTAATTGCGACTTTCCAGCCCCAATTCAGTTTTCTCAAGCTACAGGCCAGATGGTCAAGAGTATATTCCAGTTTCATCACGGTGCAGCAAACCAGGGGTGAATACAGACCAAGGCAGTATGGGCTATAGCCCAAGTAAATGTTTTGATAAATAAAAATCAAGTTATATTTGAATCAGTAAAGATATAGACGCTTAGTGGCGAAGGTGTTGGTCTCTCGTAGAAATGGCTGGGGTTTAATCCCTGCAGTCAACGTTTTTAATGCTAGCTTCCCTTTTCCCCTTTTATTGTTTTGCACATTTCCAATACAACTCCTTTTTTCTATTTTTTGCACATTTCCACACAGCTCCACTTTTCTATTTTTTCTTTTATTGCTTTTCACAATTTCAATAAATTTAGTTTCATGGTGTTCCACATACCATTTTAAAGCTTTTTAATTTCCACACAACTTTCTTCTATTAGTCATAATTTAGTTTCTTTTCCCGTAAAATGTTTTAAATAACCTATCTTAAGATTATTTGGTTATGTAACTTACATTTCTTATTTTAAATGAGTAGCAATATATATTTAAAAGATCGATAATAATGTGTAATTTTATTTTAAAAAATAAAGTAGCAAAAATTCATCTTAAGCTTTTGGTTGTATTGCATTGTGATAAAAAAAGTTGTACAATAATAAACAATTGTTTGAAAAAAATAATCTCGCCACAACTTGAGAACCATAATAGTACACTTTTATCTTATGTATTTTGAATCGAGAAAAAAAATCTACATTGTACTATAATTTAGCCGAAGATGTTCTCAATTCCTGGATTCGCCTCTGCAGCAGACTCATATGTGAAATCACTTTGGATCCAGATGGAGCGGCTCAATACTAGTGTGCTTGTTCCTTTACTAGAAGTTGAAAAAATCCGGCGAGTTCCCCAATGAACTCTGCAGGCCCGAAAATTCTTCTCTGGTTCGTGATCTGAAGTATCTGGGATCATTGATTCTTTTCTTTCATCTTCCACCCTCTGCTTTTTTCAATTCTTCTCTTATATTCTCATCTTTATTCTTATGGTGAGTCCTTGTTCTATTCTTCTACTTTACCATCTTCCCTTTGAGATTCTTTGGTTAGACAGAATTTTGTCTTAGTGAACCATTTTGGAAGTTAAATATGTTAGAGGTTTAGTTAACTCCTTATTAATAATGGTTTGAGGATTGTGAGTTGTGCCCTGTTATCTAATCTAGTGAGCTTTTGAGGAATTGATTTGAATGATATTTGTTGATTAACGGAATTAGGATTGTACCATAGAGATTTATCAAGCTTGGGTTATGAATTACATGATCGTAGAGAGGACTAAGAGTTGAGTAAATTTTTGGATAGTGAGAATTATATCATATTTTGATGGATACCTAATACCCAACATAGAACCTAGTCAAGTGTTGATTTAATGGACTAATCGTGGAATTTTGGGACCATGAATCATTGTTTAAGATGTTAGCCTGAGTGTTGTGGTACCATTTCAGGTCTTCGTTATTGTTTAGTAAATTTTGGTTGACATAGATTAAAACTTGTTTCTTATGAATTATTTCGTGGATTGTTGATGTAAGGTTGTAGCCTACAAACTTTGGAGTTGAATGACCTAAATTTTGGATAGATCATTGTTAACCTTGAAGAAGAGAAACATATTGCACAATTAAAGGTTAGATTTATCGTGTTTATTTGAGGAATATTTAATGCCTATCATCTTAATGGATTTACAGTTCAGTACCCTTAGACCAATGAGATTGTGGCTTTGTTGAGTTAATAAATATTTTAGTGATTTCACTGTTACGATATAAAATTTAATGGAATTCTCATAAACCTTAGCCGAATGACTTGTTTGAAAATGTGAGTATCTCTCGTTACATGTCAGGCTGAGTGTGTTTAAGGTTTGGCGTACTTTCCTAACCTTGTCTATTGATGATATTAAGAATATGTTGATGATCTTTTTGAAGTTTTTGTGTCCGAACATTGTTAATTGGTGGATTTTATTAAGTGTTTCTTACTCGAAAAATTTGAAGTATACCTCTAGTTCAGACCTTATGAGCTTTGAATTTATGAGCCTTAGTGATTACGAGTTTGGGTATGTTTTGATAACCGTTGGAATCTTGCGGATTCTTACCGTACTAATTGAAAGATTATATAAGTATGTAGGACTTAATTTTGGAGGCTATGGCAGTTGATAATTTTGGAGGTTGTAGATTGAGTAGGACCACCCTGTACCGAAAATTGGACTTAGCGTTAGTTAAAGGGCCAATTAGGAACCCGTGTTTGTGAGAGTCGTGCTAGGAATCTTGAGATGGTTAATTTCTTCTATAATCCTTGAGAGCTCTTTTTGACTCTCAACTCCGTCTTCCTTTCTGCTTCTCTTGAATTCTATTACCGCATCTGCTGTTAATCCCTTCGACCTTTATCGATTTTGAAAGCTCTTATTTTTAATTAATTTATTCTTCTTCTTTTTATCCGTTAACCATTTTTCAAACTCCGTATGTTTATAAAAGTTTGAGTAGTTTTTTAAAAAATATTTTAAAATTTTAACATTTTGAGGTATAATTTCTAATTGTGAAACGCCACGTTTTGTAAAAAGTTTGACTAACTTAAACTTTTCGGATATCGTGAAATTTAACATTTTTTTATTATAATTCAAGAATTTTACACTTCACTTTTATTTTATCTTTGGTTGATATTTATATTTATTCCTGTTTCAAAATGCCTTAATAATTTATTTTAAATTATTTCGAAATTGTTTCAATTTTTTATTTTCAAGCGATCAAAATTTTACGAAGACTTTCATGTTTCCAAATACTTCAATTTTATAGGATTAGTATGTAAAATGTTTTAACAATGTCAAAATTATTTTATGTTCAGGTTTGATAACATTTTTGAAAACTTACATAATTACTTTGATAACATTTTCGAAATTTTAACATTTTGAAATCAGTTTTCGTTTTATTGTTGGTGGACTTTTGAACCTGTAATTGAAAAACGTCTAACGACTGATTTGATTTTACTAACTACAAAATTTGCTTTCTCAAAACTAAATTTTGTTTTGTCTTAAAACAAAATATTGGCGAGTTTCTTGATCAAAACGTTTTGTTTTGAACATGTTTTCGGTATTCTCCTCCCAGTTCGTTTACAAAATTATTTAACAATGTTATTTTATCAAATAACTTTACTTTACGATTTCACTAATTTAGAAGTTTTTAAACTTCGGGTAGCTTTGCCCAATTCCTCTTGGAATAAATATTTGCAATCGATTGTGTATCACTTTGAAAGTTAAAAAATTTTCTTTTACACCATTTTTTTTATACAAAATAAGTATTCTCATCTTTTCGACTGAGGTAATCTTGATTCCTTTCTGCTTATTCTTAGTTTTGAGGACTAAACTTTCTTTTAGTGGGGAGGATTGTAACACTCTTATTTTCCTAGCGCTTTTATCTTTTTCGTTTTGACTTCGTCATAATTCTATCACATTTTGGCCTTCTGTTTCATAATTTTTCCAAGCTTTATTTTTATTTTCGAGTCAAATAATATTTATTTTTATTTTACAAGATTTTAATTCTTTTAAACCTATTTATTTGATTTTCATCGTAAAGTATTTATTTTTCCGCGAGAATTTTTATTTCTCTACGAACTAGCGTTTTAAGTTTGGAATTAGTTAGTTATTTTTCCTAAAAATATCAAAACACGTTTATATAATATTTCCAACTAAGAAATATTTTATTGAAGAAGATTTGACCTTTAATGATTTTATTACGAAGTTTCATAAATAATTATTTTCAAACGCGCGATTTATTCGAATTGCTTTGAAATACCTTTAATAATTTTACGATTCTTCTTTTTATCAACTTGCAATTTTTTTGGAACCTTTCCGGACATGTTGGACCGTGACAACCCTTACTTGTCGCACCCCTTACTACACATTTTTATTACACATTTCATTTTATGATGTTTAAGCCTTAGATATTTTATTTTTCTCACCCATTTATTTTGGCCTTAAACACAAACTCTTCACACTCCCTTCCTCTCTCATTTTGGCTGGTTTGTGCATGCATTATGGCCTAGTTTTCATCAAATTTTACTTATCATTTATACTTTTAAAAACCATCCACTTTCTTATCATTCATTTTACAAAAAATTAAGCAACATTTCCTCCCTTTTTCTCTCTTGCCTGAGATTTTTCAGCAGCTTTTCTAGCCAAATTTTGTCTCAAATCGAGTATTGATCGTCTCATTTTCATCTCAAAATTAATCGTCTTTCCTTTCCTTCGTTAAGGTAATAATTGATGTTGTTTTCGATCATTATTTGCCTTGCTTTTATTAATTTTCTCATGGTATTTTTCTACCATGGTTTTCATGTGTTGAACGATTTTTGTATGATCCCGAAGCCGACGAATTTATAATCGACTCGGATTTGGATTAGAGGTAACGTCGATGTTACTCGTTATTGCATGATTTTATTTGTGTAATTGCATGTATATTTTTTTTATTTTTGACAATATATGTATGTCATATAATCTGAAAAAAATGTAAAAGTTAAAAATTTGCATGTTTCGGTATTTTTATCGCTTTTACGAGATTAACAATTAAATTGTAATATTAATTAGTAAAATCGTAATATTTGGCCAAAACATGTAATATATGAATATATTCGGTAAAAATGAAGTTTTTGGTGATTTTGATAATTTGGTATTTTTATGGTATTTTGGATATCGATTATTGAATTATTACCGTTTTCGGACAAAAATGATTAAAAGCCGATTTTTGGTTTTAGCAACGAAACATTTTATTTTAATCTGAAATTTTGCATGGATGATCTTTCTGATGAAAAATAATTATTTGAAGTTTTTCATAATTTTTTAGAATTGTTAAGCGGGTGAATTAATTAATCACTTTAAATCATCGTTTATCGTTAAAACCGTTTTTTTCGTTTTAATTTTTGATTTCTAGTCTTCGTTTTAAATCTGAAAAAAATGTGTTTCTGATGGTTTCACGATAAAGTGCATTTTTATGATTTTTAGTGCTTTAATAAAATGTTAGGAACAACAAGTTTTATTAAGAGAATCGTTAATTGTGGAAACAAGTTTTAAAAGGCGGTTTTAAATGAATTTGTTAAATCTGGAATTTTGGAAGTATGGAAAAGTTAGTAGTTTCTGGAAAATCTTGATTTTTGAGTTTAATAATAATTTTTGGATATTAATATTTAAATCATTTTTTAATTACAATTTTTATTAATCGTTATTGTCGAGATTAGACGATTAACGAGAAAACCCTTTAAAAACCGAGTTTAAGGATTCTGGAAAAATCATTTTTCTGAACAGAATGACCAAAAATGTATTTTAGCTATTTTACGTAATTTTGTACTATTTCAAAGTCTTTAATTAATAGTATTGATGTTTGGACAAAATGACGATTTATCGTTAAAATGCTTCGTTCCACCTAAATGAATTATTTTTCCAACAATTTTGAAAATACTTAAATCTGAAATTTTAAGAGTTAAATCACCCATTTTCATATTCGAAATTTATTTAATGGTTTAATTTAAATAAAAGACGTTAAAGGATTTATTTTTACATATGCCGTAAAATCCTATTTATGTTCCTATTGTCGAAACTAATAATAATTAGGGAATTTTAGTTTTATAAATTTTGAAAATACCCTGATTAGTAGTATTAAAAAGTTTATAATGTTTTTACCGTTTTCTGTTGTTACTATTTTTCTATAGTAGTAATTACAGTTTTAAAATTCTGTTATACGGCTGGAAGAACGTTGACGTTGCTCCCCACTGATTCTTGCTGTTATGTTTTTAACACGGCAGATATATGTGTTTCCCTTCGGGTGGGTTAGCGAGTAGTTAGGGATCCTGCTTCGCTGATTAGTAATCTGAACTATGGATTGTTATAACCCTTTTTATGGATTTTATTTCATTTTTATTCTGTAGCCATTTTTATTTTATGGCTTATGTATTGACTTGCCATTTTTATTTAATTAAGACTTAGTTACAGTATGTTATAATCCCATATCTATACTGTTTTCGGCACTGTATTGCTGTAGACACCCACATTTTGACCGTCAGGTGTCTATAATAGTTCCCGCCAAACACCCAATGATGATCGGACGCAAACGTGCTTTGATGGAATCGGATATGAGCTCGAAATCATGGACATTTGGTTTAGGCTTATTACGGAGTACAAAACTTACAAAACCAACCTCAAATCCAGGCCCAATAGGTCGTTTCGAGTCAAATAAGACTAATTTGGGTCGAATCCGGCACCAGGGACAAAACCGTCTTTTAGCGACCGGGTCAAACCCGGTCAAAGATATTTTTTCCCGAGACACACGGACCAGCCGTGACACTACACGTCCGGTTTGGACTCAAAAACTACAAAAATCAGCCTCGAAAATACTAAACAAATCCATTCGAGGATAGAATTCGATCTCAAGTGGAATTCTATCCGAAAACTAAATCAACTTACCGACCGAGTGTCAAACACTCGGCCAAAACAGCCAAAACAGCCGAGATACTCGGCTTCCTCACCAAGAAACGAGACTCTCGTTCCCTTTCGAACTCTTACGTTTTCTATCTAAACCGGTATTTCTTGTTGTTCAAGCAAGGTACCTCTCCTAAACCACCTCTCCTAGCAAGGACCCTCCGGTCACACATCAAGGACATGAATGAATTATCTGCCAACACATCAATCAATTAGATACATCTACTCATCCTTTCATCCTCAACACCTTTAATTACTTATAGCATCGAAATACCGATAGTATCATCCCGACACACATATATCGAGACCACGCCCGACCAAAACCGACCCCCTCTCACGTCACCTTACACAACCAAACCGACACCCAAATTCATCCTCATCATCTCGCTGCTCCGGTGCCTAAGCCACTTCCCGACGAGCTCTATTCCGAGAAAACAAAGCATGTAGGTTGAGGGTGTAAATCAAACCCGATTCTTCTTCCTTCTCTTCTCCTTTCTCGTCGTCTTTTTTTTTTCTTTTTTGCGTCGTGCCGTCGGTCCTCGTTTTAATATGGGTCGTTTTACATATTTCTAATATCGATACTATAAAAAAACTATTTTCATATATAAACGTTCTTAAAATACGATATTGATTCTCTAATCAAATATCGTATTAAACAAGGACTAAATTAAATCTCGTTGATGCTAAAGTCGTTACATCCTTTTTTAAAACAAAATTCGACGATTTTTACGCGGAGAGAATTAACATTTTTTTTCATTCAAAACCTCTTATTCAAGACAAACTTCACAAAACTTTTTCTAAAAATCATTCTAACTATTTGATATCGATTTCATAATCGAATATCGAATACGACGAATATCGAAAATATAAATCGAGTATAAATTAATCCATATTTGTACGTGATTTATAAAAATTGACGATTTTCGAAAAATAAAAAAAAACGGGACAGACTCCCGCCGAGTCGCGCGCCTGCCAGGCGACTCGCGCGAGGGCGTGGAAAACCGTGCCTTTTTTCTTCGTTTTCTCGCTTTTATTCTTCTCGTTCCTTACATAAAATAGCGACTTTCGCGACATATTTTCAGATTTCGATAAATACTTTTTCGACCTCGGTCAACACGTGTTACTCCATCACGTGTCATAAACCTTTTTCAAAATCATGTCATATTATCGTATTTGCATCTTTATTCGATTTATTCAATCGTTACTAACTCATTTTCTTGTGTTTGTTAGCAGTCTATTTTATTTCTTTTGTTTTATTAGACTAAAACGAATTTCATATGCTAAAATAACTTTGACGTTATTAGTTTAAGATGCATTAAACGACTTAGCAACCCATTTATTTTTCGCTCACATGCCTAGGAAAATAATGTTTGCATATCATTCCACCGTCGAACTAACGCGTGTACACCAAAAACGAACGATATCTTAGTAAAGGCCGCTAAGTGCGGGCGGGGTTGGGTGTTCTTAGTGAACTTCCCAACACGTACCCTCACCCCTTACTCAGAAGCATGGTTTCCGGATGTCCGAATCCATTGGCAACGAGAGTCATTCAATACACGATATCCGATAATGTCGGTATCGGTAACAAATGCTAAGGGACGAACCCAATAAACTTTGACATCGGAAATGGGCCGTATTTTGTACACGCCCCACTACGACATAGAGTGGGTTCGAACGGGCCCGAACTCCCACAAAGTTCGGTGGCGACTCCTACTTCGATTTAAATTTCAATTTGACCATCTCATATGGAGATTCATTCGCCTCCCCAAACCCGCGCGTGACCGCGTCGGGGTGGACCTATGTCATGTCCACAATTTGGCGACTCCGCTGGGGATCAACTGATGAGTCACTTACCATCGGCATCCTCAGGGTGAGACTCGAAAAGAAATCGTTCGATTAGTAATTGTAGACACCCGCATTTTGCCCGCTAGTGTCTATGGCAGTTCCCGACAAACACCCGATGATGATCGGACGCAAACGTGACTTAGTATACTCGGATTTGGACCCGAAATCAATAATATCTGACATGGACTTTTAGCGGAGTAATAATCTCACAAAACAGACATCAAATTCAGGCCCAGTGGGTCGTTCCAAGCAAAATAAGACTAATTTGGGCCAAAACCGACACCAAAAATAAATCCCGTCTTTTGGCGACCGGGTCAAAACCCAGTCAAAGACGAACCCGTCACAAAAACAGCCCAAGTACACCTTCTAGAAGCTGGCGCCCATTTCTAAATTCAAAAAAGATCACACAATCAACCAAGTCAACACCTTCCTCTTTTACCTCGATTTACCTTATCCACTCGATCGAGTGGATTGACCCACTCGGTCGAGTGGAGCGTCAAAGATCGGATCAGGCCCATTTTCTAGGGCACTCGACCGAGTGCACTAGGGCCACTCGATCGAGTGACCCTAGGTCGTGGGGTAAACTCTATAAATACCCCCTCCAACCCTTTTGCATTTAAGTTTTTACCTAATGCAAAATTACACTAAACTATTACCCTAATCCTTCTACACTCTACACACTATAACCCTAAGCAAGCACACATAAAAACCGAGTCCCTTGTCCCTCGAAAAACCGACATTTTCATCCACACACACACATACACCATAACTTACATACATCCTCGATACTCCATAGTCCCGTCACTATTCGCGAGTCCATTTCCGAGGTCCCTACTAAGCATGTATGTTGAGGGTGTCCTAAACCCCATCTCGATCTTTGTCCTCTTTATTTTAGGTTTTTTTTTGTATTGTTAATATTATACTTATACTTGTATTATAATTCTAACACTCTAACTCTAACATCCTAACTTTTACATTTTCGCATACTAACTTTTCTATTTCGCGTTACTAACACATTACTATCATACCGCGTATATATATATATTAATACCGAAAATTCGGTTTCGGATACGTTTGACTATAATGGTCGCCTAAAGTCCGTCTAATCCCTTTACGAGTAACGACGGAGGTGGAGCCCTTTCGAGGAGCCCCGCCCCAATGTGCTCAAGGGCGTGACGTGATCGCGACTAATCGTAGTTGAACATATTCGATCCCATTTTAATTAGTGCGGAACCCGTTGACACGAAAACCGACATCACATAACCCGAAAGGGTTAGTTTCGATGTCGTGACGTAGAGGGAGGCATTTCGTCGCTAATTCAAATTTTCTAACGTAAACGTTTCATAAAATCCCGACAACGGTATTATAATCGTACATGTACACGATTATAGTACCGGAGGTCGAGTTAAATTCAAATTGTGCGATATTTGTATTTAACTCGACCGACCGTCGTTTTCAACCTCAAAAACGAGACGAGTTGACGCTCGTACAGGGGCTACTCGACCGAGTGCATAGGCCGCTCGATCGAGTAGCGTCCATCAGTCTGGACAGAACCCTTTTCGAGGGGATACTCGACCGAGTGCATAGGCCACTCGATCGAGTAGCGTCCATAACACTGGGCAGAAACTTTTTTGAGGACGCACTCGACCGAGTCAGACCATGACTCGACCGAGTGGGTCCGGTAACCCAGAAAACCGAGGGCCTTGACACAGACTTTCAAGCCTCGTCCTTTTACCGACATTAGTCATCACGTGTAAAGACTATCACGTGACTATCCTATTTTCAAAACCATGCACATCACGACACGTAGAACGACTTTGATCGATTTTTCGACGTGATAAGTCGGGACAAGGCATCGAGACATAGGATCGGGCTATCATCACGCTTAGGCCCTATGTCTCCGTCCTTCGTTTAATGTGCAACATAATGTGCATTTAAACGGAGTTAGTCCACTTACACATTTCGTGGTCAAGTTTATATATGGGTCCGTCCGTAACCTTTATTTATTTATCATACCATTTCCATATCGTTTATGTAACTTTTGTATTGGCCGGGTTGTATTTCCACCCGTGTAACTTGTACGTTATTTACGTTTGAGTTTCATTTATTTACTTGCTTATCGCTTTATAAATGAACCTCGCATGCTAAACCATTTCGATCATAATTAAGATGCATTAAATGACGTAGTTCACATACTATTCACATGCTTAGCCCGAAAACGCTGTTTGCATATCATTTAATCGTTTTACTAGCGCGCTCACACGAACACGAACGATGTCTTAGTAGAGGCCGCCATGTGCGGGCGGGGTTGGGTGTCCTTAGTGGGCTTCCCAACACGTACCCTCACCCCTTACTCAGAACCTTTGGTTTCCGGATGTCCGAAACCCTTGGCGCACGAGAGTCATTCTATATACGAAAGCCGGTTTAGACGGTATCGATATTGCAATGCAAAGGGACGAGCCCAATGAACTCTGAAATCGAAGTGGGCTTACTTTGTGTATAGCCCGTGACGACATAGAGTGGGCTCGTATGGTTCCGAATAACCACAAAATTCGGTGGCGACTCCATTTTGACTTAAATTTCGAACCCGAGAGCAATCTCACCACGAGATTCATTCGCCTACCCAAACCCGCGCGTGGCCGCGTCGGGGTGGACCTACGTCATGTCCACAATTTGGCGACTCCGCTGGGGATACCTGATGTACCACATGTCATCGGGGTTCCTAGGGTGAGACTCGAAGAGAAATCGTTCGTATATTAGTGTGCGCGCATTAGTTTAATGATTCATGCATAACCCAAACTTGCCCGGGCCGGTTACTTGTGACCGACGTCCCACTATACCACGGTGCATTCCTACATGGGTGCACTAAAGACTTCGATGGCGTAACTCACCGGGGTTTTACAGCAGGTCCTAGTTCCAAATCGGCTAGGGAGTCTGTCCCGTTTCGTGAGAATGCTATCGTTGTTGGTATAGACCGTACTTTGACCGACCGAGACTTAGCGTAAAGCATACATAAGCGTCGTTATAATGCTTGTTTGATTACGTGCTACTTGGTTTCCGTGTCATTTTTTTCAAAAACCGTCATTTCAAAAATGCATCTTTCCAAAAATACCAAAATTTGAAAAACCCGAAATACTGTCAGTTTCGGGACCCATCTTTTCAAAATATCTAATTTCAAAAACTCGGAATGCTGCCAAAATTTAGGATCAAATGATTTGACTCAAAATATCCTTTTTTCTCTAGTCGGCATGCTGCCCGTTTTAATTCGTGAATTTCCAACACCATCTCGATTTTCTGAATTTTCAAAATTCTAATCTTGGTTTTCGAAATTCCGTTTTTTTTAATTTCCAAACTCTCGGAAATTCATCCACTTAATATTCAAATTTCAAACATCCAACTATCCTAGTAAACCTTCCTTATTATAGGACCTACCGTCTAGCCGTGTGTCGGGTCTTTGCATAGTATGTCGAAGGTCTATAGTGTCGAAACTCCGCTGATCCTATATCACGAGTTTCCCCCCGTTCCTGAGTCCGCCTTATCCGTCAAGGCACGACCAACCCGCGTAGGGCATACCCCTACAAAGGAAAGTCCGTCCATACACTCGAGTCAAAAGTCTGGGGAAAAAGTCTCACGTGGACCTTCCTTCGAACGGGATTAGGCCCACAAAGCCAAAATCCTAAGGAAGTTATACCACCCATCGAGTCATCCGTCTAGATGTCTTTCTCGAGTCTCTAGTCTTCTTTCCTAGTGTCGCTCGGGATATACTTTTCCTTTTTTACCAAGATCTGGGTTCAGTTTCTGATTACGCGGTGTTCTTACAGACAGGCCGCCAGCAACTAGACACGCTCGAAGGATGGCTACTTTGAACAGCCTACAAACCTCTTTGGACGCCATGGTCGCGAAGCAGACCGACATCGAAGCCCAACTGACCGAAATGAGGGCTGGCCAGATAGCCATTGTTGCTCGCCTAGCTACGGTGGAGCAAAGGGCTCCTAATGTCGAGGCCAATGAGGCTCTTGCTGAACTAGTCAGCGCGGTGCGCCGGCTAGAGGAACAAGTCCATTTGGCTGGAAGCAACAACATTCATCGGGAGAATAGTCGAGAGTACAACCCGCTGAGTGACAAGCTGCCCGCAAACCTGAACCTCACAGGTTTGCCCATGTTCGAGGGAACTGAGGACCCGTTACTACATGTGCGGGCCTTCAAGGAATTCATGGCCATCAAGGGAGTGGATTCTACCATGTTCAAGAATCTCTTTGCTGCATCCCTTGAGAAGCACCCACGGGCCTGGTACTACAGGCTAGACCCGAAAAAATACCCTACATGGGATGATGTGGTTACCGAGTTCGCTCGGAACTATGCTGACAACACCGAGATCCAAACCACAATGAGATCTCTGGAGGTTATGGCCCAAGAGCCAAAAGAAGGTTTCACCAAGTACCTTCAACGCTGGAGGGCCGAGAGCGTGAAGTTGGTCGATAAGCCCAATGAGAAGACTCTAGTGGAGGCTTTTGTCAAGAACCTCCTCCCCTCCTACCGGGTTCACCTCCGATATGCTGTCATACCCAATTTCACCACCCTTACTGAAATGGGTATGAGGATCGAAGACGACCTGAGACTAGAAAGCCTCACTAAGGCTGCTAGCAAAGGATACCAAGGGGCCTCTTCCTCCACCACTAAGCCCCAGGCTGCAACCCGCAGCATTTTTGACGCGGTTAATCTACTAGATGCCCCGTCCAAGAAGAACACCCCACCTCGGGTCTTCACTGATATAGGTACCACTTATACCTATGCCTTACAAAGGCTGTCCTCCAAGGGCCTAATCCAACCGATAGGCCCAACTCCTGAAGTTCCGGTCGAGCGACGCTCCAAGAACTACAATGCTCAGGCCTATTGCCAATACCACCGGGGCAATGGGCATGATACCAAAAAATGTTGGAAGCTGAAACACTTGATCCAAGACCTGATCGAGAGCGGTAAAATCCCGCTACCCGGAGATAAGCCCAGCAACAAGGAGAACCCTTTCAGCTCCCATGCCATCTTTGCCGGGGAGGTGATTGACTGCTCTCACCTTATCTCTCCCTTCATCCCGCAAGTGAACGGGATCTGGTTCGACGACGAGGATGATATCTACCTCGCTAAGGGGGAAACCGTTCCCATTACCCCTGAACAGATTCGAGAGGCCAAAACTCGAGTCCTAGCCAGCAACAACCTTGGTCGTCCCTATTTAGCCACAAGCACTAGGGACACCCCTATCCCAGCAACCATCACCGATCCACTCGGGATGGAAGTCGCCCCTGAAGAGCCGACCGCCGAAACGGCCATCGCGAAGCAATTGAAGAGAACCCGAGTTGACCTCACTATATGGCAACTTCTTGTTAGCTCTCAAGAACATCGAGAAGCACTTACAAAGGCTCTCGATCAAGTCAAGATCGACTCTTTGGCTACCCCCGCTGAAATGGTAGCCACGGTCCTACCCCACCTAAAGGGTAAGGCCAAAGAAGGAGGCCCAATGATAACATTTTCCGAAGCCGATCTGCCGCCATTCGGGACCTCCCACAACCTGGCCCTTTACATCACGGTGATTTGCCGAGGAAAATACCTCCCGATGACCCTAGTCGACGACGGGTCAGCCGTGAATGTCCTTCCTCTAAGGACCGCCAAAGCCCTCGGCATTACCGAGGCTGACTATATCCCGACTGCTCAAACCATCCAAGCCTTTGATGGGAGTCCAAAGTCGGTAGCTGGGGCCATAAAACTGACCATCATCACGGGCCCGATAGAAAAGGAGCTTGAATTTCAGGTGATTGATGTCACCTCATCATTCAACTTGCTCCTAGGAAGGCCGTGGATTCATGCGGTGAAAGCTGTGTCCTCCACCCTCCACCGTAAGATCAAGATGCCTCTACTCGACAGTGTTGTTACTTTAGAGGCAACCCCAATGACCGTGGCTAGCTGTAACGCCACGGGCCTCACAGACCTCTGGGGGTTCGACTTTGTGGGGATGATCGAGGAAGAGTACCTTTTTAGGCCTTACTTCACCACGAGCATTGACACAATGCTACAGAACCTAGGGTACCTTCCGGGGGCTACCTCTCGACCCGACCTTCCAGCTGGGAAGATCATCGAGGTTCTCAAGGACGAAGACTCTCACTTCGGCCTTGGCTATGCCCTCACTCCGGATAACGTTGTCCGAGCAGGAATCGAAAAGGCCTGCAACATCATGAAGGGTATCTACTTGAGCCCTTATAGCCCACGGTTGTCTGACTACTTTGTCACACCCGTATTCGGGGCCATCCAGGTTGGACTCTACCAACCCAATGCTACGCACCTCGGGACCCACTTGGCCCGGGATTGCAACTACATCCCGGATGAGGTGTTCGCCCTCATCCAGTCCGACGGAGCGGATGATGCCGAGCCCGCGCTAGGGCTGCTCTTCGGGGAAGACACCATAGCCCCGACTCCAAAGGAAGACCTGGTCAACCTGATTCTCCGCAGCAACAGGTTTAACCCGACCAAGCTGATCTCGGATGTTGATTCCGAGACGGGAAAAAGGGCCTGGAGGAAGACTGTCAAGTGGAATGACAGTCAAGGAAAGATCTATAAGCTGGTCACCGGAGAGGGAGACATGCCTGAGTCTGAGTCCGAGTCTGAGTCGGAGTCTGAGTCTGAGTCTGAGGTCGAGTCTAGAGACGTCGGTGCTAGAGTCACTCCTGTAACCCCCCTCCCTTCTATCATTCCTGCTGCTGGCACTTCGGGGTCTGTCCCGAGTTCCTTACCAATTCCGCCACTGACCAATGATCAGATGGCTGCTCTCTTTGAGCTGTTTTCCAAGTTTTCAATCAATAATAACAGCTGTTCTGCTTACGACTTGTCTCTTTTAAATTCCGCTTTCAAAAATGATTTATGCTATGACATTGAGAAATCCGACAAACAGGTACCCTTACCTCCACATCTGATCCAACAACTAGAGCAAAGGGTATCCCGGAATCCAGTAATTGAAGAGACCGAGTCCATAAACGTGGGAACAACCTTAGAGCCTCAGATACTTAAGATAGGGTTATCCTTAGATCCCGAGGAGAAACAACAGTTTATAAACCTTCTCCAAGAGTTCAAAGACGTCTTCGCATGGTCCTACAAGGACATGCCGGGGATAGACCGGGAAATAGCCGAGCACCGCATACCTATCAAAGACGGGTGCAAACCGGTCAAACAGAAGCTTCGTCGAATGAGGCCCGAGTGGTCTCTCAAAGTAAAGGAAGAAGTCGACAAACAGTTCAAAGCCGGCTTCATACAAGTGTCCGAATATCCGGACTGGGTCGCAAACATCGTGCCGGTTCCTAAAAAGGACGGTAAGGTGCGGGTGTGCGTAGATTTTCGGGACCTTAACAAAGCAAGCCCGAAGGATGATTTTCCGTTACCACACATCGATATACTGGTGGATAACACGGCCGATCATGCCCTTCTGTCATTCATGGACGGGTATGCCGGATATAATCAAATCAAGATGGCGGAAGAAGACATGAGTAAGACTACCTTCACTACACCTTGGGGGACTTACTGTTACACCGTCATGCCATTTGGTCTCATTAATGCCGGGGCCACATACCAAAGAACCGCAACCACTTTACTACACGACATGATGCATAAAGAGGTAGAGGTTTATGTTGACGACATGATCGTCAAATCCAAAGAACGGGACGGTCACATCACCGCCCTAAGAAAATTCTTCACCCGATTGTGCAAATACAACATGAGGCTAAACCCTCAAAAGTGCAGTTTCGGGGTAACGTCAGGCAAATTACTGGGTCATATCGTTAGCCAACGAGGTATCGAAGTCGACCCAGCTAAAATCAAAGCCATTACCGAGATGCAAGCTCCTAAAACCGAAAAAGAAATAAGGGGATTTCTCGGGAAAGTCCAGTATATTAGTCGATTCATTTCCAAGCTAACCATGGTGTGTGAACCAATTTTCAAGAAACTGAAAATAGGGGAACGGGTACTATGGGATGACAAGTGCCAAGCTGCCTTCGACAAAATCAATGAAATTCTGTCTGCTCCGCCAGTTTTGGTGCCACCTCAACCCGGTTTGCCTCTATCGTTATACCTAACAACGACCGAGACAGCCATGGGGGCTATGCTGGCTCAGACAGTTGACTCTGAAGAACGAGCCATTTATTACATCAGCAAGAAGTTTTTAGAGTATGAGTGCAAATATACGATGCTCGAAAAGACGTGCTTGGCTCTAGTCTGGGCCACTAAGAAGCTTCGACACTATATGCTCAGCTATGAGGTTCATGTCCTATCCAAGATGGACCCGATCAAGTACCTCTTCGAAAAACCCATCCTCAATGACCGAATTTCAAGATGGACTCTAATGTTGGCAGAGTTCGACCTGAAATTTGTACCTTTAAAAGCTATTAAGGGGCGAATAGTAGCTGAATTTCTCGCTGACAGCCCGGTAACCGAGGAAGGACACACCGACACCTGGTCCTTCCCAGACGAAGATATTTTCCATACCGATGCCGAGACATGGGATTTATACTTCGACGGAGCATCTAATTTTCGAGGATTCGGAGTCGGGATCCTCCTAATTTCACCAAGAGGGGAGCATACTCCCGTCTCCATCAAGCTGGACTTTGACGTTACCAATAATGCAGCAGAGTACGAAGCATGCATTTATGGGCTACAAGCCGCCGCCAACCTAGGGATCACAAATCTACGGGTACATGGCGACTCATCCTTGGTCATTAACCAAGCACTTCAAAAATGGAAGACTCGGAATGCTAATCTCGTGGCCTACCAGGCACGAGTAAGGGATCTCGAGAAACAATTCCAAAAGGTAGAGTACATATACCTGCCTCGGGAAGAAAATCAGTTTGCAGATGCACTCTCAAAATTGGCGTCTCTACTGAACATTCCCGACCACGTGACCAGTATGCCAATTTGTGTCGAAAGACGATCTGAGTCGGCGTACATCCATGACATTGAAGACATCGAGATAATCGATCCCGAACCATGGTACCAGGCCGTGTTAACATACCTGACCAGCGGAGAGTATCCTCCCAGGACCGAGGGTCGAGCCAAGAAAGCCTTACGGAGGCTAGCCACCCAGTTCATCCGTACTGATGACGGGCAACTATACAAAAAGACGGCACAGGGGGCTCTTCTCCTTTGTGTTGACAAATATAAGGCCGAGAAAGTAACGGCCGAAGTACATGATGGCGAAAACGGTCCACACATGAATGCTCACATGCTGGTCCGAAAAATCATGAGGCTCGGGTATTACTGGAACACCATGGAGGCCGACTGCCAGTTATATGTCAAACATTGCCATAACTGCCAAATCTTTGGCAATGTGCAACATATGCCGCCATCTCTACTCTATACCATGACATCACCCTGGCCATTCTCAACATGGGGTATTGACATAATCGGGAAGGTGAATCCCTCCGGTACTGGCGGGCACTGCTTCATTTTGGTAGCTATCGACTATTTCACCAAATAGGTCGAAGCTGAATCATATCGCATCCTCAATGCTAAACATGTCGCCAAATTTATCCAAAACAAGATAATATGTCGGTATGGAATCCCGCATGAATTTATCAGTGATCATGGAACTCATTTCCAAGCTGAGACCGCGGCCTTACTGGCTAAATACAAAATTCAAAGGCACACGTCCTCGCCATACCGTCCCCAAACGAACGGAGCAGTAGAGGCAGCTAATAAAACGATTGTCACCATACTAAAAAAGATGGCTGATAATTATCGGGACTGGCCCGACAAAATATCTTTCGCCCTATGGGGTTACCGAACATCAATTCGCACCGCAACCGGGGCGACACCATACTACCTAACCTATGGGATGGAGGCAGTCCAACCAGTTGAGCTAGAGGTACCGTCCCTCAGAATTCTGCTAGAAAGTCAAGTACCCGAAGCTGACTGGGTTCGAGCACGGTATGATTCGTTGGTTCTACTAGACGAACGACGATCCCGCGCTCTCAACAACATCCAAATTTACCAGAAACGGATCCAACGGGCTTTCAACAAGCGGGTAAGGCCCAGAAACATTAAAGAAGGGGATCTAGTCCTTAAGTCTGTTCGAGCTTTACTACCAGTGGACCCAAGGGGAAAATTCAAACCCAACTGGGCTGGGCCATATCTGGTGAAGAAAATCCTATCAGGGGGAGCAGTAATGCTGACGGACCTGGACGGGAACGAGTTCGTCAACCCAACCAACCTGGACCAGCTGAAGCGTTACTACCGTTAGCCATTTCTCAATGTCGTTAGCAATTTTTATCAAAATCATTTTATTTTACAAAAAGCAAGTCAATGAGCTAGAATTATTTATTCTACTGTCGCAAAACATCTTGAACCATTAGTCTTGGTGTAATTCAAGATTGCAAATTTCCTAAGCCTGAACTACGTTGGTTTGATTCTGCTAATTGCGGATACGTAGGCAGCCCCTCAAAAGGGCACAACCAATACAATCGAGAAAAGACAGGAACGGTTTAAATAATAAACTTCCTTTTATTAATTATCACAAAAAAGAGCCCCAATAAACTTGGGAAAATTACAAATGCAGGAATTCCAAAAAAAAATCACAAAAAAAACACATGACAAAAATAGTAATAATATTTAAATAATAAAAAAAAACTAAGGACTCGGTATCTAGGGCATCTTGCCTTTCCCCTTGTCCTTGGCCTCCTTGGCCGTCCACTGACGACGACGCGGAGGAGAGCGTTCCCGAATCACCACAGGGACCTCTTTAACCTGAACTCGCTTCTTGGAACTCGAGTCCTCATCCACCTCGATAGGCCCAAGTCGGGCCCTCACAGGCTCAGGGAGCCGGTCACGCGGACCTAATCGGTCCCGGGCCGCCAGCCTTGGCCCAAGTCGTCGCTCCAAGTCAGTCTGGGGGCTTTGCCGCCCCCGCGTGCCACTAGCACCGGCATCTTTAGCTCGAGTCTTAGTATGTGACTTAAGACCCGACTCTAATCGGACTAAGGTAGCAGGGGTCTCACCCTCATCGTAGAATCCCCTATTGTCCTTTGCCGTCTCCCGACGGACAAGTTCGAAGGCCTCATCAACCTTCAGAGCTTTGCGAGCCTCCTCGGACTCCTCAGAAGTCCATTTCTCATAGGCTCGAGAAACCCAAGCGGATTGGCAAGGGTTGGGAATAGTCCATGTAGGACGAGTAAACCATCTCTGCAACCAGGTGTCGCACATAGCGTCCGTCAGTTGGAGCGAGACGCTAATAATGGCTTCAGTCTCAGGAATGCGCTGAGACGAACCGAACTGCCTCAGAATGCGGTCCGGGTAGATGTGAACTGTCCAGTCAAGGGACAGGATCACAAGGTAACGAGCTTGGTCCCTCTTGGCCAACCCCGTCAGCTTAGAAAGGAACCACCAAGCAACCGTCCACCTAATCAAGGGGCCACCGTGGAACACCAATTCCTCGTCCCAGTAAGCTCGATTTATATGGTGATTCGAGCTTATCCGGCGCCCCCTAGAACTGATTTGGCTGCTACGGTAGTTGGGAACGCTCGGAGGAGGCTCTATGATCGATAAGCGCTCCGACAGCCAAACCTGCAAAAAGTATACACAGAATTTATGAGCAACGGAATGGTTCGCTACAGCCCACTCGATCGAGTACACCATCTGACTCGATCGAGTAAGACTCCCTAAGACAACCAGAAGCTCGTCAGGTGTGACACTCGATCGAGTACACCATCTGACTCGATCGAGTAAGACCTTCACAGACCGGCGGAAACACTTTACAGACATCACTCGATCGAGTGATAGGTCCACTCGATCGAGTGACTTACGGACCTGAAGAAACCGCGAAACAAAAAAAAGAGAGAAAAGAAAAAATTGAAAAATCGCGAGACGTATACCTGCAGAATGAGGGTGCTACCCGTCAGTTGCCGGGTTGGGTCAAGTCGCCTAGCATCCAGACCCATGATGAGCTCCCCAGTGGCTAGCCAAGCAGGGCTATGACCAGTCTCCATCTGGTCAACCACTCCAATCAGCCTAATTTGACCCACGCATGAGTCAGCATCCATCAACCCCTTGAACACGTAGCGGTGCAGCATGCAGAACGCGAAAGCCCTACGCCTGTGAGAAGGCGTAGCCCTTACATCCTGGCTGTTCATGAACTTGTCAGCCAAGTCAAAGAGGGAGACAGTATCTCCCCGTACCATTCGATCTGTCTCAGCATGAGACAGACCTAGGAAGTCCCTCAGTCTTCTCCTCGGGTCCGGGTAGAACGGAGGGATGGCGGGACGAGCAACAGGGCTCCAACCCCCGATAGCTGCGATCTCCTCGGGAAGAGGGCATATTTCTCCCCGCGGGAACGCAAAGACGTGGTGGGTAGTATCCCAAAGCGCCAAACAAGCATCCAAAAAGTGTGAATCAGGCACTAGACGCCGGAGAGGAAACAGGCTGACAATCCCCATTTGGGTCAGCTGAATTTTGTCCTCGTCCCGAAAGTGTTGGGACCAGGCAAAAAGCATTGAAGTGAGATGCTCAATACCCATGGCAGGAACTTGATTCCTCTTGAAAGACTGAGAGATTTTTGTTAAAGAGAAGAAGAGTTTTGATTTGAGGTGCAGTAAACTGAAGCCGGGAGACCTGTATTTATAATAGGGAAGCCTGGCAGTAACTCTGACTAACCCTGCCTCCTCAGTAAACTGGGCCCCAACATGTGCAGGCCTGACTTCAACCCAGAATAGGAATCTAGTTATCCTGAGTTTTCCTAAATCCTTTCTAAAAATTCCTAAAGTTCAAAAAAAAAAAAAAAAACTTTTTCGAAAATTTCAACTTTTCAAAATCCAATACTTTTTCCCCAGCACAAGTCGGTGTTTTGCCTATGTGTTACATGCAATTTATCATGTGTCAGCATACAGGTACACCCCGAGACTTCAGAAGCAAGTCCCCGCGCCACTATTTCACTCCCCAACGTGAGCCCATATTTATCCCAGAATGCTACAGTCAAAGCCATGATGTATCAGCATACGGGTACTCCTACACCTCCAAAAGCAAGTTTTACTCCCCACGGAGCTATCACCAGCAGGACAGGTATGACCCTCTGCTTATGGCTGGCGAGCCCTTCACGCTAGTCTACTGGACTATAAACGACCCGACCGGAAGGCTGCCAGGTCGTAATCTGCGATTGGCCTGGTAACTACTCTGACTTTCGCCTTGTCCAAGCCTAAGTCAGAGTGGGGGCTCTGTAGACACCCGCATTTTGCCCGCTAGTGTCTATGGCAGTTCCCGACAAACACCCGATGATGATCGGACGCAAACGTGACTTAGTATACTCGGATTTGGACCCGAAATCAATAATATCTGACATGGACTTTTAGCGGAGTAATAATCTCACAAAACAGACATCAAATTCAGGCCCAGTGGGTCGTTCCGAGCAAAATAAGACTAATTTGGGCCAAAACCGACACCAAAAATAAATCCCGTCTTTTGGCGACCGGGTCAAAACCCGGTCAAAGACGAACCCGTCACAAAAACAGCCCAAGTACACCTTCTAGAAGCTGGCGCCCATTTCTAAATTCAAAAAAGATCACACAATCAACCAAGTCAACACCTTCCTCTTTTACCTCGATTTACCTTATCCACTCGATCGAGTGGATTGACCCACTCGGTCGAGTGGAGCGTCAAAGATCGGATCAGGCCCATTTTCTAGGGCACTCGACCGAGTGCACTAGGGCCACTCGATCGAGTGACCCTAGGTCGTGGGGTAAACTCTATAAATACCCCCTCCAACCCTTTTGCATTTAAGTTTTTACCTAATGCAAAATTACACTAAACTATTACCCTAATCCTTCTACACTCTACACACTACAACCCTAAGCAAGCACACATAAAAACCGAGTCCCTTGTCCCTCGAAAAACTGACATTTTCATCCACACACACACATACACCATAACTTACATACATCCTCGATACTCCATAGTCCCGTCACTATTCGCGAGTCCATTTCCGAGGTCCCTACTAAGCATGTATGTTGAGGGTGTCCTAAACCCCATCTCGATCTTTGTCCTCTTTATTTTACGTTTTTTTTTTGTATTGTTAATATTATACTTATACTTGTATTATAATTCTAACACTCTAACTCTAACATCCTAACTTTTACATTTTCGCATACTAACTTTTCTATTTCGCGTTACTAACACATTACTATCATACCGCGTATATATATATATTAATACCGAAAATTCGGTTTCGGATACGTTTGACTATAATGGTCGCCTAAAGTCCGTCTAATCCCTTTACGAGTAACGACGGAGGTGGAGCCCTTTCGAGGAGCCCCGCCCCAATGTGCTCAAGGGCGTGACGTGATCGCGACTAATCGTAGTTGAACATATTCGATCCCATTTTAATTAGTGTGGAACCCGTTGACACGAAAACCGACATCACATAACCCGAAAGGGTTAGTTTCGATGTCGTGACGTAGAGGGAGGCATTTCGTCGCTAATTCAAATTTTCTAACGTAAACGTTTCATAAAATCCCGACAACGGTATTATAAACGTACATGTACACGATTATAGTACCGGAGGTCGAGTTAAATTCAAATCGTGCGATATTTGTATTTAACTCGACCGACCGTCGTTTTCAACCTCAAAAACGAGACGAGTTGACGCTCGTACAGGGGCTACTCGACCGAGTGCATAGGCCGCTCGATCGAGTAGCGTCCATCAGACTGGACAGAACCCTTTTCGAGGGGATACTCGACCGAGTGCATAGGCCACTCGATCGAGTAGCGTCCATAACACTGGGCAGAAACTTTTTTGACGACGCACTCGACCGAGTCAGACCATGACTCGACCGAGTGGGTCCTGTAACCCAGAAAACCGAGGGCCTTGACACACACTTTCAAGCCTCGTCCTTTTATCGACATTAGTCATCACGTGTAAAGACTATCACGTGACTATCCTATTTTCAAAACCATGCACATCACGACACGTAGAACGACTTTGATTGATTTTTCGACGTGATAAGTCGGGACAAGGCATCGAGACATAGGATCGGGCTAGCATCACGCTTAGGCCCTATGTCTCCGTCCTTCGTTTAATGTGCAACATAATGTGCATTTAAACGGAGTTAGTCCACTTACACATTTCATGGTCAAGTTTATATATGGGTCCGTCCGTAACCTTTAATATTTATTATACCATTTCCATATCGTTTATGTAACTTTTGTATTGGCCGGGTTGTATTTCCGCCCGTGTAACTTGTACGTTATTTACGTTTGAGTTTCATTTATTTACTTGCTTATCGCTTTATAAATGAACCTCGCATGCTAAACCATTTCGATCATAATTAAGATGCATTAAATGACGTAGTTCACATACTATTCACATGCTTAGCCCGAAAACGCTGTTTGCATATCATTTAATCGTTTTACTAGCGCGCTCACACGAACACGAACGATGTCTTAGTAGAGGCCGCCATGTGCGGGCGGGGTTGGGTGTCCTTAGTGGGCTTCCCAACACGTACCCTCACCCCTTACTCAGAACCTTTGGTTTCCGGATGTCCGAAACCCTTGGCGCACGAGAGTCATTCTATATACGAAAGCCGGTTTAGACGGTATCGATATTGCAATGCAAAGGGACGAGCCCAATGAATTCTGAAATCGAAGTGGGCTTACTTTGTGTATAGCCCGTGACGACATAGAGTGGGCTCGTATGGTTCCGAATAACCACAAAATTCGGTGGCGACTCCATTTTGACTTAAATTTCGAACCCGAGAGCGATCTCACCACGAGATTCATTCGCCTACCCAAACCCGCGCGTGGCCGCGTTGGGGTGGACCTACATCATGTCCACAGTAATGTACACGTTTTAGTTCAATGGTTCATGCATAACCCAAATTTTTCCGGGCCGGTTACTTGTGACCGACGTCCCACTATACCACGGTGCATTCCTAAATGGGTGCATTAAAGACTTCGATGGTGGAACTCGCATGGGTTTTACGGCAGGTTCTAAGACCAACTCGGCTTAGGAAGTCCGTCCTGATTTGCGAGAAAGCGATCGTCGTTGGTATAGACCCTATTCGACCGACCGAGACTTAGATTAGGAGCATACATGGTGTCATTATAATATTTCCGTGACTACGTGCTACTTGATCTATTTACCGTCTTTTCAAAAACCGTCATTTTCAAAAATTTGCATCTTTTCAAAACCTATTCACTTTTTCAAAACTCGGAAAGCTACCGAATTTAGGACTTATGATTTTGACTCAAAATAGCCTATTTTTAGCCGGTATGCTGTCCAAACCTTTTCAAAAATTCGAAATCTCGGCCCGATAACCTTTTTTTTCGATTTTCAAAAAAAAATCGGGCCATCCTATCCGACTTTGCTCGGTTTTCAAATCCAAATTCCCTTTTCAATGCCCTCTTCTTCTTAGGACTTCCCGTATTTAGCAGTGTCGGGTCTTGTCATAGGTTATAAGAGTCTATAGCGTCGAAACTCCGTCGATCATACATCACGAATTTACTCCCTATCCCAGTCCGCCTTATTTGTCAAGGCACGGCCCACCATCGTAGGACAAACTCCTGCAAAGGGAAGCCCATTTACACATTCGAGTCCAAAGTCTGGGGAATTCTCACGTGGACCTTCCTTTGAACGGGACTAGGCCCACTTTGCCAAATCCAAAGGAAGGCCCACCATCCACGGGTCATCCGTCTAGAAGTCGGTTTTCGGTCTTTTTCTCGTCTAGTCTTTTCCTTGCTCGGGATGTACTCTTTGATTTTAAGATCTGGGTCAGTTATTGATTACGCGGTGCCCTTACATACAGGCCACCCCACACCCGAGCCATGACGAAAGAATCCATTGATGAATTGACAGCTTCATTGACCAAGATCCAAAACCAATTGAGACAAATGAGGGAAGATCAGATTGCCATCATCACTCGGGTAAGTGCCGTGGAACAAGGAACCCCCAATGCTTCGATCAAGGATGACGGACCTTTGGCCGCATTGGCCGGCGTAGTCCAAAAACTTCAAGAACAGGTCCACTCAACCACCAGGAACACCATCCTCACGGAAAATGCCCGATCCTATTCGCCCTTGACCGATGAACTGCCCGCTAACCTCAACTTAACGGGCTTACCATTGTTTGCAGGACTGAAGACCCTGTAATCCATATCCGGGCCTTCAAGGATTTTATGGCTGTTAAGGGGGTAAAATTAACCATGTTCAAGCACCTTTTTGCCTCCTCTCTAGAGAAGCACCCGAAAGCCTGGTACTACAGGCTTGATCCCAAGAAATACAAAACTTGGGACGATGTTGCTATGGAATTCGCACGAAACTATGCGGATAATGCTGAAATCCAGACCACTATGCGCACCCTGGAAATAATGGCCCAGGAACCTAAGGAAGGATTCACGAAATACCTTCAACACTGGAGGGCTGAAAGCGTCAAACTGGTCGATAAGCCCAGTGAAAAAGTGCTGGTTGAAACCTTCGTCAAGAACCTCCTTCCCGCTTACCGGATCCATCTCCGGTACGCCATCATACCTAGTTTCGTGATCCTGACTGAGATGGGGACGAGAATCGAAGATGATCTAAAGTTGGAAAGCCTCACTAAGGCCTCCGCCAAGGGATACCAAGGGGCCAGCTCATCAACATGCAAGCCCACATCTACTGCTGCCGCTCATAGCATTTTTGACGAGGTCAATCTACTTGATACCCCGTCCAAGAAGAATACCACACCCCGGGTATTCACCGACATAGGCACCACCAATGAAAATGCCCTGTAGAGGCTATCGTCAAAAGGACTGATCACCCCGATGGGCCCAACACCTGAACTCCCGGTCGAGCGTCGCTCCAAGGCCTACGACATCCAGGCCTACTGTCAGTACCATCGTGGCAAGGGACACGATACCGAGAAATGCTGGAAGCTAAAGCACCTAATCCAGGATCTCATCGAAACTGGTAAGATCCCTTTGCCCGAGGGCAAACCCAACAACAAGGATAACCCCCTGGCCACCCACGCCATTTTCTCCGGGGAAATAGTGGATTGCTCACACCTCATTTCTCCATTTGTCCCGCAAATAAACGGGATCTGGTGCGACGACGAAGACGATGTCTATCTCACCAAGGGGGAAGCTGTCCCCATCACGCCCGAGGAGATCCAGAAGGTTAAGTCCACGGTCTTAGCCAATAGTCAAGCCCTCATCATCGCCGAGCCACCTAGAGTGGAGGTCGCCCCGGAAGAGTCAACTACTGAAAAGGCTCTTGTGAAGCAGCTGAGCAGGACTCGAGTTGACCTCTCTATACGGCAACTCCTAGTTAGCTCACAAGAACATCGAGAGGCACTCACTAAGGCCCTTGATCAAGTCAAAATCGACTCCATGGCTACTCCAGCTGAAATGGTAGCCACGGTTCTGCCCCACCTAAAGGGGAAAGCTAAAGAAGAAGGACCACTTATTACCCTCTCCAATGCTGATCTACCACCATTTGGGCCAGCCCACAACATGGCCCTCTACATCACGGTCATCTGCCGTGGAAAGTACCTGCCCATGACCCTAATCGACGACGGGTCCGCAGTCAATGTCCTCCCCTTGAGTACCGCCAAAGCCCTCGGCATTACCGAGGCCGACTACATTCCCACAGCTCAAACCATTCAGGCTTTCGACGGAAGTCCAAAGTCAGTAGCCGGAGCCACAAAGCTTACTATCATAACGGGCCCGATAGAGAAGGAGCTGGAATTTCTAGTGATCGACGTGACTTCTTCCTTTAACCTTCTTTTAGGAAGACCTTGGTTCCACGCGACCAGGGCTGTATCCTCCACCTTGCATCGGAAAATCAAGCTACCTTTGCACGACACCATCATCACTCTAGAAGCCACACCTATGACTGTGGCTAACTGCAACACCTCGGGCCACACCGATCTCTGGGGGTTCGACTTCGTAGGGACCATTGAAGAAGAGTATCTTTTCTGACCCTACTTCACGGTTAGCATGGACAGGACGCTGCAGAATCTGGGCTATCTGCCGGGGGCTACATCAAGGCCCAATCTCCCCGCAGGGAAAATCCTCGAAGTCCTAGATAACGGGAGGACTCAAACTGGTCTGGGTTATACCATAACCCCAGAGAATATGGGCCAAACAAGGACTAACACTGTCACTTTTGTTACTCCAGTATTTGGGCCGGTCCAAACGGGCCTATACCGGCCCAACACCACGCGTCCTGGGACCCACTCGGCCCAGGATTGCAACTACATACCAGATGACATCTTCGCTCTTATCCAGTCCGAAGATGCTAAGAATGCTGAGCCCGCACTAGGGCTGCTTTTTGGAGAGGAACTCACGACCCCAGCACCAAAGGAAGAGCTAGTTAGTCTCATTCTCCGCAGCCGCACCTTTGATCCATCTAAGCTAATCTCGGAGGTCGGATCCGGGACCGGAAATAGAGCCTGGAGGAAAACTGTCAAATGGACTGACAATCAAGGGAGGACTTACAAGCTGATCACAGGGGAAGGAGAAATGCCAGAATCTGAGTCTGAGTCCGAGTCGGAGTTCGAGTCAGAGTCTAAGATTGAGTCTAGTGAGTCTAGTGAGTCCGGTGTTAGGGTTAGTCATGTAACTCCCCCTCTCCCTTTAGCTACTCCTGGTGCCTCGGGGTCTGTCCCGGGCATCCTACCTATCCCGCCACTGACTAGTGATCAGATGGCAGCTCTTTTCGAGCTATTTTCTCAATTTATGATCAATAATAACAACCGTTCTGCTTACGACTTGTCTCATTTTCAAAATTTTCTTAATTCCAAAAGTATTCTGTGCAATGACATTGAGAAACCCGGTGAACAGGTATCCTTGCCTCCACATCTGATCGAGCAGCTAGAACAAAGGGAATCCCGCAATCCGGTAATCGAAGAAACCGAATCCATTAACGTGGGAACAACCTTAGAACCTCAGACGCTTAAGATAGGGTTATCCTTAGATCCTGGGGAGAAACAACAATTCTTAAATCTCCTTCAAGAATTCAAAGACGTCTTCGCATGGTCCTACAAGGACATGCCGGGGATAGATCGTGAAATAGCCGAGCACCATATACCGATTAAGGAAGGGTTCAAGCCGGTTAAACAAAAACTCCGACGCATGAGGCCCGAATGGTCCCTCAAAGTCAAGGAGGAAGTCGACAAACAATTCAAGGCTGGGTTCATACGAGTCTCCGAGTAGCCAGATTGGGTTGCTAACATCGTACCAGTCCCTAAAAAGGATGGTAAGGTACGTGTCTGTGTAGACTTTCGGGACCTTAACAAGACAAGCCCGAAAGACTATTTCCCGTTACCACACATCGATATACTGGTGGAAAACACAGCTGATCATGCCCTTCTATCATTTATGGACGGGTATGCGGGGTATAACCAGATAAAAATGGCAGAAGAAGATTGATAAGACCACCTTCATTACACCTTGGGGTACTTATTGCTATACTGTTATGCCATTTGGTCTCATCAATGCCGGGGCCACCTATCAACGAACTGCCACGACTTTATTACATGACATGATGCATAAAGAAGTGGAAGTTTACATGGACGACATGATCGTGAAATCTAAAGACAGGGACGGTCACATCACCGCCCTGAGAAAGTTCTTCACCCGATTACGCAAATACAACATGAGGCTAAACCCTCAGAAATGCAGTTTCGGGGTAACGTCTGGCAAATTACTGGGTAATATCGTTAGCCAACGTGGTATCGAAGTCGATCCAGCCAAAATCAAGGCCATCATCGAGATGCATCCCTCTAAAACCGAAAAGGAGATAAGAGGGTTTCTCGGAAAAGTCCAATACATCAGCAGGTTCATTTCGAAGCTAACCATGGTGTGTGAACCGATCTTCAAGAAGTTGAAAATAGGAGAACGGTTACTATGGGACGACAAGTGTCAAGCAGCCTTTGATAGAATCAAAGAAATTTTGTCTTCGCCACCGGTCCTGATGCCACCTCAGCACGGTTTTCCTTTGTCACTACACCTAACTACGACAGAGACAGCAATGGGGGCTATGCTAGCTCAAACGGTCAACTCTGAAGAACGGGCTATATACTACATCAGCAAGACATTTTTAGAGTACGAGTGTAAGTACACCATGCTCGAAAAAACATGCTTAGCTTTGGTTTGGGCCACCAAGAAGCTCCGACATTACATGCTCAGTTACGAGGTACAAGTACTATCCAGAATGGATCCGATCAAATACCTCTTCGAAAAGCCCATCCTCAACGGTAGGATATCGAGATGGACCCTAATGTTGGCAGAGTTCGATCTAAAGTTCGTACCATTGAAAGCCATCAAAGGACGAATAGTAGCCGAATTTCTCGCTGACAGTCACATAACCGAAGGACACACCGACACTTGGTCCTTCCCAGATGAAGACATTTTCCATACCGACGCCGAAACATGGGACTTGTACTTTGATGGGGCATCCAATTTCCGAGGATTTGGAGTCGGGATTCTCCTAATCTCGCCAAGAGGGGAACAGACTCCCGTATCCATCAAATTAGACTTTGACGTCACTAATAATACCGCTGAGTATGAAGCATGTATCCACGGGCTACAAGCCACCGCCGACTTAGGGGTCACAAACCTCCGAGTACATGGTGATTCATCTTTGGTCATTAATCAAGCACTCCAAAAATGGAAGACTCGAAATGCTAATCTCGTGGCCTACCAGGCACGAGTAAGGGATCTCGAGAAGCAATTCCAGAAGGTAGAATATATATACCTACCTCGGGAAGAAAATCAGTTCGCAGATGCACTTTCCAAACTAGCATCCTTACTAAATATTCCCGGTCATGTGACCAGTATGCCAATCTGTGTCGAAAGACGATCCGAGCCAGCATATATCCACGACATCGAAGATATCGAGATACCCAATCCCGAGCCATGGTATCAAGCGGTGTTGACGTACCTGACAAATGGGGAATATCCACCCGGGGCCGACAATCTAGCCAGAAAGGCCTTACGTAGGCTAGCAGCCCAGTTCGTCCGCACCGACGACGGACAACTTTACAAAAAGACACCGCAGGGGGCTCTCCTTTTATGTGTTGATAAAGGTAACGCCGAAAAGGTTATGGCCGAGGTGCACGACGGCGAGTGTGGTCCGCACATGAATGCCCAAATGCTAGTCCGGAAGATCATGAGACTCGGATACTACTGGAATAGCATGGAAACCGACTGCCAGCTATATGTTAGACATTGCCATAATTGTCAAAATTTTGCCAATGTGCAGCATATGCCACCATCCCTGTTGTACACCATGACATCACCCTGGCCATTTTGAACATGGGGAATCGATATAATCGGAAAGATAAACACCTCGGGAACCGGAGGACACTGCTTCATTTTGGTAGCAAACGACTATTTCACCAAATGGGTCGAAGCTGTATCCTACCGTATTCTCAATGCCAAGCATGTCGCCAAGTTTATTCAAAATAAGATAATATGCCGGTATGGGATCCCGCACGAATTCATCAGTGACCACGGGACCCATTTTCAAGCCAAGACTGCAGCATTATTAACCAAGTACAAAATTCAAAGGCATACATCTTCACCCTACCGACCCCAAACCAATGGGGCGGTAGAAGCGGCTAATAAAACAATTGTCACCATACTCAAAAAGATGGCTGATAATTACCGGGATTGGCCCGACAAAATACCATTTGCACTTTGGGGATATCGGACCTCGATTTGTACTGCGACCGGGGCAACACCGTATTATCTTACATACGGGATGGAAGCGGTCCAACCTGTTGAGTTAGAGGTGCCGTCACTCAGAATCCTACTTGAGAGTCAAGTACCCGAAACTGATTGGGTTCGAGCACGATATGACTCGCTAGTCCTTTTAGACGAACGACGATCTCGTGCCCTCAATAATATACAAATCTATCAGAAGAGGATCCAGCGGGCTTTCAACAAAAGGGTAAGGCTCAGAAACATCAAAGAAGGAGATTTGGTTCTCAAGTCTATTCGAGCTTTATTACCAGTAGACCCAAGAGGAAAGTTCAAACCTAACTGGGCTGGGCCATATTTGGTAAAAAAAGATTCTATCAGGCGGAGCAGTAATGCTAACGGATCTGGACGGAAACGAGTTTGTCAACCCAACTAACCTGGACCAGTTGAAGCGTTACTACCCCTAACCCCTCTCTCAATGTCATTTGCAAAAGTTTATTAAAAAAAACTTTTCAAACATAAACTTTAAAAGACAAGTCAAAAGCTAGAATTACTTATTCTACTGTTACAAGCATCTTGAACCAATAGTCTTGATGTATTTCGAAATTGCAAATCAAGTCTGAACTACGTTTGGTTTGATTCCATTTATTGTGGATACGTAGGGAGCCCCTCAAAAGGGCACAACCACTGCAATCGAGAAAAGAAACAGGAACGGTTTTTAATAAATTTCTTTTATTAATTTCCCAAAAAAAAATCTCTCCGATAAATTCGGAAAGTTACAAAAAAAAAAAAAAAAAAGACCACACATAAATAATATTAATACTTAAATAATAAAAACTAAGGCATTTTTCCCTTTCCTTTGTCCTTAGCTTCCTTTTCCGTCCACCGACGTCGACGTGGAGGTGGACGCTCCCGAATCACCAAGGGAATCTCCTTGACCCGGGCACGTTTCTTCAAACTCGATTCCCCGGTCACCTCACTCGGTCCAAGGCGGGCCCTCACCCTCTCGGGTAAGCGGTCACACGGACCTAGCCTATCTCGGACCGCTAGTTTCGGCCCGAGCCTTCTCTCCAAGTCACTAGCACCGGTCTCATTAGCTCGAGTCTTAGTTTTTGACTTAGAACCCGACTCCGGCTGGACGAAGGTAATTGGAATTTCCTCTTTATCAAAGAACCACCTATTGTCTTTTACCGATTCTTGACGGGCCAAGTCAAAAGCCTCGTCAGTCTTCAAAGCTTTACGGGTCTCTTTGGATTCTTCAGAAGTCCATTTTCGGTATGACTCAGAAACTGTAACCCCCTAGAAATTCTAACGCAATACAGTGGCGGAAACACTGTAGAAGTGGGATTATAACACACTGTAGCTATGTTTTGATTAAATAAAAATGGTAAGCCAATACATAAGCCATAAAATAAAAATGGCTACAAAATAAATAAATAAATAAAATCCATAAAAAGGGTTTTAACAATCCATAATACAGTGATCTGATTAAAACAAGCAGGATCCATAACTGCTCGCTAGCCCACCCGAAGGAAAACACATATACCTGCCATGTTTAAAACATAACAACCATAATCAGTGGGGAGCAACGTCAACGTTCTCCTAGCCGTATAACAGGATTTTAAAACTGTAATTACTATTATAGAAAAATAGTAAAAAGGAAAACAGTAAAACATCATATTAAAATAAGCTTTAGCGTAAAACAAAATAATCAAATGGGTTTCCGAAGAAACATAAAAATATTTGCCAACCTGCAAACCAATTTATATCAATAATAAATAAAATAATCAAAATGGCGTTATGGATATTCGGTTAGTGTGCACAAGGCTAGACTTTCACTAGGAATAATACTGGAAACTAGCTTCGAGAACTGTAAACTTAACTCATAACAGAATCCAGCCTCTAACTAGGCAACTCAACTATAACAGGACTGCGTGCAGCGAGGTCCTGATTTAAGTAGTATACAGCCCTCCTGGATACCAAATGTATCCAGTTCAACTGACGGCGACTAACACGATGCGATATCTAGCTTAAGGGCACAATGCACACTCTCCTGGGCGAAACTACGCCCAGTTCAACGACCAAATGTGCCCCAAATGGGCACACCGGCTTTATAGTTGATGGCAAAAACGCGTACTTCCCAGACTGTATTACTCTAACCCCACACTTATCCTTATTCCATAACTCCAAAACCAAGTCATTATCGATTTGCAAAAGATATAATCATTATAAATAGTAAGTGAACAAAAGAAAAGGATCACTATCCAAAAGAGGAAACTTTCTATTTTAGGAAACTTCTATTTTTAGAAACCTTACTAAAAATAGCATTATATCAAAATAGTGAAAATATTAGTTCATACTAATACCACATTTTTAGTAAACGATATAGATTTATAAAACTAATACTTTCGGCCTTAACGATATTAATTATTAAAGTAAGAACATTTGAGTTTATGAAGTTATTGCGATATCGTACAAGTGTATAAACTGATTAAAAATGTCTTAAAATTTTTAATAATACTAATCACGCTGTTTTCTAAATTTATAAATCTAAAATTCCCTAATTATTATTAGTTACGACAATACAATTACAAATAGGATTTTACGGCAAATGTCAAATTAAATCTTTTAACGTCCTTTATTTAATTAAACCATTGAATATATTTAGAATATGTTAAGGGATGATTTAACTCTTAATGTTTCAGATTTAAATATTTTCAAAATAGCTGAAAAAAATAATTCTTTTAGGTAAGACGAAGCATTTTAACGATAAATCATAATTTGCCCAAAAATCAATACTTATTAATTAAACACTTTAATAAATAGTACAAAAATTATGTAAAATACCTAAAAGATATTTATGGACATTCTGTCTAGAAAAGAAAATTTTCCAGAATCCTAAAACTCGGTTTTTAAAGCGTTTTCTCGTTAATCGTCTAATCTCGACAATAACGATTAATAAAAATAGTAATTACAAAACGATTTAAGTAATAATATCCAAAAGTTATTATTAAGATTAAAAATCATGATTTTCCAGAAAATACTATTTTTCCAGATTTCTAAAAATTCCATCTTTAATAAATCTCATCAAAACCGTCTTTAAAACCCGTTTTCAAAATTAACGATTCCATTAATAAAACTTATCGTTCCTAGCATTTTATTAAAGCACTAAAAATCATAAAAATACATTTTATTAAGAAACCATCAGAATCATAATTTTTCCAGATTTAAACCAAAGACCAGAAATCGAGAATTTAAACGACAAAGACGGTTTTAACAATAAACGATGATTTAAAGTGATTAATTAATTCATCCACTTAACAATTCCTAAAAATTATGAAAAAATTCAGAAATTTCTATTTCATCAGAAAGTTCACCACGTCAAAAATCAGATTAAAATAAAATGTTTAGGTATTAGAACTAAGAATCGGCTTTTAATCGTTTTTGTCCGATAACGGTAATAATTCAATAATCGATATCCAAAATATCAGAAAAATACTAAATTATTTAAAATCATCAAAAACAACAATTTTCCAGAATATAAAAATATATTACATGTTTAGGCCGATTATTACGATTTTACAAATTAATATAACAATTTAATCGTTAATCTCGTAAAAGCGATAAAAATATCGAAACATGCAAATTTTCAACTTTTAAAATTTTTCCAGATTATAAGACATACATATATTGTCAAAAATGAAATATAAAAATATACATGCAATTACACAAATAAAATCATGAAATACCGAGTAACATCGACGTTACCTCTAACCCAAATTCGAGTCGATTACAAATTCGTCGGCTTCGGGATCATTCAAAAAATCCTTCAACACAAGAAAAGCATGGTGCAAAGATACCATAAGAAAAACTAAAAGAATTAAGGTAAATAACGATCGAAAATAACATCGATTATTACCTTAACGAAGGGATTGGAATAACGATTAATTTGATGGTGAAAACGAGATGATTATGACTCGATTTGAGACAAGAATTAGCCTTGAGAGGCTGCTGCACGCCATGGCTAAGAGAGAAGAATGAAGGAATTTTTTTGTTGTTTAATTAGCTAAATGAATGAATGGGAAATGGATGGTTTTAAGCATGAATGTTAATAAAACTTTTGATGAAAACTATGCTACACTCCCTTCATAAAGCTGGCCAAAAGAGATGAAGGGGAGTATGAAAAGTTTGTTCAATAATTTGTCAAATAAATGGGTAAGAAAAGCTTTTATCTTTATGTTTTAACATAATAAAACGAAACGTATAAAGAAAAACGTAGTAAGGGTGTGACAAGGAGGCGTGTCAGTCCAACACAAGAGGAAAAGGTCCCAAATAATTTGTAAGTTGATAAAAAAAAGAATCGTAAAATCGTTAAAGGTATTTTAAAGCAATTCGAGTAAACCTCGCGTTAGAAAACAATTATTTACGAAACTTCGTAATAAAATCTTTAATGGCTAAATTTCCGTAAATAAAAATAATTATTAGTTGAAAATATTATATAAATATATTTATACATTTATAGGAAAAGAAATAACTTAAATCCGAGCTTTGAAACGTTAATTCGTAGAGAAGTAGAATTCCTCGCGGAAAAATAATTAGTTTATGAAGAAAATCAATTAAATAGATTTAAAAGAATTAAAATCTTCAAAAATAAAAATAAGTTTCATTAGACTCAAAAATGAAAATAAAGCTTGGGAAAAAAAATGATGAAACATAGGGCCGAAAAGTGACAGAGTTATATGACGAAGTCATAACGGTAAAGATAAAAATGCTAGGAAAAATAGCGGGTGTTACAATCTTCCCCACTAAAATAAGTTTCGTCCTCGAAACTAAGAATAAGCAGAAAGGACTCAAGATTACCCCACTCGAAAACATGAGGATACCAGTTCCGAATAAAAATTTTGCTCTAAAGAAAAATTTTACAACTTCCAAAGTGACACGAAATTGAATGAAAATATTTATTCCAAGAGGAAATGGGGCTAAGCTACCCGAAGTTTAAAATCTCTTAATTAAAGAAATCGTAAAGTAAAGTTTATTTGATAAAATAACGACGTCAAATAACATTTGTAAACAAACTCGAAGGAAACAAGGTAACCAAAACATTTTCGAAATAAAAGTAAAACAATTTGATTGAGAAATTCGACAATATTTCGTTTTATGAAGAAACAAAAATTTAGTTTTGAGAAATCAAATTATGTAGTTAGTAAAAATAGAACAAGTTGTCAAACATTTTCAATAACTGGTTCAAAAGTCCAACAATAAAACGAAAACTGATTTCAAAATGTTAAAATTTCGAAAATGTTATCAAAGTAATTATGAAAGTTTTCAAAAATGTTACCAAACTTGAACACACAAAATAATTTCGACAGTGTTAAAATGTTTTACATAACAATCCTATAGAAATTGAAATATTTGGAAATATGAAAGTCTTCATAAAATTTTGATTGCTTAAAAATCAAAAATTGAATTAATTTCGAAATAATTTAAAATAAATTATTAGGGCATTTTTAAACATATCTAAAAATAAATATCAACCAAAGATTAAACAAAAGTGAAGTATAAAGTTCTGAAATTATAATTCAAAAATGTTAAATTTAACGATATCCGAAAAGTTTAAGTTAGTCAAACTTTTTACAAAACAGGAAATTAACTCAAAATGTTAAAATTTTACGCTAGTCAAACTTTTTATAAAAAAATAGGGAGTTCGAAAAATAGTTAACGGGTAAATAGAACAATGATAAATAAATTTAAAATAAGAGCTTTCAAAAACGACAAAGGTTGAAAGGATTGGCAGGAGTTACCGTAACAGAATTCAAGAGAAGCAGAAAGGAAGACGGAGTTGAGAATAAAAAAAAAGCTCTCAAGGATTACGGAAGAAATTAATCATCTCGAGATTCCTAGCATGACTTCCACAAACACGGGTTCCTAATTCCCATCAAATAACGCTAAGTCCAATATCCGTACAGGGTAGTCCTACTCAATCTACAACCTCCAAAATTAAGTCTTACATACTTATACAATCTTTCAATTAGTATAGTAAGAATCCACAAATGATTTAGACTAATCCCTTTAATTAAGATTCCAACGGTTATCAAAACATACCCTAACTCGTAATCACTAAGGTTCATAAATTTAAAGCTCATAAGGTCTGAACTCGAGGTATACTTCAAATTTCTCGAGTAAGGAAGACTAAAAAAGCCCACCAATTAACAAAGTTCGGACACGAAATCCTCAAAAATGATCACCAACATATTTATAATACCACAAGTACAGAAGTTGGGGAAGTACAATAAATCCTCAAACACGCTCAAACCTATAGGTAATGGCGCAAACACTCACATCTTCAAACACATCATTTGATTAATGTTTCTATGAAGTCCATCAAATTTCTAATCGTAATGGTGCAACCACAAAATATTTAATAACTCAACGAAGCCACAATCTCGTTGGTCTAAGGTTCTGAACTATAAATCCATTAAGATGATTGACATCAAAGTGTTCCTCAAAACAACGCGATAAATCCAACCTCTAATGGCAATATGTTTCTCCTTCTCAAGGTTAACAACAATTTATTCAATTTAGATCACTCAACTCCAAAGTTCATAGTTTACAACCTTAACCAACGATTAACGATCTAATCCTTAAGAAACACGGGTAATCTATGTTAACCAAAATTTCTAACGGTATTAATGAAAACCTTCGATGGTACCACAACACTCAGGTTAACAATTTAAACAGTACTCTATGATCCCAAATATTCCCGATGCATCCATCAAATAACATTTAGGTAGGAATCCCAAAATTCTATTATTACCTACACTTGGTTCGGTTCTAGGTTAAATTAGGTACTAGGTATCCATCAAATACGATATACTCTTACTACCCCAAAATATATTCAACTTTAAGTCCTCCAAATAATCAAGTAACCTATAACCCAAGGTTCAGAGTCTGAAGTACCAACCTAATTCCATTAATTGACAATTTATCATTCAAATCGATCCTCAAAAGCTTACTAAGATAGATAACAAGGTATAACTCACAACCCTCAAGCTATAGGTAACAAGGGTTTACTAAACCTCAAACATCTATATCCTTTCGCGGGGTTCACTGAGACGGAAATCGGTCTAGCCAAAGAATCTCAAGAGAAAGATGGTAGAGTAGAAGAATATAACAAGGATTCACCAAGCGGTTGAAGAAGAGAATATAAAAGAGAAGAATTAGAAGAAGTAGAGGAAGGAAGAAAAGAGTCGATGATACTATATTACTAATTTCTTGAACCAGAGGAGAATCTTCGGGCCTCCAGAGTTCAGGCGGGATCCAAATGGCTTACTTCATCTTCTTGTAGAGGAACGAGCACGTAAGTCTTCGGTCGCTCCATCTCGATCTACTGCGACATCATGGAACAGGAATATACTCTTGATCATCTGGCCTGTAGCTTAAGCAAACTGAACTGGAGCTAAAAATCACCATCGGCATCTTTCTTGGAGCACCAAGTTGTCCACTCGAGTCAGCAGGCGTTGAGAGTTCTAAGTAGGTCTTGTCCCGATCAGGAGCAGTATCCTATCAATATCTTGTTCATTCGTCTTCTTCCCACAAAAGCAACAAATATTCATTGCTAATCATTGAGTTCAGAAACAGATAATCTTAACAGTTAAGTTCTTATTTGTTTCTACCCATCTCTAATAATATTTTTATTTACTGTTTAAATAATTTACTGGTATTTTCCCTAATTTCAGGTGTAAGCGTTGGGAGCAGTGATGCTCTGATACCAACTGTAACCCCCTAGAAATTCTAACGCAATACAGTGGCGGAAACACTGTAGAAGTGGGATTATAACACACAGTAGCTATGTTTTGATTAAATAAAAATGGTAAGCCAATACATAAGCCATAAAATAAAAATGGCTACAAAATAAATAAATAAATAAAATCCATAAAAAGGGTTTTAACAATCCATAATACAGTGATCTGATTAAAACAAGCAGGATCCATAACTGCTCGCTAGCCCACCCGAAGAAAAACACATATACCTGCCATGTTTAAAACATAACAGCCACAATCAGTGGGGAGCAACGTCAACGTTCTCCCAGCCGTATAACAGGATTTTAAAACTGTAAATACTATTATAGAAAAATAATAAAAAGGAAAATAGTAAAACATCATATTAAAATAAGCTTTAGCGTAAAACAAAATAATGAAAAGGGTTTCCGAAGAAACATAAAAATATTTGTCAACCTGCAAACCAATTTATATCGATAATAAATAAAATAATCAAAATGGCGTTATGGATATTCGGTTAGTGTGCACAAGGCTAGACTTTCACTAGGAATAATACTGGAAACTAGCTTCGAGAACTGTAAACTTAACTCATAACAGAATCCAGTCTCTAACTAGGCAACTCAACTATAACAGGACTGCGTGCAGCGAGGTCCTGATTTAAGTAGTATAGACCCCTCCTGGATACCAAATGTATCCAGTTCAACTGACGGCGACTAACACGATGCGATATCTAGCTTAAGGGCACAATGCACACTCTCCTGGGCGAAACTACGCCCAGTTCAACGACCAAATGTGTCCCAAATGGGCACACCGGCTTTATAGTTGATGGCAAAAACGTACTTCCCAGACTGTATTACTCTAACCCCGCACTTATCCTTATTCCAAAACTCTAAAACAAAGTCATTATCGATTTTCAAAAGATATAATCATTATAAATAGTAAGAGAACAAAAGAAAAGGATCACTATCCAAAAGAGAAACCTTTCTATTTTTGGAAACTTCTATTTTTAGAAACCTTACTAAAAATAGCATTATATCAAAATAGTGAAAATATTAGTTCATACTAATACCACGTTTTTAGTAAACTATATTGATTTATAAAACTAATACTTTCGGCCTTAACGATATTAATTATTAAAGTAAGAACATTTGAGTTTGTGAAGTTATTGAAATATCGTACAAGTGTATAAAATGATTTAAAATGTCTTAAAATTTTTAATAATACTAATCACGGTGTTTTCAAAATTGACAAATATAAAATTCCCTAATTATTATTAGTTACGACAATACAATTACAAATAGGATTTTACGGCAAATGTCAAATTAAATCTTTTAACGTCCTTTATTTAATTAAACCATTGAATATATTTAGAATATGTTAAGGGATGATTTAACTCTTAATGTTTCAGATTTAAATATTTTCAAAATAGCTGAAAAAAATAATTCTTTTAGGTAAGACGAAGCATTTTAACGATAAATCATAATTTGTCCAAAAATCAATACTTATTAATTAAACACTTTAATAAATAGTACAAAAATTATGTAGAATACCTAAAAGATATTTATGGACATTCTGTCTAGAAAAGAAAATTTTCCAGAATCCTAAAACTCGGTTTTTAAAGCGTTTTCTCGTTAATCGTCTAATCTCGACAATAACGATTAATAAAAATAGTAATTACAAAACGAATTAAGTATTAGTTTCCAAAAATTATTATTAAGATTATAAATCATGATTTTCCAGAAAATACTATTTTTCCAGATTTCTAAAAATTCCAGCTTTAATAAATCTCATCAAAACCGTCTTTAAAACCCGTTTTCATAATTAACGATTCCATTAATAAAACTTATCGTTCCTAACATTTTATTAAATCACCAAAAATCATAAAAATACATTTTATTAAGAACATCAGAATCATAATTTTTCCAGATTTAAACCAAAGACCAGAAATCGAGAATTTAAACGACAAACACGGTTTTAACAATAAACGATGATTTAAAGTGATTAATTAATTCATCCACTTAACAATTCCTAAAAGTTATGAAAAAATTCAGAAACTTCTATTTCATCAGAAAGTTTCACCATGTCAAAAATTAGACTAAAATAAAATGTTTAGGTACTAGAACTAAAAATCGGCTTTTAATCGTTTTTGTCCGATAACAGTAATAATTCAATAATCGATATCAAAAATATCAGAAAAATACTAAATTATTAAAATCAACAAAAACAACATTTTTCCAGAATATAAACATATATTACATGTTTAGGCCAATTATTAATATTTTACAAATTAATATAACAATTTAATCGTTAATCTCGTAAAAGCGATAAAAATATCGAAACATGCAAATTTTCAACTTTAAAAAATTTTCCAGATTATAAGACATACATATATTTTCAAAAATGAAATATAAAAATATACATGCAATTACACAAATAAAATCATGAAATACCGAGTAACATCGACGTTACCTCTAACCCAAATTCGAGTCGATTATAAATTCATCGGCTTCGGGATCATTCAAAAAATCCTTCAACACAAGAAAAGCACGGTGCAAAAATACCATAAGAAAAACTAAAATAATTAAGGTAAATAACGATCGAAAATAACATCGATTATTACCTTAACGAAGGGATCGGAATAACGATTAATTTGATGATGAAAACGAGATGATTATGACTCGATTTGAGACAAGAATTAGCCTTGAGAGGCTGTTGCATGCCATGGCTAAGAGAGAAGAATGAAGGAATTTTGTTGTTGTTTAATTAGCAAAATGAATGAATGGGAAATGGATGGTTTTAAGCATGAATGTTAATAAAACTTTTCATGAAAACTATGCTACACTCCCTTCATAAAGCTGGCCAAAAGAGAGGAAGGGTAGTATGAAAAGTTTTTTCAATAATTTGTCAAATAAATGGGTAAGAAAAGCATTATCTTTACGTTTTAACATAATAAAACGAAACGTATAAAGAAAAACGTAGTAAGGGTGTGACAAGGAGGCGTGTCGGTCCACCACAAGAGAAAAAGGTCCCAAATAATTTGTAAGTTGATAAAAAAAAAAGAATCGTAAAATCGTTAAAGGTATTTTAAAGCAATTCGAGTAAACCTCGCGTTAGAAAACAATTATTTACGAAACTTCGTAATAAAATCTTTAATGGCTAAATTTCCGTAAATAAAAATAATTATTAGTTGAAAATATTATATAAATATATTTATACATTTGTAGGAAAATAAATAACTTAAATCTGAGCTTTGAAACGTTAATTCGTAGAGAAGTAGAATTCCTCGCGGAAAAATAATTAGTTTATGAAGAAAATCAATTAAATAGATTTAAAAGAATTAAAATCTTCAAAAATAAAAATAAGTATCATTAGACTCAAAAATGAAAATAAAGCTGGGGAAAAAAATGATGAAACATAGGGCCAAAAAGTGACAGAATTATGACGAAGTCATAACGGTAAGGATAAAAATGCTAGGAAAAATAGCGGGTGTTACAGAAACCCAAACGGTTTGGCAAGGGCGAGGTATAGTCCATATGACACGGGTAAACCAGCGTTGTAGCCACGTATCACATAGCGTCCGTCAATTGGAGCGAAACGCTAATGATTGCTTCATTCTCGGGGATCTGCTGAAATGAACCGAACTGTCTCAGAATACGATCCGGGTAAATATGAACGGTCCAATTCAAAGACAAGATCACCAGATAACGAGCTTTGTCCCTCTTAGCTAATCTCGTCAGTCTTGAAAGGAACCACCAGATGACATTCCATCTAATCAAAGGCCCGCCATTGAATGTTAGCTCTTCATCCCAATATTTTCGATTTATATGATGACTCGAGCTTATTCGTCGGGACCTGGAGCCAATCTGACAGCTGCGATATCTAGATATGTTCACCGGGGGCTCTATGATTGACAGACGCTCGGACAACCAGATCTGCAAAAATTTTCGAAAAATAAAAAAAATCGAAAAAAATGTGTTCGGAAAATTTTTCAAAAAAATTATTAAAAAATTTTCGAGAAATTCAAAAAATTTCGAAAAATTTTTTTCGAATATTTGGAGAATTTCGAAAAAAAAATTCCAAATTTTTTTTTTTCGGAAAATTCGGGCAATCTTTCAGAAAAAAGAGGAAAAATGGTTAAAATACCTGCAAAAGACGGATGCTTCCTGTCAACTATCGATCCGAGTCAAGTCTTCGAGCATCAAGGCCCATAATAATCTCCCCGGTTATCAGCCAAGCCGGGCTGTGACCTGTCTCCATCTGGTCAACTATGCTAATCAGCCTGATTTCACCCAAACACGAGTCAGCATCCATCCGACCTTCAAAGGCATATCGATGCAACATACAAAAGGCAAAAGCCTTACGCCTATGGGTAGAAGTAATTCTTGCGCCAACTGGATTCATGAATTTGTCAGCTAGGTCAAATAAGGAAACCGAATCTCCCTTTACCATACGGGCCGTCTCAGCATGCGACAAGCCTAGAAAATCCCTTAATCTCCTCCTTGGGTCAGGATAAAATGGGGGAATAGCAGGACGAGCATTAGGGCACCAACCGCCTATAGCTGCAATTTCTTCGGGAAGGGGACATATTTCTCCTCGAGGGAATGCGAAAACATGGTGGGTAGTATCCCAAAAGGATAAGCAAGCATCGAGAAAGTGCGAATCTAACCTAAGTCGCTGAAGTGGGAATAAAGCAACAATTCTCATTTGAGTTAGCTGAATTTTATCTTCGTCTCGATAGTCTTGAGCCCATGCCTGAAGCATCGCGGTCAGATGATCAATACCCATTGCAAGAATAGTTTTTTTGTCTAAGGAATTTTAAGATAGAAAGAAAAGATTTGGGTTGGAATATGAAAAATAAAGAGAAAGAACCCTCTATTTATAATAGAGAAAATCCCTTTCCTAGTCACCACAGGAATAGGAATTTTTATCATGCTCCCTACTTCATCTAGGCATACAGGCCTAACCAGGGATTTTAGGAATCCGTGTCAGAATCTGATCAGGAATCAAGTCATCCCAAGCATTCTTATTTCCAAACATTTTCAAAAAAAATTCTTCAGCATTTTCTTTCCAAAAATCAATCAAAAATCATTTCTTCCCCAGCATGAGTCGGTGTTTCGCCTAGATATTACATGCAAATTGTTATCAACAGACAGGTACACCCAAGACCCCCGAAGAATTCTCAAAAATTCCCCAGTGGAGAAACTCAAGCGACTTTTTTTACGGGATGTATCTGTAAACAGATACACCCACAGCTTCCAAGGCAAGCTCCCGCGTAATTTCAAGACGGGATGTATCTGTAAACAGATACACCCATAGCTTCCAAGGAAAGTTCCCGCGTAATTCCAAGACGGGATGTATCTGTAAACAGATACACCCATAGCTTCCAAGGCAAGCTCCCGCGACATTATTGACGTCAACCCAGGTATGATTTCTAGCTTATGGCTGGCGAGCCCTTCACGCAGGTCTAATGGACTATAAACGACCCGATCGGAAGTCTGCCAGGTTTTAATCCTTGATTGACCTGGTAGCTACTCTGACTTTTGCCTTGTCCAAGCCTCAGTCAGAATGGGGGCTCTGTAGACACCCACATTTTGACCACCAAGTGTCTATAATAGTTCCCGCCAAACACAATGATGATCGGACGCAAACGTGCTTTGATAGACTCAAATATGGGCTAGAAATCATGGACATTTGGTTTAGGCTTATTACGGAGTACAAAACTTACAAAACCAACCTCAAATCCAGGCCCAATAGGTCGTTTCGAGTCAAATAAGACTAATTTGGGTCGAATCCGGCACCAGGGGCAAAACCGTCTTTTAGCGACCGGGTCAAACCCGGTCAAAGATATTTTTTCCCGAGACACACGGACCAGCCGTGACACTACACGTCCGGTTTGGACTCAAATACTACAAAAATCAGCCTCGAAAATACTAAATAAATCTATTCGAGGATAGAATTCGATCTCAAGTGGAATTCTATCCGAAAACTAAATCAACTTAGCGACCGAGTGTCAAACACTCGGCCAAAACAGCCGAGATACTCGGCTTCCTCACCAAGAAACGAGACTCTCGTTCCCTTTCGAACTCTTACGTTTCCTATCTAAACCGGTATTTCTTGTTGTCCAAGCAAGGTACGTCTCCTTAACCACCTCGCTTATAAATAGGACCCTCCGGTCACACATCAAGGACATGAATGAATTATCTGTCAACACATCAATAAATTAGATACATCTACTCATCCTTTCATCCTCAACACCTTTAATTACTTATAGCATCGAAAGACCGATAGTATCATCCCGACACACATATATCGAGACCACGCCCGACCAAAACCGACCCCCTCTCACGTCACCTTACACAACCAAACCGACACCCAAATTCATCCTCATCATCTCGACGCTCCGGTGCCTAAGCCACTTCCCGACGAGCTCTATTCCGAGAAAACAAAGCATGTAGGTTGAGGGTGTAAATCAAACCCGATTCTTCTTCCTTCTCTTCTCCTTTCTCGTCGTCTTTTTTTTTTCTTTTTTGCGTCGTGCCGTCGGTCCTCGTTTTAATATGGGTCGTTTTACATATTTCTAATATCGATACTATAAAAATCTATTTTCATATATAAACGTTCTTAAAATACGATATCGATTCTCTAATCAAATATCGTATTAAACAAGGACTAAATTAAATCTCGTTGATGCTAAAGTCGTTACATCCTTTTTTAAAACAAAATTCGACGATTTTTACGCGGAGAGAATTAACATTTTTTTTCGTTCAAAATCTCTTTTTCAAGACAAACTTCACAAAACTTTTTCTAAAAATCATTCTAAATATTTGATATCGATTTCATAATCGAATATCGAATACGACGAATATCGAAAATATAAATCGAGTATAAATTAATCCATATTTGTACGTGATTTATAAAAATTGACGATTTTCGAAAAATAAAAAAACGGGACAGACTCCCGCGCGAGTCGCGGGCCTGCAAGTCAACTCGCGGGAGGGCCTGGAAAACCGTGCCTTTTTTCTTCTTTTTCTCGCTTTTATTCTTCTCGTTCCTTACATAAAATAGCGACATTCGCGACATATTTTCATATTTCGATAAATACTTTTTCAACCTCGGTCAACACGTGTTAATCCATCACGTGTCATAAACCTTTTTCAAAATCATGTCATATTATCGTATTTGCATCTTTATTCGATTTATTCAATCGTTACTAACTCGTTTTCTCGTGTTTGTTAGCAGTCTATTTTATTTCTTTTGTTTTATTAGACTAAAACGAATTTCATATGCTAAAATAACTTTGACGTTATTAGTTTAAGATGCATTAAACGACTTAGCAACCCATTTATTTTTCGCTCACATGCCTAGGAAAATAATGTTTGCATATCATTCCACCATCGAACTAACGCGTGTACACCAAAAACAAACGATATCTTAGTAAAGACCGCTAAGTGCGGGCGGGGTTGGGTGTTCTTAGTGAACTTCCCAACATGTACCCTCACCCCTTACTCAGAACCATGGTTTCCGGATGTCCGAATCCATTGGCAACGAGAGTCATTCAATACACGATATCCGATAATGTCGGTATCGGTATCAAATGCTAAGGGACGAACCCAATAAACTCTGACATCGGAAATGGGCCGTATTTTGTACACGGCCCACTACGACATAGAGTGGGTTCGAACGGGCCCGAACTCCCACAAAGTTCAGTGGCGACTCCTACTTTGATTTAAATTTCAATTTAACCATCTCATATGGAGATTCATTCGCCTCCCCAAACCCGCGCGGGGCCGCGTCGGTGTGGACCTATGTCATGTCCACAATTGCGTTAGAATTTCTAGGGGATTACAATTACGCCGGCCAAAACAAAACTCATCATTTGTAAAAAACATTAACGTATCGTTATTTCTAGGGAATCGAGGCACCTAGCACGGTTACATTTTCCATTTTCAAAGCATTTTTTTGGTAAATGGTAAGTATATATTAAAAGAATGATAATTACATCCTCATATTACATCATTGCCTCATAACGCACTTTATGAAATTACTATCTTTAGAGCTAAGCTTTTTATCACTTTTGCCCTTAAACACTGTGGACGTCCGTCCGCACCGCTCGGCGCCCCCCGCGCTCCCACACGTGACCGAACCGGTTTCAACGCGGCGGCCACCCACGCGGCCCCCTCCCGGTCGGGGGCCTGTCCTATCTCGCGTTCGGGGCGATGTTTCAGACCTCGATTCGGATGACGATTCGGACTTGTACTAGACGGAAGCGAGCACCCGTTTTTCCGTTGAAATCGATCGAGTCGTGGTTGTATGTTTAAAGGCCGATATATTTGGTAAGTCGACCTTTTTAGTGAACCGAATTCGTTGCCGATTTGTGGAGTCGCCACCGTGTCAATTATGGGGACTCGGAAACCGTTCAAGTCAATTTTGATCCTTTGCCGGCTCAAAGTTGAGTGGCACGGGACCTAAAGATAAGGACTTGTACCCTTAAGCACTCCATGCCTGGAATGACTCTCATTGCCAATGGTTTCGGACATTCGGAAACCATCGATTCTGAGTAAGAGGTGAGGGTACGTATTGGGAAGCCAGCGTCCGCTAGACATCGACACCCAATCCCGCCCGCACGTAGCGGCCTCTACTAATCAATCAGTGGGCTGATGACTTTGTTCCTTTGTTGTGGCGAAAGTATTGTAACATCCATTGTTTTAATCCTATGTCTTTGCTATGTTGGTTGTTTAAGGACAAGTAAGCTTTGTCGTCGAAGTAGGTGTGTTTAAATTCTTTGAATGCGATTTCACGTGACAAGCAGGCCATGAAAAGATGCACGTAGGAGAGTAGAGAGTACTGATTATTATACATATTAGGAAGTCAGTTTTAATGTGATAATACGGATATTAGTCGTTCTCGTGGTATACCTTACCGGGTATTCTGCTTAAGATGCGCCGGCTCGGTATTAATAGGGATGCGTCGAACCGTGTACTGTGAGCACCAGAACTAATACGGAACCCGACCATCGCTTTGTTCAGTTTTAGCTTGTTTACGTTTTGAATTTCGTGTTAGGTGATTTAGCATGCGATTATAAGGTCATAAAAGCAATAAATCATACCAAAGCTGTAAATACGAATGTAAGTAAATCACGTAGTGAGGAGTGGCACCCTCGGAATATACGCTAAACGGGACACGATGCATAGATAGTTCAAAACGGATCTCGGAACTACTCGGGTCCATCTAGGATATTTTAGTGTTTATGATTGAAGTTGGGACGTTACGTGTTTTAGTACGTGTTATGGACCTTGTTTCCACATTTGATATTATCGAAGTGCATAATAAAAGTCCAAAAATGTAAAGTTTTGTTTAGATGAAAACCTAGTGACGGTTCGACTTCGAAGGGTGGATCCTCTTATCTTGCCTTGCGATTTCAGCAGAGTTTCGTTACCACTTGCTGGTTCTGCGGCTAATCCGGCAGAGTTTCGTTGCTAGACTCGGAGTAGCTAGTCGAACACAGGCACGTCAGGATCGAGTGGAGTGCTCGAAGGTGAGGGGTAGCGTCAATTTCGCTTATCGGGACTACGATCGAGTGGATCGTTGGCTTTGGGTGTCGGAGTGCGAGCCCAAGCTAAGAAACTCGTGATGAGTAAAGGGAGAAGAGAATGAGAAGTTGTTGTGTCGAATGAATGAGGTGAGGGAGGTAATTATAGTTGCTCGTGCGGTTCAAATCGCCCAGATGGACGCCTGGTGTGAGGCGACTTAAAACTTGAGAGCGTGGTGTGACGCAATTCAGTTTTGGGACGCCTGGTGTGAGGCGATTGAAATTTTGAAGATTCGATTTCAAAACTTTCCAAAACGGAGAAGATGCGTAATATATTATGACTTGGGGATTAAGCATTCTCCTTAACCCTAGCGCGTCGTTGCGCCGGGTGGGCTTTGGGTGTGAATCCCGAGGTTTGCTCGGCTCGACGCGTTGACTCGGGTTTGACTTTGCATATTTCGGGACCGATTCAGGTCCCCGGTGTCAGAATTGACTCTAGTTAGTGTCGACGCGACCGTAATGACACAACTAAGGCTGTCTTGATGTCAAATTTATTTTTCCGAGTAATTATTTGATCCATTCTATAGAAAAACTATCTAAAGCATCGTAACCTCGCGTCACGTTGCAGCCCGATCGTCATCGGGTGTTGGTCGGCACTCCTGCAGCCACCAAGTCCAAATCTAGGTGTCTACACACACTTCAACTTTTTCTCGTACTATGGTACCTCCTATTTTTTCAGGTATAAGAACTAGACCCTCCATCCTGCTCTTGTTCCTTTGATTCCATATATGATAGCATATAGCATTGATGACTGCATTCTTGACCGCTCTTTGTAATTTTGTACCTCTTATTCTTTGTCTCCATGTATTGCCTGTATCTAGTCTTTGCCACTTTAATCTATTGATGACAATTTGAATAATTCTGCTACTGTATGCACAATCCTTAAAAAGGTGCTAATTTTTTTCAGTAGCTGCTGTACATATACAACATTGATCATCCATAGTAATCTGCAGCCTATTCAGTTTGTCCTTCAAGTTTAGAGCCTGATGTTGAATTAACCATGCTATAGTTCTATGCTTAGGGATAGACCAGTTAGTCCAGATCAGCCTGTACCGTTCAACAACTTCACCTTTCTCCTTAAGCCATTGATAACCCTTTGCAATTGTGTAGGAGTTTCGCCCCTGCATTGCCCAATATTCACTTAGATATCCCAGTTTTAGCAGGTCTCTTGCCTGACACACTTTCCTCCATGCCTAGCTTGTATCATTGGAAGGCTAATATTCATCCCGATTCTGCCCTTTCAGGTACACATGATGCACCCATTGCACCTAAAGTTTATTCTGATTGCTACTCACCCACCAAACAAGTTTTCCTATTACTGCTTTGTTTCACATGCCATTTTGCAAAATACCTAGTCCTCCTTCTTTGAGGGGTTTGCATACCTTAGCCCAGGAGACAAGAGGAGTCTCGTGATAGTCCACTTGTACTCGCCCATCCCAAAAATAGTTCCTGCAGATACTATCTATTTGCTTCATCACAGCAGTTGGAATGATGAAGATGAATTAATCCCCACTAAGTATGAAGTGTAGCAAGTACACTTTTAATAAGCACCAGTCTTCATGCATATGAGAGCTTTGTAGCACCCAATCTTCTTATTCTCTCCATTACTTTGTGAACTAGAGGCTGACATTCCATAACAGTTAACTTAGCCGGTTTAATTGGTACCCCTAGGTACCTGAATGGTAGCTCTCCTTCTGCACACCCAGACATGTTAATAATGTCTTCTTTAATAGCATTAGAAACTCAATTGAAATATACATTAGATTTTCCATTTCTCATTTTTAGGCCTGATGCAGCTGAGAAAGTGGCAAATGTTCTTAAGAGCACCATCATTAAAAATATCTCACCCTTGCAGAATAATAACAAATCGTCAGCAAACATAAGGTTAGGTAGCTTCATTGGCTTACATAGAGGGTGAAATTTGAAAGACATGGTGGAAGTTGTGTATTTTAGTAGCCTCGTGAGGTATTCCATACACACAGTAAACAACAATGGGGATAATGGATCCCCTTGCCTCAAGCCCCTCTTACTTGGAAAAAAACAAAACTGACCCTATTAATTGACAGGGAGTATGTTGCCGTAGTAACACACTGCATTATTAACTCAATATACTAAGTAGGGAATTCTAATTGCTGCATCATTTGCTCTAGGAATGCCCACTCAACTGTATCATATTCCTTTTGGAGGTCCAATTTGAAAATACATCTAGGTGACACACTCTTCCTGCAATACAATCTGATGATGTCTTCACATATCATTATGTTCTCAATGATATTTCAAAGCATTTTTGCACATATCATTACTATCGCCAAAATTCCGATCAATGGGATGAAAGCGTCGGACACAGTCACACCCTAATATTTTTTTTAAAAAACCTTTCAAAACACCGCTATCACCGTCTAAATTCTCGTATACAAACTCCACTTTTAAAGCAGTACCACGAACACCTGTTTTCTAAAAAACACGCCTACACCGCGAACATCGAACTCCTAACTAATTGAAGTCTCAATAGTAACGCAACCCCATGATTTTCACATCTCTTCAAAACTGGTTCTTCTACAACCATCTTTTTTGCAAAATTACAATTCCACGCCATTATTTTTCATCAATTTTTAAACTCATGGACTCTTGACACCCACATGGCAACACTTTTCGATATATCACAAATGATGTCACTTAACCATCGTAATATCAAATTAAAAACTCTCACTTTCGAAAAATCGCTTTTCAAATTCATCTAATTTTGAATACATCGAAATCCTTTGATTCCGAGCCGAGATCGAAATCCACTCTTTACGTCGTACAACTGTGAGATTAACTGTCTGTGCTAATTACTAAAATCATCTCTATTCGAGGTCCTATATTTTGGGTCGTCTCATCTCGAGAGTCCTCTCTAAATCTCACCCCAAGATTTGGGTCAAATCATCTCGTTCCAGAGATTTGAGTCTATTAGGCGTCTCACCGAATACAATGAATGTATAAAGCACCTGAGTCCCAAACTCGATAAACGCAAACACGCGCGAATCAAGGGTCTCATTTCCGTGTCGCTCACCTACGAGCATTCCTCGAATATTTTATGTCATCCGGTGGATCTGTTCTCATCTTCGATTTTGTTCCGCAGATCCACCGTAAAAAATGTCTTCAAGCAGCAGAAACGGTAATAATGATCAAATCAACTCTATATTAGGCCTTATTCCAAAACTCCAGGTCACTGTGACTCAAATGTCAACCACCCATGACAAAATCTTGCTCCAGCTCAGTAGGCTGGAAGGAACCTCAGACAAAATGGGCAAAGGCCCGACACAATGCTATCCTCAGGAGGTACATGTGAAGCCCAATCAATCTCCTGTAGCACCTCCCAGTCCTGAGGTCCCTGAGGAGAAGAGGAGGCTCAAGCCCATGGAGAGCATCCCTTCAGAAGCCTCACGGATTTGGGGATGTCCTTTATCGAGACACTCAGAATTGCCAACGATGATTGACAGATATCTCAACTAGCTCCTACCCTGGATCCGCCCATCGGAGCTAAGGATGCGAGTTGGGATCCCAAGGCTTACTGCCTATACCATCAGAGCAGGGGACATGATACAGAAGATTGTTCCCACCTAAAGCACGACATCCAAGATCTGGTTGATGCCGGAATCTTTCCTCCTATGAAACCACGCACCATGCACCTCACCCTTGAGGACGCCAACGGCAAGGTCGCTATATCCATGGTAGTCACCACCAACGAATATGCAAAAACATTGTCGGGTGGTGCTATCAAAGTGCTTTTCCCATGAGGTATTCTGAGTATTTGAGGCATGCACATGAAGCATGGTCCTAGTCGAAGTCTAGCTCATCTTAAGGGTCTTGATTTAGTAGTATAATAAGTTCTTTTTATTAATTATTTTTCCGGATGCATAGGAACCTGTCCCTGCCTCCCAAGAGTCATATTTCGAACACGTCATCCTTACAATATTATCAATAAAAAGAATTAGCTTTTCTTTATTATATGCCTCGACAATCTATCGCTTGATTTAAAACATACATATTTCGCTTACGACTCTATACTATGCCCCATTTATCGATAGCAATCAAACAAACCTCAAACATAAGGACTTCAACCAACAGCCCACTCCATCTCACCATAATCGAGATCACAATGAGCAATCATCCTAACATTCATACGATTCGACTTAACCTATACACCCCTTTAAGGTCATTAAAGGGAAAGTCGTAGCCGACTTCCTGGCCGAAAACCCAATACAGGAAAGGCACTCAAACAACACATGGTCCTTCCTTGATGAGGAAATTTTATTCGCCGACGATGAGTCGTGGGACCTATACTTAGATGACGCCTCAAGCATGAGAGGCTACGGTATAGAAATCCTTTTAGTATCCCCGCAGGGAGACCATACACTCATATCCGTCAAACTAGACTTTCTGATAACTAACAACGCAACCGAGTACGAGGTCTGCCTAATAGGACTACGAGCCGCGGTAACACTAGGGATTAAAAACCTTAGGATCCACGGAGATTCCTCTCTAGTAGTCAACCAAGCCACAGACATTTGGAAGGTTTATAGCGAAAGCCTAGCTTCATACCAAACCAAAATCGAAACAATTTTCGGAGAATTCACCTAAATCAACTTTATACACATCGCGCGTGAGGAAAACCAATTTGCGGATGCACTATCTAAACTAGCCTCACTAATAAACATGCCCGATAACCTCTTCTCGATGCCCATATGTGTGGAGAGGAGCGAACAACCAGCCTACATTCACAAGATCGAAACCAATGACACATCCGAAGAACCCTGGTACAAAATGATCCTAGACTTCAAAACCGACGGATCATACCCAGCCAATACAAACACTAAAAACAAATGAGCCTTGAGAATGCTCGCCACCCACTACGTCCTAAACGAAAAACTATTATACAATTGGACCTCACAGGAAATAATACTCCTTAGATTCATAGACAAAATCCAATCCAAAAGAGTCATGGAAGAAGTACATGACGGGGAATGCGGACCCCATCACTACTAGAAAAGAGGCCAAAGAAATCATGTTAAAATGCCCTAAGACACCATTATGGAGATGATCTCCAGGTCAACGGTGTCTTAGGGTAAGAAACCATGTTAGAAAAATGATTTCTTTCCTTATGATTTAGAAACCAATTTTAAGAGATAAATGATTTCTTTGGTCTATGAGAAAAACACCTTGTTGGGGAGATAAATGATTTCTTATCTCAACTTAATGAACCATGTGATACACTTAAATGATTTCTTTGCCTACTTGCAAAAGAACCACCAACTTGTGAAAAATGGTATCTTTGATTTTTCTATTCTTTTTTTGTTTAATACTTTTAATATTTGAGATTAACAACATTAAAATACATTTTACTTATTTTCCTATCATCCAAAATAGGCAATGATTTTCATAAAATATTTTATATATATTGATGCAAAATGGGCTCAAAGTTACATTAGGACACTCTGGAGTCTGGACTATAACGTCAATATTCTTGAAATAGTTTAATTACTGAAGAAAAATACAAATGGATATGCATCTTCCTGTATGCATCCATCCACTTTATCGATCAATTTCTAATCCATCTTCCTCCTTAATCTTCTGGAGGTTGAGAAGCTTGTTTAGTATGACCTCCCTGTAGGCATGCATTCAACAGATCAAGTTCAACTCGGTGCTTTCCCATCACAACACGAATCACATCACCGATTGACACCAGTCCTCTTATTCCCTTGTCGTCAAAAACTGGAATGTGCCTAATTCTGTTATCTGCAAGTAATCATTATAACAAAAATTTGCTTAATCTTACAAGCTACATTAATGGCAACTGTGACAACAAAAATTTTCAATGCAAAAAATAATACTTACACACATTCCTTTATCCCTTATTCCAGCCATAAACAGCAACAAACATGTGTGTAGTACAAAGACTATAAACATTCACCATCTTGTGAGCCTCATTGAAGTCATTTATGTTAAAGTGCACACGATTTTCAGATAAAATTGATGCATTATGAAAACTCGAACCCAATACATGGGAGATCTTCTGCATTTTCTAAGTAAAATCAGAAACCAACTGAGAGATTGCGTGAATAGATTAACATATGCTAAGCACTGCAGCAAACCAAACAAAGCTTTTAGTATGCTAGAAGTTGGAACATGAAGTTCTCTATTAAACTCAGGAATGATGAAGTTCTAGAACTTACTTATAATGATAGTGAAATCTATTATGAAACCAGTAACAAACATAAGATATTCAAGTTATTTGAACTTGAAGAAGCATCGCAAATTCACAAATACATTAGAGAAAAGTAATGACAAATGCTACGGAGTATAATTCACTGAAGCGATTGAATGCAATGGTAGATAGCAATATTAAGAGATCTTCATTCCAGTAACCCTGTCTCAGAAATCTAGGATAAGTACAGATGACTAAGTACATTACATTAGAGCCATCATCCTGGATGAATCCTATGCAACTGTAGGGTCAAAGTTATAACAACGATTAGAGATGAACATAGTTTCAGTACAACAAGATCAATTATTAAGAGGAGCAGGAATAAGCTAGACTAGGAACCAGATTAGACTCATGTGAACCAGATTTTCATCTCATATATAGAATTTGAGGAGTGAGGCTAACGAAAAGGAAACCAGGAGTATGAGCGAATAGCCGAATAAGCTTTAACGTCGAGGAACTGAGCCATAATAGAAAAGTACATTCACAACACAAACCGCATCTCCTAATGATTGCGAAAAACTAAGCATAGATGTCATGGAGTGAAAAATGCACGACAAATACCTATGATGGAATCAATTAAGCATACAATTTTACTTAGAAGCAAACATTTCTCACCCACTTTCACTTCTCCGTAAAGCTTTTTCTCTCACACTAAAAGACATTCCAAGGTCAAAGAAAGACTCTTCCGTCCTCCAGATGTGTTAAATCTGTTCGTATCTAGCTTTTACTTGACCGCCAATTGGGCTTTGAAGTCCAACTCGAACTCAAGTTATTGATCGAACACTCCACTTAAATGATACACAGTCTCTGCAATATCAACATAGCTTACTCATTATCCACGAATATAAATTCACAGTGACTAGTTATCATTATCGATTTTAAACATGAGTGAATTGGAATCATAAATTTAAACAATCTATAAAATCGAACTTTAATCGCTGGAAAATAGCAATATGACGAACATACGGCAATAAATCAAACATACAACAATAACATGAGAAATCATTGGATGAAATGAAGGATTGAGTTTGAGTAATTGAAATAAGGATCATACTCTTGAGTTGGAGGAAGCTCGAGCATCTTAGAAACTTAATCGCCGGCGGCAACAGCCTTAATCAAAGTAATCATGTTAGATCTCCTTCAAATCCTTGTGTCTCACGACAATACTCTTGTCCACACTCCCACACACCAGCTTCCCTAAAATTCGAATTGAAATAAATCGCAATTTGAAGCCCTACATAATCTAAGCATCAAAATTAGACATAGAAATCATAATTGGAAGCCCTAATTTCAATTCGTACCATAGAAAATGAAGAATAAATTTTTTCTTACCTTCACGGCTAAAGTGACATAAAGAGGTGGTAGTCGGAGCAAAGTGACAGAAGGAGATGGTGGTTGGAGTATCGATGGTGAGGCTCATATGAAATTTTGGGGGAGAATTGATATTTTGCGTAGAGGGTTTAGGAAACCACTTAATAGCAAAATATAAAAAAAAAAATAAGAGAGTGTCTTTGAAATCATTTACTTCAAAAAATGGTGACTTAATAGACAAGAGAGCAAAAATACCACTTATTTTAAAAAATGGTGTCTTTGTATTAGATGGAATTTGATTAGGAATCATTATTATGAAAAATGATGTCTTTGTAAATACATAAGAGACCACTTTTTTGAGAGAATTGATTTCTTTAACCAAAGACATCATTGATTATATTCATATGGTTACTTAATAATGATTCCTTTGAAGCTTTTCTAGTAGTGCCACATGAGTGCACACGTACTAGCCCGCAAAATAATGAAGCTATGTTACTACTGGATAACCCTAGAAGCAGACTACCGGTATCATGTCCGTCACTGTCACAACTGCCAAATATTTGCCAACATCCAACACATAACACCATACCCACTTGATACTACAACAACACCTGAGCCCTTCTCCACCTGGGGAATAGACATCATAGGAAAAATACACCCATTTGGAACCGACGGACATTGTTTCATACTAGTGGTCGTCGATTACTTTACCAAATGGGTGAAAGCGACATCCTATACAGTACTAACCTCCAAACATGTAGTCAAATTCCTACAAAACAACATCAATTGCTGCTATGTCATACCACACGAGATCATCAGTGATCAGGGGGTTCACTGGCGGACACCCAAATACTCCTAGAAAAATACAAAATCCAACGACACAAATCATCACCCTATAGGCCTCAGACAAACGGGGTTGTAGAAGTCGCAAACAAAACCATTGTCACCATCCTTAAGAAGATGATAGACAATTATCAAGATTGGCCAAACAAAATACCCTTTACATTATGGGGATGCCGAACATCCAACCGAACTCCCACCGGAGCCACACTGTACTACCTAACCTATGGTTCAGAAGTGTTACAACCAATAGAGTTTGAAATACACTCTCTAAGGATACTAGCCGAAAGCGGCATTTCCCGAAGAAAAATGGAACCAAAAACGTTATGACGAGCTAGTCCTTTTAGATGAGCACAGAATACACGCACTATCCAATGTACAAGCCTATGACAAAGAATACAACGAGCCTTTAACAAACGAGTTAATTCTCAAAACATACACGAAGGAGATCTAGTGGTTAACTCCATTAGAGCCCCGCTTCCCATCGACCCTAGGGGAAAATTCAAACCTAAGTGGGCAGGTCCTTACCTTGTCCAGAAAATACTCACGGGAGGCGCCGTGATCATCACTGATCTAGACGGTCAGGAATTCTCAACCCCTACCAACATGGACCACGTTAAACGCAATTACCCTTAGCATCCTAACATCCTCTCCTGATCTTTAAATTAGGTTGAAAACCCATACAAAAGACTCTAAATATCTTGCATCGATGATTGGCATAACGAGTCTAAAGCACAAAAACACTCGCATCCGACGAACTATGGACATGGTTTGATTCCGTCTAACCGTGGATACGTAGGCAACCCCCTTGGGGGTACAACCAAACTAACAAAATCGACTACATTTGATTCATGCGCAAATCGGAACCCATCATGTGCTCCAATTAACGAGTGATTACAATGATGAAGCACACTAAATAAAAATGATGAGCCAAGGATGGAGTAAAAACTTGAAAAGGCGCTCCGGGCAAAAGGAAGAATCGAGTTGCAAGCCGTAAAAATAAAAATAAATGACGAGCATAGATTGGAGTGAAAACCCGAAAGGGCGCTCAGAGCAAAATGAAGAATCGAGTTGCGAGCCGTAAAAAAAAGAGTGAAAAAAGTGCAAAAACAAAAAAGAACAAAAGGTGAGCCGAGGACGGAGTGAAAACCCGAAAGGGTACTCCAGGCAAAATGAGGAATCGATTTGCGAGCCACCACAAAAAAAAAAACCAAAAAAATGCCTCCTTCTCATTAATGCAAATCAAGCAAATAAAGCATTTGTCGAGGCCTTTACATTAAGCATCCATTACCCATGCACTCCTGAAACAAGACAACGTGTCAGAAAAACTCTACAAAAACTAGTACTAATACGCTACATAATATTGCATAATACAACATAATACTAATGTCTGGGTCTATCTTCTCCTTTCCCTTACCCTTCGGGTGTGCTTCCTTAGGCCTTTCACCATGGGCCTCTCGAATGCAAGCGTCCACCTTTTTAGCCAATCGTGGGCCCAGTTAATCCCACATCTCTTCTTCATCCACATCTTTAATATTGGTTTCGTCAGTCTTGACCCGTTTAGACGAATTGACGGTACTAGGATCGGTAACACTATCTTCGGTCGGGCGTTTAGCAACGTTAACTCGCGTAACCTACTTATTCCGTAGCACCCCAATCTCCACGGTCCTTAACTTACCCTGGTTTGTTGGATATTCACAAATATTTCGCCGAGCATAGGAGGGGGTTGTCCGTCGAGTATTCTCCAAGGGAATAAGATGTATAGTTCTTCGTCTCCAAGACATTTCAAATTCCCTAAGAGCATCCTTCTCCCACGGATGGGAATTGACAACATTAGTGACAACCTCGGGAACGGTTTGTGCCACGCCCATTAGGAGCATTAACCTATTCGGATAAAATTGACACATTCACTCATGAACAAAATTCGCATAGTACGGGCCCATGATGAGAACAGGAGCCCGATACACCTCTTGATATGCCACTACGGGACATTCCATCTAACCGCAATCCCTCCATCAACATGCAGACGAGAGAACCACTCGTCTTCAGTACAACTGAAATTCCATAATGGTACTACACTCCGCGTAGCAAGCCTCTTACAGTTATAACCCTCAATGAGCCGAGGTGGCTCGATCAGATGTAGCCTCTCCTGTAGCCAAACCTACACAATACAATGTTATGTCACGATTTTGAACTAGGACAAGTTTCGAATAAAGCAAAAAAATATAGCACCACGACATACCTGCAAAATGGTTTTAACAGCATGAAACGGGGCACGATGAATTCGTGCGCGTGTGTCGAGACCCATTCTAAGCTCACCCAAAATAAGCCAAGAGGGCGATCGCCCATGTTGTATTTCCATTACGATATTTAGAAAATGAGGGTTACCCCAACCAACACGCACCGATGCATCCTCAAACAGATAATAACACACTATCGCAATGCTAAGAGCGCGTTTGCGAGATAGAGCTAAAATACAATGAGTGTCCTCCTATGAGAATTCCTTAACGACGCGCTCTAAGTTAATACCACCTTCTCCAAAGAAAATATCAGCCTCCTCTGGTAGAGGAATATCCAAAAAATGACGAAACCGCTCCACAGGAACGTCACCTTGAACTGGTATTCAACTGTGAACGAGTGCCACCCTCTGATTGCGTCTATCTCCTCGGGCAGAGGACACACATCACCCCTCGGAAATGCAAAAATATGGTACTTACCATTCCAAAAGCGCGAACATGCAATTAAAAAGTCATCTTGCACTTTAATTTGCTTCAGCGAAATAATAGCGAACAAACCACCATCTAACAAAGCTTCAAGTTCACCTTTCTAGAAATACTTCATCCACTCGGTCAAAAGACAGCCGAAACCCGACATGACTCGGAAAACCAAAAGAAAGCTATCATGGGTACTAATTATTTATAAAAAGAACATCCATAACTCGTATATATAGTTGCAATGGCGTCGTGATTAGGAAATTACGTGAAATTCCCAAAACCGAGAACCAGGCCGCCCCGGGTCAGTCGCTTGATAATTGGGCCACCTAGGGCCAGGCTCCCGAATTCTAGGCCGCCGACGGGCAGACGCCTGAACTCCAGGGCACCAGCTGCATCGCACCTCATCACGTTGCTAGGAACGACCTCCTAAGTCAGTCATCCCCTTTTCCAATGCTCGAATGCATGTTACAATCACCATGCAAGAATGAAAGGTCCCTGATTCGCAGCGGACAATCCATTTTCGTCCCCCCGATCCACCAGACTTAGACGTTTTTTTTCTTTTAGGGGGTAAGCTACCCCACCTAGGCGTGTTGTAGCCCTATGCGACACTGTCGATACACGTTTGTAGTCCTACATGACATTATCAATAAAGCATAAAAAGTGGTCCAACTTTTCATTATACTCCGCTTTGAACATAAGCGTGCACTACTACACGAATGAGTTATTGCAACACTTTACTTGCAACACTTTTACTTTGTGTTGCATAAATAAGCAATTTGCTACACTTTTAATTAAAATGTTGCTTATACTAAAGCGATGCAACATTTTTTTTAAAGTGTTGCATTAGACTATCGAATTGCAACACTTTTCAAAGTGTTGCTATGAATAGAATAAAATTAATAAGAATAGATTAAATATTAATTTTTGTTTAAAGAGAAGTTGGCGGGAGGTATTACAAATTAATTTTTAAATTTGGAACTCGCAATGTTATCATGCTATAGCCAGTGTATAGGCTAGGTTGGTAAAGAAAATGAACTACGAGTTTCTTTTAAGTATTAGACCGATGTTACTCTAGTTTGTGATAGTGATGTTATTTTGGCTGTTTATAGTCGAGTGAAAATGGTGACTGCAGCACCGGGTGTTAGAAATAACACGGTACCTTTACTATCACAAACCCGGTTACTTTGGTTGTTTCATGAGATCTCAAAGGTTTTTCAAGTAGATCACTTTGATCAACGATAAACTAGGGACTTGGTATAAAGTCTGTTATCGGGATGGTTAAACCCAATAAATTTTTGGTGGTAGGATACCCAATTCCCCTCTAATATAACGTTCGAGGCAGAATTCAATGTGGAAGGCCTACTATCTTAAATTTGAGCACATGATTATTTGTCCCGAAAGTGTGTGCTATTACCTGCATGTATAGGCTGAAGTGGTATCTTCTTAATAAATCTTTGATAAAGTGCCAATGTGGGTGCACGATAAAAGATTCACCTATGTGAGGCATGAAGTTTGGCTGCTTCAAAGGAGTTCAGGTTGACTCACTATATGCGCTCATGAAAGGATATGGACACGAGGTCGGTTAATTAGTGTCGGTTTTACTTATGGAGTTTTCAGCTTATGTGTATGATTATCTTCACGTATTCAATATGGGTAAAGGGGTCAATGCTTAGACACACCCCGATACACCGAATATCTGGAATGTGTAATTATACTAAGTGGGAATTCAATCTTCGTGATATTGCCATGATGCATGAGTTGGTTGTTTTCGGTTTTGCTAAACCAAGGATTACACTCAAATGGGGGAGGAATGTTGGTGATTTGAGTTAATCACATTTCATTTGGTGTAGTCGGGGTTTAGTTATAAAGAAGGGTAAACTCGGTTTAGCTATATGACGAGTTGGGAGTGCGGAGTGCACGCTTGTCTAAGTCTAAATTGAGTTTACGAAGTGTATAAATGATCAAGTGAGCGTATTTGTACGTTTTCGTTTATACCCGGGTAGGAATCTCGTTCGGGGTTCGAAACATCGTGTAACCGAGGTGTGTATACGTGTTACGTTAATTACGGGTATTCAAGTTTCCGTTGATCCTATCTCTTCAATGGTTGGCTTCTTATTTTTGACGTGTCGCGTTGATACACTTCAGTTTGTGATAGTTTTTACTTTGATGACACATGTGGGATGCATTACGGTTGGTTATGCATTGTTTTGAGAGGCTTGATCATTTGGATTATGAATGTAACAAATAAAGTTACAGGAAAGAGGGATAAGATACTCCATCTTAGTATCTCTTGTTTTTTCCTTTGTAAAGAAAACACTTATTCTCCATAAGTTATCGCTCAAAATTCTAGTGTTGAAATTAGAGTGTGATTCTTGTAGTCTTATCCCACAAGGAAATCGTGTAACCCGGGACATTATAGGGTCGATTATTCTTGAAGGAAAGTGATTCCGTTCACGATTCTACATAGATATCCATGTTATCCTTTCCTTTTTGGGTGTTCCGGTTTTGTGTTTCTTGTAGATTTCGATCATGATGGTGCCTCTCAAGTCCCAAAGTTCCAACAGAGATGAGGGTGGAGATATGGTGTGAGATGAGTGGTGGTATCGTTCGAATGAAGGAGAAGGAAGGAGAAGCGGTGTAGACTTGATTATTAGTCGCGTGTTTCGTTTTTCTTTTCTTTTCCTTACATCTTAAAAAAAATTCCACCAAAAATACACCTTAGGAACAGTACCCAGAGCTTATGAAGAGTATTTTTCTTATGAACAGTGCGCCCTTTTCTTCCCTTTGCTTGCTCCTTCCTCTTCCTTAGTTTCCCCCCTATTTTCTCTCCGCGCTTCTTCCTCCCTCTTATTCTTCTCTACGATCTCGCCATCAACGTCGACCTCCTCAATTCTAAGGTCTGCTTACAATCTTCTTTCTTCATTCAATTCTCTGTGTCTTTGTCTTAGTGATCGATCACAATTCTTACTTCAATTTTGAACTAAACAATCGTAAATGTCGTTGTTTGGATTGCTCTCGTGATTACGGCACCTGGATTGGGGGATTGGTAGTGGAATAGGTTCAACTTGGAGTTATTCATTGTATTGTGGCGGTGACAGTCCCTGTTAGCTTCTTTTCACACCGAACAAGCTATCTAATACGGAACTAAAATGGTTCGTTTCGTCTTCGCATCCTCCGATTTTACGATTTTATCGTTGACTGTTTTGTTTTTTTGTTGATTTTTGTAGTTTGGGATCTGGATCATTGATTTTTGGTTATGTTTTGTGTGATCATCTTGTGTTTGTGATTAATCGAGATGTCGTTTGATGAAAAGATGATGTTATTGTGATTTCGGTGTGAAATGTGTGGAATTTGGTGCGTTTGAAGTGTGATCAAGTTGTATAATAGAAGTATATGATATGATGTTAATCTGATTTAGGTTAATTTCGTTTCGGTTATACGTGCATTTGAATGTTATACTCATTAGTTGATGATGTTTGCGATCATTTGTTTTAGAATTGACGTTGATTTTGATGTCATTTGCTGTTGCTCGCGTAATTTTGGTGTCAACTTTGTGCAATTCAGTACGTTTGAAGTGCGATTAAGCTGTATGATAGGAATATATGATAGTATGATGTAAATACGATTTAAGTTGATATCGTTTCGGTTATACGTGCATTCTAATGTTAAACGGAGTACTTCTTAGTTGATAATGTTTCCGATCATTTGTTTTTGAATTGATGTTAATTTTGATGTCATTTGCTGTTGTTCCCGTAATGTCTGTGTCAAATTTGTGCAATTCAGTACGTTTTTATTAGTTTTGCTTTGGTGTGGGAATCAAATTCATCTGTTGATTGTATCAGCTGTGTGAATTTACAGACAAGTTAGGTCTTCTCGGCTGCATTTGGTTTTTGTTTCACTGTAGTTAGCTATGGCTTTATGTGATCAGGTATGTGAAGAAAATTGTGTATTTGTCACGGTTCCTGGAATATTTGTAGCTGGAAAAATGATCTACACAACGACACGTATTTTCTCGGCTCCTCTGGCATTCAGAAAAAAGTGCCTGACTGCTCACGATTTGTTGGCTGTTAACGAGTACAATTAGAAGCTTATAGCATTTTCTTTGGAAGATTTTATAGGCGGTTTAGTTTGAGTGAAAGATTATATATAGAAGTATACGAAGAAAGTTTCAGATCCACCAACAACCAAACAACATCACCCCGCTGCTTCAATGGGTCTTTGCCTATTGAGGGGTACAATGTCAGATATACACAGTTTTAGACATGTTGAAAATGGCAAGGTCTGTGCCCAGATGATCCTGGATAATAGCTGGACCAAGAACTACATTGATTAATTGTACTTCTCAATATGAATTATGATTTTACATTCAGATAATTAAGCCATCATCTCTTCTCTTATTTTCCACTCATGAAACTTAAATTCATCGCAAAGAGGTTGATCTGGTTTATCATGGGTATCGAGTATGATTCTTTGGCTGAAACATTACCGGATGGTATAAAACCAAAGCAAGGTTTTTGTTTTAGTGAAAGTTTATAATCTTATTATTGTTACTCATGCAGTTTGAGAATGTTCTCAGTAAGCCTAACCCGAATAAGATAACCAAACTCATTGACCCTGAACTTGGTGACGATTATCCCCTCGAGTCAGTACGTCAGGTGGCTAGACCTAATGTATATTTAGCGGAGAACAAAGATGTGAATTGGCCACATTTGGTTATGGCACCAAAGGCTGTACTGCCTAACTGGAAGTTTGAATTTCATAAATGGGTTCCCAGGTAAACAATATCTCGTTTCTGGGATTATTGTCATTGTGTAAATGCAAAGATGTTTTAAAGTCGAGACCCACTGTTAAGTCCGAATCAACAATATTTGATTGCTTCTGTTCTGATAGTTTTTATGAACATTATATCCCAGCATTGTTGTTATCCTATATGACGGGCATCCAGAGATAAGGAAAGCCATCAGAAAACAATACTTCGGCAGTGAGGGGAAATTCTGTGTGATGCTTACGCACTACAATATGATCATGAAGGATAAGCAATACCTCAAAAAAGTACACTGGTATTACATGTTCATTGATGAGGGTCACCGATAAAAAAACACGAATGCGCTCTTTCTAGGTTTCTTTGCTCAAAGTATGGTCTCAGCTTGCTTTCTTATGTACTTGTTTTTTAATTAACTTGCCTTTATCAATCTCATAATTGGCGGGAATGATCCAGTTATAGGATCCGACAAAGGATTCTGTTGACTGGAACTCCAATACAGTACACTCTGAAGGAGCTGTGGTCCCTTCTCAATTTCCTTCTCCCTCATATTTTCAATTCCGTTGATAATTTTGCGGAGTGGTTCAATGCACCATTTGCTGATCGATGTGAGGTTGCCCTTTCTGATGAAGAGGAGCTATTGATCATTCGACGTTTGCATCAAATTTGTGCTTCTTCTATATGTCCTGCACTTTTCTGAATTTATGAAGCTTAGACTTGATTTGCTAACTAGATTTTCCGTGGTTATAAGGTCATTAGACCGTTTATTCTCAGGAGGAAAAAAAGATGAAGTGGAGAAATGTCTTCCTAGCAGGATACAAGTCATATTGAAATGTGACTTCTCTGCTTGGCAGAAAGTATACTATCAGCAGGTTACTGATTATGGAAGAGATGGCTTGAAAATAGGTTATCACGACGACTTTCGTTTACTCGTGTTTGTGGAAATGCTTCAACAAATTGTCTGGTTTGTTATTATCGAGTTGCAGACTTGCAGTAGGATGGTGACTATTCTTCTATTCCGATGGTTTTATACTGCACTAGGTTGCAGTATGTGATTTCTGAAATATTGATTTTAGCTGAAATGGTTTGGTAAATTGTCCACTTTATAATTAGTGGATTACAGTAGGTTGCACAAGAGTCTTCTACTGCAATGTTTTTATCTATGTGATTTCTGAAATATTGGATTTAGCTGAGATGGTTAGGTAGATTGTCTGCTTTATTATCATTGGATTGCTGTAGATTGCTGAAAATTCTTCTATTCTGATTTTTTTATATTTCTGCTTTCTGAAATATTAGATTTAGCTGAAATGGTTGGGTAAATTGTCGACATTATAATTAGTGGATTGCAGTAGGTTGCTGAAGATTTGTCTATTGCGATGTTTTTGTATATGTGATTTCTGAAATATCATATTTAGCTGTTTACTGAAACTTGCGCTTAACATGTACGGAGTAGTAAGTAAGATCACTGTGACCCCCTTTGGATAGGTGGATTTGTAGAAGTAGACAAGTGATATCCTTTGTTTGGTTAGCAAAACAAAGGTGAGCATATTTAAAGGGAAGAGATCCTTTATTGTGATCGCAAATCAAAATCGTCACAATAAAGGAAATATGTGTAGGCAAACTCTCCCCTTCCATTTTTCCAGTGCTTTTTCTAAGTGTTTGTATTGCTTTAGTGGATATGTGATCTAATTGTTTTTATGCTTGCCTTTTTATCGTGCACTGCTTATTTCTTGTAGCTCGGTGATTTATTCTTGTTTGCTTAGGTTATTCTTTGGTCGACCACTTTTCTGGTCCATGCTGTGAGTCAAAATACAGATTAAGCAAAATTTTAACCTAAACAAAACCTAATCCTTACATACTAAAAAAACAAACTCCCAAACAATTCATCCCATAGGAACAGTAACCATCCTTAGGAACAATACTCCTCTTATGAACGGAAAGCTATCCGAACAAATCCGCTCTGCCCTCCCACTACTTCTGCTTTCTTTTCCTTTTTCTACTTCTGCTTTCTTCCTCTTCCTCTTCCTCTTCCTTTCTATCTTTTGAGAGATTTCGCCAAGGACAACCTTCGTCTTGTTAGTAGGAACTCTTTTGATTTCATTTTCTCCCTACAATTTTTAATGCTTTCATCTTTGTTTTTTTTTAATTAGAATTTGTGGTTGTGAAATTACAGAATTTACAAAGGTGGCATTTCGTACTGCAGTTGGATTTGTAGTGATGAGATTTGTTGGATTCTTTGTCAAGCTCATCTTCATACCCATCAATAACTCCTTACATCCTTATCCTTATCCTTACTATACCTATTAAAAAATCCACCAAAAAACACCCCTTGTGGACAGTACAACGCTTATGAACAGTTCCTCTCCTTAGGAACAATGTTTCCTTATGAACAGTGACTTGCCTTACTCTTCATTTCTTCACTCTGTGTTTTCCTCTGCCTTTCATTTCCTCTCTTCCGCTCTGCCTTTCTCCTTTCCACTCTTAATCAGCCCCTTTTTTTAGGTTTAGCTACCTGATTTTTGCTGAATATTTATGTACCTGATTTTTGCTGGAAAATGAGATAAAATGTTTGTTTATTGAGTTTTAATTGCCGACTTTCCAGTGTGATGACTTTTTATGTTCCAAATCTGGAAATTTTACCATTTTTTTCGTCTATTTTTGTTAGTATGATTATTTTTTGGAGCTAATTTTTAGGTAGAAGGTAATGATTTTTACTATAATGATATGCAGGTCATGGCAGAGATTTTTTCCGTCTAAGGGGATTCAGTTGTGATATTTTATTATGTTCTGAGATTATTGAATGTTCGGAGTTGTTGGAGATTGTTTTATTTAGTGTTGGATTCTGAGTTGTGTTATTCTTCATTTGGAGTTTGATGATTTCCGGGTGATTAAGTTGGAATTTGATGGCATTTCTGTTAGCTAAGTAGAAATTTGATGCCATTTTTGTAACAAAGTTGGAGTTTCATGATTACTTGGTTGATTAATTGGGAAATTAATTAGATTTGTGTTAATTAAGTTGGAGTTGATTATGTTGGAATTTGATGGAAATTATGTTGGACTTTGATGATATCCGGGTTGATTAAGTTGGCATTTGATGGGATTTATGTTAATTAAGTTTCAGTTTCATGATTTTTTAGGTTGATTATGTTGAAGATTGATGGGATTTGTGTTAATAAGTTGGTAGTTTCATCAACTCTTGGATGATTATGTTGGAATCTGATCGAACTTTTGATAATTGTGTTGGAGTTTGACGATTTCCGGGTTCACTAGGTTTGAATTTGATGAGATTTGTGATAATTAAGTTGGAATTGGATGATTTTGGTTGATTAAGTTAGAGATTGATGGAATTCTGGTTAGTTAAATTGGAATTTGATCTGATGTTGGGATTATTGTTTTTGGTGATTACTTTGGAGTTAAGATGAAGTTTTAGTTGCCGACTTTCCAGTGTAATACATTTATACTTGAATCTTTGTGTTTTTAGTCAACCTCATTACTTACTATCATCGTCACTGTCCATCAAACTATGAATCTGTTCTGTGATTGACATTGAGTAATATGGAGAAAATCTTGCATAGTTTTTGCTATCCATTGCAGAAATTTTCTGGTTGATGCTGCTTTCGTTGGTTAAACCTTTTTTTTAATGTTTTTAACGTAATTTTATTGAATGAGTTGGGGTTTTGGTGTTTAGAATTGGGGATTTTTATGCAGTTTGTGATGAAGCATAATGTCGATTTTCATTTTTTTTTCAAATTAGTGAATGATAGTAGGTTGAGCAAAGATTTGCATTGTTATGTTGTGAGGCTAATGTAATGATAAATTTGCCAAGAAGTGAATTTTTTGAGGTGAGCTCTAAAACTAATTAGTTACAATACGTTCTCATTTTGCCAGTATCCTTTTTCGACTATGTGGATAGTATTATCATGTCTTTCCTTTCCTCAATTATTCTTTGATGGGCAATTTTGTCTTAGAGCATCCATTTCTATGCACGATCATGGTTTCCAGCTCGATCAATTGTTGTGGAGTGTCTTGCAGCAAGGCATGATGTTGATTCCAGTGAAGAAATCATGGTGCTGAAGAAATCTTGCCCTGTAAGTTAGGCCATGCTTATTATATCTAGCTACTAAAACTCCTTCAAAAACCTTGGTTGGTTTCCAGATTTATACTGCAGTGGCAGACTGAAAAATTTGAATTCTATTGTCGTGCAAAAGTAAGGCGCTACTGGACTGTAAATTTGTAGCTTTCCACTGTTTGAGGACCTCAATTGCTATACGGTGCATCTGTCAATGTCAATGCATGGACTCATTTGGTGCAGTCCAATGCTAGACCCTTGTACCGTAGTACAACCTTTTTTATTTGTAAGATCCTGAATTTTGTTTTCATTTTCTAACGTTGGAAGCTTCATATATTTGAGCTTGAGGAGGAAATGAAGGTTAAGCCTTCTGTCAAATTTGTTGTCTAGGAGGTAAAGTTTGCTTAGCCTTCAATGTAGATTTGCTAGCACATCACTTTGATGCCACCGTTAGTTTGCTTCTAAGGATCCCGAAATGCTAAGTTAAGGGGTTCGGATGTATACAATCTTAACTATATGTTAACTTCACAATAAACAGGAGTGTTGCCAACTTTGTTATATCGCGTCGTGATTGTTAACCATAGAATGCTGATTTTTTCTCTCATTCTCTTCTCTGATTATTGTAAACAGGATGATAGAGGAATGACTTGGCGAATACAAGCGGTGGCTGTTGGACCAGATCGATTTGAGAGCAGGAAACCCTTGTTGTCTCAGTGGAGAGGTTTAGAAGGCATTGAAGTTTCTGAGATATCAGGCATTCCTGGCTGTGTATTTGTCCACATGAGTGGTTTTATTGGTGGTAATAAGACTTATGAAGGTGTCATTGAGATGGCAAGAGCTTCCTTGAAAGCATAAACTGAGAAATTTGGAAAGTATCTCCTACTCTGGTAACTCCAACTCAAAGAGAATTACTTATCGGTCAACTAAGAACGCCCATGCATGTAGCTATCACTTTGAATCCCTGTCCAGATAGTCTGTGGAATTCTATTGTCATCTTAATTCACCTGGAATCATTGAAGTAAATTTTGAGATAGAAGGTAGCTCAGCCCCAGGAGTCGGGTAGAGAGGTTATGAGTTTCAATAGGTGCAGGTGGGAAACCGTGAAAGCATTGTTGGTTCAATTATTCTTTTGAAAGATGGTATGCTAATTTGTTGTGATACCAACCCATTTTATCAAAATCCTACCAATGTGCGGAGTACTATTTTTCTACAAGTGACTTTAGTAATGAAGTTTGTCGTACACGTGGATTTGTTTAATTATCATGCTCGAATCGTCAATCTTGCAGGCAATCAATGTTTCAGGGATTATAACAGTATTTTTTTTTAAATTTCCACAAATTGGTTCCTGAAGCTAATTTGAAGAGTCGGAGTAACATAGGTTTGAAATGGATTGAAGGTAGTACATTTTTTTCAGTATGAAGTTCTTGACTATTCCTTTGTTGGTATCTTATTATAGATGATGGAAAATATGTAATTACATGAAGGAGACATTGTCCGTGTTAAGAGTGTCACTCTTCCAAAAGGGAAATATATTAAACTACAACCTCACACCAAAGACTTCTTGAACATTTCTAATCCAAAGGCTACGTAAGTTGCCGCTTCACTTAATTAAGTTAACAACTTAACATCTATGGGCTTAAATGAATTGTTATTTGCTCTGCTGTTTGAAACTATCTATTGTTTCAGAATATGTTATGTCTTCTGGATGCTCATTGCTACATTTGCAACTGTTCCTAATGATTTTTTGTTTTGTGAGGTTGATTGCATTTGAAACTGTAATTTTAATATTATTTTATTGTATTGTTCGCGTTTTTTTTGGTGGTGACTTGATGAGTTCAGATAATGAGTCATGTTAGACGACCCCAGATCTTTTTTGGACTAAGGCTTTGATGTTGTTGTTGAGGTTGATTGCATTGTATTTTATATTCTATATTAGTTTTTTTTGGAGTTCTCAGCTTGTCGTGGGTAGAGGTTTCACTCTTGGTTGCTAGGTAAGCTGATGATTCTTAAGCTCCACAATGTAGTGGTCAATCAATCTTGTAATTTGTGTCGCTATATACGCCAGGAGTCTCTATGTATATCATTGTTCTAAATTTATTTCATTTTTATGACAAACTCTTCTAAAAAAACATGTCGAGTGAGACGATTTTCTTGCCTTGGTTAACAAAATTACGTGTAGCATACTTTTAGTGGGCCTAGTTCGTGTGATGGATCCAATTTTTATTGTGTTTCCTATTGACGTGCAGTTTGGCGACTCTTAGGAACTATTCCTGCTTAACTACTGGAGACAACATTATGGTGGCATATAATAATAAGAAGTATTACATAGCATCGTTGAAACCAAGCCTTCTCACGCAATTAGTATCATTGAAGCCGACTGTGAGGTCGACTTTGCACCTCTGCTCGATTATGTAGGGCCTGAAAGACCTGCGGTTTCTGGTAGTGGCAAGGCAGCAGTTCAAGGTTAGCTTCCTTGTTTCATTTAATGCAGGACTTTTGTATATAGATGTTGCGTTTTTATTTACGTACTCCGCTCCACGATGATTTTTCCACTTTGTTTGGGCACATTGATTAAGAAAACGTATTAAGAAAATGAAATTAAATGTTGAATGAGGTATCTTCTCATTGATTTTTATCTGGGTATTTGTCAATCACCTGTCGAGCTTCATCTTATCAAAATGTTCGCTTGTCGAACTGCTCAACGCCTGATTGAGGTCCGTGGTGTTCTTCGACAATCTCCTCAGGTCATCTCTCTTCGTTCGTTTTTCTCGGCCTTGCGTAAATGTCGTATGATGGATGAGAGATGTGTTGTTTTAGATGTGTGAAGAGTTGAGGATGAGATGCGAACTTATAATCGTGTTGCTGTAACAATAATTTGCTGAGTTCTTCTCGGCTTTGCGTAAATGTAGTATGATGGATAAGAGATGTGTTGTTTTAGATGAGTGAGGATTTGAGCACGATAGAGGGACTTATAATCGTGTTGCTGTAACAATTAACTGGCTGAGTTTTTCTCGGCTTTGCGTGAATGTAGTATGATGGATGAGAGATTTGTTGTTTAGATGTGTGAGGAGTTCAGGACGAGAGTCGGACTGATAATCGTGTTGTTGTAACAATTAATTTGCGTGAGTTTTTCTCGGCATGTCGTGCATTTGAGTACCTCTATATTGGGCTTGTTGTTACCCACTCTTAATTGAATTCCTTCATCTACCACCATCACCACCCCATGGTTACTAAATTCGCATGACCCGCGGTCCAATTCGTAACTTTCCATATTGTATGTATTTTTAGTAAGCGAAAGGATAAAATCTGCTCTAAACGATTCACAATTTGCAAGTTGACCGAGTTTCTGTTAATCCTGGCGACACCCCTATGGCCATTACTCTTTTAACCGGGTAGGTAACAACTACCCGAATTCAAACAATGTCGTTGTAAGTCTATTTGACTATCTGAATTTTGTTTTAGAAGTGCATGGCATTTAAGTTTAGACTGAAATATTGGGATTCATTAGAAGATTTGCCGCTGAGATGGCGACTGTTGTGAGATTTTGAATATTCATGTTATGATTTTGTTCATATAGGTGAAGGAATCGTTGACCCATTATCCATCCAACTATAAGCAGTCTGCCGTCATTCCTTTGCTAGATCTCGCTTAACGGCAGCATGGTGGTTGGCTTCCCGTTTCTGCCATGAATGAGGTATGCCAAGTTTCTTCTTTGAAATTGATAGTTTTTGGAGTGGAGGTATCATTGGATATCGAAAGCCTTAACAATCGCAATCATGATTGAATCTGGCTTCGTTTAGTTGACCTGATAATGGGTTAATCTTTCCTTCAAATGCTAATAATGTATTGATTTTATGCAGGTCGCACGGATAATAGAATTTTCTCCGATCCGTGTCTACGAGGTGGCGACTTTTTACTCAATGTTCAATCGAAACGAGGTCTGAATTCATGGCTTGGTGAATCCGTGATCCCTTATTAGATAAACTGAGACAATTCTTTCACATTCTTAGAATCCTTTTCAACTTTCAGGTTGGCAAATATCATCTTTTGGTTTGTGGAACAACACCTTGTATGATCTGTGGTTCTCGAGATCTCGAAGAAGCCTTGTTAAGACACCTCGGAGTTAAGCGAAATGGTTGGTTTCGTTGATTGATACAATATATTTACAAGATTTCTGATGAGCCGAGAAAATTTAACTATTTCTTTTTCGATTTCCATTCACATAGGTAGTGAAAGAAGGTCTTTCTCTGTTGGACAAATGGAGTGCATGGTCAAATCGATAATATTTGTTTTACCCTCCTTCGGCCAGAAATGAAATTATGAAATATGACTTCAAGGCTGTTGTGTTAACGCTTCTATGATTACAGTTGCTGATTACTCTTAACGGGTCAGAAGGATATACCTACAACTATTTCGTAAGTGCTCTTAGTGCATCTATCTTTGTGCATCCCATCATTTCCACATTTGAACGATGCTTAACGTTGTTTTTTGGAAATCTTTTGTTGAATGCAGGAAGATGTTACTCCAAAATGAGTTGTCAAAATGCATGATAGAGGAGTTGAGGAAGAGAGAGAAACCTCCTGTAAGTGATCTAAACTGACTTTTCTCCAAATTTTGCTGCATATGGTTGAGAATTAGTTAGATGCTTATTTTCAAATTAAAGTCTCGTCAGGAAAAATGCAAAGTTCATTTCAATTTTAGTCGAGTTAAGTCCACATAAGGCGAAAGACAAGTTCTTGTTTGTGACGAGAATATCCGTGTGTCAAATAATACCCGTTTGGGTGGATAAAGACAAAAAATTTGTTAAGGAACGACTGAAATTTACCAATGTCAGACATGCTCGAGTATTTTTGTGAATTTGAATGTTTCGAGAAAGAAGTCGCCTTCTATCGATGCTAAATTGAGTCAAGTTTTAAGTAAATGTAATAATCGTTTGATTGACAGTAGGAAAATTCCATTGCCGATGAAGTTATTGTATAATCTTATTTTTTACGGTTAAAAAATGCATAGCCCATTAACCTGTTGGAATTTAGGAATTAGCCCATTACACTAAGGCCAGGTTCTTTTTTATTAAGTACTCCTTACCCTTCTTTTAGATTTTCCACAATAATTTTGGAAAAAGAATTAAGAAGGTAGAATATGCGAAGGAAAATGAAATTGGGAAAGGAAAGTCGGGTCACAGAAAATTTGCTACAAATTTTCTGTGCTCTCATGACCTAAGGTCTCGTGTTTTATTTCAGCATGACACCCAAAACCTAAATCGAATCCGATGTGGTCTGGAAGGAGGAAACCCGACATTTTTAGGTGAACCAAAGCCAACTCCATGCCGAGACCTCGATGCTTGCTAATGTCAGGAAGCTGAATGAATGACAGGCGCTGTTGTTCTTCGAATAATGCTACGTCTGACAACGACGACACAAAGCTAGTACACTTTAAATTGTTTGTAGCACTTCTACTACCATATTACTCCGACTATCACTGTCCCAGTTTTTATCCCGTCAAGGAACGGATGAAATTTTCCAATAACAGACATGTTCGAGTATTTTTGTGAATTTGTTTATCTTTCGAGAAGGAAATCGCCTTCTATCGATGCTTAATGAGGCCGAGTTTTAAAGTAATGTAATAATCATTTGATTGACGGTAGGAAATTTCCAATGCCGATGAAGATATTGTCTCGCTTTTTTTCTTGAGATTCTGACGGTTGACATCTGTAGTTTTTATTATATAGAGGTGATATAAACATTATGGTGCATAATCCCTCTTTTTTTTCCACCCCGTCTGCCTTGTTCTGTGAGGGGAAACTTGAAAAAAAGTCTAAATGGAAAAAAAGAAGTCCTAACTACAAATTCATGATTGCCTTGAGACAGTCTTTTGTTCAATTATAGTGACGATTACTGCCTTATATATAGTTGTTAATATCAGAGTAGTTTTGTGCAGGAAATTGAGATTTTTTTTATATTTGTTCATGTTTCCATTTTGGGTATGTGTTCATCACTTGAGTGACGTATTGCCAATGCAAGTATTCTCGACGTTTGGATTTGTTCATAAGATTACAACTTTTTAGGAGACTGCTGGATATCAGGCAAAGCAACTCCTTTTATTTTACTGGTTTTTTCTTACTTCCTGGCGAAAGCGGTGTTTGCTGGAGTACACTGGGAATCGGGAGTGATATGTGTGGTATATATAGATGTTTTGCAATCCAGCACCTCCCGCCTTCCCATTTTTTGGGTAGACGTGTTGATCGAATTTTTAAACACGAAAACTGCATCGTCTGCAAAGAATGCCCTTGACGAAAGAGGTATTCCAACTTATATGGTATACAGTTCGTACATGTTGGTTTTTTTCTGCTGCAAACATCAATTTAAGTACTTTAGTTCCTTTCCTACATCACTGATCAGATATGGTATGAGGTTTCTCTTATTTTTGGGTCTCGAATTAACCACAAGGACCTTGTTTTATACAGTTTGAGAAAATTTGAACCAAAGACCTATTATCCACAGACCATAATTGTTCCATATGAACTTTCTATTTGTTCGAGGAAAGGAAAAATTCCTCCATTGAATGTATTAATTTCAGTTTCTTAGTTGATTAGTTTGTGTGTTGTTCGGTCGGTAATCGTTTGTTACACATGCCTTCATTTCTGGTTTGTCATGGATATCAGCTTGTGCGTGTGCAACATTTTACAGTGTGTACGCTTGTACAGTGGGTCAACAATCGCTGTAAATAAGCTGCAACATTTGTTACCCATTCATAATCGTTTGTTACCCATACCCATGCGTTGTTTGGTCGGTAATCGCTTTCAATTTCCTATGCATTATTTAGCTTAAGATCTGTGATTCAGCATATGGGTTTGCTTAAAAACTATAATTATTATGTGGGTATTCATCCTTTTTTTGTTAATTTTAACTATAGATCCGAGTTTTCAAGTTGTGACATTACCCATTGTGATGCTTAAATGATATTGAAATAATGAACAATGTTAAGTTAATTACTGTGATGCTATTAACTCAAGTTAAATTATAAGAAGTGCCCTTGCTGTTCCTTACGAACAGTAGCTAGATTGAACAGTATATTTGTCATTCCCCCATCCCTCATACAACTTTGCCTACTACTTCAATCTCCCTCTCTACTTTCCCTTTCCGTGATTTGCTTTCGTTCAATCCACTGCACTACTTCTCTCTCTACTTTTTCGTTTTCCTTTTTCCATTTGCTGTCTAATTTTCGTTTACAATTGACGAATTTCGTGGTTTTGGTTCGTGATCCGTGTTGTTCGTTCGCCGATCTATCGTTTGAGCTCTGATTTCGCGTGAGCCCTATTGACTATCAATGATCAGGTAATTGCCGATTCCTATAGTTTCATTTATGATTTAGGGTTAATTAATCACCTTTGTAATCATGTTTTTTTGGTATTTGTCATATTAGGGTTTGATGATTAAGGTTAATTTAGTTATTGGGTTGATTAGTTGAATTGAATTAACGGGGTTTCTAGGTTTTGATTGATTTTAGCATTTGGGTATTTCATATTTTAGGGTTTGATGATTGGGGGGTTTGTAGGCTTGATTTGTTTTATGTAAAGTTTGGAGTTTTATTTTTCGGAATTACTTTTTAATAATTGGTTGTTACTCAATTATACCTAAAAATTCCTTATTTTTCCAATATTGCCCTTGTCATATTTTTTCCATACTTTTTCAAACCTACTGCTTTCCCCTTCCCATATTTCTTTTCTAAACCACTTTTAATCCAAATTCATTCTTAAACTTCATCAAATTTGAAAATCAATCGATCGTTATTTTCGAATTCGCGATGGATTATAGTTCGGTAATTGATATTTTAATTTTACTAGCAAATTATGATTTAATTGATAATTATGTTTAATTTGTTTTTAGAAAGTTAGTATTTAGGGTTGGGATGCCGGAGGTTGTCGAAAGAGATGGACACATATTAAGGTGAGGGTGAGGATGGGTGGTGGTGAGGGTGGGTGGCTGACAGGCTCTATGTTCACTGCAGTTTTTTGGTTTTTTTTTTTAAAATTATTTTTTAAATTTTTTATTTGGCTGTATGCTCGTTGTAGCTTTGGTTTTTTTTAATTGAATTTTATTTTAGTATTTTGTTATTAGATTCTTGTGTTACTTATTTTGAATTTCATCCGAATTAATTTTATTTTTGTTGGTGTAATTTTGTTATTTTAATTTTGATTTTGATTTTGATTTGTCCTATTACAAATTACAAAATAAATAAATATGAGTACTAATCATTTTTTTCGAGGAAAAAATTGACAATAATAACATTAATATTTTTTTTGTGAAACGGGAAAAAAAAAGCGAAAAAAAAATGGTGGCCGGAGTGGCGGTCGGAGTAGGGAGGTGGCGGAGGTGGACGGAATTTGGAACACTTGAGAATTTTTTAGATTTCTATTAAATCTCTCTCTAATTCAATGATGGAAGGGGAAATGGGAAGGGCAATTGGGTAATTTCCTGGTACAAATGAGTAATACACATTTATGAAAAAGCACCACCCTTATTTTTTAGTATGTGTGTCAATCTAGGGTTTGATGTTTGAGATCAAGCACAATTTGAGCTAATTTCAATTCCGTTTTTTGTCTTCTACTACCTCCGATTTTTAATGTTTGCCCATTTTTCATTATAATACTCATCACATACATTAAAAATCGGAGGGAGTATCTATTAGTTAGAGTTATATTAGTGAGATATCTGGGAATTGATTTATTTGCTTGAAGTTATACCCAATATTAAACCGAATTTGATTCGATTTACTATTTATTGAATCAATTTTTCGGACTTTGATTTGATTATATGTAAAGATTGAATTTTGAGCTTTCAAAATGCGATCTTGGCACTTTACTTGAGGGTTAAAATTAGGAGATCACATCCTATCTAGAGATGAATTCGATCTCATTTGTTGTTAATTGAATAAAAATGATTGGGTTTTGATTTGATTTTATATAAAGATTGAATTCAATCTTGGTGTCGGTTCGGTTTTTGGTTTTGATTTGATCTTAATAAGAATTAAGATCCACTAATTCTTGCAGCACGACGTCGTAGTGCGAAACGCGACTGCCATCTGCATCACATATTCCAGCATTCTTAACGGCCACCGGCATAGACTCATATGCTGGCTTCCTGGACACGTAATGACTATCTTCACGAGTTTGCTTGCAGGACTATATTACCAGCTTACTAAATACTCATCTTTAATGTCATATTCAATTATGATTAGTGAGTTTATTTAGTTATTCCACTTTCCTCATCTGTTGCCTGCTGTTTTCTGACTTTGCTATATTTGGTCTTTTGTCGACCTTTTGGATTTTCTGGGTTGTTGTTTACTTATTTGGGTGATTGTTATTCATAGTGTGAAGTAATAAGTTACTGATTCATGGAGAAATCATGAGATGAGGTTTTTGGTTGTTAGGCTGGCTTGGGTAGTCACTTAGACTCCCAGATGGAGTTAGACATGCTTTGTAATTAAATTGTTCATCAACAACATGAGCAAAATCAACGAGTTTCCTTGCAGGACTATATTCGCGATCGTAATTTTGTATTACTTGAGATAGTTTTCTCCTGATTTTGCTTTAGTCATGTCATTATGTTGTTATTTGATTATTTTTAAGAATTTCCTATTGTATGCTCCTGATAATGCATTATTTGGGATATTATTCTGCTCCTGATAATTTCTTATTGGGATAATTTTTTTTTTGGGGATTGTATGCGTTAGTCGTCTCCTGATTGTTTTCTCCTGATAATGCATGAAACAATGGTACACATCAACCAAAATGGCAAAATGCATTATAAGACTTTCCATACAACTTTGATAAACTTCCACCTAAGGAGATACAAAGGGCATATATGATAGTTTCATCGTTGCTAAGCGGTAAACATATCGAGGTGGCCCGCTGTGGACATGACGTAGGTCCACCCCGACGCGACCACGCGCGGGTTTGGGTAGGCGAATGAATCTCGTGGTGAGATTGTTCTCGGGTTCGAAATTTAAGTCAAAATGGAGTCGCCACCGAATTTTGTGGTTATTGGAACCATACGAGCCCACTCTATGTCGTCATGGGCTATACACAAAGTACGGCCCACTTCGATTTCAGAGTTTACTGGGCTCGTCCCTTTGCATTGCAATATCGATACCGCTTAAACCGGCTTTCGTATATAGAATGACTCTCGTGCACCAATGGTTTCGGGCATCCGGAAACCAAGGTTCTGAGTAAGGGGTGAAGGTACGTGTTGGGAAGCCCACTAAGGACACCCAACCCCGCCCGCACATGGCGGCCTCTACTAAGACATCGTTCGTGTTCGTGTGCGCGCGCTAGTAAAACGATTAAATGATATGCAAACAACGTTTTCGGGCTAAGCATGCGAGTTGTTGGTTAACTACGTCATTTAATGCATCTTGATTCACGTCAAAGTGATTTAGCATGCGATGTTCATTTAAATAAATAAATGGCAAACATCAAATAATAGAAAACTCGTAAATAAATTACAAATTACACGGGCGGAATACAACCCAGAATTCACAATAATACAACGAGCAATAAAATAGAATAATTGAATTATAAGCAGCAAATGTTAACTAGAAACGGACCCGTATATAATAAATATAAACTAGACCGTAAGTTGTGCAAATGGACGAACTTCGATTAATTACGCATTATATTGCGTATTAAGCGAAGGACGGAGATATGGAACCTAAGCGTGATGCTAGCCCGATCCCGAATCCCGATGCCTTGTCCCGACTTATCACATCGAGGAATAGAGTCTAAATTAATTATGTGTCGGATACGACTAAAGAGTCGTCGACACAAGATTAATAGTGCACGACCGTCGATCAAAGTCGTTTTAAGTGATATGATATGCATGAGTTTTGAAAAATAGGATCACGTGATTGACTTTACACGTGTCGACTAAAAGTCGTAAAAAAAGACGAGCCTCAAAATATGGAAATATGTCGCGAAAGTCGCCTATTAATGTAAGAATCGAAGAGGATGAAAAGGCGAGAAAACAAGAAAGAGGAGCTCGGCCAATCAGGCCTCCCCGCGAGTCGCCTGACCGGCGCGCGACTCGCATGGGAGTCTGGCCGTTTTTTTATTTGTTTGAATTTGATAATTGACCGAGTTAAATAAAAATATTGCATTATTTAAATTCAACTCGGTTCTCGATGTCATAAACGTGTATTATACGATTATGAGACCGTTATCGGGATTTTATGAAATATGCTATTATGTGATTGAAAATTTTGATTAGTGACGAAATTATAGACCTCCGCGTCACGACATCGATACTAATCCTAAAGGATTATGTGATGTCGGTTTTCGCCTCAACAGATCTCGTACTAATCTTAGAAATGGAGTTTTACGCGTTCAACTATGAGCAATCACGATCGCGTTATGCCCTTGAGTACATTGGGGCGGCGCTCCTCGAAAGGGTGCCACCTCCGTCGTGACTCGTAAAGGGATTAAACGGACTTTGGATGATCGTCGTAGTCAAACGTGTTAAGATCCGAATTTTAATATTATATAAATATAAATATATATATATATATATATATATATATATATATATATATATATATATATATATATATACAGTATTAATATGTTAATGACGAAAGGATAAAAATTAGTAAAAGATAAAATTAAATGTTAGGTGTCAGATACAATAAATAAAAAAAAGTGTTAGATGGCGATAAATAAAAGTGTTAGATTAGAGAGTTAGTATACACGAAAATAAAATGTTAGTGTTAGCGGTTAGTAATAATAATAATAATAGTAATAATAATAATAATAATAATAATAATAATAATACATATATATACATAATCAAAAAGAAAAGAGAAAGGAGAAAGAGATGTCGGGATTTGAATTACACCCTCAACCTACATGTTTAATGGCCTCGGAAACGAACTCGTAATAGCGACGGGAGCGCGGGAGTGTCGAGATATGTAGGGTGAGTTATGGTGTGTGTCTTTGACGAGTTTTGATCTCGGGATTTTGAATATGTATGTGTGTGTGTGTATGTATGCCGCCGGTTTTTCGAGGACAAATGGCTCGGTTTTTTTGTATGGTTTTGCTTGGGGTTGTAGTGTAGAGTGTTTAGGTAGATTAGGGTAGAAAATGTAGGGTAAATGAGGGTTGCCAAGGCCCTTCAAAACTGAAAATGCAAAGGGGTTAGGGGGAGTATTTATACACTTGATCAAGTGAATCAAGTGAATCGAGTCATTTTAGGAAGAAGTTGATTCTTGTGGATTTGATTTGCTTTTTGAATTCTGATTTTGTGTGCCAGTTTTCGAGAATGAACTTGGCTGATTTTGTGAGACGGTTTCGTCTTTGACCTGGTTTTGACCCGGTCGCTAAAAGACGGGATTTATTTTTGGTGTCGGTTTTGACCCAAATTAGTCTCATTTTATTGGAAACGACCCACTGGGCCTAGATTTGAGGTCGGTTTTGAGAGATTTGCACTCCGCTAAATGCCCACGTCGGATACTATTGATTCCGAGTCCGTATTCGAGCGTATTAAGTCACGTTAGCGTCCGATCATCATCGGATGTTTTGTCGGGAACTGCTATAGACACTAGCAGGCAAAATGTGGGTGTCTACAGAGCCCCCACTCTGACTGAGGCTTGGACAAGGCGAAAGTCAGAGTAGCTACCAGGCCAATCGAGGATTACGACCTGGCAGCCTTCCGTTCGGGTCGTTTATAGTCCATTAGACTTGCGTGAAGGGCTCGCCAACCATAAGTAGAGGGTCATACCTGTCCTGATGATGATAGTTCCGTGGGGAGTGAAACTTGCTCCCGAAGGTGTAGGTGTACCCGTATGCTGATACATCATTCCTCTGATTGTAGTATTCTGGGATAAATATTGACTCACGTTGGGGAGTGAAGTAGTTGCGCGGAGACTTGCTTCTGAAGTCTTGGGTGTACCCGTATGCCGACACATCACATCTTGGATGTAGCATTCCAGGAGAAACACCGCTTTTGATGTTCCGTTTGGGAAGCACTAGCTGGTACCTGAAATGTTAGATACATAGGCAGAAATAGCAGGCATAGCAGATAGCAAGATAGCATATAGGAAATGCAGTTAGCATCCATAGACTGGCTTGCGCTGGGGAGAATGATTTTTGAAATCGAAGTCCTGAAAGCAACTCACGTGCTAGGAGATAGGTTTTCAAAATTGAAAGGGGTAGAAAAGAAATTTGCAGTTTAAATAGACTGAAATTTGACCTTGTCGAAAAGGATTTTATCAAATGGCTAAGTTTTGCAAACTTTGAAGTGAAAATTTGAGGAGGGAGGTACCGACAGACTCGACTCTGGACGTGACTGGACGACGAGTTGACAGACACGACTTGGACTCTCGAGGGGTTGGACTGTGACTCGGTAGGGGGGTGGGCCACCTAAGATGACAAGACCCTTAAGTTGCGCTATTCCGTAGCCTAGGCGAGTGGCAACACGGTCGAACATACATCGAAATGGGAAGGATGTGTCATAGTCTGTAATGAGACTGCTTCTGCAGGACTCAACAGTGGCAATGTTGTAGTCTAGTGTTCTTTGAATGTTTGGTTTTCGGGTACATTGCCAAGGTAGGTGTTGTCTAAAATCCTGACAGATTCTCGCCTTCGACTGAGCCGAGTACTAGGACACTCTATAGAAAGGAGGCTAGTTTTTTAAAGTCTTTGGATTATGTGAGTGGATGGAGAACTTCCGCCTAGGAGAAGCCTCCTGGACGACAAAGCTAACTGTTGAGAACATGACAGTGTCTTGACCGGAATGATGGTGCTTCTTGAACGTTTGTCAACGTGGGTGGTTGTGCCCTTGTTGAAAGGCTGCCTACGTATTCACGTGTAGTGAAATCAAACCAAGCCGTAGTTCAGTGGATTGGAAGATATATTATGGTACCTAGTTTATTAGGGATTTGTGTGTAACTAGCCATAGCGAAGGTGTAGGCTAGGTGCATTCCCAATGATGTCTTGATCAAAGGGCTAGAACAGTTAGGATGTTGATCCCGTGACTGTGAGCGTTCCCCGGGGTAGCCCCCCAGAGATGGTGTGAACTATTTGGGCATGTTCTATGCCGACCGCAGGTAGAGTTCCCGTGTTTGGGGTTGGTAACTGGTTTGGATGTTTTTGGAAATTTGGAGCTAGGTCGCAAGTGGCTTTGATGATTTGAAATCTGGAGCTCAATTTTGTGGAGCTAAGGCTTCGAGGGTAAGGTATTGCAATGTGGTAGGAAAGGGGGAAGTCGAGTAAAAATGACTCGGACTTCGATCAGGGTAGGTTTGATAATGCGGGATCTGATTTCCATGTCTGGCCCTAATGGTTAGGGTGTATCCTATGGAGCTAGAATCCTCAAAATTCCGGGCTGTCTCTTAGCCTAGGTCTCGAGAAGGTCTTGAAGGTTGTAATGTGGGAAGGCTAAGTGTGGTGTTAGCTAACCAGCTTGATTGTCTCTCCCCTTTTTGATGGTATAGGTATCGATAATTTTTGAATTGACCGTACCCCGGTCAAGGAGCTTTCACTTGAGCTGACCGTTGACCACGGTCATGGGTATTTGAATTCTTTTTTTTTTTTGGGGGTTGACCTCTTAGCCCCGGTCGTGGGATTCTTCATTTGAGTTGACCGTGCCCCGGTCAAGGGATTGACCGTATCTGGTCGGGGATGTTGAGGGTTCTTTTTTTTATGGCCGGCTCTTTTGTTTGGCCTTTTGCTTTTTCCTTGGACTTTGATTTTTTTTTGTCCAGTTTTTTTTTTTTCACGGTAATCCCCTCCCATGATGTTGTGGGTGGATTCGGGGTTAGGCCTATCAGTTGGATTAGGCTTTTGAAGTTAGACCTTTCTAAGGTGTAAGCATAGTTGGTGTTTGTGTGAGTGAAACTCGCGGTGGAGTACTCTACGGTAAGCATGGTGGTTTGGATCTTGGTATTGTCATCATAATTTCGAGCAGGCTGGTGGGAGCATCGTCCCAAGTTGGGTTTTTTTTGGTATCATGTCTACGACGTTTCTTTTTCCTTCTGGTCAGACTAAAACCTAAGGTAGGGATTGGTCGGTCTTATTGGAGGGGTGTTTATTGTGGGAAATGGGCTTGCCTCCCGTCTTGAACCCAAACTAGGAGACTACCTAGATTTGTCATAGGATTCGATACTGCTCCTACTAGGGGTAGTTTTGTGGCTTTCTATACCAGACATGGAATAGGTAAAGGAAAACACGGTCCTCAGTTCCGGCAGTCATTATAGATGTGCCTATAATAGTCAGGTGCATGTGCTCACAATGTATGATGGTGTTCATCATGTTCTCGGAAACACATAAGGGAAGAATATATGAGAAATAGAAAAGGTTGATTTCATTGGATTGAAAAAAGAGGAGAGAATACAGTTGACTCTGACTTTGACTTTGAAATGAGGATGTAGAGTATCCTAGACTCGGACTCAGACTTAGACTCGAATCAAATCCGGACTTCCGGATGCTCGGTTGGTTGTTTCTTTTTTTGGTAAGGTCCTTGATTGGAGAAAACGACAGGTGCCACGACTCGCCTAAACTCGACTTTGCGCAAATGCAAGAGAGGGAGTCAAACTAGACACGGCCCGGGGAGACGGGTCGACAAAGACTCTTGGACCGGGATACTCGAACGTTGACCTAGACGAGGTAACGACCCTGGCTTGGACTCGACGATGAGACTTCAAGCTGCACGAGGGTGAGTCCGAAAATGGGGAGACCGTGTTTGACCGCGTCACGTGTTTGGACCAACCGTGGCGACCTAAACCTTTAGGAGACTTGGGTGTTCGTAGCATAGGTACGACTCGAGGAAAACATCATAAGGACGCCGGTGTATGATGAACGTAAGGTACCCCTTAAGGTGACTGTGGTCGAATGCTCGGGTGGAGGACAGCCCCCAAGTGAGACTGAAGACTCTGATAGGACTCAGATGGTGCGGCATCTGAATGACTCGAAAGTGACACACGTGAGACACCACGTGTAGGACATGACCCTTAGAGCAACCGTGATTGATCTCTCTGCTGAAGTGTAGCCCCCGAGTGAGATTGTAGGTTTTGCTAAGACTCGAGTGTCGGACGAGTGACCCTTAGATGTAAGGACCACAAACCTTTTGTTATAGGGTTATGCCTTGTAAAAGGTTGACTCGGCCTCGAGGAAAGGCAGACGGGGTAAGGGAAGAAACTCGCGATGTAAGATCGGCAGAGTTTCGATGCTAGAGACCCTTGACTTGACTTGAATAAGGATAGACCCTGTGATTAGGATAGACCCTTAAGTTAAAGGACTTGAATTGGGATGACTCGACTAACGGATTGAAAGACGGGCAAAATTTCCCTAGGAAAGGTCGTGGGGACCGTCCTGTCGGAGGGAAAGATCGCGTGTGACTTTCTAGTTAGGACTCGAGTGTTTAGACGAACCTTCCATTTACGAGTGTATGACTCGTGTTGGTCGGTTATGCCTTTAGAAAAAGGCGGACTAGAATGGGAAAGAAACCCGTGATGTAGGATCGACGGAGTTTCGACGCTATAGACCTTCGACAAATTACGAAAAGACCCGACACACGGATTACGGTAGGTCCTATGATTATGAAGGTTTTGAAAAAAAATGATTGAATTTTGAGAGGATGGTCCTGAAATTGGTAGTGGGCCAATAGGACCGGACATTTTGAAATATTAGAATGGTTGCGAGTAACTTCGCGTTTTGAAAATTGAGGAAGCGATCCCGTCTTTTGAAATTGGCAGCATGCCGACAGGGCCGAGTTTTTTTTTGATAAGTTGAATATTTGGAATTTTGAAAATTTGAATATCGAAAATAAATTTGCGAAAATTTAAAAATCGAAAATAAAATCCCGAAGATTTGAAAATCGGAAACGGTATCTCGGAGATTTGAAAATCGAGAATGGCATCTCGAAGATTTGAAAATCGCGAATGGCATCACGAAGATTTGGAAATCGAGATTCACATCTCGGAGATTCGAAATTTGAAATGGGAAGCATGCCGGCTAAAAAATAGGCTATTTTGAGTCAAATCGTAAGTCTAAAATTTGGCAGCATTCCGAGTTTTTGAATTTGAATATTTTGAAAAGACGAGTCCCGAAACGGACGGTATTTCGGGTTTTTCAAAATTTGGTATTTTGGGAAAGATGCATTTTTTGAAATGACGGTTTTTGAAAAATGACACGGAAACCAAGTAGCACGTAGTCAAACAAACATTATAACGACGCTTATGTATGCATTACGCTAAGTCTCGGTCGGTCGAAATAGAGTCTATACCAACGACGATAGTATTCTCGTAGTCAGGACGGACTCCCTAAGCCGAGTTGGTCTTAGGACATGCCGCGAAACCCTTACGAGTTCCACCATCGAAGTCTTTAGCGCACCCATGTAGGAATGCACCGTGGTATAGTGGGACGTCGGTCACAAGTAACCGGCCCGGGCAAAATTTGGGTTATGCATGAATCATTAAACTAATGCGCGCACACTAATATACAAACGATTTCTCTTCTAGTCTCACCCTGGAAACCACGATGACATGTGGTACATCAGGTATCCCCAGCGGAGTCGCCAAATTGTGGACATGACGTAGGTCCACCCCGACGCGGCCACGCGCGGGTTTGGGTAGGCGAATGAATCTCGTGGTGAGATTGTTCTCGGGTTCGAAATTTAAGTCAAAATGGAGTCGCCACCGAATTTTGTGGTTATTCGGAACCATACGAGCCCACTCTATGTCGTCATGGGCTATACACAAAGTACGACTCACTTCGATTTCAGAGTTTATTGGGCTCTTCCCTTTGCATTGCAATATCGATACCGCTTAAACCGGCTTTCGTATATAGAATGACTCTCGTGCAGCAATGGTTTCGGGCATCCGGAAACCAAGGTTCTGAGTAAGGGGTGAGGGTACGTGTTGGGAAGCCCACTAAGGACACCCAACCCCGCCCGCACATGGCGGCCTCTACTAAGACATCGTTCGTGTTCATGTGCGCGCGCTAGTAAAACGATTAAATGATATGCAAACAACGTTTTCGGGCTAAGCATGCGAGTTGTTGGTTAACTACGTCATTTAATGCATCTTGATTCACGTCAAAGTGATTTAGCATGCGATGTTCATTTAAATAAATAAATGGCAAACATCAAATAATAGAAAACTCGTAAATAAATTACAAATTACACGGGCGGAATACAACCCGGAATTCACAATACAACGAGCAATAAAATAGAATAAATGAATTATAAGCAGCAAATGTTAACTAGAAACGGACCCGTATATAATAAATATAAACTAGACCGTAAGTTGTGCAAATGGACGAACTTCGATTAATTACGCATTATATTGCGTATTAAGCGAAGGACGGAGATATGGAACCTAAGCGTGATGCTAGCCCGATCCCGAATCCCGATGCCTTGTCCCGACTTATCATATCGAGGAATAGAGTCTAAATTAATTATGTGTCGGATACGACTAAAGAGTCGTCGACACAAGATTAATAGTGCAAGACCGTCGATCAAAGTCGTTTTAAGTGATATGATATGCATGAGTTTTGAAAAATAGGATCACGTGATTGACTTTACACGTGTCGACTAAAAGTCGTAAAAAAAGACGAGCCTCAAAATATGGAAATATGTCGCGAAAGTCGCCTATTAATGTAAGAATCGAAGAGGATAAAAAGGCGAGAAAACAAGAAAGAGGAGCTCGGCCAATCAGGCCTCCCCACGAGTCGCCTGACCGGCGCGCGACTCGCATGGGAGTCTGGCCGTTTTTTTATTTGTTTGAATTTGATAATTGACCGAGTTAAATAAAAATATTGCATTATTTAAATTCAACTCGGTTCTCGATGTCATAAACGTGTATTATACGATTATGAGACCGTTATCGGGATTTTATGAAATATGCTATTATGTGATTGAAAATTTTGATTAGTGACGAAATTATAGACCTCCGCGTCACGACATCGATACTAATCCTAAAGGATTATGTGATGTCGGTTTTCGCCTCAACAGATCTCGTACTAATCTTAGAAATGGAGTCTTACGCGTTCAACTGTGAGCAATCACGATCGCATTATGCCCTTGAGTACATTGGGGCGGCGCTCCTCGAAAGGGTGCCACCTCCGTCGTGACTCGTAAAGGGATTAAACGGACTTTGGATGATCGTCGTAGTCAAACGTGTTAAGATCCGAATTTTAATATTATATATATATATATATACAGTATTAATATGTTAATGACGAAAGGATAAAAATTAGTAAACGATAAAATTAAATGTTAGGTGTTAGATACAATAAATAAAAAAAGTGTTAGATGGCGATAAATAAAAGTGTTAGATTAGAGAGTTAGTATACACGAAATTAAAATGTTAGTGTTAGCGGTTAATAATAATAATAATAATAATAATAATAATAATAATAATAATACATATATATACATAATCAAAAAGAAAAGAGAAAGGAGAAAGAGATGTCGGGATTTGAATTACACCCTCAACCTACATGCTTAATGGCCTCGGAAACGAACTCGTAATAGCGACGGGAGCGCGGGAGTGTCGAGATATGTAAGGTGAGTTATGGTGTGTGTCTTTGACGAGTTTTGATCTCGGGATTTTGAATATGTATGTGTGTGTGTATGTATGCCGTCGGTTTTTCGAGGGCAAATGGCTCGGTTTTTTTTGTATGGTTTTGCTTGGGGTTGTAGTGTAGAGTGTTTAGGTAGATTAGGATAGAAAATGTAGGGTAAATGAGGGTTGCCAAGGCCCTTCAAAACTGAAAATGCAAAGGGGTTAGGGGGAGTATTTATAGACTTGATCAAGTGAATCAAGTGAATCGAGTCATTTTAGGAAGAAGTTGATTCTTGTGGATTTGATTTGCTTTTTGAATTCTGATTTTGTGCGCCAGTTTTCGAGAATGAACTTGGCTGATTTTGTGAGACGGTTTCGTCTTTGACCGGGTTTTGACCCGGTCGCTAAAAGACGGGATTTATTTTTGGTGTCGGTTTTGACCCAAATTAGTCTCATTTTATTGGAAACGACCCACTGGGCCTGGATTTGAGGTCGGTTTTGAGAGATTTGCACTCCGCTAAATGCCCACGTCGGATAGTATTGATTCCGAGTCCGTATTCGAGCGTATTAAGTCACGTTAGCGTCCGATCATCATCGGGTGTTTTGTCGGGAACTGCTATAGACACTAGCAGGCAAAATGTGGGTGTCTACACCCGCTAATATGTTTTTATGAATTTGTATAACGCACTTAATTTTGTGGTTTTGTTTAGTGTACTATGGCCCTTTTTCATACCTTGCTTTGGATAGCGGGAAAAAAAAACAAGACTACCATTTTTTTGTATTACATCCACCTGTTTTGCACAAGATGATATTACAACGCGTACTTCCTAGATTAGTACATAGTTTCATCTTAGAACTATAAATGTATGGCAAAAAGAAAAAAAAAACTTCAAACAATAGTTCGAGTTATGCCAACAATTTGACAATCAATGACAACAATATGCGCCATCAAAATACATACACGAATCGTACCTAAACTATCCGCGCGCATCGCGCGCGATAAAGGAACTAGTATTATTAAAAAATAATTCATTGGGTGAGGCGTCATGATGACGCTACACGGCCTAATTTTTATTAAATCAGGAGAGGCGTCTTTGTATATAGACGCAGCACACTATTTTTTTCCCACTATTTGGTGCACCTAATTTTAAAACAACGCTTCACCTATTTAGTGTTATTAAAAAAAATATAAATTATTTGCTTCTGTTTGGCTAAAACACCTCAAATGAGCAGCAGTAATTGAACCTTTTTCTACTACTGTGTTAAGTTAAAACAGTGTTTGTTTTGATGTACATAAGTTTATATCTGTTGTACAATTCGAAAATTTTACAAATTTAAAGCACTGTCTGTTTTAATGTACATAAATTTCTATGTGTTGCACATGTTCAAAATTTGTACATAGTTAAAACAGTGTCTGCCTAATCCGACCCTAAACCCTTTTCCGTCCTTGAATAAGGAAAATGATTTAGGGTAGGATTAGGCGGAGCCGCGAAGCGGGTACTATAACAGCCCTAAATTTTCGCGACCAATATAAGAGAATAAAACGGAAAATCCAAAGCCGTTACTCCGCACTTAGCTCACAAGGCCAAGTGCAAGGCAAAAGAATAATAAAAAAATTAAAAGAAATATAAATCCGATAAATAATTAAATGAAAACATTGTAGCGGAAGTCTTAAGTATTACAATATTTAAAATGATTTAAAACAATCTCATATAAATATAAATAGCTCGAAGCCAAAGTTAAATAATTAAAATCCTTCCTCGCTCAGCAAAATTCGAAACCAGAATGCACCCATGCAGCATATCAAGTGTACCTATCAACTGTATTCAAAATAACGGATAGGTACAGGTTCCAGCGGGGGAACGACCCAAAACAAAAAGACGTCAACAAAGCTGAGTAAAAGTATAATATAATGAAAACGTACACAATAATTATAATTTGTAATAAACTGAATCCAGAGTTAAAATCCACCGTCTCGAAACCAAACCACAGTACTTTAAAAACATCGTTGTCAAAATAAAACCAACCAAAATATATTTTTCACCACCTGTGTGCCAAGGTCTTACCCTTGCACGGTCTAGAGGTATCACCTGTGCTTAGTTCGACTTATATAGTGCACCTCTTGCATTTGGACAGTCAGTAGGATGATGCTACCAATGGAGAAAGTCTAACTACCTAGCAAGTGGGGGTCGGTTACCCCACTCAAATATAACTCGGGGCAAGAGTTCAGTTTTGGGACGAAGTCCTTGGAACGTCGTAAACGCACCTTAAACCAACTAGACCAACAGAGCTCCCAGAGTCTGTTATAATCTCCAAATTTTTTACCGAAACAATATCAATGTGTGACTCATGTCACAAGTTCAATATTCAAAATATTACGAGTATCATAAAAATTCACCATTGACAAAATAATTTATAAAACCGCTTTAAAAATATAATTAGAACCGAACATGCTCTTTACTTAAATGTGAAAAGGATAAAACATCCTTACCTCTCAAGACGATCAAAACTCAGCTGTTATTGATCCAAAATTCTTTCTCTTGAAACCCACATACTAAAAGTAATATAAATAGTTCAATAACTTAACCCATCAACTAATTATTATTAGGACGATGCTAGTCCAATTTATATTGACTCACTAGCTACTAATTAACTAACTCACTAATAACAGTCAAAATATCGATACTCAGGCTCAAATCAACTTAACAATATCAGTAATGCCCGTTCATCAAATAACTCTCAACTCTCAAGTGTGAGCCTCGACGTAGAAAAAATCTCTAAGTCACTAATTGTCCTCAAAACTCTGTTAATATCCCATGTAACTAGCCCAAAATTGAGAGTTAGTACTCACCACGTAATATCCTACGTAACATGCCATGTGTTCCATTATTCTAATTCCCTGCACACTACACCTTTAATACTTTCCTTCCTTTATATAGTTGCAGCCATCATCATCATCGCTTCTCCCTATTTACGAACCAAAGACAACCCAATCCACAAATAACTACAATATTGGAGACCCACATGATGGAAATTTAGCAAACCCGATACCGAAATCAAAATAAGACCCTTCTCTCCTATACAAACTGGCAATTAAGGACAATAAAACCACTCCCAAATATTATTTAAACAATACCCATAAATTGAACCAGATCTAGTAACCAAAAAGACTTACTCACAAAACTCGGTTTATATACAAAAAGAAATGGAGTAAAAAGATCTTTAATAAAATTGGTACTTGCGATTTATATAGTGTGCAAGAGGAAAAGGCAACGTCGGATTCGTGAACGGTGCTTGGGATTTGTCCGTGAAATTTGAAGAGAATAATAGTGTATATGGTGATGGCAGGGACAACAAAGGAAATTGTGAAGGATGTAAGTAAGGTTGAGGGAAAAGTAAGTTATGGGGTTTTAGGAAGTGGGGAGCCGGGTGAGGTATAATTAGATTTAGGTTTTCTTTTTTTTCTTCTTGTTTGTGTTTGACTCAAATTCCAACCCGATACTAAGTCGGTTTTAGAAACGTTTCATTTTTTTTAAAGTCAAAATCGATAAATTATAAGAAGGTGTGGACATGACGTAGGTCCACCCCGACGCGGCCACGCGCGGGTTTGGGTAGGCGAATGAATCTCGTGGTGAGATTGTTCTCGGGTTCGAAATTTAAGTCAAAATGGAGTCGCCACCGAATTTTGTGGTTATTCGGAACCATACGAGCCCACTCTATGTCGTCATGGGCTGTACACAAAGTAAGCCCACTTCGATTTCAGAGTTCATTGGGCTCGTCCCTTTGCATTGCAATATCGATACCGTATAAACCGGCTTTCGTATATAGAATGACTCTCGTGCGCCAAGGGTTTCGGACATCCGGAAACCAAAGGTTCTGAGTAAGGGGTGAGGGTACGTGTTGGGAAGCCCACTAAGGACACCCAACCCCGCCCGCACATGGCGGCCTCTACTAAGACATCGTTCGTGTTCGTGTGCGCGTGCTAGTAAAATGATTAAATGATATGCAAACAACGTTTTCGGGTAAGCATGCGAATTAAATGTGAGCTACGTCATTTTAATGCATCTTGATTATAGTCGAAATGATTTAGCATGCGAGGTTCATTTATAAAGCGATAAGCAAGTAAATAAATAAAACCCGAAAATAAATAACGTACAAGTTACACGGGCGGAAATACAACCCGGCCAATACAAAAATAAACGGAACAAAAGATAATAAAAAGATAGGAACGGACCCGTATGTAAACTTGACCGCGAAATGTGTAAGTGGACTAACCCCGTTTAAATGCACATTATGTTGTACATCAAACGAAGGACGGAGACATAGGACCTAGGCGTGATACTAGCCCGATCTCATGCCTAGATGCCTTGCCCCGACTTATCACGTCGAAAAATCGATCAAAGTCGTTAAGGTGTCGTGATGAGCGTGAGTTTTGGAAAATGGATTCACGTGATTGGCTTTACACGTGTCGACTAAAAGTCGTAAAAAAGGACGAGGCTTAAATGTTGCATTTAAGCTCTCGGTTTTCTGGGTTACAGGTCCCACTCGGTCGAGTCATGGTCTGACTCGGTCGAGTGCGTCCTCGGAAAAGGTTCTTCCCAGTTTTATGGACGCTACTCGATCGAGTAGCCTATGCACTCGGTCGAGTAGCCCCTGTACGAGTGTTAACTCGCTTCGTTTTTGGGTGCAAAATCGACGGTCGGTCGAATTGAATACAAATATTGCATGATTAGAATTTAACTCGACTTCCAGTACTATAATCGTGTATATGCATGATTATAATACCGTTGTCGTGATTTTTATGAAAACCATTACGTAGAAAATTTAAATTAGTAACGGAACGTATCCCTCTACTTCAAGACATCGAAGCTAACCCTTTCGGGTTATGTGATGACGGTTTTCGTGTCAACGGGTTCCGCACTAATTAAAATGGGATCGAATGCGTTCAACTATGATTAGTCGCGATCACGTCACGCCCTTGAGTACATTGGGGCGGGGCTCCTCGAAAGGGCTCCACCTCCGTCGTTGCTCGTAAAGGGATTAGACGGATTTTAGGCGACAATTATAGTCAAACGTATTCAAAACCGGATTTCTTGATACTAATATATTTATACGCGGTATAGTAAAGTTAGTAACTAAAATGTAAAAGTTAGTATGCGAAAATGTAAAATGTTAGGATTAATGTTAAAGTTAGTGTTAGGATGTTAGAATTACAATACTAGTATAGGTATAATATAGACGATACAAAATCGCGAATAAAAGTAACAAAGATCGAAATGGGGTTTTGGACACCCTCAACATACATGCTTAGTAAGGACCTCGGAAATGGACTCGCAAATAGTGACGGGACGTCGGAGTATCGAGGATGTATGCAAGTTATGGTGTATGTGTGTGTGTGTGGATGGATTGTCGGTTTTTCGAGGGACAAAGGACTCGGTTTTTGTGTGTAGTGCTTAGGGTTACTAAGGCTTGTAATGTAGATGAATTAGAGTAGAAGTTTTAGGGTAATTTTGCATTAGTAAATTCTTGTGAAATGAGTGAGGGTCATGGGGTATTTATAGAGTTTACCCCACGACCTAGGGTCACTCGATCGAGTGGCCCTAGTGAACTCGGTCGAGTGCCCTAGAAAATGGGCCTGATCCGGTTTTTGAAGCTCCACTCGACCGAGTGGGTCAATCCACTCGATCGAGTGGATCAGGTAAATCGAGTCAAAATAGGAAGGAATTGATATTGTTGTTTTGATTGATTTTTGTTATCTTTTTTGAATTTGGGATTGGGCGCCAGCTTCTAGAAGATGCATTTGGGGTGGTTTTTGTGACGGGTTCGTCTTTGACCGGGTTTTGACCCGGTCGCCAAAAGACGGGATTTATTTTTGGTGTCGGTTTTGGCCCAAATTAGTCTCATTTTGCTCGGAACGACCCACTGGGCCAGAATTTGAGGTCTGTTTTGTGAGATTATTACTCCGCTAAAAGTCCATGTCAGATATTATTGATTTCGGGTCCAAATCCGAGTATACTAAGTCACGTTTGCGTCCGATCATCATCGGGTGTTTTGTCGGGAACTGCTATAGACACTAGCAGGCAAAATGCGGGTGTCTACAGAGCCCCCACTCTGACTGGGGCTTGGACAAGGCGAAAGTCAGAGTAGCTACCAGGCCAATCGCAGATTACGACCTGGCAGCCTTCCGGTCGGGTCGTTTATAGTCCAGTAGACTAGCGGGAAGGGCTCGCCAGCCATAAGCAGAGGGTTATACCTGTCCTGCCGGTGGTAGCTCCGTGGGGAGTGCAACTCGCTTTTGAAGGTATAGGTGCGCCCGTATGCTGATACATCATGGCTTTGACTGTAGCATTCTGGGATATTGGCTCACGTTGGAGAGTGAAGTAGTTGCGCAGGGACTTGCTTCTGAAGTCTTGGGGTGTACCTGTATGCTGACACATAACAAATTGCATGTAACACATAGGCAAAACACCGACTCGTGCTGGGGAAAAGTACTGGATTTTGAAAAAAGTTGAAATTTTCGAAAAACTTTTTTTTTAGAATTTTAGGAATTTTTAGAAAGAATTTAGGAAAGCTCGGGACAACTAGGTTCCTATTCTGGGTTGAAGTCAGGCCTGCACATGCTGGGGCCCATTTTGCTGAGGAGGCAGGGTTAGTTAGGGTTACAGTCAGGCTTCCCTATTATAAATATAGGTCTCCCTGCTTCAGTCTACTGCATCTCAAATCAAAACTCTTCTTCTCTTAAAAAAAGCTCTCAGTCTCTTAAGAGAATTCAAATTCCTGCCATGGGTATCGAGCATCTCACTTCAATGCTTTTTGCCTGGTCCCAGCACTTTCGGGACGAGGACAAAATTCAGCTGACCCAAATGGGGATTGTCAGCCTGTTTCCTCTTCGGCGTCTGGTGACTGATTCACACTTTTTGGACGCCTGTTTGTCGTTTTGGGATACTACCCATCACGTCTTCGCGTTCCCGCGGGGAGAAATATGCCCTCTTCCTGAGGAGATCGCAGCTATCGGGGGTGGAGCCTTGTGGCTCGTCCAGTCATTCCTCCGTTTTATCCGGACCCGAGGAGAAGACTGAGGGATTTCTTGGGTTTGTCTCATGCTGAGACAGATCGAATGGTGCGGGGAGATACTGTTTCCCTCTTCGACTTGGCTGACAAGTTTATGAACTGTCAAGATGTAAGGGCTACGCCTTCTCATAGGCGTAGGGCTTTCGCATTCTGCATGCTGCACCGCTATGTTTTCGAGGGGATGATGGATGCTGACTCGTGCGTGGGTCAAATTAGGCTAATTGGGGTGGTTGACCAGATGGAGACTGGTCATAGCCCTGCTTGGCTAGCCACTAGGGAAACCATCATGGGCCTGGATGCTAGGCGACTTGACCCAACCCGGCCATTGACGGGAAGCACCCTTATTCTGCAGGTATACGTCTCGCGATTTTCAATTTTCTTTTTGCCTTTCTTTTTTGTTTCGCGCGATTTCCTGAGGTCCGTAAGTCACTCGATCGAGTGGACCTGTCACTCGATCGAGTGATGTCTGCAAAGCGCTTCTGCCCATCTGTGGAGGGCTTACTCGATCGAGTGGGATGCTTTACTCGATCGAGTGTCACACCTGGCGAGATTCTGGTTGTCTTCAGAGAGCCCTACTCGATCGAGTCAGATGGTGTACTCGATCGAGTGGGCTGTAGCGGACCATTCTTTTGCTTATGAATTTTGTATATACTTTTGCAGGTTTGGCTATCGGAACGCTTATCAATCATAGAGCCTCCTCCGAGCGTTCCCAACTACCGCAGCAGCCAAATCAGTTCAAGAGGGCGCCGGATAAGCTCAAATCATCATATAAATCGAGCTTACTGGGATGAGGAGTTGGTGTTCCATGGTGGCCCTTTAATCAGGTGGACGGTCGCTTGGTGGTTCCTTTCTAAGCTGACGGGGTTGGCCAAGAGGGACCAAGCTCGTTACCTTGTGATCCTGTCCCTTGACTGGAGAGTTCATATTTACCCGGACCGCATTTTGAGGCAGTTCGGTTCGTCTCAGCGCATTCCTGAGACTGAAGCCATTATTAGCGTCTCGCTCCAACTGACGGACGCTATGTGCGACACCTGGTTGCAGAGATGGTTTACTCGTCCTACATGGACCATTCCCAACCCTTGCCAATCCTCTTGGGTTTCTCGGGCTTACGAGAAATGGACTTCTGAGGAGTCCGAGGAGGCTCGCAAAGCTCTGAAGGTCGATGAGGCCTTCGAACTGGTCCGTCGGGAGACGGCAAGGGACAATATGGGATATTTCGATGAGGGAGAGACCCCTGCTACCTTAGTCCGATTAGTTACGGGTCTTAAGTCACATACTAAGACTCGAGCTAAAGATGCCGGTGCTAGTGGCACGCGGGGGCGGCAAAGCCCCCACACTGACTTGGAGCGGTGACTTGGGCCAAGGCTGGCGGCCCGGGACCGATTAGGTACGCGTGACCGGCTCCAAGACCCCGTGAGGGCCCGACTCGGGCCTATCGAGATGGACGAGGACTCGAGTTCAAAGAAACGAGTCCAGGCTAAAGAGGTTCCTGTGGTGATTCGGGAACGCTCTCCTCCGCGTCGCCGTCAGTGGACGGTTAAGGAGGCCAAGGACAAGGGGAAGGGCAAGATGCCCTAGATACCGAGTCCTTAGTTTTTTATTATTTAAATATTATTACTATTTTTTGTCGTGTGTTTTTTTTTTGGTAATTTTTGAATTCCTGCACTTTGTAATTTTCCCAAGTTTATTGGGGCTTTTTTTTTTATAATTAATAAAAGAAAGTTTATTATTTAACCGTTCCTGTCTTTCTCGATTGCATTGGTTGTGCCCTTTTGAGGGGCTGCCTACGTATCCGCGATTAGCAGAATCAAACCAGACGTAGTTCAGGCTCAGTAAATTTGCAATCTCGAATTACACCAAGACTAGTGGTTCAAGATGTTTTGTGACAGTAGGATAAATAATTCTAGCTTATTGACTTGCTTTTTGTAAAATAAACGATTTTGATAAAAATTGCTAATGACATTGAGAAATGGCTAAGGGTAGTAACGCTTCAGCTGGTCCAGGTTGGTTGGGTTGACGAACTCGTTCCCGTCCAGGTCTGTCAGCATTACTGCTCCCCCTGATAGGATCTTCTTCACCAGGTATGGCCCAGCCCAGTTGGGTTTGAATTTTCCCCTTGGGTCCACTGGTAGTAAGGCTTGAACAGACTTAAGGACTAGATCCCCTTCTTTAATGTTTCTGGGCCTTACCCGTTTGTTGAAGGCCCGTTGGATCCGTTTCTGGTAGATTTGGATGTTGTTGAGAGCGCGGGACCGTCGTTCGTCTAGTAGAGCCAAAGAATCGTACCGTGCTCGAACCCAGTCAGCTTCGGGCACTTGGCTTTCTAGCAGAATTCTGAGGGACGGTACCTCTAGTTCAACTGGCTGGACTACCTCCATCCCATAGGTTAGATAATATGGTGTCGCTCCGGTTGCGGTGCGAATCGATGTTCGGTACCCCCATAGGGCAAAAGGTATTTTGTCGGGCCAGTCCCGATAATTATCAGCCATTTTTTTGAGTATGGTGACAATTGTTTTATTGGCCGCTTCCACCGCTCCATTCGTTTGGGGACGGTAGGGCGAGGACGTGTGCCTTTGAATTTTGTATTTAGTCAGCAAGGCTGCGGTCTCTGCTTGAAAATGAGTCCCGTGATCACTGATAAATTCATGTGGGATTCCATAACGACATATTATCTTGTTTTGGATAAATTTGGCGACATGCTTGGCATTGAGGATGCGATATGATTCAGCCTCGACCCATTTGGTGAAATAGTCGATAGCTACTAAAATGAAACAGTGTCCACCAGTACCGGAAGGATTCACCTTCCCGATTATGTCGATACCCCATGTCGAGAACGGCCAAGGTGACGTCATGGTATAGAGCAGAGATGACGTCATATGTTGCACATTGCCAAAGATTTGACAGTTATGGCAATGTTTGACATATAACTGGCAGTCGGCCTCCATGGTGTTCCAGTAATACCCGAGCCTCATGATTTTTCGGACCAACATGTGAGCATTCATATGTGGGCCGTTTTCACCATCTTGTACTTCGGCCATTACTTTCTCGGCCTTGTATTTATCAACACAAAGGAGAAGAGTCCCCTGTGCCGTCTTTTTGTATAGTTGCCCGTCATCAGTACGGATGAACTGGCTGGCTAGCCTTCGCAAGGCCTTTTTGGCTCGACCCTCAGTCCCGGGAGGATACTCTCCGTTGGTCAGGTATGTTAACACAGCCTGGTACCAAGGTTCGGGATCAGTGATCTCGATGTCTTCAATGTCATGGATGTATGCCGGCTCAGACCGTCTTTCGACACAAATTGGCATACTGGTCACGTGGTCGGGAATGTTCAGTAAAGATGCCAATTTTGAAAGTGCATCTGCAAACTGATTTTCTTCCCGAGGCAGGTATATGTACTCTACCTTCTGGAATTGCTTCTCGAGATCCCTTACTCGTGCCTGGTAGGCCATGAGATTAGCATTCCGAGTCTTCCATTTTTGGAGTGCTTGGTTAATGACCAAGGATGAGTCGCCATGTACCCGGAGATTTGTGATCCCTAGGTTGGCGGCGGCTTGTAGCCCGTAAATGCATGCTTCGTACTCTGCTGCATTATTGGTAACATCAAAGTCCAGTTTGATGGAGACGGGAGTGTGCTCCCCTCTTGGTGAAATTAGGAGGATCCCGACTCTGAACCCTCGAAAATTAGATGCCCCATCGAAGTATAAATCCCATGTTTCAGCATCAGTATGGAAAATATCTTCGTCTGGGAAGGACCAGGTATCGGTGTGTCCTTCTTCGGTTATCGGGCTATCGGCGAGGAATTCAGCTACTACTCGTCCCTTAATTGCCTTTAGCGGTACAAATTTCAGGTCGAACTCTGCCAACATTAGAGTCCATCTTGAAATCCGGCCATTGAGGATGGGCTTTTCGAAGAGGTACTTGATTGGGTCCATCTTGGATAGAACATGGACCTCATAGCTGAGCATATAGTGTCGAAGCTTCTTAGTGGCCCAGACTAGAGCCAAGCACGTCTTTTCGAGCATGGTATATTTGCACTCATACTTTAAAAACTTCTTGTTGATGTAATAAATGGCTCGTTCTTCGGAGTCAACTGTCTGAGCTAGCATAGCCCCCATGGCTGTCTCGGTCGTTGTTAGGTATAATGACAGAGGCAAACCGGGTTGAGGTGGCATCAAAACTGGCGGAGCAGACAGAATTTCTTTGATTTTGTCGAAAGCAGCTTGGCATTTGTCGTCCCATAGTATCCGTTCCCCTATTTTCAGTTTCTTGAAAATTGGTTCACACACCATGGTTAGCTTGGAAATGAATCGACTAATATACTGGACTTTCCCGAGAAATCCCCTTATTTCTTTTTCGGTTTTAGGAGCTTGCATCTCGGTAATGGCTTTGATTTTAGCTGGGTCGACCTCGATACCTCGTTGGCTAACGATATGACCCAGTAATTTGCCTGACGTTACCCAGAAACTGCACTTTTGAGGGTTTAGCCTCATGTTGTATTTGCGCAATCGGGTGAAGAGTTTTCTTAGGGCGGTGATGTGACCGTCCCGTTCTTTGGATTTGACGATCATGTCGTCCACATAAACCTCTACCTCTTTATGCATCATGTCGTGTAGTAAAGTGGTAGCGGTCCTTTGGTATGTGGCCCCGGCATTAATAAGACCAAACGGCATGACGGTATAGCAGTAAGTACCCCAAGGTGTAGTGAAGGTAGTCTTACTCATGTCTTCTTCCGCCATCTTGATTTGATTATATCTGGCATACCCGTCCATGAATGATAGAAGGGCATGATCGTCCGTGTTATCCACCAGTATATCGATGTGTGGTAACGGAAAATCATCCTTCGGGCTTGCTTTGTTAAGGTCCCGAAAATCTACGCATACCCGCACCTTACCGTCCTTTTTAGGAACCGGCACGATGTTTGCAACCCAGTCCGGATACTCGGACACTTGTATGAAGCCGGCTTTGAACTGTTTGTCGACTTCTTCCTTTACTTTGAGAGACCACTCGGGCCTCATTCGACGAAGCTTCTGCTTGACCGGTTTGCACCCGTCTTTGATGGGTATGCGGTGCTCGGCTATTTCCCGGTCTATCCCCGGCATGTCCTTGTAGGACCATGCGAAGACGTCTTTGAACTCTTGGAGAAGGTTTATAAACTGTTGTTTCTCCTCGGGATCTAATGATAACCCTATCTTAAGTATCTGAGGCTCTAAGGTTGTTCCCACGTTTATGGACTCGGTCTCTTCAATTACCGGATTCCGGGATTCCCTTTGCTCTAGTTGCTCGATCAGATGTGGAGGTAAGGGTACCTGTTCGTCGGATTTCTCAATGTCATAGCATAAATCATTTTTGAAAACAGAATTTAAAAGAGACAAGTCGTAAGCAGAACGATTGTTATTATTGATTGAAAACTTGGAAAACAGCTCAAAGAGAGCAGCCATCTGATCATTGGTCAGTGGCGGGATTGGTAAAGCACTCGGGACAGACCCCGAAGTGCCAGCAGCAGGAATGATAGAAGGGAGGGGGGTTACAGGAGTGACTCTAGCACCGACTTCTCTAGACTCGACCTCAGACTCAGACTCAGACTCGGACTCAGACTCGGACTCAGACTCAGGCATGTCCCCCTCTCCGGTGACCAGCTTGTAGATCTTTCCTTGACTGTCAGTCCATTTGACAGTCTTCCTCCAGGCCCTGCTTCCCGTCTCGGAGCCAACATCCGAGATCAGCTTGGTCGGGTCAAACCTGTTGCTGCGGAGGATCAGGTTGACCAGGTCTTCTTTTGGAGTCGGGGCTATGGTGTCTTCCCCGAAGAGCAGCCCCAGTGCGGGCTCGGCATCATCAGCTCCATCAGACTGGATGAGGGCGAACACCTCATCCGGGATGTAGTTGCAGTCCCGGGCCGAGTGGGTCCCGAGGTGCGTAGCATTGGGTTGGTATAGCCCAACCTGGATAGCCCCGAATACGGGTGTGACAAAGTAGTCAGACAACCGTGGGCTGTAAGGGCTCAAGTGGATACCCTTCATGATGTTGCAGGCCTTTTCGATTCCTGCTCGGACAACGTTGCCCGGATTGGTGGCATAGCCGAGGCCGAAGTGAGAGTCTTCGTCCTTGAGGACCTCGATGATCTTCCCAGCTGGAAGGTCGGGTCGAGAGGTAGTCCCCGGAAGGTACCCTAGGTTCTGGAGCATCGTGTCAATGCTCGTGGTGAAGTAAGGCCTAAAAAGGTACTCTTCCTCGATCATCCCCACAAAGTCGAACCCCCAGAGGTCTGTGCGGCCCGTGGCGTTACAGCTAGCCACGGTCATTGGGGTTGCCTCCAAAGTAATAACATTGTCGAGTAGAGGCATCTTGATCTTACGGTGGAGGGTGGAAGACACAGCTTTCACCGCGTGGATCCACGGCCTCCCTAGGAGCAAGTTGAATGATGAGGTGACATCAATCACCTGGATTTCAAGCTCCTTTTCTATCGGGCCCGTGATGATGGTCAGTTTTATGGCCCCAGCTACCGACTTTGGACTCCCATCAAAGGCTTGGATGGTTTGAGCAGTGGGGATATAGTCAGCCTCGGTAATGCCGAGGGCTTTGGCGGTCCTTAGAGGAAGGACATTCACAGCTGACCCGTCATCAACTAGGGTCATCGGGAGGTATTTTCCTCGGCAAATCACCGTGATGTAGAGGGCCATGTTATGGGAGGCCCCGAATGGCGGCAGATCGGCTTCGGAAAAGGTGATCATTGGGCCTCCCTCTTTGGCCTTACCCTTTAGGTGGGGTAGGACCGTGGCTACCATTTCAGCAGGGGTAGCCAAAGAGTCGATCTTGACTTGATCGAGAGCCTTTGTAAGTGCTTCTCGATGTTCTTGTGAGCTGACTAAGAGTTGCCATATAGTGAGGTCAACTCGGGTTCTCTTCAGTTGCTTCACAATAGCCGTTTCAGCGGTCGGCTCTTTAGGGGCGACTTCCATCCCGAGTGGATCGGTGATGGTTGCCGGGATAGGGGTGTCCCTAGTGCTTGTGGCTAAATAGGGACGACCAAGGTTGTTGCTGGCTATGACTCGAGTTTTGGCCTCTCGAATCTGTTCGGGGGTGATGGGAACGGTTTCCCCTTTAGCGAGGTAGACATCATCCTCGTCGTCAAACCAGATCCCGTTCACTTGCGGGATGAATGGAGAGATAAGGTGAGAGCAGTCAATCACCTCCTCGGCAAAGATGGCATGGGAGCTGAAAGGGTTCTCCTTGTTGCTTGGCTTATCTCCGGGTAGCGGGATTTTACCGCTTTCAATTAGGTCCTGGATCAAGTGTTTCAGCTTCCAACATTTTTCGGTATCATGCCCATTGCCCCGGTGGTATTGGCAATAGGCCTGAGCATTGTAGTTCTTGGAGCGTCGCTCGACCGGAACTTCAGGAGTTGGGCCTATCGGTTGGATTAGGCCTTTGGAGGATAGCCTTTGTAAGGCATAGGTATAGGTGGTACCTATATCTGTGAAGACCCGAGGTGGGGTGTTCTTCTTGGACGGGGCATCTAGTAGATTAACCGCGTCAAAAATGCTGCGAGTTGCAGCCTGGGGCTTAGTGGTGGAGGAAGAGGCCCCTTGGTATCCTTTGCTAGCGGCCTTAGTGAGGTTTTCTAGTCTCAGATCGTCTTCGATCCTCATACCCATTTCAGTAAGGGTGGTGAAATTGGGTATGACAGCGTACCGGAGGTGAACCCGGTAGGAGGGGTGGAGGTTCTTGACAAAAGCCTCCACCAAAGTCTTCTCATTGGGCTTATCAATCAGTTTCACGCTCTCGGCCCTCCAGCGTTGAAGGTATTTAGTGAAACCTTCCTTTGGTTCCTGGGCCATAACCTCCAGAGATCGCATTGTGGTTTGGATCTCGGTGTTGTCAGCATAGTTCCGAGCGAACTCGGTAGCCACATCATCCCATGTAGGGTATTTTTTCGGGTCTAGCCTGTAGTACCAGGCCCGTGGGTGCTTCTCAAGGGATGCAGCAAAGAGATTCTTGAACATGGTCGAATCCACTCCCTTGATGGCCATGAATTCCTTGAAGGCCCGTACATGTAGTAACGGGTCCTCAGTTCCCTCGATCATGGGCAAACCTGTGAGGTTCAGGTTCGCGGGCAGCTTGTCACTCAGCGGGTTGTACTCTCGACTATTCTCCCGATGGATGTTGTTACTCCCAGCCAAATGGACTTGTTCCTCTAGTCGGCGCACCGCGCTGACTAGTTCAGCTAGAGGCTCATTAGCCTCGACATTAGGAGCCCTTTGCTCCACCGTAGCTAGGCGAGCAACAATGGCCCCTTGGCCAGCCCTCATTTCGGTCAGTTGGGCTTCGATATCGGTCTGCTTCGCGACCATGGCGTCCAAAGAGGTTTGTAGGCTGTTCAAAGTAGCCATCCTTCGAGCGTGTCTAGTTGCTGGCGGCCTGTCTGTAAGAACACCGCGTAATCAGAAACTGAAGCCAGATCTTGGAAAAAGAGGAAATAGTACATCCCGAGCGAACCTAGGAAAGAAGTCTAAGGACTCGAGAAAGACATCTAGACGGATGACTCGATGGGTGGTATAACTTCCTTAGGATTTTGGCTTTGTGGGCCTAATCCCGTTCGAAGGAAGGTCCACGTGAGACTTTTCCCCGGACTTTTGACTCGAGTGTATGGACGGACTTTCCTTTGTAGGGGTATGCCCTACGCGGGTCGGTCGTGCCTTGACGGATAAGGCGGACTCGGGAAAAGGGGGGAAACTCGTGATATAGGATCAGCGGAGTTTCGACACTATAGACCTTCGACATACCACGCAAAGACCCGACACACGGCTAGACGGTAGGTCCTATAATAAGGAAGGTTTACTAGGAAAGTTGGAGGTTTGAAATTTGAATATTAAGTGGATGAATTTTCGAGAGTTCGAAAATTAAAAACGGAATTTCGAAAACCAAGATTAGAATTTTGAAAATTCAGAAAATCGAGATGGTGTTGGAAATTCGAGAATTAAAACGGGCAGCATGCCGACTAGAGAAAAAGGATATTTTGAGTCAAATCATTTGATCCTAAATTTCGGCGGCATTCCGAGTTTTGAAAATTGGATATTTTTTGAAAAGGCGGGTCCCGAAACGGACAACATTTCGGGTTTTTCAAAATTTGGGTGTTTTGGAAAGATGCATTTTTTGAAATGATGGTTTTTTGAAAAGTGACACGGAAACCAATTAGCACGTAGTCAAACAAGCATTAAAACGACGCTTATGTATGCTTTACACTAAGTCTCGGTCGGTCAAAGTAGGGTCTATACCAACAACGATAGCATTCTCACGAAACGGGACGGACTTCCTAGCCGATTTGGAACTAGGACCTGCCGTAAAACCCCGGTGAGTTCCGCCATCGAAGTCTTTAGTGCACCCATGTAGGAATGCACCGTGGTATAGTGGGACGTCGGTCACAAGTAACCGGCCCGGGCAAAATTTGGGTTATGCATGAATCATTAAACTAATGCGCGCACACTAATATTCGAACGATTTCTCTTCGAGTCTCACCCTAGGAACCCCGATGACATGTGGTATATCAGGTATCCCCAGCGGAGTCGCCAAATTGTGGACATGACGTAGGTCCACCCCGACGCGGCCACGCGCGGGTTTGGGTAGGCGAATGAATCTCGTGGTGAGATTGTTCTCTGGTTCGAAATTTAAGTCAAAATGGAGTCGCCACCGAATTTTGTGGTTATTCGGAACCATACGAGCCCACTCTATGTCGTCATGGGCTGTACACAAAGTAAGCCCACTTCGATTTCAGAGTTCATTGGGCTCGTCCCTTTGCATTGCAATATCGATACTGTATAAACTGGCTTTCGTATATAGAATGACTCTCGTGCGCCAAGGGTTTCGGACATCCGGAAATCAAAGGTTCTGAGTAAGGGGTGAGGGTACGTGTTGGGAAGCCCACTAAGGACACCCAACCCCGCCCGCACATGGCGGCCTCTACTAAGACATCATTCGTGTTCGTGTGCGCGCGCAAGTAAAATGATTAAATGATATGCAAACAGCGTTTTCGGGTAAGCATGCGAATTAAATGTGAGCTACGTCATTTTAATGCATCTTGATTATAGTCGAAATGATTTAGCATGCGAGGTTCATTTATAAAGCGATAAGCAAGTAAATAAATAAAACCCGAAAATAAATAACGTACATGTTACACGGGCGGAAATACAACCCGGCAAAAGATAATAAAAAGATAGGAACGGACCCGTATGTAAACTTGACCGCGAAATGTGTAAGTGGACTAACCCCGTTTAAATGCACATTATGTCGTACATCAAACGAAGGACGGAGACATAAGACCGAGGCGTGATACTAGCCCGATCCCATGCCTCGATGCCTTGCCCCGACTTATCACGTCGAAAAATCGATCAAAGTCGTTAAGGTGTCGTGATGAGCTTGAGTTTTGGAAAATGGATTCACGTGATTGGCTTTACACGTGTCGACTAAAAGTCGTAAAAAAGGACGAGGCTTAAATGTTGCATTTAAGCTCTCGGTTTTCTGGGTTACAGGTCCCACTCGGTCGAGTCATGGTCTGACTCGGTCGAGTGCGTCCTCGAAAAAGGTTCTGCCCAGTTTTATGGACGCTACTCGATCGAGTAGCCTATGCACTCGGTCGAGTAGCCCCTGTACGAGTGTTAACTCGCTTCGTTTTTGGGTGCAAAATCGACGGTCGGTCGAATTGAATACAAATATTGCATGATTTGAATTTAACTCGACCTCCAGTACTATAATCGTGTATATGCATGATTATAATACCGTTGTCGGGATTTTTATGAAAACCTTTACGTAGAAAATTTAAATTAGTACGGAACGTATCCCTCTACGTCACGACATCGAAGCTAACCCTTTCGGGTTATGTGATGACGGTTTTCGTGTCAACGGGTTCCGCACTAATTAAAATGGGATCGAATGCGTTCAACTATGATTAGTCGCGATCACGTCACGCCCTTGAGTACATTGGGGCGGGGCTCCTCGAAAGGGCTCCACCTCCGTCGTTGCTCGTAAAGGGATTAGACGGATTTTAGGCGACAATTATAGTCAAACGTATTCAAAACCGGATTTCTTGATACTAATATATTTATATGCGGTATAGTAAAGTTAGTAACGAAAATGTAAAAGTTAGTATGCGAAAATGTAAAATGTTAGGATTAATGTTAAAGTTAGTGTTAGGATGTTAGAATTACAATACTAGTATAGGTATAATATAGACGATACAAAATCGCGAATAAAAGTAACAAAGATCGAAATGGGGTTTTGGACACCCTCAACATACATGCTTAGTAAGGACCTCGGAAATGGACTCGCAAATAGTGACGGGACGTCGGAGTATCGAGGATGTATGCAAGTTATGGTGTATGTGTGTGTGTGTGGATGGATTGTCGGTTTTTCGAGGGACAAAGGACTCGGTTTTTGTGTGTAGTGCTTAGGGTTACTAAGGCTTGTAATGTAGGTGAATTAGAGTAGAAGTTTTAGGGTAATTTTGCATTAGTAAATTCTTGTGAAATGAGTGAGGGTCATGGGGTATTTATAGAGTTTACCCCACGACCTAGGGTCACTCGATCGAGTGGCCCTAGTGAACTCGGTCGAGTGCCCTAGAAAATGGGCCTGATCCGGTTTTTGACGCTCCACTCGACCGAGTGGGTCAATCCACTCGATCGAGTGGATCAGGTAAATCGAGTCAAAATAGGAAGGAATTGATATTGTTGTTTTGATTGATTTTTGTTATCTTTTTTGAATTTGGGATTGGGCGCCAGCTTCTAGAAGATGCATTTGGGCTGGTTTTTGTGACGGGTTCGTCTTTGACCGGGTTTTGACCCGGTCGCCAAAAGACGGGATTTATTTTTGGTGTCGGTTTTGGCCCAAATTAGTCTCATTTTGCTCGGAACGACCCACTGGGCCTGAATTTGAGGTCTGTTTTGTGAGATTATTACTCCGCTAAAAGTCCATGTCAGATATTATTGATTTCGGGTCCAAATTCGAGTATACTAAGTCACGTTTGCGTCCGATCATCATCGGGTGTTTTGTCGGGAACTGCTATAGACACTAGCAGGCAAAATGCGGGTGTCTACAGAAGGCCCAAAATACTTTAATTTTTAAAATAACATTGAAAATATTTTTCAAACTTAAAACCCGATTTAAATAAAATAGACAAGTAACACCTTATAATTGACTCGGAAAATAACGGGGTGTTACAGACTTCCCTCCTTAAAACAAAACTTCGTCCTCGAAGTTTAAACTCATCCTCGAAAATAAACTCTGCCTAATACAACCCTAAACCCTTTTCCGTCCCGTCTTATGCAGTACCCCATCTTTGAACACTACTAAAAATAGGTCGAATTGCGTCGGATTAAAAATCCGACGCTAGTATATTAACTGTGTCAGATTGCGTCGGCTAATCCCACGCAAATTATTTGCGTGGGATTAACCGACGCTATCCGCCCCCATGACACAGGCGCCAATAATTTTGGGTTGGCGCCACTATGTGAAAGGGTTGCGTGGGATTAGCCGACGCAAATCCGATCCAAATGGAAGTCGTTGCGTCGGCTAATCCCACGCAATTGGTGTCAGGTCAACGCGTTAGCTTACGCGACCGTGAACAGGAAGACGCGTATAGCGTGGGATTAGCCGACGCAACACAGACGCAATATTCAACTTTGCGTCGGCTAATCCCACGCAAATGTGTTGACTCAACTGTACCAGTCAACAGAAATAAATGGATTGCGTGGGATTAGCCAACGCAAAGCCTTCCATCTAGATCGGATTGCGTCGGCTAATCCCACGCAACAGTTTTAATATAAAAGAAAAGGATTGCGTGGGATTAGCCGACGCAAAGTTGAATATTGCGTCTGTTTTGCGTCGGCTAATCCCACGCAACAGTTTTAATATAAAAAAAAATTTAGATCGCGGGAGTCACTTTCGTAACTTATTTGTAAATCTTATACCCGGACAACACAAAAGTCCCAAACACGACACCCCCAACCTCCCTCTCTCTCTTAGGCGATTCGGCGACGATGCGCGCGCCCCCCAAACCCCACCAACTTCCGGCAAAAATAACATCTCCGGCGACCATCCTTCCTCCGGCGACCACCACCCTACCCAGATCCGGCGACTCCACCCTACATCGATCCCAAAAACGACGCCTAGGTCGACCACCACCCGCATCTTCCGACGACCTCCTCTTCCGACCCCAAAAACGACGCCGCAGATCCGACGACCTCCTCTTCCGATGACCCCTGCCGACCCTCCGGCGAACCCGCCCCTACGCCCGACGACCCCTGCCGGCGAACGACCCTCCGGCGAACTCGAATCCCGGCGCACCCGAAACAGCCCCGAAAAACCCTAACCCGACCCCCAAATCTCAGGTATGGTGATTAATTGTTAATTATGGTGATTATGTTAATTATGTTAGATTAATTGTTAGTATGGTGATTATGTTACTTAGTTTAATAATTATGGTGATTAGATTGTATGGTGATTATGTATGGTTAATTTGTTAATTAGATTGTAGCTTGATTATGTTAGTATGTTAATTAGGTTAATTAGTTTAATAATTATGTTAATTACGTTAATTAGCATGTTAATTAGGTTAATTAGTATGTGAATTAGGTTAATTAGTATGTGAATTTGGTTAGATTTCGTTTTATTGTTAGACGGTAATCGTTAATTACGTTAATGATTAATATATTAAATCTTCACTATATTAGTATTTGTTAATTACGTTAGTGTTTTACTAGTAATCATCGTATTGTATTAGTGATTATTGTATTAGGTTTGGAATTGTGTTATTAGATTAGTAGTAGTAGTATAATGAATTAGATTTGTTGGAGTAGATAAGTAGTAGTATTAGTAGTAGATTAATTAGTAGTGTTAGTAGTAGTACATTATTAGTGCTAGTACTAGTATTACTAATAGTAGTAGTAGTATTAGTAGTATGAAGTGATAAAATACTTCATTACTTCTACTAATACTTCTACTAATATTACTAATTTACTACTAATACTAATAACCTACTACTAATACTACTAATTCATGTACCACAAATACTACTACTAATAATCTACTACAACAAATCTACTAACACTACTACTACTAATCTAATATTGTACTAATTTACTACTATTCTACTATACTACTACACAACTACTAATCCTCTTCGATCTTCTACTTCGCAACTACTAATCTACTACTACTACTACTAATTTTCTAATACTACTACTACTAATTTTCCACCACCACCACTACTACTACTACTACTACTACTACTACTTTTCTACTTCTACTACTACTACTACTACTACTAAACTACTACTACTAATTTTCTACTAATGCATTGACAGAGATCAGTCAATTCTTCCGTGATTTGTGTTCCACTACGGTGTCAGTCGAGTCCATGAATCGGCTGGAGAACAATATTCCCGAGATCCTTTGCAAGTTGGAGAAAATATTTCCTCCGTCATTATTCAACTCGATGGAGCATCTCCCACTTCACTTGCCGTATGAGGCAAGGGTTGGCGGTCCAGTTCAGTACCGGTGGATGTATCCATTTGAAAGGTGACGTCCTCAACTCTCCTTAGTATGACTTTCCGTGTATTGATTACCAAGTAAGTCTTACATGAGCCGCCACCATTTTATTTTGCAGGTTCTTAAACCATTTGAAAAAAAAAATTGGTAACAAAGCACGTGTTGAGGGTTCAATATGCAACGCGTATTTGTTAGAGGAGACATCAAACTTCTGCTCCTTCTACTTCGAAGAGCACGTTGACACAAAAGCCAAAGACCTGGACGTGGGTGTGCATGAAAGTGAAGACCACCACATAAAGGTGAAACCCTTTCAGATTGACGTTAAAAGCAGCACTGGAAAATGTAAGAAGAGGTGGTTGACCAATGTTGAGTACAAGCAGGCACACTCCTACGTTCTGAGAAATTGTGGCACTGTCATCAGACCGTACGAGGAGTAAGTAACTCACGTACAACATACCCTCCTCATAATTGGTAGTTTGTGTGATTAACTACAACTGCTAACCATTTCAGGAAATTCGAGGCTTTCATTATGGCAGAACACGCGGAAGTGACAACATCTGACGATGTTTGGGTCAAATATGAGTCACTGTTTCCCTCCTGGCTACATACTCAAGTATGTTGAAATGCTATTTGAATGATCATTAAAAATTGTGTATGTGTTTGGTCGAAAATTTAATTGCATTGTTTGTTGACGTATTTTACCTTCACAATAGCCTGAAGCGCTGGAGGATCTCATGGTAAGACCTCTAGTCACTGGGCCGTCTTCACGAGTCAGAACTTGGAGGCGATATACAATTAACGGGTACAAGTTCCGTGCGTTTGTCGAGGGTGTTGACGTTCCAAAACTGACCAAAAGCAACAGGGTATGTGTGTTGTCCACCGAAGGGTCAGATTACTATGGAACCCTAGTCGAGGTGATCGAGCTCGACTACTACGAGAACAACAAAAACTGCAAGGCCGTACTGTTCAAATGTGATTGGATCGACAACTCCCCGCACGGAGTTAGTGTTCATGAGTTGTACAGACTTGTGGATGTCGACCTGACGAGTAAACTGCGAGGGCACAACCCTTTTGTGTTGGCGTATCAAGTCTATCAAGTGTGCTACGCACCTTACCCGAAGGGAAAAAAGAGTACGAATTGGGCTGCGGTTTTCAAAATCAAGGCAAGATCACAAGTTGATAATCCTATCATCGACGATGATGTCTACCAAGAGAGTGTAGTTGGTACTATCAGCCAATGTCATCAATTCTGATCGAAGACAACGACGTCAATGAGGAAGAATATGTAGTTGAAGTTGATGGTGCTGAAGGGGAGGACGACGAATTTGCCGACTGGATTGTTCCTGAGGGAGAGGGTGATGAGGAAGAGTTGGTCGTCGATGAAGATGGCGGTGATGAGGTGAATAGTGACTGGGACGATGATGATGAAGACGGGGAAGAGGGGTTCATTGAAGCGCACACCGACGCGGACAGTGATAGTGACGATAATTAGCAATTATGTAGTTGTTTGTATCTTATTAAGTATAAGTTGAAATTTATTTATTTGTAATTGGAGACTATTTTAGTAATCAATGAAATTCCTGGTTTACCCTAAACTAACTGACTCTACAGTTTAACTTTGCACAAACATATTTTGTAGATGTGATTATGTCAGGTGGCAGCGGGATGGTGACGAGTAGCAGTAGCCACGTTGACACTATGAAGGAGGACATGCATAGGCCTGACGTCGTGGAAGGTGTGGTCGCTGTGCAAGAAGTTGGGGCGAGGGTCTACGTTGTGACGCCTGAGAAAACCTACCTATCACGACGGAAAGTGAAATCCACTACTTGGCGAGTTTAAGTTGTTGTAACCAATTGCTTTCTATATTTTCACTCATTTATTTGTTTCACAGTATCATAAATTACTTGTGTAGGTGGGAGGACACGACGTACTCTACTTATATGCGGGATTCCATAACCATGACATATGCGTATACCTCTGGCGCCTACCGTAGCTGGACGAAGGCGCCCCAGGAAGCTCGGGAAGCCATGTATATGCACTTCGCGGTAATTACCTCGTATGTGTTTCTAAAGTTTTCGTTGCACGATGTATACATTAAATTGTAGCTAACGAATCTTTTTTTGACAAACAGAAGAGAGTGCGTATTGACTTGGGGTACGACCTCAGGTTGGACTATGAGAGTCGGATAAAGAAGAAAATAACCGACATATTTGAGAGAGCTGTCCCAAGGGTTCAGAAGGCAGAATGGATTCCGTAAGAGAAGTGGGAGGCACGGAAGAGGAACGCTGCCGACCCAAACTTCAAGAAGAAGTCGGCGATTAAGTCGTCGAACAGGAGAGGTGGGCAAGTGGACGGGGTGGCCAAACCCACCAGCTGCCTTGGGAGTAGGAGCGCAGCAACAAAATTCGCGCAACTGGTAAGTGCTTATAACACAAGTAAACAATTTGAGTATAATTCAAAATATACTATTGGTAAATAAATGATGAAAGTTTTAACACTGTTATATGAAGGATCCATCTGCATCCCCGGTCCAGCTCTTGGAGAAGACGAAGAAAGGGAAAGATGGCAAGTGGATTGACCCTCGGGGACCGCGGACCGTTGTGAGTAGTAGTAATGTTTTTCAAAAATATACTAGGCATGAAAATTACGATGTGATAGTATGTGTTGTTCTAAAAGTTATAACACTGTTTCATGTTGCTGTTTGAGGAGAGCTATGAGAAAGCGGTGGAGGAGGCACGAGCTTCTGATCAGGCACCCAATACCTTGAAGATCTTCCACGATGTCACGGGTGGCTACATCTAGAAGAAAAGGTTCTGGGGGATAGGTAACGCGGCGAAAGATCTCTTTCGCCCATGCCTGAACCGTGGTAAGGATCCATCTGCGGACACATACCTCTGCACCGCCGCCTCGCAGGAACGCACACTTAACGAGCGCATGGATGATAAATTCCAAAGACAAGAAGAGCGCCTGAAGACATTAGAGAAGAGGTGTGAGGAGCAGTACCGATTTATTCAGATGATGAGGGAACGGTTCGCCATAGAGACCGAGAGCTGCAGTGGAGGACCACACATGAGTAGGCGCGACGATGACGACAACAACGATGGTCATCCTCATGGGTCGGAGCAGATTGAGTCCCTTTCGTAGGTAGTTCATCTCTTTTATGTTACTTGCTTAGACTATGGTTGTGAACCCAGATATTTCTCCAACTCCAACATTGAATTGTGAACCCACCACCGGTTTTCTTTGTAATATATTTTCATTTTCCATAACAGTTCCCTAGTTTTCAATTGTCGAGTTTTTTGGAGTTTGGTTGAGTTTCGTCGAGTTTTGTTGAGTTTTGTGAAGTATTGTTGAGTTTTGTGAAGTCCACCGAAGAAGATATGTATGGGCGCTTAGATTGGAGTTATTGGGTCATTTGCTGTTATATGTGGGTAGTGCTTCTGTTGTTATTTGTTGTAGGAGTGGGTTGTAATTGCAGGTCGTTTAATTTTGCGCATATGGGGATCTAAAAACAAAAAGTAGACGTCAATTTATAACCAGCGCTACGGCAGATTAGCCGACGCAAAGGTGAATCCTCCGGAGACGTTGCGTCGGATTAGCCGACACAATGGTCCCGGAGTGAACCCAACCTGCGTCGTATTAGCCGACGCAATCTCTTCGGACGATTAGAATTTACGTCGGCTAATCCGACGCAGGCTGGGTTCACTCCGGGACCATTGCGTCAGCTAATCCAACGCAGAGGTCATTGACTGAGGGGTTGACCCCCAGTATGGCCCGTCGGATTATCCGACGCAAAGCCAACGCAAAGAGCATGCGTCGGACTAGCCGACACAAAAACTTAATTTTGCGTCAAATTAAAATGGCGGCCTTTTGCGTCGGCTAATCCGACGACTTTTGTAGTGGAATCTCATCCACGACAGGGTTCACCAATACCCTCTTAGGGTTCACTATCTTGCGGGATTACTGACCTTGAATAAGGAAAAGGGTTTAGGGTAGGTATACTGTATATAGGTCATTATTTAAAGTACATATATAAATACCAAATGTACATAATCATTCAAGGACATATTACAGTGGGCTGAATTACATTTATAATTCTTGATTGAAATATTTCCACTACGTAATGTATATATTTAAATTTCAACTATTCATATTCCATCTAAATACATCATAAGGTCTAGGTGGGGAAGGTATTACTGGGGTAGGTATAAGCAGTTAATACGGACTTGAAATTTATTTAATTAACTAATACAGTACTTTATATTCAAAGTCAGTATATGTGTATCTTGACTCTTAGGGTTCAGTTACTTGTTTAAAAGGGTATACTAATAACACCCTTCTATTTCACCTTTTTCACTTCACTTCATTAATAACACCATGAAAATATTGTGTAGGGATGAGCGAAGAATAATGAAATTGAAGATAGAGTAACAACCATTAATAAGAGCAAGGAACATAAGATTGATCATCTATCTTTCAATTATATTCATCATCATGAAGTTGAAATATATGAAAGACGATTTTCATCAACAATTAAAGTAACGTGCAATGAAGATTTTATGGAAAAAATCTTTCAAAAGTTTCCCTCTGATTATGACAAAGCGAACATGGCTAATGTTTGCAAGAGGTGCTCCCAAATGTTTCTATTACGGTCCGATGCACCTAGATGGAAAATAGATTATAATAGAAGATTGGGAACAACTCATATTACAGGAATGACTACTGTTCGTAGGGATGGAATTGAAGTTTCCAAGAGATGTAGATGTTATTTGACGAACAATATGCATGCTAGAAGATTATTGCACATCTTTTAACTTGGATCTGAAGAAAATGAACATTTGAAGATTATTGAATCTACGGAAGATGAAGATTACAGATCACATGTTTCATTAAAAGATTATTTAAAAGGATGTAGATTAAGTAAAGTGCTCTATAGACAAGTCGAAATTTTAATGAATGAATGATCTATTCTATGGAGTGACTAATTAGCCAACCATTTGTTTGTTTTGGGATTTTCATTCATACTGTTTGTATTGCGACTTTAGTAATATCTACTTATGGTTGTGGTAGGAACTCCCGTTTATTCAGAAAGTAACTTATGTACACCCGTTTATCAACTTATATGCATGCCTTATGTTCAGTACAAAGTAACTAATGTAATTAATTTCAATCTATATAGATCACTTTCTTCTTTAGCACACTCAATAGTTTCCAAGTGTTTATTTTCTTTACAATCAATAGTTTCGAAATGATAATTGTGCAATAATGTTTTTGCATTACATTATCTGTCAGATAGCATATGCATCTCTTTGAAACAATAATTCCACCCCTAAGTACAATATTCATTCCATGACGGATCAATGTTGTCAAACTTTTATTGTAATCCACAATCCATCGAGGTGCATCGGAGTGTAATAGGAACATCTGTGCCCATCTTTTACAGACAATCGCCGTGTTAGCCTTATCAACGTAAGATGAAAGTTTTTCGAAAATTTTCCACACGCAATCTTCGTAGCACATAATTTCGGTTGTTGACGAATATCGTTTATCATATGTGTCAAATTGATGATACTGATTGAAAATGAAAGAAAGATCATGCATCGTTTGCTGCCTTGAGTTGTTAATAGTTGTTAATCTAGCTTCAACCTCTTTATTTATCAACCACCCCTTGCATAAAAATTTCGTAATGTAAATTTAATTAACGAAATAAAAATAAATTGAGTGAGATGGATGTGAAAATAAGTAGATGATGTGAATAAGATGGAAGTAAGTAGATGATAAAGGTGAAATTAAACTACTTCATTTATTGTACTACTCATTTATTTATTCTTCAAACCGAGTAAATCTGGCACGTGTCAAACATGCAGTGCTTTGATTATGGTACAAATTTTCAACACACAACAGATATTAATTTATTTACATCAAAACAGACACTGTTTTAACTATGTACAAATTTTGAACATGTGCAACACATAGAAATTTATGTACATTAAAACAGACAGTGCTTTAAATTTGTAAAATTTTCGAATTGTACAACAGATATAAACTTACGTACATCAAAATAGACAGTGCTTTACATATGTAAAAACATCGACATATTAACTTATGTACATCAAAACAGACACTGTTTTAACTATGTACAAATTTTGAACATGTGCAACAGATATTATGTTATGTACATCAAAACGTACACTGTTATAACTATGCATAAATTTTTAACATGTGCAACAGATATTAACTTATGTACATCAAAGTAGACAGTGCTTTGATAATGTACAAATTTCAACAGATGTAAACTTATGTACTTCCAAACAGACACTACTTTAAATATGTAAAAATATCGACATGTACAACAGATATTAAGTTATGTACATCAAAACAGACACTGTTTTAACTATTACTAGTTTTGAACATGTACAACAGATATTAACTTATGTACATCAAATTAGACAGTGCTTTAATAATGTACAAATTTGAACACGTGCAACAGATATTATGTTATGTACATCAAAACATACACTGTTATAACTATACATAAATTTTGAACATGTACAGCAGATATCTACTTATGTACATCAAAACAGACACTGTTTTAACTATGTAAAAATATCGATATGTACAACAGATGTTAACTTATGTACATCAAAACAGACATTGCTTTGACAATGAACAAATTGTGAACATGTGCAACAGATATCTACTTATGTACATACAAATAGACACTGTTTTAACTATGTAAAAATATCGATATGTACAACAGATGTTAACTTATGTACATAAAAACAGAAATTGCTTTGACAATGAACTAATTATGAACATGTGAAACAAATATCTATTTATGTACATCAAAACAGACACTGTTTTAACTATGTAAAAATATTGATATCTACAACAGATGTTAACTTATGTAGATCAAAACAAAAATTGCTTTGACAATGAACAAATTGTGAACATGTGCAACAGATATCAACTTATGTACATAAAAAAAGACACTGTTTTAACTATGTAAAAATATCGACATATACAACAGATATCTACTTATATACATCAAAACAGACACTGTTTTAACCATATATATCTGTTGTATGAGTTATATACAATAAGTTGTATGTACAAACTTCACACATATACAATATATGGTAAATTATCAACATCAAAAGAAAAAATAAGTAGAATTGGTGCACATAAAGTCAAATAGAGATGTTCATATGAATAATTTTCAATTGAAAATCAAGTGTACTTGATAAAAGTATAATGTGCTTAATGTATCCGCGGACGATTTATTATATTTAAAATATATTAAAAGTTAAGTAAAAATAAGAGAATATTTGATGATTAAACTTTGCTAGGACAAATCCTTGAATCATGGTATCCCATCTCTCCACAAGCATTGCACTTCCGAGGAGGCTTCTATGTTCTTTCGTGGCTTTTTCTTTAGACAAAATTAGTCGCCTTCCTGAGCCTTTAGTTTTAGACTGGTTTGGAGGCAAGATCTTAATATCAGTTGGAATAGTGGCACCCATAAAAAACTCGATCTCAGACCTCTTGTCATTTCGCAGGTTTGTTCCTTCTTCCACAACCTTCTCCTTGAATGCTCTCACTAATTCTAAGAGCTCATCCACCTTCTCTTCCTTTTCCTCAACCACAGTCAGACAATCAAAAATTTCAGTCCATAATTCTGTAACCTTTGTTTTTATTCCATCAGATGACCGATAATCAGAAACAAGTGTGCCATTTGCATCAAACATTTCCCAGGATGTTCCAGACTTGTTCTAACGAGGAAGTAGATATGAATTAGGTATCCTTTTGGCATCTCTTTCTTTCAGGACCCAAAGAGCATGACGAAACAACAGTCCACGCTGCTCGAACATCTTGCAGGCACATACAATTTTCTCTTCTGCAGGGGTATAGTCAACTACATATATCCTGTTTCTGAAGTTGTCCAGTATAGAGATATGTTCAACACCATCCTCCTTTATAATGTCATCAACACCACAATTGTACATTGATGCCTTTAACTCTTCCTGCAACTCATAGAAGACAGTTCGTGTGTAGATTTCAGAAGCATGTTTTTCAAGTGAAAATGGACTGATCAAAGCAGCAAAAGTGCTCTTACAGTCAACAATAAGCTTGGACTGCTCCCACCTTTGGGCATCAATGGCACCGTCAAACCTCATGTAAAACTCAACAAGTGTCAGATGAGGATTCGTGAAGTTGTTGAAGAAGTTATTCTCAGACTCAGACCTTGAAGTTGTCATCATTAACCCTGAAAGAAACAGGTCACGGTGGTAAGCTGGTATCCACTTCTCTCGCATCTCAAATATCTCCTGAAGCCACTCATTATCCTAAAGATTGTACTTAGTAATAAGATCCTGCCACATCTGTTCAAACTGAGTCGGGTTTACATCCTCACCCTAAACAGCAACATTTAGATCCTTAAGAAAATCTGTTTCAGTGCATATTTTCGAACCCACTTTATCGGCTACTTTCTTCATTATGTGCCACATGCACAATCTGTAAAATGTATGGCTTCCAAAAACCTCCTTCACCCCAGCTTTGATTCCCAAATCTTGATCAGTGATAATGAAGGAAGGAAAAGTACCTCCCATTACCTTTATAAATTTTTTAAACAGCCAAGTAAAGTCGTTACCTGCATATGCATTGAGGAGACAGTATAATAAAATTTCTTATGTGCATCACGTATTATATTCAGAACACAAATAATGACAAAGATAGCAATAAGAAAAGCTCTTACCATTCTCTCGCCCAACAAGGCCAGCAGCAAATGTGACACATTTCTTGTGATGATCTATACCCGCGAAGGGAGCAAAGACCATCTTGTACTTATTCATGTTATATGTAGTGTCGAAAGACACCATATCACCAAATAACATGTAGTTCTTTATCATTATAGGGTCAGCCCAAAATAAACGAGTGATCCTTTGTTTATCATCAACATCAAAGTCAAAATAAAAAGAGTCACAGAGGGATTTTTTTTCATAAGGATCTCTATGAACATCTGTCCATCAGAGTCCTTCATGAACTTCTTTATATCTCTACCAAAAATTTTAAAATCAGCACCTACATATTTATAACCCTTTACGAACTGCTTGAACATTCTGAAAGTTTTAACGGCACCTTGGTTCACCATAGAGTTGTCAATGATCATCTTTTTGTGCAAAATGCTGAGTTTCAATGCCTTTTTAAGGTGCATCATCGTGGAAGGTGTGTTCAAATAATGGTTATGTCCTTCATTAAATTCTGTGATTTCATATCGCCCATCAGATTTTCTGTCTAAGATGATTCTGGCCATACAAAGAATTCTTGTTATCTCCGTTCTTTGCTGTTGTCCCTTATGTTCATATTCACCTTCTTTATTGCAGACAATGTACTTTTTTTTAACGATACCACGACTAGTGCGTCCAGTGCTCTTCCTAGCAATGAAGCTACCAACAGTTGCATACTTGGAATAAAATTGAAATGCTGCTTCCAATCCCGAAAAAATTTGACCCACATAAGGTTTCAATTCTTTGGAACAACTTGGTATCTTCAAATCTTGGTCAGAATTAGGTTCGGGGGTATCTATGTAAATTTAACACATAATATTAAATTCTACATCAAAATTAAGAACAATTCTCAACATGTACAACATATATTAAGTTATTTACATCAAAGCAGCAACTGCTTTAACTATGAACAATTCTAAACATGTACAACAGATATTAAGTTATCTACATCACAGCAGCAACTGCTTTAACTATGAACAATTCTCAACATGTACAACAGATATTAAGTTATCTACATCAAAGCAGCAACTGCTTTAACTATGAACAATTCTCAACATGTACAACATATATTAAGTTATCTAGATCAAAGCAGCAACTGCTTTAACTATGAACAATTCTCGACATGTACAACAGATACTAAGTTATCTACACCAAAGCATCAACTGCTTTAACTATGAATAATTCTCGACATGTACAACAGATACTAAGTTATCTACACCAAAGCAGCAACTGCTTTAATTATGAACATTTTTCGACTTGTACAACAGATATTAAGTTGTGTACATCAAAGCAACAACTGCTTTAAATATGAACCAAACAATATAAGATACGTTTCTATGAAAACTTGAAGCAATTGAATTGATGAAGTAATATAAACTAAAATTGAAAAATCCCCCTTTCCACTAACCAAATAACAATCCTCCAATTTTTCCCGCCTAAAGTTATCCACTACAAAAAAAAGAATTAGAGCAAGTGAAATGAGTTATATGCAAATCGAACCTTTGACCTTAGATATGTAGTACATATTCTCTACCACTGCACCACAATATACGATTGTTTCAATTATCACTAAATTAATCCTAAAGCTATAGACTCCAATAATTTAATTAAGAAAAATCCCCATTTTTTTCCACTAACCAAATAATAAATCTCCAAATTTTCCCGCCTAATCACATACGGGCCTAACATATGGGCTTACTTTTGGATTATTTAATATATATTGGTTGGGCTTATATCTAAATTACTCATGCATGTTAACTGCGATCAATAGCTATATGTTTAAAAGATACTATCATAAAATAGTATAATAATATAATTAATAAAGTAGATGCTATCATTTTTGTTATAACATAAAATAGTATAAATCTTTTTCTATATATCATACTAATCCCCCTTTCCACTAACCAAATATCAATCCTCCAATTTTCCCCGCCTAAAGTTATCCACTTCCAAAAAAAAAGAATTAGAGCAAGTGAAATTAGTTACATGCGAATCGAATCCTTGACCTTAGATATGTAGTACTTATTCTCTACCACTACACCACAATATCTCATTGTTTCAATTATCGCTAAATTAATCCTAAAGCTATAGACTCCAATAATTTAATTAAGAAAAATCCCCATCTCCCTTTCTACTAACCAAATAACAAATCTCCAAATTTTCCCGCCTAATCACATACGGGCCTACCATATGGGCTTACTTTTGAATTATTTAATATATATTGGTTGGGCTTATATCTAAATTACTCATGCATGTTAATTACGATCAATAGCTATATGTTTAAAAGATACTATCATAAAATAGTATAATAATATAATTAATAGTGTAGATGCAATCATTTTTGTTAAACCATAAAATAGTATAAATCTTTTTCTATATATCATACTAATTAATTGATTGATTAATTGACAGTACCATCTAATTTTATATTTTATATACCATAAAATAGTATAATAGTATAATTAATTGAGTAGATGCTATCATTTTTGTTATACCATAAAATAGTATAAATTTTTTTCTATATATCATCATACTAATTAATTGATTGATTGATTAATTGACAGTACCATCTAATTTTATATTTTATATACCATAAAATAGTATAATAATATAATTAATTGAGTAGATGCTACCATTTTTGTTATACCATAAAATAGTATAAATTTTCTTCTATATAGCATCATACTAATTAATTGATTGATTAATTGACAGTACCATCTAATTTTATATTTTATATACCATAAAATCTCCTTGCTACTAAGAGATTAACCACCCCTATAATTTTTCCGCTTATTCATATTGGACTCATATTTGGGCCTTAACTGCTTTGGTTATGTAATACGGAAATTTTGTTAACAGTATATTTTACAATCTATGTTATTTGCACCCGTGTATACTAAATACAAATTGTATATATACCAACGAAAATACGTTTTATTTTTGTAATAATCATGACTGATATTTGATTGTAATTAAATATTGTATTCGTCTATTAAGTAAGAAAATAAAAATTCTCAAATCCCCCTTTCTACTAACCAAATAACAAATCTCCAAATTTTCCCGCCTAATCACATACGGGCCTACCATATGGGCTTACTTTTGGATTATTTAATACATATTGGATGGGTTTATATCTAAATTACTCATGCATGTTAACTGCGATCAATAGCTATATGTTTAAAAGATACTATCATAAAATAGTATAATAATATAATTAATAGTGTAGATGCTATCATTTTTGTTATACCATAAAATAGTATAAATCTTTTTCTATATATCATACTAATTAATTGATTGATTAATTGACAGTACCATCTAATTTTATATTTTATATACCATAAAATAGTATAATAATATAATTAATTGAGTAGATGCTACCATTTTTGTTATACCATAAAATAGTATAATTTTTTTCTATATATCATCATACTAATTAATTGATTGATTGATTAATTGACAGTACCATCTAATTTTATATTTTATATACCATAAAATCCCCTTGCTACTAAGAGATTAACCACCCCTATAATTTTTCCGCTTATTCATATTGGACTCATATTTGGGTCTTAACTGCTTTGGTTATGTAATACTGAAATTTTGTTAACAGTATATTTTACAATCTATGTTATTTGCACCCGTGTATACTAAATACAAATTGTATATATACCAACGAAAATACGTTTTATTTTTGTAATAATCATGACTGATATTTGATTGTAATTAAATATTGTAATCGTCTATTAAGTAAGAAAATAAAAATTCTCAAATCCCCCTTTCTACTAACCAAATAACAAATCTCCAAATTTTCCCGCCTAATCACATACGGGCCTACCATATGGGCTTACTTTTGGATTATTTAATATATATTGGTTGGGCTTATATCTAAATTACTCATGCATAGTAACTGCGATCAATGGCTATATGTTTAAAAGATACTATCATAAAATAGTATAATAATATAATTAATAGTGTAGATGCTATCATTTTTGTTATACCATAAAATAGGATAAATCTTTTTATATATATCATACTAATTAATTGATTGATTAATTGACAGTACCTTCTAATTTTATATTTTATATACCATAAAATAGTATAATAATATAATTAATTTAGTAGATGCTACCATATTTGTTATACCATAAAATAGTATAAATTTTTTTCTATATATCAACATACTAATTAATTGATTGATTGATTAATTGACAGTACCATCTAATTTTATATTTTATATACCATAAAATAGTATAATAATATAATTAATTGAGTAGATGCTACCATTTTTGTTACACCATAAAATAGTATAATTTTTTTTCTATATATCATCATACTAATTAATTGATTGATTAATTGACAGTACCATCTAATTTTATATTTTATGTACCATAAAATCCCCTTGCTACTAAGAGATTAACCACCCCTATAATTTTTCCGCTTATTCATATTGGACTCATATTTGGGCCTTAACTGCTTTGGTTATGTAATACTGAAATTTTGTTAACTGTATATTTTACAATCTATGTTATTTGCACCCGTGTATACTAAATACAAATTGTATATATACCAACGAAAATACATTTTATTTTTGAAATAATCATGACTGATATTTGATTGTAATTAAATATTGTAATCGTCTATTAAGTAAGAAAATAAAAATTCTCAAAACTTTTCACACCAAAATTTTAAGCTATCAATCTCTACTAACTAAGAGAAAAAAAATCTCAAAACTTTTCTCGCCTAAATTTTAAACTCTCAATTTGGACAAAATCAATAGAACAAATGAGGAAGAATCACACTCAATTATCATATAAAAATTCGTACGGGTTAAATATTTAAAAACTAACAACGGTTGTATCGATACAAATAAATTGTAGAAATATAGTCGCTTAAATTTCTAACAACAATTAAGATAATAATTTTTTTGTATTACATATTTCATGATATTAGTCGAGGTTGCAATTTCAAGTTATTTTATTATTATCCAAATACAATGATAGAATCGTGAAAAATTATCAGGTTGCTAAATTAAAATCTACTTTGTATAAATAATTAACTTAAAATATTAAAATTCTATAAATACCGTGCATACATGCACGGGGTATACACTAGTAAATGAATTAATGAAATATTTTACCTAATATATTTGAATCGCCCATCATCGAACATGTAGTTGTGACTATTCACTGCATTCAAAGAACGAATCACGGCATAAATAAATTAAGAATCAGACTTAAAATCTGAAATTGAATTTTAGGATAAATAGATTTTTTCTGGCCTAAATCTGAAGTAGTTGAAGGTGAAATTGAAGGATTGTCATTTGTATCTAATTTTCGACGCTTTGATAAAGAATAAGTCGCCATTGAAGATGCAGAATTACTAGCCATTGAAGGTGCAAAATTACACGGCAATGAAATTCAGAGGTTTTCAGAGTGGAGAGAGAAAGTAGTAGTGTTCAAATGATAGGGTTTTAGAAGGTGGAGAGGAGCAGCGCGTGTTTTTTAGTCTTTTAATCTGGATCGTTAGATCATATCTTAATCTAATGGTCCAGATTGTGCCTCTATGGGTGTAAGGAGTTAGGCTACCTCACCGGAGCCCTCCCCTCTCTCTCTCTCTCTCTCTCTCTATATATATATATATATATATATATAGAGAGAGAGAGAGAGAGAGATCTGGATCCTTTGAGACACCTCAACTCACCGCACCCGTTGAGACCAAATGTCAACCATTTGATTAAAATCAAATTAAAGGCTAAGATTTAAACAAAAAATCATACATACAAACAAAATTCTCGAATTTTTTTTCCCGAAAAAAAAACGAAATAAAAAACACTTTTTTTCGATTTTTTTCTCTCTGAAAAAATATCATTTTTATTTCCAAAAAAACAATTTCTTTTTCCCGAAAAAAAGACAATTTCTTTTTTTTTGAAAAAAAGACAACTTTATTTTTTCTGAAAAAAAAGTACATATTTTTTTTACGTGTATATAAAAACAATTTTAGTGTACATAGTAACTGTTTTAGCATATATAACAATTCCACTATATCAAATAATCATATAATTACGTACATATGACAATTATTTCAGTGTATATACATGTTGATTAATTGGTGTACATAGTAACCATTTTAGTGTATATATATAACAATTATTTTACTGTATATATTGAGTTCTTAAGTATGTATATATACAATGAGTTTAATAGCGTATATAATGAGTTTTTTTAGTGTATATAACAGTTATTTTAATGTATGTTCCATTATTAAAAATGAGTTCTCATTTTATATGAAAAATGAGAAAACGAATTCAATACCACAAAACAGTTTGTTTAGCAATTTCATATAGGCGATTTCGTTATTTCGTATTAATCGATTACTGTTTTAAATAATAGCTGCAAGTATGACGTTATTTCGTATAATATCGATGAATAATAACCATTATTTCGTATTAATCGATTATTACCTGATGTTCACATGAAATTTTCATTTCAGGCACATTATTTCTGCTATTGATTTTGCGTCACTGTTCTACTATTGATTTGGGACAACCGTTCTTCTGATTTCATCACAGTTAGTATAGATACATGGCCGATTAACATAAGGTATTATTCATCGATTAATTTCGTAAATTTGTTGTTCAATTTATCAACTTTGTCGGTTTGAATCGATTTAACTTCATCGTGATTACGATACTTGTTGTTTATTTTGTTGATTATTCTGTGAATTTTTAGTTGATTATTTTTTTAACTAATCGACTTGTTCATGGTACATGTGGGTCGATTATCGGAAACTTTTACTTTCATTCAGAAGTTTCTCACTGTTTATTTTTTTTCCCGGAAACTTTAACTTTCATTCATTCAGAAACATGTGGGTTTATTGTTTTTTTAAAAAAAAATCAGTGACACTATAGCATTTTCTTTGTAAAATACTCCTAAATTTTTGTTACAAAAAAGTACTACTGGGTTACATATAGAAAAAGTAATAGTCAAAGTATCGAGTTGGCGACCCTTTTAAAAGCAAAGTGGAAAATGAAGAAGAGGGACTAATGTTAGTGTTCAAAAGAATTGTTTGCGTTGTAATTTAAAATTCTAAATCCTCCCAACTTTTAAGTTGTTGTTGTTAACAGAAAGTCATCCTTTGTATTGAATGCTTGTTTCAGATTAATGTATCTTGTTAACCGAACAACAATACTTGAACAGATAATGGTTAATGTAGAACATGTTAAAAACCATTCTTAAGATTACAATTGGGACTTTGAAACAACTGTACTACACTACTACTGTAAAATCCATAAAAACAATGCATGTGCGGATGGGATTATTAGGGGTCTCTTTTGTTAGAACATTAGTGTTATATGGCCAGAAATACGCCAATTTTGAGGGCTTCTCTTCAAATTCTTATTTACAACTTGGACATTATTTTAGAACCCCCAAGATTTTGGACTATGTTAATTGTAGTGTCAATTGCAATAATGGGGATCATATGAACCTGCGGCGTACAAACTGCAATAGTCTGTAATCAGTAGCCACTTTCATGAACACAATGATTTATTTTATAATGATATTCTGTGGAATTTTGTTCAAGTTAATGTTATAATAACATATGGATGCTAGTGTCTTGTGGCATATTTCTATTTGTCTGTCTGTAAATGCATCATGTTCTATAGCTATAATTTATGATACTTAGGGGACTCTAAATCCTACCAACTTTTAAGTTGTTATGAACAGAAAGTCATCCTTAAAACTAAAATCTCAGTTCAAAAGACTCATTAGTTTAATATGAAAACAACTTAAATTAGTTAAGGCAAATTGAAAAACATGAGTTCCTTTTTGTCAAGATAAGAAGTATGAGAGAATAATAGTATAGTTAAATTAATGTGTTAGATACTTAGATACTTAAATCCAACAAAACCTGAAAATTTTGCAAAAATAGATACTTGTAATATCAGAGGGAGAAAGCAACACAGTGGAACTTCCACAAAATGAAATGGAGGAAGAAATACCCTCAAAGTGGGAGGGGGATTAAAAGACAGTAAATGTGTATGAGTAGTACTTTTTCCATATCTTAACGTATATTGTTAGAACTCACACAAACACACACCAAATGTTTTTAAGTTTTAAAGAAGTAATCGTAGAAGAATCAAGCTAAACAATAAGTAACATATTTCAATTAGTTACATTTTGAATCTGAATTGCAACTTCAATCTATAACATATATGTACATTTGAAAAATCATCATATTACTAAATTCATGTGTGGTTATGCTTTCCCTCACAATATTATTGCAATTGTTTCTAAAGTAATTTTTGTGTTATGAAATAAATTTTATGTCAACTTAACTTGTTATGAATTGTAGACATGAATACTAGTTGGATTAGCTTGCCAAATGATCATCCCGACTACATAAATGGATGTTTGAAATTTCTTGAGATAGCAAAGGAGAACCTAGTAAATGAAAAAACGAAATGTCCATGTAAGAGTTGTAAGTTACGGCGTTGGTTAACACTTAGTGATGTAGAGGGACATATTTTGTTCAAAGGGTTTTACCAAAAATATACAAATTGGATTTGGCATGGTAAAAGAGATGTTCTTGATGATGTTCTTGAAATCAATGAACGAAATAATGGAGAAGCCTTACCTGGACGTGATGATATGAGTGGTTTGTTAAATGCGGTCTTCGGGGTAGATGCTCCTAGTTCCTCTAAACAAATTAGTGATGATATTTGTAATGACTCACTTGAGATAGATGATGATATTGATATGGGATTTAATACCAATGGTGAATCTGATACTGAGTTTGCACATGAATATGATAATGAGTCTGATTATGAGTTTAACCAACCCCCTTTAGTCAACAAAGGAGAAGAGGTAAAATATTCAAAAATGTTTGAAGCTGCAAGCGAACAACTTTATAAAGGGTGTCAATCTTACTCAAAATTGTCCTTTCTTTTGAACTTGTTTCACATTAAATGTATGTTTCATTGGCCTATTGAGTCATACAACATGTTGCTTGAGCTTTTACTTCATGCATTTCCACAAGTTACAGAGTTTCCATCATCTTATTATGAGGGTAAGAAGATAATAAGTGATTTGGGTCTTGGATATGAAAAAATTCATGCTTGTCCAAACAATTGCATGTTATACTGGGAGAACAATTCTGAAAAACAAGAGTGCACACTACAAGAAAACCGGAGTTTAGCAACCGATTATTACCGACCGTCAAAAATTCAGTCGGTAATTATGAATACCGACCGTAAGCAGTCGGTAATTAGAGCGTTGGTCGGTAAATTACCGACTGACAGTCATTCCGTCGGTAAGTTCTGTGTATCAGTCGGTATTTACCGTTGTACCGACCGCCTGGGGTAAATTACCGACCGATTATAGTCGGTCGGTGAGGGTTTTCAAATAAGAGCCCAAACAGCTATCATTCATCATTCGACTTGGTTTAAAAATAAAATAAACGAACACCTAATCCTCCTTCCCCTTCGTGACCCAGCCATAACCCCCCCTCCTCTTCGCCGGACGTCTCCCCTGCGCCGCCGTCGTTCCAGCCGCCGGATGTCTCCCCTGCGCAGCCGCCGTTCCAGCCGCCGAACCTCTCCTATTTTCCTGAAAATCCCCAATTTCAAGCTATGGTATGATTTTCAATTGAGTTTGTTGTTTAATTTTGTTTAGATTTTCTTTATTATTGTTGTATGTTTGATGAATTCAACCTAGGTTGGTTTAATTTAGATTAAATTTGTTTGTTAGATTATGGTTAAATTAGATTTAGGGTTAAATTAAATTTTGGTTTAATTTAGGGTTCAATTAGATGAAAAATTGTTTAAGTTAGATGAAATTCGTTTTAGATTGGATTTATTGTTAATTGTTGATTAATTATTGACAAAGGGTTTAGTTTTCTAATTGTTGAAGTTGGTAAAATGATTTAATTAGATGTTAGGTTAGCTTAATTTGTTGGTTAGTGTTCAATTAGATGGTTATTGGATTAGAACTGGGTCTACTGCAAAACATGTTGTTGATAGAATTGGTGATTTATTACATCAAGGGAAATTAACCAACATTATAGGTATACCCACTTCAAAAAAGGCTCAAGAACAAGCAATTTCATATGGGATTACATTATCTGACTTGAATTCTCACCCAATTGTTGATTTAGCAATAGATGGCGCTGACGAAGTTGAGCCACTTATGAATTTGGTTAAGGGGAGAGGTGGGTCTTTAGTTAGATGGTTATATGAATTTGGTTAAGTTTATTGTTATAGTTGACGAATCAAAGATGGTGGAGTATATTGGTGGGAGTGGTTTGGCATTGCCAGTTGAAGTTGTCCCATTTTGTTGGAAATTTTCTGCTCAAAGGTTGAAGATTTTGTTTCAGGATAAAGGTTGCGTTGTTAAACTTAGAACAAAAGTGGCTGAAAATATTGAATTTGGTGATGATGTGCCTTATGTTACTGATAATGATAATTATATTATTGATTTGTATTTGAAGGAGGATTTGGGTGGTTTGAATTTGGCTAGTGATGCTATTTTTAGGATTTTTGGTATTGTTGATCATGGTATGTTCCTTGGTATGGCCACTACTGTTATCGTCGCTGGCGAACTCGGTATTTCAATCATGAATAAGTAGATTAGGGAGGAGGTTTTAGTTTATTTGAAGCTTAGTCATTTTTGTTTTGACCATATATACAAAGCTTTGAAAGAATAGTTACATTTGATTATATTTAAGTATCTTGCTTGGGTTTGCCTCTTCCTATTTCCTCAAGTTTATCTCCCTCTTTTGCTCATAGTTCATGTCCTCTTTGTATGTTCATCTAATCCTTTTCCCTAGTTCAAATTTTGTATGAATGGTCTTTTCTCTTTAGCATAATAGTTGTAGTTTAGTGTTATAGAATAGTAGTGAAATATTCTAAGTTTAGTTCTACTTGGACCACTCCATTAAAAGTTTTTAGGCGTGAACCTCCTATTTGTCAAATGTTTTTAGGCCAACTAGATACAATTTGGTGTAATATGACCCAATCAAATTGATTTGGTGTAAAAAATGATTGTGTGATTAGAGTAAACGTATCCACCTCCTACATTAATTATATTCGATTATTGTTATTGAACTAATTAGAGTAAACTCATGGTTCTTAGCTTGTTCCTTAGCTTATAGTACTAATTAGAGGAACATTGTTGTCGCAAACTCATGGTCTTGTGCCTTAGCATATAGAATAAAATGAAGCTTTCCAAATTTGTAAGTACACCCTTTACTCTATTTTGTGTGTGTTTTGTGAAGAAATGTATGTTTATTGATGATTATACAGCAACAACCGATTATTATACAGCCTCGGGGGCTAGCATAAACCTTGCCCAGGATGAATGGAAGCAGAATTCAGGAACCAAATGTTGGAAGCCTTTAATAAGGAAAGAGAGGAAAACCGGAAATTTAGAAAAGAGCAACAGAGGAATGACAAACAAAGTCGAGCTAGAGATGAGATGATTATGAGACAACAACAACAACAACAACTTATGGCACAAACATTTCGAAATTCCAAATTGTTTAGTTGGGGGAGCCGGCGTCGGTTTTCAAGTGTAGGATAATCATCTAATTGTTTAGTCTTTTAAGTTGTTTAAACTTTAGTTTGTTCTTTTAAGTTGTTTAACATTTTAGAATGTTGGTTGAAAGTTGAAGCTATGTGAATGAATGGTGGACAAGGTTGAATTTAAGTGAATGAATGAATGGTGTTGAAGGTTGAAATGAATAAATTAATGGTGGAGTGAAGGTTGTATTTGTTGCTATTGGTTTATGAGTGAATTGAAGTTTTTGTTAATGTATGAAAAGCAGGTACATATGTTGAAAATTGGAGGATAACGAAATAAATTGAAAACGTAATTGTTGGTAACATTTACCAACCTTTGGCTACTGGTTTGTCGTCAGTCGGAGAAGAGTACCGACCGCAGAAATTGGTCGGTAAATGACCATTATACCGACCGATTATTTGCATTTACCGACCGACCTACATTATTTACCGACCGCCTGACTCTTATTTCCGAGCGACCCTGGCGGTCGGTGTTTGTTGTTACCGACTGAGTCTTTTAGTTTCCGACTGTGTTGTTGGTCGGTATTTGCCGACTGACCATATCGGTCGGTAAATAAAATTAGCGACTATATTTTCCGACCGAAAGATAACAGTCGATATGTTCTTTTAAACGGTCGGTGACTTCATTTACCGACCGATTTCTAGTATTACCGACCGATTATTGCGGTTGGTAAATGATCTTATCCTTGTAGTGGTAGTGTTTGTCATACGTCCAGATGGAAAACAGTTAAAAATCAAGGTGGTGGGAAGGAAAAAGTTATCCATATAACAGGTAAGGGTGAACCTAGCAAAGTAATGAGGTATTTCCCCCTTATTCCTAGAATGAAGAGGCTTTATATGTCATCCAAAACAGCAGAAGATATGAGATGGCATCATAATGAACGTGTGAAAGATGGAAAGCTTAGACACCCATCTGATGCATTGGCTTGGGAACAATTTGACTCTCGTTATCCTACATTTGCCTCTGATCCTAGAAGTGTAAGGTTAGCTTTGGCAACAGATGGCTTTAACCCATATCGCTTGATGAATACCACATATAGCACGTGGCCTATTATTCTGATTCCCTATAACCTGGCACTATGGTTGTGCATGAAACCATCTTCATTTATTCTTTCGTGTATTATTCCTGGAAAATCTGGTCCGGGTAATGACATTGATGTGTTTATGCAACCGTTACTCCATGAGTTGAAATTATTATGGAGTGGTGTCGATGCTTATGATGCATATGAAGGAGGGAATTTAATATTGAGAGCAGCTTTACATAGTACTATTAATGACTTCCCTGCATATGCTATGTTATCTGGATGGAGCACATCAGGTTATAATGCTTGTCCTCGATGCATCAATTCCACATGTTCTGGACGATTTGGTGGTAAGATTTGTTATATAGGACACAGAAAATGGCTACCTCTTGATCATCATTTTCGTTCTCAAGCTGATTTATCTGATGGAACCATAGAGTTAGGTGTCGCTCCAAAATCCCTTACCGGATCCGATGTATTAAGAGAGCAACAGGGAATTGAGTACATTTATGGGAAGACACATAAGCGCTTGAAGAGAAAAACTAGAGCTAGAGAAGTCGGTGTGTCGATAGACGTTGTCGGTGAGAGTAGCCAAGAGAGTGTCAATAATCTTTGGAACAAAAAGAGTATTTTTTTTTGAATTGCCGTATTGGGAGTATAATCCTTTAAGACATAATTTAGATGTTATGCACATTGAAAAAAATGTGTGCGACAACATATTAGGGACACTCTTAGATATGGATAAAATTAGAGACAGTGAAAATGCAAGGAGTGGTCTTGAGAAGTTGGGTATTAAAAAACATCTCTGGCTCCAAGAACGGTCTAATGGTGAACCTTCCAAGCCTCCAGCTTCATACTCCATGTCTAATGAGGAAAAAGAAAGATTTTTAAGAGTCCTCTTAAAAATTAAAGCCCCTGATGGTTATGGATCGAACATCTCTAGATGTGTGAATATGAAACAAAGGAAACTCATTAATCTTAAGAGTCACGACAACCATGTCTTAATGCAAGATATACTTCCGGTAGCATTGAGAGCATCCAAGGCGACAAAAGTTATTGATTTGCTTGGAGAGTTGTCGTCTTTTTTCAAATATTTATGCTCTACAACACTTGATAAGAAAGAGATTGATGACCTTGAACCCAAAATTGCACTTATACTCTGTCGTATGGAAATCGAGTTTGTACCCACCTTTTTCACTGTAATGGTTCATCTTCTGATTCACTTAGTAGAGGAGGCAAAATTTGGTGGACCGGTGCAATATCGTTGGATGTACCCCATCGAAAGGTAAGTATCTTAATTTTGAAAGTATTTTTTCAAACTTATGTTATATACCTAACTTGTAATTACAAAAATTTTAGGTACTTGGCTCACCTCAAATCTTACGTGAGTAACAAAGCCCAGCCCGAAGGATTGATTGCAGAAGGTTTTCTACTGGAGGAAACTATCACATTTTGTTCAAGATACTTGGAGGGCGTTGAGACAATCCATAATAGACCTAAGAGAAATGATGATGGTAGTGTAAATATGAGTAGTTATTTGTTTCAGTCGGGAGGTCGAGTTATTGGGATGACGGAAAAGGTACGCTTGGATGATAAAAGTGCACGACAAGCGCACCGTTATGTTTTACTTCATTGTGATGAAATGAATGAGGTGATAAAGTAAGTGTACATACTTAAAAGTTAATACTTTTAAAATTATGAAGATGTCTCTTTGTCTTAAACAAGCTAACAATGAAACTTGATTTTGAAATAATTGTTTCCAGGGTGTTCCTCAATCAAAAGCGCCAAGAGAGTAAAAATATAGCTACCGCAAGTAATGAAAATGAATGGATCATCAATGAACTAATAGATTGGCTTCAACATCAGGTTCTCTGTTCTAGAGAAATTCGAAATGCACAACATTACATTTGCATTAAACGAAATTTGTGATGACGTTGTATATTTGTATTTCTTTTCACAAGTTCACAACTTGGATGGAAGCACCCCAAAAAGACAAATACGAAAAGCTTTGGCAGGTGGCTTACATAGCTATGGCAAAAGAATGACCGGAATTATGATCAATGGTTACAAGTTTCTAACGGTTGATCGAGATAAAAATCTGAAAACGCAGAATTCTGGAATCATGGTTGAAGCTGATGGGCAAGAGTATTATGGGAAGATTAGGGAAATTTATGAGTTAGATTATTTTGGGCAATACAAAGTTGTTATGTTTTGTTGTGATTGGGTAGACATACATAGAGGCATCAAGAGATTTGAAGATGGGAGTGTTTGTGTTAACTTTTCTAAGTTGATGCACACAGGTCGTAATTTATCAGACGATCCTTTTGTTTTATCATCTCAAGCCAAGCAGGTGTTTTATATACAAGATGAGATGCAAAATGGATGGTTGTTTGTGATTAGGACTAAGCCTAGAGACTTGATTGAGATGAGAGAGGATGTTTCTGCTAGATTATTTTAGTAGTATTTCTTAGCATTAAAAATATCTATTTCGTCGAATTGACAATTAAATGTTTTTTTGTTATGCAGTATTTGGTAGTTATATATTATTTGTTTATACTATTAGTTTTGTAACTAATATTTTCATTGGATGACGTTTCTTTAAAGGATAGGTGGCACGAGTATGGTATTTATGAAGATACTAATATTTTTATTTCATTTGGAGAGTCAGGAACGTGGTCGTTTGTGTGGTACCAGCTAGGTGTTGCATAATGCTTTCCCGTTGGACCCTAAAGTGTAATTCGTAATTCACAAGGGATGGATTATACTGTGGAAATTACATATTTTAGTTGTCTATTGTTTGAATGATGGATTGATTGTCTTGAAGTATATAGATGTATGATGTGTGTATTTCACTTATAGTGTTCATCATCATATGCATGCATTGATTCCAACAAATGAGGTGTGTAAGCTTGATTTTTTTTGTGATAACTAATATGTGTTTTCTAATTGGTGTCAGGATGACTTATGGAAGCAAACGTACCTCTGCAGAGATGGTGGAAAATTTAGAACCTGGTACAAGACCAACATTGAAGAGGTCAACTGGTTTTGAAAAAAATGTTACTTCTTGCGAGGTTTCTACTACTGAAAGATGGGGACCATTTCATCCTAAACATAAACAACAGCCTCCCATCATAAAGGGTCAACAACTTCCCACCCAAAAATTCCAACAACCTCCTGCTCCAATATCATATCAACCTCCCTCGAAAACTCAGGCCCCTTTTGCTCGGGAAGGTCATATACTTCCTACCCCAAGATCTCAACCCACCGTACTTAAAACCCACCAACCTACCATGAAAAACCAACAATCTCCTGCTTCAAAAGATGAAGAATCTGATGGCATATGGACAAACCCTCCAACTACCTTTTCAATGATAAGGCGTCCTACAGTGTTTCACAAAACACCATCTTCCTCAGTCGTGACCACTAATTTGAAGTCCACATCTTCACCCAGAATGTTTCATAGAACATCATCTTCTTCAGCTATGGCCACCAATTTAAAGCCCGATCATGCTTCATTTAATGAAAAGGAGAACGTTTTGTCCGTAGGTAATGTTTCCAGTTTTATGTAAATGTTAAGTAATTGTGATCCGTAGTAATTTAATCAAGGTCAATTGTACTGTAAGCTATTTAGTAGGTATAAAGCTGGTGTAGTATTAGTTGTTTTTATTTTGTTTTACGTGTATGTTTTGACAGATGCGGAAGGAAAGTACAACATGGTTAATGATTTCCTGAAAATCAGTGTTCGGAAGCCAATGTCTCCAAAGGTTAATACAACTGAGCTTTCACGACGTGAGAGGTTTGCCTACGCCTTAACTATATCTTCTTTCTTCTTTTTATTGAACTCAGAGATATAGTTTCTTCGCTCCGTTCAATAAACTGATAAGTTGATCCATATTTTTTTCCAGGACATTCTATTACCATCTGATTGATTATCTCTTGTCTTTAGTGAGAGCATGTTAGGATATTTGGCTTTTAGTCCCCTTGAAATATCGTTACTGTTTTGATTGGAACCTTGAACCTATTGGAGTATATTTCTAATGCAAAGCCCGTGCACCATGTGCAACGTATTTATTTCAATATTTAGAAGTAAAAAAATGTATTCATATACTTTGTCAAGTTAAAAATTGGCGGTACATATTTATTAGAACGATCAAGTAATGGGAGTATATGTTAAAGACATTTATTGTATTTACAAAAGTTTTTGTGAAGAACATTTTCTGTATATTATTTCCTCATTTAGATTGTAATATTATATTATTTTACTAATAATTTAGACGGGAAATTTGCATTTACTAGTTTTCCCGTTGATTTCTCTCTTACTTTTTATATCTTCAATTGGTTCCGTATTTGTCGCTTGATGCTCAACTGAAAGCTAGAACACACTTGCTGATTTTAAATGACGTTGGCAGGGAGGAGGTAGAAAAGAAGAGGGCTCACGAGAGGTACATGAAACTACAAGAACAAGGAAAAACAGATCAGGCGAAGAAAGACTTGGGTACGTTAACATTTTGCTGTGAGGATCACTACTAAATACTCTCTTGCATTGCTTACGCATATGGCTTTCTTTTTTGTTGGTTTTGGTCACTGCAGAGAGGCTAAAACTCATTCATGAACAAAGAGCTAAAGCTGCTAAGAAGAGAGAGGAGGAAAAAGCTGGTAAGTCTTTCAAATGTCTTGAACCAGTTTTACTTGCTTTTCCTTTCTGATGTTACTCCGACTCTCCAACACGGTGTCATGTCTCTCTTGAGTGTCGGACACGACTGTCCGAAGGTAATATGTCCAGTTGTATGTATATGTTAAGTAATTGTGACCTGCAGTTATTTGATAAGGTCACTTGTACTGTTAAGCTATTTAGTAGGTATAAAGCTGGTGATGTATTAGTTGTTTTTATTTTGTTTTACATGTATGCTTTGGCAGATGCGGAAGGAAAGTACAACATGGTTAATGATTTCCCGAAAATCAATGTTCATAAGCCAATGTATGCAAAGGTTAATACGTCATCATTCATAAATCGTCAAGAAAAAAGTGCTTTCAATGAAGACACTCCAATAATTGGGCAAAATGAACCAAAATCTTTCAAATTGAGGCGAGGTACGACGACACCTGATTGGCCTGCATTTAATGAAAAGGAGAACTTTTTGTCCGTAGGTAATGTGTCCAGTTTTATGTAAATGTTAAGTAATTGTGATCCGTAGTAATTGAATCAAGGTCAATTGTACTGTAACCTATTTAGTAGGTATAAAGCTGGTGTAGTATTAGTTGTTTTTATTTTGTTTTACATGTATGCCTTGACAGATGCAGAAGGAAAGTACAACATGGTTATTGATTTCCCGAAAATCAATGTTCATAAGCCAATGTCCGCAAAGGTTAATACACCATTTATAAATTCTCAAGGAAAAAGTGTTTGCAGTGAAGACACTCCAATAATTGGGCAAAATGAACCAAAAGATTTCATATTGAAACGACGTACGGCAGCACCTGATTGGCCTGATGATGTTGCCTTCAATGAAAAGGAGAATGTATTGTCCATAGGTAATGTTTCCAGTTTTATATAAATGGTAAGTAATTATGGTTCGTTGTAATCTGGTCAAGGTCACTTGTACTGTTAAGTTATGTAGTAGGGATAAAACCGGTGATGTATTATTCATGCTTGTTTATAGTCCCTGGATAGGATGAATGGATAAAATAAAATGAATAGAATGACTATTTATAACCCTTGCGTTTGGGTGATGTATTAGTTGTCTTAATTTTGTTTTACATGTGTGCTTTGGCAGATGCAGAAGCAAATTACAACATGGTTCATGATTTAATTCAACCACGTGATGTATGGATTGATAATGGAGTTAAATATTTTGTTACCTTCAATGAGTTTTATCAACCACTTAAAAAAGGAGGGCATATTCTTGTACGGTTTATTGGAGATGTTGCAAAGAAGGAAAGGTTTTGTCCCATTAGAGAAACAAATTGGCGTCGAGTCAATGCGAAATATAAAGCTGATATCATCAAGCTGATTCGGGTACGTTTTAAAAAAAATAGCCTTCGGGCGGAGTTGTAAATCTATTTAGATTATAAAGTTACTTATTTGTTATTTTCCTATTTAAGGACCGTTTTGTAATTCCTGATGGTGATCCTTACGACCAAGGGATTCTCAAGCGCACGGGTAAAAGTGTGAGACAATATAGGCATTACTTGAAGAAGACCTTTTTTCAACCCAAAAAGAAACAAGTGGAGATTTATCAAACAAGGCCTGATGGACATACTCTTGACAGTTGGATCCAGTTGGTTGATTATTGGTATTCTGAAAAGGGAGAGGTAATAATAATCTACCACCTATAATGGTGATTAAATAAGGGTTGTGATTAAATAAGGGTGATTAAAAGTATGTGTACTTATGCAGAAATTCGCTCAATGTGAAAAAGAGGCACGAGCAGCACATAACCATGTCCATACAACTGGGTCAACAAGCTATGCTAATATACGAGCTGATTTTGTACTTATTCTATCATTTGTCACTCTTTATATACTAATTAGTTGGCTGTGTACAATACCTAATGTGCTATAACTAATTTAAGTTTTGACAATGAACAGGAAGAGAAGAATAAGAGAGACCCGAGTGAATTGGAGATATTTAAGCAAACTCATGCGAGGAAAGATGAAACCTTTGTGAAAGACACACTAACAGAGGAATTTCTGGTAAGCTTATACTTATAAACTTCTACCACCCAATTGCTTTTCATTTTTATATTTCTTTTTTTAAAGGTTAGAGGTATATCAGTTAAATAAATTTGGTTAAGGGGAGAGGTTGGTTAAGGGGAGAGGTGGGTCTTTAGTTAGATGGTTATATGAATTTGGTTAAGTTTATTGTTATAGTTGACGAATCAAAGATGGTGGAGTATATTGGTGGGAGTGGTTTGGCATTGCCAGTTGAAGTTGTCCCATTTTGTTGGAAATTTTCTGCTCAAAGGTTGAAGATTTTGTTTCAGGATAAAGGTTGCGTTGTTAAACTTAGAACAAAAGTGGCTGAAAATATTGAATTTGGTGATGATGTGCCTTATGTTACTGATAATGATAATTATATTATTGATTTGTATTTGAAGGAGGATTTGGGTGGTTTGAATTTGGCTAGTGATGCTATTTTTAGGATTTTTGGTATTGTTGATCATGGTATGTTCCTTGGTATGGCCACTACTGTTATCGTCTGTAACACCCGCTATTTTTCCTAAGCGTTTTTATTCTATCCGTTAGGACTTCGTCTTAACTTTGTCACTTTTGGCCTCATATTTCATCATTTTACTAAGCTCTCTTTTAATTTTTGAGTTTAATAATTTTTATTTTTAATTTCAATGATTTAAATCCTTTTAAATCCATTTATTTGGTTTCTTCGTAAACTAATTAATTTTTCCGCAAGGAATTCTATTTCTCTTCGAATTGACATTTTAACCTTGGATTTCAATTATTCCTTTTCCTAAAAATGTTTGAATACGTTTCTATAATATTTTCAACTAGTAAATATTTTTATTTACAAAAAAAATTAGTTGTTAATAATTTTTATTACGAAGCTTCGCGAATAATTATTTTCTTACGCGAGGTTTACTCGAATTACTTTGAAATGCCTTTAACTATTTTACGATTATACTTTTTATCAACTTATAAACTATTTGAGACCATTTACTCACATTTTGGACCAACTAAGCCCTTGGTCACAAGTTTTATTACGTTTTATTTAAACGTATCATTTTATCAGGTAAAAACGTAAACATAAGATAAATTATTTTCATTCATTGTAGCATTAGAATCAAGACTTTTCATACTCCTTCATCAACTCTTTTGGCCGGCCAATTCTTGTGGATGTCACATAGTTTTCATCAACCATTTAATCCCATTTATATTTTTGAAAACCATCCATTTTCCATACTACACCTTATTCATTCTTGTCATAAAAAATAAATATACTCAACCTTTCTCCATCTCATTTGGCCGTGTACTACTCCTCCATCTTAGGCAAATTTTTGCTCCATTTCGAGTCCCAATCACATCATTTTTATCGTCATAATAATCCTCTTTCCGTTCTCTTCGTTAAGGTATTAATCGACGTCATTTTCGATCAATATTTACCTTGATTTTTATTAGTTTTCTCATGGTATTTTTCTGCCATGATTTCCATGTTTGGTAGAATTTTTGGACGATCCCGAAGCCGACGAATATATTGTCGATTCAGACTTGGAGTAGAGGTAACGTCGATGTTACTCGGTATTTCAAGATTTTAATTGAGTATTTGCATGTATATATTTTTATATTTTATTTTGGCAATATATGTATGTCACGGATTCTGGAAAAAATTTTAAAGTTGAAAATTTGCATGTTTCGATATTTTTATCGCTTTTACGTGATTAACGATTAAATTGTTATATTAATTAGTAAAATCGTAATAATCGGCCTAAACATGTAATATATGTTTATATTCTGGAAAAATGTTGTTTTTGATGATTTTTAATAATTTAGTATTTTTCTGATATTTTTGATATCGATTATTGAATTATTACCGTTTTCGGACAAAAACGATTAAAAGTCGATTTTTAGTTCTAGTACTTAAACATTTTATTTTAATCTGATTTTTAACGTGGTGAAACTTTATGGTGAAATATAATTTTCTGAATTGTTTCATAATTTTTCGGAATTGGTAAGTGGATGAATTAATTAATCACTTTAAATCATCGTTTATCGTTAAAACCGTGTTTGTTGTTTAAATTCTCGATTTCTGGTCTTTGGTTTAAATCTGGGAAATTTTTTGATTCTGATGGTTTCATATTAAAATGTCCTTTTATGATTTTTAGTACCTTAATAAAATGTTAGGAACGATAAGTTTTATTAATGGAATCGTTAATTGTGAAAACGGGTTTTAAAGACGGTTTTGACGGGATTTATTAAATCTGGAATTTTTGGAAATATGGAAAAATGGTAGATTCTGTAAAATCATGATTTTTAGGTTTAATAATAATTTTTGGATATTAATACTTAAATTGTTTTGTAATTACTATTTTTATTAATCGTTATTGTCGAGATTGGACGATTAACGAGAAAACGCTTTAAAAACCGAGTTTTAGAATTCTGGAAATTTTCTTTTCTGGACAGAATGTCCATAAATATAATTTAACTATTTTACGTAATTTTTGTACTATTTATTATAGTCTTTAATTAATAAATATTGATTTTCGGACAAATTGTGATTTATCGTTAAAATGCTTCGTCTTACCTAAAAGAATTATTTTTCCAGCAATTTTGAAAGTATTTAAATCTAAAACTTTAAGAGTTAAATCATCCCTTAACATATTCTAAATATATTCAATGGTTTAATTAAATAAAAGACATTAAAAGATTTAATTTGACATTTGTCGTAAAATCCTATTTGTAATCGTATTGTCGTAACTAATAATAATTAGGGAATTTTTGCTTTTTAACTTTTGAAAACACCCTAATTAGTAGTATTAAAATGTTTAAGACATTTTTAATCATTTTATAACAATTATACGATATTTTAATGATTTCATAAAATCAAGTGATCTTACTTTAATAATTATTATCGTTAAGGCAGAAAGTATTAGTTTTATAAATCTATATCGTTTGCTAAAAATGTGGTATTAGTATGAACTAATATTTTTACTATTTTGATATAATGCTATTTTTAGTAAAGTTTCTAAAAATAGAAGTTTCCTAAAATAGAAAGTTTCCTCTTTTAGAATATAAATGTTTACTTCTTTTATCCTCATATTGTTTATGATGAATACATCTTTTAAATATCGATAATGGTTTGTTTTGGAGTTATGGAATAAGGACAAGTGTGGGTTTAGAGTAATATAGTCTGGGATGTACGTTTTGCCATCAACTATAAAGCTGGTGTGTCTATGTTGAGACACATTGGTCGTTGAACTGAGCATGGTTTGTGTTCAGGAGGGTGTATGCTTACCTTAAACTTAGATATCGCATCGTGTAAGTCGCGTCGGGTTGAACTGGGTATGGTTTGTATCCAGGAGGGGTGTGCACTACTTAAGCCAGGACCTCGCTGCACGCAGTCCTGTTATGGTTGAGTTGCCTAGTTAGAGACCAAAGTCTAATTTGTTTTGACTAAGTTCTCGAAACTAGTTTTTAGTATTATCCTAGTGAAAGTCTAGATTCTACATTAATCCTATCCATAACACCATTTTGATTATTTTATTTATTATCGATATAAATTTAGTTGCAGGTTGGCAAATATTTCTATGTTTCCTCGGAAACCCTTTTGATTAATTTGTTTTACGCTAAAGCTTATTTTAATATGTTGTTTTACTGTTTTCCATTTTTACTATTTTTCCTATAGTAGTAATTACTGTTTTAAAATCCTGTTATATGGCTGGGAGAACGTTGACGTTGCTCCCCACTGATTGTGGCTGTTATGTTTTTAACATGGCAGGTATATGTGTTTTCCTTCGGGTGGGCTAGCGAGCGGTTATGGATCCTGCTTGTTTTAATCAGATCACTGTATTATGGATTGTTTAACCCTATTTATGGATTTCATTTTATTTTTATTTTGTAGCCATTTTTATTTTATGGCTTATGTATTGACTTACCATTTTTATTTAATTAAGACATAGTTACAGTGTGTTTTAATCCCGACTCTACAGTGTTTCCGCCACTGTATCACGTTAGATTTTCTAGGGGATTACATCGTCGCTGGCGAACTCGGTATTTCAATCATGAATAAGTAGATTAGGGAGGAGGTTTTAGTTTATTTGAAGCTTAGTCATTTTTGTTTTGACCATATATACAAAGCTTTGAAAGAATAGTTACATTTGATTATATTTAAGTATCTTGCTTGGGTTTGCCTCTTCCTATTTCCTCAAGTTTATCTCCCTCTTTTGCTCATAGTTCATGTCCTCTTTGTAAGTTCATCTAATCCTTTTCCCTAGTTCAAATTTTGTATGAATGGTCTTTTCTCTTTAGCATAATAGTTGTAGTTTAGTGTTATAGAATAGTAGTGAAATATTCTAAGTTTAGTTCTACTTGGACCACTCCATTAAAAGTTTTTAGGCATGAACCTCCTATTTGTCAAATGTTTTTAGGCCAACTAGATACAATTTGGTGTAATATGACCCAATCAAATTGATTTGGTGTAAAAAATGATTGTGTGATTAGAGTAAACGTATCCACCTCATACATTAATTATATTCGATTATTGTTATTGAACTAATTAGAGTAAACTCATAATTCTTAGCTTGTTCCTTAGCTTATAGTACTAATTATAGGAACATTGTTGTCGCAAACTCATGGTCTTGTGCCTTAGCATATAGAATAAAATGAAGCTTTCCAAATTTGTAAGTACACCCTTTACTCTATTTTGTGTGTGTTTGGTGAAGGAATGTATGTTTATTGATGATTATACAGCAACAACCGATTATTATACAGCCTCGGGGGCTAGCATAAACCTTGCCCAGGATGAATGGAAGCAGAATTCAGGAACCGAATGTTGGAAGCCTTTAATAAGGAAAGAGAGGAAAACCGGAAATTTAGAAAAGAGCAACAGAGGAATGACGAACAAACTCGAGCTAGAGATGAGATGATTATGAGACAACAACAACAACAACAACTTATGGCACAAACATTTCGAAACTCCAAATTGTTTAGTTGGGGGAGCCGGCGTCGGTTTTCAAGTGTAGGATAATCATCTAATTGTTTAGTCTTTTAAGTTGTTTAAACTTTAGTTTGTTCTTTTAAGTTGTTTAACATTTTAGAATGTTGGTTGAAAGTTGAAGCTATGTGAATGAATGGTGGACAAGGTTGAATTTAAGTGAATGAATGAATGGTGTTGAAGGTTGAAATGAATAAATTAATGGTGGAGTGAAGGTTGTATTTGTTGCTATTGGTTTATGAGTGAATTGAAGTTTTTGTTAATGTATGAAAAGCAGGTACATATGTTGCAAATTGGAGGATAACGAAATAAATTGAAAACGTAATTGTTGGTAACATTTACCAAACCTTGGCTACTGGTTAGTCGTCAGTCGGAGAAGAGTACCGACCGCAAAAATCGGTCGGTAAATGACCATTATACCGACCGATTATTTGCATTTACCGACCGACCTACATTATTTACCGACCGCCTGACTCTTATTTCCGAGCGACCCTGGCGGTCGGTGTTTGATGTTACCGACTGAGTCTTTTAGTTTCCGACTGTGTTGTTGGTCGGTATTTGCCGACTGACCATATCGGTCGGTAAATAAAAATAGGGACTATATTTTCCGACCGAAAGATAACAGTCGATATGTTCTTTTAAACGGTCGGTGACTTCATTTACCGACCGATTTCTAGTATTACCGACCGATTATTGCGGTTGGTAAATGATCTTATCCTTGTAGTGGTAGTGTTTGTCATACATCCAGATGGAAAACAGTTAAAAATCAAGGTGGTGGGAAGGAAAAAGTTATCCATATAACAGGTAAGGGTGAACCTAGCAAAGTAATGAGGTATTTCCCCCTCATTCCTAGATTGAAGAGGCTTTATATGTCATCCAAAACAGCAGAAGATATGAGATGGCATCATAATGAACGTGTGAAAGATGGAAAGCTTAGACACCCATCTGATGCATTGGCTTGGGAACAATTTGACTCTCGTTATCCTACATTTGCCTCTGATCCTAGAAGTGTAAGGTTAGCTTTGGCAACAGATGGCTTTAACCCATATCGCTTGATGAATACCACATATAGCATGTGGCCTATTATTCTGATTCCCTATAACCTGGCACCATGGTTGTGCGTGAAACCATCTTCATTTATTCTTTCGTGTATTATTCCTGGAAAATCTGGTCCGGGTAATGACTTTGATGTGTTTATGCAACCGTTACTCCATGAGTTGAAATTGTTATGGAGTGGTGTCGATGCTTATGATGCATATGAAGGAGGGAATTTAATATTGAGAGCAGCTTTACATAGTACTATTAATGACTTCCCTGCATATGCTATGTTATCTGGATGGAGCACATCAGGTTATAATGCTTGTCCTCGATGCACCAATTCCACATGTTCCGGACGATTTGGTGGTAAGATTTGTTATATAGGACACAGAAAATGGCTACCTCTTGATCATCATTTTCGTTCACAAGCTGATTTATTTGATGGAACCATAGAGTTAGGTGTCGCTCCAAAATCCGTTACCGGATCCGATGTATTAAGAGAGCAACACGGAATTGAGTACATTTATGGGAAGACACATAAGCGCTTGAAGAGAAAAACTAGAGCTAGAGAAGTCGGTGTGTCGATAGACGTTGTCGGTGAGAGTAGCCAAGAGAGTGTCAATAATCTTTGGAACAAAAAGAGTATTTTTTTTGAATTGCCTTATTGGGAGTATAATCCTTTAAGACATAATTTAGATGTTATGCACATTGAAAAAAATGTGTGCGACAACATATTAGGGACACTCTTAGATATGGATAAAAGTAGAGACAGTGAAAATGCAAGGAGTGGTCTTGAGAAGTTGGGTATTAAAAAACAACTCTGGCTTCAAGAACGGTCTAATGGTGAACCTTCCAAGCCTCCAGCTTCATACTCCATGTCTAATGTGGAAAAAGAAAGATTTTTAAGAGTCCTCTTAAAAATTAAAGCCCCTGATGGTTATGGATCGAACATCTCTAGATGTGTGAATATGAAACAAAGGAAACTCATTAATCTTAAGAGTCACGACAACCATGTCTTAATGCAAGATATACTTCCGATAGCATTGAGAGCATCCAAGGCGACAAAAGTTATTGATTTGCTTGGAGAGTTGTCGTCTTTTTTCAAATATTTATGCTCTACAACACTTGATAAGAAAGAGATTGATGACCTTGAACCCAAAATTGCACTTATACTCTGTCATATGGAAATCGAGTTTGTACCCACCTTTTTCACTGTAATGGTTCATCTTCTGATTCACTTAGTAGAGGAGGCAAAATTTGGTGGACCGGTGCAATATCGTTGGATGTACCCCATCGAAAGGTAAGTATCTTAATTTTGAAAGTATTTTTTCAAACTTATGTTATATACCTAACTTGTAATTACAAAAATTTTAGGTACTTGGCTCACCTCAAATCTTACGTGAGTAACAAAGCTCAGCCCGAAGGATCGATTGCAGAAGGCTTTCTACTGGAGGAAACTATCACATTTTGTTCAAGATACTTGGAGGGCGTTGAGACAATCCATAATAGACCTAAGAGAAATGATGATGGTAGTGTAAATATGAGTAGTTATTTGTTTCAGTCGGGAGGTCGAGTTATTGGGATGACGGAAAAGGTACGCTTGGATGATAAAAGTGCACGACAAGCGCACCGTTATGTTTTACTTCATTGTGATGAAATGAATGAGGTGATAAAGTAAGTTTACATACTTAAAAGTTAATACTTTTAAAATTATGAAGATGTCTCTTTGTCTTAAACAAGCTAACAATGAAACTTGATTTTGAAATAATTCTTTCCAGGGTGTTCCTCAATCAAAAGCGCCAAGAGAGTAAAAATGTAGCTACCGCAAGTAATGAAAATGAATGGATCATCAATGAAATAATAGATTGGCTTCAACATCAGGTTCTCTGTTCTAGAGAAATTCGAAATGCACAACATTACATTTGCATTAAACGAAATTTGTGATGACATTGTATATTTGTATTTCTTTTCACAAGTTCACAACTTGGATGGAAGCACCCCAAAAAGCCAAATACGAAAAGCTTTGGCAGGTGGCTTACATAGCTATGGCAAAAGAATGACCGGAATTATGATCAATGGTTACAAGTTTCTACCGGTTGATCGAGATAAAAATCTGAAAACGCAGAATTCTGGAATCATGGTTGAAGCTGATGGGCAAGAGTATTATGGGAAGATTAGGGAAATTTATGAGTTAGATTATTTTGGGCAATAAAAAGTTGTTATGTTTTGTTGTGATTGGGTATACATACATAGAGGCATCAAGAGATTTGAAGATGGGAGTGTTTGTGTCAACTTTTCTAAGTTGATGCACACAGGTCGTAATTTATCAGACGATCCTTTTGATTTATCATCTCAAGCCAAGCAGGTGTTTTATATACAAGATGAGATGCAAAATGGATGGTCGTTTGTGATTAGGACTAATCCTAGAAACTTGATTGAGATGGGAGAGTATGTTTCTGCTTGATTATTTTAGTAGTATTTCTTAGCATTAAAAATATCTATTTCGTCGAATTGACAATTAAATGTTTTTTTGCTATTCAGTATTTGGTAGTTATATATTTTTTGTTTATACTATTAGTTTACTAACTAATATTTTCATTGGATGACGTTTCTTTAAAGGATAGGTGGCACGAGTATGGTATTTATGAAGATACTAATATTTTTATTTCATTTGGAGAGTCAGGAACGTGGTCGTTTGTGTGGTACCAGCTAGGTGCTGCATAATGCTTTCCCGTTGGACCCTAAAGTGTAATTCGTAATTCACAAGGGATGGATTATACTGTGGAAATTACATATTTTAGTTGTCTATTGTTTGAATGATGGATTGATTGTCTTGAAGAATATAGATGTATGATGTGTGTATTTCATTTATAGTGTTCATCATCATATGCATGCATTGATTGCAACAAATGAGGTGTGTAAGCTTGATTTTTTTTGTGATAACTAATATGTGTTTTCTAATTGGTGTCAGGATGACTTATCGAAGCAAACGTACCTCTGCGGAGATGGTGGAAAATTTAGAACCTGGTACAAGACCAACATTGAAGAGGTCAACTGGTTTTGAAAAAAATGTTACTTCTTGCGAGGTTTCTACTACTGAAAGATGGGGACCATTTCATCCTAAACATAACCAACAGCCTCCCATCATAAAGGGTCAACAACTTCCCACCCAAAAATTCCAACAACCTCCTGCTCCAATATCATTTCAACCTCCCTCGAAAACTCATGCCCCTTTTGCTCGGGAAGGTCATATACTTCCTACCCCAAGATCTCAACCCACCGTACTTAAAACCCACCAACCTACCATGAAAAACCAACAATCTCCTGCTTCAAAAGATGAAGAATCTGATGGCATATGGACAAACCCTCCAACTACCTTTTCAATGATAAGGCGTCCTACAGTGTTTCACAAAACACCATCTTCCTCAGTCGTGACCACTAATTTGAAGTCCACATCTTCACCCAGAATGTTTCACAGAACATCATCTTCTTCAGCTATGGCCACCAATTTAAAGCCCGATCATGCTTCATTTAATGAAAAGGAGAACGTTTTGTCCGTAGGTAATGTTTCCAGTTTTATGTAAATGTTAAGTAATTGTGATCCGTAGTAATTTAATCAAGGTCAATTGTACTGTAAGCTATTTAGTAGGTATAAAGCTGGTGTAGTATTAGTTGTTTTTATTTTGTTTTACGTGTATGTTTTGACAGATGCGGAAGGAAAGTACAACATGGTTAATGATTTCCTGAAAATCAGTGTTCGGAAGCCAATGTCTCCAAAGGTTAATACTACTGAGCTTTCACGACGTGAGAGGTTTGCCTACGCCTTAACTATATCTTCTTTCTTCTTTTTATTGAACTCGGAGATATAGTTTCTTCGCTCCGTTCAATAAACTGATAAGTTGATCCATATTTTTTTCCAGGACATTCTATTACCATCTGATTGATTATCTCTTGTCTTTAGTGAGAGCATGTTAGGATATTTGGCTTTTAGTCCCCTTGAAATATCGTTACTGTTTTGATTGGAACCTTGAACCTATTGGAGTATATTTCTAATGCAAAGCCCGTGCACCATGTGCAGCGTATTTATTTCAATATTTAGAAGTAAAAAAATGTATTCATATATTTTGTCAAGTTAAAAATTGGCGGTACATATTTAAAAATTGGCGGTACGTATTTACAAATGTTTTTGTGAAGAACATTTTCTGTATATTATTTCCTCATTTAGATTGTAATATTACATTATTTTACTAATAATTTAGACGGGAAATTTGCATTTACTAGTTTTCCCGTTGATTTCTCTCTTACTTTTTATATCTTCAATTGGTTCCGTATTTGTCGCTTGATGCTCAACTGAAAGCTAGAACACACTTGCTGATTTTAAATGACGTTGGCAGGGAGGAGGTAGAAAAGAAGAGGGCTCACGAGAGGTACATGAAACTACAAGAACAAGGAAAAACAGATCAGGCGAAGAAAGACTTGGGTACGTTAACATTTTGCTTTCAAGATCACTACTAAATACTCTCTTGCATTGCTTACGCATATGGCTTTCTTTTTTGTTGGTTTTGGTCACTCCAGAGAGGCTAAAACTCATTCATGAACAAAGAGCTGAAGCTGCTAAGAAGAGAGAGGAGGAAAAAGCTGGTAAGTCTTTCAAATGTCTTGAACCAGTTTTACTTGCTTTTCCTTTCTGATGTTACTCCGACTCTCCAACACGGTATCATGTCTCTCTTGAGTGTCGGACACGACTGTCCGTAGGTAATATGTCCAGTTGTATGTATATGTTAATTAATTGTGACCTGCAGTAATTTGATAAGGTCACTTGTACTATTAAGCTATTTAGTAGGTATAAAGCTGGTGATGTATTAGTTGTTTTTATTTTGTTTTACATGTATGCTTTGGCAGATGCGGAAGGAAAGTACAACATGGTTAATGATTTCCCGAAAATCAATGTTCATAAGCCAATGTCTGCAAAGGTTAATACGTCATCATTCATAAATCGTCAAGAAAAAAGTGCTTTCAATGAAGACACTCCAATAATTGGGCAAAATGAACCAAAAGCTTTCAAATTGAGGCGAGGTACGACGACACCTGATTGGCCTGCATTTAATGAAAAGGAGAACTTTTTGTCCGTAGGTAATGTGTCCAGTTTTATGTAAATGTTAAGTAATTGTGACCTACAGTAATTTAATAAGGTCAATTGTATTGTTAAGCTATTTAGTAGATATAAAGCTTGTGATGTATTAGTTATTTTTATTTGGTTTTACATGTATGCCTTGACAGATGCAGAAGGAAAGTACAACATGGTTATTGATTTCCCGAAAATTAATGTTCATAAGCCAATGTCTGCAAAGGTTAATACACCATTCATAAATCCTCAAGGAAAAAGTGTTTGCAGTGAAGACACTCCAATAATTGGGCAAAATGAACCAAAAGCTTTCATATTGAAACGACGTACGGCAGCACCTGATTGGCCTGATGATGTTGCCTTCAATGAAAAGGAGAATGTATTGTCCATAGGTAATGTTTCCAGTTTTATATAAATGGTAAGTAATTATGGTTCGTAGTAATCTGGTCAAGGTCACTTGTACTGTTAAGTTATGTAGTAGGGATAAAACTGGTGATGTATTATTCATGCTTGTTTATAGTCCCTGGATTGGATGAATGGATAAAATAAAATAAATAGAATGACTATTTATAACCCTTGCGTTTGGGTGATGTATTAGTTGTCTTAATTTTGTTTTACATGTGTGCTTTGGCAGATGCAGAAGGAAATTACAACATGGTTCATGATTCAATTCAACCACATGATGTATGGATTGATAATGGAGTTAAATATTTTGTTACCTTCAATGAGTTTTATCAACCACTTAAAAAAGGAGGGCATATTCTTGTACGGTTTATTGGAGATGTTGCAAAGAAGGAAAGGTTTTGTCCCATTAGAGAAACAAATTGGCGTCGAGTCAATGCGAAATATAAAGCTGATATCATCAAGCTGATTCGGGTACGTTTGAAAAAAAATAGCCTTCGGGCGGAGTTGTAAATCTATTTAGATTATAAAGTTACTTATTTGTTATTTTCCTATTTAAGGACCGTTTTGTAATTCCTGATGGTGATCCTTACGACCAAGGGATTCTCAAGCGCACGGGTAAAAGTGTGAGACAATATAGGCATTACTTGAAGAAGACCTTATTTCAACCCAAAAAGAAAAAAGTGGAGATTTATCAAACAAGGCCTGATGGACATACTCTTGATAGTTGGATCCAGTTGGTTGATTATTGGTATTCTGAAAAGGGAGAGGTAATAATAATCTACCACCTATAATGGTGATTAAATAAGGGTTGTGATTAAATAAGGGTGATTAAAAGTATTTGTACTTATGCAGAAATTCGCTCAATGTGGAAAAGAGGCACGAGCAGCACATAACCATGTCCATACAACTGGGTCTACAAGCTATGCTAATATACGAGCTGATTTTGTACTTATTCTATCATTTGTCACTCTTTATATACTAATTAGTTGGGTGTGTATAATACCTAATGTGCTATAACTAATTTAAGTTTTGACAATGAACAGGAAGAGAAGAATAAGAGAGACCCGAGTGAATTGGAGATATTTAAGCAAACTCATACGAGGAAAGATGAAACCTTTGTGAAAGACACACTAACAGAGGAATTTCTGGTAAGCTTATACTTATAAACTTCTACCACCCAATTGCTTTTCATTTTTATATTTCTTTTTTTAAAGGTTAGAGGTATATCAGTTAAATAATTTTTGGTTCAGATTGATGCAGATATTAATGTTGACACTCAAACTGTGTTATATCCTAAAAAGTCCCAAGTAGAAATTGAGAATGATGTTTTTAACAAGCTAATGTTTGGGGAGGAGGTCCCTGAACGTCCCCTGGGTTACGGATTTGGTGTGAATCAAACTGATATATATGGGGTGCGTAGTATCTTAAGAAAAGAGAGATTTAAGTGCAGTGAAAAAGATACTTCAGCTTTTCGGGATGTGCAAAAGGTTGTGGATAAGTTAACTGAGGAGAATAAGGGAATGAAGAAGAAAAATGAAGAGCTACAATTGAAGTATGCTGAGACTAATTCGTTACTGAATTTTTTTTTGAATGTAATGAGTAGTGGGGGAACATCATATGAGAGTACAAATATGGCAAAGATAATCTTGCACAGCATTGCTGATCCTGAGGTAATTTATTTCTCTAATATGCATTTATATTTTCTACTGTTCATTATATGGTCTATTCGGTTTTTCTTATTATATTTTTTTTACCACTACAGGACGTACAACACAAAAAGGGAGAAGATGACGGAATTGATACATGACAAAATCGACTCACTGTTTTCGAACATGGATTTTTGGAGGAGAACACGTACCTTTTTAAATAATGATGTAGTTTTGTAGTATTTTTTTATTTCACTTTGGATTGCGAAATATATGATTGGATGGAGATTATTCTAGGTATTCGTCGTATGAAACTCTATTTATTGATTGCAAAATATATATATGATTGGTGATTATTCTAATTAAGTGTTTGTATTTTGAACGACCAATTCGATCTTTGTGTATATTGATATCAATTCAGTAAATGTGGAGTCGCACTTTTTAGTCAACATAAATATGTAATCGCAAACAGTAGTCAATTGTTAGAAATATATAATTATTATTATATTCTTTATGATAAGATTCTCGACGCTTTTACGATATCTAAGTGTCGATAATTGAATTTTATATTATTATTTCTCGACACTTTAAGTAGTAGAAAGTCTCGCGCTTTGAAAAAAAATGGTCGAGGAAAAAAAAAATTTGACATAGAAAAGCGTCGAGATTGCATATTTTAGTGTATCACGTAGTGACGCAAAAAAGCGTCTTGAATAAAATATTCAACGTTTTAATGCGTCGAGAATGGCGACCTAAAAATGTGACGAGAATTCCCGACGCCCAAAATCTCCACGCTTTCTAGAAGCGTCGAGAATTAAATTTGCGCACTTTAAAACGTCGAGAACCCACCTTTAAAGCGTCAAGAAACCAAGGATTTTGTAGTAGTGTATATTTGATATGATTTGGTCTATGATGAGTCATGCATATTTTATTGACACTTTAGAAGCTTATGCACTATAAATGTTTTTGTACAATGTTGATGAGATTGTCCATGTAAATCGGAGAATATACACCATATGAGATATGGATTGAAAATATTCTAAAAAGTCTTTTCTTAATTATCAAGTCTTAACGTTTAGAGAAAATCGTTTTCTAGAACTTAGACTCAATTATGACATGTGTTTTATTAGGGGTATTATGTTAATTTTACAAACCATCCAAAGAACAAAACTGTTTTGTTGCATGGAGTGATATATATGTTTCTTATAAAGATATGTGATTAGATTAAAAGGAGTTCTCTACAACTGCTTAAGAGGATATTGATGCATCCATGAAAAGTCATGATCATCTTAATTACCTGCAAAATATTACCCTACATAGGTTTGACCTATGATAAAAAATAATGGGCAAAGACTCCAAAAGTCCCATGAAGTTATAAATTCTAATAGATTTCATATACCATAACTACACTACCAAGTATAGACTTTGGTTAAATGGGTCTTATAGTGAAGAATAGTCTTCAATATAAAGATGATGTGGATTGATATAAGAGTATCGATGAAGCATAGTTGGTAGTTAAAGATTGATCTCATAGTAATGATTATGAAAAAACCTTTTTTACAACATTGTGGTTAAGTCTATTAGGATTGATTTAGCATTTTGAAAGTTATGATGAGTTTTGGACAAATGTATGTGAAATATATTTCTTGAAAAGAAATGTACAAGATGGTGATGGCAACGGATCCTGGATCCGGTCCAGATCCGCAAAATCCGGTCCACATGGAGCGGATATGGATCCTAAAATTTTAAATCAGTCGGATATGGATCGGACCCGGATCCGCTATCTTTAAACGGATCTGGATCTGGATCTTTTACGCGGACCCGGATCCAATCCGCAAATCCGTTTAAAAAAATATCTTGATGTGTACTGGATTGCTGAAGTTGTTGTTAATGGGGCCGGTAAACCAAACTCATTAGCCCACTCTTCTACATACAAACAACATCATCCACATAACATACTACAAAATAAAAAACTAAAAAAATATAACACTAGCCTCAGCTTTCAGCTCTCAACTCTCACATCTCACATCTCACTACTCTCACACTCTCAGGGTGTGTTTGGATAAGAGGAAATGGAGGGAAATGGAGGGGAGAGAAAGGGAGGGATTAACTATCCTTTGTTTGGATACCAATTAGGAAGGGAGAGAAGGGGAAGGAAATGGAGGGATGGAATGGAAGATGATACACTTACACGTGGTGTATGAAATTTTCATACACAGCGAACCATATCGTGCCACGTGTCAAACCTAGGTTGATTAGTCTTGGGTTAGGTTAGTAATTTTGTATCTTTGTTTAATTTTTAACCTTAGTCTAGCTAACCCGATTTTGGAAACTTTTTTTACTTTTGTTTTTATTTTGCTTTTTTCATTTCCTTGAAAATATTTATATAATATTATTAATATATTTTCGATTAATTTGAAATGTACAATTATTTAACATGATTACATTTTTGTGATTTTTTATAATTTTAATCTATTATTATTATTATTATTATTATTTATTTTTTTGCAGAAAATTTATCATTTCATTCAAAAAAAATGAAATTACAAGATTATGCAAGAAACTACCACTCTAAAGATACATCAAGGAGCATCTAAATGATCTAAGAATCTCTTTATTTTAGGATTGGTAGGATTAGTTTTCAGTCTAGTGCAAACAGCCAAACAAATCTGCTCAAATATACTCTCTACTTATGAATTTTTTTCAACAAAAATCCTTTTGTTTTGCTCCTTCCAAATTGCATTGACTGTTGATGCAATACTCACCTGAATCCAAAGAGATTTCCAGTTTTTCCTGTGCTTGGGATGCTGATACCATTTGATTATCTTTATAAGATGAGAACCTGTAATAGAAACTCCTATCCAGTTCTGAACAGCATGCCAAAGCTGACTAGAAAAGGAGCATTTGAAGAAAAGATGTTGGTGATCTTCAGAGTTCTCACAACAAAGTATACATCTATTAACCATACATATGCCCCTCTTAGCATATTGGTCCACTGTAGGAAGTTTAGCCTGATAAGCCAAGGATAGAATGACTTTGCTACTAGGAGCAACAACTGACGAGCCTGCAATGGAAATAGGGAATGCAAGAGCCATCTTCCCTTTGAAACAACCATAGGCCTTAGCAATCTTGAATTTAGAATAACTGCTGCAGGACTGCAAGAAAACCTTAGCATTCTTAACAGAACCAAATAGCTCAATACAATAATGTTTAATGACTATCATGTTTTTAATTGCATAAGGATAGAATTCTTTAAAAGTGAGGTTCCAAATTGACTCATCCTGCAGAACATAATCCTGGCACCATATCACAAAAATACCACCGACACCCTCAGATAGTTGCCAAACCCATCGAGCCATTTGAGCCCTATTCCAGGCTTCAAGATCTTTGACATTAAATCCTCCATGAATCCTAGGAGAGCAGATTTCAGTCCACCTCTTAAAGACCAACTTCCTATCACCAGACTTAATCCCCCAAAAATAGTCCTTACAAAGCTTATTTATAGTTTTAATGACAGACTTGGGGAAGAGTACACAGGAACACCAGTAATTTTCCATCCCAAAAACAATGGAGTTAATAAGCTGAAGCTTCCCAGCATAAGAAAGACTATTGTTAGACCAATGAGAGATAACTTTTTGTATTTTAAGAATTAGGGAATAAAAAAGCTTTGCATTTACTCTGGAATCACTTAAGGGCATTCCAAGATATTTAAAGGGGAAGGCCTCTAAACTGAAACCAGACTCATCCAAAATAAGCTCCCACAGCTCAGAGGAAACACCTCCAAAATAGATGTTAGTCTTATCTTTATTAGTAGATAGACCAGATAGAGAGCCAAAATCATCAAGAGCTTGCTTGACAGCCATAATAGAAGGAAGATCACCCCTAGTAAAGATCATGAGATCATCAGCAAAAACCAAGTGAGTAAGATTTAATCTTGTACACTTGGGGTGAAAAGAAACATTACTCTGACAGCAGATACTTCTAAGTTTTTAGATAAAACTTCCATGCTAAGGACAAACAGGTAAGGGGAAAGAGGATCCCCTTGCCTTATACCACTCTTCCCTTGAAAGAAACCCTCAACACCTCCATTGATCTTGAAGGAGTACCAAGGATTTTGAATGCAACCCATAACCCATTTTACAAAAATAGGAGAAAAATTCAGCTGACTTAGCATTTGCTTAACAAAATCCCACTGTAATGTATCAAATGCTTTCCTAATATCCACCTTTACAAGACATCTAGGAGTCAAGCATTTCCTATTATATCCCTCCACTAGAGCTTGAGACAATAATATGTTCTCAAAAATACTTCTTTCTTTTATAAAGGCAGCCTGCTCCACACCCACCAGAGAAGACAAGACAACCTTGAGTCTGTTAGTCAAGATTTTAGAAATAACTTTATAGAAAACAGTACAACATGAGATGGGTCTGAAATCCATCACACTACAAGCATTAGTCTTCTTAGGGATAAGAGAGATCAAAGTAGAATTAGCTTGTTTAGACATATGTCCAGTCTTAAAGAAAGAATCAACAGCCTTACAAAAATCAGGTTCAACAATATGCCAAACAGATTTGAAAAACCCTGTAGAAAACCCATCAAGACCAAGGCTACTGTTAGAGTCCATCTGGAAAATAGCAGTTTTAACCTCAAGGGGAGTAATAGGAGAAATAAGCCCCTTATGGTCTTCCTGCTGTAACCCTCCAGAAAGCTGAGGTAAAGTCTCAACAGGTGTACTTGTACCTAACAGGTTTACATAGTAATCCTGAAAGGCTTGAGTAACCTCCTTTGCCCCTTTTCTAATATTACCAGCAACATCATTAATAGTCCCAATCATCTGTTGAGCCTTCCTTTCAGAGATCTTGGAGAAAAAGTACTTAGAAGAACAATCAGTAAGTTGAATGTGCTTTACCTTGGCTATTTGTTTTTAACATAGTTAGCTCAGCTTTTTTCAGATTATATTAAGCATCAGAGGCATCTTTCTCCATATTAATAAGAGCTAAGGAAATTTCAACAATGATTGAGGAATGATCAGAGATACTAGGATTAGCAGTGATAGCCAAAGAATCTGGATATTTAGCCCCCTGTTAGGATTAATAAGAACTCTATCAAGCAAGCTTTGACCAAACTCTAGAACTGGGTTCTCGTTTATTGGTCCAGGTCAAGTTATTACCAGAACTGTGCATATCATCAATTGAGCAGGACAGTAGGCAAGCATTAAATTCAAACATATCCTTCAGTGAAGGTGGGTTGAGCCCCAATTTTTCCTCAGGAGTTCTAACCACATTAAAATCTCCTAGGACTAACCAAGGATCAGAGGGAGCAAAGGATGTAAGGAAATCCCAAAGCCCCTCTCTATCCCTGCCATCATTCATTCCATAAACAACACTCAGCCAACAAAGAACATTGAGACAAATGATGAGAGACCAAGCAGGTAATATGTTGGTCACCACTAGAGATGTTAGTAATCTGAACTTTAACATGATTATAGAACAACCAAATTCTCCCATTGTAATGAGAAGAATAGTTAGTTTCAACTTCCAAACACTAAATTTATTTTTAATAATCTTGGCAGCCTTATTATGCTTGATCCAAGTCTCTAGAAGAGCAAACACATCAGGGCATTGAGTAGAAAGAAAATCCAAGACCTCACTATGTTTGATTGGGTCATTGAATCCTCTAATATTCTAAGAGGCAACCTTCATTTATCAGGAGGTAATGGATCCTCTTTTAAAACCACCACGGAACATGCTTGATGCCTTTCAGGGAGCTCCAAAGTGCTGACATCAGGGGAAAGTGAGGGGATCAGTTCTATCCCATAACCAGATTCCACCCTCCTTTCAAAACCCTGAGATACACATTGGAAACCTGAGGTACCACCTTGTTCCTCACCACCACTATTCTCCTGACTCCCAAGGAGTATCTGGAAGGTATTTTCCAGAACTAAGGGCTTCAAAATAGGCTCCTTAGGTTTGATAGAGGAAGAGTTCCTCTTGGAAACAGGAATGAAGGTATCATCTTGATAAAACTTAGGACATTCTTGATGCTTTAAAGGCTCATCTAGGGGAGGAGTCAATCCAGGGTTATTAGGCACTATACTCTTCTGAACCTCAACATGAACTCCTCTCACCACTGAGTCTGAGGTACCACCTAGTCCTTTATCCAATTTAGTCATTTGAGCAGCTTTCTTCTTCTTCTCCCACTTACATGTGTCAATGGTATGCCCCAACTTCTTACAACCATGGCAAAAGAAAGGCACCCACTCGTACTGAACCTTCTGGAATGAATGTTCATTGTAAGGGGTGTTAATGATAATAGATTCAAGTAGTTCTTTAGAGACATCCACCTCAATCAGGACACTAGCAAAGGATAACTTTTCTTTGGTAGTAGTACCTACATCTGCACATAGCGGATTTCCAATTTTGCTAGCTGATGCGCGGGCGTCGCGACCCGCACGATCAAACAATATTTATAAACACCGACTAACCTAAATAATGTAGTAGTGGTAGGTCGGGATCGATCCAAGGGACGGTCTACGTAAAGTCGGTCGAGTAAAAGTCTAAGAGTGATTGGGTCGAGAAGGGGGGTTTTGGACGAGTAGAACTAGACTAACTAAATGAGCCACGGAACTAAGGCGAGAAACTATTAATGGGAAAGGTGTTAGGGAGAGTCGGGGAATCGGAAACGGGACACAAAAACAAGGAATCAATCAAACAATACACAATTGATAAGGGATGGGTCACCTTTCGGTCTCTACACCCGACCTCACTAAGACTCGCTTTCGCGACGAAGAAGCTAGGTCACTATGTCAGAATTACCCAAGCCCCGAGTTTCCCCATATGACGAGGGTGAATACGAGTCAACTAAATTGATCAAGTAAAGTCGACAAGCATACAACAATTCCAAAATAGACAAATCAACCCAGGTGCATTCAATCACAAGAATCCTTAATCTATGTTGCCCAAATCCATCCTCCCCTAGCCCCCTAACAAATGTCTACTCACTAATCATGGTAAACAACAAAACATTAACTAAGAAGAAAATAAGTACAACGTGCATAATGACTAAATATAAAGAAACTAACAACAAAACAATAAGAGAACTATGACCTAACAATTACCCACTAAACTATGGAAGAAATAAGATCTAATAAAATAAACTAGAGAGTAATCTAGAACAACATAAATAAAATCTAGAGAAACTAACAACACTAAGATGATCTAAACAAGATAATAATGAGAAAACAACATTAACCTAAACTAGAGATTAGAAAGTGGAAAAGAAAAATAACAACTATGAAGATCTACAAGAAATAAGAAGATTGCATAAATAAAGATTGAATCTTTGATGAAGAGAATGAAGAACTTGTCACTAATTCTTCAATAAACCCCACAAATCTTCAAATAAAATTCAAATCTTCAACTAAAGTAGGAACTTGATTGTAGAAATTACAGTAGATTAATCTAAAACTAATGGAAACTACTAAATTTATGGTGTTTTTCTACTATGTGAACTACTACTACTACTACTACTAAGCAGATCTACATATTAACCTACTCTAAGGAGGCACACTTAAGGCACAAATTGAAATAAAAACCTATGGTTACTATATATAATAAGCCCTTAATGGGTAACACAATCTTAGCCCATAATTTATTCCTTGCCCATTAGTGAGACTTTGTTCTTTGAGATGAAACTTTGCCCAATGAGTCTTCATGGGGTGAAACTTCGCCCAGCGGTTTAACGAATTAATCCCACTGGGTGAAATTTCACTCCGTGAGATTTTCTTCTAATTTTGCGGTTTTTGGCGTTTTTCTCCATCGGGCGAACGGTCATTTTCGCCCGGTGAACTTCATCGGGTGAATTTTGCCCGGTGAACTTTTTTGTCTGAAATGGCAATCTGGGGAGGAACACCGTCTGGCGAAATTTCGCCCGGTCAAATTCTCATCGGGTGAAATTTCGCCTTGTGACTTCAGAGGGCCATAACTCTCTCGTTTCAACTCTGATTGGGGCGTGTGATATGTCGTTTGAAAGCTAAGAAGATAAGCTTTCACCTCCAATTAAAATCACTTCGATCCGAGGTTTAGAACTCTAGATATATTCATTTGAAGTTGGACCTCTCCGGTGAAGATGCCCATGGACTTATAGTTTTTCCTTTCGCTCAAGGTTTCACCTCTTGGGTTTGGACATTAGATTTTGAGTTGTGTGCTTTTCTTTTCTGACGGTTTCCCTCTCTTTCATGCTCGTAGGAGCTCAGACACGTTTTTGGTCGAAAATCCTATCAAAATAGACAGAAAACTACCAAAAACACATATAATGCAAAACAGAGACACTAATGCGAGAATTACTCAAAATACGGCGATAATCGCGCTCAAGTCTCGCAAAACGAGGGAAAAAAGGGTCTAAATGAGAGGAAAAATGGTCTAAATTTGACACACAACAATTCCCCCACACTAAACCGTTGCTCGTCCTCGAGCAAAGACCCAAAAAGAAATTACATACTACTACTACTAGCTAGACTATGCTAAGCCGATACGGGGCAATTAACGGGCCCGCTCCGTCCCTTCAACTCACATCGAAATGCCCATGAGGTAGAGTACTCTCATGCAAGGCAAGTTGGGGCTTGCTCAAAATGGGGGATGCGACTAAACACACAAAAACACATAACACGAAAGAATAGACGCATCCAAAGCAAAATTAAAACACCGAATTCCTCATCGAGACGGCGGGGAAAGACACCAATTACTTACCTTAAACAACAACAAACTTTCCAAGATAAATGACCCACGTAAACAAGGACCAAAGCCTAATACTATGACAATTAAGCAATATAAGTGTTGATAATTTACCCTAGGTCCTCCTAATCTTCTAAAGGGGTACGACAGGGCGTAAAACGGAGTGGAAAAAGTGAACCATGGATTCGTTCGACACTGTAGGTAGGTGCAGTCCCACTTTCTTTGGCTAATGCCAAGAGTGTCGTTCCAAACTCGAATTTCCTAAATTAGCCCAAACAAAAAGTGGAGTGTTTACAATTTTTGGGGTGGATCGACCAATCACCGCTATCTTCCTACCTCGGGACTCGGTCCTCTAGTATGCACTTCTCGGCGACGAATCGATCAAAGGGCTCTATTTTCTTTTCCATTTTTTTCTTTCTTTTTTCCTTTCTTTTTTTCTTTCTTTTTTTTTTTCTTCTTTTTTTTTTCTTCCTTTTTTTTGAAGGATATGTTTTTGATGATATGATTTCATTTGAAGCTCCTTTTCTCTCCCTTGTTTTTCAGCCTATCGCTTTCTTTAGGATAGTTTCTGACTATCCATAGTCTTTTGCTTTCTTCGAGATGGTTTCCCACTATCCCTGGACTATTGCTCTCTTCGAGATAGTTTCCGACTATCTATGCTCTATTGCTTTCTTTGGGATAGTTTCCGACTATCCCTGGACCTTTACTTTCTTCGAGATATTTTCCAACTATCTATGCCCTTTTGCTTTCTTTGGGATAGTTTTCGACTATCCCTGGAATATTCCTCTCTTTGGAATAGTTTTCGACTATCCCTGGTCTTTTGCTTTCTACGAGATAGTTTCCGACTATCGCTGGTCTATTGCTTTCTTCGGGATAGTTTCCGACTATCCCCGGACTGTTGCTTTCTTAGAGATAGTTTCCGACTATCTCTAGCCTATTGCATTCTTTAGGATAGTTTCCGACTATCCCTAGTCTTTTGCTTTCTTCGAGATAGTTTCCCACTATCCCTGGACTATTGCTCTCTTAGAGAGAGTTTCCGACTATCACTGCTCTATTGCTATCTTTGGGATTGTTTCCGACTATCCCTGGATTTTGCTTTCTTCGAGATATTTTCCGACTATCTCTGGCCTTTTGCTTTCTTTGGGATAGTTTTCAACTATACATGGACTATTGCTTTCTTTGGGATAGTTTCCGGCTATCCCTGGACTAGTGCTTTCTTCTAGATAGTTTCTGACTATCTCTGACCCATTGCTTTCTTTGGGATAGTTTCGACTATCCCTGGTATTTTGTTTTCTTTGAGATGGTTTCCGACTATCGCTGGTCTATTGCTTTCTTTGGGATAGTTTCCGAATACTTTTCGACTAGCCCTGTAGATTTCTTTCTTTGAGATAGTTTTCGACTATCTCTGGCCTATTGGTTTTTTTGGGATCGTTTCGGACTATCCCTTGACTATTGCTCTCTTCGAGATAGTTTCCGACTATCTCTGCTCCATTGCTTTCTTTGGGATAGTTTCCGACTATCCAAGGACAATTGCCCTCTTCGAGATAGTTTCCAACTATCTCTGCTCTATTGCTTTCTTTGGGATAGTTTCCGACTATCCCTGGACTTTTGCTTTCTTCGAGATATTTTTCGACTATCTCTGGCCTTTTGCTTTCTTTGGGATAGTTTTCAACTATACATGGACTATTGTTTTCTTTGGGATAGTTTCCGGCTATCCCTGGACTAGTGCTTTCTTCTAGATAGTTTCTGACTATCTCTGACTGATGGTAGGGATTTGTCGCGGGATCTCCACCGATCAAATAATTAACAGGCTATTCCTACGGTAGATAGGGCAAGTCGGGTCGAATCCACGGGGACGGTAATGTATAGCCTAGAATAGGTCGGCCCAAATACTAGACTATGTCAACAAGCTAAGCTAAGCTAGAGAATGATAGAAGGGGAGAAAACTAGACTAAGACTAAAGTACTGGAGAAACAAACAAGGAAAACGGGCTAGGATTAGGTCGGGGTCAAAGGGGTAACGGAATGGTCGAGGAAGAGCTAGAGTGAAGGAGGTAGTAGGGTCATCTAGGTTGGTCCGGGCTCTCGCAACTTAGACTCACCTAGAGGTTCCACATGGAACCCATTTTGGCGACACACATGACAAACGGGGTTCTAGCGCGCTATTGCGGCCTAGGTCGAATCCGGGCTATCGCATCTTAGACCGACCTAGGGGTCGTCCTCACCGGGCTCTCGCAACTTAATGAGGGAACCGAACCCACAACAAACTAACACCCACGAAAGAAAGGCAAGAAAAACAAGCATTCTAACCTACTTAGTCAATCAAGCATTTCAACAAACATGTAATATGCATCAACCAAGAGGAAACCCAAATCTTCCACCAACATCTCCAACAAACCCTTAATCACCCAATTAACACCCTAATCACCCTACTAACCCTAGCAAGAACACTACTCTAACATTATCAAACTAATACTAACAAGAACAAGAGAAATCAACACAAACATCAAAACATATATAAACAAACTAGTGAAAATGATGAACAACAATCAAAGATTAAAACTTGGAAGATTAAACATGAAAGATTAAAGGAAAAGAGAAAGGAAAGATTATACCAACTACAAGGGATGAAAAGGAGAACACTTGTATAGAAGAAAACCCAAATAATTCCACCAAGGTTGTCAATCTTGGATGGATTCTTCAAGAGATCCAATAATACAAGATTAAACTAAGATTAACTACTAATTACCGACTAATCTACACTAATCTAATCTAATCTAACCTAAAGTAGTCTAGGGTTTAAGGAGAGGTGAAAAATATAACATAAGATTACAAGAGGAGGGGTATTTATAGGGTTACAATGGAAAGGAGGAAGGAACAAAGTGACGCGGCTGGAACTGGGACTTTCCCGATCGGGAAGGGAAATCTCGATCGGGAAACTTCCACTTTCCCGATCACGAATATGCCAACCTGATCGGGAATGCTCCACAGTGGCGTCCCTAATCGTGCACTTCATCCCGATCGGGTTTGAGGCCTTCCCGATCGGGATGGGTCTTGTAGGCCTCCAATATGAAGTTTTTGGTCCCTCGCTTCTCATGGGCTTCCCATCGATTCTCGGGACTCGGGATCGGGTCTCGGAGGCTCGGGATTGGGTCCCAAGGTCTCGGGGTCGATTCCAAGGCATCGAATCATCGTTCCTTTACTCCGTTGGCTCCAAAATGTGTATGTATAGAGTCGGAATCGCTCCAACTCTTCCAAATCGGTCTCGGGAACCTGAAACGAACTAAAGGAAGCATAAGAAGCCCCTAAGCCGCTCCCAAGGAGCGATTCTACAAGGAAAATGGGACCAAAACACTACAAAATAGGCACTACAAACCACACTTATCAACTCCCCCACACTTAACCCTTACTCGCCCTCGAGTAAGCACATACTAACTACTATACTAGCCGAATGGGTATTAGCGCACCCTACGCCCTTTCAACTCATGCGAGTGCACTTATAGGAAAGGTGCACTCCGCATGGCAAGTAGGGTCTTGCGACAAAAGTGTGGATGCAACCGGACACAAAACACATAAACAAACAAACACACAAACAAACACACAAAAGGTTGCACCCAAAAGAAAAGAAATACCGCTTCCCTCTAAAAGCGGTGAAAGAAGCACCGGTTTAGCACTCGAGGTAAGTGACAACGTTCCCAATCTAGCAATACAAACCGAGGTGGACTAAACCCTAATAGTATGACGACAAAGCAATAAAAACGTTGGTAACTTACCTAGGTTCCTCCTAACCTTCTAAGAACGTACCACGGGACGATCGGCGGAGTGGGAAGTGAAGAACCACGGTGTTAGTCGACACTGCAGGTAAGTGAGACCCCGCCCCCTTTAGCGTGAGCCAAGAGGGTCGTCCCATGTCCGAAACCGCCTAACTAGTCCAAGTAAAAAGGTGGAAAACATGCAAAAATGAGGGAAGACCGACTAATGTCGTTATCATCCTTCTTCGGGACTCGGTCCTTTGGTAGGCTCTTCACGGCCAAAGTCGGAAAAAAGGCTTATTTTGAGATGTAGGGTTTATTTTTGTGAATCGGGTTTTCTTTTGGCATTTTCTCTTTTCTTTTGCATTTTTGCCTTGTTTTGCCATGCCATTCTTTTTCTTCTTTTCTATTTTCTTTTTGGCTTTTTGTGCCTTTTCTTTTTCTTCATTCTTTTCTTTCTTTCATTTTCTTTCTTTTTCTTTTCTTTGCCCTTTTGGCTTGATTTGGCTTTTTGGCATTCCTTTGTATGACAAGAAAGGGAGAATTCAACAAATTGCAACTTATTGTGTGGATATGTGTAGGAGGTAGGGGAATGGGAGAGTCGGGACGGCGCCTTCCCTTCAAACCCACAAAAAGTGGTGAACTTGGACTAATCAAACGATCCTAAACATGGTCACCTAAGGGACGGGACTCGGCAACCAAGGCCTTTTCACACCGTGGGTGGTCATAATGGTCAAAATGAAAATCCCGTAGTAAATCCCTAGTAAGCTAGGTGGACTCAAGGTAAAGGACCAACGAATTCATTGATTTAGGGTTATTCTACTAGATTAAAGTCCAAGACTGGATTTACACTACTAAGAAGGGAAAGTACACACTCACACACTAGCCTCTAAACTGGGTTTTCGAAAACCATTTACACACAAGACACACAACAAAACACAAAACAAAGACTCAACGAAAACGAAAGAAAAAAAAGGAAACAAAAGCAACAAAACAAGAACAACACAAAACGAACACAACTATAACACAAACACCACCCCTAGCTTCTAAATGAGCAACCAACCAACATCAAACTTTACAAAGCTCCTCCCGAGCACACCACATCACATTCTCCTCCAAATTCCGCAAGAGACAAAGAAAGAAAAAGGGATAGAAGATGTTACCGGACATCTTGAAAGCTTTCCAAAGCCATCGGTGGTTTAAGCAACCTATAGGGAAAAGAGGGGGGGAACACACACAACAAAACAAATACACGACACAAAGACACAAAAGGAAAACACACAAAAGGAAAATATTTTTGATTTTTGTGAAAAAGTTTCAAATTTTTAGGGTTTTTAAAGATTTTTCGTAAGACTACAAAAATAAAACTAACTACGATAGAATATCGCTCCCCCCACACTTAAACCGAGTCATGTCCTCATGCTCGATCGTAGTGTGCGGAGAGACAAAAGAAAAAGAAAAGAAACTACGAAAGTAAAGCTAAAAATCAAAAATAAAGTGGAGAAAAGGTTAGAAGGCGTCCGGCCGGGGTGTAGTCAAGTCACCATGGGCCGAGACTAGAAAAAGATATGAATGGGGGAAGAAAATAAAAAGAAGGAAATAAAAGGAAATGGGAGAGGAGGACTAGGTGTAATCAAGTCACCTAGCCCGGATTCCGCCTAAATCCGATTAAATCCTCAAAAAGAAAGAGTGAAAAACTTGTAAAATTTGGATTTTGAAAAATGACTCTCGATGTAGTGACATCATCGAGAGTCGGGAGCAACCAAAACCAAGGCCTCGAAGGCCACCATGACACAAAGGATATAAGGGAAAGGGAATAAACAAATGAAGACAAGCTATAAAAACGGAAAAGAGAGGATAGTTGCCGTACCATACGGTTAGAAACTCACTCGCTCCATCGTCTCAATGATCAAAATAGGTACTTGCTTGTTGTCGTCATTGTCATCCTTCTTCAAGCTTGATAGAACCGCACGGTAGAGGTAGTAATGGTGTGAGGGGGTGGGAGTTGATGTGAATATCGGTCTAAAGTGAGGAGGAAGTGAGGTTAAGGTATGTAAATGACGTACATGGGTGGTATGATATGAGAAAGGAAGGTAGGGAGGTTGGGTGGGGGTATATAATGGTTGGGTGGGCTTGAATGTCGAAGAAGAGGCACCAAAAAGGAGTAGGGGACCATCCCGGTCGGGATGGATGATCCCGGTCGGGTTGATAAACCCTTCTCGGTCGGGAAGCCTCCTTCCCGATCGGGATGACACTCCAGTGGACTCGATTTTTGGCACCCTCATCCCGATCGGGACGGCCCCATCCCGGTCGGGAAGGGCCTTCATGACTCCCATGACCCCAAAAACCGGCTCCCTTGCTCACGATCCAAGCTCTATCACCAACCACTCCTTTCTAGGAGTCACCTTCACTTCACCTATCACAATAAAATCAAAGTACACCTCAAATTCACTCCCTCACATCGCTCATCAAAATACCAAATTAATTACAGGAGCTTCACAAAACTACAAAAATCAAGAGAAAAATCACACAAATACAAACACAAGTACTCTAAAGAGGAGAGGAGAATATACAACATGACGGTTCTTTAAGAACTCCGTCAAACCTAGGATGGTGGACTCTTCTTCAACCGTAGCCCTCAAGGGCATGGAGGAGCAAGTCGAACGCGCTACCGACATCATAATGAAGGCCCAAGAAGCGCTCGAGCCTAGCCAACCTCCACGGCCTCCAAGGAGGAGGCAAGAAGTAGGAATCCCAAGACCCAAAGTCATCATTCGTGTTGTCTCCGGGGTCTATCCATCCTACGAGCTTAACCGACCTCTTCCTCCCTAAGCATCGCCTCCAATCACAAGCAAGCTTCATCTCCAAGAAACAAGGCACAAAAAGCGGTTTTGGCCTCATCTCCTCAATGCACACCCCCACACTTTCCTCAAGTTGTGGTTCCCCATCTTCATCACTAGGCCCCACATCATCTTGGAGAGAAGAGTTGAAACTTCTACCGGCGGTTTCAATCTCTTCCAAGTCATTGCTTGGTTCACTAGCTAGGGGCTCTTGTTGCTTATCCACATTCTCGCACGAGGGCAACTCGAGGCTAACAATTTCACCCAACAACTTCACAAATTCTACCAAACAATCAAACTCACCATCCTCCTCCCATTCCTCACCAATGTTGTCTTCACCGAGGGTCATCTCCTCATTCGTCTCTTTTTGGGTAGACAATTGAGGTTCTTCAAAGCAAATCTCTCCTCCAAAGGGAACTACATCGGCGGCTTCATGGTTAGGTTGCTCCTCTCTCTCAAGTGGGCACCCTTCATCTAATTGCGATGTTCGGGATAAATACATTACGGTTTGAACCGATAATGCATTTAATCGAGCATCCATCGCCTCGTTTTCCCTTCTAATTTGGGCCATTAATTCCTCTTGTTCTTTTTGCAAATGAAGAAGTGAATGATACAACTCCAAGTTTGACGATTGGTGGTCATTGGGGTCTTGTAAAGCTCCTTGATAATCTTGATAATCTTGATGATAATCTTGATTAAACATGGTGTCTTGATGATGCCCAAGGGGTGGGGCATCATATTGTTGGTAGTGAGGTTGAGGTGATTGGTAGTATTGTGGGTCATGGGGTTCATATTGTGGTTGGGGTGGAGGGTAATATGGTGGGTTTTGGTGGTATTGGCTTCCATAAGGTGAATCTTGATTGAACATGGTGGGTTCACATTGATAACTCGAGTAATAGTCACCATGATCGTGGGATTGATAGTCATTCACTTGTTGGTAGCCATTTCCATATTCTTGAAGTTCATACCCACTAGAGTCTTGATCCCCCCAAGAAGCTTGATTATGGTAGGGCGACGTCATGTCATACCCTTGGTTCATGGAAGAAGAGGAGTAGCTCATATCGAGTATGTGGAGTTTAGATCAAACCCCATGCTTGCTCGAAAATCGTAGTCCATACCCGGTTGGAAACCACTCATTCTAGCAACCGTCCGTTAAAGCGGCTCTAAGTGGCAAGAAGAAGGTAGTCACCACCTCTAAGCACAAACTGTAGACTAATGAACAAACGTGAGAAGTCTAGTGCTTTTTGGGCACTAGACAAGAGAGAAATAACCCACACACACACAAGAAGCAAGGTAACAAAAAGAAAAAAGAAAAACACAAACACAAAGACAAAGTAAAGTAACTAGGAAAACAAAGTCTAAACTAGCACCGTCCCCGGCAACGGCGCCAAATTGATGGTAGGGATTTGCCGCGGGATCCCCACCGATCAAATAATTAACCGGCTATTTCTACGGTAGATAGGGCAAGTCGGGTCGAATCCACGGGGACGGTAATGTATAGCCTAGACTAGGTCGGCCCAAATACTAGACTATGTCAACAAGCTAAGCTAAGCTAGAGAATGATAGAAGGGGAGAAAACTAGACTAAGACTAAAGTACCGGAGAAACAAACAAGGAAAACGGGCTAGGATTAGGTCGGGGTAAAAGGGGTAACGGAATGGTCGAGGAAGAGCTAGAGTGAAGGAGGTAGTAGGGTCATCTAGGTTGGTCCGGGCTCTTGCAACTTAGACTCACCTAGAGGTTCCACATGGAACCCATTTTGGCGACACACATGACAAACGGGGTTCTAGCGCGCTATTGCGGCCTAGGTTGAATCCGGGCTCTCGCATCTTAGACCGACCTAGGGGTCGTCCTCACCGGGCTCTCGCAACTTAATGAGGGAACCGAACCCACAACAAACTAACACCCACGAAAGAAAGGCAAGAAAAACAAGCATTCTAACCTACTTAGTAAATCAAGCATTTCTACAAACATGTAATATGCATCAACCAAGAGGAAACCCAAATCTTCCACCAACATCTCCAACAAACCCTTAATCACCCAATTAACCCCCTAATCACCCTACTAACCCTAGCAAGAACACTACTCTAACATTATCAAACTAATACTAACAAGAACAAGAGAAATCAACACAAACATCAAAACATATATAAACAAACTAGTGAAAATGATGAACAACAATCAAAGATTAAAACTTGGAAGATTAAACATGAATGATTAAAGGAAAAGAGAAAGGAAAGATTATACCAACTACAAGGGATGAAAAGGAGAACACTTGTATAGAAGAAAACCCAAATAATTCCACCAAGGTTGGCAATCTTGGATGGATTCTTTAAGAGATCCAATAATACAAGATTAAACTAAGATTAACTACTAATTACCGACTAATCTACACTAATCTAATCTAATCTAACCTAAAGTAGTCTAGGGTTTAAGGAGAGGTGAAGAATATAACATAAGATTACAAGAGGAGGGGTATTTATAGGGTTACAATGGAAAGGAGGAAGGAACAAAGTGACGCGGCTTGAACTGGGACTTTCCCGATCGGGCAGGGAAATCTCGATCGGGAAACTTCCACTTTCCCGATCACGAATATGGCAACCCGATCGGGAATGCTCCACAGTGGCGTCCCTAATCGTGCACTTCATCCCGATCGGGTTTGAGGCCTTCCCGATCGGGATGGGTCTTGTAGGCCTCCAATATGAAGTTTTTGGTCCCTCCTTGCTTCTCATGGGCTTCCCATCGATTCTCGGGACTCGGGATCAGGTCTCGGAGGCTCGGGATTGGGTCCCGAGAATCGATGGGAGGCCCATGAAAAGCAAGGAGGGACCAAAAAGTTCATATTGGAGGCCTACAAGACCCATCCCGATCGGGAAGGCCTCAAACCCGATCTTTGGGATACTTTTCAACTATACATGGACAATTGCTTTCTTTGGGATAGTTTATGGCTATCCCTGGACTAATGCTTTCTTCTATTTAGTTTCTGACTATCTCTGACACATTGCTTTCTTTGGGATAGTTTCGACTATCCCTGGTCTTTTGCTTTCTTTGAGATGGTTTCCGACTATCGCTGGTCTATTGATTTCTTTAGGATAGTTTCCGAATACTTTTCGACTGTCCCTGTCTATTTCTTTCTTCGAGATATTTTTTGACTATCTCTGGCCTATTGCTTTCTTTGGGATCGTTTCGGACTATCCCTTGACTATTGTTCTCTTCGAGATAGTTTCCGACTATCTCTGCTCCATTGCTTTCTTTCGGATAGTTTCCCACTATCCCCGGACAATTGCCCTCTTTGAGAGAGTTTTCAACTATCTCTGCTCTATTGCTTTCTTTGGGATAGTTTTCGACTATTTCTGGACTTTTGCTTTCTTCGAGAAATTTTCCGACTATCTCTGGCCTTTGCTTTCTTTGGCATGGTTTTCAACTATACATGGACTATTGTTTTCTTTGGGATAGTTTCCGGCTATCCCTGGACTAGTGCTTTCTTCTAGTTAGTTTCTGACTATCTCTGACACATTGCTTTCTTTGGGATAGTTTCGACTATCCCTGGTCTTTTGCTTTCTTTGAGATGGTTTCTGACTATCGCTGGTCTATTGCTTTCTTTGGGATAGTTTCCGATTACTTTTCAACTGTCCCTGTCTATTTCTTTCTTCGAGATAGTTTTCGACTATCTCTGGCCTATTTCTTTCTTTGGGATCTTTTCGTACTATCCCTCGACTATTGCTCTCTTCGAGATAGTTTCCGACTATCTCTGCTCTATTGCTTTCTTTGGGATAGTTTCTGACTATCCCCGGACAATTGCCCTGTTCGAGATAGTTTCCAACTATATCTTCCCTATTGCTTTCTTTGGGATAGTTTCCGATTAACCCTGGACTTTTGCTTTTTTCGATATAGTTTCCGACTATCTCTGGCCTTTCGCTTTCTTTGGGATAGTTTCCAACTATACCTGGACTATTTCATTCTTTTGGATAGTTTCCGGCTATCTCTGGACTACTGCTTTCTTCTAAATAGTTTCTGACTATCTCTGGCCTATTGCTTTCTTTTGGATAGTTTCGATTATCCCCCGTCTTTCGCTTTCTTCGAGATAGTTTTCGACTATCCATAGTCTTTTGCTTTCTTCGAGATAGTTTCCCACTATCCCTGGACTATTGCTCTCTTCGAGATAGTTTCCGACTATCTCTGCTCTATTGCTATCTTTGGGATTGTTTCCGACTATCCCTGGACATTTGCTTTCTTCGAGATATTTTCTGACTACCTCTGGCCTTTTGCTTTCTTTGGGAAAGTTTTAAACTATACCAGGACTATTGCTTTCTTTGGGATAGTTTCAGGCTATCCCTGGAATAGTGCTTTCTTCAAGATATTTTCTGACTATCTCTTATCCATTGCTTTCTTTGGGATAGTTTCGACAATCCCTGGACGTTTGCTTTCTTTTAGATGGTTTCCGACTATCACTGGTCTATTGATTTATTTGGGATAGTTTCCGAATACTTTTCGACTATCCCTGTCTATTTCTTTCTTCGAGATAGTTTCCGACTATCTCTGGCCTATTTCTTTCTTTGGGATCGTTTCGGAATATCCCTTGACTATTGCTTTATTCGAGATTGTTTCTGACTATCTCTGCGCAATTGCTTTCTTTGGGATAGTTTTCGACTATCCCTGAACTTTTGTATTCTTCGAGATATTTTCCCACTATCTCTGGCCTTTTGCTTTCTTTGGGATAGTTTTCAACTATACATGGACTATTGCTTTCTTTGGGATAGTTTCCGGCTATCCCCGGACTAGTGCTTTCTTTTTGATAGTTTCTGACTATCTCTAACCCATTGCTTTCTTTGGGATAGTTTCGACTATCCCTGGTATTTTGCTTTCTTTGAGATGGTTTCCGACTATCGCTGGTCTATTGCTTTCTTTGGGATAGTTTCCGAATACTTTTCGACTAGCCCTGTCTATTTCTTTCTTCGAGATAGTTTTCAACTATCTCTGGCCTATTTCTTTCTTTGGGATCTTTTCAGACTATCCCTTTACTATTGCTCTCATCGAGATAGTTTCCGACTATCTCTGCTCTTTTGCTTTCTTTGGGATAGTTTCCGACTATCCCCAGACAATTGCCCTCTTCGAGAAAATTTTTATCTATCTCTGCCCTATTGCTTTCTTTGGGATAATTTCCGATTAACCCTGGACTTTTTCTTTTTTCGAGATAGTTTCCGACTGTCTCTGGCCTTTTGCTTTCTTTGGGATAGTTTCCAACTATACCTGGACTATTTCATTCTTTTGGATAATTTCCGGCTATCCCTGGACTACTGCTTTCTTCTAGATAGTTTCTGACTATCTCTAGCCTATTGCTTTCTTTTGTATATTTTCGATTATCCCCGGTCTTTCGCTTTCTTCGAGATAGTTTCCGACTATCGATTGTCTATTGCTTTATTTGGGATAGTTTCGGAATAGTTTCCGACTATCCCTGCACTTCTGCTTTCTTCGAGATAACTTTCCGACTATCTCTGGCCTATCACTTTCTTTCGGATAGTTTCCGATTATCCATAGTCTTTTGCTTTCTTCGAGATAGTTTCCCACTGTCCCTGGACTATTGCTCTCTTTGAGATAGTTTCCGACTATCTCTGCTCTATTGCTTTCTTTGGGATAGTTTCCGACTATCCCTGCACTTCTGCTTTCTTCGAGATACTTTCCGACTATCTTTGGCCTATCGCTTTCTTTAGGATAGTTTCCGACTATCCATAGTGTTTTGCTTTCTTCGAGATAGTTTCCCACTATCCCTGGACTATTGCTCTCTTTGGAATAGTTTTCGACTATCTCTGCTCTATTGCTTTCTTTCGGATAGTTTCCGATTAACCCTAGACTTTTGCTTTTTTTTGAGATAGTTTCCGACTATCTCTGGCCTTTTGCTTTCTTTGGGATAGTTTCCAACTATACCTGGACTATTTCATTCTTTTGGATAGTTTCCGGCTATCTCTGGACTACTGCTTTCTTCTAGATAGTTTCTGACTATCTCTAGCATATTGCTTTCTTTTGGATAGTTTCGATTATCCCCGGTCTTTCGCTTTCTTCGAGAAAGTTTCCGACTATCGATGGTCTATTGCTTTATTTGGGATAGTTTCAGAATAGTTTCCGACTATCCCCGCACTTGTACTTTCTTCGAGATACTTTCCGACTATCTCTGGCCTATCGCTTTCTTTAGGATAGTTTCCGACTATCCATAGTCTTTTGCTTTCTTCGAGATAGTTTCCCACTATCCCTGGACTATTGCTCTCTTCGAGATAGTTTTCGACTATCTCTGCTCTATTGCTATCTTTGGGATTGTTTCCGACTATCCTTGGACTTTTGCTTTCTTCGAGATATTTTCCGACTATCTCTGGCCTTTTGCTTTCTTTGGGAAAGTTTTAAACTATACCTGGACTATTGCTTTCTTTGGGATAGTTTCAGGCTATCCCTGGAATAGTGCTTTCTTCAAGATATTTTCTGACTATCTCTTATCCATTGCTTTCTTTGGGATAGTTTCGACTATCCCTGGACGTTTGCTTTCTTTTAGATGGTTTCCGACTATCGCTGGTCTATTGCTTTATTTGGGATAGTTTCCGAATACTTTTCGACTATCCCTGTCCATTTCTTTCTTCGAGATAGTTTCCGACTATCTCTGGCCTATTTCTTTCTTTGGGATCGTTTCGGAATATCCCTTGACTATTGCTCAATTCGAGATTGTTTCTGACTATCTCTGCGCAATTGCTTTCTTTGGGATAGTTTTCGACTATCCCAGGACTTTTGTGTTCTTCGAGATATTTTCCCACTATCTCTGGCCTTTTGCTTTCTTTGGGATAGTTTTCAACTATACATGGACTATTTCTTTCTTTGGGATAGTTTCCGGCTATCCCTGTACTAGTGCTTTCTTTTAGATAGTTTCTGACTATCTCTGACCCATTGCTTTCTTTGGGATAGTTTCGACTATCCCTGGTATTTTGCTTTCTTTGAGATGGTTTCCGACTATCGCTGGTCTATTGCTTTCTTTGGGATCTTTTCAAACTATCCCTTAACTATTGCTCTCATCGAGATAGTTTCCGACTATCTCTGCTCTATTGCTTTCTTTGGGATAGTTTCCGACTATCCCCAGACAATTGCCCTCTTCGAGAAAGTTTTTATCTATCTCTGCCCTATTGCTTTCTTTGGGATATTTTCCGATTAACCCTGGACTTTTTCTTTTTTCGAGATAGTCTCCGACTATCTCTGGCCTTTTGCTTTCTTTGGGATAGTTTCCAACTATACCTGGACTATTTCATTCTTTTGGATAGTTTCCGGCTATCCCTGGACTACTGCTTTCTTCTAGATAGTTTCTGACTATCTCTAGCCTATTGCTTTCTTTTGGATATTTTCAATTATCCCCGGTCTTTCGCTTTCTTCGAGATAGTTTCCGACTATCGATGGTCTATTGCTTTATTTGGGATAGTTTCGGAATAGTTTCCGACTATCCCTGCACTTCTGCTTTCTTCGAGATAACTTTCCGACTATCTCTGGCCTATCACTTTCTTTCGGATAGTTTCCGATTATCCATAGTCTTTTGCTTTCTTCGAGATAGTTTCCCACTATCCCTGGACTATTGCTCTCTTCGAGATAGTTTTCGACTATCTCTGCTCTATTGCTTTCTTTGGGACAGTTTCCGACTATCCCTGGACTATTCCTCTCTTTGGAATAGTTTTCGACTATCCCAGGTCTTTTGCTTTCTACGAGATAGTTTCCGACTATCGCTGGTCTATTGCTTTCTTCGGGATAGTTTCCGACTATCCCTGGACTGTTGCTTTCTTAGAGATAGTTTTCGACTATCTCTAGCCTATTGCTTTCTTTAGGATAGTTTCCGACTATCCCTAGTCTTTTGCATTCTTCGAGATAATTTCCCACTATCCCTGGACTATTGCTCTCTTAGAGATAGTTTCCGACTATCTCTGCTCTATTGCTTTCTTTGAGATTGTTTCCGATTATCCCTGGACTTTTACTTTCTTCGAGATATTTTCCGACTATCTCTGGACTTTTGCTTTCTTTGGGATAGTTTTCAATTATACCTAGACTATTGCTTTCTTTGGGATAGTTTCAGGCTATCCCTGGAATAGTGCTTTCTTCAAGATAGTTTCCGACTATCTCTGAACCATTGCTTTCTTTGGGATAGTTTCGACTATCCCTGGTCGTTTGCTTTCTTTTAGATGGTTTCCGACTATCGCTGGTCTATTGCTTTAATTGGGATAGTTTCCGAATACTTTTCGACTATCGCTGGTCTATTTCTTTAATTGGGATAGTTTCAGAATAGTTTCCGACCATCTCTGCACTTCTTCTTTCTTCGAGATACGTTCCGACTATCTCTGAACTTTTGCTTTCTTTGGGATAGTTATCAACTATATCTGGAATATTACTTTCTTTGGATAGTTTTCGGCTATCCCTGGATTGCTGCTTTCTTCTAGATAGTTTCTGACTATCTCTAGCCTATTGCTTTCTTTGGGATATTTTCGATTATCCCCGGTCTTTCGCTTTCTTCGAGATAGTTTCCAACTATCGATGGTCTATTGCTTTATTTGGGATAGTTTCGGAATAGTTTCCGACTATCCCTGCACTTCTGCTTTCTTCGAGATAACTTTCCGACTATCTCTGGCCTATCACTTTCTTTCGGATAGTTTCCGATTATCCATAGTCTTTTGCTTTCTTCGAGATAGTTTCCCACTATCCGTGGACTATTGCTCTCTTCGAGCCGACTATCTCTGCTCTATTGCTTTCTTTGGGATAGTTTCCGACTATCCCTGGACTATTCCTCTCTTTGGAATAGTTTTCGACTATCCCTGGTCTTTTGCTTTCTACGAGATAGTTTCCGACTATCGCTGGTCTATTGCTTTCTTCGGGATAGTTTCCGACTATCCCTGGACTGTTGCTTTCTTAGAGATAGTTTCCAACTATCTCTAGCCTATTGCTTTCTTTAGGATAGTTTCCGACTATCCCTAGTCTTTTTCATACTTCGAGATAATTTCCCACTATCCCTAGACTATTGCCCTCTTAGAGATAGTTTCCGACTATCTCTGCTCTATTGCTTTCTTTGAGATTGTTTCCGATTATCCCTGGACTTTTACTTTCTTGGAGATATTTTCCGACTATCTCTGGACTTTTGCTTTCTTTGGGATAGTTTTCAACTATACCTTGACTATTGCTTTCGTTGGGATAGTATCAGGCTATCCCTGGAATAGTGCTTTCTTCAAGATAGTTTCCGACTATCTCTGAACCATTGCTTTCTTTGGTATAGTTTCGACTATCCCTGGTCGTTTGCTTTCTTTTAGATGGTTTCCGACTATCGCTGGTCTATTGCTTTAATTGGGATAGTTTCCGAATACTTTTCGACTATCGCTGGTCTATTGCTTTAATTGGGATAGTTTCAGAATAGTTTCCGACCATCCCTGCACTTCTTCTTTCTTCGAGATACTTTCCGACTATCTCTGGCCTTTTGCTTTCTTTAGGATAGTTATCAACTATATCTGGAATATTGCTTTCTTTGGGATAGTTTTCGGCTATCCCTGGATTGCTGCTTTCTTCTAGATAGTTTCTGACTATCTCTAGCCTATTGCTTTCTTTGGGATAGTTTCGACTATCCCCAGTCTTTCGCTTTCTTCGAGATAGTTTCCGACTATCGATGGTCTATTGCTTTCTTTGGGATAGTATCGGAATAGTTTCCAACCATCCTTGCACTTCTGCTTTCTTCGAGATACTTTCCGACTATCTTTGGCCTATCGCTTTCTTTAGGATAGTTTCCGACTATCCATAGTGTTTTTCTTTCTTCGAGATAGTTTCCCACTATCCCTGGAATATTGCTCTCTTCGAGATAGTTTCCGACTATCTCTGCCCTATTACTTTCTTTGGGAAAGTTTCTGACTATCCTTGGACTTTTGCTTTCTTCGAGATATTTACTGACTATCCCTGGCCTTTTGCTTTCTACGAGATAGTTTCCGACTATCGCTGGTCTATTGCTTTCTTCGGGATAGTTTTTGACTAACCCTGGACTATTCCTCTCTTTGGAATAGTTTTCGACAATCCCTAGTCTTTTGCTTTCTACGAGATAGTTTCCGACTATCGCTGGTCTATTGCTTTCTTCGGGATGGATTCCGAATATCCCTGCACTGTTGGTTTCTTAGAGATAGTTTCGGACTATCTCTTGCCTATTGCTTTCTTTAGGATAGTTTCCGACTATCCCTAGTCTTTTGCTTTCTTCGAGATAGTTTCCCACTATCCCTGGACTATTGCTCTCTTAGAGATAGTTTCCGACTATCTCTGCTCTATTGCTTTCTTTGAGATTGTTTCCGATTATCCCTGGACTTTTACTTTCTTCGAGATATTTTCTGACTATCTCTGGACTTTTGCTTTCTTTGGGATAGTTTTCAACTATACCTAGACTATTGCTTTCTTTGGGATAGTTTCAGGCTATCCCTGGAATAGTGCTTTCTTCAAGATAGTTTCCGACTATCTCTGAACCATTGCTTTCTTTGGTATAGTTTCGATTATCCCTGGTCGTTTGCTTTCTTTTAGATGGTTTCCGACTATCGCTGGTCTATTGCTTTAATTGGGATAGTTTCCGAATACTTTTCGACTATCGCTGGTCTATTGCTTTAATTGGGATAGTTTCAGAATAGTTTCCGACCATCCCTGCACTTCTTCTTTCTTCGAGATACTTTCCGACTATCTCTGGCCTTTTGCTTTCTTTGGGATAGTTATCAACTATATCTGGAATATTACTTTCTTTGGGATAGTTTTCGGCTATCCCTGGATTGCTGCTTTCTTCTAGATAGTTTCTGACTATCTCTAGCCTATTGCTTTCTTTGGGATATTTTCGATTATCCCCGGTCTTTCGCTTTCTTCGAGATAGTTTCCAACTATCGATGGTCTATTGCTTTATTTGGGATAGTTTCGGAATAGTTTCCGACTATCCCTGCACTTCTGCTTTCTTCGAGATAACTTTCCGACTATCTCTGGCCTATCACTTTCTTTCGGATAGTTTCCGATTATCCTTAGTCTTTTGCTTTCTTCGAGATAGTTTCCCACTATCCCTGGACTATTGCTCTCTTCGAGCCGACTATCTCTGCTCTATTGCTTTCTTTGGGATAGTTTCCGACTATCCCTGGACTATTCCTCTCTTTGGAACAGTTTTCGACTATCCCTGGTCTTTTGCTTTCTACGAGATAGTTTCCGACTATCGCTGGTCTATTGCTTTCTTCGGCATAGTTTCCGACTATCCCTGGACTGTTGCTTTCTTAGAGATAGTTTCCGACTATCTCTAGCCTATTGCTTTCTTTAGGATAGTTTTCGACTATCCCTAGTCTTTTGCATACTTCGAGATAATTTCCCACTATCCCTGGACTATCGCCCTCTTAGAGATAGTTTCCGACTATCTCTGCTCTATTGCTTTCTTTGAGATTGTTTCCGACTATCTCTGGACTTTTGCTTTCTTTGGGATAGTTTTCAACTATACCTTGACTATTGCTTTCTTTGGGATAGTATCAGGCTATCCCTGGAATAGTGCTTTCTTCAAGATAGTTTCCGACTATCTCTTAACCATTGCTTTCTTTGGTATAGTTTCGACTATCCCTGGTCGTTTGCTTTCTTTTAGATGGTTTCCGACTATTGCTGGTCTATTGCTTTAATTGGGATAGTTTCCGAATACTTTTCGACTATCGCTGGTCTATTGCTTTAATTGGGATAGTTTCAGAATAGTTTCCGACCATCCCTGCACTTCTTCTTTCTTCGAGATACTTTCCGATTATCTCTGGCCTTTTGCTTTCTTTGGGATAGTTATCAACTATATCTGGAATATTGCTTTCTTTGGGATAGTTTTCGGCTATCCCTGGATTGCTGCTTTCTTCTAGATAGTTTCTGACTATCTCTAGCCTATTGCTTTCTTTGGGATAGTTTCGACTATCCCTAGTCTTTCGCTTTCTTCGAGATAGTTTCCGACTATCGATGGTCTATTGCTTTCTTTGGGATAGTATCGGAATAGTTTCCAACCATCCCTGCACTTCTGCTTTCTTCGAGATACTTTCCGACTATCTTTGGCCTATCGCTTTCTTTAGGATAGTTTCCGACTATCCATAGTGTTTTGCTTTCTTCGAGATAGTTTCCCACTATCCTTGGACTATTGCTCTCTTCGAGATAGTTTCCGACTATCTCTGCCCTATTACTTTCTTTGGGAAAGTTTCTGACTATCCTTGGACTTTTGCTTTCTTCGAGATATTTTCTGACTATCCCTGGCCTTTTGCTTTCTACGAGATAGTTTCCGACTATCGCTGGTCTATTGCTTTCTTCGGGATAGTTTTCGACTATCCCTGGACTATTCCTCCCTTTGGAATAGTTTTCGACATTCCCTAGTCTTTTGCTTTCTACGAGATAGTTTCCGACTATCGCTGGTCTATTGCTTTCTTCGGGATAGATTCCGAATATCCCTGCACTGTTGGTTTCTTAGAGATAGTTTCGGACTATCTCTTGCCTATTGCTTTCTTTAGGATAGTTTCCGACTAACCCTAGTCTTTTGCTTTCTTCGAGATAGTTTCCCACTATCCCTGGACTATTGCTCTCTTAGAGATAGTTTTCGACTATCTCTGCTCTATTGCTTTCTTTGGGATTGTGTCCGACTATCCCTGGCCTTTTGCTTTCTTCGAGATATTTTCCGACTATCTCTGGCCTTCCGCTTTCTTTGGGATAGTTTTCAACAATACATGGACTATTGCTGTCTTTGGGATAGTATCGGAATAGTTTCCGGCCATCCCTGCACTTCTGCTTTCTTCGAGATACTTTCCGACTATCTTTGGCCTATCGCTTTATTTAGGATAGTTTCCGACTATCCATAGTGTTTTGCTTTCTTCGAGATAGTTTCCCACTATCCCTGGACTATTGCTCTCTTCGAGATAGTTTCCGACTATCTCTGCCCTATTACTTTCTTTAGGATAGTTTCCGACTATCCCTGGACTTTGGCTTTCTTCGAGATATTTTCTGACTATCTTTGGCCTTTTGCTTTCTTTGGGATAGTTTTCGACTATCCCTGGACTATTCCTCTCTTTGGAATAGTTTTCGACTATCCCTGGTCTTTTGCTTTCTTTGAGATAGTTTCCCACTATCCATGGACTATTGCTCTCTTAGAGATAGTTTCCGACTATCTCTGCTCTATTGCTTTCTTTGGGATTGTTTCCGACTATCCCTGGATTTTTGCTTTCTTCGAGATATTTTCCGACTATCTCTGGCCTTTTATTTTCTTTGGGATAGTTTTCAACTATACATGGACTATTGCTTTCTTTGGGATAGTTTCCGGGTATCCCTGAACTAGTGTTTTCTTCTAGATAGTTTCTGATTATCTGTGACCCATTGCTTTCTATGGGATAGTTTCGACTATCCCTGGTCATTTGCTTTCTTTGAGATGGTTTCCGACTATCGCTGGTCTATTGCTTTCTTTGGGATAGTTTCCGAATACTTTTCGACTGTCCCTGTCTATTTCTTTCTTCGAGATTGTTTTCGACTATCTCTGGCCTATTGCTTTCATTGGGATCTTTTCGGACTATCCCTTGACTATTGCTCTCTTCGAGATAGTTTCCAACAATCTTTGCTTTATTGCTTTATTTGGGATAGTTTCCGACTATCCCCGGACAATTGCCCTCTTCGAGATAGTTTCCTACTATCTCCACTCTACTGCTTTCTTTGGGATAGTTTCCGATTAACCTTGGACTATTGCTTTTTTCGAGATAGTTTCTGACTATCTCTGGCCTTTTGCTTTCTTTGGGATAGTTTCCAACTATACCTGGACTATTTCTTTCTTTTGGATAGTTTCCAGCTATCCCTGGACTACTGCTTTCTTCTAGATAGTTTCTGACTATCTCTAGCCTATTGCTTTCTTTGGGAAAGTTTCGACTATCCCCGGTCTTTCGCTTTCTTCGAGATAGTTTCCGACTAATGATGGTCTATTGCTTTCTTTGGGATAGTATCGGAATAGTTTCCGACCATCCCTGCACTTCTGCTTTCTTCGAGATACTTTCCGACTATCTTTGGCCTATCGCTTTCTTTAGGATAGTTTTCGACTATCCATAGTGTTTTGCTTTCTTCGAGATAGTTTCCCACTATCCTTGGACTATTGCTCTCTTCGAGATAGTTTCCGACTATCTCTGCCCTATTACTTTCTTTGGGATAGTTTCCGACATCCCTGGACTTTGGCTTTCTTCGAGATATTTTCTGACTATCTCTGGCCTTTTGCTTTCTTTGGGATAGTTTTCGACTATCCCTGGACTATTCCTCTCTTTGGGATAGTTTTCGACTATCCCTGGTCTTTTGCTTTCTACGAGATAGTATCCGACTATCTCTAGCCTATTGCTTTCTTTAAGTTTGTTTCCGACTATCCCTAGTCTTTTGCTTTCTTCAAGATAGTTTCCCACTATCCCTTGTCTATTGCTCTCTTAGAGATAGTTTCCGACTATCTCTGCTCTATTGCTTTCTTTGGGATTCTTTCCGACTATCTCTGGACTTTTGCTTTGTTCGAGATATTTTCCGACTATCTCTGGCCTTTTGCTTTCTTTGGGATAGTTTTCAACTATACATGGACTATTGCTTTCTTTGGGATAGTTTCCGGCTATCCCTGGACTACTGCTTTCTTCTAGATAGTTTCTGACTATCTCTAGCCTATTGCTTTCTATGGGATAGTTTCGACTATCCCCGGTCTTTAGCTTTCTTCGAGATAATTTCGGACTATCGATGGTCTATTGCTTTCTTTGGGATAGTATCGGAATAGTTTCCGACGATCCCTGCACTTCTGCTTTCTTCGAGATACTTTCCGACTATCTTTGGCCTATCGCTTTCTTTAGGATAGTTTCCGACTATCCATAGTGTTTTGCTTTCTTCGAGATAGTTTCCCACTATCCCTGGACTATTGCTCTCTTCGAGATAGTTTCCGACTATCTCTGCCCTATTACTTTCTTTGGGAAAGTTTCCGACTATCCCTGGACTTTTGCTTTCTTCGAGATATTTTCTTACGATCTCTGGCCTTTTGCTTTCTTTGGGACAGTTTTCGACTATCCCAGGACTATTCCTCTCTTTGGAATAGTTTTCGACTATCCCTGGTCTTTTGCTCTCTACGAGATAGTTTACGACTATCTCTAGCCTATTGCTTTCTTTAGAATAGTTTCCGTCTATTCCTAGTCTTTTGCTTTTTTCAAAATAGTTTCCCACTATCCCTGGACTATTGCTCTCTTCGAGATAGTTTCCGACTATCTCCACTCTATTGCTTTCTTTGGGATAGTTTCCGACTATCCCTGGACTTTTGCTTACTTCGAGATATTTTCCGACTATCTTTGGACTTTTGCTTTCTTTGGGATAGTTTTCAACCATACATGGACTATTGTTTTCTTTGGGATAGTTTCCGGCTATCCCTGGACTAGTGCTTTCTTCTAGATAGTTTCTGACTATCTGTGACCCGTTGCTTTCTTTGGGATAGTTTCGACTATCCCTGGTCTTTTGCTTTCTTTGAGATGGTTTCCGACTATCGCTGGTCTATTGCTTTCTTTGGGATAGTTTTCGAATACTTTTCGACCGTCCCTAGTCTTTTGCTTTCTTCGAGATAGTTTCCCACCATCCCTGGACTATTTCTCTCTTAGAGATAGTTTCCGACTATCTCTGCTCTATTGCTTTCTTTAGGATTGTTTCCGACTATTCCTGGACTTTGGCTTTCTTCGAGATATTTTCTGACTATCTCTGGCCTTCCGCTTTCTTTGGGATAGTTTTCAACAATACATGGACTATTGCTTTCTTTGGGATAGTATCGGAATAGTTTCCGACCATCCCTGCACTTCTGCTTTCTTCGAGATACTTTCCGACTATCTTTGGCCTATCGCTTTATTTAGGATAGTTTCCGACTATCCATAGTGTTTTTCTTTCTTCGAGATAGTTTCCCACTATCCCTGGACTATTGCTCTCTTCGAGATAGTTTCCGACTATCTCTGCCCTATTACTTTCTTTAGGATAGTTTCCGACTATCCCTGGACTTTGGCTTTCTTCGAGATATTTTCTGACTATCTTTGGCCTTTTGCTTTCTTTGGGATAGTTTTCGACTATCCCTGGACTATTCCTCTCTTTGGAATAGTTTTCGACTATCCCTGGTCTTTTGCTTTCTTTGAGATAGTTTCCCACTATCCATGGACTATTGCTCTCTTAGAGATAGTTTCCGACTATCTCTGCTCTATTGCTTTCTTTGGGATTGTTTCCGACTATCCCTGGATTTTTGCTTTCTTCGAGATATTTTCCGACTATCTCTGGCCTTTTATTTTCTTTGGGATAGTTTTCAACTATACATGGACTATTGCTTTCTTTGGGATAGTTTCCGGCTATCCCTGAACTAGTGTTTTCTTCTAGATAGTTTCTGATTATCTGTGACCCATTGCTTTCTATGGGATAGTTTCGACTATCCCTGGTCATTTGCTTTCTTTGAGATGGTTTCCGACTATCGCTGGTCTATTGCTTTCTTTGGGATAGTTTCCGAATACTTTTCGACTGTCCCTGTCTATTTCTTTCTTCGAGATTGTTTTCGACTATCTCTGGCCTATTGCTTTCATTGGGATCTTTTCGGACTATCCCTTGACTATTGCTCTCTTCGAGATAGTTTCCAACAATCTTTGCTTTATTGCTTTATTTGGGATAGTTTCCGACTATCCCCGGACAATTGCCCTCTTCGAGATAGTTTCCTACTATCTCCACTCTACTGCTTTCTTTGGGATAGTTTCCGATTAACCTTGGACTATTGCTTTCTTCGAGATATTTTCTGACTATCTCTGGCCTTTTGCTTTCTTTGGGATAGTTTTCGACTATCCCTAGACTATTCCTCTCTTTGGAATAGATTTCGACTATCCTTGGTCTTTTGCTTTCTACGAGATAGTTTCCGACTATCTCTAGCCTATTGCTTTCTTTAGAATAGTTTCCGACTATCCTTAGTCTTTTGCTTTCTTCGAGATTGTTTCCCACTATCCCTGAACTATTGCTCTCTTAGAGATAGTTTCCGACTATCTCTGCTCTATTGCTTTCTTTGGGATAGTTTCCGGCTATCCCTGGACTACTGCTTTCTTCTAGATAGTTTCTTACTATCTCTAGCCTATTGCTTTCTTTGGGATAGTTTCGACTATCCCCGGTCTTTCGCTTTCTTCGAGATAGTTTCCGACTATCGATAGTCTATTGCTTTCTTTGGGATAGTATCGGAATAGTTCCGACCATCCCTGCACTTCTGCTTTCTTCGAGATACTTTCCGACTATCTTTGGCCTATCGCTTTCTTTAGGATAGTTTCCGACTATCCATAGTGTTTTGCTTTGTTCGAGATAGTTTCCCACTATCCCTGGACTATTGCTCTCTTCGAGATAGTTTCCGACTATCTCTGCCCTATTACTTTCTTTGGGAAAGTTTCCGACTATCCCTGGACTTTTGCTTTCTTCGAGATATTTTCTGACTATCTATGGCCTTTTGCTTTCTTTGGGATAGTTTTAGACTATCCCTGGACTATTCCTCTCTTTGGAATAGTTTTCGACTATCCCTGGTCTTTTTCTTTCTACGAGATAGTTTCCGACTATCTCTAGCCTATTGCTTTCTTTAGGATAGTTTCCAACTATACCTGGACTATTTCTTTCTTTTGGATAGTTTCCGGCTATCCCTGGACTACTGCTTTCTTCTAGATAACTTCTGACTATCTCTAGCCTATTGGTTTCTTTGGGATAGTTACGACTATCCCCGGTCTTTCGCTTTCTTCGAGATTGTTTCCGACTATCAATGGTCTATTGCTTTCTTCTGCTTTCTTCGAGAATAGTTTCCGACCATCCCTGCACTTCTGCTTTCTTCGAGATACTTTCCGACTATCTTTGGCCTATCGCTTTCTTTAGGATAGTTTCCGACTATCCATAGTGTTTTGCTTTCTTCGAGATAGTTTCCCATTATCCCTGGACTATTGCTCTCTTCGAGATAGTTTCCGACTATCTCTGCCCTATTACTTTCTTTGGGATAGATTCCGACTATCCCTGGACTTTTGCTTTCTTCGAGATATTTTCTGACTATCCCTGGCTTTTTGCTTTCTTTGGGATAGTTTTCGACTATCCCTGGACTATTCCTCTCTTTGGAATAGTTTTCGACTATCCCTGGTCTTTTGCTTTCTAAGAGATAGTTTCCGACTATCGCTGGTCTATTGCTTTCTTCGGGATAGTTTCCGACTATCCTTGGACTGTTGGTTTCTTAGAGATAGTTTCGGACTATCTCTAGCCTATTGCTTTCTTTAGGATAGTTTCCGACTATCCCTAGTCTTTTGCTTTCTTCGAGATAGTTTCCCACTAACCCTGGACGATTGCTCTCTTAGAGATAGTTTCCAACTATCTCTGCTCTATTGCTTTCTTTGGGATTGTTTCCGACTATCCCTGGACTTTTCCTTTCTTCGAGATATTTTCCGACTATCTCTGGCCTATTGCTTTCTTTGGGATAGTTTTCAACTATACATGGACTATTGCTTTCTTTGGGACAGTTGCCGGCTATCCCTGGCCTACTTTTCTCTTCTATATAGTTTCTGACTATCTGTGACCCATTGCTTTCTTTGGGATTGTTTCGATTATCGCCGGTCTATTGCTTTCTTTGGGATAGTTTCGGAATAGTTTCCGACCATCCCTGCACTTCTGCTTTCTTCGAGATACTTTCCGACTATCTTTGGCCTATCGCTTTCTTTAGGATATTTTCCGACAATCCATAGTGTTTTGCTTTCTTCGAGATAGTTTCCCACTATCCCTGGACTATTGCTCTCTTCGAGATTGTTTCCGACTATCTCTGCCCTATTACTTTCTTTGGGATAGTTTCCAACTATCCCTGGACTTTGGCTTTCTTCGAGATATTTTCTGACTTTCTCTGGCCTTTTGCTTTCTTTGGGATTGTTTTCGACTATCCCCGGACTATTCCTCTCTTTGGAATAGTTTTCGACTATCCTTGGTCTTTTGCTTTCTACGAGATAGTTTCCGACTATCTCTAGCCTATTGGATTCTTTAGGATAGTTTCCGACAATCCCTAGTCTTTTGCTTTCTTCGAGATAGTTTCCCACTATCCCTGGACTATTGCTCTCTTAGAGATAGTTTCCGACTATCTCAACTTTATTGCTTTCTTTGGGATTTTTTCCGACTATCCCTGGACTTTTGCTTTCTTCGAGATATTTTAGACATCTCTGGCCTTTTGCTTTCTTTGGGATAGTTTTCAACTATACATGGACTGTTGCTTTCTTTTGGATAGTTTCCGGCTATCCCTGGACTAGTGCTTTCTTCTAGATATTTTCTGACTATCTGTGACCCATTGCTTTCTTTGGGATAGTTTCGACTATCCCTGGTCTTTTGCTTTCTTTGAGATGGTTTCCGACTATAGCTGGTCTATTACTTTCTTTGGGATAGTTTCCGAATACTTTTCGACTGTCCCTGTCTATTTCTTTCTTCGAGATAGTTTTCGACTATCTCTGGCCTATTGCTTTCATTGGGATCTTTTCGGACTATCCCTTGACTATTGCTCTCTTCGAGATAGTTTCCGACTATCTCTACTGTATTGCTTTCTTTGGGATAGTTTCCGATTATCCCCGGACAATGGCCCTCTTCGAGATAGTTTCCAACTATCTCTGCTCTATTGCTTTCTTTGGGATAGTTTACGATTAACCCTGGACTTTTGCTTTTTTCGAGATTGTTTCCGACTATCTCTGGCCTTTTGTTTTCTTTGGGATAGTTTCCACCTATACCTGGACTATTTCTTTCTTTTGGATAGTTTCCGGCTATCCCTGGACTACTGCTTTCTTCTAGATAGTTTCTGACTATCTCTAGCCTATTGCTTTCTTTGGGATAGTTTCGACTATCCCCGGTCTTTCGCTTTCTTCGAGATAGTTTCCGACTATCGATGGTCTATTGCTTTCTTTGGGATAGTATCGGAATAGTTTCCGACCATCCCTGCACTTCTGCTTTCTTCGAGATACTATCCGACTATCTTTGGCCTATCGCTTTCTTTAGGATAGTTTCCGACTATCCATAGTGTTTTGCTTTCTTCGAGATAGTTTCCCACTATCCCAAGACTATTGCTCTCTTTAAGATAGTTTCCGAATATCTCTGGACTTTGGCTTTCTTCGAGATATTTTCTGACTATCTCTGGCCTTTTGCTTTCTTTGGGATAGTTTTCGACTATCCCTGGACTATTCCTCTCTTTGGAATTGTTTTCGACTATCCCTGGTCTTTTGCTTTCTACGAGATATTTTCCGATTATCTCTAGCCTATTGCTTTCTTTAGGATAGTTTTCGACTATCTCTAATCTTTTGCTTTCTTCGAGATAGTTTCCCACTATCCCCGGACAATTGCCCTCTTCGAGATAGTTTTCAACTATCTCTGCTCTATTGCTTTCTTTGGGATAGTTTCCGATTAACCCTGGACTTTTGCTTTTTTCGAGATAGTTTCCGACTATCTCTGGTGTTTTGCTTTTTTTGGGATAGTTTCCAACTATACCTGGACTATTTCTTTCTTTTGGATAGTTTCCGGCTATCCCTAGACTACTGCTTTCTTCTAGATAGTTTCTGACTATCTCTAGCCTATTGCTTTCTTTGGGATAGTTTTGACTATCCCCGGTCTTTCGCTTTCTTCGAGATAGATTCCGACTATCGATGGTCTATTGCTTTCTTTGGGATAGTATCGGAATAGTTTCCGACCATCCCTGCACTTCTGCTTTCTTCGAGATACTTTCCGACTATCTTTGGCCTATCTCTTTCTTTAGGATAGTTTCCGACTATCCATAGTGTTCTGCTTTTTTCGAGATAGTTTCCCTCTATCCCTGGACTATTGCTCTCTTCGAGATAGTTTCCGACTATCTCTGCCCTATTACTTTCTTTGGGATAGTTTCCGACTATCCCTGGACTTTGGCTTTCTTCGAGATATTTTCTGACTATCTCTGGCCTTTTGCTTTCTTTAGGATAGTTTTCGACTATCCCTGGACTATTCCTCTCTTTGGAATAGTTTTCAACTATCCCTGGTCCTTTGCTTTCTACGAGATAGTTTCCGACTATCTCTAGCCTATTGCTTTCTTTAGGATAGTTTCAGACGATACCTAGTCTTTTGCTTTCTTCGGGATAGTTTCCCACTATCCCTGAACTATTGCTCTCTTAGAGATAGTTTCCGACTATCTCTGCTCTATTGCTTTCTTTGGGATTGTTTCCGACTATCTCTGGACTTTTGCTTTCTTCGAGTTATTTTCCGACTATCTCTGGCCTTTTGCTTTCTTTGGGATAGTTTTCAACTATACATGGACTATTTCTTTCTTTGGGATAGTTTTCGCCTATCCCTGGACTACTGCTTTCTTCTAGATAGTTTCTGACTATCTCTAGCCTATTGCTTTCTTTGGGATAGTTCCGACTATCCCCGGTCTTTCGCTTTTTTCGAGATATTTTCCGACTATCGATGGTCTATTGCTTTCTTTGGGATAGTATCGGAATAGTTTCCGACCATCCCTGCACTTCTGCTTTCTTCGAGATACTTTCCGAGTATCTTTGGCCTATCGCTTTCTTTAGGATAGTTTCCGACTATCCATTGTGTTTTTCTTTCTTCGAAATAGTTTCCCACTATCCTTGGACTATTGCTCTCTTCGAGATAGTTTCCGACTATCTCTGCCCTATTACTTTCTTTGGGATAATTTCTGACTATCCCTGGACTTTGGCTTTCTTCGAGATATTTTCTGACTATCTCCGGCCTTTTGCTTTCTTTGGGATAGTTTTCGACTATCCCTGGACTATTCCTCTCTTTGGAATAGTTTTCGACTATCCCTGGTCTTTTGCTTTCTACTAGATAGTTTCCGACTATCTCTAGCCTATTGCTTTCTTTAGGATAGTTTCCGACTATACCTAGTCTTTTGCTTTCTTCGAGATAGTTTCCCACTATCCCTGGACTATTGCTCTCTTAGAGATAGTTTCCGACTATCTCTGCTCTATTGCTTTCTTTGGGATTGTTTCCGACTATCTCTGGACTTTTGCTTTCTTCGAGATATTTTCCGACTATCTCTGGCCTTTTGCTTTCTTTGGGATAGTTTTCAACTATACATGGACTATTGCTTTCTTTGGGATAGTTTCCGGCTATCCCTGGACTACTGCTTTCTTCTAGATAGTTTCTTACTATCTCTAGCCTATTGCTTTCTTTGGGATAGTTTCGACTATCCCCGGTCTTTCGCTTTCTTCGAGATAGTTTCCGACTATCGATAGTCTATTGCTTTCTTTGGGATAGTATCGGAATAGTTCCGACCATCCCTGCACTTCTGCTTTCTTCGAGATACTTTCCGACTATCTTTGGCCTATCGCTTTCTTTAGGATAGTTTCCTACTATCCATAGTGTTTTGCTTTTGTTCGAGATAGTTTCCCACTATCCCTGGACTATTGCTCTCTTCGAGATAGTTTCCGACTATCTCTGCCCTATTACTTTCTTTGGGAAAGTTTCCGACTATCCCTGGACTTTTGCTTTCTTCGAGATATTTTCTGACTATCTCTGACCTTTTGCTTTCTTTGGGATAGTTTTCGACTATCCCTGGACTATTCCTCTCTTTGGAATAGTTTTCGACTATCCCTGGGCTTTTGCTTTCTACGAGATAGTTTCCGACTATCTCTGGCCTTTTGCTTTCTTTAGGATAGTTTTCGACTATCCCTGGACTATTCCTCTCTTTGGAATAGTTTTCGACTATCCCTGGTCCTTTGCTTTCTACGAGATAGTTTCCGACTATCTCTAGCCTATTGCTTTCTTTAGGATAGTTTCAGACGATACCTAGTCTTTTGCTTTCTTCGGGATAGTTTCCCACTATCCCTGGACTATTGCTCTCTTAGAGATAGTTTCCGACTATCTCTGCTCTATTGCTTTCTTTGGGATTGTTTCCGACTATCTCTGGACTTTTGCTTTCTTCGAGTTATTTTCCGACTATCTCTGGCCTTTTGCTTTCTTTGGGATAGTTTTCAACTATACATGGACTATTTCTTTCTTTGGGATAGTTTTCGCCTATCCCTGGACTACTGCTTTCTTCTAGATAGTTTCTGACTATCTCTAGCCTATTGCTTTCTTTGGGATAGTTCCGACTATCCCCAGTCTTTCGCTTTTTTCGAGATAGTTTCCGACTATCGATGGTCTATTGCTTTCTTTGGGATAGTATCGGAATAGTTTCCGACCATCCCTGCACTTCTGCTTTCTTCGAGATACTTTCCGAGTATCTTTGGCCTATTGCTTTCTTTAGGATAGTTTCCGACTATCCATTGTGTTTTTCTTTCTTCGAAATAGTTTCCCACTATCCTTGGACTATTGCTCTCTTCGAGATAGTTTCCGACTATCTCTGCCCTATTACTTTCTTTGGGATAATTTCTGACTATCCCTGGACTTTGGCTTTCTTCGAGATATTTTCTGACTATCTCCGGCCTTTTGCTTTCTTTGGGATAGTTTTCGACTATCCCTGGACTATTCCTCTCTTTGGAATAGTTTTCGACTATCCCTGGTCTTTTGCTTTCTACGAGATAGTTTCCGACTATCTCTAGCCTATTGCTTTCTTTAGGATAGTTTCCGACTATACCTAGTCTTTTGCTTTCTTCGAGATAGTTTCCCACTATCCCTGGACTATTGCTCTCTTAGAGATAGTTTCCGACTATCTCTGCTCTATTGCTTTCTTTGGGATTGTTTCCGACTATCTCTGGACTTTTGCTTTCTTCGAGATATTTTCCGACTATCTCTGGCCTTTTGCTTTCTTTGGGATAGTTTTCAACTATACATGGACTATTGCTTTCTTTGGGATAGTTTCCGGCTATCCCTGGACTACTGCTTTCTTCTAGATAGTTTCTTACTATCTCTAGCCTATTGCTTTCTTTGGGATAGTTTCGACTATCCCCGGTCTTTCGCTTTCTTCGAGATAGTTTCCGACTATCGATAGTCTATTGCTTTCTTTGGGATAGTATCGGAATAGTTCCGACCATCCCTGCACTTCTGCTTTCTTCGAGATACTTTCCGACTATCTTTGGCCTATCGCTTTCTTTAGGATAGTTTCCGACTATCCATAGTGTTTTGCTTTTGTTCGAGATAGTTTCCCACTATCCCTGGACTATTGCTCTCTTCGAGATAGTTTCCGACTATCTCTGCCCTATTACTTTCTTTGGGAAAGTTTCCGACTATCCCTGGACTTTTGCTGTCTTCGAGTTATTTTCCGACTATCTCTGGCCTTTTGCTTTCTTTGGGATAGTTTTCAACTATACATGGACTATTTCTTTCTTTGGGATAGTTTTCGCCTATCCCTGGACTACTGCTTTCTTCTAGATAGTTTCTGACTATCTCTAGCCTATTGCTTTCTTTGGGATAGTTCCGACTATCCCCGGTCTTTCGCTTTTTTCGAGATAGTTTCCGACTATCGATGGTCTATTGCTTTCTTTGGGATAGTATCGGAATAGTTTCCGACCATCCCTGCACTTCTGCTTTCTTCGAGATACTTTCCGAGTATCTTTGGCCTATTGCTTTCTTTAGGATAGTTTCCGACTATCCATTGTGTTTTTCTTTCTTCGAAATAGTTTCCCACTATCCTTGGACTATTGCTCTCTTCGAGATAGTTTCCGACTATCTCTGCCCTATTACTTTCTTTGGGATAATTTCTGACTATCCCTGGACTTTGGCTTTCTTCGAGATATTTTCTGACTATCTCCGGCCTTTTGCTTTCTTTGGGATAGTTTTCGACTATCCCTGGACTATTCCTCTCTTTGGAATAGTTTTCGACTATCCCTGGTCTTTTGCTTTCTACGAGATAGTTTCCGACTATCTCTAGCCTATTGCTTTCTTTAGTATAGTTTCCGACTATACCTAGTCTTTTGCTTTCTTCGAGATAGTTTCCCACTATCCCTGGACTATTGCTCTCTTAGAGATAGTTTCCGACTATCTCTGCTCTATTGCTTTCTTTGGGATTGTTTCCGACTATCTCTGGACTTTTGCTTTCTTCGAGATATTTTCCGACTATCTCTGGCCTTTTGCTTTCTTTGGGATAGTTTTCAACTATACATGGACTATTGCTTTCTTTGGGATAGTTTCCGGCTATCCCTGGACTACTGCTTTCTTCTAGATAGTTTCTTACTATCTCTAGCCTATTGCTTTCTTTGGGATAGTTTCGACTATCCCCGGTCTTTCGCTTTCTTCGAGATAGTTTCCGACTATCGATAGTCTATTGCTTTCTTTGGGATAGTATCGGAATAGTTCCGACCATCCCTGCACTTCTGCTTTCTTCGAGATACTTTCCGACTATCTTTGGCCTATCGCTTTCTTTAGGATAGTTTCCGACTATCCATAGTGTTTTGCTTTTGTTCGAGATAGTTTCCCACTATCCCTGGACTATTGCTCTCTTCGAGATAGTTTCCGACTATCTCTGCCCTATTACTTTCTTTGGGAAAGTTTCCGACTATCCCTGGACTTTTGCTGTCTTCGAGATATTTTCTGACTATCTCTGACCTTTTGCTTTCTTTGGGATAGTTTTCGACTATCCCTGGACTATTCCTCTCTTTGGAATAGTTTTCGACTATCCCTGGGCTTTTGCTTTCTACGAGATAGTTTCCGACTATCGCTGGTCTTTTGCTTTCTTCGAGATAGTTTCACACTATCCCTGGACTATTGCTCTCTTAGAGATAGCTTCCGACTATCTATAACACCCGCTATTTTTCCTAAGCGTTTTCATTCTTTCCGTTAGGACTCCGTCTTAACTCTATAACTTTTGCCCTCATATTTCATCATTTTACTAAGCACTATTTTAAATTTTTGAGTTTAATAATTTTAATTTTTAATTTTAAAGATTTAAATTCTTTTTAAATTCATTTATTTGGTTTGTTCGTAAACTAATTAATTTTTCCGCAAAGAATTCTATTTCTCTTCAAATTGACATTTTTAAGCTTGGATTTAAGTTATTCCTTTTCCTAAAAATGTTTGAATACGTTTCTATTATATTATTAATCAACGTCATTTTCGATCAATATTTACCTTGATTTTTATTAGCTTTCTCATGGTATTTTTATGCCATGATTTCCATGTTTGGTAGGATTTTGGGACGATCCCCAAGCCGACGAATATATTGTCGATTCAGAGTTGGAGTAGAGGTAACGTCGATGTTACTCGGTATTTCATGATTTTAATTGAGTATTTGCATGTATATATTTTTATGTTTTATTTTGGCAATATATGTATGTCACGAATTCTGGAAAATTTTTAAAAGTTGAAAATTTGTATGATTCGGTATTTTTATCGTTTTTACGAGATTAACGATTAAATTGTTATATTAATTTGTAAAATCGTAATATTCGACCTAAACATGTAATATATGTTTATATTCTGGAAAAATGTTATTTTTGATGATTTTTAAAAATTTAGTATTTTTCTGATATTTTTGTTATCGATTATCGAATTATTACCGTTTACTGTCAAAAACGATTAAAAGCCGATTTTTAGTTCTAGTACTTAAATATTTTATTTTAATCTGATTTTTGACGTGGTGAAACTTTCTGGTGAAATAGAATTTTCTGAAATTTTTCATAATTTTTCGGAATTGTTAAGTGGATGAATTAATTAATCACTTTAAAGCATCGTTTATCGTTAAAACCGTGTTTGTTGTTTAAATTCTCGATTTCTGGTCTTTGGTTTAAATCTGGAAAAAATTATGATTCTGATGATTTCATATTAAAATGTAATTTTATGATTTTTAGTGCCTTAATAAAATGTTAGGAACGATAAGTTTTATTAATGGAATCGTTAATTGTGAAAACGGGTTTTAAAGACGGTTTTGACGGGATTTATTAAATCTGGAATTTTTGGAAATCTGGAAAAATGGTAGATTCTGGAAAATCATGATTTTTGGGTTTAATAATGATTTTTGGATCTTAATACTTAAATCGTTTTGTAATTACTAATTTTTTTATTAATCGTTATTGTCGAGATTGAACGATTAACGAGAAAACACTTTAAAAACCGAGTTTTAGGATTCTGGAAAATTTTCTTTTCTGGACAGAATGTCCATAAATATATTTTAACTATTTTACGTAATTTTTGTACTATTTATTAAAGTCTTTAATTAATAAGTATTGATTTTCGAACAAATTGTGATTTATCGTTAAAATGCTTCGTCTTACCTAAAAGAATTATTTTTCCAGCAATTTTGAAAGTATTTAAATCTGAAACTTTAAGAGTCAAATCATCCCTTAACATACTCTAAATATATTTGTTGGTTTAATTAAATAAAGACGGTTAAATATTTAATTTGATGTTTGCCGTAAAATCATATTTATAATTTTATTGTCGAAACTAATAATTAGGGAATTATAGCTTTTTAACTTTTGAAAACACCCTAATTAGTAATATTAAAATGTTTAAGACATTTTTAATCATTTTATAACGCTTATACGATATTTTAATAATTTCATAAAATCAAATGTTCTTACTTTAATAATTAATATCGTTAAGGCCGAAAGTATTAGTTTTATAAATCTATATCGTTTACTAAAAATGTGGTATTAGTATGAACTAATATTCTCACTATTTTGATAGAATGCTATTTTTAGTAAAGTTTCTAAAAATAGAAGTTTCCTAAAATAGAAAGTTTCCTCTTTTAGAATATAAATGTTTACTTCTTTTATCCTCATATTGTTTATAATGAATACATCTTTTAAATATCGATAATGGAATGTTTTGGAGTTATGGAATAAGGAAAAGTGTGGGTTTAGAGTAATATAGTCTGGGATGTACGTTTTGCCATCAACTATAAAGCTGGTGTGTCTATGTTGAGACACATTGGTCGTTGAACTGAGCATGGTTTGTGTTCAGTAGGGTGTATGCTTACCTTAAATTTAGATATCGCATCGTGTAAGTCGCGTCGAGTTGAACTGAGTATGGTTTGTATCCAGGAGGGGCGTGCACTACTTAAGCCAGGACCTCGCTGCACGCAGTCCTGTTATGGTTGAGTTGCCTAGTTAGAGACCGAAGTCTAATTTGTTTTGACTAAATTCTCGATAGTTTAGTATTGTCGTAGTGAAAGTCTAAATTCTACATTAATCCTTTCCATAACGCCATTTTGAATATTTTTTATTGTTATCGATATAAGTTGGTTTGCAGGTTGGCAATTATTTTTATGTTTCTTCGGTAACCCATTTTAATATTTTGGTCTTGCGCTGAAAACTTATTTTAATATGATGTTTTACTATTTTCCATTTTTATTATTTTTCTATAGTAGTAAGTACAGTTTTAAAATCCTGTTATACGGCTGGGAGAACGTTGACGTTGCTCCCCACTGATTGTGGCTGTTATGTTTTAACATGGCAGGTATACGTGTTTGTTTTCCGGAGGGTGTGGGCTAACGAGCAATCTTGGATCCTGCTTGATCTTTTTAACAATTATGTCTTAAGGATTGTTTAACTTCTTTGTGGATTGTTTTAAATATTAGCCATTTTTATGTATGCCATACGTTTGACTTTACCAAGTTAATTTACAAAGACATAGTTACAGCGTGTTATAATCCCGACTCTACAGTGTTTCTGCCACTGTATCGCGTTATAATTTCTAGGGGATTACAAATGGTATCAGAGCATCACTGCTCCCAACGCTTACACCTGAAATTAGGGGAAATACCAGTAAATTATTTAAACAGTAAATAAAAATATTATTAGAGATGGGTAGAACCAAATAAGGACTTAACTGTTAAGATTATCTGTTCCTGAACTCAATGATTAGCATTGAATATTTGTTTTATATGTCGAAGAAGATGAAAGAAAAAGATGCTGATATGCTGCTCCAGATCGGGACAAGACCTACTTAGCACTCTCAACGCCTGCTGACTCGAGTGGACAACTAGGTGCTCCAAGAAAGATTTCGATAATCACTTTTAGCTCCGGTTCAGTTTACTTAAGCTACAGGCAAGATGATCAAGAGTAGATTCATGTTCCATGATGTCGCAGTAAATCCGGATGGAGCGACCCATGACTTGTGTGCTCGTTCCTCTACAAGAAGATGAAGTAATCCATTTTGTATCCCCTCGTGAACTCTGGAGGCCCGAAGATTCTCCTCTGGTTCAAGAACTTAGTAATATAGGATCATCGATTCTTTCTTCCTTCCCCTATTTCTTCCAATTCTTCTCTTATATATTCTCATCTTCATTTTCATGGTGAATCCTTGTTCTATTCTTCTATTCTACCATCTTTCTCTTGAGATTCTTTGGTTAGACCGGATTCTGTCTTAGTGAACCCGTGTTATAGATGTTTGAGGTTTAGTAAACCCTTGTTACCTGGTTTGAGGATTTTGAGTCTGCCCTACTTTCTAAGGAAGTAAGAAATTCTTGAGGATTAATTTGAATAGCAAAATGTTGCTTGATGGAATTAGGATGATACTTTAGACACTGAACCTTGGGTTATAGGTTACCTTGATTATTTTGGCGTACTTAGAGTTGGATATATTTGGGATTAGTAAGAGAGTATGTCACATTTGATGGATACCTAATACCTAACATAGAACCTAATCAAATGTAAATAATAATATCACTTTGGAATTCTAATCTAATGCTTATTTGGTGGATGTATCATGAATATTTGAGATCTTAGAGTATCGTTTAAAATGTTAGGCTGAGTGTTGTGGTACCATTAAAGGTTTTCATTAATGTCGTTAGAAATTTTGGTGGACATAGACTTTCCGTGTTTCTTAAGGATTATTTCGTGGATCGTTGATGTAAGGTTGTAACCTACAAACTTTGAAGTTGAATGACCTAAATTTTGGATAGATCATTGTTAACCTTGAAGGAGAGAAACATATTGCACAATTAAAGGTTAGATCGCGTTGATTTGAGGAATGCCCATCATCTTAAGTAATGCCCATCATCTTAATGGATTTACAGTTCAGTACCCTTAGACCAACGAGATTGTGGCTTCGTTGATTTAACAAATAATTTAGTGGTTTCGCTGTTACGATATGAAATTTGATGGAATTCTCAGAAACCTTAGCCGAATGACGTGTTTGGAAATGTGAGTATCTGTCGTTACATGTCAGGCTGAGTGTGTTTAAGGTTTGTTGTACTTTCCTAACTTCTGTCTATTGATGATGTGAAGAATATGTTGATGATCATTTTTGAAGTTTTCGTGTCTGAACCTTGTTAATTGGTGGATTTTATTTAGTGTTCCTTACTCGAGAAATTTGAGTTATACCTCGAGTTCGGACATTGAGCTTTGAATTTGTGAGCCTTAGTGAGTACCAGTTTGAGTATGTTTTGATGACTGTTGAAATCTTAATTAATGGATTAGTCTAAATCATTTGTGAATTCTTACCATACTAATTGAAAAATTATATAAGTATGTAAGACTTAATTTTGGAGGCTATGGCAGTTGATAATTTTGGAGGTTGTAGATTAAGTAGGACCACCCTGTACCGATATTGGACTTAGCGTAGTTGATGGGCCAATTGGGAACCATGTTTGTGAGAATCGTGCTAGGAATCTCGAGATGATTAATTTCTTCGATAATCTTTGAGAGTTCTTTTTGACTCTAAAGTCCGCCTTCTATTCTGCTTCTCTTGAATTTTGTTACCGCATCTGCTGCTAATCCCTTCGACCTCTATCGATTTTATAAGCTCTTATTTTTAATTTATTTATCCTTGTTCTTTTTATTCTTGACCATTTTTTTCGAACTCCCTATTTTATAAAAAGTTTGACTACTTTAAAAAAAATGGATTATCGTAAAATTTTAACATTTTGAGTTATAATTTCTAATTGTGAATTTGCCCGTTTTGTAAAAAGCTTGACTAATTTAAAAATTTTGATTTTCATGAAATTTTAACATTTTGAAGCATAATTTCAAATTTTTAAACTCCCCATTTTGTAAAAACTTTGAGCAATTTAACATTTTGGGTTATCATGAAATTTAACATTTTTTTTATTTATAATTTAAGAACTATATACTTCAATTTGTTTTATCTTTGGTTGATATTTATATTTAGATCTATTTCAAAATGCCTTAATAATTTATTTTAAATTATTTCGAAATTATTTTTAATTTTTGATTTTCAAGCGATCAAAATTTTATGAAGACTTTTATATTTCCAAGTACTTCAATTTGTATAGGATTGTTATGTAAAACGTTTTAACATTGTCGAAATTATTTTGTATGTTCAAGTTTGATAACATTTTTGAAAACTTTCATAATTACTTTGATAACATTTTCGAAATTTTAACGTTTTGAAAATTGATTTTCATTTTATTGTTGGTGGACTTTTGAATTTGTTATTGAAAATGTTTGATGGCTGGTGCGATTTTTAATAACTACAAAATTTGATTTCTCCAAACTAAATTTTGTTTCATAAAAAAAAAGGAATAATATCGAATTTCTTAATCAAAATATTTTACTTTTGTTTTCAAAGTATTTTGGTTATCCTATTTCCTTAGAGTTTGTTTACAAATGTTATTTGACATCATTATTTTACCAAATAACTTTACTTTACGATTTCACTAAATAAAAAAAATTTAAACTCCGGGTAGCTTAGCCCAATTCCTCTCGGAATAAATATTTGCATTTGATTTCATATCACTTTAAAAGTTGTAAAATTTTCTTTTACAGCAAAAATTTTATGCGAGATTTGTATCCTCACCTTTTCGAGTGGGGTAATCTTGTTTTCTTTCTGCTTATTCTTAGTTTCGAGGACGAAACTTTCTTTTAGTGGGGAGGATTGTAACACCCGCTATTTTTCCTAAGCATTTTCATTCTTTCCGTTAGGACTCCGTCTAAACTCTGTCACTTTTGGCCTCATATTTCATCATTTTACTAAGCTCTATTTTAATTTTTGAGTTTAATAATTTTAATTTTTTATTTTAAAGATTTAAATTCTTTTTAAATCCATTTATCTGGTTTCTTCGTAAACTAATTAATTTTTCCGCAAAGAATTCTATTTCTCTTCGAATTGACATTTTTAAGCTTGGATTTAAGTTATTCCTTTTCCTCAAAATGTTTGAATACGTTTCTATAATATTTTCAACTAGTAAATATTTTTATTTACAAAAATTTAGTTGTTAATGATTTTATCACGAAGCTTCGCGAATAATTATTTTCTTACGCGAGGTTTACTCGAATTACTTTGAAATGCCTTTAACTATTTTACGATTATACTTTTTATCAACTTATAAATTATTTGAGACCATTTTCTCACATTTTGGACCAACTAAGCTCTTGTTCACAAGTTTTATTACGTTTTATTTAAACGCTTCATTTTATCACGTTAAAACGTAAACATAAGATAATTTCTTTTCATTCATTGTTGCATTAGTATCAAAACTTTTCATACTCCTTATCACTTCATTTTGGCTGGCCACTTCATGAGAATTTCACATAGTTTTCATCAACACTTTAATCTCATTTATATTTTGAAAACCATCCATTTCCATACTTCACTTTATTCATTCATCAAAGTTAAAAAAAATCTATCTTCACCCATTTTTTGCCGTGGCACCTTCCCTTATTCTAGGATTATTTTTGCTTCAATTCTAGTCTTAATCGACTCAAATTCATCGTCAAGTAATCCTCTTTCCGTTCTCTTCGTTAAGGTATTAATCAACGTCATTTTCGATCAATATTTACCTTTATTTTTATTAGTTTTCTCATGGTATTTTTATGCCATGATATCCATGTTTGGTAGAATTTTGGGACGATCCCGAAGCCGACGAATATATTGTCGATTCAGACTTGGAGTAGAGGTAACGTCGATGTTACTCGGTATTTCATGACTTTAATTGAGTATTTGCATGTATATATTTTTATGTTTAATTTTGGCAATATATGTATGTCACGAATTCTGGAAAATTTTTAAAAGTTGAAAATTTGTATGATTCGGTATTTTTACCGCTTTTACGGGATTAACGATTAAATTGTTATATTAATTTGTAAAATCGTAATATTTGGCCTAAACATGTAATATATGTTTATATTCTGGAAAAATGTTGTTTTTGATGATTTTTAAAAATTTAGTATTTTTCTGATATTTTTGTTATAGATTATCGAATTATTACCGTTTACGGACAAAAACGATTAAAAGCCGATTTTTAGTTCTAGTACTTAAACATTTTATTTTTATCTGATTTTTGACGTGGTGAAACTTTCTGGTGAAATAGAATTTTCTGAAATTTTTCATAAGTTTTCGGAATTGTTAAGTGGATGATTTAATTAATCACTTTAAATCATCGTTTATCGTTAAAACCGTGTTTGTTGTTTAAATTCTCGATTTCTGGTCTTTGGTTTAAATCTGGAAAAAATTATGATTATGATGATTTCATATTAAAATGTAATTTTATGATTTTTAGTGCCTTAATAAAATGTTAGGAACGATAAGTTTTATTAATGGAATCGTTAATTGTGAAAACGGGTTTTAAAGACGGTTTTGACGGGATTTATTAAATCTGGAATTTTTGGAAATCTGGAAAAATGGTATATTCTGGAAAATTATGATTTTTGGGTTTATTAATGATTTTTGGATATTAATACTTAAATCGTTTTGTAATTACTTTTTTTTTTATTAATCGTTATTGTCGAGATTGAACGATTAACGAGAAAACACTTTAAAAACCGAGTTTTAGGATTCTGGAAAATTTTCTTTTCAGGACAGAATGTCCATAAATATATTTTAACTATTTTACGTAATTTTTGTACTATTTATTAAAGTCATTAATTAATAAGTATTGATTTTCGGACAAATTGTGATTTATCGTTAAAATGCTTCGTCTTACCTAAAAGAATTATTTTTCCAGCAATTTTGAAAGTATTTAAATCTGAAACTTTAAGAGTTAAATCATCCCTTAACATACTCTAAATATATTTGTTGGTTTAATTAAACAAAGACGTTCAAATATTTAATTTGATGTTTGCCGTAAAATCCTATTTATAATTTTATTGTCGAAACTAATAATAATTAGGGAATTGTAGCTTTTTAACTTTTGAAAACACCCTAATTAGTAATATTAAAATGTTTAAGACATTTTTAATCATTTTGTAACGCTTATACGATATTTTAATAATTTCATAAAATCTAATGTTCTTACTTTAATAATTTATATCGTTAAGGCCGAAAGTATTAGTTTTATAAATCTATATCGTTTACTAAAAATGTGGTATTAGTATGAACTAATATTCTCACTATTTTGATATAATGCTATTTTTAGTAAAGTTTCTAAAAATAGAAGTTTCCTAAAATAGAAAGTTTCCTCTTTTAGAATATAAATGTTTACTTCTTTTATCCTCATATTGTTTATAATGAATACATCTTTTAAATATTGATAATGGATTTTTTTGGAGTTATGGAATAAGGAAAAGTGTGGGTTTAGAGTAATATAGTCTGGGATGTACGTTTTGCCATCAACTATAAAGCTGGTGTGTCTATGTTGAGACACATTGGTCGTTGAACTGAGCATGGTTTGTGTTCAGGAGTGTGTATGCTTACCTTAAACTTAGTTATCGCATCGTGTAAGTCGCGTCGGGTTAAACTGGGTATGGTTTGTATCCAGGAGGGGCGTGCACTACTTAAGCCAGGATCTCGCTGCACGCAGTCCTGTTATGGTTGAGTTGCCTAGTTAGAGACCGAAGTCTAATTTGTTTTGACTAAGTTCTCAAAACTAGTTTAGTATTGTCCTAGTAAAAGTCTAGATTCTACATTAATCCTATCCATAACGCCATTTTGAATATTTTTTATTGTTACCGATATAAGTTGGTTTGCAGGTTGGAAATTATTTTTATGTTTCTTCGGTAACCCATTTTAATATTTTGGTCTTGCGCTGAAAACTTATTTTAATATGATGTTTTACTGTTTCCATTTTTATTATTTTTCTATAGTAGTAAGTACAAATTTAAAATCCTGTTATACGGCTGGGAGAACGTTGACGTTTCTCCCCACTGATTGTGGCTGTTATGTTTTAACATGGCAGGTATACGTGTTTGTTTTCCGGAGGGTGTGGGCTAACGAGCAATCTTGGATCCTGCTTGATCTTTTTAACAATTACGTCTTAAGGATTGTTTAACCTCTTTGTGGATTGTTTTAAATTTTAGCCATTTTTATGTATGGCATACGTTTGACTTTACCAATTTAATTTACAGACATAGTTATAGCGTGTTATAATCCCGACTCTACAGTGTTTCCGGCAATGTATCGCGTTATAATTTCTAGGGGATTACACTATCTCTGCTCTATTGCTTTCTTTGGGATTGTTTCCGACTATCCCTGGACTTTTGCTTTCTTCGAGATATTTTCCGACTATCTCTGGCCTTTTGCTTTCTTTGGGATAGTTTTCAACTATACATGGACTATTGCTTTCTTTGGGATAGTTTCCGGCTATCCCCGGACTTGTGCTTTCTTCTAGATAGTTTTTGACTATATGTGACCCATTGCTTTCTTTGGGATAGTTTCGACTATCCCTGGTCTTTTGCTTTCTTTGAGATGGTTTCCGACTATCGCTGGTCTATTGCTTTCTTTGGGATAGTTTCCGAATACTTTTCGACTGTCCCTGTCTATTTCTTTCTTCGAGATAGTTTTCGACTATCTCTGGCCAATTGCTTTCATTGGGATCTTTTCGGACTATCCCTTGACTATTGCTCTCTTCGAGATAGTTTCCGACTATCTCTGCTCTATTGCTTTCTTTGGGATAGTTTCCGACGATCCCCGGACAATTGCCCTCTTCGAGATAGTTTCCAACTATCTCTGCACTATTGCTTTCTTTGGTATTGTTTCCGACTATCCCCGGAATTTTGCTTTCTTCGAGATATTTTCCGACTATCTCTGGCCTTTTGCTTTCTTTGGGATAGTTTTCAACTATACATGGACTATTGCTTTCTTTGGGATAGTTTCCGGCTATCCCTGGACTACTGATTTCTTCTAGATAGTTTCTGACTATCTCTAGCCTATTGCTTTCTTTGGGATAGTTTCGACTATCCCCGGTCTTTCGCTTTGTTCGAGATAGTTTCCGACTATCGATGGTCTATTGCTTTCTTTGGGATAGTATCGGAATAGTTTCCGACCATCCCTGCACTTCTGCTTTCTTCGAGATACTTTCCGACTATCTTTGGCCTATCGCTTTCTTTAGGATTGTTTCCGACTATCCACAGTGTTTTGCTTTCTTCGAGATAGTTTCCCACTATCCCTGGACTATTGCTCTCTTCGAGATAGTTTCCGACTATCTCTGCCCCTATTACTTTCTTTGGGAAAGTTTCCGACTATCCTTGGACTTTTGCTTTCTTCGAGATATTTTCTGACTATCTCTGGCCTTTTGCTTTCTTTGGGATAGTTTTCGACTATCCCTGGACTATTCCTCTCTTTGGAATAGTTTTCGACTATCCCTGGTCTTTTGCTTTCTACGAGATAGTTTCCGACTATCGCTTGTCTATTGCTTTCTTCAGGATATTTTCCGACTATCTCTGGACTGTTGGTTTCATAGGGATAGTTTCGGACTATCTCTAGCCTATTGCTTTCTTTAGGATAGTTTCCGACTATCCCTAGTCTTTTGCTTTCTTCGAGATAATTTCCCACTATCCCAGGACTATTGCTCTCTTAGAGATAGCTTCCGACTATCTCTGCTCTATTGCTTTCTTCGGGATTGTTTCCGACTATCCTTGGACTTTTGCTTTCTTCGAGATATTTTCCGACTATCTCTGGCCTTTTGCTTTCTTTGAGATGGTTTCCGACTATCGCTGGTCTATAGATTTCTTCTAGATAGTTTTTGACTATCTGTGACCAATTGCTTTCTTTGGGATAATTTCGACTATCCCTGGTCTATTGCTTTCTTTGGGATAGTTTCCGAATACTTTTCGACTGTCCCTGTCTATTTCTTTCTTCGAGATAGTTTTCGACTATCTCTGGCCAATTGCTTTCATTGGGATCTTTTCGGACTATCCCTTCACTATTGCTCTCTTCGAGATAGTTTCCGACTATCTCTGCTCTATTTCTTTCTTTGGGATAGTTTCCAACTATACCTGGACTATTTCTTTCTTTTGGATAGTTTTCGGCTATCCATGGACTACTGCTTTCTTCTAGATAGTTTCCGACTATCTCTAGTCTATTGCTTTCTTTGGGATAGTTTCGATTATCCCCGGTCTTTCGCTTTCTTCGAGATAGTTTTTGACTATCGATGGTCTATTGCTTTCTTTGGGATAGTATCGGAATAGTTTCCGACCATCCCTGCACTTCTGCTTTCTTCGAGATATTTTTCGACTATCTTTGGCCTTTTGCTTTCTTTGAGATAGTTTTTGACTATACCTGGACTATTCCTCTCTTTGGAATTATTTTCGACTATCCCTGGTCTTTTGCTTTCTACGAGATAGTTTCCGACTATCGCTGTTCTATTGCTTTCTTCGGGATAGTTTCCGACTGTCCCTGGACTGCTGCTTTCTCGGATATAGTTTTCGACTATCTCTAGCCTATTGCTTTCTTTAGGATAGTTTCCGACTATCCCTAGTCTTTTGCTTTCTTCCAGATATTTTCCGACTATCTCTGGCCATTTGCTTTCTTTGGTATAGTTTCCGGCTATCCCTGGACTACAGATTTCTTCTAGATAGTTTCTGACTATCTCTAGCCTATTGCTTTCTTTGGGATAGTTTCCACTATCCCTGGTCTTTCGCTTTCTTCGAGATAGTTTCCGACTATCGATGGTCTATTGCTTTCTTTGGGATAATATCGGAATAGTTTCCGACCATCCCTGCACTTCTGCTTTCTTCGAGATACTTTCCGACTATCTCTGGCCTTTTACTTTCTTTGAGAGAGTTTTCGACTATCCCTGGACTATTCCTCTATTTGGAATAGTTTTCGACTATCCCTGGTCTTTTGCTTTCTACGAGATAGTTTCCGACTATCGCTGTTCTATTGCTTTCTTCGGGATAGTTTCCGACTGTCCCTGGACTGCTGCTTTCTCGGAGATAGTTTTCGACTATCTCTAGCCTATTGCTTTCTTTAGGATAGTTTCCGACTATCCCTAGTCTTTTGCTTTCTTCCAGATATTTTCAGACTATCTCTTGCCTTTTGCTTTCTTTGGGATAGTTTTCAACTATACATGGACAATTGCTTTCTTTGGGATAGTTTCCGGCTATCCCTGGACTACTGATTTCTTCTAGATAGTTTCTGACTATCTCTAGCCTATTGCTTTCTTTGGGATAGTTTCCACTATCCCCGGTCTTTCGCTTTCTTCGAGATAGTTTCCGACTATCGATGGTCTATTGCTTTCTTTGGGATAGTATCGGAATAGTTTCCGACCATCCCTGCACTTCTGCTTTCTTCGAGATACTTTCCGACTATCTTTGGCCTATCGCTTTCTTTAGGATAGTTTCCGACTATCCATAGTGTTTTGCTTTCTTCGAGATAGTTTCCCACTATCCCTAGACTATTGCTCTCTTCGAGATAGTTTCCGACTATCTCTGCCCTATTATTTTCTTTGGGAAAGTTTCTGACTATCCTTGGACTTTTCTTTCTTCGAGATATTTTCTGACTATCTCTGCCCCTTTTCTTTCTTTGGGATAGTTTTCGACTATCCCAGGACTATTCCTCTCTTTGGAATAGTTTTCGACTATCCCTGGTCTTTTGCTTTCTACGAGATAGTTTCCGACTATCGCTGGTCTATTGCTTTCTTCAGGATAGTTTCCGACTATCCCTGAACTGTTGGTTTCTTTGAGATAGTTTCGGACTATCTCTAGCCTATTGCTTTCTTTAGGATAGTTTCCGACTATCCCTAGTCTTTTGCTTTCTTCGAGATAGTTTCCCACTATCCCTGAACTATTGCTCTCTTAGAGATAGCTTCCGACTATCTCTGCTTTATTGCTTTCTTTGGGATTGTTTCCGACTATCCTTGGACTTTTGCTTTCTTCGAGATATTTTCCGACTATCTCTGGCCTTTTGCTTTCTTTGGGATAGTTTTCAACTATACATGGACTATTGCTTTCTTTGGGATAGTTTCCGGCTATCCCTGGACTAGTGCTTTCTTCTAGATAGTTTTTGACTATCTGTGACCCATTTCTTTCTTTGGGATAGTTTCGACTATCCCTGGTCTTTTGCTTTCTTTGAGATGGTTTCCGACTATCGCTGGTCTATTGCTTTCTTTGGAATAGTTTCCGAATACTTTTCTACTGTCCCTGTCTATTTCTTTCTTCAAGATAGTTTTCGGCTATCTCTGGCCAATTGCTTTCATTGTGATCTATTCAGACTATCCCTTGACTATTGCTCTCTTCGAGATAGTTTCCGACTATCTCTGCTCTATTGCTTTCTTTGGGATAGTTTTCAACTATACATGGATTATTTCTTTCTTTTGGATAATTTTCGGCTATCCCTGGACTACTGCTTTCTTCAAGATAGTTTCTGACTATCTCTAGCCTATTGCGTTCTTTGGGATAGTTTTGACTATCCCCGGTCTTTCGCTTTCTTCGAGATAGTTTCCGACTATCGATGGTCAATTGCATTCTTTGGGATAGTATCAGAATAGTTTCCGACCATCCCTGCATTTCTGCTTTCTTCGAGATATTTTCCGACTATCTCTAGCCTTTTGCTTTCTTTGAGATAGTTTTCGACTATTCCTCTCTGTGTAATAGTTTTCGACTATCCCTAGTGTTTTGCTTTCTTTGAGATAGTTTCCGACTATCCTTGGACTATTGCTCTCTTAGAGATTGTTTCTGACTATCTCTGCTCTATTGCTTTCTTTTGGATTTTTTCCGACTATCCCTGGACTTTTTCTTTCTTCGAGATATTTTCCGACAATCTCTCGCCTTTTGCTTTCTTTGTGATAGTTTTCAACTATACCTGGACTATTGCTTTCTTCGAGATATTTTCCGACTATCTCTGGCCTTTTGCTTTCTTTGAGATGGTTTCCGACTATCGCTGGTCTATAGATTTCTTCTAGATAGTTTTTGACTATCTGTGACCAATTGCTTTCTTTAGGATAATTTCGACTATCCCTGGTCTATTGCTTTCTTTGGGATAGTTTTCGAATACTTTTCGACTGTCCCTGTCTATTTCTTTCTTCGAGATAGTTTTCGACTATCTCTGGCCAATTGCTTTCATTGGGATCTTTTCGGACTATCCCTTCACTATTGCTCTCTTCGAGATAGTTTCCGACTATCTCTGCTCTATTTCTTTCTTTGGGATAGTTTCCAACTATACCTGGACTATTTCTTTCTTTTGGATAGTTTTCGGCTATCCCTGGACTACTGCTTTCTTCTAGATAGTTTCCGACTATCTCTAGTCTATTGCTTTCTTTGGGATAGTTTCGATTATCCCCGGTCTTTCGCTTTCTTCGAGATAGTTTTTGACTATCGATGGTCTATTGCTTTCTTTGGGATAGTATCGGAATAGTTTCCGACCATCCCTGCACTTCTGCTTTCTTCGAGATATTTTCCGACTATCTTTGGCCTTTTGCTTTCTTTGAGATAGTTTTTGACTATACCTGGACTATTCCTCTCTTTGGAATTATTTTCGACTATCCCTGGTCTTTTGCTTTCTACGAGATAGTTTCCGACTATCGCTGTTCTATTGCTTTCTTCGGGATAGTTTCCGACTGTCCCTGGACTGCTGCTTTCTCGGATATAGTTTTCGACTATCTCTAGCCTATTGCTTTCTTTAGGATAGTTTCCGACTATCCCTAGTCTTTTGCTTTCTTCCAGATATTTTCCGACTATCTCTGGCCATTTGCTTTCTTTGGTATAGTTTCCGGCTATCCCTGGACTACAGATTTCTTCTAGATAGTTTCTGACTATCTCTAGCCTATTGCTTTCTTTGGGATAGTTTCCACTATCCCTGGTCTTTCGCTTTCTTCGAGATAGTTTCCGACTATCGATGGTCTATTGCTTTATTTGGGATAATATCGGAATAGTTTCCGACCATCCCTGCACTTCTGCTTTCTTCGAGATACTTTCCGACTATCTCTGGCCTTTTACTTTCTTTGAGAGAGTTTTCGACTATCCCTGGACTATTCCTCTATTTGGAATAGTTTTCGACTATCCCTGGTCTTTTGCTTTCTACGAGATAGTTTCCGACTACCGCTGTTCTATTGCTTTCTTCTGGATAGTTTCCGACTGTCCCTGGACTGCTGCTTTCTCGGAGATAGTTTTCGACTATCTCTAGCCTATTGCTTTCTTTAGGATAGTTTCCGACTATCCCTAGTCTTTTGCTTTCTTCCAGATATTTTCAGACTATCTCTGGCCTTTTGCTTTCTTTGGGATAGTTTTCAACTATACATGGACAATTGCTTTCTTTGGGATAGTTTCCGGCTATCCCTGGACTACTGATTTCTTCTAGATAGTTTCTGACTATCTCTAGCCTATTGCTTTCTTTGGGATAGTTTCCACTATCCCCGGTCTTTCGCTTTCTTCGAGATAGTTTCCGACTATCGATGGTCTATTGCTTTCTTTGGGATAGTATCGGAATAGTTTCCGACCATCCCTGCACTTCTGCTTTCTTCGAGATACTTTCCGACTATCTTTGGCCTATCGCTTTCTTTAGGATAGTTTCCGACTATCCATAGTGTTTTGCTTTCTTCGAGATAGTTTCCCACTATCCCTAGACTATTGCTCTCTTCGAGATAGTTTCCGACTATCTCTGCCCTATTATTTTCTTTGGGAAAGTTTCCGACTATCCTTGGACTTTTGCTTTCTTCGAGATATTTTCTGACTATCTCTGCCCCTTTTCTTTCTTTGGGATAGTTTTCGACTATCCCAGGACTATTCCTCTCTTTGGAATAGTTTTCGACTATCCCTGGTCTTTTGCTTTCTACGAGATAGTTTCCGACTATCGCTGGTCTATTGCTTTCTTCAGGATAGTTTCCGACTATCCCTGAACTGTTGGTTTCTTTGAGATAGTTTCGGACTATCTCTAGCCTATTGCTTTCTTTAGGATAGTTTCCGACTATCCCTAGTCTTTTGCTTTCTTCGAGATAGTTTCCCACTATCCCTGAACTATTGCTCTCTTAGAGATAGCTTCCGACTATCTCTGCTTTATTGCTTTCTTTGGGATTGTTTCCGACTATCCTTGGACTTTTGCTTTCTTCGAGATATTTTCCGACTATCTCTGGCCTTTTGCTTTCTTTGGGATAGTTTTCAACTATACATGGACTATTGCTTTCTTTGGGATAGTTTCCGGCTATCCCTGGACTAGTGCTTTCTTCTAGATAGTTTTTGACTATCTGTGACCCATTTCTTTCTTTGGGATAGTTTCGACTATCCCTGGTCTTTTGCTTTCTTTGAGATGGTTTCCGACTATCGCTGGTCTATTGCTTTCTTTGGAATAGTTTCCGAATACTTTTCTACTGTCCCTGTCTATTTCTTTCTTCAAGATAGTTTTCGGCTATCTCTGGCCAATTGCTTTCATTGTGATCTATTCAGACTATCCCTTGACTATTGCTCTCTTCGAGATAGTTTCCGACTATCTCTGCTCTATTGCTTTCTTTGGGATAGTTTTCAACTATACATGGATTATTTCTTTCTTTTGGATAATTTTCGGCTATCCCTGGACTACTGCTTTCTTCAAGATAGTTTCTGACTATCTCTAGCCTATTGCTTTCTTTGGGATAGTTTTGACTATCCCCGGTCTTTCGCTTTCTTCGAGATAGTTTCCGACTATCGATGGTCAATTGCATTCTTTGGGATAGTATCAGAATAGTTTCCGACCATCCCTGCACTTCTGCTTTCTTCGAGATATTTTCCGACTATCTCTAGCCTTTTGCTTTCTTTGAGATAGTTTTCGACTATTCCTCTCTGTGTAATAGTTTTCGACTATCCCTAGTGTTTTGCTTTCTTTGAGATAGTTTCCGACTATCCTTGGACTATTGCTCTCTTAGAGATTGTTTCTGACTATCTCTGCTCTATTGCTTTCTTTTGGATTTTTTCCGACTATCCCTGGACTTTTTCTTTCTTCGAGATATTTTCCGACAATCTCTCGCCTTTTGCTTTCTTTGTGATAGTTTTCAACTATACCTGGACTATTGCTTTCTTTGGGAAAGTTTCAGGCTATCCCTGGACTGGTGCTTTCTTCATGATAGTTTCTGTCTATCTCTGACCAATTTGTTTCGTTAGGATAGTTTCGACTATCCCTGGTCTTTTGCTTTCTTTGAGATGGTTTCCGACTATCACTGGTCTATTGCTTTCTTTGGGATAGTTTCCGAATACTTTTCGTCTATCCGTGTCTATTCCTTTCTTCGAGATAGTTTCCGACTATCTCCGGCCTATCGCTTTCTTTGGGATAGTTTTCAACTATACCTGGAGTATTGCTTTCTTTGGGAAAGTTTCAGGCTATCTATGGACTAGTGCTTTCTTCATGATAGTTTCTGACTATCTCTGACCCATTTGTTTCGTTAGGATAGTTTCGACTATCCCTGGTCTTATGCTTTCTTTGAGATGGTTTCCGACTATCACTGGTCTATTGATTTCTTTGGGATAGTTTCCGACTATCCCTAGTCTTTTGCTTTCTTCGAGATAGTTTCCCACTATCCCTGGACTATTGCTCTCTTAGATATAGTTTCCGACTATCTTTGCTCTATTGCTTTCTTTGGGATAGTTTCCGACTATCCCTGGACTTTTCTTTCTTCGAGATATTTTCCGACTATCTCTGGCCTTTTGCTTTCTTTGGGATAGTTTTCAACTATACCTGGACGATTGCTTACTTTTGGATAGTTTCCGACTATCCCTGGACTAGTGCTTTCTTCTAGATAATTTCTGACTATCTCTGACCCATTGCTTTCTTTGGGATAGTTTAGACTATCCCTGGTCTATTGCTTTCTTTGAAATGGTTTCCGACTATCGCTGGTCTATTGCTTTCTTTGGGATAGTTTCTGAATACTTTTCGACTATCCCTGTCAATTCCTTTCTTCAAGATAGTTTCCGACTATCTCTGGCCTATTGCTTTATTTGGGATCGTTTCGGACTACCCCTTCACTATTGCTCTCTTCGAGATAGTTGCCGACCATCGATGGTCTATTGCTTTCCTTGGAATAGTTTCCGAATACTTTCCGACTATCCCTGCTCTTCTGCTTTCTTCGAGATACTTTCCGACTATCTCTGGCCTATCGCTTTCTTTACGATAGTTTCCGACTATCCATAGTCTTTTGCTTTCTTCGAGATAGTTTCCCACTATCCCTGGACTATTGCTCTCTTCTAGATATTTTCCGACTATCTCTGGCCTTTTCCTTTCTTTGAGATAATTTTCGACTATCCCTGGACTATTCCTCTCTTTGGAATAGTTTTCGACTATCCCTGGTCTTTTGCTTTCTACGAGATAGTTTCCGACTATCGCTGTTCTATTGCTTTCTTCGGGATAGTTTCCGACTGTCCCTGGACTGTTGCTTTCTCGGAGATAGGTTTCGATTATCTCTAGCCTATTGCTTTCTTTAGGATAGTTTCCGAATATCCCTAGTCTTTTGCTTTCTTGGTGATAGTCTCCCGCTATCCTTGGACTATTGCTCTCTTAGAGATAGTTTCCGACTATCTCTGCTCTATTGCTTTCTTTGGGATTGTTTCCGACTATCCCTGGAATTTTGCTTTCTTCGAGATATTTTCCGACTATCTCTGGCCTTTTGCTTTCTTGGGGATAGTTTTCAACTATAAATTGACTATTGCTTTCTTCGGGATAGTTTCCGGCTTTCCCTGCACTTTTGCTTTCTTCGAGATACTTTCCGACTTTTGCTTTCTTCGAGATACTTTCCAACTATCTCTGGCCTATTACTTTCTTTAGGATAGTTTCCGACTATCCATAGTCTTTTGCTTTCTTCGAGATAGTTTCCCACTATCCCTGGACTATTGCTCTCTTCGAGATAGTTTCCGACTATCTCTGGCCTTTTCCTTTCTTTGAGATAGTTTTCGACTATCCCTGGACTATTCCTCTCTTTGGAATAGTTTTCGACTATCCCTGGTCTTTTGCTTTCTACGAGATAGTTTCCGACTATCGCTGTTCTATTGCTTTCTTCGGGATAATTTCCGACTGTCCCTGGACTGTTGCTTTCTCGGAGATAGTTTTCGATCATCTCTAGCCTATTGCTTTCTTTAGGATAGTTTCCGAATATCCCTAGTCTTTTGCTTTCTTCGAGATAGTTTCCCACTATCCTTGGACTATTGCTCTCTTAAAGATAGTTTCCGACTATCTCTGCTCTATTGCTTTCTTTGGGATTGTTTCCGACTATCCCTGGAATTTTGCTTTCTTCGAGATATTTTCCGACTATCTGTGGCCATTTGCTTTCTTGGGGATAGTTTTCAAATATACCTGGACTATTGCTTTCTTTGGGATAGTTTTCAACTATACATGGACTATTGCTTTCTTTGGGATAGTTTCCGGCTATCCCTGGACTAGTGCTTTCTTCTAGATAGTTTTTGACTATCTGTGACCAATTGCTTTCTTTGGGATAGTTTCGAGTGTCCCTGGTGTTTTGCTTTCTTTGAGATGGTTTCCGACTATCGCCGGTCTATTGCTTTCTTTGGGATAGTTTCCGAATACTTTTCGACTGTCCCTGTCTATTTCTTTCTTCGAGATAGTTTTAGACTATCTCTGGCCAATTGCTTTCATTGGGATCTATTCGGACAATCCCTTGACTATTGCTCTCTTCGAGATAGTTTCCGACTATCTCTGCTCTATTGCTTTCTTTGGGATAGTTTTCAACTATACATGGACTATTTCTTTCTTTTGGATAGTTTTCGGCTATCCCTGGACTACTTCTTTCTTCTAGATAGTTTCTGACTATCTCTAGCCTATTGGTTTCTTTGGGATAGTTTTGACTATCCCCGGTCTTTCGCTTTCTTCGAGATAGTTTCCGACTATCTCTGGCCTATTGCTTTATTTGAGATCGTTTCGGACTACCCCTTGACTATTGCTCTCTTCAAGATAGTTGCCGACTATCGATGGTCTATTGCTTTCCTTGGAATAGTTTCCGAATACTTTCCGACTATCCCTGCACTTCTGCTTTCTTCAAGATACTTTCCGACTATCTCTGGCCTATCGCTTTCTTTACGATAGTTTCCGACTATCCATAGTCTTTTGCTTTCTTCGAGATAGTTTCCCACTATCCCTGGACTATTGCTCTCTTCGAGATATTTTCCGACTATCTCTGGCCTTTTCCTTTCTTTGAGATAGTTTTCGACTATCCCTGGACTATTCCTCTCTTTGGAATAGTTTTCGACTATCCCTGGTCTTTTGCTTTCTACGAGATAGTTTCCGACTATCGCTGTTCTATTGCTATCTTCGGGATAATTTCCGACTGTCCCTGGACTGTTGCTTTCTCGGAGATAGTTTTCGATTATCTCTAGCCTATTGCTTTCTTTAGGATAGTTTTTGAATATCCCTAGTCTTTTGCTTTCTTCGAGATAGTTTCCCACTATCCTTGGACTATTGCTCTCTTAAAGATAGTTTCCGACTATCTCTGCTCTATTGCTTTCTTTGGGATTGTTTCCGACTATCCCTGGAATTTTGCTTTCTTCGAGATATTTTCCGACTATCTGTGGCCATTTGCTTTCTTGGGGATAGTTTTGAAATATACCTGGACTATTGCTTTCTTCGGGATAGTTTCCGGTTATCCTTGCACTTTTGCTCTCTTCGAGATAGTTTCCCACTATCTCTGCTCTATTGCTTTCTTTGGGATAGTTTCTGACTATCCAATGGACTTTTGATTTCTTCGAGATATTTTCTGACTATCTCTGGCCCTTTGCTTTCTTTGGGATAGTTTTCGACTATCCCTGGACTATTCCTATCTTTGGAATAGTTTTCGACTATCCCTGGTCTTTTGCTTTCTACGAGATAGTTTCCGACTATCGCTGGACTATTGCTTTCTTCAGGATAGTTTCCGACTATCCCTGGACTGTTGGTTTCTTAGAGATAATTTCGTACTATCTCTAGCCTATTGCTTTCTTTAGGATAGTTTCCGACTATCCCTAGTCTTTTGCTTTCTTCGAGATAGTTTCCCACTATCCCTGGACTATTGCTCTCTTTGAGATAGCTTCCGACTATCTCTGCTCTATTGCTTTCTTTGGGATTGTTTCCGACTATCCCTGGACTTTTGCTTTCTTCGAGATATTTTCCGACTATCTCTGGCCTTTTGCTTTCTTTGGGATAGTTTTCAACTATACATGGACTATTGCTTTCTTTGGGATAGTTTCCGGCTATCCCTGGACTAGTGCTTTCTTCTAGATAGTTTTTGACTATCTGTGACCCATTGCTTTCTTTGGGATAGTTTCGACTATCCTTGGTCTTTTGCTTTCTTTGAGATGTGATGGGGGTCGGTTGCCTACCCCTGGCCGCCTGCCAGTCGGGCCCCAGGGCGACCAATCCCAGGAAAAGAAAAGGCCTGCCCAACAGACCTTCCATCAATTTCATTGAAACCTCCAAGTGAGTGGCCTCAATCCCTTAGCCGCCTGGCACAGCCTGGCCGCCTGCCAAGCAGGGCGAACCAGGCCTCCTGCCTGCTTCCAGGGCGTTCCCGCCTAAGCAGGACCATAGGAGGACCGGGGACCCATCCGTCATTTTGCCTAAGGTAAGGGGAAATGAGTGGACAAGTTGAGTCCACGTGTCGCACAAGCATCCACCCATTTCCCTCTTCTTCTTTCTCTTTTCCTCTCTCTTGTGGGAAGGTATAAATACTTTCCCATTTCCCACATGAGAGGGGTTGGATTTTCTCTCTCTAGACCTTTACTCCCAAAAAACGCAACCTAGCTCCTCACGAACTAGGTCTCTCAAGGCATTTCACGGGCTGACTTAGGCATCGAAGAGGGTTCCCTCGGACAACCTCCGAGGCCCTGTGCGTTTATTGTGCAGGGAGCAGGCCAACTCCGCCGGGAAGGTCCGATCCAGGGAGTGAGACGAAGGAGAGGTTCAAAGAAGTCAATCGATCAATTGTTCACCAGTGATTCAATCATATAGCCCGGATCCAAGGCTGGGTGTATTGTTTCCGTGACCGGAACAATTTGGCGCCGTCTGTGGGGAACTTACGGTTGTGCTCACGAGTTACCCACTAAAATCAACCACTCATAATCACAAAACTAAAACAATCATGCCAGAAATCATTGATGCCAGTGCAGGAACGGGTCCGACGGTCCCACCGGTGGCCCCCCTGTATGGTATGCCGCAGTCGGAGAGGGTTCCTCCTACCACGATCCTAGGGGTAGGGGGAACCAGTCTCCTCGGCGGATCTAACACTGCTGTGACACCTGAGTTGGGGACACACCCAGGACACGCTCTTAATCTGACCCCAGCTCAGATGGCGCAGACAGCCGCGTTCTTCTCTGCGATGCTGAACCAGGAGTTCACTCCTGAGGACTTGGTAGGCAGGGTCGCCTCGGCTCCCAGGCAACCATCCCCAATCAGCAGGGATGAAGTAGGGGGCACGAGGCGGACCGCCGCCAGAAATGCTCAGAGGAAAGCGAGAAGGACGGCACAAGCGTATGCGCACGTGCAAAGGCGCATTACTACCGACAATCCAGAGCCACCTGTCCAGCAGGCATTCTCCTTTCACACAACAGAATCAGCGTCTGGAGGGCAGGGAGGCTTATCCCGAGGATTACAGGAGCGAATGAGGCCCAGGGAGCCCATGTCAAAACGCTTGGGAGAGAAACCAGGCGGGGTTTTCTCCAGGCTAACACCGGCAGCCAGAGAGCAGTCAGCCCCCGGTTTATCCCAAAGCCTGCAATCAAGGCTCAATCGGGGGCAACCGCTCGAGTCTAAGTATCGCCAGGTTGAGAGCTTCTGTCACTCTTAGAGGAAGAGACCCAGACAAGTCTCCCCTGAGACAGAAGATGAAGCAGCGAGCAGGCCGCCCCCAAGGCACCGCTCCCCCAGCACGAGGAAACCAGCCCATAAACAATGGGACACTCATGGTAACCAGTCTGGGGAAAGCAGGTCACGATTGGTGGGCAGGCCCACAAAAACCCCACTTCATCCTGAGGTACAAGAGTACCCCATTCCAAAAATTAAAATGCCTACCATTAAATTTGATTGGACAACAGACCCTGAAGACCACCTGGCAGCATTTGAGAGCCACATGGGCATGTATGACGTAGATGATGCCATCTGGTGCAAAGTTTTCCCAACCACCCTGGTAGGGCTCGCACAGGGATGGTTCAGGGATCTCCGCCAGGGGTCAGTCAGATTCTTCATAGAGTTGGCCGAGATCTTCCTCGAACAATATGCTGGGAATAAGAGAAGACGCCTCACTCGTTTCGATCTTATGACCCTGAAGCAGAAAAAGGGTGAAAGTGTGAGGGAATACCTGAGAAGGTTTGATCTATCCTACCAGCAGGTCAGGGAGATCGATGATTCCACTGCCGCCTACGCCCTGACAATCTCCCTGCTTCCAGGGGAAATGAAAAACCAGATGATCAGGGCCCAGCCAGAAACCTTAGCCATGGCCAGGAAAATTGCGGAAGGGTTCATTCTGCAGGAAGAGTTCCACGGCCTGACGGATACCCCTGCAGGCCAAACAAGGCCTCAAGGGGGACCGCAGGGTGGACGGGGCAGAAGTGAGCCAGGCAAGCAAAGGGAAGAGGGAGACACTTCCAAGAAGGAGCGCGCTGTCTACTAGCCCAGGTTCGACAGTTACACTGCCCTGAACAAATCCAGGGCGGAGATCTTCGAACTGGAAAAAGAAACTGCTAAGTGGAATCGCCCGAACAAGCCTCGCAGCCCGAAAGGAGACCCCAAGAAATTTTGCACTTTCCACGACTGCATAGGCCATACCACCGAAGAGTGCCGTCACCTGAAGGACGAAATCGAGAAGTTAATCAGGAACGGGTGGTTAGCCAACTACGCAGCCAAGAATAAGTCTCATAAGGAAGTATCTGGAAAAACCCGAAGGGTCAGTGCAGAATCGCATGGTGATCCATGTAATTTCAGGGGGCACAGAGGGCCAGCTCAGTCGAAGAGGCCAAAAAAGACAAATGCGTGAACTAAGGAACCAGATCTGCTATGCTGAAAAAGCAGGGAGTCCAAGGGGAGTAACCTTAAGCATCACCCCTGATGATGCAGGGCGTGTGGTATACCCGCACAGTGATCCTTTGGTGCTGTCCCGTGAGATCAGCAACCACATTGTGCGGAGGTGTATGGTAGACACTGGCGCATACACGAATCTACTGTACAAAGATGCCTTCAAAAAAATGGGCCTGGAAAAAAGGCACCTACGACCTGCCCCCGGATCGCTATACGGATTCAGTGGAGCAGGCGTGCTGCCCATGAGAGTCATAGACCTGCCCGTAACCTTTGGAGAAGGCTCCACTGCCAGAAACGTCAGGGCAACCTTTGTTGTTGTGGACGCAAGATCTGCCTACAACGCCCTAATTGGCAGAGCCACCCTGGACGAAATCGAGGCGACCATCTCCATCAGGGCCCTCACCATAGCATATGTCACCGATTTCGGACTAGAAGGAAAAGTGCGCGGGGACCAAGAGTCAGCCAGACAATGCTACTCCGTGGCCCTGCAAGAACACGAAAAAGAAAGAAAAGGAAAAAGAAAGGCTGACAGTTCCCCCAGCAGGGAAGGCGAACTACCAGCCGAGCACCCGGCGCCTGACCACCTGGAGCCAGGGGGCGAAAGCATGTTGGTAGACTTAGAACCATGGAGGCAGGTCCTAATAGGAGCTGACCTGGAGGAATCCTACCAGGCTGAACTGGTCAAGCTGCTAAAAGAAAACAAAGACGTATTCGCCTACTCGGCAGACGAGATGCCCGGCGTTGATCCATCATGCATCATTCACAAGCTGAACGTAAGCATGGACGCCCGCCCTGTAAAACAGAAGAAGCGAAATATGTCCGCAGAAAAGGACGCCGCAATCAAGGAAGAAATTGACAAACTCTTGAAAGTAGATTTTATTGAGGTCTGTGACTACCCAGAGTGGTTGGCAAATGTAGTCATGGTTAAAAAATCGTCAGGCGCATGGAGAATGTGCGTGGATTTTACAAACCTCAACAAGGCCTGCCCGAAAGACTGCTATCCGCTCCCCAGAATCGACCAACTGGTAGACTCCACCAGTGGTTATTCCATGCTGAGTTTCCTAGATGCCTTTTCAGGGTATTATCAAGTATACTTGTGGCAGCCGGACAGGGTGAAGTGCGCGTTCATCACCAGTTCAGGCACCTACATGTACAAGATGATGCCGTTCGGGCTTAAAAATGCAGGGGCTACATACCAGCGGTTAGTTGATAAAGTGTTTGAAAAACAAAAAGGCAGAAACATCGAAGCTTACGTTGATGACGCCATCGTAAAAAGCAAAGAAGACAGAGAGCACCTGATAGACCTGCAGGAGACCTTCTGCTCCCTGCGCGCCTACAAAATGAAACTCAATCCGAAAAAATGTACGTTTGGGGTCCGCTCCGGCAAATTTCTGGGGTTCATGGTCAGCTCTCGAGGAATAGACGCCAACCCTGAGAAAATTCAGGCAGTTCTAGACCTTCCTGAGCCCAAGACCATTAGAGACATCCAGCGCCTGACGGGCCGCATGGCCGCCTTAGCACGGTTCGTCGCCCGATCAGCAGACAAGGCCACTCCTTTCTTCAAGATACTGAAAGGAAACAAACAGTTCAAGTGGGAAAACGAGCAGAAAGAGGCCTTCGAGCAATTGAAGGACCATCTTAAGAGACTCCCCACCCTGGCAATACCAGTAGCAGGGGAAAAACTTTTCCTCTACATTGCAGTAACCAATATAACTGTCAGCGCGGTTATCTTACGAGAAGAGGCAGGCACCCAGCAACCTATATACTTCGTCAGTCATTCGCTGGGGGCAGCCGAGAAAAATTACCCGATGGTTGAAAAAGCCGCCTACGCAGTCATAATTGCCGCCAGGAAGCTCAGACCTTACTTTGACGCGCATCCAGTCGTAGTCCTCACCGACCAACCACTGGAGAAGGTGTTGGAAAAATTTGAAAAATCAGGGAGACTACTGAAGTGGGCGATTGAGCTGAGTGGGCTAGGAATATCTTACCAGCCAAGAACAGCCATCAAAGCTCAAGCCTTGGCAGATTTTCTGGCTGAGTGCTCCCATTCAGGGGAAGAAGAGACCCCTGCCGAGGAGTGGGTCGTGCATACTGACGGATCCTCGACAGCCAATGGCTCAGGTGCAGGCGTCGTACTGACCAGCCCAGGGGGGGCTGACTTTGAGCATGCCCTCAGATTTGTCTTCCCAGGATCAAACAACGAAGCAGAGTACGAAGCAGTACTCGCAGGCGTCAGGCTAGCAAAAGCCGCAGGGGCAGAACGGATTGTCCTAGCGACAGACTCCCAGCTCATCGCCAACCAAATCAATGGTGAATACGAAGCAAGGGACCAAGCAATGGCCGCATACCTGGAGATGGTGAAAGGAGAGTTATCCGACCTGAAATCATATGAGGTCAAACAGATCCCCCGATCCCAAAACAGCAGAGCAGACGCCCTGTCAAAGCTGGCAAGCTCCAGTCTACAGGACATCCGGAGATCAGTATGGGTCGATGTTTTACACGAGAAGTCCACTAACCCCTGTCAGGCGGTTAATACTGTGGAGAAAGAGCTAGAAAATTGGATGACTCCCTTCATCCAGTACAAAAAACATGGTGTCTTACCATCAGACGCATTACAAAAAAGGAAGATACAGGCTAAAGCAGCCTGGTTCGTACTCATTGATGAAGAGCTTTATAAGAAGTCTTTCACTTATCCCCTGCTCAAATGCCTGCGGGCAGATCAGGCTGCTGAAGTGTTGGAAGATATCCACTCAGGGATTTGTGGACATCACATTGGTGGGAGATCACTGGCCCACAAGGCCCTAAGAGCAGGCTACTACTGGCCCACCATGCTGGCGGACGCCAAGAGCCTGACCCAGAAATGCAGAAAATGCCAACTTTTTGCCCCATCAATCCATGCCCCGGCCCAGGAACTCAGGCCAATCCTATCCCCCATCCCCTTCGCTCAATGGGGGATGGACATTCTAGGACCCTTCACGGTGGCCACAGGGGGCAGGAAGTTCTTGATTGTCGCCATAGACTACTTCACCAAATGGGTGGAAGCCGAAGCAGTGCCCAACATTACTGAGCCGGCGGTCAGGAAAGTGGTCTGGCGAAATATTATCACCAGGTTCGGTTTGCCAAAGATGTTGGTATTTGACCATGGCAGACAATTTGATAATGATCCTCTAAGAGTCTGGCTGGAAAGCCACAACATCATAGTCGCCTATTCAGCCGTCTGTCATCCTCAAACCAACGGGCAGGCGGAAGCAGCCAACAAACAAATTTTGAACGGCCTGAAGAAAATGGTGGATGACTGCAAGGGTAGGTGGGCTGATGAACTTCCCAGTATACTCTGGTCAATCCGAACTACCAGAAAAGAGTCTACAGGCCAGACCCCGTTTGGTCTGGTATATGGAGCAGAGGCACTACTACCAATCGAGGCAAGGATCCCTTCTCTGCGCTCCCTGCAGTACGACCAAGCTGAAAACAAAGCTGCAATGGTTGAAGCCTTGGACCTGGTAAATGAGTTAAGGGAGGAAGCTAGCACCAACATCGTTGCCTACCAGCAACGAATGAGGAAAGCCTTTAACACCAAAGTCCGACAGAGAAACTTTCAGATGGGAGAGCTAGTTCTGAGAAAGACGCAGGCGGTTGGAAAGTCAAGAGAGCATGGAAAGCTTAGTGCCAACTGGGAGGGTCCATACCAAGTGACTCGAGTCCTGGGACCAGGCACATACAAAATCGCCAACCTTGAAGGGCAAGAGCTGCATGCTCATTGGAATGCGGACACCTTGAAAAAGTACTACGTCTGAACAAAATCCAAAGATAGCTTTTATTTTAGCTAGAAACAAATGGCGGAGGACGGTCAAAAGAATGTCGACGGCTCCGACCACCCGAAAATGTTACAGTTTTATAAAGGAATTAAGAATATTCAGATTTATACTCGTTGCCTGTTCACACTCGCGTTCTTCACACACAAACGAGCAGGGGGCAATAGGGGGAGGCCCCCCTGTTGCCAAAATCAGGAAAAATGACCCCCCCAGCAAAAATCCGAAAGCCACCCTGCTTACCTCTGGGCAGGCAGGGGGCAGGCCCCCTGGACTTTGAATAAAAGCCAGGGACAGGCCAGACTAACAAGGACTGGGGGCAGGCTCCCCAACCTTGTATAAAAAACGCAAAAGCTACCCTGCTTACCCCTGGGCAGGCAGGGGGCAGGCCCCCTAGACTTTGAATAAAAGCCAGGGACAGGCCAGACTAACAAGGACTAGGGGCAGGCTCCCCAACCTTGTATAAAAAACGCAAAAGCCACCCTGCTCACCTCTGGGCAGGCAGGGGGCAGGCCCCCTGGACTTTGAATAAAAGCCAGGGACAGGCCAGGCTAACAAGGACTGGGGACAGGCTCCCCAACCTTGTATAAAAAACACAAAAGCTACCCTGCTTACCCCTGGGCAGGCAGGGGGCAAGCCCCCTGGACTTTGAATAAAAGCCAGGGACAGGCCGGATCAACAAGGACTGGGGGCAGGCACCCCAACCTTGTATAAAAAATACAAAAGCCACCCTTCTCACCTCTGGGCAGGCAGGGGGCAGGCCCCCTGGACTTTGAATAAAAGCCTAGGACAGGCCAGACTAACAAGGACTGGGGACAGGCTCCCCAACCTTGTATAAAAAACGATAAGGAACCCCCCCTGCTTACAGACAGGCAGGGACATGCTGCGCATCAAACTCATGTAAAACCGAAACAGACAAAACCAAACAGAAGGTTTACATAAAAAGGAATAATGTCAAAGGAACACAGGATAAGAGTTTTTAAAACAAATGATTACAATTAAACACGGCAGCCGGCCACCAAAGGGCTCGGCGCGCAAAGAAGTAAAGAAGTTAAAACGTTGGCACAGGCGCAGCAGGAGACGAGCAAGAGCCCTCTGAGGAAGACTGCCCTCCATGTTAAGCAGGGGGAGCATCTGGGCCGGAAGTAGCAGCTCCTTCAGACAGTCTGCGCATTTGAGCTTCGTCCTTAGCAGTATAAAGGGTTCGGAAAGCATCTTCGTCAAAACTAGGGAACATCTCCCTGACAGTTTCCATGACAACCCCTAGGCAAGAGTTAGCACCATTAACGAAGCCCGCTGACACAGCCGTGTCCACCTCCTGGAGTATTTCGTCCCTCTCCTTCTCCCAATCCTTGGTCTTCGCTGCCAGATCGCCAAGAGCCGCCTGCAGATCAGAATTCGCCTTGGAAAGACGCTCCCCAAGGTCAATGACGCTTTTCTTGGCGTGATCCAGCTCAGCCAGAGCTTTCCTGGCCTGCTCCAACTCCGCGAAGGCCTGCTGAGCTCTCTTTGACTCTTCCCCCAGGCGGGACACCTCCCTGATAGCTTTCTCATTTTCAGACTTCCAGTGGATCGCCTGACCTTTGGCCTCTTCCAGCTCAGTCTCCCTTTTCGCCAACTGATCCTTCAGGCTGGCAATGAGAGCAACGTCCCTCTCGACTGCAGAAAGGCGGTCAGAGTTGGACAGTTCCTCATCACTCAGGCGGTTAAGGGCCGCCAGCTCTGCAGAAGCTTGCAATATTCGGGCAGTGCGCTGGATGTACTGGGTCACTTGGTTTGTAGCAGATTTGACAGTCTTGAGGAGGTGGTCCGCCAGAACTGCCCCTGAGTCGGAAAGTAGGGCGGAAACATCTTGGCTGTCTCCGGCGGTATAGTGAAATTCAGCGTTCTCCTCGGAAAAGAGGGTGGCAGGAATCCCCTGAGCAAAACGTTTAGGTTCAGGCGTGGAAGTCTCCAGGTCCACCACCTGGTCAGCACTTGGAGCCTCCCTGCTCCTCTTCCTAAGCAGCGCCCGGGGAGTGCTCTCCCCAGTCTCTTCGGAACCTGCAGCCCGTGGCCCCGGGGGAATCTGGACCCCTGCTGAAGGGCCCTCTTGCCTGCCAACAGGCGAAGGGGTAGCCTCGTAGGCAATCGCCTTCGCAACTGGAGAGGGGTTGGCCTCAGAAACCGCCGTCTTTGCAGGCGTTGCTCTAGGAGGGGGGGGAAGCCTTGGTCTACTGAACGACAGACCCTTCAAATGCTTCATCAGATTCTTCGTATCTCTCTTAAAATCAGGGGGAAGAGAAGGGCGACTTTGGACAACAGTAAGGTTCTCGTCCAAGCCCTGGCGTCTCACCTCCCCTTTCCTCCAAACAAAGGTGGCAAGGTCTGCAAGGCAAACATACAAGCTGTCAGGGCACTTTAAAAGGAAAAGAGTAAGAAAGAATCCTCAATACTCCTGAACTACCTTTATCTAGACCCGGGTTCATGCCCAACCGGGTCAAGTATTTATCAGACGCAACAAGCTCCGCATGAGGGAGCCATAATGTAGGGCCATACACCCCGTACTTATCAGTGTGGGCAGCAAAAAAGCCCGTCAACTCCTTGTCTTTCTCGCCCAGCTTCACCTCCAAGGCTCTTCCACCCACGCCAGAGTGGTACTCCTCAGGGGTCTCCAGCCTGGTGTGGACATGATTCCTGAAATGGCGGGGAATCTTCCACCCATGGATGCTGTGTACATAAAGGAAGTTGTTTTTCCAGTCCCTCAAACTATCCATGCCAGGCCACACCAAACAATGTCCCTTCTGCCTCAAAAGGGACCAATAACCAGGGGAGCCCGCACTCCCAGAAGAAACCATTTGCAAGCCCACCATAAACCGCAGGGCGTCAATGGAAGGCTCGGTGTGGTGGAACAGACAAGTCCAGACATATGAAATCAACGCCCTCACAGCCGTGGCTGTCAGCTGGGCGATGGCGACGTTCATACGCCTGAAGATCTCTTCCAAGGAATGATGGAGGGGAAAGCGAAGGCCAAACTCCAGGCATTTATGGTAGACCGCTATGCACCCGTCGGGAGGGTTGCATATGGTATCCTTTTCGCCGGGGACAACGACTGTGTACCCCTCCCCGAAGTTGTAAAGCCGTTCAATCGCACCAGTGGCGTTCTTTGCAAGGATCAGCTCCCGATTTTTCGGGTCAGGGAAGGTACTCAAAGGGATGCAGTATTTAACTTTATCTAAAAAGTATGCCCTACCCCTTTCCCGCCGAACAAGAGGACCAGAGGTTCTAGAAGGGTCAACTTCCAACGCCTCGTCGTCCGAGTCAATGGCGTCAAACGAGGGGGGGGTCAGGAGAGTTACCCCCCCCCCCCCCCCCGCTCTCCGCCGAATGTTCTTTCTCAAAACCCACCTCCCTAGAGGAGGAGGCAAAATTCGTCCCTTCCCCCTTCTTTGATGGGTCAGTGAAGGGAAGAATCCGCTCATGAGTTCTAGACATTTTACTCTAACGGAAGTGGAAAACAGGAAATAAAAAAGGAAAAACAAGAAGTGGAAGACAAAGGTCTGACCTAAGATCACCTGTCAGTGCGGTAGAAGCCCGAAGAGGGAATCTCTCAAAGAAAGGGGGGTACAAAGTGGGGAACGATTCGTCAAACACCCAAGGATTTTGCAGAAAGAGAGGACAGGAAGATTTCAAGAAAAGAAAGATTGAAGAAGGGAAAAGAAGGAGAATGTGCAACTGATTGCTTTTATAGGAAGAAGGGCATGCAAAGAGTCGCCAAAATCTCAGGAGGCCACCCAAAGACCACTGCCCACGCGTCACTTCCTAAGAAGTCAGCCCAGTGCGGTTTCCCAAGAATAACCTCGAAAGGACCAAAAAGTGTCAAGGGATTGATCACCCTATGACGTCCCCTCTTCACTTCAAACAAAAAGTAATAAACACATATTAAAAATACAATGCACAAACACATCGCCTGAATTTCATTCCATTAAACCTTAAAAGGAAAAAGTTACATTCAATGCTCAACAAGGAAAGAAAATATAAAAGGGCCCAGAAATTCCGGCCCAACAAGCAAACGCCCTGCTACGCAGGCCTAGTCATCATCCCAATCAGGGGAAGGGTCCCCAGGGCTGCCTGGGCCCCCAAAGTCCGAACCCCAATCCCAGTCTGGGGAGTCTTGGAAAGGGTCATCAGGGATCCCATCCTCATCCCTGTCACTTAGACAACCAGGGCCTCCGCTGTCGTCAGAATCTTGGCTGCTGTCCTCCCAGTCCCTGCCTGGGAACGGCCTGGGATTCGTCGCAGGTGCGACAACCTGTCTTCTTCACAGGCGAGGAGGGGCCTGACGCCAAAGAGGAGTCAATATCAGAGAGGTTGGGATCAAATCGTTCAGGGTGCAGCCACGGAAAACACTCGTGGCATCCCCTGTCAAAGCAGCCTCCCCCCTGGGGGCAACGCCTGAATCTAGGCGCAGCAGGGGGTGAGGACCTTTTGAGACGTTCATTCGCCCTGGTAGGAGCCTTCTTGCCTTTCCGGCGAGAACGAAGCCGTGAACGGCGACTACGGCGAACAGTTCGATAAGCAACTCGAGCATACTGAAGCCTCCAAAACCTTCTATAAACAAAAGTAACATATCGAACTCCACGGCGAGTAACGGATTTTCTGATCCAAACCATGACTAAAGACAAAGAAAAGAAGGTTGGAGATGGATCGTGAAAATAATGAAGGAGGATACAATTTATACAAAAAAAACAGAAGCAGGGCATTAATGGTGCCTCAACCACTTCTGCAAAGAAGAGGGCCAATCATCATGCTGGCACACTGCTCGAAAATCCACTGTGCAAAGAGGAACAATCATAAAAGAGGACGTTTGAACTCTCTGGATACCCAGAGAAATTAAAGCATGTTCCCTCGAGAATACGCGGCGCATTTAATGCAAGAGTGTTCAAGAAGTCAACCTCCCGCCGTCCCAGAACAAGACGTCGCCTGCCGAGCAGGAGCCCCGCTCCCCCTCAGCCGGCGAGGGCCAATTGATGGGGGTCGGTTGCCTACCCCTGGCCGCCTGCCAGTCGGGCCCCAGGGCGACCAATCCCAGGAAAAGAAAAGGCCTGCCCAGCAGACCTTCCATCAATTTCATTGAAACCTCCAAGTGAGTGGCCTCAATCCCTTAGCCACCTGGCACAGCCTGGCCGCCTGCCAAGCAGGGCGAACCAGGCCTCCTGCCTGCTTCCAGGGCGCTCCCGCCTAAGCAGGACCAGAGGAGGACCGAGGACCCATCCATCATTTTGCCTAAGGTAAGGGGAAATGAGTGGACAAGGTGAGTCCACGTGTCGCACAAGCATCCACCCATTTCCCTCTTCTTCTTTCTCTTTTCCTCTCTCTTGTGGGAAGGTATAAATACTTTCCCATTTCCCACATGAGAGGGGTTGGATTTTCTCTCTCTAGACCCTTACTCCCAAAAAACGCCACCTAGCTCCTCACGAACTAGGTCTCTCAAGGCATTTCACGGGCTGACTTAGGCATCGGAGAGGGTTCCCTCGGACAACCTCCGAGGCCCTGTGCGTTTATTGTGCAGGGAGCAGGCCAACTCCGCCGGGAAGGTCCGATCCAGGGAGTGAGACGAAGGAGAGGTTCAAAGAAGTCAATCGATCAATTGTTCACCAGTGATTCAATCATATAGCCCGGATCCAAGGCCGGGTGAATTGTTTCCGTGACCGGAACAAGATGATTTCCGACTATCGCTGGTCTATTGCTTTCTTTGGGATAGTTTCCGAATAATTTTCGACTATCCCTGTCTATTTCTTTCTTCGAGATAATAGTTTTAGACTATCTCTGGCCAATTGCTTTCATTGGGATCTATTCGGACAATGCCTTGACTATTGCTCTCTTCGAGATAGTTTCCGACTATCTCTGCTCTATTGCTTTCTTTGGGATAGTTTTCAACTATACATGGACTATTTCTTTCTTTTGGATAGTTTTCGGCTATCCCTGGACTACTGCTTTCTTCTAGATAGTTTCTGACTATCTCTAGCCTATTGCTTTCTTTGGGATAGTTTTGACTATCCCCGGTCTTTCGCTTTCTTCGAGATAGTTTCCGACTATCGATGGCCTATTTCTTTCTTTGGGATAGTATCGGAATAGTTTCCGACCATCCCTGCACTTCTGCTTTCTTCGAGATATTTTCCGACTATCTCTGGCCTTTTGCTTTCTTTGAGATAGTTTTCGACTATTCCTCTCTTTGGAATAGGTTTTCGACTATCCCTAGTCTTTTGCTTTCTTTGAGATAGTTTCCGACTATCCTTGGACTATTGCTCTCTCAGAGATAGTTTCCGACTATCTCTGCTCTATTGCTTTCTTTGGGATTTTTCCGACTATCCCTGGACTTTTTCTTTCTTCGAGATATTTTCCGACAATCTCTCGCCTTTTGCTTTCTTTGGGATAGTTTTCAACTATACCTGGACTATTGCTTTCTTTGGGAAAGTTTCAGGCTATCTCTGGACTAGTGCTTTCTTCATGATAGTTTCTGACTATCTCTGACCCATTTGTTTCGTTAGGATAGTTTTGACTATCCCTGGTCTTTTGCTTTCTTTGAGATGGTTTCCGACTATCACTGGTCTATTGCTTTCTTTGGGATAGTTTCCGAATACTTTTCGGCTATCCGTGTCTATTCCTTTCTTCGAGATAGTTTCCGACTATCTCTGGCCTATCGCTTTCTTTGGGATAGTTTTCAACTATACCTGGACTATTGCTTTCTTTGGGAAAGTTTCAGGCTATCTATGGACTAGTGCTTTCTTCATGATAGTTTCTGACTATCTCTGACCCATTTTATTCGTTAGGATAGTTTCGACTATCCCTGGTCTTTTGCTTTCTTTGAGATGGTTTCCGACTATCACTGGTCTATTTCTCTCTTAGAGATAGTTTCCGACTATCTCTGCTCTATTGCTTTCTTTGGGATAGTTTCCGACTATCCCTGGACTTTTGCTTTCTTCGAGATATTTTCCGACTATCTCTGGCCTTTTGCTTTCTTTGGGATAGTTTTCATGTATACCTGGACGATTGCTTACTTTGGGATAGTTTCCGGCTATCCCTGGACTAGTGCTTTCTTCTAGATAATTTCTGACTATCTCTGACCCATTGCTTTCTTTGGGATAGTTTAGACTATCCCTGGTCTATTTCTTTCTTTGAGATGGTTTCCGACTATCGCTGGTCTATTGCTTTCTTTGGGATAGTTTCTGAATACTTTTCGACTATCCCTGTCAATTCCTTTCTTCGAGATAGTTTCCGACTATCTCTGGCCTATTGCTTTTGATGGGGGTCGGTTGCCTACCTCGGGCCGCCTGCCAGTCAGGCCCCAAGGTGACCAATCCCAGAAAGAGGAAAGGCCTGCCCAGCAGACTGTCCGTCAACATCATTGGAATCTCCAAGAGTATGGCCTTAATCCCTTAGCCGCCTGGCACGGCCTGACCGCCTGCCAAGCAGGGCAAACCAGGCCTCCAGCCTGCTTCCAGGGCGCCCCCGCCTAAGCCAAACCAAAAGAGAACCGAGGACCCATCCGTCATTTTGCCTAAGGTAAGGGGAAATGAGTGAACAAGGTGAGTCCACGTGTCGCACCAACATCCACCCATTTCCCTCCTCTTCTTTCTCTTTCCCTCTCTCTTGTGGGAAGGTATAAATACTTATCCATTTCCCACATAAAGGGGGTTGGATTTTCTCTCTCTAGACTCTTACTCCTAAAAACGCCACCTAGTTCCTCACGAGCTAGGTTCGTCAAGGCATTTCACGGACTGACTTAGGCATCGGAGAGGGTTTCCTCGGACAACCTCCGAGGCCCTGTGCGTTCATTGTGCAGGGAGCAGGCCAACTCCGCCGGGAAGGTCCGATCAAGGGAGTGAGAAGAAAGGGAGCCTGAAGGAAATCAAACGGTCAATTGTTCGTCATTAACCCAATCGTACAACCCGGATCCAAGGCCGGGTGAATTGTTTCCGTGACCGGAACAATTTGGCGCCGTCTGTGGGGAACTTACGGTTGTGCTCACGAGTTACCCACTAAAATCAACCACTCATAATCACAAAACTAACACAATCATGCCAGAAATCGTTGATGCCAGTGCAGGAACGGGTCCGACGGTCCCACCGGTGGCCCCCCTGTATGGTATGCCGTAGTCGGAGAGAGTTCCTCCTGCCACGATCCTAAGGGTGGGGGAAACCAGTCTCCTCGGTGGATCTAACACTGCTGTGACGCCTGAGCTGGGGGCACGCCCAGGGCACGCTCTTAATCTTACCCCAGCTCAGATGGCGCAGACAACCGCTTTCTTCTCTGCGATGCTGAACCAGGAGTTCACTCCTGAGGACTTGGTAGGCAGGGTCGCATTGGCTCCCAGGCAACCATCCCCAATCAGCAGGGATGGAGCCGGGGGCACGAGGCGAACCGCCGCCAGGAATGCTCAGAGGAAAGCAAGAAGGACGGCACAAGCATATGCACATGTGCAAAGGCGCATTACTACCGGCAATCCAGAGCCACCTGTCCAGCAGGCGTTTTCCATTCACACAACGGAATCTGCGTCTGGAGAACAAAGAGGCTTGTCCCGGGAAATGCAGGAGAGAATGAGGCCCAAGGAGCCCATGTCAAGACGCTTGGGGGAAAGGCCAGGCGGAGTTTTCTCCAGGCTAACACCAGCAGCCAAGGAACAGTCTGCCCCCGGCTTATCCCAAAGCCTGCAATCCAGGCTCAACCGAGGACAACCACTCGAGTCCAGATATCATCAGGGCGAGAACCTCTGCCAGTCTCAGAGGAAGAGGCCCATGCAGATCTCCCCGGAAACGGAGGATGAAGCAGCAAACAAGCCGCCACCAAGGCACCGTTCCACCAGTGCGAGGAAACCGACCCATAAACAATGGGATTCTCACTGTAACCAGTCTGGGGAGAGCAGGTCACGACTGGTAGGCAGACCCACAAAAACCCCGCTGCACCCTGAGGTACAAGAGTACCCCATTCCAAAAATCAAAATGCCCACCATTAAGTTTGATGGGACGACAGATCCTGAAGATCACCTGGCGGCGTTCGAGAGCCACATGGGCATGTACGACGTAGACGATGCCATCTGGTGCAAAGTTTTCCCAACCACCTTGGTGGGATTGGCGCAGGGATGGTTCAGAGACCTCCGCCAGGGGTCAATCAAGTTCTTTATAGAGTTGACTGAAATCTTCCTCGAGCAATATGCCGGGAATAAGAGGAGACGCCTCACTCGTTTCGATCTCATGACCCTGAAGTAGAAAAAGGGTGAAAGTGTGAGAGAATACCTGAGAAGATTTGATCTATCCTACCAGCAGGTCAGGGAGATCGATGATTCCACTGCCGCCTACGCCCTGACAATCTCCCTACTTCCAGGGGAAATGAAAAACCAGATGATCAGGGCCCAGCCGGAAACCTTGGCCATGGCCAGGAAAATTGCGGAAGGGTTCATTCTGCAGGAGGAGTTCCACGGCCTGACGGATACCCCTGCAGGCCAAACAAGGCCTCAAGGGGGACCGCAGGGTGGACGGAGCAGAAGTGAGCCAGGCAAGCAAAGGGAAGAGGGAGATACTCCCAAGAAAGAGCGCACAGTCTACCAGCCCAGGTTCGACAGTTACACTGCCCTGAACAAATCCAGGGAGGAGATCTTCGAACTGGAAAAAGAAACTGCCAAATGGAACCGCCCGAGCAAGCCTCAGAGCCCGAAAGGAGACCCCAAGAAATTCTGCACTTTCCACGACTGCATAGGCCATACCATCGAGGAATGCCGTCACCTGAAGGACGAGATCGAAAAGTTAATCAGGAACGGATGGTTAGCCAACTACGCAGCTAAGAATAAGACTCAGAAAGAAGTGTCTGAAAAACCCGAAGGGTCAGTGCAGAACTGCATGGTGATCCATGTAATTTCAGGGGGCACTGAGGGCCAGCTCAGTCGCAGAGGCCAAAAAAGACAAATGCGTGAACTAAAAAACCAGATCTGCTATGCTGAAAAAGCAGGGAGTCCAAGGGGGGTGACCTTAAGCATCACCCCTGATGATGCAGGGCGCGTAGTATACCCGCACAGTGATCCTTTGGTGCTGTCCCTCGAGATCAGCAACCACATTGTGCGGAGGTGTATGGTTGACACTGGCGCATACACAAATCTACTGTACAAAGATGCCTTCGAGAAGATGGGCCTGGAAAAAAGGCACCTACGACCTGCTCCCGGATCGCTGTACGGATTCAGTGGGGCAGGCGTGATGCCTATGGGAGTCATAGACCTGCCTGTAACCTTTGGGGAAGGCTCTACTGCCAGAAATGTCAGGGCAACCTTTGTTGTTGTGGATGCAAGATCTGCTTACAACGCCCTAATTGGCAGAGCCACCCTCGACGAAATCGAGGCAGCCATCTCCATCAGGGCCCTCACCATAGCGTATGTCACCGATTTCGGGCTAGAAGGAAAAGTGCGCGGGGACCAAGAGTCAGCCAGACAATGCTACTCATTGGCCCTGCAAGAACACGAAAAAGAAAGAAAAGGAAAAAGAAAGGCAGACAGCTCCCCCAGCAGGGAAGGCGAAATACCAGCCGAGCACTTAGCGCCTGACCACCTGGAGCCAGGGGGCGAGAGCATATTAGTAGACTTGGAGCCAGGCAGGCAGGTCCTGATAGGAGCCGACCTGGAAAAATCCTACCAGGCTGAACTGGTCAAGCTGCTAAAAGAAAACAAGGACGTGTTCGCCTACTCGGCAGACGAGATGCCCAGCGTTGATCCATCATGCATCGTTCACAAGCTGAATGTAAGCATGGATGCTCGCCCTGTAAAACAGAAGAAACGAAATATGTCCGCGGAAAAAGACGCAGCAATCAAGGAAGAAATTAACAAACTCTTGAAGGCAGATTTTATTGAGGTCTGCGACTACCCGGAATGGTTGGCGAATGTAGTCATGGTTAAAAAATCGTCAGGCGCATGGAGAATGTTGGTGGATTTTACAAACCTCAATAAGGCCTGCCCAAAAGACTGCTACCCGCTCCCCAGAATCGACCAACTGGTAGACTCCACCAGTGGTTACTCCATGCTGAGCTTCCTAGATGCCTTTTCAGGGTATCATCAAGTATACTTGTGGCAGCCGGACAGGGTGAAGTGCGCGTTCATCACCAGTTCAGGCACCTACATGTACAAGATGATGCCATTCGGGCTTAAAAATGCAGGGGCTACATACCAACGGTTAGTTGATAAAGTGTTTGAAAAACAAAAAGGCAGAAACATCGAGGCTTACGTTGATGACGCCATTGTAAAAAGCAGAGAGGACGGAGAGCACCTGACAGACCTGCAGGAGACCTTTAACTCCCTGCGCGCCTACAAAATGAAACTTAATCCAAAAAAGTGTACATTTGGGGTCCGCTCCGGAAAATTCCTGGGGTTCTTGGTCAGCTCTCGAGGGATAGACGCCAACCCTGAGAAAATTCAGGCAGTTCTAGACCTCCCTGAGCCCAAGACCATTAGAGACATCCAACGCCTGACGGGCCGCATGGCCGCCTTAGCACGATTTGTCGCTCGGTCAGCAGACAAAGCTACCCCTTTCTTCAAGATACTGAAGGGAAATAAACAGTTCAAGTGGGAAAACGAGCAGAAAGAGGCCTTCGAGCAACTGAAGGACCATCTTAAAAAACTCCCCACCCTGGCAAGACCAGTAGCAGGGGAAAAACTTTTCCTCTACATTGCAGTGACCAATATAACGGTCAGCACAGTCATCTTACGAGAAGAAGCAGGCGCCCAGCAGCCTATATACTTTGTAAGCCATGCGCTGGGGGCAGCCGAGAAAAATTAACCAATGGTCGAAAAAGCCGCCTACGCAGTCATAATTGCTGCCAGAAAACTCAGGCCTTACTTTGACGCGCATCCGGTCGTAGTCCTCACCGACCAACCACTAGAGAAGGTATTGGAAAAATTTGAAAAATCAGGGAGACTACCTTCATCCAGTACAAGAAGCATGGTATCTTACCATCAGACTCATTACAAAAAAGGAAGATACAGGCTAAAGCAGCCTGGTTCATACTCATTAATGAAGAGCTTTACAAAAAATCTTTTACTTATCCTCTGCTCAAATGCCTACGGGCGGATCAGGCCGCTGAGGTGTTGGAGGATATCCACTCAGGGATTTGCGGACATCACATTGGTGGGAGATCCCTGGCCCACAAGGCCCTCAGGGCAGGCTACTACTGGCCTACCATGCTGGTAGATGCTAAGAACCTGACCCAGAAATGCAGGAAATGCCAACTCTGTGCCCCATCAATCCATGCCCCGGCCCAGGAGCTCAGGCCAATCCTATCTCCCATCCCCTTCGCTCAATGGGGGATGGACATTCTAGGACCCTTCACGATGGCCACAGGGGGCAGAAAATTCTTGATTGTCGCCGTAGACTACTTCACCAAATGGGTGGAGGCCGAAGCAGTGCCCAACATCACCGAACCGGCGGTCAGGAAAGTGGTCTGGCGAAATATCATCACCAGGTTCGGTCTGCCAAAAATGTTGGTATTCGACCATGGCAGGCAATTTGATAATGATCCGATGAGAATCTGGCTGGAAAGCCACAACATCTCAGTCGCCTATTCAGCCGTCTGTCATCCTCAGACCAACGGACAGGCAGAAGCAGCCAACAAACAAATCCTGAACGGCCTAAAGAAAATGGTGGATGACTGCAAGGGTAGATGGGCTGACGAACTCCCCAGTATACTCTGGTCAATCCGAACTACCAGAAAAGAGTCTACAGGCCAGACCCCGTTTGGTCTGGTATATGGAGCAGAGGCATTATTACCGATTGAGGCGAGGATCCCCTCTCTACGTTTCCTGCAGTACGACCAGGCTGAAAACAAAACTGGAATGGTCGAAGCAGTTGGACCTGGTAAATGAATTAAGGGAAGAAGCCAGTACCAACATCGTTGCCTACCAGCAACGAATGAGAAAAGCCTTCAACACCAAAGTCCGGCAGAGGAACTTCCAGATGGGTGAGCTAGTTCTGAGAAAGACACAGGCGGTTGGAAAGTCAAGAGAACATGGGAAGCTGAGTGCCAACTGGGAGGGTCCATACCAAGTAGCTCAAATCCTGGGACCAGGCACATACAAGATCGCCAACCTTGAAGGGCAAGAGCTACATGCTCACTGGAATGCTGACACGCTAATGAAGTATTACGTCTGAACAAAAACACAGGCAGTTTTTTACTTTTACTATAAAAAAAAAAGGGCGGAGAAGGGTAAAAAATGTCGACGCTCCGACCACCCCAATGTCAAAGAAAAATTTTTAGAGAAATGAGAAGATCCAGATTTATACTCGTTGCCTGTTCACACTCGCGTCTTTCACACACAAACGAGCAGGGGGCAATAGGGGGAGGCCCCCCTGTTGCCAAAATTGGGAAAAATGAACCCCCCAACGCAAAACTGGAGCCTCCCTGCTTGCCTCTGGGCGGGCAGGGAGCACGCCCCATGGACTTTGAACAAAAGCCAGGGACAGGCCAGAATAACAAGGACTGGGGGCAGGCCCCTCAACCTTGTATAAAAAAAAATGCAATAGCCACCCTGCTTACCTCTGGGCAGGCAGGGGGCAGGCCCCCTGGACTTTGAACAAAAGCCAGGGACGGGCCGTACTAACAAGGACTGGGGGCAGGCCCCCCAACCTTGTATAAAAAACGCAAGAGCCACCCTGCTCACCTCTAGGCAGGCAGGGGGCAGGCCTCCTGGACTTTGAACAAAAGCCAGGGACAGGCCGTACTAACAAGGACTGGGGGCAGGCCCCCCAACCTTGTACAAAAAACGCGAGAGCCACCCTGCTTACCTCTAGGCAGGCAGGGGGCAGGCCCCCTGGACTTTGAACAAAAGCCAGGGACAGGCCGTACTAACAAGGACTGAGGGCAGGCCCCTCAACCTTGTATAAAAAACGCGAAAAGCCACCCTGCTTACCTCTGGGCAAGCTGTGGGCAGGCTCCCTGGACTTTAAAAAAGCCAGGGACAGACCAGATGAACAAAGACTGGGTCATGAATCATGTCCATAAGGAATCAAAACAGACAAAACAAACAGAAAATTTGCATAAAAGGAGTAGTGTCAAGAAAATACAAGACAAGAATACTTAAAACAAGTGATTACAATCAAGAGTACGGCAGCCGGCCACCAAAGGGCTCGGCGCGCAAAGAAGTAAGAAAATTAAAGCATTGGCACAGGCGCAGCAGGGGACGAGCACGAGCCCTCTGAGGAAGACTGCCCTCCATGTTACGCAGGAAGGGCGTCTGGGCCGGAGGCAGCAGCTCCTTCAGACAGTCTGCGCATTTGAGCTTCGTCCTTAGCAGTATAGAGGGCTCGGAAAGCATCTTCGTTAAAACCAGGGAACATCTCCCTGACAGCCTCCATAACAACCCCTAGGCAAGAGTTAGCACCATTAACGAAGCCCGCCGACACAGCCGTCTCCACCTCCTGGAGTATTTCATCCCTCTCCTTCTCCCAGTCCTTGGTCTTAGCCGCCAGATCGCTGAGAGCCGCCTGCAGATCAGAATTTGCCTTGGAAAGGCGCTCCCCGAGGTCAATGACGCTCTTCTTGGCATGATCCAGCTCAGCCAAAGCTTTTCTGGTCCGCTCCAACTCCGCAAAGGCCTGCTGAGCTCTCTTTGACTCCTCCCCCAGGCGGGACAGTTCCCTGATAGCCTTCTCACTCTCAGACTTCCAGTGGACTGCCTGACCCTTGGCTTCTTCTAGCTCGGTCTCTTTTTTCGCCAACTGATCCTTCAGGCTGGCAATGAGAGCAACGTCCCTCTCAACGGTAGAAAGGCGGTCAGAGCTGGACAGATCCTCATCACTCAGGCGGCTGAGAGCCGCCAGCTCCGCGGAAGCTTGCATGATTCGGGAAGTGCGCTGAATGTACTGGGCCACTTGATTGGTAGCAGATTTGACAGTCTTAAGAAGATAGTCCGCTAGAACTGCCCCTGAGTCGGAAAGTAGGGCGGAAACATCTTGACTATCGCCTGCATTATAGTGGAACTCGGCGTTCTCCTCGGAGAAAAGGGTGGAGGGAATCCCCTGAGCAAAACGTTTAGGCTCAGACGTGGAAGTCTCCAAATCCACCACCTGGTCGGCACTTGGAGCCTCCCTGCTCCTCTTCCTAAGCAGCGCCCGGGGAGTGCTCTCCCCAGTCTCTTCGGAGCCTGCAGCCCGAGGCCCCGGGGGAATCTGGACCCCTGCTAAAGGGCCCTTATGCCTGCCAACAGGCGAAGGGGTAGCCTCGAAAGCAATCGCCTTCGCAACTGGAGAGGGGGTGGCCTCAGAAACCGTCGTCTTAGCAGGCGTTGCTCTAGGAGGGGGGGGGAGTCTTGGTCTAATGAATGACAAACCCTTCAAATGCTTCATCAGATTCTTCTCACCTCTCTTAAAATCAGGGGGAAGAGAAGGGCGACTTTGGACAACAGTGAGAGTCTCGGTCAGGCCCAGGCGCCTCACCTCCCCTTTTCTCCAAACAAAGGTAGCAAGATCTGCACGGCGAACAAACAAGCTATCAGGGCATTTTCAAAGGAAAGAAGAGTAAGAAGGAATCACCAGCACTCCTGAACTACCTTTATCTAGACCCGGATTCATGCCCAACCGGGTCAAGTAATTATCAGTCGCTAAAAGCTCCGCATGAGGGAGCCATAAGGTGGGGCCATACACCCCATACTTGTCAATGTGGGCAGCAAAGTAGGCCGTCAACTCCTTGTCTTTCTCACTTAGCTTAACCTCCAAGGCCTTTCCACCCACGCCAGGGTGGTACTCCTCAGGGGTCTCCAGCCTGGTATGGACATGATTCCTGAAATGACGAGGAATCCTCCACCCATGGATGCTGTGTATGTACAGGAAGTTATTCTTCCAGTTCCTCAAGCTGTCCATGCCAGGCCACACCAAACAGTGTCCCTTCTGCCTCAAGAGGGACCAATAATCAGGGGAGCCCATACTCCCAGAAGAAACCATCTGTAAGCCCACCATAAACCGCAGGGCATCGATGGAAGGCTCCATGCGGTGGAAAAGACAGGTCCAGACATATGAAATCAACGCCCTGACAGCTGTGGCTGTCAGCTGGGCGATGGCGACGTTCATGCGCCTGAAGATCTCCTCTAAGGAAGGGTGGAGGGGAAAGCGAAGGCCAAACTCTAAACATTTATGGTAAACCGCTATGCACCCATCGGGGGGGTTGCATACGGTATCCTTTTCGCCGGGGACAACAACTGTATACCCCTCCCCGAAGTTATAGAGCCGCTTAATCACGCAGGCGGCGTTCTTTGCAAGGATCGTCTCCCGATTTTTCGGGTCAGGGAAAGTACTCAGGGGGATGCGGTATTTAGCCTTGTCTAAATAGTAAACCCTACCCCTTTCCCGACGAACGAGGGGGCCGGAAGTTCTGGAAGGGTTAACTTCCAACGCCTCGTCGTCTGAGTCAATAGCATCATACGAAGGGGGGTCAGGAGAATTACCGCCCCCACTATCCGCCGAATGCTCTTCCTCAAGACCAACCTCCCTAGAGGAGGAGGCAAAATTCACCCCTTCCCCCCTCTCTGATGGGTCAATAAAGGGCAAAATCCGTTCACGGGTTCTAGACATGTTACTCTAAAAAGAAGCGGGAAAAAGGAAATCGAAGAAAGAAAAAGAATGGAAGATGAAAATCTGACCTAAGATCGCCTGACAGCACGTTACAAGCCCGAAGAAAGAGTCTCTCAGGGAAATGGGGTGAAGGGTAGGATACAATCCGTCAACGCACAAGGGTTTTTGACGGATAGAGAGAATAAGGGAGTTTCGAAGGAAAGGAAAGATTGAAAAAAAGTGAAAGAATGGATGACTGATCACTTTTATAGAAAGAGGGGCATGCCAAGAGTCGCCCAACCCTCAGGAATTCACCCAAAGGCTGCGGTCCACGTGTCGCCCCCCATGGAGGTTTGCTCCAAGTAGCTTCCCAAGAAAAACCTCGGGAGGACCAAAGGGTGTCAGAAGATTGGTCACCCTATGACGTCCCCCCTGGCAAAAAAAAAAAAAAAAAAAAAAAAAAAAAAAAAATTCGCAGTACACAAACGCGTCGCCTGATTTTCATTTCATTAAGTCTTACAAAGGAAAGTTACATCTTGAGACAAATACGAGAAGAAAAATACATAAGGCCCAAAAAATCCGGCCTGGCAGAAGCCAAACACCCTGCCACACAGGCCTAGTCATCGCCCAAATCTGGGGAGTAATCCCCAGGGCTGCCTGGACTCCCGAGAGCCGAGCCCCAGTCCCAGCCTGGGGAGCCCTGGAAAGGGTCATCAGAAGCTCCGCCTTCATCCTTGTCGCTCAGGCAACCAAGACCCTCACTGTCATCAGAATCATGGCTGCTGTCCTCCCAGTCCCTGCCAAAGGGAACAGCCTGGGACTCGTCGCAAGTACGACAGCCTGTCTTCTTTACAGGCGAAGAAGGACCTGACGCCAAAGATGAATCAGTGTCAGAGGAGTTGGGGTCAAATTGTTCAGGGTGTAGCCAGGGAAAGCACTCATGGCACCCCCTGTCAAAACAGCCCCCTCCCTGGGGGCAGCGCCTAAACCTAGGCGCAGCAGGAGGCGAGGACCTCCTAGGGCGTTTGCCCATCCTAACAGAAACCTTCTGACCCCTCCGGCGGAAACGAAGTCGTAAACGGCGACTCCGGCGGACAGCTAGGTAAGAAGCACGAGCATATCGGAGCCTCCAAAGCCCTCTAAAGATGAAAGTAACGTATCTGACTCCGCGACGAGTTACGCTTTTCTTGATCCAAGCCATGTTTAAGACAAAGAAAGGAAAGTCGGAAATGAATCGTGAAAATGGTAAAGGAGCACGCATTTTATACAAAAACAGAAGTAGGGCATTAATGGTGCCGCAACCACTTCTGCAAAGAAGAGAGCCAATCACCAAACTTGCACACTGCTCGAAAATTCTCTGTGCAAAGAAGAATAATCATATGAGAAGACGTTTGAACTCTCTGCATACCCAGAGAAATTATGGCATGTTCCCTCGGGAATACGCGGCGCATTTAATACAAGAGTGTCCAAGGAGTCAACCTCCCACTGTCCCAAAACAAGACGTCTCCTGCCGAGCAGGAACCCTGCTCCTGCTCAGCCGGCGAGGGCCAATTGATGGGGGTCGGTTGCCTACCTCGGGCCGCCTGCCAGTCAGGCCCCAAGGTGACCAATCCCAGAAAGAGGAAAGGCCTGCCCAGCAGACTGTCCGTCAACTTCATTGGAATCTCCAAGAGTATGGCCTTAATCCCTTAGCCGCCTGGCACGGCCTGACCGCCTGCCAAGCAGGGCAAACCAGGCCTCCAGCCTGCTTCCAGGGCGCCCCCGCCTAAGCCAGACCAAAAGAGAACCGAGGACCCATCCGTCATTTTGCCTAAGGTAAGGGGAAATGAGTGAACAAGGTGAGTCCACGTGTCGCACCAACATCCACCCATTTCCCTCCTCTTCTTTCTCTTTCTCTCTCTCTTGTGGGAAGGTATAAATACTTATCCATTTCCCACATAAAGGGGGTTGGATTTTCTCTCTCTAGACTCTTACTCCTAAAAACGCCACGTAGTTCCTCACGAGCTAGGTTCGTCAAGGCATTTCACGGACTGACTTAGGCATCGGAGAGGGTTTCCTCGGACAACCTCCGAGGCCCTGTGCGTTCATTGTGCAGGGAGCAGGCCAACTCCGCCGGGAAGGTCCGATCAAGGGAGTGAGAAGAAAGGGAGCCTGAAGGAAATCAAACGGTCAATTGTTCGTCATTAACCCAATCGTACAACCCGGATCCAAGGCCGGGTGAATTGTTTCCGTGACCGGAACAGCTTTATTTGGGATCGTTTCGGACTACCCTTTGACTATTGCTCTCTTCGAGATAGTTGCCGACTATCGATGGTCTATTGCTTTCCTTGGAATAGTTTCCGAATACTTTCCGACTATCCCTGCACTTCTGCTTTCTTCGAGATACTTTCCGACTATCTCTGGCCTATCGCTTTCTTTACGATAGTTTCCGACTATCCATAGTCTTTTGCTTTCTTCGAGATAGTTTCCCACTATCCCTGGACTATTGCTCTCTTCGAGATATTTTCCGACTATCTCTGGCCTTTTCCTTTCTTTGAGATAGTTTTCGACTATCCCTGGACTATTCCTCTCTTTGGAATAGTTTTCGACTATCCCTGGTCTTTTGCTTTCTACGAGATAGTTTCCGACTATCGCTGTTCTATTGCTTTCTTCGGGATAGTTTCCGACTGTCCCTGGACTGTTGCTTTCTCGGAGATAGTTTTCGATTATCACTAGCCTATTGCTTTCTTTAGGATAGTTTCCGAATATCCCTAGTCTATTGCTTTCTTCGAGATAGTTTCCCACTATCCTTGGGCTATTGCTCTCTTAGAGATAGTTTCCGACTATCTCTGCTCTATTGCTTTCTTTGGGATTGTTTCCGACTATCCCTTGAATTTTGCTTTCTTCGAGATATTTTCCGACTATCTCTGGCCTTTTGCTTTCTTGGGGATAGTTTTCAACTATACCTGGACTATTGCTTTCTTCGGGATAGTTTCCGGCTATCTCTGCACTTTTGCTTTCTTCGAGATACTTTCCGACTATCTCTGGCCTATTACTTTCTTTAGGATAGTTTCCGACTATCCATAGTCTTTTGCTTTCTTTGAGATAGTTTCCCACTATCCCTGGATTATTGCTCTCTTCGAGATAGTTTCCGACTATCTCCCCTCTATTGCTTTCTTTGGGATAGTTTCCGACTATCCCTGGACTTTTGCTTTCTTCAGAATATTTACCGACTATCTATGGCCTTTTGCTTTCTTTGGGATAGTTTTCAACTATACCTGGACTATTGCTTACTTTGGGATAGTTTCCGGCTATCCCTGGACTAGTGCTTTCTTCTAGATAGTTTCTGACTATCTCTGACCCATTGCTTTCTTTGGGATAGTGTAGACTATCCCTGGTCTATTGCGTTCTTTGAGATGGTTTCCGACTATCGCTGGTCTATTGCTTTCTTTGGGATAGTTTCCGAATACTTTTTGACTATCCCTGTCAATTCCTTTCTTAGAGATAGTTTTCGACTATCTCTGGCCTATTGCTTTCTTTGGGATCATTTCGGACTACCCCTTGACTATTGCTCTCTTCGAGATAGTTGCCGACTATCGATGGTCTATTGCTTTCCTTGTAATAGTTTCCGAATACTTTCCGACTATCCCTGCACTTCTGCTTTCTTCGAGATATTTTCCGACTATCTCTGGCCTATCGCTTTCTTTATGATAGTTTCCCACTATCCATAGTCTTTTTCTTTCTTCGAGATAGTTTCCCACTATCCCTGGACTATTCCTCTCTTCGAGATAGTGTCCGACTATCTCGGCTCTATTGCTTTCTTTGGGATAGTTTCAGACTATCCCATGGACGTTTGCTTTCTTCGAGATATTTTCCGACTATCTCTGGCCTTTTGCTTTCTTTGAGATAGTTTTCGACTATCCCTGGACTATTCCTCTCTTTGGAATAGTTTTCGACTATCCCTGGTCTTTTGCTTTCTACGAGATAGTTTCCGACTATCGCTGGTCTATTGCTTTCTTCGGGATAGTTTCCGACTGTCCCTGGACTGTTGCTTTCTTGGAGATAGTTTTCGACTAACTCTGGACTATTGCTTTCTTCAGGATAGTTTCCGACTATCCCTAGTCTTTTGCTTTCTTCGAGATAGTTTCCCACTATCCCTGGACTATTGCTCTCTTAGAGATTGTTTCCGACTATCTCTGCTCTATTGCTTTCTTTGGGATTGTTTTCGAGTATCCCTGGACTTTTGCTTTCTTCGAGATATTTTCCGACTATCTCTCGCCTTTTGCTTTCTTTGGGATAGTTTTCAACTATACCAGGACTATTTATTTCTTGGGGAAAGTTTCAGGCTATCCCTGGACTAGTGCTTTCTTCATGATAGTTTCTGACTATCTCTGACCCATTTGTTTCGTTAGGATAGTTTCGACTATCCCTGGTCTTTTGCTTTCTTTGAGATGGTTTCCGACTATCGCTGGTCTATTGCTTTCTTTGGGATAGTTTCCGAATACTTTTCGGCTATCCGTGTCTATTCCTTTCTTCGAGATAGTTTTCGACTATCTCTGGCCTATCGCTTTCTTTAAGATCGTTTCGGACTATCCCTTGACTATTGCTCTCTTCGAGATGGATTCCGACTATCTCTGCTTTATTGATTTCTTTGGGATAGTTTCCGACTATCCCCAGACAATTGCCCTCTTCGAGATAGTTTCCAACTATCTCTGCTCTATTGATTTCTTTGGGATAGTTTCCGACTATCCCTAGACTGTAGCTTTCTTAGAGATAATTTCCGACTATCTCTAGCCTATTTGTTTCTTTAGGATAGTTTCCGACTATCCCTAGTCTTTTGCTTTCTTCGAGATAGTTTCCCACTATCCCTGGACTATTGCTCTCTTAGAGATAGTTTCCGACTATCTCTACTCTATTGCTTTCTTTAGGATTGTTTCCGACTATCTCTGGAATTTTGCTTTCTTCGAGATATTTTCCGACTATCTCTAGCCTTTTGCTTTCTTGGGGATAGTTTTCAACTATACCTGGACTATTGCTTTTTTCGGGATAGTTTCCGGCTATCCCTGCACTTTTGCTTTCTTTGAGATACTTTCCGACTATCTCTGCCCTATTACTTTCTTTAGGTTAGTTTCCGACTATCCATAGTCTTTTGCTTTCTTCGAGATAGTTTCCCACTATCCCTGGACTATTGCTCTCTTCGAGATAGTTTCCGACTATCTCTGCTCTATTATTTTCTTTGGGATAGTTTCCGACTATCCAATGGACTTTTGCTTTCTTCGAGATATTTTCCGACTATCTCCGGCCTTTTGCTTTCTTTAAGATAGTTTTCGACTATCCTAGGACTATTCCTCTCTTTGGAATTGTTTTCGACTATCCCTGGTCTTTTGCTTTCTACGAGATAGTTTCCGACTATCGCTGGTCTATTGCTTTCTTCGGGATAGTTTCCGACTGTCCCTGGACTGTTGCTTTCTTGGAGATAGTTTTCGACTATCTCCAGCCTATTGCTTTCTTTAGGATAGTTTCCGACTATCCCTAGTGTGGACATGACATAGGTCCACCCCGACGCGGCCACGCGCGGGTTTGGGTAGGCGAATGAATCTCCATATGAGAATGGATCGAATTGAAATTTAGGTCTATGTGGAGTCGCCACCGAATTTTGTGGTTATTCGGAACCATTCGAGCCCACTCTATGTCGTAGTGGTCCGTATACAAAATACGGCCCATTTCCGATGTCAGAGTTTATTGAGCTCGTCCCTCTGCATTTGATACCAATACCGACGTTATCGGATATTGTGTATTGAATGACTCTCGTGCGCCAACGGTTTCGGGCATCCGGAAACCGAGGTTCTGAGTAAGGGGTGAGGGTACGTGTTGGGAAGCCCACAAAGGACACCCAACCCCGCCCGCACATTAGCGGCCTCTACTAAGAATTCGAATGACTTACAATACGCGCGCTAGTTAAACGGGAAAATGATATGCAAAGAGTATTTTCCCTAAACATGTGAATTGAATTTGAAAAGGGTTTCTAAGTCAATTTAATGCAATTAATTCTACGTCAAAGTGGAATTTAGCATGCGGGTTCATTTAGTACAATAAACGAACAAGAATTAAATTGACAAGAGAAACAAGCAAATGCGTTAGTAACGATGCAATGATATAGCGAATAATAACGGTTTGTGCAAATAATGAATTGAATTGAATGGTGTACAAGATGATGCATGGTTTGAAAAGATAGTATACACGTGATTAATTATGCACGCGTTGACCTAAGTCGTAAAATACTATCGAGTTTTGAAAAGAAGGATGTACGACTCATGTTTTTGTCGTTACGAGGTCACTCGATCGAGTAAACCCCGAAAATAGGTTTCTGTTTCGCGTTATGGACCATACTCGGCCGAGTTATTGACTAACTCGGTCGAGTACATGGCCACTCGACCGAGTCACTGTGAGACTCGACCGAGTGGGTGTCGTAACAGATATTCTGATCCGATTTTTGGGGTACCACTCGACCGAGTGGGTTAGGCACTCGGTCGAGTGCCCCCTGTACGAATTGTAATTCGTTTGCAATTTTGATATTGATTTTGAAATTGCTTTTGATTTTTGAGAGTTTGACGATTTTACCGAATCGGACATAAATATTGCACAATTTACGCTCGACTTGGTTTTTTATAAATCGCAAATTTTGTTGAACCGAGTATAAATACTGTTGAATTTATACTCGACTCTAACTTTGAATACTCGTTGTATCCCACATTCGATTATTTGAATCGATATGGAATATTAGAGTGAAATAGAAAATAAATAAATTGATTTTTAGCCATTTTGAATTAATTATCGCGATATGAGCAAATCACATTAATTAAATCGTATGACTTGATTACTAGATTCGATATCCAATTATGGGATTAGTATCGAATCTGAAATCGACGCTTTATTTGAATAAATAATAAAAAAAAGAACTTGATTCCCTCGACTTCTCCGACATCGGAATAAATCCCTAGGGATTGTGATGTCGGATCCGTGTCAACGGGTTTCGACCCTTATTGAAATACAATGTTTGTTCTTTGAGAAATCGATGTGATATGCGAATGACAATAATGATGCCAACGATATGAGAATTATTGTTGAAGTTAACCTATCTCAATAATCAAGTAATCGGGATATCGGAACAAGCGACCGTCAACGCTGTGTGCAGTACACTTGTATATTCGTGTTTCCTTATTCCGATATCAATCATACTCGACACAAATTGATAGGTATTTTAATGTTTTGATACTAGTATTATACTATCGATATTAATGACGCGATAATAACGATAAAACGGAATAAATAAATAAAAAATGACCCGTATAAAGACGACACGACGCGAGAAGGAGAAAGAAAAGAGAAGAAACGGGGTTTTGACACCCTCAACCTACATGTTCTTGTCTCGGATTAGAACTCGTAACCGTGGCTTTAACACTGGAGTCTTCGAGGTTTATGGAGGTTAAGTTATGGTGGCTCGGGTTGTTGATTCCTAAACTAGGTTTAGGGTTTTTGCTAGTGTATTGCTTAGGATTTGCTTAGGGTGTATTAGGGCTGTAAAAGTGTGAACTAGGGTTGAATTTGAGGTGGTAAAAGTTGTGTGTGTAAAAGTCCTTTCTGAAGTGTGTGCAAAGGGTTGCTTATATAGGAAAAGCTAGGGCTTCGGTTTAGGGTTACTCGACCGAGTAGGTGGCTAACTCGGTCGAGTGGCCCGTTACGCCAGCCGTCGGGCTTAATAAGGGCCCACTCGATCGAGTGGGTGAGGCACTCGATCGAGTGGCCCAGCTGAGTCGCGCGGGTCACTCGCTTTGGACCGTGACCATGGATACTTGATGAGTTTGAGTTTGAATTGGGCTTTTGATGTTTGAGGGGTTGTTTGGTATGTCTCGGAAACGACTTTGACCGGGATTGACCCAATCGCGACGAGTCGGTTTTAATTCCGGTGTCGGTTTCGGCCCAAATTAGCCTTGCTTGATTGGAAACGGCCCGCTGGGCCTGGATTTGAGGTTGATTTTGTGAGATTTGTACTCTGTAAGTGTGTTAGCCAGCGATTAATGGATTTGAGCCCATATCCGAGCGCATAGAAGCATGTTGGCGTCTGATCATCATCGGGTGTTTTTTTGGGAAACTACCATAGACACCTGGCAGTCAAAATGCGGGTGTCTACACCTAGTCTTTTGCTTTCTTCGAGATAGTTTCCCACTATCCCTGGACTATTGCTCTCTTAGAGATTGTTTCCGACTATCTCCGCTCTATTGCTTTCTTTTGGATTGTTTCCGCCTATCCCTGGACTTTTGATTTCTTCGAGATATTTTCCGACTATCTCTCGCCTTTTGCTTTCTTTGGGATAGTTTTCAACTATACCTGGACTATTCCTTTCTTGGGGAAAGTTTCAGGCTATCTCTGGACTAGTGCTTTCTTCATGATAGTTTCTGACTATCTCTGACCCATTTGTTTCGTTAGGATAGTTTCGACTATCCCTGGTCTTTTGCTTTCTTAGAGATGGTTTCCGACTATCGCTGGTCTATTACTTTCTTTGGGATAGTTTCCGAATACTTTTCGGCTATCCGTGTCTATTCCTTTCTTCGAGATAGTTTTCGACTATCTCTGGCCTATCGTTTTCTTTGGGTTCGTTTCGGACTATCCCTTGACTATTGCTCTCTTCGAGATGGATTCCGACTATCTCTGCTCTATTAATTTCTTTGGGATAGTTTCCGACTATCCCCAGACAATTGCCCTCTTCGAGATAGTTTCCAACTATCTCTGCTCTATTGATTTCTTTGGGATAGTTTCCGACTATCCCTAGACTGTAGCTTTCTTAGAGATAGTTTCCGACTATCTCTAGCCTATTTGTTTCTTTAGGATAGTTTCTGACTATCCCTAGTCTTTTGCTTTCTTCGAGATAGTTTCCCACTATCCCTGGACTATTGCTCTCTTAGAGATAGTTTCCGACTATCTCTGCTCTATTGCTTTCTTTGGGATTGTTTCCGACTATCTCTGGAATTTCGCTTTCTTCGAGATATTTTCCGACTATCTCTGGCCTTTTGCTTTCTTGGGGATAGTTTTCAACTATAACTGGACTATTGCTTTCTTCGGGATAATTTCCGGCTATCCCTGCACTTTTGCTTTCTTCGAGATCTATCTCTGGCCTATTACTTTCTTTTGGATAGTGTCCGACTATCCATAGTCTTTTGTTTTCTTCGAGATAGTTTTCCACTATCCCTGGACTATCGCTGTCTTCGAGATAGTTTCCGACTATCTCTGCTCTATTGCTTTCTTTGGGATAGTTTCCGACTATCCAATGGACTTTTGCTTTCTTCGAGATATTTTCCTACTATCTCTGGCCTTTTGCATTCTTTGAGATAGTTTTCGACTATCCCTGGACTATTCCTCTCTTTGGAATTGTTTTCGACTATCCCTGGTCTTTTGCTTTCTACGAGATAGCACTACTAGAAAATATGCCAAACAAATCATGTAAAAAGACCTTAAGACACCATTATGGAGATGATCTCCAGGTCAAAGGTTTCTTAGAGTAAGAAATCATGTGGGTAAAATGATTTCTTTGCTTATATTTTAGAAACCAATTTTAAGGGATTAATGGTTTCTTTGGTCCATGAGAAAACACCATTTGATAGAGATAAATGGTGTCTTATCTAAACATAATAAATCATTTAATGTACTTGAATGGTTTCTTTGATTTCCCTTAAAAAACCATTTACCACACTTAAATGGTTTCTTTGCCTAGTGACTTTATAAACCATTTAATACTCTTGAATGGTCTCTTTGATTATATATATATATATATATATATATATATATATATATATATATATATATAAATACACTCGGATACTCATTTTTCTTAGTATCCAACAGACATATATTTCCGCAAAATAGATATTTTTATTTTATTTTCTAGAATATGTTCAAAAATTACAATGAAATATAATCCGTATAAGGTTAATATTCCCTTCAAAAATGAGCAGTCTATTATTATTTCTAATTAATTTAAATAGTTACTACATAAATCAATTTCTTCTTCTTCTTCTTCTTCTTCTTCTTCTTCTTCTTCTTCTTATCTACATCTTGGTTCTTGTGACCAAATTTAATCCATATTTCTCTAACTTCAACAATCATTCCTTGGGTATACGATTTTAGGACGTCTTTAAAATACTGTAGAGAAAAAAAAGTCAGCATTAGTGGGACATATAATAGATTCAACAATCTTCAATTCGTGAGACATAATATCGACAATAGATAGACATATAAAAAACAACATAGTGAATTCAACGAATAAATATTTGTTTTACGGTGTCCTGCATACTATCGAAAATTCACAGTAGAGAGATTTCTGAGTCATTCAAGACTAACAATGGAAACAAAAATAAAAGATGATCAATCACCTGATCGAGCATATTAACTTGAAGTGTGGTGCAGTTTCTGGCGCATCGAGACGCATCCCAATCACAAATGCTCTAATTTCCGCTTTTGAGAGACGGTTGTCACCATCAAGGTCGATTGCATGAAAAATCCTGAAATAATTAGATCAAAAAATAAAGATTAACCTATACGTACTATTTGTCTTCCTCTGTGAAGCTATAGGTAACAGAAGAAATGAAACTTACTTTTCGATAACTGCTTTGTCAGGGCTCCCATCATGATTGTAGAGTCTTCCAAGAGCATGCTTCTTCAAATGTTCAAGAAATCCGGTCATGACACGCTTGTGTTTCAGCACGTATTTCCTGGCAACACGTGAGACAAAGATCGTATGAACAATTGGGGCAACTTCTGTGGTAATCAACGATAGATGTTCTGCAGTTGTTACTGCACAACACATAATCAGGCCTTGGGGAGTCATCGAATTAAGAAATAAAGGATCCTATAATGTAGAATACATACCAGAATATACGTTCGTCCTGATCGCAAACCCCCCATTGGAATTTTTATTTCACCAACTGATGGACACAAATTCCAAGTAGTGGTCAATCAAATATGCCAGGCAGAAACCAATAACTATCAGTGATTATAAATTATAATGCTACAGACAAGGCTCTCAAGAGGGCGGAGAAATATTGGCTACACACATATCTGAAGCTTTATACTAACAATTAAGTATCAAATCAGGGATTGTGTTGTGTACTACAATCCAGTATCATCATCAATCAAGTATTCTCGAGCTTTATAACTATAAATTACGATCCAAGCACAGATAACATATAACTATAGCAGTACAACATCATCAGCAATCAAGTATTCTCGGGCTTTATTACTACAACTAATAATCCAAGCACGGCTAACTGATAATTACAACATTAACATCAATAAAAAATTCTTGAGATTCTAATCAAGCAGATCTTGAGATAGAGCGAATTTCAGCATACTCTTAGTAAGATTACTGATAAACTCTTTCATAAAATGACCGTGTTGATTTTAATCAACAATATACACAAGATGATTGAAGACGAAAATAATAATCAATTAGGAATTCAATAAACAGTTACAAATTTGGACACAATATCTTCAAAAAAGTTGCGATTCTCGGGCAAAATTATATTGTGACAATTACGCCTACATCAAACGTCAATCAAACCCTAACAAATCATGATTAAGATCGCGAAATGAACTACAAAAATCGTAAAAACTATGAATATGTAACTGAAAGAGGGTAAATCACTGACCGATGATGAAATTGAAGGATAAAAAGACAAGATGTTGCCTTGAAGGGATTGAAGATGGAAGAAGAACTAGAAATCGCAAAAATCGTACGAGCATGACGATGGAACGAAGGTTGAGATTGAGGGTGATTTGAATGGATCGAAGGAATTGAAGGTGATTAGGGTTGAAAGAGGAGTGACGGTGAATTGAGGAGAGAGAGTTAGTAATGAAGTTGGCACTTTGGTAATTTTTGGTTCGGCGACATTTTTTTCTTTTTAAAAAATTTTCTTACCCAAGAAATCAGTTGTTTGAAATATGGTGTGTTTGGTCCTACATCAATTAGAAATCATTTGTTTGAAATATGGTGTCTTTATTATTAGTTTTCATGGTGTTAGAAATCATTTGTTTCAAAATGGTGTCTTTAAGTACTAGATAAGAGATCATTTATTTTAGAGAATTGATTTCTTTAACCAAAGAGACCATTCATTCTACTTATAAGGTTACTTATTAATGATTTCTTTGCCCTCTTTTCTAGTAGTGTAGTTTCCGACTATCGCTGGTCTATTGCTTTCTTCGGGACAGTTTCCGACTGTCCCTGGACTGTTGCTTTCTTGGAGATAGTTTTCGACTATCTCTAGCCTATTGCTTTCTTTAGGAAAGATTCCGACTATCCGTAGTCTTTGGCTTTCTTCGAGATAGTTTCCCACTATCCCTGGACTATTGCTCTCTTAGAGATTGTTTCCGACTATCCCTGGACTTTTGATTTCTTCGAGATATTTTCCGACTATCTCTCGCCTTTTGCTATCTTTGGGATAGTTTTCAACTATACCTGGACTATTGTTTTCTTGGGGAAAGTTTCAGGCTATCCCTGGACTAGTGCTTTCTTCATGATAGTTTCTGAGTATCTCTGAGCCATTTGTTTCGTTAGGATAGTTTCGACTATCCCTGGTCTTTTGCTTTCTTTGAGATGGTTTCCGACTATCGCTGGTCTATTGCTTTCTTTGGGATAGTTTCCAAATACTTTTCGGCTATCCGTGTCTATTCCTTTCTTCGAGATAGGTTCCGACCATCTCTGGCCTATCGCTTTCTTTGGGATCGTTTCGGACTATCCCTTGACTATTGCTCTCTTCGAGATGGATTCCGACTATCTCTGCACTATTGCTTTCTTTGGGACAGTTTCCGACTATCCCTAGACAATTGCCCTCTTCGAGACTGTTTCCAACTATCTCTGCTCTATTAATTTCTTTGGGATACTTTCCGACTATCCCTAGACTGTAGCTTTCTTAGAGATAGTTTCCGACGATCTCTAGCCTATTGGTTTCTTTAGGATAGTTTCCGACTATCCCTAGTCTTTTGCTTTCTTCGAGATAGTTTCCCACTATCCCTGGACTATTGCTCTCTTAGAGATAGTTTCCGACTATCTCTGCTCTATTGCTTTCTTTGGGATTGTTTCCGACTATCTCTAGAATTATGCTTTCTTCGAGATATTTTCCGACTATCTCTGGCCTTTTGCTTTCTTGGGGATAGTTTTCAACTATACCTGGACTATTGCTTTCTTCGGGATAGTTTCCGGCTATCCCTGCACTTTTGCTTTCTTCGAGATACTTTCCGAATATCTCTGGCCTATTACTTTCTTTAGGATAGTTTCCGACTATCCATAGTCTTTTGCTTTCTTCGAGATAGTTTCCCACAATCCCTGGACTATTGCTCTTATAGAGATTGTTTCCGACTATCTCTGCTCTATTGCTTTCTTTGGGATTGTTTCCGACTATCCCTGGACTTTTGCTTTCTTCGAGATATTTTCCGACTATCTCTCGCCTTTTGCTTTCTTTAGGATAGTTTTCAACTATACCTGGACTATTGCTTTCTAGGGGAAAGTTTCAGGCTATCCCTGGACTAGTGTTTTCTTCATGATAGTTTCTGACTATCTCTGACCCATTTGTTTCGTTAGGATAGTTTCGACTATCCCTGGTCTTTTGCTTTCTTTGAGATGGTTTCAGACTATCGCTGGTCTATTGCTTTCTTTGGGATAGTTTCCGAACACTTTTCGGCTATCCATGTCTATTCCTTTCTTCGAGATAGTTTCCGACTATCTCTGGCCTATCGCTTTCTTTGGGATCGTTTCGGACTATCCCTTGAGTATTGCTCTCTTCGAGATGGATTCCGACTATCTCTGCTCTATTGCTTTCTTTGCGATAGTTTCCGACTATCCCTAGACAATTGCCCTCTTCGAGACTGTTTCCAACTATCTCTGCTCTATTAATTTCTTTGGGATACTTTCCGACTATCCCTAGACTGTAGCTTTCTTAGAGATATTTTCCGACTATCTTTAGCCAATTGGTTTCTTTAGCATAGTTTCCGACTATCCCTAGTCTTTTGCTTTCTTCCAGATAGTTTCCCACTATCCTTGGAATATTGCTCTCTTAGAGATAGTTTCCGACTATCTCTGCTCTATTGTTTCTTTGGGATTGTTTCCGACTATCTCTGGAATTTTGCTTTCTTCGAGATATTTTCCGACTATCTCTGGCCTTTTGCTTTCTTGGGGATAGTTTTCAACTATACCTGGACTATTGCTTTCTTCGGGATAGTTTCCGGCTATCCCTGCACTTTTGCTTTGTTCGAGATACTTTCCGACTATCTCTGGCCTATTACTTTCTTTAAGATAGTTTCCGAATATCCATAGTCTTTTGCTTTCTTCGAGATAGTTTCCCACTATCCCTGGACTATTGCTCTCTTCGAGATAGTTTCCGACTATCTCTGCTCTATTGCTTTTTTTGGATAGTTTCCAACTATCCAATGGACTTTTGCTTTCTTCGAGATATTTTCCGACTATCTCTGGCCTTTTGCTTTCTTTGAGATAGTTTTCGACTATCCCTAGACTATTCCTCTCTTTGGAATTGTTTTTGACTATCCCTGGTCTTTTGATTTCTACGAGATAGTTTCCGACTATCGCTGCTCTATTGCTTTCTTCGAGATAGTTTCCGACTGTCCCTGGACTGTTTCTTTCTTGGAGATAGTTTTCGACTATCTCTAGCCTATTGTTTTTTTAGGATAGTTTCCCACTATCCCTAGTCTTTTGCTTTCTTCGAGATAGTTTCCCACAATCCCTGGACTATTGCTCTTATAGAGATTGTTTCCGACTATCTCTGCTCTATTGCTTTCTTTGGGATTGTTTCCGACTATCCCTGGACTTTTGCTTTCTTCGAGATATTTTCCGACTATCTCTCGCCTTTTGCTTTCTTTGGGATAGTTTTCAACTATACCTGGACTATTGCTTTCATGGGGAAAGTTTCAGGCTATCCCTGGACTAGTGTTTTCTTCATGATAGTTTCTGACTATCTCTGACCCATTTGTTTCGTTAGGATAGTTTCGACTATCCCTGGTCTTTTGCTTTCTTTGAGATGGTTTCAGACTATCGCTGGTCTATTGCTTTCTTTGGGATAGTTTCCGAACACTTTTCGGCTATCCATGTCTATTCCTTTCTTCGAGATAGTTTCCGACTATCTCTGGCCTATCGCTTTCTTTGGGATCGTTTCGGACTATCCCATGAGTATTGCTCTCTTCGAGATGGATTCCGACTATCTCTGCTCTATTGCTTTCTTTGGGATAGTTTCCGACTATCCCTAGACAATTGCCCTCTTCGAGACTGTTTCCAACTATCTCTGCTCTATTAATTTCTTTGGGATAGTTTCCGACTATCCCTAGACTGTAGCTTTCTTAGAGATAGTTTCCGACTATCTCTAGCCACACTACTACAATAAGCTCCAAAGGAATCATTAATAAGGAATCATTTAAGTATAATTATTGATTTCTTTGATTAAAGAAATCAATTCTCACAAATAGGTGGTCTCTTATCTAATAACAAAGACACCAATTTTCAGACATATGATTTCTAATCTATTACAAAGACACCATTTTTTAAATAAATGATTTCTATCCACCTCTACTCTACTACAAAGACATCATTTTCAAGCAAATAATTTCTAATATTATCTATTAACAAAAGACATCATTTTCAAATAAATGATTTCTCTAAAAATAATACTTATTCACATAAGAGTATTTCTTTTCTCATATTTCCCAAATTAACAAAGCTATTCACGCACCACTACTGTTACTTTCACACTCCCTTCATTTCTAATTCCTCGCCGCCGTTTATTCATCGCTTCTTCATCAAGTCCTCGCAGTTTATTCATCAATTTAGGGTCATTTTTATCATGATTTTCTTCAAGTCAGATTTTTTAATCTCGATCAATCAAGGTATTTTCTTCGCCTCCGATCTTCTATTTTCTATTAATTTATCGTTGATTTGTGTTTATTTGATTTGAATTTATCGTTGTTTTCGTTTTTTGACTGTTTTTTCCATCGATTTATGACTGAAATTCATGATTGAAATCGTTGAATTTCATAATTTTTGGTTGTAGTTTGTTTTTAATCGTTCAATTAGTTGATTTGGACGATTTGCGATTAGGTTTTTTATAGATCTTGTACATCTATTTACTCAATCTCATAATTTTGAAGTTCGTCGATGATTTCGATTTTACCGTTGTTTTTCATGTTTTGATTGGTTTTTCATCGATTTATGACTCCAATTCATGATTGAAATCGTTGAATTCTATTATTTTTTGTTGTAGTTTTGTTTTTAATTGTTCTATTAGTTGATTTGGAGGATATACAATAGGTTTTTGATAAATCTTGTACATCTGTTTACTCCATCTGATAATTTAGGTGGAATATAGGGTGCTCTTACTAAGCAGCCATTTTATAAGGAGGATGAGTTCATTTAATATAAAGTGAAACTGAGCATGTGTGATTCAGGCAAGGAGGAGCTTTAGAGCCGTGAGAGGTCTGGTGAGGCTGCAAGATGTGGTAAAAGGCCCGAGTGTAAAGCGGCAAACAACGAATGCATTGAAATACATGCAGGTGTTGGTTCGTGTACAAACACAAATCCAGGTAAGAAGGGTTCAAATGATGGAAAATCGAGCACTACAACGCCAATCTAAGAATGAAAAGGAATTGGAGACCGCCTTTGGCAAATGGCTGGTAAGTTCATTCCTTCTGAGCGGGTGCATGTTTTCTCCAATCATTGCAGGTGCTATCTTATAACCCAAAAGACGACCCAGTTAAAACTAATAAAAGGATATTCTGGTACCCCCGTGTTTCTTTTTCATTTTCTAAATCATGCCCCTCATTTCATTTTTTTGGGACTGACTTTTAACTTCGAAAACAGCAGGACAGAACTCAGCTAAGCGGAATGTCGAGTGTAAAACCCATGGTAATAACCCGTCTGATTAGTCACAGAACATCAATTTTGTCGTCATATCATGAGTTCATACAACCGTCTCATATGAGTCTTTGCCCTTTTTGTGTACAACTGTCTCATATTGATTTTTCAATTATGAAATACGGAGTATGAATGGAGTATATAAACTTGTTTGGTTTCTAGTTGCAAATTGTAGCCTGAGTTACGGAGTACATTTGAGCTTCAATCTCGAAATTAGGAAATATATCGTCTTTGAAGTATATACTATAGTCCTCTAGAATTACTCCATTTTGTTATAAATGTAGGTTAAAATCAGGATCTCACTCGTCGAGATTAATTTGTGTTTTATCGCTTTAGTCTAGTGTTTAGAGATGCTATTGTCTTTATACTCGTATATATGAACCACGACTTGATGCATCTGTTGGTCTGTCTAATGCTATTGACTTTCTGCAGATATACTGTACAATTCATGGTCTCCGGCTATGACAGTGAGCTCTATCTGCATCAGCATTCTCTCAATGCTATCAAGCTCTACAGTTAAGGTCGGTGTTTTCCAGCCCGTTTAGCAAAAATGTTCCTCGTCCACCAACGATAACATTTTAAACGCTATTCTGTTTTTAAATCTTTAATCCGGGATTACCTACTGCATGCTCATCTGATCTTCCTCTTTCACGCTTCATCATACAACCTTTCTAGTCTTGCTTTCTTTTGTCCTCATACTCTTACAAATCTTTAGCATTTCTCTATCTAAATTATATACTACGATATGTATGTATGTATGTATATGTGTGTGTGTGTGCGCGCGCGCAACGATTTCACTGGAAATAACAAACGTTTTATTTTTTCTTCCCCATCAGTACGTGGCGTTTTCTCAAATCCATCACCCGTCATCACAGCCTGTGGGTCCCAACACCGGGCCCACCCAAGGTTACACATACGAGTTTGGTGATCCTGCTCGTCCGCAGACCCCCGTGCTTGCGTCTCAGTATCCTGTCACGGCATCACGTCATGGCATCAGGTGAGTCCACGATGATGATGTCGGATGGTTTGTCTCAGATTTCGAAAGAGGGGAAAGAGGGGGTGTGAAGCAACAACAGGCAGGAAGCTCTCAGCCATTGTGGGGGAGTATATACAAGTGAACAGTGATCATTTGTGGAAGTTGAAACTGAAACTCTGGTATTTATCTGGTGATTATTTCTGGAATGGGGAGTATGTACTCATTTTTTTGGGATAGTGTGCGCTTCTAATGTAATTATGACTTATTTCGAGATATATATGCGATATTTTATGGAAATCCGTCTCTATTTTAGTTGATACATGAAAATGAGTACGGAGTACGTACATTGTACTATAATACGGAGTAGTTGGGTTGTATATTTAAATATTAAATCAATTTAAAAATAAATCAAAGACTAATTTTCTGATATTAATGGTAATGGAAGCAAAGAAATCATTTAATAGTATTAAATGATTTATTAAGTTAGTAGGCAAAGAAACCATTTAAGTGCATTACCTGGTTTATTAAGGGTAACCAAAGAAATCATTTAAGTGCATTACATGATTTATTAAGTTTAGATAAGAAATCATTTATCTCTCTCAAATGGTGTCTTTCTCATGGACCAAAGAAACCATTTATCAATTAAAATTGGTTTCTAAAGCATAAACAAAGAAATCATTTTTCTCATATGGTTTCTTACCCTAAGACACCTTTGACCTGGAGATCATCTCCAAATTGGTGTCTTAGGGCATTTTAGCATGGTTTCTTTGCCATCTTTTCTAGTAGTGCCAATTGGTTTCTTTAGGATAGTTTCCGACTATCCCTAGTCTTTTGCTTTCTTCCAGATAGTTTCCCACTATCCCTGGACTATTGCTCTCTTAGAGATAGTTTCCGACTATCTCTGCTCTATTGTTTCTTTGGGATTGTTTCCGACTATCTCTGGAATTTTGCTTTCTTCGAGATATTTCCCGACTATCTTTGGCCTTTTGCTTTCTTGGGGATAGTTTTCAACTATACCTGGACTATTGCTTTCTTCGGGATAGTTTCCGGCTATCCCTGCACTTTTGCTTTCTTCGAGATACTTTTCGACTATCTCTGGCCTATTACTTTCTTTAGGATAGTTTCCGACTATCCATAGTCTTTTGCTTTCTTCGAGATAGTTTCCCACTATCCCTGGACCATTGCTCTCTTCGAGATAGTTTCCGACTATCTCCCCTCTATTGCTTTCTTTGGGATAGTTTCCGACTATCCCTGGACTTTTGCTTTCTTCCAGATATTTTCCGACTATCTCTAGCCTTTTGCTTTCTTTGGGATAGTTTTCAACTATACCTGGACTATTGCTTTCTTTGGGATAGTTTCCGGCTATCCCTGGACTAGTGCTTTCTTCTGGATAGTTTCTGTCTATCTCTGACCCATTGCTTTCTTTGGGATAGTTTAGACTATCCCTGGTCTATTGCTTTCTTTGAGATGGTTTCCGATTATCGCTGGTCTATTTTTTTCTTTGGGATAGTTTCCGAATACTTTTTGACTATCCCTGTCAATTCCTTTCTTCGAGATAGTTTCCGACTATCTCTGGCCTATTGCTTTTTTTGGGATCATTTCGGACTACCCCTTGACTATTGCTCTCTTCGAGATAGTTGCGGACTATCGATGGTCTATTGCTTTCCTTGGAATAGTTTCCGAATACTTTCCGTCTATCCCTGCACTTCTGCTTTCTTCGAGATACTTTCCGACTATCTTTGGCCTATCGCTTTCTTTACGATTGTTTCCGACTATCCATAGTCTTTTGCTTTCTTCGAGATAGTTTCCCATTATCCCTGGAATATTGCTCTCTTCGAGATAGTTATCGACAATCTCTGCTCTATTGCTTTCTTTGGGATAGTTTCCGACTATCCCATGGACTTTTGCTTTCTTCGAGATATTTTCCGACTATCTCTGGCCTTTTGCTTTCTCTGGGATAGTTTTCAACTATACCTGGACTATTGCTTTTTTGGGGAAAGTTTCAGGCTATCCCTGGACTAGTGCTTTCTTCATGATAGTTTCTAACTATCTCTGACCCATTTGTTTCGTTAGGATAGTTTCGACTATCCCTGCTCTTTTGCTTTCTTTGAGATGGTTTCCGACTATCGCTGGTTTATTGCTTTCTTTGGGATAGTTTCCGCATACGTTTCGGCTATCCGTGTCTAATCCTTTCTTTGAGATAGTTTCTGACTATCTCCGGCCTATCGCTTTCTTTGGGATCGTTTCGGACTATCCCTTGACTACTGCTCTCTTCGAGATGCATGGATTCCGACAATCCCTGCTCTATTGCTTTCTTTGGGATAGTTTTCGACTGTCCCCAGACAATTGCCCTCTTCGAGATAGTTTCCAACTATCTCTGCTCTATTGGTTTCTTTGGGATAGTTTCCGACTATCCCCAGACTGTTGCTTACTTCGAGATATTTTCCGACTATCTCTGGCCTATCGATTTCTTTAGGATAGTTTCCGACTATCCATAGTATTTTGCTTTCTTCGAGATAGTTTACCACTATCCCTGGACTATTGCTCTCTTCGAGATAGTTTCCGACTATCTCTGCTCTATTGCTTTCTTTGGGATAATTTCCAACTATCCATAGACTTTTGCTTTCTTCGAGATATTTTCCGACTATCCCCGGACTATTCCTCTCTTTGGAATAGTTTTCGACTATCCCTGGTCTTTTGCTTTCTACGAGATAGTTTCCGACTATCGTTGTTTAATTGCTTTCTTCGGGATAGTTTTTTACTGTCCCTGGACTGTTGCTTTCTCAAAGATAATTTTCGACTATCTCTAGCCTATTGCTTTCTTTAGGATAGTTTCCGACTAACCCTAGTCTTTTGCTTTCTTCGAAATAGTTTCCCACTATCCTTGGACTATTGCTCTCTTAGAGATAGTTTCCGACTATCTCTGCTCTATTGCTTTCTTTGGGATTGTTTCCGACTATCCCTGGACTTTTGCTTTCTTCGAGATATTTTCCGAATATCTCTCACCTTTTGCTTTCTTTGGGATAGTTTTCAACTATACCTTAACTATTGCTTTCTTTGGGAAAGTTTCAGGCTATCCCTGGACTAGTGCTTTCTTCATGATAGTTTCTGACTATCTCTGACCCATTTGTTATGTTAGGATAGTTTAGACTATCCCTGGTCTTTTGCGTTCTTTGAGATGATTTCCGACTATCACTGGTTTATTGCTTTCTTTGGGATAATTTCCGAATACTTTTTGGCTATCTGTGTCTATTCCTTTCTTCGAGATAGTTTCCGACTATCTCTGGCCTATCGCTTTCTTTGGGATCGGTTCGGACTATCCTTTGACTATTGCTCTCTTCGATATGGATTCCGACTATCTCTGCTCTATTGCTTTCTTTGGGATAGTTTCCGACTATCCCCAGACAATTGCCCTCTTCGAGATAGTTTCCAACTATCTCTGCTCTATTGATTTCTTTGGGATAGTTTCCGACTATCCCTAGACTGTAGCTTTCTTAGAGATAGTTTCCGACTATCTCTAGCCTATTGGTTTCTTTAGGATAGTTTCCGACTATCTCTGCTCTATTGCTTTCTTTGGGATTGTTTCCGACTATCCCTGGAATTTTGCTTTCTTCGAGATATTTTCCGACTATCTCTGGCCTTTTGCTTTCTTGGGGATAGTTTTCAACTATACCTGGACTATTGCTTTCTTCGGGATAGTTTCCGGCTATCCCTGCACTTTTGCTTTCTTCGAGATACTTTCCGACTATCTCTGGCCTATTATTTTCTTTAGGATAGTTTCCGACTATCCATAGTCTTTTGCTTTCTTCGAGATAGTTTCCCACTATCCCTGGACTATTGCTCTCTTCGAGATAGTTTCCGACTATCTCCCCTCTATTGCTTTCTTTGGGAAAGTTTCCGACTATCCCTGGACTTTTGCTTTCTTCAAGATATTTTCCGACTATCTCTGGCCTTTTGCTTTCTCTGGGATAGTTTTCAACTATACCTGGACTATTGCTTTTTTGGGGAAAGTTTCAGGCTATCCCTGGACTAGTGCTTTCTTCATGATAGTTTCTAACTATCTCTGACCCATTTGTTTCGTTAGGATAGTTTCGACTATCCCTGCTCTTTTGCTTTCTTTGAGATGGTTTCCGACTATCGCTGGTTTATTGCTTTCTTTGGGATAGTTTCCGCATACCTTTCGGCTATCCGTGTCTAATCCTTTCTTTGAGATAGTTTCTGACTATCTCCGGCCTATCGCTTTCTTTGGGATCGTTTCGGACTATCCCTTGACTACTGCTCTCTTCGAGATGCATGGATTCCGACAATCCCTGCTCTATTGCTTTCTTTGGGATAGTTTTCGACTGTCCCCAGACAATTGCCCTCTTCGAGATAGTTTCCAACTATCTCTGCTCTATTGGTTTCTTTGGGATAGTTTCCGACTATCCCCAGACTGTTGCTTACTTCGAGATATTTTCCGACTATCTCTGGCCTATCGATTTCTTTAGGATAGTTTCCGACTATCCATAGTATTTTGCTTTCTTCGAGATAGTTTACCACTATCCCTGGACTATTGCTCTCTTCGAGATAGTTTCCGACTATCTCTGCTCTATTGCTTTCTTTGGGATAATTTCCAACTATCCATAGACTTTTGCTTTCTTCGAGATATTTTCCGACTATCCCCGGACTATTCCTCTCTTTGGAATAGTTTTCGACTATCCCTGGTCTTTTGCTTTCTACGAGATAGTTTCCGACTATCGTTGTTTAATTGCTTTCTTCGGGATAGTTTTTTACTGTCCCTGGACTGTTGCTTTCTCAAAGATAATTTTCGACTATCTCTAGCCTATTGCTTTCTTTAGGATAGTTTCCGACTAACCCTAGTCTTTTGCTTTCTTCGAAATAGTTTCCCACTATCCTTGGACTATTGCTCTCTTAGAGATAGTTTCCGACTATCTCTGCTCTATTGCTTTCTTTGGGATTGTTTCCGACTATCCCTGGACTTTTGCTTTCTTCGAGATATTTTCCGAATATCTCTCACCTTTTGCTTTCTTTGGGATAGTTTTCAACTATACCTTAACTATTGCTTTCTTTGGGAAAGTTTCAGGCTATCCCTGGACTAGTGCTTTCTTCATGATAGTTTCTGACTATCTCTGACCCATTTGTTATGTTAGGATAGTTTAGACTATCCCTGGTCTTTTGCGTTCTTTGAGATGATTTCCGACTATCACTGGTTTATTGCTTTCTTTGAGATAATTTCCGAATACTTTTTGGCTATCTGTGTCTATTCCTTTCTTCGAGATAGTTTCCGACTATCTCTGGCCTATCGCTTTCTTTGGGATCGGTTCGGACTATCCTTTGACTATTGCTCTCTTCGATATGGATTCCGACTATCTCTGCTCTATTGCTTTCTTTGGGATAGTTTCCGACTATCCCCAGACAATTGCCCTCTTCGAGATAGTTTCCAACTATCTCTGCTCTATTGATTTCTTTGGGATAGTTTCCGACTATCCCTAGACTGTAGCTTTCTTAGAGATAGTTTCCGACTATCTCTAGCCTATTGGTTTCTTTAGGATAGTTTCCGACTATCTCTGCTCTATTGCTTTCTTTGGGATTGTTTCCGACTATCCCTGGAATTTTGCTTTCTTCGAGATATTTTCCGACTATCTCTGGCCTTTTGCTTTCTTGGGGATAGTTTTCAACTATACCTGGACTATTGCTTTCTTCGGGATAGTTTCCGGCTATCCCTGCACTTTTGCTTTCTTCGAGATACTTTCCGACTATCTCTGGCCTATTATTTTCTTTAGGATAGTTTCCGACTATCCATAGTCTTTTGCTTTCTTCGAGATAGTTTCCCACTATCCCTGGACTATTGCTCTCTTCGAGATAGTTTCCGACTATCTCCCCTCTATTGCTTTCTTTGGGAAAGTTTCCGACTATCCCTGGACTTTTGCTTTCTTCAAGATATTTTTCGACTATCTCTGGCCTTTTGCTTTCTTTTGGATAGTTTTCAACTATACCTGGACTATTGCTTACTTTGGGATAGTTTCCGGCTATCCCTGGATTAGTGCTTTCTTCTAGATAGTTTCTGACTATCTTTGACCCATTGCTTTCTTTGGGATAGTTTAGACAATCACTGGTCTATTGCTTTCTTTGAGATGGCTTCCGACTATCGCTGGTCTATTGCTTTCTTTGGGATAGTTTCCGAAAACTTTTTGACTATCTTTGTCAATTACTTTCTTCGAGATAGTTTCCGACTATCTCTGGCCTATTGCTTTCTTTGGGATCATTTCGGACTACCCCTTGACTATTGCTCTCTTCGAGATAGTTGCCGACTATCGATGGTCTATTGCTTTCCTTGGAATAGTTTCCAAATACTTTCCGACTATCCCTGCACTTCTGCTTTCTTTGAGATACTTTCCGACTATCTCTGGCCTATCGCTTTCTTTACGATAGTTTCCGACTATCCATAGTCTTTTGCTTTCTTCGAGATAGTTTCCCACTATCCCTGGACTATTGCTCTCTTCGAGATAGTTTTCGACTATCTCTGCTCTATTGCTTTCTTTGGGATAGTTTCCGACTATCCCATGGACTTTTGCTTTCTTCGAGATATTTTCCGACTATCTCTGGCCTTTTGCTCTCTTAGAGATAGTTTCCAACTATCTCTGCTCTATTGCTTTCTTTGAGATTGTTTTCGACTATCCATGGACTTTTTCTTTCTTCGAGATATTTTCCGACTATCTCTGGCCTTTTGCATTCTTTGGGATAGTTTTCAACTATCCCAGGACTATTCCTTTCTTTGGAATAGTTTTCGACTATCCCTGGTCTTTTGCTTTCTACGAGATAGTTTCCGACTATCCCTGGACTGTAGCTTTCTTAGAGATAGTTTCCGACTATCTCTGCTCTATTGCTTTCTTTGGGATTGTTTCCGACTATCTCTGGCCTTTTGCTTTCTTGGGGATAGTTTTCAACTATACCTGGACTATTGCTTTCTTCGGGATAGTTTCCGGCTATCCCTTCACTTTTGCTTTCGTCGAGATACTTTCCGACTATCTCTGGCCTATTCCTTTCTTTAGGATAGTTTCCGACTATCCATAGTCTTTTCCTTTCTTCGAGATAGTTTCCCACTATCCCTGGACTATTGCTCTCTTCGAGATAGTTTCCGACTATCTCCGCTCTATTGCTTTCTTTGGGATAGTTTCCGACTATCCCCTAGACTTTTGCTTTCTTCGAGATATTTTCCGACTATCTCTCGCCTTTTGCTCTCTTAGAGATAGTTTCCAACTATCTCTGCTCTATTGCTTTCTTTGAGATTGTTTTCGACTATCCCATGGACTTTTTCTTTCTTCGAGATATTTTCCGACTATCTCTGGCCTTTTGCATTCTTTGGGATAGTTTTCAACTATCCCAGGACTATTCCTTTCTTTGGAATAGTTTTCGACTATCCCTGGTCTTTTGCTTTCTACGAGATAGTTTCCGACTATCCCTGGACTGTAGCTTTCTTAGAGATAGTTTCCGACTATCTCTGCTCTATTGCTTTCTTTGGGATTGTTTCCGACTATCTCTGGCCTTTTGCTTTCTTGGGGATAGTTTTCAACTATACCTGGACTATTGCTTTCTTCGGGATAGTTTCCGGCTATCCCTTCACTTTTGCTTTCGTCGAGATACTTTCCGACTATCTCTGGCCTATTCCTTTCTTTAGGATAGTTTCCGACTATCCATAGTCTTTTCCTTTCTTCGAGATAGTTTCCCACTATCCCTGGACTATTGCTCTCTTCGAGATAGTTTCCGACTATCTCCGCTCTATTGCTTTCTTTGGGATAGTTTCCGACTATCCCTGGACTTTTGCTTTCTTCGAGATATTTTCCTACTATCTCTGGCCTTTTGCTTTCTTTGGTATAGTTTTCAACTATACCTGGACTATTGCTTTCTTTGGGATAGTTTCCGGCTTTCCCTGGACTAGTGCTTTCTTCTAGATAGTTTCTGACTATCTCTGACCCATTGCGTTCTTTGGGATAGTTTCGACTATCCCTGGTCTTTTGCTTTCTTTGAGATGGTTTCCGACTATCGCTGGTCTATTGCTTTCTTTGGGATAGTTTCCGAATACTTTTCGACTATCCCTGTCAATTCCTTTCTTCGAGATAGTTTCAGACTATCTATGGCCTATTGCTTTCTTTGGGATCGTTTCAGACTACCCCTTGACTATTGCTCTCTTCGATATAGTTTCCGACAATCTCTGCTCTATTGCTTTCTTTGGGATAGTTTCGGAATAGTTTCCCACTATCCCTGGACTATTGCTCTCTTTGATATAGTTTCCGACTTTTTCTGCTCTATTGCTTTCTTTGGGATAGTTTCCGACTATCCCTGGACTTTTGCTTTCTTCGTGATATTTTCTGACTATCTTTGGCCTTTTGCTTTCTTTGGGATAGTTTTCAACTATACCTGGACTATTTCTCTTTTTGGGATAGTATTCGACTGTCCCTGGTCTTTTGCTTTCTGCGAGATAGTTTCCGACTATCGCTGGTCTATTGCTTTCTTTGGGATAGTTTCCGACTATTCCTGGTCTATTGCTTTCTTTGGGATAGTTTCCGAATACTTTTCGACTGGCCCTGTCTATTTCTTTCTTCGAGATAGTTTTCGACTATCTCTGGCCTATTGCTTTCATTGGTATCTTTTCGGACTATCCCTTGACTATTGCTCTCTTCGAGATAGTTTCAGACTATCTCTGCTCTATTGCTTTCTTTGGGATAGTTTCCGACTATCCCCGGACAATTGCCCTCTTCGAGATAGTTTCCCACTATCCCTGGACTATTGCTCTCTTCGAGATAGTTTCCGACTATCTCTGCTCTATTTCTTACTTTGGGATAGTTTCTGACTATCCCATGGACTTTTTCTTTCTTCGAGATATTTTCCGACTATCTCTGGCCTTTTGCATTCTTTGGGATAGTTTTCAACTATCCCAGGACTATTCCTTTCTTTGGAATAGTTTTCGATTATCCCTGGTCTTTTGCTTTCTACGAGATAGTTTCCGACTATCCGTTGTCTTTTGCTTTCTTCGAGATAGTTTCCGACTATCCCTGGACTGTAGCTTTCTTAGAGATAGTTTCCGACTATCTCTGCTCTATTGCTTTCTTTGGGATTGTTTCCGACTATCTCTGGCCTTTTGCTTTCTTGGGGATAGTTTTCAACTATACCTGGACTATTGCTTTCATCGGGATAGTTTCCGGCTATCCCTGCACTTTTGCTTTCTTCGAGATACTTTCCGACTATCTCTGGCCTATTACTTTCTTTAGGATAGTTTCCGACTATCCATAGTCTTTTCCTTTCTTCGAGATAGTTTCCCACTATCCCTGGACTATTGCTCTCTTCGAGATAGTTTCCGACTATCTCCGCTTTATTGCTTTCTTTGGGATAGTTTCCGACTATCCCTGGACTTTTGCTTTCTTCGAGATATTTTCCTACTATCTCTGGCCTTTTGCTTTCTTTGGTATAGTTTTTAACTATACCTGGACTATTGCTTTCTTTGGGATAGTTTCCGGCTTTCCCTGGACTAGTGCTTTCTTCTAGATAGTTTCTGACTATCTCTGACCCATTGCTTTCTTTGGGATAGTTTCGACTATCCCTGGTCTTTTGCTTTCTTTGAGATGGTTTCCGACTATCGCTGGTCTATTGCTTTCTTTGGGATAGTTTCCGAATACTTTTCGACTATCCCTGTCAATTCCTTTCTTCGAGATAGTTTCAGACTATCTATGGCCTATTGCTTTCTTTGGGATCGTTTCAGACTACCCCTTGACTATTGCTCTCTTCGATATAGTTTCCGACAATCTCTGCTCTATTGCTTTCTTTGGGATAGTTTCGGAATAGTTTCCCACTATCCCTGGACTATTGCTCTCTTTGATATAGTTTCCGACTTTTTCTGCTCTATTGCTTTCTTTGGGATAGTTTCCGACTATCCCTGGACTTTTGCTTTCTTCGTGATATTTTCTGACTATCTTTGGCCTTTTGCTTTCTTTGGGATAGTTTTCAACTATACCTGGACTATTTCTCTTTTTGGGATAGTATTCGACTGTCCCTGGTCTTTTGCTTTCTGCGAGATAGTTTCCGACTATCGCTGGTCTATTGCTTTCTTCGGGATAGTTTCCGACTATTCCTGGTCTATTGCTTTCTTTGGGATAGTTTCCGAATACTTTTCGACTGGCCCTGTCTATTTCTTTCTTCGAGATAGTTTTCGACTATCTCTGGCCTATTGCTTTCATTGGTATCTTTTCGGACTATCCCTTGACTATTGCTCTCTTCGAGATAGTTTCAGACTATCTCTGCTCTATTGCTTTCTTTGGGATAGTTTCCGACTATCCCCGGACAATTGCCCTCTTCGAGATAGTTTCCCACTATCCCTGGACTATTGCTCTCTTCGAGATAGTTTCCGACTATCTCTGCTCTATTTCTTACTTTGGGATAGTTTCTGACTATCCCATGGACTTTTTCTTTCTTCGAGATATTTTCCGACTATCTCTGGCCTTTTGCATTCTTTGGGATAGTTTTCAACTATCCCAGGACTATTCCTTTCTTTGGAATAGTTTTCGATTATCCCTGGTCTTTTGCTTTCTACGAGATAGTTTCCGACTATCCGTTGTCTTTTGCTTTCTTCGAGATAGTTTCCGACTATCCCTGGACTGTAGCTTTCTTAGAGATAGTTTCCGACTATCTCTGCTCTATTGCTTTCTTTGGGATTGTTTCCGACTATCTCTGGCCTTTTGCTTTCTTGGGGATAGTTTTCAACTATACCTGGACTATTGCTTTCATCGGGATAGTTTCCGGCTATCCCTGCACTTTTGCTTTCTTCGAGATACTTTCCGACTATCTCTGGCCTATTACTTTCTTTAGGATAGTTTCCGACTATCCATAGTCTTTTCCTTTCTTCGAGATAGTTTCCCACTATCCCTGGACTATTGCTCTCTTCGAGATAGTTTCCGACTATCTCCGCTTTATTGCTTTCTTTGGGATAGTTTCCGACTATCCCTGGACTTTTGCTTTCTTCGAGATATTTTCCTACTATCTCTGGCCTTTTGCTTTCTTTGGTATAGTTTTTAACTATACCTGGACTATTGCTTTCTTTGGGATAGTTTCCGGCTTTCCCTGGACTAGTGCTTTCTTCTAGATAGTTTCTGACTATCTCTGACCCATTGCTTTCTTTGGGATAGTTTCGACTATCCCTGGTCTTTTGCTTTCTTTGAGATGGTTTCCGACTATCGCTGGTCTATTGCTTTCTTTGGGATAGTTTCCGAATACTTTTCGACTATCCCTGTCAATTCCTTTCTTCGAGATAGTTTCAGACTATCTATGGCCTATTGCTTTCTTTGGGATCGTTTCAGACTACCCCTTGACTATTGCTCTCTTCGATATAGTTTCCGACAATCTCTGCTCTATTGCTTTCTTTGGGATAGTTTCGGAATAGTTTCCCACTATCCCTGGACTATTGCTCTCTTTGATATAGTTTCCGACTTTTTCTGCTCTATTGCTTTCTTTGGGATAGTTTCCGACTATCCCTGGACTTTTGCTTTCTTCGTGATATTTTCTGACTATCTTTGGCCTTTTGCTTTCTTTGGGATAGTTTTCAACTATACCTGGACTATTTCTCTTTTTGGGATAGTATTCGACTGTCCCTGGTCTTTTGCTTTCTGCGAGATAGTTTCCGACTATCGCTGGTCTATTGCTTTCTTCGGGATAGTTTCCGACTATTCCTGGTCTATTGCTTTCTTTGGGATAGTTTCCGAATACTTTTCGACTGGCCCTGTCTATTTCTTTCTTCGAGATAGTTTTCGACTATCTCTGGCCTATTGCTTTCATTGGGATCTTTTCGGACTATCCCTTGACTATTGCTCTCTTCGAGATAGTTTCAGACTATCTCTGCTCTATTGCTTTCTTTGGGATAGTTTCCGACTATCCCCGGACAATTGCCCTCTTCGAGATAGTTTCCAAATATCTCTGCTCTATTGCTTTCATTGGGATAGTTCCTGATTAACCCTGGACTATTGCTTTTTTCGAGATAGTTTCCGACTATCTCTGGCCTTTTGCTTTCTTTGGAATAGTTTCAAACTATACCTGGACTATTTCTTTCTTTTGGATAGTTTTCGGCTATCTCTGGACTACTGCTTTCTTCTAGATAGTTTCTGACTATCTCTAGCCTATTGCTTTCTTTGGGATAGTTTCGACTATCCTCGGTCTTTCGCTTTCTTCGAGATAGTTTCCGACTATCGATGGTCTATTGCTTTCTTTGGGATAGTATCGGAATAGTTTCCGACCATCCCTGCACTTCTGCTTTCTTCGAGATACTTTCCGACTATCTTTGGCCTATCGCTTTCTTTAGGATAGTTTCTGACTATCCATAGTGTTTTGCTTTCTTCGAGATAGTTTCCCACTATCCCTGGACTATTGCTCTTTTCGAGATAGTTTCCGACTATCTCTGCTCTATTACTTTCTTTGGGATAGTTTCCGACTATCCCTGGACTTTTGCTTTCTTCGAGTTATTTTTTTACTATCTCTGGCCTTTTTCTTTCTTTGAGCTAGTTTTCGACTATCCCTGGACTATTCCTCTCTTTGGAATAGTTTTCGACTATCCCTGGCCTTTTGCTTTCTACGAGATAGTTTCCGACTATCGCTGGTCTATTTCTTTCTTCGGGATAGATTCCGACTATCCCTAGACTGTTGGTTTCTTAGAGATAGTTTCGAACTATCTCTAGCCTATTGCTTTCTTTGGGATAGTTTCCGACTATCCCTAGTCTTTTTCTTTCTTCGAGATAGTTTCCCACTATCCTTGGACTATTGCTCTCTTAGAGATAGTTTCCGACTATCAATGCTCTATTGCTTTCTTTGGGATTGTTTCCGACTATCCCTGGACTTTTGCTTTCTTCGAGATATTTTCCGACTATCTCTGGCCTTTTGCTTTCTTTGGGATAGTTTTCAGCTATACATGGACTATTGCTTTCTTTGGGATAGTTTCCGGCTATCCCTGGACTACTTCTTTCTTGTAGATAGTTTCTGACCATCTCTGGCCTATTGCTTTCTTTGGGATATTTTCGACTATCCCCGGTCTTTTGCTTTCTACGAGATAGTTTCTGACTATCGCTGGTCTATTGCTTTCTTCGAGAGAGTTTCCCACTATCCTTGGACTATTGCTCCCTTAGAGATAGTTTCCGACTATCTATGCTCTATTGCTTTCTTTGGGATTGTTTCCGACTATCCCTGGACTTTTGCTTTCTTCGAGATATTTTCCGACTATATCTCGCCTTTTGCTTTCTTTGGGATAGTTTTCAACTACACCTCGACTATTGCTTTCTTTGGGAAAGTTTCAGGCTATCCGAGATGGCCTTCTGACTATCTCTGCTCTATTGCTTTCTTTTGCTTTCTTTGAGATGGTTTCCGACTATCTCTGCTCTATTGCATTCTTTGGGATAGTTTTCAACTATCCCTGGACTATTCCATTCTTTGGAATAGTTTTCGACTATCCCCGGTCTTTTGCTTTCTACGAGATAGTTTCCGACTATCACTGGTCTATTTCTTTCTTCGGGATAGTTTCTGACTATCCCTGCACTTTTGCTTTCTTCAAGATACTTTCCGACTATCTCTGGCCTATTACTTTCTTTAGGATTGTTTCCGACAATCTCTGGCCTTTTGCTTTCTTTGGGATAGTTTTCAACTATACCTGGACTATTGCTTACTTTGGGATAGTTTCTGGCTATCCCTGGACTAGTGCTTTCTTCTAGATAGTTTCTGACTATCTCTGACCCATTGCTTTCTTTGGGATAGTTTCGACTATCCCTGGTCTTTTGCTTTCTTTGAGATTGTTTCCGACTATCGCTGGTCTATTTCTTTCTTTGGGATAGTTTCCGAATACATTTCGACTATCCCTGTCAATTCCTTTCTTCGAGATAGTTTCCGACTATCTCTGGCCTTTTGCTTTCTTGGGGATAGTTTTCAACTATACCTGGACTATTGCTTTCCTCGGGATAGTTTCCGGCTATCCCTGCACTTTTGCTTTCTTTGAGATACTTTCCGACTATCTCTGGTCTATTACTTTCTTTAGGATAGTTTCCGACTATCCATAGTCTTTTGCTTTCTTCGAGATAGTTTCCCACTATCCCTGGACTATTGCTCTCTTCGAGATAGTTTCCGACTATCTCCGCTCTATTGCTTTCTTTGGGATAGTTTCCGACTATCCCTGGAATTTTGCTTTCTTCGAGATATTTTCCGACTATCTCTGGCCTTTTGCTTTCTTTGGAATAGTTTTCAACTATACCTGGACTATTGCTTTCTTTGGGATAGTTTCGACTATCCCTGGTCTTTTGCTTTCTTTGAGATGGTTTCCGACTATCGCTGGTCTATTGCTTTCTTTGGGATAGTTTCTGAATACTTTTCGACGATCCATGTCAATTCCTTTCTTCGAGATAGTTTCCGACTATCTCTGGCCTATTGCTTTCTTTGGGATCGTTTCGGACTACCCCTTGACTATTGCTCTCTTCGAGATAGTTTCTGACTATCTCTACTCTATTGCTTTCTTTGGGATAGTTTCGGAATTGTTTTCGACTATCCCTGCACTTTTGCTTTCTTCGAGATACTTTCCGACTATCTCTGGCCTATCGCTTTCTTTAGGATAGTTTCCGACTATCCATTGTCTTTTGCTTTCTTCGAGATAGTTTCCCACTATACCTGGACTATTGCTTTCTTTGGGATAGTTTCCGGCTTTCCCTGGACTAGTGCTTTCTTCTAGATAGTTTCTGACTATCTCTGACCCATTACTTTCTTTGGGATAGTTTTGACTATCCCTGGTCTTTTGCTTTCTTTGAGATGGTTTCCGACTATCGCTGGTCTATTGCTTTCTTTGGGGTAGTTTCCGAATACTTTTCGACTATCCCTGTCAATTCCTTTCTTCGAGATAGTTAAGACTATCTATGGCCTATTGCTTTCTTTAGGATCGTTTCAGACTACCCCTTGACTATTGCTCTCTTCGATATAGTTTCCGACAATCTCTGCTCTATTGCTTTCTTTGGGATAGTTTCGGAATAGTTTCCCACTATCCCTGGACTATTGCTCTCTTTGATATAGTTTCCGACTTTTTCTGCTCTATTGCTTTCTTTGGGATAGTTTCCGACTATCCCTGGTCTTTTGCTTTCTTCGTGATATTTTCTGACTATCTTTGGCGTTTTGCTTTCTTTGGGATAGTTTTCAACTATACCTGGACTATTTCTCTCTTTGGGATAGTTTTCGACTATCCCTAGTCTTTTGCTTTCTTCGAAATAGTTTCCCACTATCCATGGACTATTGCTCTCTTCGAGATAGTTTCCGACTATCTCTACTCTATTGCTTTCTTCGGGATAGTTTCCGTCTATCCATGCACTTTTACTTTATTCGAAATATTTTCCGACTATTTCTGGCCTTTTGCTTTCTTTGGGATAGTTTTCAATTATCCCTGGACTAGTGCTTTCTTCTAGATAGTTTTTGACTATTTACGACCCATTGCTTTCTTTAAAATTGTAACAACCCGGTTCTTCTAATGACATTAATTAACAAGGCGGAAAATAATTAAGTCGTAAAAAGGGGTAAAAATTAAAAATCGTCGACTCAAGTGAGTCTTTTACCGATAAATGAACCGTTTGTTAAAATACAACAACTGAATCCCGAATTACAAATTTCTAAATACAATAGTCCGACAAAATTCGTGTTACAAGATTTATAGTTTGACACTCTCATCTGCAACACTGTATCTCTTGCACTCAAGCATGCCCCCATGTCCAGTCTTGAGGGTTCGTCAACCTGAATGCAGATTTAAATGAAGTGATTTCAGTTAACATGCGAATCAATTTAAATATATAAGACATGTAGGTTATATAAAATAAAGTAATACATACATCATATGAGTATCATGTGAATAATACAGTAACACATGGATCATAGATTCATAGAAGTGTCATGTGAAAATAGAGTAAGACAAACATAATACAAATCATATGAAATATAATATCAATCATAATCAATGTTCAGGCAAGACATATAACAAAACATCACTTCCCATTATCAAGCATTTCAATCACATCATTAGTCATTAGAGTATAGAACAGTAATGAAGCATAATGTGATTTAGAAAACTGTAGTCATTTACTTTTAAAAACAATGGTTTCCTTTCACCAAATGCACGGGACGTGACTACTAATGTCTCATGCACACTTAAGGCTAGCATCTCACCATAAGTTCGGATGGGAACATCAATCCCGCCAATCATATCGATACTAGGAGGTTTACATCTCACCCCTAGTGCTCAATAGGATCGAACACCTAAATTGACTCAGTTTAGTCGACTGACATACGGAGAAGAAGGACTGCAAGTGCATGGACTCAGAGGCTCCGCTAAACCGAACATGTCCCATACACTGCTAAGGAAAAGGTCGGAAGGTATTCCGCCCCCAAAGATATCCGATATAGAGAGTGAGAGTTGATCAGTGCCCTTGTCTATGTATGCGCACACACCCAATCCATACTCTTGGTCTCGGGAAAGAGAACCTTTACACAACCGAGCACCTCAATGGCAACTGGACGACTACTACTCTACCGACAAACTCATAAAGAGCTGGCTGCCCATTTACTTCTTAGCATTTTCTCGCACCGGCAGGATGCATCATGGCCTCCCATGAGCAGTGACTCCGAGTGTCGTAGTCTACTTTCGAAGCAGTCTTCTATCGCATCGTCCTCTAAACATTACCAAGATAGCGCCCAACACGAAACGTAGGCTGAATTTGGGTGTCTTATAAAGACAGAGTCTCTGGAATATCGAGCTCAGCGGTCATCGTGGGGCACATGTCTGATAACTAGAGGGATGAAACAATACCGGGTTCCATAAGGATGACCGGTCTGTGGGCTATGTATTGACTCGGAACAAGTCATTACAACATGGAATGGTGAAGAAGACTCAGAGGGTACTGTCAGGGCACATGTTCATTTTCACCATGATTGGTGTCGATAACATCGTTCGTGAAAACGTGTCTGATCACCGGCTTAGGTAACACACCGACTAGAAGTACGGTTGTTCCTATGGAATTTAAGTATGTCGATTTTAAGATTAACAAACATTATCAATCGTCGTGAAGTTTATCTTAACTGATAGTTTTAGTATACTGATGTAAGAGATTTGGAACATTTTATTTGAGATATATTATTGAAGTGTTCATTAGTTGAGATTTGATTAAAGATTCACTAATTTCTACGTACATTATTTAAGATGGGTTCCTTTATCTTGACTTGGTCTATGTTGACTTAAAAAGCAAAAGTTTGACCAAGATGGACTAGTCAACCCTTAGTTTTGACTTAATCACTAATTAGTTCTTAAGTGCTCATTATAAAGTTTAAGTGTTGTTTTGCATATTTAAGCAATGTTTAACATAGTATTTTTGGGTTATTCGTCTTTTAGTACTCTATACTTTTTGGGCACAAGTATTTAGTACATTTATTGTTCAAGTGTACGTATTTAGTATTTTTATACGTTTTCGTATTTGTACAAGTATACTTATCTCTTAAAGCCTATTTATACTTATTAAAATATTTCAAACACCAAATAAATCAATAATAATTAAAAAAAAAATCATTTTTAACCTTATTAGGTATCATATTTCTCAAAACATCGAGTTTTACAAAAATAAATTTAAGTAATAACGAAATCGATAATATTATTAAGGATACTAAATGAGTCATTTTTCAAATGTTATTTTTAACTTTCGATTTTCATACTCAACAGACTTTTATAAGTTAGGTTTCCAGATATAAAGTCATTTTTCAAAAATAATAAGGTTTATTATTTTTAACAATTTAAAATAGAAAACAGTACGGTTTTCAATACTTTCTTTTAAATCGTTTAAAATACTTAAACATCATTAAAGTGAACCAAAATTTTATTTTGGATACATATACTTGTAAATAACTTATATCCAGAAATTTTGATTAAAATACTTTATAAAAGTTCTTAAATAAAATATTGGGTTTTTCTACGTTGTACCCTTATGTTTTTCCGTTTTCTACCATATACCCTTCCTATTTTCTAAACCCCCACTTATACCCCTGTAGTTCAGTAATTTCATTAAACGTGACCTAATTACAATTATTCTACTCAAAAACTCTAATTAATTTTCATCTCTATCTCCTATGTTTTTTCTAATTCTAATTTTGCATGCATAGTTTCTAATTTTTTTCATCATTTTATCATAATTCTTTCACTTTTTATTTTAAGTGCAACATCAATGCTTTGTTTGTTAATGAGATTAAATTAATTTCGTTAGAAATTAGTAAAATATCATTATTTTAAGTTAAAGAATAAGCTGGGGAGAAAATGGAGGAAAATCAATAAGTTAAAAAAGAATAAGAAGTTGATATATAAAATGAGCTAAATGGAGAATATTAATGAAATGGAGGAAAAGTTGGGGAAACTTGAGGGAATACATGTCAAGGTCGTCAAAACTGGTTATGGTCATAGCCTAGAATCATTGTCATGCCATCTAATTAACGAGGCATTAGACGGATATTTGTGAATAGGTCACGTTTCATGAAGTTAATAAACTACAGGGGTATTAGTGGGGGTTTTGAAAATAGGAAGGGTACATGGTAGAAAACGGAAAAACAGGAGGGTACAACGTAGAAAATCCCTAAAATATTCTTTCCAGATCTGACCCATTTTAGTACAAATTTTATAAATGAAAATATATATGATGGATTTATATGAAATTTTACATACACATTGTAGGTATCATCAGGAACATAACATAATATTTCCAAGTACAAAAGAAACGTTTAACATCACGAAACATACTATTTTCTCAGACAGTACATAAAATCATACAGTACCAGTTTACGAAATAAATCATTACTATATATATATATATTTTCATAAAAACTTACTTTTCATATTTTAAACATATTCTAGACATTCAGATCTACAACTTTCATGAAGGTACCTAAGGCTAATTCGAAACATATTTAACACATACAAATCGTGAACATACATCATACATCACAGAATCCATTTTTCAGCATGTATTGTTAAGTGATAAATCAACAAATAGTTAGCTTTAAACTTGGTGATCTAATGGTTTAGTCCTAAACATGATGTTACATGTTAGTTAGAGTCTAAACACTATACTACGAGATTTAAGGGCGAAGAAAAGTTAGGTTACCTATTAGCAATTCTCCGGATCAACTATGAAATCAAATATACTAAGATCGAAGCCCCCTTTCTCTTGCTCCTCTTCATGAATAAGTTAGAAGGACACACAAACAAAGTAATTTAGTAAATATAATAGGAATAAGGCTTAAAAATAAAGAGTATAAGGTAAGGAAAAGAAAGAGTATGTGCTCTTGAGATATGGTGGTGTAAACACCTTAGAACTTAGAAAAACTTGTATGATTTTCTTTGGTTTTTAGATGGATCTTTGAAGGAGTGTTTAAGTGAGTGAATGGATGAGTAAATGAATAGAAAATGGCTGGTTATAAGCACACAAGTCGTGAATTAGATGGGGGAGCAAAGGGTGGACAAGAACTTGACAATTACCAAAAGTAGCTAAGCATACTTTAAGAGGTACATACCCTATTTGGTGTTTTTGATTAGAAAAGCATATTTTGAGGCTTGGAATTCAAAGTGACGGTATGGCACGCCTTAGGGTGATGTTTGTGAGTTTATTTGGTCATACCATGGTTAGAAAAGAAGTACGGAAATCGAATGTCGAGAAACGATTCGTCGGGTGAAGATTTTTGTAGTAAAGGAGCTGTCCAGTACAATATTATTATGATGAAATTATAAATTGTAACTTTGAAAGTCACCATTTTGTAGATCTTGGAAAATTAATAAAGTTAGGCTTTTGAAACGCCTCAATCGGAGTCCGTATGAGAAAATAGGAACCGTTTTACGAAATCGCGCAGAATTTCGATAACGATAGAAATTTCAGTTTTGCAAACAATGAAGTGAAATAGAAAGGTTCCAAAGACACAAGAATTGAATATTACTATATAAAATATTTTGTCGAGACTCGATTTATTAATTTTAATCGTTATTATAAATAAATAAAATGGTCAAAAGCACGGGGTGTTACAGACTACCCCCCTTAAGAAAATTTCGTCCTCGAAATTCACAACTACTAGGTTGATATGGTATTTATTTCCTAAGGTTAGGCTAAGGTTTTCCTTTAATTATTTTTTTTGGTGATTCATAAATATCCATAGGGTATTCTCAAGTTCTCAAAAGTAGAACAATCTCGGGTCATTTCGAGATTTGGTTCACTATCGGCTCTAACTCCAATACCAGATAATACCTAAATTCCTTAAAAATAATATAATATGTTTTTTTTTCTTGGAGAAATGTTGGTTTGGCTTAAGGTATAATCCATTCAAATCAAGGTTGTCCTAATATCCATAAAATTTAAAAACGTTTAGTAGTTTTGATCTCTTTAGGTTTATCTGCACTTTCACTCGTAAATCCTCCACTATCAATCATATCAAAATTCATGGTTCTCATGGCACTCTCAATATTTATCATCTAAAGAGTTGATCTCCTAGGGTTGCTTAGTTCTTTCAGTGATAAGCTCTTAGGGTTAGTCCAAAACTCTGTATTGATTTCTATAAAGTTTCTAAATTTTTTAAATTGTTTCCTTGTTTCTTGATTCCTCGATTAGTAGGTTATTCCAAAACTTCAATTTGACAGTCTGTGGGTTTTGAAGTGTCCGTCATCATTACAATATTTTGGGGTTGTAATATTATCGTGCATCCTCCAAAATAGAAATAAGTCACCAAAATAGATATAGTTTTCATAGGGATTCCTAAAATTATAGGTTATAAATCAGCAAATCCTGAAATTTCTAGAGATCTACTAAGGCTTGTTCACAAGCTATTCTCCGAAAAAGCTTTTGAAGTCAATAAAGGAAATCCTCAAATAATTTGATCATTGATCTATTTCATACTTCTTTCGAACACCTAATTCCACAAATATAAGGTAATGACATCTCGAATATCTCTCGACCTCAAAGGTGTTCTAACTTTGTTATAACAGGATAGTTAAGATTTTGACTGGAAAATTATAGGCTATGTCTCACGATAAGTTATCGCTTAAAGAGGATTACACGTAAGACACACACTGATAACTTGACTTAAGGTTCCAAGTCCTAAGAGTATTCTAAGGTCGGCAAGTGGTCGGGCAGAACAAAAACAAAAACTAGGTTAGCAACGATTCAGTCCAAGGTTCGCACATTGATCTAATAGGTCTTCTTTGATGATATCGTCCCTGATCAGGTTTCTGAACTCTATGCTTCTTGGTGATTTTCTTCTGGATCAACTTTGAATAGGCTCATCATATTAAGAGTCTTTCTTCTATACGATCCTGGTGAAGTCGTGCTCTTTCTCCCAGCAGTTCCAACGTTACCTCTACTCGTCTAAGTACTAAATTGTCCGGTCAAAGGTTAATAACAATATTCTAGTTGGTTGGGTTAATTCGATCGGAGATGCATAGAAAAGTTCAATGAAAGTATGTAGGTACAGTTGATCAAAGAAGTGGGATTAGGTTTCACAAAAGAACGTATATGAAAAGAAGTGGTAAGTTAAACCAAAAATTATCATTTGGTTCGTTGCATAAAAGAGGTGAGGGAAGTAACAACTACGAGGAGGAATTATCGCGATGATTTGTCAATAGAACATTGTTCCAACTAACCAAAGAGTTCCTCGTCCGATATAAGGAACGAGAAGATACTTTAAGTTTATATAAGACAACTTCTAGAAAAAATTATTTTTCAAAGGAATGAGCAAGGTAAGGAGGATCGAGATAGATACGTTATTGATGTACTCCTCAATGAGAAGAATAAAAGTGTTAGTGAGTTTTCGAATAACATATGAGGTTTCAGATAATAGGCAAAGCACAATTCAAGACCAAAAGATCAGGGTTGAAGATTTGCATAGGTTCTGTTGTGGTACGAAGTTGGGCTAAGAAATGTTACCACCACTTTAGATAATAATTATAATAGGAACATATAGGATCATAATGGGAACATCACTGATCCATGAAAGGCTTAGTTTAAGGAGTAGCTGGAAAGTATTCCAAACGAAAATTAATATGGAGTGATTTAACTGATAATGGAAACAACACACCATCAATCAAGAACCAGGTTAGATTGGGTCACTCATGTGTCTATTCTTTGTAATTTCATCATTCTACATTCCTTTCTAGTTAATCCTCAAAAATGTTTTTTTTGTTCGTCTAGTTGTTTCTCTAACCTTTATATTTAGAAGTTTGGTTCCTTAAACTCTCGGCATATTATTCCTCAAGTAGTTCATTTGAGTATATCTCGCATAGGTATACATCTCCAAAAGTATATAATAATGTCCTTTATTTGCTCAATTATACTGATTAACTTAATTCTTCCAGTTAACTCCCTGATAACCAGTAAGGTAGGATCCATAGGTGTTTCCATTCATCAAGGATTTTTCTCTAAAGGTTACACAACCTTACATCTAATTTTGATTTCAACAATCCCAATAATTTTTATGAAGTTTCATCTATATCCTCGAATTTAAAAATTATAATTAACAAATTCATTGGAAGTCTACCCCACTCAAGTTACAAGTCCTCAGATAATCAGGTTCTCTATACAATCATTAGCTATTGACCTTGATTTACCAATTCTAAAGCTATTCATGATATACCAAAGAGTTCCATAAATCCGTTCAGTCGGAACTATGCATCTTATCATTGGATTACAAGTTTCATTCTTCAAAATTTTCATAAAATCCTCTTAGTCCTCAAAATAACTACCACATGCATTGTTAAATTCTATCCTTTAGTACTCTTTACTAGTTCCTTTCCCCGATATCTTTTCAAAAAGGTCAATACTCTCTTGTTATTAGTAATAGTTACTCATCTACAAAACTCGTCTGTTGGCTAACATAATCCGCAAAAAACATTGAAAATACAAGGGTTCTAAATTCCACAAAAATCCTTATGACTTAATTTCTCATCAAGTAGTCACTATGTATGTGTATTAGATTTCCATAAATCTCATTCTTTCTTATATTTCCTTAGCTTACAACCCTAAATCTTCCATTCTGTTATTCTTTAGTATCCTCAAGTTACAATCTCTAAACCTCTCAATCGTTTGTTAGAATTAATAATCCTCAAAATTCATTGAATCCAAGATCAACACTCAAAAACATTAGTTGGTTCTCATCTTTTTCCAACTTCTTATCATTCCAAAAATCAATAGGTTCCTATGTCCAATAATTATAGGTTGACTAAAAGGGTAAAGATTGGGTGATCCTAGTGTGGTTGGTTTGGAAGGATACTGGATACTTCAAGTACATTATACTGGTGAAAATCCTTGGTATAACTATGTCCATTCTAAGTGGTTTATGGGTTCATCGTGCTTCCACTGCGCTCTGATAAGTTGTAACCATGGTTCATTCAAGACGTAGAAATGTACTTAGAAAACAGGTTGAAAGAATAAATATTAAAGAATTTTGAATTGGGTGGATGAGAATAATAATTGAGAGTATTGAAGTTTATCTCCATAGTCAACAGTTATGACAAACTTGGAAAGAGGAAATGGTAACAAGGTAGAGATAAAAGACGATGAATATGTATGATGTTAACATACATGCAGTTTGATAGCAATCTAAAAGAATAAGAAGCAAGCCGAAGAAATGAGAAGGAAATAAGATAGAACGGTAAATATGAAAGGTTCCATCAGATAGGAATATTTCAGACTAAGTTTAGCTAAGCAATAAAATACGAAGGTGAAATAAGCGAAAAACTTCTTGTCTGACATAGGATGAGTAGTCAGAGCGAAGAGCTAGTTGGAATCAGTAGAGGTTAAAACTTCTTTAGAAGAGATTAGAAGTTTGTTCAAGGATAGTTCAAATGTTAGGCTTTAAATGACTTTTGTCTATGCATCTTCATATAGGTTCAAATGTTGGATCTGATTGGTGAACAATTTAACCAAAAAAAATAATAATAATAATGAAAAAGTAAAAGGTGTTCATCGATTTATGAAGGTATGGATGTTAGACATGAAAAAAGCTTCGTATGTGATGTTTAAGAATTTCGACGGAAGGATTGAAGATAGTTCGGAATTGAACTCAAATCGTTGCTTGGTTAGATGAAGAAAGTGGGGGCAAAGGTAGAAAATAAGGATAAGCTAGAAAAATGAATTAGATGTGGTGTAAGGTGTTACTGTGAAATGAATATGGGCAAGAAGGGTTCATTTCCATGACTATAACTTAGGCTAACAAATGATCTCCGATGTATGAGCTATATAGGTAAGTAAAGTCTCGGTCAAGTCTAAGTAGACACATAAATAGGACTCGAGGACTACTATCTTACGTCTGCACTTTATCTTCTTGTATGTTACATCTCGTCTGCATAACTTCACTCCATTCTTCAACATGATCCAACTTGATTTTGAAACTATAGTTGATTTGGAAGATGCGTCCATTTGTGCTTGCAATGGTGTTCTACCAGTCTTGAGCTCTCGATGGTTGCAAGTGCTTTATCTTGGTCATCGCGTTGATCACAAGTAAATTAAAACTAGCCAATTGGCTAAGGTTAGATAATCACTGTACATACAACTATTCAGATAGCACATGAAAACAAGCGAGGGGCCAAAACCTAAATCGGACAGTACGGGTAATCCCTAGTAGTTCTACCCATTTATATATTCTACCCAAGTATATTATTTGATCCTAGGGTTATGCTAGTGAATCTCTCATTTAGTGATCTTAAACTTTCTACATGTTTTAGACACTTTAGACACTCTAGACACGTGTCATGAGCTCCAGGCGCGTTCCCTCGATAGGTAATGTAATTATGCATCGCACATAATTACACACGGTCTCAAGGTCGCTCTGATACCAACTGTAACAACCCGGTTCTTCTTAATGACATTAATTAACAAGGCGGAAAATAATTAAGTCGTAAAAAGGGGTAAAAATTAAAAATCGTCGACTCATGTGAGTCTTTTACCGATAAATGAACCGTTTGTTAAAATACAACAACTGAAACCCGAATTACAAATTTCTAAATACAATAGTCCGACAAAATTTGTGTTACAAGATTTATAGTTTGACACTCTCATCTGCCACACTGTATCTCTTGCACTCAAGCATGCCCCCATGTCCATTCTTGAGAGTTCGTCAACCTGAATGCATATTTAAATATACATGTCCCACTTAGTGGGAGTAACCTAACCGTCCTTCTAACACGGCCCCGAATAATCAATGTATTATAACGTTTAGGTTATCTAATTAACAGATAATCAGGCAAGTCACATTACAAATCGATATGTATACAATGTGAGATACACATGAAGTGATTTCAGTTAACATGCAAATCAATTTAAATATATAAGACATGTAGGTTATATAAAATAAAGTAATACATACATCATATGAGTATCATGTGAATAATACATTAACACATGGATCATAGATTCATAGAAGTGTCATGTAAAATAGAGTAAGACATACATAATACAAATCATATGAAATATAATATCAATCATAATCAATGTTCAGGCAAGACATATAACAAAACATCACTTCCCATTATCAAGCATTTCAATCACATCATTAGTCATAAGAGTATAGAACAGTAATGAAGCATAATGTGATTTAGAAAACCGTAGTCATTTACTTTTAAAAACAATGGTTTCCTTTCACCAAATGCACGGGACGTGACTACTAATGTCTCATGCACACTTAAGGCTTGCATCTCACCATAAGTGTGGATGGGAACATCAATCCCGCCAATCATATCGATACTAGGAGTTTTACATCTCACCCCTAGTGCTCAATAGGATCGAACACCTAAATTGACTTAGTTTAGTCGACTGACATACGGAGAAGAAGGACTGCAAGTGCATGGACTCAGAGGCCCCGCTAAATCGAACATGTCCCATACACTGCTAAGGCAAAGGTCGGAAGGTATTCCGCCCCCAAAGATATCCGATATAGAGAGTGAGAGTTGATCAATGCCCTTGTCTATGTATGCGCACACACCCAATCCATACTCTTGGTCTCGGGAAAGAGAACCTTTACACAACCGAGCACCTCAATGGCAACTGGACGACTACTACTCTACCGAAAAACTCATAAAGAGCTGGCTGCCCATTTACTTCTTAGCATTTTCTCGTACCGACAGGATGCATCATGGCCTCCCATGAGCAGTGACTCCGAGTGTCGTAGTCTACTTTCGAAGCAGTCTTCTATCGCATCGTCCTCTAAACATTACCAAGATAGCGCCCAACACGAAACGTAGGCTGAATTTGGGTGTCTTATAAAGACAGAGTCTCTGGAATATCGAGCTCAGCGGTCATCGTGGGGCACATGTCTGATAACTAGAGAGATGAAACAATACCGGGTTCCATTAGGATGACCGGTCTGTGGGCTGTGTATTGACTCGGAACAAGTCATTACAACATGGAATGGTGAAGAAGACTTAGAGGGTACTGTCAGGGCACATGTTCATTTTCACCATGATTGGTGTCGATAACATCGTTCGTGAAAACGTGTCTGATCACCGGCTTAGGTAACACACCGACTAGAAGTACGGTTGTTCCTATGGAATTTAAGTATGCCGATTTTAAGATTAACAAACATTATCAATCGTCTAAAGTTTATCTTAACTGATAGTTTTAGTATACTGATGTAAGAGATTTGGAACATTTTATTTGAGATATATTATTGAAGTGTTCATTAGTTGAGATTTGATTAAAGATTCACTTATTTCTAAGTACATTATTTAAGATGGGTTCCCTTATCTTGACTTGGTCTATGTTGACTTAAAAAGCCAAAGTTTGACCAAGATGGACTAGTCAACCCTTAGTTTTGACTTAATCACAAATTAGTCCTTAAGTGCTCATTATAAAGTTTAAGTGTTGTTTTGCATATTTAAGCATTGTTTAACTTAGTAATTTTGGGTTATTCGTCTTTTAGTACTCTATACTTTTTGGGCACAAGTATTTAGTACATTTATTGTTCAAGTGTACGTATTTAGTATTTTTTTACGGTTTCGTATTTGTACAAGTATACTTATCTCTTAAAGCCTATTTATACTTATTAAAATATTTCAAACACCAAATAAATCAATAATAATTATAAAAAAAATCATTTTTAACCTTATTAGGTATCATATTTCTCAAAACATCGAGTTTTACAAAAATAAATTTAAGTAATAACGAAATCGATAATATTATTAAGGATACTAAATGAGTCATTTTTCAAATGTTATTTTTAAGTTTCGATTTTCATACTCAACAGACTTTTATAAGTTAGGTTTCCAGATATAAAGTCATTTTTCAAAAATAATAAGGTTTATTATTTTTAACAATTTAAAATAGAAAACAGTACGGTTTTCAATACTTTCTTTTAAATCGTTTAAAATACTTAAACATCATTAAAGTGAACCAAAATTTTATTTTGGATACATATACTTGTAAATAACTTATATCCAGAAATTTTGATTAAAATACTTTATAAAAGTTCCTAAATAAAATATTCTTTCCAGATCTGACCCATTTTAGTACAAATTTTATAAATGAAAATATATATGATGGATTTATATGAAATTTTACATACACATTGTGGGCATCATCAGGAACATAAAATAATATTTCCAAGTCCAAAAGAAACGTTTAACATCACGAAACATACTATTTTCTCAGACAGTACATCAAATCATACAGTACTAGTTTACGAAATAAATCATTACTATATATTCAGATCTACAACTTTCATGAAGGTACCTAAGGCTAATTCGAAACATATTTTACACATACAAATCGTGAACATACATCATACATCACATAATCCATTTTTCAGCATGTATTGTTAAGTGATAAATCAACAAATAGTTTGCTTTAAACTTGGAGATCTAATGGTTTAGTCCTAAACATGATGTTACATGTTAGTTAGAGTCTAAACATTATACTACGAGATTTGAGGGCGAAGAAAAGTTAGGTTACCTATTAGCAATTCTCCGGATCAACTATGAAATCAAATATACTAAGATCGAAGCCCCCTTCCTCTTGCTCCTCTTCATGAATAAGTTAGAAGGACGCACAAACAAAGTAAGTTAGTAAATATAATAGGAATAAGGCTTAAAAATAAAGAGTATAAGGTAAGGAAAAGAAAGAGTATGTGCTCTTGAGATATGGTGGTGTAAACACCTTAGAACTTAGAAAAACTTGTATGATTTTCTTTGGTTTTTAGATGGATCTTTGAAGGAGTGTTTAAGTGAGTGAATGGATGAGTAAATGAAGAGAAAATGTATGGTTATAAGCACACAAGTCGTGCATTAGATGGGGGAGCAAAGGGTGGACAAGAACTTGACAATTACCAAAAGTAGCTAAGCATACTTTAAGAGGTACATACCTTATTTTGTGTTTTTGATTAGAAAAGCATATTTTGAGGCTTAGAATTCAAAGTGACGGTATGGCATGCCTTAGGGTGATTTTTTTGAGTTTATTTGGTCACACCATGGTTACGAAAGAAGTACGGAAATCGAATGTCGAGAAACGATTCGTCGGGTGACGATTTTCGTAGTAAAGGAGCTGTCTAGTACAATATTATTATGATGAACTTATAAATTGTAACTTTGAAAATCACCATTGTGTAGATCTTGTAAAATTAATAAAGTTAGGCTTTTGAAACGCCTCAATCGGAGTCCGTATGAGAAAATAGGAACCGTTTTACGAAATCGCGCAGAATTTCGATAACGATAGAAATTTCAGTTTTGCAAACAATGATGTGAAATAGAAAGGTTCCAAAGACACAAGAATTGAATATTACTATATAAAATATTTTGTCGAGACTCGATTTATTAATTTTAATCGTTATTATAAATAACTAAAATGGTCAAAAGCACGGGGTGTTACAAAAATAGTTTCGACTATCCCTGGTCTTTTGCTTTCTTCGAAATGGTTTCCGACTATCGCTGGTCTATTGCTTTCTTTGGGATAGTTTCCGAATACTTTTCGACTATCCATGTCTGTTCCTTTCTTCGAGATAGTTTCCGACTATCTCTTGACTATTGCTTTCTTTGGGATCGTTTCGGACTACCCCTTGACAATTGCTCTCTTTGAGATACTTTCCGACTATCTATGGCCTATTACTTTCTTAAGGATAGTTTCCGACTATCCATAGTCTTTTGCTTTCTTCGAGATAGTTTCCCACTATCCCTGGACTATTGCTCTCATCGAGATAGTTTCCAACTATCTCCGCTCTATTGCTTTCTTTGGTATAGTTTCCGACTATCCCTGGACTTTTGCTTTCTTCGAGATATTTTCCAACTATCTCTAGCCTTTTGCTTTCTTTGGGATAGTTTTCAACTATACCGGGACTATTGCTTACTTTGAGATAGTTTCTGGCTATCCCTGGACTAGTGCTTTCTTCTAGAGTTTCTGACTATCTCTGACCCATTGCTTTCTTTGGGATAGTTTCGACTTTCCCTGGTCTTTTGCTTTCTTTGAGATGGTTTCCGACTATCCCTGGTCTATTGCTTTCTTTGGGATAGTTTCCGAATACTTTTCGACTATCCCTGTCAATTCCTTTCTTCGAGATAGTTTCCGACTATCTCTGGCCTATTGCTTTCTTTGGGATCGTTTCGGACTACCCCTTGACTATTGCTCTCTTCGAGAAAGTTTCCGACTATCTCTGCTCTATTGCTTTCTTTGGGATAGTTTCGGAATAGTTTCCGACTATCCCTGCACTTTTACTTTCTTAGAGATACTTTCCCACTATCTCTGGCCTATCGCTTTCTTTAGGATAGTTTCCGACTATCCATTGTCTTTTGCTTTCTTCAAGATAGTTTCCCACTATCCTTGGACTATTTCTCTCTTCGAGATAGTTTCCGACTTTCTCTGCTCTATTGCTTTCTTTGGGATAGATTCCGACTATCCCTGGACTTTTGCTTTCTTCGTGATATTGTCTGACTATCTTTGGCGTTTTGCTTTCTTTAGGATAGTTTTCAACTATACCTGGACTATTTCTCTCTTTGGGATAGTTTTCGACTATCCCTTGTCTTTTGCTATCTGCGAGATAGTTTCCGACTATCGCTGGTCTATTGCTTTCTTCGAGATAGTTTCCGACTATCTCTTGCCTATTGCTTTCTTTAAGACAGTTTCCGTCTATCCCAAGTCTTTTGCTTTCGTCGAAATAGTTTCCCACTATCCCCGGACTATTGCTCTCTTCAAGATAGTTTCCGACTATCTCTACTCTATTGCTTTCTTTGGGATAGTTTCCGACTATCCCTGGACTTTTGCTTTCTTCGAGATATTTTCCGACTATCTCTGGCCTTTTGCTTTCTTTGGGATAGTTATCAACTATATCTGGACTATTGCTTTCTTTCGGATAGTTTCCGCCTATCCCTGGACCAATGCTTTCTTCTAGATAGTTTCTGACTATATATGACCCATTGTATTCTTTGGGATAGTTTCGACTATCCCTGGTCTTTTGCTTTCTTCGAGATGGTTTCCGACTATCGCTGGTCTATTGCTTTCTTTGGGATAGTTTCCGAAGACTTTTCGACTATCCTTGTCTGTTCCTTTCTTCGAGATAGTTTCCGACTATCTCTGGCCTATTTCTTTCTTTGGGATCGTTTCGGACTATCCCTTGACTATTGCTCTCTTCGAGATAGTTTCCGACTATCTCTGCTCTATTGTTTTCTTTGGTATAGTTTCCGACTATCCCCGGACAATTGCCCTCTTCGAGATAGTTTCCAACTATCTCTGCTCTATTGATTTCTTTGGGATAGTTTCCGACTATCCCTGGACATTTGCTTTCTTCGAGATATTTTCTGACTATCTCTGGCCTTTTGCTTTCTTTGGGATAGTTTTCAACTATACCTGGACTATTGCTTTCTTTGGGATAGTTTCCGGCTATCCCTAGACTAGTGCTTTCTTCTAGATTGTATTTGACTATCTATGACCCATTGCTTTCTTTAAAATAGTTTCGACTATCCCTGGTCTTTTGCTTTCTTCGAAATGGTTTCCGACTATCGCTGGTCTATTGCTTTCTTTGGGATAGTTTTCGAATACTTTTCGACTATCCATGTCTATTCCTTTCTTCGAGATAGTTTCCGACTATCTCTGGCCTATTGCTTTCTTTGGGATCGTTTCGGACTACCCCTTGACAATTGCTCTCTTTGAGATACTTTCCGACTATCTCTGGCCTATTACTTTCTTTAGGATAGTTTCCGACTATCCATAGTCTTTTGGTTTCTTCGAGATAGTTTCCCACTATCCCTGGACTACTGCTCTCTTCGAGATAGTTTCCAACTATCTTCGCTCTATTGCTTTCTTTGTGATAGTTTCCGACTATCCCTGGACTTTTGCTTTCTTCGAGATATTTTCCAACTATCCCTGGCCTTTTGCTTTCTTTGGGATAGTTTTCAACTATACCGGGACTATTGCTTACTTTGGGATAGTTTCCGGCTATCCCTGGACTAGTGCTTTCTTCTAGATAGTTTCTGACTATCTCTGACCCATTGCTTTCTTTGGGATAGTTTCGACTATCCACGGTCTTTTGCTTTCTTTGAGATGGTTTCCGACTATCGCTGGTCTATTGCTTTCTTTGGGATAGTTTCCGAATACTTTTCGACTATCCCTGTCTACTCCTTTCTTCGAGATAGTTTCCGACTATCTCTGGCCTATTGCTTTCTTTGGGATCGTTTCGGACTATCCCTTGACTATTGCTCTCTTCGAGATAGTTTCCGATTATCTCTGCTCTATTGATTTCTTAGGGATAGTTTCTGACTATCCCTGGACTTCTGCTTTCTTCGAGATATTTTCCAACTATCCCTGGCCTTTTGCTTTCTTTGGGATAGTTTTCAACTATACCGGGACTATTGCTTACTTTGGGATAGTTTCCGGCTATCCCTGGACTAGTGCTTTCTTCTAGATAGTTTCTGACTATCTCTGACCCATTGCTTTCTTTGGGATAGTTTCGACTATCCATGGTCTTTTGCTTTCTTTGAGATGGTTTCCGACTATCGCTGGTCTATTGCTTTCTTTGGGATAGTTTCCGAATACTTTTCGACTATCCCTGTCTATTCCTTTCTTCGAGATAGTTTCCGACTATCTCTGGCCTATTGCTTTCTTTGGGATCGTTTCGGACTATCCCTTGACTATTGCTCTCTTCGAGATAGTTTCCGATTATCTCTGCTCTATTGATTTCTTAGGGATAGTTTCTGACTATCCCTGGACTTCTGCTTTCTTCGAGATATTTTCCGACTATTTCTGGCCTTTTGCTTTCTTTGGGATAGTTTTCAACTATACCTGGACTATTGCTTTCTTTGGGATAGTTTCCGGCTATCCCTGGACTAGTGCTTTCTTCTAGATAGTTTCTGACTATCTCTGACCCATTGCTTTCTTTGGGATAGTTTTGACTATCCCTTGACAGTTGCTCTCTTCGAGATAGTTTCCGACTATCTCTGCTCTATTGCTTTCTTTGGGATAGTTTCCGACTATCCCCGGACAATTGCCCTCTTTGTGATAGTTTCCAACTATCTCTGCTCTATTGATTTCTTTGGGATAGTTTCCGACTATCACTGGACTTTTGCTTTCTTCGTGATATTTTCTGACTATCTTTGGCCTTTTGCTTTCTTTGGGATAGTTTTCAACTATACCTGGACTATTTCTCTCTTTGGGATAGTTTTCGACTATCCCTGGTCTATTGCTTTCTTCGGGATAGTTTCCGACTATCCTTGGACTGTTGCTTTCTTCGAGATAGTTTCCGACTATCTCTAGCCTATTGCTTTCTTAAGGATAGTTTCCGTCTATCCCTAGTCTTTTGCTTTCATCGGAATAGTTTCCCACTATCCCTGGACTATTGCTCTCTTCGAGATAGTTTCCGACTATCTCTACTCTATTTCTTTCTTTGGGATAGTTTCCGACTATCCTTGGACTTTTGCTTTCTTCGAGATATTTTCCGACTATCTCTCGCCTTTTGCTTTCTTTGGGATAGTTATCAATTATATCTGGAATATTGCTTTCTTTGGGATAGTTTCCGCCTATTCCTGGACTAATGCTTTCTTCTAGATAGTTTCTGACTATCTATGACCCATTGTATTGTTTGGGATAGTTTCGACTATCCCTGGTCTTTTGCTTTCTTCGAGATGGTTTCCGACAATCGCTAGTCTATTGCTTTCTTTGGGATAGTTTCCGAATACTTTTCGTTTATCCTTGTTTATTCTTTTCTTCAAGATAGTTTCTGACTATCTCTGGCCTATTGCTTTCTTTGGGATCGTTTCCGACTATCTCTGCTCTATTGTTTTCTTTGGTATAGTTTCCGACTATCCCCGGACAACTGCCCTCTTCGAGATGGTTTCCAACTATCTCTACTCTATTGATTTCTTTTGGATATTTTCCGACTATCTCTGCCCTTTTGCTTTCTTTGGGATAGTTTTCAACTATACCTGGACTATTGCTTTCTTTGGGATAGTTTCCGGCTATCCCTGGACTAGTGCTTTCTTCTAGATAGTTTCCGACTATCTCTGACCCATTGCTTTCTTTGGGATAGTTTCGACTATCCTTGGTCTTTTGCTTTCTTGGATATGGTTTCCGACTATCGCTGGTCTATTGCTTTCTTTGGGATAGTTTCCGAATACTTTTCGACTATCCCTGTCTATTCCTTTCTTCGAGATAGTTTCCGACTATCTCTGGCCTATTTATTTCTTTGGGATCGTTTCAGACTATCCCTTGACTAATGCTCTCTTCGAGATAGTTTCCGACTATCTCTGCTCTATTGCTTTCTTTGGGATAGTTTCCGACTATCCCCGGACAATTGCCCTCTTCGAGATAGTTTCCAACTATCTCTGCTCTATTGCTTTCTTTGGGATAGTTTCCGACTATCCCCGGACAATTGCCCTCTTCGAAATAGTTTCCAACTATCTCTGCTCTATTGATTTCTTTGGGATAGTTTCCGACTATCCGTGGACTTCTGCTTTCTTCGACTTATTTTCCGACTATCTCTGGCCTTTTGCTTTCTTTGGGATAGTTTTCAACTATACCTGGACTATTTCTTTCTTTTGGATAGTTTCCGGCTATCTCTAGACTAGTGCTTTCTTCTAGATAGTTTCTGACTATCTCTGACCCATTGCTTTCTTTGGGATAGTTTCGACTATCCCTGGTCTTTTGCTTTCTTTGAGATGGTTTCCGACTATCGCTGGTCTATTGCTTTCTTTGGGATAGTTTCCGAGTAATTTTCGACTATCCCTGTCTATTCCTTTCTTCGAGATAGTTTCCGACTATCTCTGGCCTATTGCTTTCTTTGGGAATGTTTCGGACTATCCCTTGATTATTGCTCTCTTTGAGATAGTTTCCGACTATCTCTGCTCTATTGCTTTCTTTGGGATAGTTTCGGAATAGTTTCCGACTATCCCTGCACTTTTGCTTTCTTCGAGATACTTTCCGACTATCTCTGGCCTATCGCTTTCTTTAGGATAGTTTCCGACTATCCATAGTCTTTTGCTTTCTTCGAGATAGTTTTCCACTATCCCTGGACTATTGCTCTCTTCGAGATAGTTTCCGACTATCTCTGCTCTATTGCTTTCTTTGGGATAGTTTCCGACTATCCCTGTACTTTTGCCTTCTTCGTGATATTTTCTGACTATCTTTGGCCTTTTGCTTTCTTTGGGATAGTTTTCAACTATACCTGGACTATTTCTATCTTTAGGATAGTTTTCGACTATCCCTGGTCTTTTGCTTTCTGCGAGATAGTTTCCGACTATCGCTGGTCTGTTGCTTTCTTCGGGATAGTTTCCGACTATCCCTGGACTGTTGGTTTCTTCGTGATAGTTTCCGACTATCTCTAGCCTATTGCTTTCTTTAGGATAGTTTCCGTCTATCCCTAGTCTTTTGCTTTCTTCGAAATAGTGTCCCACTATCCCTGGACTATTGCTCTCTTGGAGATAGTTCCTGACTATCTCTACTCTATTGCTTTCTTTGGGATAGTTTCCGACTATCCCTGGACTTTTGCTTTCTTCGAGATATTTTTCGACTATCTCTGGCCTTTTGCTTTCTTTGGGATAGTTTTCAACTATACCTGGACTATTTCTCTCTTTGGGATAGTTTTCGACTATCCCTGGTCTATTGCTTTCTTCGGGATAGTTTCCGACTATCCTTGGACTGTTGCTTTCTTCGAGATAGTTTCCGACTATCTCTAGCCTATTGCTTTCTTAAGGATAGTTTCCGTCTATCCCAAGTCTTTTGCTTTCATCGAAATAGTTTCCCACTATCCCTGGACTATTGCTCTCTTCGAGATAGTTTCCAACTATCTCTACTCTATTTCTTTCTTTGGAATAGTTTCCGACTATCCCTGGACTTTTGCTTTCTTCGAGATATTTTCCGACTATCTCTCGCCTTTTGCTTTCTTTGGGATAGTTATCAACTATATCTGGAATATTGCTTTCTTTGGGATAGTTTCCGCCTATTCCTGGACTAATGCTTTCTTCTAGATAGTTTCTGACTATCTGTGACCCATTGTATTGTTTGGGATAGTTTCGACTATCCCTGGTCTTTTGCTTTCTTCGAGATGGTTTCCGACTATCGCTAGTCTATTGCTTTCTTTGGGATAGTTTCCCAATACTTTTCGTTTATCCTTGTTTATTCTTTTCTTCAAGATAGTTTCCGACTATCTCCGGCCTATTGCTTTCTTTGGGATCGTTTCCGACTATCTCTGCTCTATTGTTTTCATTGGTATAGTTTCCGACTATCCCCGGACAACTGCCCTCTTCGAGATAGTTTCCAACTATCTCTACTCTATTGATTTCTTTTGGATATTTTCCGACTATCTCTTGCCTTTTGCTTTCTTTGGGATAGTTTTCAACTATACATGGACTATTGCTTTCTTTGGGATAGTTTCCGGCTATCCCTGGACTAGTGCTTTCTTCTAGATAGTTTCTAACTATCTCTGACCCATTGCTTTCTTTGGGATAGTTTCGACTATCCTTGGTCTTTTGCTTTCTTGGATATGGTTTCCGACTATCGCTGGTCTATTGCTTTCTTTGGGATAGTTTCCGAATACTTTTCGACTATCCCTGTCTATTCCTTTCTTCGAGATAGTTTCCGACTATCTCTGGCCTATTTCTTTCTTTGGGATCGTTTCAGACTATCCCTTGACTAATGCTCTCTTCGAGATAGTTTCCGACTATCTCTGCTCTATTGCTTTCTTTGGGATAGTTTCCGACTATCCCCGGACAATTGCCCTCTTCGAGATAGTTTCCAACTATCTCTGCTCTATTGCTTTCTTTGGGATAGTTTCCGACTATCCCCGGACAATTGCCCTCTTCGAGATAGTTTCCAACTATCTCTGCTCTATTGATTTCTTTGGGATAGTTTCCGACTATCCCTGGACTTCTGCTTTCTTCTACTTATTTTCCGACTATCTCTGGCCTTTTGCTTTCTTTGGGATAGTTTTCAACTATACCTGGACTATTGCTTTCTTTGGGATACTTTCCGGCAATCTCTAGACTAGTGCTTTCTTCTAGATAGTTTCTGATTATCTCTGACCCATTGCTTTCTTTGGGATAGTTTCGACTATCCCTGGTCTTTTGCTTTCTTTGAGATGGTTTCCGACTATCGCTGGTCTATTGCTTTCTTTGGGATAGTTTCCGAATACTTTTCGACTATCCCTGTCTATTCCTTTCTTCGAGATAGTTTCCGACTATCTCTGGCCTATTGCTTTCTTTGGGAATGTTTCGGACTATCCCTTGACTATTGCTCTATTTGAGATAGTTTCCGACTATCTCTGCTCTATTGCTTTCTTTGGGATAGTTTCGGAATAGTTTCCGACTATCCCTGCACTTTTGCTTTCTTCGAGATACTTTCCGACTTTCTCTGGCCTATCGCGTTCTTTAGGATAGTTTCCGACTATCCATAGTCTTTTTCTTTCTTCGAGATAGTTTACCACTATCCCTGGTCTTTTGCTTTCTGCGAGATAGTTTCCGACTATCGCTGGTCTGTTGCTTTCTTCGGGATAGTTTCCGACTATCCCTGGACTGTTGGTTTCTTCGTGATAGTTTCCGACTATCTCTAGCCTATTGCTTTCTTTAGGATAGTTTCCGTCTATCCCTAGTCTTTTGCTTTCTTCGAAATAGTTTCCCACTATCCCTGGACTATTGCTCTCTTGGAGATAGTTCCTGACTATCTCTACTCTATTGCTTTCTTTGGGATAGTTTCCGACTATCCCTGGACTTTTGCTTTCTTCGAGATATTTTCCGACTATCTCTGGCCTTTTGCTTTCTTTGGGATAGTTTTCAACTATACCTGGACTATTTCTCTCTTTGGGATAGTTTTCGACTATCCCTGGTCTATTGCTTTCTTCGGGATAGTTTCCGACTATCCTTGGACTGTTGCTTTCTTCGAGATAGTTTCCGACTATCTCTAGCCTATTGCTTTCTTAAGGATAGTTTCCGTCTATCCCAAGTCTTTTGCTTTCATCGAAATAGTTTCCCACTATCCCTGGACTATTGCTCTCTTCGAGATAGTTTCCGACTATCTCTACTCTATTTCTTTCTTTGGAATAGTTTCCGACTATCCCTGGACTTTTGCTTTCTTCGAGATATTTTCCGACTATCTCTCGCCTTTTGCTTTCTTTGGGATAGTTATCAACTATATCTGGAATATTGCTTTCTTTGGGATAGTTTCCGCCTATTCCTGGACTAATGCTTTCTTCTAGATAGTTTCTGACTATCTGTGACCCATTGTATTGTTTGGGATAGTTTCGACTATCCCTGGTCTTTTGCTTTCTTCGAGATGGTTTCCGACTATCGCTAGTCTATTGCTTTCTTTGGGATAGTTTCCCAATACTTTTCGTTTATCCTTGTTTATTCTTTTCTTCAAGATAGTTTCCGACTATCTCCGGCCTATTGCTTTCTTTGGGATCGTTTCCGACTATCTCTGCTCTATTGTTTTCTTTGGTATAGTTTCCGACTATCCCCGGACAACTGCCCTCTTCGAGATAGTTTCCAACTATCTCTACTCTATTGATTTCTTTTGGATATTTTCCGACTATCTCTTGCCTTTTGCTTTCTTTGGGATAGTTTTCAACTATACCTGGACTATTGCTTTCTTTGGGATAGTTTCCGGCTATCCCTGGACTAGTGCTTTCTTCTAGATAGTTTCTGACTATCTCTGACCCATTGCTTTCTTTGGGATAGTTTCGACTATCCTTGGTCTTTTGCTTTCTTGGATATGGTTTCCGACTATCGCTGGTCTATTGCTTTCTTTGGGATAGTTTCCGAATACTTTTCGACTATCCCTGTCTATTCCTTTCTTCGAGATAGTTTCCGACTATCTCTGGCCTATTTCTTTCTTTGGGATCGTTTCAGACTATCCCTTGACTAATGCTCTCTTCGAGATAGTTTCCGACTATCTCTGCTCTATTGCTTTCTTTGGGATAGTTTCCGACTATCCCCGGACAATTGCCCTCTTCGAGATAGTTTCCAACTATCTCTGCTCTATTGCTTTCTTTGGGATAGTTTCCGACTATCCCCGGACAATTGCCCTCTTCGAGATAGTTTCCAACTATCTCTGCTCTATTGATTTCTTTGGGATAGTTTCCGACTATCCCTGGACTTCTGCTTTCTTCTACTTATTTTCCGACTATCTCTGGCCTTTTGCTTTCTTTGGGATAGTTTTCAACTATACCTGGACTATTGCTTTCTTTGGGATACTTTCCGGCAATCTCTAGACTAGTGCTTTCTTCTAGATAGTTTCTGATTATCTCTGACCCATTGCTTTCTTTGGGATAGTTTCGACTATCCCTGGTCTTTTGCTTTCTTTGAGATGGTTTCCGACTATCGCTGGTCTATTGCTTTCTTTGGGATAGTTTCCGAATACTTTTCGACTATCCCTGTCTATTCCTTTCTTCGAGATAGTTTCCGACTATCTCTGGCCTATTGCTTTCTTTGGGAATGTTTCGGACTATCCCTTGACTATTGCTCTATTTGAGATAGTTTCCGACTATCTCTGCTCTATTGCTTTCTTTGGGATAGTTTCGGAATAGTTTCCGACTATCCATGCACTTTTGCTTTCTTCGAGATACTTTCCGACTTTCTCTGGCCTATCGCGTTCTTTAGGATAGTTTCCGACTATCCATAGTCTTTTTCTTTCTTCGAGATAGTTTACCACTATCCCTGGTCTTTTGCTTTCTGCGAGATAGTTTCCGACTATCGCTGGTCTGTTGCTTTCTTCGGGATAGTTTCCGACTATCTTTGGACTGTTGGTTTCTTCGTGATAGTTTCCGACTATCTCTAGCCTATTGCTTTCTTTAGGATAGTTTCCGTCTATCCCTAGTCTTTTGCTTTCTTCGAAATAGTTTCCCACTATCCCTGGACTATTGCTCTCTTCGAGATAGTTCCTGACTATCTCTACTCTATTGCTTTCTTTGGGATAGTTTCCGACTATCCCTGGACTTTTGCTTTCTTCGAGATATTTTCCGACTATCTCTGGCCTTTTGCTTTCTTTGGGATAGTTATCAACTATATCTGGAATATTGCTTTCTTTGGGATAGTTTCCGCCTGTCCCTGGACTAATGCTTTCTTCTAAATAGTTTCTGACTATCTATGACCCATTGTATTCTTTGGGATAGTTTCCACTATCCCTGGTCTTTTGCTTTCATCGAGATGGTTTCCGACTATCGCTGGTCTATTGCTTTCTTTGGGATAGTTCCGAATACTTTTCGACTATCCCTGTCTATTCCTTTCTTCGAGATAGTTTCCGACTATCTCTGGCCTATTGCTTCCTTTGGGATCGTTTTGGACTATCCCTTGACTATTGCTCTCTTCGAGATAGTTTCCGACTATCTCTGCTCTATTGTTTTCTTTGGTATAGTTTCCGACTATCCCCGGACAATTGCCCTCTTCGAGATAGTTTCCAACTATCTCTTCTCTATTGATTTCTTTTGGATAGTTTCCGACTATCCTTGGACTTCTGCTTTCTTCGAGATATTTTCCGACTATCTCTGGCCTTTTGCTTTCTATGGGATAGTTTTCAACTATACCTGGACTAATGCTTTCTTTGGGATAGTTTCCGGCTATCCCTGGACTAGTTCTTTCTTTGGGATCGTTTCCGACTATCCCTGTACTTTTGCTTTCTTCGTGATATTTTGGACTTTTGCTTTCTTTGGGATAGTTTTCAACTATACCTGGACTATTTCTCTCTTTAGGATACTTTTCGACTATCCCTGTCTATTCCTTTCTTCGAGATAGTTTCCGACTATCTCTGGCCTATTTCTTTTTTTGGGATCGTTTCAGACTATCCCTTGACTAATGCTCTCTTCGAGATAGTTTCCGACTATCTCTGCTCTATTGCTTTCTTTGGGATAGTTTCCGACTATCCCCGGACAATTGCCCTCTTCGAGATAGTTTCCAACTATCTCTGCTCTATTGCTTTCTTTGGGATAGTTTCTGACTATCCCCGGACAATTGCCCTCTTCGAGATAGTTCCAACTATCTCTGCTCTATTGATTTCTTTGGGATAGTTTCCGACTATCCCTGGACTTCTGCTTTCTTCTACTTATTTTCCGACTATCTCTGGCCTTTTGCTTTCTTTGGGATAGTTTTCAACTATACCTGGACTATTGCTTTCTTTGGGATAGTTTCCGGCTATCTCTAGACTAGTGCTTTCTTCTAGATAGTTTCTGACTATCTCTGACTCATTGCTTTCTTTGGGATAGTTTCGACTATCCCTGGTCTTTTGCTTTCTTTGAGATGGTTTCCGACTATCGCTGGTCTATTGCTTTCTTTGGGATAGTTTCCGAATACTTTTCGACTATCCCTCTCTATTCCTTTCTTCGAGATAGTTTCCGACTATCTCTGGCCTATTGCTTTCTTTGGGAATGTTTCGGACTATCCCTTGACTATTGCTCTCTTTGAGATAGTTTCCGACTATCCCTTCACTTTTGCTTTCTTCGAGATACTTTCCGACTATCTCTGGCCTATCGCTTTCTTTAGGATAGTTTCCGACTATCCATAGTCTTTTGCTTTCTTCGAGATAGTTTTCCACTATCCCTGGACTATTGCTCTCTTCGAGATAGTTTCCGACTATCTCTGCTCTATTGCTTTCTTTGGGATAGTTTCCGACTATCCCTGGACTTTTGCTTTCTTCGTGATATTTTCTGACTATCTTTGGCCTTTTTCTTTCTTTGGGATAGTTTTCAACTATACCTGGACTATTTCTCTCTTTAGGATAGTTTTCGACTATCCCTGGTCTTTTGCTTTCTGCGAGATAGTTTCCGACTATCGCTGGTCTATTGCTTTCTTCGGGATAGTTTCCGACTATCCCTGGACTGTTGCTTTCTTCGTGATAGTTTCCGACTATCTCTAGCCTATTGCTTTCTTTAGGATAGTTTCCATCTATCCCTAGTCTTTTGCTTTCTTCGAAATAGTTTCCCACTATCCCTGGACTATTGCTCTCTTCGAGATAGTTTCCGACTATCTCTACTCTATTGCTTTCTTTGGGATAGTTTCCGACTATCCCTGGACTTTTGCTTTCTTCGAGATATTTTCCGACTATCTCTGGCCTTTTGCTTTCTTTAGGATAGTTGCCAACTATATCTGGAATATTTCTTTCTTTGGGATAGTTTCCGCCTATCCCTGGACTAATGCTTTCTTCTAGATAGTTTCTGACTATCTATGACCCATTGTATTCTTTGGGATAGTTTCGACTAACCCTGGTCTTTTGCTTTCTTCAAGATGGTTTCCGACTATCGCTGGTCTATTGCTTTCTATGGGATAGTTTCCGAATACTTTTCGACTATCCCTGTCTATTCCTTTCTTCGAGATAATTTCCGACTATCTCTGGCCTATTGCTTTCTTTGGGATAGTTTCCGAATACTTTTCGACTATCCCTCTCTATTCCTTTCTTCGAGATAGTTTCCGACTATCTCTGGCCTATTGCTTTCTTTGGGAATGTTTCGGACTATCCCTTGACTATTGCTCTCTTTGAGATAGTTTCCGACTATCCCTTCACTTTTGCTTTCTTCGAGATACTTTCCGACTATCTCTGGCCTATCGCTTTCTTTAGGATAGTTTCCGACTATCCATAGTCTTTTGCTTTCTTCGAGATAGTTTTCCACTATCCCTGGACTATTGCTCTCTTCGAGATAGTTTCCGACTATCTCTGCTCTATTGCTTTCTTTGGGATAGTTTCCGACTATCCCTGGACTTTTGCTTTCTTCGTGATATTTTCTGACTATCTTTGGCCTTTTTCTTTCTTTGGGATAGTTTTCAACTATACCTGGACTATTTCTCTCTTTAGGATAGTTTTCGACTATCCCTGGTCTTTTGCTTTCTGCGAGATAGTTTCCGACTATCGCTGGTCTATTGCTTTCTTCGGGATAGTTTCCGACTATCCCTGGACTGTTGCTTTCTTCGTGATAGTTTCCGACTATCTCTAGCCTATTGCTTTCTTTAGGATAGTTTCCATCTATCCCTAGTCTTTTGCTTTCTTCGAAATAGTTTCCCACTATCCCTGGACTATTGCTCTCTTCGAGATAGTTTCCGACTATCTCTACTCTATTGCTTTCTTTGGGATAGTTTCCGACTATCCCTGGACTTTTGCTTTCTTCGAGATATTTTCCGACTATCTCTGGCCTTTTGCTTTCTTTAGGATAGTTGCCAACTATATCTGGAATATTTCTTTCTTTGGGATAGTTTCCGCCTATCCCTGGACTAATGCTTTCTTCTAGATAGTTTCTGACTATCTATGACCCATTGTATTCTTTGGGATAGTTTCGACTAACCCTGGTCTTTTGCTTTCTTCAAGATGGTTTCCGACTATCGCTGGTCTATTGCTTTCTATGGGATAGTTTCCGAATACTTTTCGACTATCCCTGTCTATTCCTTTCTTCGAGATAATTTCCGACTATCTCTGGCCTATTGCTTTCTTTGGGATCATTTCGGACTATCCCTTGACTATTGCTCTCTTCGAGATAGTTTCCGACGATCTCTGCTCTATTGCTTTCTTTGGGATAGTTTCCGACTATCCCCGGACAATTGCCCTCTTCGAGATAGTTTCCAACTATCTATGCTCTATTGATTTCTTTGGGATAGTTTCCGACTATCCCTGGACTTCTGCTTTCTTCGAGTTATTTTCCGATTATCTCTGGCCTTTTGCTTTCTTTGGGATAGTTTTCAACTATACCTGGACTATTGCTTTCTTTGGGATAGTTTCCGGCTATCCCTGGACTAGTGCTTTCTTCTAGATAGTTTCTGACTATCTCTGACCCATTGCTTTCTTTGGGATAGTTTCGACTATCCCTGGTCTTTTTCTTTCTTTGAGATGGTTTCCGACTATCGCTGGTCTAATGCTTTCTTTGGTATAGTTTCCGAATACTTTTCGACTATCCCAGTCTATTTCTTTCTTCGAGATAGTTTTCGACTATCTCTGGCCTATTGCTTTCTTTGGGATCGTTTCGGACTATCCCTTGACTAATGCTCTCTTCGAGATAGTTTCCGACTATCTCTGCTCTATTGATTTCTTTGGGATAGTTTCCGACTATCCCTGAACTTCTTTCTTCGAGATATTTTCCGACCATCTCTGGCCTTTTGCTTTCTTTGGAATAATTTTCAACTATACCTGGTCTATTGCTTTCTTTGGGATAGTTTCCAGCTATCCCTGAACTAGTGCTTTCTTCTAGATAGTTTCTGACTATCTCTGACCCATTGCTTTCTTTGTGATAGTTTCGACTATCCCTTGTCTTTTGCTTTCGTTAAGATGGTTTCCGACTATCGCTGATCTATTGCTTTCTTTGGCATAGTTCCCGAATACTTTTCGACTATCCCATTCAATTTCTTTTCTTCGAGATAGTTTCCGACTATCTCTGCTCTATTGCTTTCTTTGGGATAGTTTCGGAATAGTTTCCGACTATCCCTGCACTTTTGCTTTCTTCGAGATACTTTCCGACTATCTCTGGCCTATCTCTTTCTTTAGGATAGTTTCCGACAATCCACAGTCTTTTGCTTTCTTCGAGATAGTTTCCGTTATCCTTGGACTATTGCTCTCTTCGAGATAGTTACCGACTATCTTTGCACTACTGCATTCTTTGGGATAGTTTCCGACTATCCCAGGACTTTTGCTTTCTTCGTGATATTTTCTGACTATCTTTGGCCTTTTGCTTTCTTTGGGATAGTTTTCAGCTATACCTGGACTATTTCTCTCTTTGGGATAGTTTTCGACTATCCCCGGTCTTTTGCTTTCTACGAGACAGTTTCCGACTATCACTGGTCTATTGCTTTCTTCGGGATAATTTCTGACTATCCCTGGACTGTGGCTTTCTTCGAGATAGTTTCCGACTATTTCTAGCCTATTGCTTTCTTTAGGATTGTTTCCGACTATCCCTAGTCTTTTGCTTTCTTCGAAATAGTTTCCCACTATCCCTGGACTATTGCTCTCTTCTAGATAGTTTACGACTATCTCTTGGCCTCTTGATTTCTATCGTATAGTTTCCAACTATACCTGGACTATTCCTTTCTTTTGGATAGTTTCCGGCTACCCCTGGACTACTACTTTTTCCTAGATAATTTCTGACTATCTTAGGCCTATTGCTTTCTTTGGAATAGTTTCGACTATCTCCTGTCTTTCGCTTTCTTCGAGATAGTTTCCGACTATCGATGGTCTATTGCTTTCTTTTGGATTGTTTCGGAATAGTTTCTGACTATCCCTGCACTTTTGCTTTCTTCGAGATACTTTCCGACTATCTCTGGCCTATCGCTTTCTTTAGGATAGTTTCCGACTATCAATAGTCTTTTGCTTTCTTCGAAATAGTTTCCCCCTATCCCTGGACTATTGCCCTCTTCGAGATAGTTTCCTACCATTTCTGCTCTATTAATTTCTTTGGGATAGTTTCCAACTATCTCTGGCCTTTTGTTTTCTTTGGGATAGTTTCCAACTATACCTGGACTATTGATTTCTTTTGGATAGTTTTCGGCAATCCCTGGACTACTGCTTTCTTCTAAACAGTTTCTGACTATCTTTATCCTATTGCTTTCTTTGGGATAGTTTCGACTATCCCCGGTCTTTCGCTTTCTTCGAGATAGTTTCCGACTATCGATGGTCTATTGCTTTCTTTGGGTTAGTTTTTAAATAGTTTCCGACTATCCCAGCACTTTTCCTTTCTTCGAGATAGTTTCCGACTATCTCTGCCCTATTACATTCTTTGGGAAATTTTCCGACTATCCCTGGACTTTTGCTTTCTTCGAGATATTTTCTGACTATCTCTGGCCTTTTGCTTTCTTTGGGATAGTTTTCTACTATCCCTGGACTATTCCTCTCTTTGGAATAGTTTTCGACTATCCCTGGTCTTTTGCTTTCTACGAGATAGTTTCCGACTATCGCTGGTCTTTTGCTTTCTTCGGGATAGTTTCCGACTATCCCCGGACTGTTGGTTTCTTAGAGATAGTTTCGGACTATCTCTAGCCTATTGCTTTCTTTAGGATAGTTTCCGACTATCCATAGTCTTTTGCTTTCTTCGAGATAGTTTGTGACTATCCCTGATATTTTGTTTTCTTCGAGATTGTTTCTCACTATCTTTGGTCTATTGCTTTTTTTTTCGGATAGTTTCCGACTATCCCTGGACTTTTGCTTTCTTCGAGATAGTTTCGGACTATCTCTGCTCTATTGATTTCTTTTGGATAGTTTCCGACTATCCCTTGACTTTTGCTTTCTTCGAGATATTTTTCGACTATCTCTGGCCTATCACATTCTTTAGGATAGTTTTTGACAATCCATAGTCTTTTTCTTTCTTCGAGATAGTTTCCCACTATCCCTGGACTATTGCTCTCTTCGAGATAGTTTCCGACTATCTCTGCTCTATTGCTTTTTTTGGGATAGTTTCCGACTATCCCTGGATTTTTGGTTTCTTCGAGATATTTTCCGACTATCTCTGGCCTTTTGCATTCTTTGGGGTAGTTTTCAACTATCCCTGGACTATTCCTCTCTTTGTAATAGTTTTCGACTATCCCTGGTCTTTTGCTTTCTACGAGATAGTTTCCGACTATCGCTGGTCTTTTGCTTTCTTCGGGATAGTTTCCGACTATCCCCGGACTGTTGGTTTCTTAGAGATAGTTTCGGACTATCTCTAGCCTATTGCTTTCTTTAGGATAGTTTCCGACTATCCATAGTCTTTTGCTTTCTTCGAGATAGTTTGTGACTATCCCTGATATTTTGTTTTCTTCGAGATTGTTTCTCACTATCTTTGGTCTATTGCTTTTTTTTTCGGATAGTTTCCGACTATCCCTGGACTTTTGCTTTCTTCGAGATAGTTTCGGACTATCTCTGCCCTATTGCTTTCTTTGGGATAGTTTCCGACTATCCCTGGACTTTTGCTTTCTTCGAGATATTTTTCGACTATCTCTGGCCTTTTGCTTTCTTTGGGATAGTTTTCGACTATCCCTGGACTATTCCTCTCTTTGGAATAGTTTTCGACTATCCCTGGTCTTTTGCTTTCTACGAGATAGTTTCCGACTATCGCTGGTCTTTTGCTTTCTTCGGGATAGTTTCCGACTATCCCTGGACTGTTGGTTTCTTAGAGATAGTTTCGGACTATCTCTAGCCTATTGCTTTCTTTAGGATAGTTTCCGACTATCTCTGCTCCATTGCTTTCTTTGGGATAGTTTCTGACTATCTCCGGACAATTGCCCTCTTCGAGATAGTTTCCAACTATCTCTGCTCTATTGCTTTCTTTGGGATAGTTTCCGACTATTCTTGGACTTTTGCTTTCTTCGAGATATTTTTCGACTATCTCTGGCTTTTGCTTTCTTTGGGATAGTTTTCAACTATAAATGGACAATTGCTTTCTTTGGGATAGTTTCCGGCTATCCCTGGACCAGTGCTTTCTTTTAGATAGTTTCAGAATATCGCTGACCCATTGCTTTTTTTTGGGAGAGTTTCGACTATCCATGGTCTTTTGCTTCCTTTGAAATGGTTTCCGACTATCGCTGGTCTATTACTTTCTTTGGGATAGTTTCCGAATACTTTTCAACTATCCCTGTCTATTTCTTTCTTTGAGATAGTTTTCGACTATCTATGGCCTATTGCTTTCTTTGGGATCTTTTCGGACTATCCCTTGACTATAGCTCTCTTCGAGATAGTTTCCGACTATCTCTGCTCTATTGCCTTCTTTGGGATAGTTTCCGACTATCCCTGGACTTTTGCTTTTTTCGAGATAGTTTCCGACTATTTCTGGCCTTTTGCTTTCTTTGAGATAGTTTCCAACTATACCTGGACTATTTCTTTCTTTTGGATAGTTTCTGGCTTTCCCTGGACAACTGCTTTCTTCTAGATAGTTTCTGACTATTATTGGCCTATTGCTTTCTTTGGGATAGTTTCGACTATCCCCGATCTTTCGCTTTCTTCGAGATAGTTTCCGACTATCGATGGTCTATTGCTTTCTTTGAGTTAGTTTTTAAATAGTATCCGACTATCCCAGCATTTTTGCTTTCTTCGAGATAGTTTCCGACTATCTCTGCCCTATTGCTTTCTTTGGGATAGTTTCCGACTATCCCTGGACTTTTGCTTTCTTCAAGATATTTTTCGACTATCTCTGGCCTTTTGCTTTCTTTGGGATAGTTTTCGACTATCCCTGGACTATTCCTCTCTTTGGAATAGTTTTCGACTATCCCTGGTCTTTTGCTTTCTACGAGATAGTTTCCGACTATCGCTGGTCTTTTGCTTTCTTCGGGATAGTTTCCGACTATCCCTGGACTGTTGGTTTCTTAGAGATAGTTTCGGACTATCTCTAGCCTATTGCTTTCTTTAGGATAGTTTTCGACTATCCATAGTCTTCTGCTTTCTTCAAGATAGTTTGTGACTATCCCTGATATTTTGATTTCTTCGAGATTGTTTCTTACTATCTTTGGTCTATTGCTTTTTTTTTGGATAGTTTCCGACTATCCCTGGACTTTTGCTTTCTTCGAGATAGTTTCCGACTATCTGTGCCCTATTGCTTTCTTTGGGATAGTTTTCGACTATCCCTGGACTTTTGCTTTCTTCGAGATATTTTCCGATTATCTCTGGCCTTTTGCTTTCTTTGGGATAGTTTTCGACTATCTCTGGACTATTCCTCTCTTTGGAATAGTTTTCGACTATCCCTGGTCTTTTGCTTTGTACGAGATAGTTTCCGACTATCGCTGGTCTATTGCTTTCTCCCGGATAGTTTCCGACTATCCCTGAACTGTTGCTTTCTTAGAGATAGTTTCCGACTATCTCTAGCCCATTGCTTTCTTTAGGATAGTTTCCGACTATCCCTAGTCTTTTGCTTTCTTCGAGATGGTTTCCCACTATCTGTGGACTATTGCTCTCTTAGAGATAGTTTCTGACTATCTCTGCACTATTGCTTTCTTTGGGATTGTTTCCGACTATCCATGGACTTTTGCTTTCTTCGAGATATTATCCGACTATCTCTGGACTTTTTCTTTCTTTGGGATATTTTCCGGCTATCCCTGGACTAGTGATTTCTTCTAGATTGTTTCTGACTATGTCTGACCTATTGGTTTCTTTGGGAAAGTTTCGACTATTCCTGGTCTTTTGCTTTCTTTGAGATGGTTTCCGACTATCGCTGGTCTATTGCTTTCTTTGGGATAGTTTCCGAATACTTTTTGACTATCCCTGTCTATTTCTTTCTTCGAGATACTTTTCTACTATCTCTGGCCTATTGCTTTCTTTGGGATCGTTTCGGACTATCCCTTGACTATTGCTCTCTTCGAGATAGTTTCCGACTATCTCTGCTCCATTGCTTTCTTTGGGATAGTTTCTGACTATCTCCGGACAATTGCCCTCTTCGAGATAGTTTCCAACTATCTCTGCTCTATTGCTTTCTTTGGGATAGTTTCCGACTATCCTTGGACTTTTGCTTTCTTCGAGATATTTTTCGACTATCTCTGGCTTTTGCTTTCTTTGGGATAGTTTTCAACTATAAATGGACAATTGCTTTCTTTGGGATAGTTTCCGGCTATCCCTGGACCAGTGCTTTCTTTTAGATAGTTTCAGAATATCGCTGACCCAATGCTTTTTTTTTGGGAGAGTTTCGACTATCCATGGTCTTTTGCTTCCTTTGAAATGGTTTCCGACTATCGCTGGTCTATTACTTTCTTTGGGATAGTTTCCGAATACTTTTCAACTATCCCTGTCTATTTCTTTCTTTGAGATAGTTTTCGCCTATCTATGGCCTATTGCTTTCTTTGGGATCTTTTCGGACTATCCCTTGACTATAGCTCTCTTCGAGATAGTTTCCGACTATCTCTACTCTATTGCTTTCTTTGGGATAGTTTCCGACTATCCCTGGACTTTTGCTTTTTTCGAGATAGTTTCCGACTATTTCTGGCCTTTTGCTTTCTTTGAGATAGTTTCCAACTATACCTGGACTATTTCTTTCTTTTGGATAGTTTCTGGCTTTCCCTGGACAACTGCTTTCTTCTAGATAGTTTCTGACTATTATTGGCCTATTGCTTTCTTTGGGATAGTTTCGACTATCCCCGATCTTTCGCTTTCTTCGAGATAGTTTCCGACTATCGATGGTCTATTGCTTTCTTTGAGTTAGTTTTTAAATAGTATCCGACTATCCCAGCACTTTTGCTTTCTTCGAGATAGTTTCCGACTATCTCTGCCCTATTGCTTTCTTTGGGATAGTTTCCGACTATCCCTGGACTTTTGCTTTCTTCGAGATATTTTTCGACTATCTCTGGCCTTTTGCTTTCTTTGGGATAGTTTTCGACTATCCCTTGACTATTCCTCTCTTTGGAATAGTTTTCGACTATCCCTGGTCATTTGCTTTCTACGAGATAGTTTCCGACTATCGCTGGTCTTTTGCTTTCTTCGGGATAGTTTCCGACTATCCTTGGACTGTTGGTTTCTTAGAGAGAGTTTCGGACTATCTCTAGCCTATTGCTTTCTTTAGGATAGTTTCCGACTATCCATAGTCTTTTGCTTTCTTCGAGATAGTTTGTGATTATCCCTGATATTTTGTTTTCTTCGAGATTGTTTCTCACTATCTTTGGTCTATTGCTTTTTTTTTTTTTCCGATAGTTCCCGACTATCCCTGGACTTTTGCTTTCTTCGAGATAGTTTCCGACTATCTCTGCCCTATTGCTTTCTTTGGGATAGTTTCCGACTATCCCTGGACTTTTGCTTTCTTCAAGATATTTTCCGACTATCTCTGGCCTTTTGCTTTCTTTTGGATAGTTTTCGACTATCCATGGACTATTCCTCTCTTTGGAATAGTTTTCGACTATCCCTGGTCTTTTGCTTTCTACGAGATAGTTTCCGACTATCGCTGGTCTATTGCTTTCTCCGGGATAGTTTCCGACTATCCCTGAACTGTTGCTTTCTTAGAGATAGTTTCCGACTATCTCTAGCCCATTGCTTTCTTTAGGATAGTTTCTGACTATCCCTAGTCTTTTGCTTTCTTCGAGATAGTTTCCCACTATCTGTGGACTATTGCTCTCTTAGAGATAGTTTCTAACTATCTCTGCACTATTGCTTTCTTTGGGATTGTTTCCGACTATCCATGGACTTTTGCTTTCTTCGAGATATTATCCGACTATCTCTGGACTTTTGCTTTCTTCGAGATAGTTTCCCACTATCCCTGGACTTTTGCTCTCTTCAAGATAGTTTCCGACTATCTCTGACCCATTGCTTTCTTTGGGATAGTTTCCGACTATCCCATGGACATTTGCTTTCTTCGAGATAGTTTCCGACTATCGCTGGTCTATTGCTTTCTTTGAGATAGTTTCCGAATACTTTTCGGCTATCCCTATCTATTCCTTTCTTCGAGATAGTTTCCGACTATCTCTGGCCTATCGCTTTCGTTGGGATCGTCTCGGACTATCCCTTGACTATTGCTCTCTTCGAGATAGTTTCCGACTATCTCTGCTCTATTGCTTTCTTTGGGATAGTTTCCGACTATCCCCGTACAATTGCCCTCTTCGAGATAGTTTCTAACTATCTCTGCTCTATTGATTTCTTTGGGATAGTTTCCGACTATCACTAGACTTTTGCTTTCTTCGAGATATTTTCCGACTATCTCTGGCCTATCGCTTTGTTTAGGATAGTTTCCGACTATCCATAGTCTTTTGCTTTCTTCGAGATAGTTTCCCACTATCCCTGGTCCATTGCTCTCTTCGAGATAGTTTCCGACTATCTATGCTCTATTGCTTTTTTTGGGATAGTTTCCGACTATCCCTGGATTTTTGCTTTCTTCGAGATATTTTCCGACTATCTCTGGCCTTTTGCATTCTTTGGGGTAGTTTTCAACTATCCCTGGACTATTCCTCTCATTGGAATAGTTTTCGACTATCCCTGGTCTTTTCCTTTCTACGAGATAGTTTCCGACTATCGCTGGTCTATTGCTTTCTTCGGGATAGTTTCTGACTATCCCTGGACTGTTGCTTTCTTAGAGATAGTTTCCGACTATCTCTAGCCTATTGCTTTCTTTAGGATAGTTTCCGACTATCCCTAGTCTTTTGCTTTCTTCGAGATAGTTTCCCACTATCCCTGGACTAATTCTCTCTTAGAGATAGTTTCCGACTATCTCTGCTCTATTGATTTCTTTATGATAGTTTCCGACTATCCCTGAACTTCTGCTTTCTTCGAGACATTTTCCTACTATCTCTGGCCTTTTGCTTTCTTTGGGATAGTTTTTAACTATACCAGGACTATTGCTTTCTTTGGGATAGTTTCCAGCTATCCCTGGACTAGTGCTTTCTTCTAGATAGTTTCTGACTATCAATGACCCATTGCTTTCTTTGGGATAGTTTCGACTATCCCTGGTCTTTTGTTTTCTTTAAGATGGTTTCCGACTATCGCTGGTCTAATGCTTTCTTTGGGATAGTTTCCGAATACTTTCCGCCTATCTCTGTTTATTTCTTTCTTCGAGATAGTTTTCGACTATCTCTGGCCTATTGCTTTCTTTGGGATCGTTTCGGACTATCCCTTGACTATTGCTCTCTTCGAGATAGTTTCCGACTATCTCTGCTCTATTGCTTTCTTTGGTATAGTTTCCGACTATCTCCGGACAATTGCCCTCTTCGAGATAGTTTCCAACTATCTCTGTTCTATTGATTTCTTTGGGATAGTTTCCGACTATCCCTGGACTTTTGCTTTCTTCGAGATATTTTCCGACTATATCTGGCCTTTTGCTTTCTTTGGGATAGTTATCAACTAGACCTGGACTATTGCTTTCTTTGGGATAGTTTCCGACTATCCCTGGACATTTGCTTTCTTCGAGATATTTTCCGACTATATCTGGCCTTTTGCTTTCTTTGGGATAGTTATCAACTATACCTGGACTATTGCTTTCTTTGGGATAGTTTCCGACTATCCCTGGATTAGTTCTTTCTTCCAGATAGTTTCTGACTATCTCTGACCCATTGCTTTCTTGGGATGGTTTCGACTATCCCTGGTCTTTTGCTTTCGTTGAGATAGTTTCCGACTATCTCTGGCCTATTGCTTTCTTTGGGAACGTTTCGGACTATCCCTTGACTATTGCTCTCTTCGAGATAGTTTCCGACTATCTATGCTCTATTGCTTTCTTTGGGATAGTTTCGGAATAGTTTCCGACTATCCCTGCACTTTTGCTTTCTACGAGATACTTTCCGACTATCTCTGGCCTATCGCTTTCTTTAGGATAGTTTCCGACTATCCATAGTCTTTTGCTTTCTTCGAGATAGTTTTCCACTATCCCTGAACTATTGCTCTATTCGAGATAGTTTCCGACTATCTCTGCTCTATTGCTTTCTTTGGGATAGTTTCCGACTATCCCTGGACTTTTGCTTTCTTCGTGATATTTTCTGACTATCTTTGGCCTTTTGCTTTCTTTGGGACAGTTTTTAGCTATACCTGGTCTATTTATCTCTTTGGGATAGTTTTCGACTATCCCTGGTGTTTTGCTTTCTACGAGATAGTTTCCGACTATCGCTGGTCTATTGCTTTCTTCGTGATAATTTCCGACTATCCCTGGACTGTTGCTTTCTTCGAGATAGTTTCCGACTATCTCTAGCCTATTGCTTTCTTTAGGATTGTTTCCGACTATCCCTAGTCTTTTGCTTTCTTCGAAATAGTTTCCCACTATCCCTGGACTATTGCTCTCTTCGAGATAGTTTCCTGCTATCTCTTGGCCGTTTGCTTTCTTTCGGATAGTTTCCAACTATACCTGGACTATTTCTTTCTTTTGGATAGTTTCCGGCTATCCCTGGACTACTGCTATCTTCTAGATAGTATCTGACTATCTCTGGCCTATTGCTTTCTTTGGGATAATTTCGACTATCTCCAGTCTTTCGCTCTCTTCGAGATAGTTTCCGACTATATCTAGCCTTTTGCTTTCTTTGGGATAATTTCCAACTATACCTGGACTATTGCTTTCTTCGGGATCGTTTCGGACTATCCCTTGACTATTGCTCTCTTCGAGATAGTTTTCGACTATCTCTACTCTATTGCTTTCTTTGGCATAGTTTCCGACTATCCCCGGACAATTGCCCTCTTCGAGATAGTTTCCAACTATCTCTGCTCTATTGATTTCTTTGGGATAGTTCCCGACTATCCCTAGACTTTTGCTTTCTTCGAGATATTTTCCGACTATATCTGGCCTTTTGCTTTCTTTGGGATAGTTTCCGGCTATCCCTGGACTAGTGCTTTCCTCTAGATAGTTTCTTACTATCTCTGACCCATTGCTTTCTTTGGGATAGTTTCGACAATCCATGGTCTTTTGCTTCCTTTGAAATGGTTTCCGACTATCGCTGGTCTATTACTTTCTTTGGGATAGTTTCCGAATACTTTTCAACTATCCCTGTCTATTTCTTTCTTCGAGATATTTTCCGACTATCTCTGGCCTATCGCTTTGTTTAGGATAGTTTCCGACTATCCATAGTCTTTTGCTTTCTTCGAGTTAGTTTCCCACTATCCCTGGAAAATTGCTCACTTCGAGATAGTTTCCGACTATCTCTGCTCTATTGCTTTCTTTGGGATAGTTTCCGACTATCCTTGGACTATTGCTCTCTTCGAGATAGTTTCCGACTATCTCTGCTCTATTGCTATCTTTGGGATAGTTTCTTCGAGATATTTTCCGACTATCTATGGCCTTTTGTATTCAATGGGATAGTTTTTAACTATCCCAGAACTATTCCTCTCTTTGGAATAGTTTTCGACTATCCCTGGTCTTTTGCTTTCTACGAGATAGTTTCCGACTATCGCTGGTCTATTGCTTTCTTCGGGATAGTTTCTGACTATCCCTGGACTGTTGCTTTCTTAGAGATAGTTTCCGACTATCTCTAGCCTATTGCTTTCTTTAGGATAGTTTCCGACTATCCCTAGTCTTTTGCTTTCTTCGAGATAGTTTCCCACTATCCCTGGACTAATTCTCTCTTAGAGATAGTTTCCGACTATCTCTGCTCTATTGATTTCTTTATGATAGTTTCCGACTATCCCTGAACTTCTGCTTTCTTCGAGACATTTTCCTACTATCTCTGGCCTTTTGCTTTCTTTGGGATAGTTTTTAACTATACCAGGACTATTGCTTTCTTTGGGATAGTTTCCAGCTATCCCTGGACTAGTGCTTTCTTCTAGATAGTTTCTGACTATCAATGACCCATTGCTTTCTTTGGGATAGTTTCGACTATCCCTGGTCTTTTGTTTTCTTTGAGATGGTTTCCGACTATCGCTGGTCTAATGCTTTCTTTGGGATAGTTTCCGAATACTTTCCGCCTATCTCTGTTTATTTCTTTCTTCGAGATAGTTTTCGACTATCTCTGGCCTATTGCTTTCTTTGGGATCGTTTCGGACTATCCCTTGACTATTGCTCTCTTCGAGATAGTTTCCGACTATCTCTGCTCTATTGCTTTCTTTGGTATAGTTTCCGACTATCTCCGGACAATTGCCCTCTTCGAGATAGTTTCCAACTATCTCTGTTCTATTGATTTCTTTGGGATAGTTTCCGACTATCCCTGGACTTTTGCTTTCTTCGAGATATTTTCCGACTATATCTGGCCTTTTGCTTTCTTTGGGATAGTTATCAACTAGACCTGGACTATTGATTTCTTTGGGATAGTTTCCGACTATCCCTGGACATTTGCTTTCTTCGAGATATTTTCCGACTATATCTGGCCTTTTGCTTTCTTTGGGATAGTTATCAACTATACCTGGACTATTGCTTTCTTTGGGATAGTTTCCGACTATCCCTGGATTAGTTCTTTCTTCCAGATAGTTTCTGACTATCTCTGACCCATTGCTTTCTTGGGATGGTTTCGACTATCCCTGGTCTTTTGCTTTCGTTGAGATAGTTTCCGACTATCTCTGGCCTATTGCTTTCTTTGGGAACGTTTCGGACTATCCCTTGACTATTGCTCTCTTCGAGATAGTTTCCGACTATCTATGCTCTATTGCTTTCTTTGGGATAGTTTCGGAATAGTTTCCGACTATCCCTGCACTTTTGCTTTCTACGAGATACTTTCCGACTATCTCTGGCCTATCGCTTTCTTTAGGATAGTTTCCGACTATCCATAGTCTTTTGCTTTCTTCGAGATAGTTTTCCACTATCCCTGAACTATTGCTCTATTCGAGATAGTTTCCGACTATCTCTGCTCTATTGCTTTCTTTGGGATAGTTTCCGACTATCCCTGGACTTTTGCTTTCTTCGTGATATTTTCTGACTATCTTTGGCCTTTTGCTTTCTTTGGGACAGTTTTTAGCTATACCTGGTCTATTTATCTCTTTGGGATAGTTTTCGACTATCCCTGGTGTTTTGCTTTCTACGAGATAGTTTCCGACTATCGCTGGTCTATTGCTTTCTTCGTGATAATTTCCGACTATCCCTGGACTGTTGCTTTCTTCGAGATAGTTTCCGACTATCTCTAGCCTATTGCTTTCTTTAGGATTGTTTCCGACTATCCCTAGTCTTTTGCTTTCTTCGAAATAGTTTCCCACTATCCCTGGACTATTGCTCTCTTCGAGATAGTTTCCTGCTATCTCTTGGCCGTTTGCTTTCTTTCGGATAGTTTCCAACTATACCTGGACTATTTCTTTCTTTTGGATAGTTTCCGGCTATCCCTGGACTACTGCTATCTTCTAGATAGTATCTGACTATCTCTGGCCTATTGCTTTCTTTGGGATAATTTCGACTATCTCCAGTCTTTCGCTCTCTTCGAGATAGTTTCCGACTATATCTAGCCTTTTGCTTTCTTTGGGATAATTTCCAACTATACCTGGACTATTGCTTTCTTCGGGATCGTTTCGGACTATCCCTTGACTATTGCTCTCTTCGAGATAGTTTTCGACTATCTCTACTCTATTGCTTTCTTTGGCATAGTTTCCGACTATCCCCGGACAATTGCCCTCTTCGAGATAGTTTCCAACTATCTCTGCTCTATTGATTTCTTTGGGATAGTTCCCGACTATCCCTAGACTTTTGCTTTCTTCGAGATATTTTCCGACTATATCTGGCCTTTTGCTTTCTTTGGGATAGTTTCCGGCTATCCCTGGACTAGTGCTTTCCTCTAGATAGTTTCTTACTATCTCTGACCCATTGCTTTCTTTGGGATAGTTTCGACAATCCATGGTCTTTTGCTTCCTTTGAAATGGTTTTCGACTATCTCTGGCCTATTGCTTTCTTTGGGATCGTTTCGGACTATCCCTTGACTATTGCTCTCTTCGAGATAGTTTCCGACTATCTCTGCTCTATTGCTTTCTTTGGTATAGTTTCCGACTATCTCCGGACAATTGCCCTCTTCGAGATAGTTTCCAACTATCTCTGTTCTATTGATTTCTTTGGGATAGTTTCCGACTATCCCTGGACTTTTGCTTTCTTCGAGATATTTTCCGACTATATCTGGCCTTTTGCTTTCTTTGGGATAGTTATCAACTAGACCTGGACTATTGCTTTCTTTGGGATAGTTTCCGACTATCCCTGGACATTTGCTTTCTTCGAGATATTTTCCGACTATATCTGGCCTTTTGCTTTCTTTGGGATAGTTATCAACTATACCTGGACTATTGCTTTCTTTGGGATAGTTTCCGACTATCCCTGGATTAGTTCTTTCTTCCAGATAGTTTCTGACTATCTCTGACCCATTGCTTTCTTGGGATGGTTTCGACTATCCCTGGTCTTTTGCTTTCGTTGAGATAGTTTCCGACTATCTCTGGCCTATTGCTTTCTTTGGGAACGTTTCGGACTATCCCTTGACTATTGCTCTCTTCGAGATAGTTTCCGACTATCTATGCTCTATTGCTTTCTTTGGGATAGTTTCGGAATAGTTTCCGACTATCCCTGCACTTTTGCTTTCTACGAGATACTTTCCGACTATCTCTGGCCTATCGCTTTCTTTAGGATAGTTTCCGACTATCCATAGTCTTTTGCTTTCTTCGAGATAGTTTTCCACTATCCCTGAACTATTGCTCTATTCGAGATAGTTTCCGACTATCTCTGCTCTATTGCTTTCTTTGGGATAGTTTCCGACTATCCCTGGACTTTTGCTTTCTTCGTGATATTTTCTGACTATCTTTGGCCTTTTGCTTTCTTTGGGACAGTTTTTAGCTATACCTGGTCTATTTATCTCTTTGGGATAGTTTTCGACTATCCCTGGTGTTTTGCTTTCTACGAGATAGTTTCCGACTATCGCTGGTCTATTGCTTTCTTCGTGATAATTTCCGACTATCCCTGGACTGTTGCTTTCTTCGAGATAGTTTCCGACTATCTCTAGCCTATTGCTTTCTTTAGGATTGTTTCCGACTATCCCTAGTCTTTTGCTTTCTTCGAAATAGTTTCCCACTATCCCTGGACTATTGCTCTCTTCGAGATAGTTTCCTGCTATCTCTTGGCCGTTTGCTTTCTTTCGGATAGTTTCCAACTATACCTGGACTATTTCTTTCTTTTGGATAGTTTCCGGCTATCCCTGGACTACTGCTATCTTCTAGATAGTATCTGACTATCTCTGGCCTATTGCTTTCTTTGGGATAATTTCGACTATCTCCAGTCTTTCGCTCTCTTCGAGATAGTTTCCGACTATATCTAGCCTTTTGCTTTCTTTGGGATAATTTCCAACTATACCTGGACTATTGCTTTCTTCGGGATCGTTTCGGACTATCCCTTGACTATTGCTCTCTTCGAGATAGTTTTCGACTATCTCTACTCTATTGCTTTCTTTGGCATAGTTTCCGATTATCCCCGGACAATTGCCCTCTTCGAGATAGTTTCCAACTATCTCTGCTCTATTGATTTCTTTGGGATAGTTCCCGACTATCCCTAGACTTTTGCTTTCTTCGAGATATTTTCCGACTATATCTGGCCTTTTGCTTTCTTTGGGATAGTTTCCGGCTATCCCTGGACTAGTGCTTTCCTCTAGATAGTTTCTTACTATCTCTGACCCATTGCTTTCTTTGGGATAGTTTCGACAATCCATGGTCTTTTGCTTCCTTTGAAATGGTTTCCGACTATCGCTGGTCTATTACTTTCTTTGGGATAGTTTCCGAATACTTTTCAACTATCCCTGTCTATTTCTTTCTTCGAGATATTTTCCGACTATCTCTGGCCTATCGCTTTGTTTAGGATAGTTTCCGACTATCCATAGTCTTTTGCTTTCTTCGAGTTAGTTTCCCACTATCCCTGGAAAATTGCTCACTTCGAGATAGTTTCCGACTATCTCTGCTCTATTGCTTTCTTTGGGATAGTTTCCGACTATCCTTGGACTATTGCTCTCTTCGAGATAGTTTCCGACTATCTCTGCTCTATTGCTATCTTTGGGATAGTTTCTTCGAGATATTTTCCGACTATCTATGGCCTTTTGTATTCATTGGGATAGTTTTTAACTATCCCAGAACTATTCCTCTCTTTGGAATAGTTTTCGACTATCCCTGGTCTTTTGCTTTCTACGAGATAGTTTCCGACTATTGCTGGTCTATTGCTTTCTTCGGGATAGTTTCTGACTATCCCTGGACTGTTGCTTTCTTAGAGATAGTTTCCGACTATCTCTAGCCTATTGCTTTCTTTAGGATAGTTTCCGACTATCCCTAGTCTTTTGCTTTCTTCGAGATAGTTTCCCACTATCCCTGGACTAATTCTCTCTTAGAGATAGTTTCCGACTATCTCTGCTCTATTGATTTCTTTATGATAGTTTCCGACTATCCCTGAACTTCTGCTTTCTTCGAGACATTTTCCTACTATCTCTGGCCTTTTGCTTTCTTTGGGATAGTTTTTAACTATACCAGGACTATTGCTTTCTTTGGGATAGTTTCCAGCTATCCCTGGACTAGTGCTTTCTTCTAGATAGTTTCTGACTATCAATGACCCATTGCTTTCTTTGGGATAGTTTCGACTATCCCTGGTCTTTTGTTTTCTTTGAGATGGTTTCCGACTATCGCTGGTCTAATGCTTTCTTTGGGATAGTTTCCGAATACTTTCCGACTATCTCTGTTTATTTCTTTCTTCGAGATAGTTTTCGACTATCTCTGGCCTATTGCTTTCTTTGGGATCGTTACGGACTATCCCTTGACTATTGCTCTCTTCGAGATAGATTCCGACTATCTCTGCTCTATTGCTTTCTTTGGTATAGTTTCCGACTATCCCCGGACAATTGCCCTCTTCGAGATAGTTTCCAACTATCTCTGTTCTATTGATTTCTTTGGGATAGTTTCCGACTATCCCTGGACTTTTGCTTTCTTCGAGATATTTTCCGACTATATCTGGCCTTTTGCTTTCTTTGGGATAGTTATCAACTATACCTGGACTATTGCTTTCTTTGGGATAGTTTCCGACTATCCCTGGACATTTGCTTTCTTCGAGATATTTTCCGACTATATCTGGCCTTTTGCTTTCTTTGGGATAGTTATCAACTATACCTGGACTATTGCTTTCTTTGGGATAGTTTCCGACTATCCCTGGATTAGTTCTTTCTTCCAGATAGTTTCTGACTATCTCTGACCCATTGCTTTCTTGGGATGGTTTCGACTATCCCTGGTCTTTTGCTTTCGTTGAGATAGTTTCCGACTATCTCTGGCCTATTGCTTTCTTTGGGAACGTTTCGGACTATCCCTTGACTATTGCTCTCTTCGAGATAGTTTCCGACTATCTTTGCTCTATTGCTTTCTTTGGGATAGTTTCGGAATAGTTTCCGACTATCCCTGCACTTTTGCTTTCTACGAGATACTTTCCGACTATCTCTGGCCTATCGCTTTCTTTAGGATTGTTTCCGACTATCCATAGTCTTTTGCTTTCTTCGAGATAGTTTTCCACTATCCCTGAACTATTGCTCTATTCGAGATAGTTTCCGACTATCTCTGCTCTATTGCTTTCTTTGGGATAGTTTCCGACTATCCCTGGACTTTTGCTTTCTTCGTGATATTTTCTGACTATCTTTGGCCTTTTGCTTTCTTTGGGACAGTTTTTAGCTATACCTGGTCTATTTATCTCTTTGGGATAGTTTTCGACTATCCCTGGTGTTTTGCTTTCTACGAGATAGTTTCCGACTATCCCTGGTCTATTGCTTTCTTCGTGATAATTTCCGACTATCCCTGGACTGTTGCTTTCTTCGAGATAGTTTCCGACTATCTCTAGCCTATTGCTTTCTTTAGGATTGTTTCCGACTATCCCTAGTCTTTTGCTTTCTTCGAAATAGTTTCCCACTATCCCTGGACTATTGCTCTCTTCGAGATAGTTTCCTGCTATCTCTTGGCCGTTTGCTTTCTTTCGGATAGTTTCCAACTATACCTGGACTATTTCTTTCTTTTGGATAGTTTCCGGCTATCCCTGGACTACTGCTATCTTCTAGATAGTATCTGACTATCTCTGGCCTATTGCTTTCTTTGGGATAATTTCGACTATCTCCAGTCTTTCGCTCTCTTCGAGATAGTTTCCGACTATATCTAGCCTTTTGCTTTCTTTGGGATAATTTCCAACTATACCTGGACTATTGCTTTCTTCGGGATCGTTTCGGACTATCCCTTGACTATTGCTCTCTTCGAGATAGTTTTCGACTATCTCTACTCTATTGCTTTCTTTGGCATAGTTTCCGACTATCCCCGGACAATTGCCCTCTTCGAGATAGTTTCCAACTATCTCTGCTCTATTGATTTCTTTGGGATAGTTCCCGACTATCCCTAGACTTTTGCTTTCTTCGAGATATTTTCCGACTATATCTGGCCTTTTGCTTTCTTTGGGATAGTTTCCGGCTATCCCTGGACTAGTGCTTTCCTCTAGATAGTTTCTTACTATCTCTGACCCATTGCTTTCTTTGGGATAGTTTCGACAATCCATGGTCTTTTGCTTCCTTTGAAATGGTTTCCGACTATCGCTGGTCTATTACTTTCTTTGGGATAGTTTCCGAATACTTTTCAACTATCCCTGTCTATTTCTTTCTTCGAGATATTTTCCGACTATCTCTGGCCTATCGCTTTGTTTAGGATAGTTTCCGACTATCCATAGTCTTTTGCTTTCTTCGAGTTAGTTTCCCACTATCCCTGGAAAATTGCTCACTTCGAGATAGTTTCCGACTATCTCTGCTCTATTGCTTTCTTTGGGATAGTTTCCGACTATCCTTGGACTATTGCTCTCTTCGAGATAGTTTCCCACTATCTCTGCTCTATTGCTATCTTTGGGATAGTTTCTTCGAGATATTTTCCGACTATCTATGGCCTTTTGTATTCATTGGGATAGTTTTTAACTATCCCAGAACTATTCCTCTCTTTGGAATAGTTTTCGACTATCCCTGGTCTTTTGCTTTCTACGAGATAGTTTCCGACTATCGCTGGTCTATTGCTTTCTTCGGGATAGTTTCTGACTATCCCTGGACTGTTGCTTTCTTAGAGATAGTTTCCGACTATCTCTAGCCTATTGCTTTCTTTAGGATAGTTTCCGACTATCCCTAGTCTTTTGCTTTCTTCGAGATAGTTTCCCACTATCCCTGGACTAATTCTCTCTTAGAGATAGTTTCCGACTATCTCTGCTCTATTGATTTCTTTATGATAGTTTCCGACTATCCCTGAACTTCTGCTTTCTTCGAGACATTTTCCTACTATCTCTGGCCTTTTGCTTTCTTTGGGATAGTTTTTAACTATACCAGGACTATTGCTTTCTTTGAGATAGTTTCCAGCTATCCCTGGACTAGTGCTTTCTTCTAGATAGTTTCTGACTATCAATGACCCATTGCTTTCTTTGGGATAGTTTCGACTATCCCTGGTCTTTTGTTTTCTTTGAGATGGTTTCCGACTATCGCTGGTCTAATGCTTTCTTTGGGATAGTTTCCGAATACTTTCCGACTATCTCTGTTTATTTCTTTCTTCGAGATAGTTTTCGACTATCTCTGGCCTATTGCTTTCTTTGGGATCGTTTCGGACAATCCCTTGACTATTGCTCTCTTAGAGATAGATTCCGACTATCTCTGCTCTATTGCTTTCTTTGGTATAGTTTCCGACTATCCCCGGACAATTGCCCTCTTCGAGATAGTTTCCAACTATCTCTGTTCTATTGATTTCTTTGGGATAGTTTCCGACTATCCCTGGACTTTTGCTTTCTTCGAGATATTTTCCGACTATATCTGGCCTTTTGCTTTCTTTGGGATAGTTATCAACTATACCTGGACTATTGCTTTCTTTGGGATAGTTTCCGACTATCCCTGGACATTTGCTTTCTTCGAGATATTTTCCGACTATATCTGGCCTTTTGCTTTCTTTGGGATAGTTATCAACTATACCTGGACTATTGCTTTCTTTGGGATAGTTTCCGACTATCCCTGGATTAGTTCTTTCTTCCAGATAGTTTCTGACTATCTCTGACCCATTGCTTTCTTGGGATGGTTTCGACTATCCCTGGTCTTTTGCTTTCGTTGAGATAGTTTCCGACTATCTCTGGCCTATTGCTTTCTTTGGGAACGTTTCGGACTATCCCTTGACTATTGCTCTCTTCGAGATAGTTTCCGACTATCTTTGCTCTATTGCTTTCTTTGGGATAGTTTCGGAATAGTTTCCGACTATCCCTGCACTTTTGCTTTCTACGAGATACTTTCCGACTATCTCTGGCCTATCGCTTTCTTTAGGATAGTTTCCGACTATCCATAGTCTTTTGCTTTCTTCGAGATAGTTTTCCACTATCCCTGAACTATTGCTCTATTCGAGATAGTTTCCGACTATCTCTGCTCTATTGCTTTCTTTGGGATAGTTTCCGACTATCCCTGGACTTTTGCTTTCTTCGTGATATTTTCTGACTATCTTTGGCCTTTTGCTTTCTTTGGGACAGTTTTTAGCTATACCTGGTCTATTTATCTCTTTGGGATAGTTTTCGACTATCCCTGGTGTTTTGCTTTCTACGAGATAGTTTCCGACTATCGCTGGTCTATTGCTTTCTTCGTGATAATTTCCGACTATCCCTGGACTGTTGCTTTCTTCGAGATAGTTTCCGACTATCTCTAGCCTATTGCTTTCTTTAGGATTGTTTCCGACTATCCCTAGTCTTTTGCTTTCTTCGAAATAGTTTCCCACTATCCCTGGACTATTGCTCTCTTCGAGATAGTTTCCTGCTATCTCTTGGCCGTTTGCTTTCTTTCGGATAGTTTCCAACTATACCTGGACTATTTCTTTCTTTTGGATAGTTTCCGGCTATCCCTGGACTACTGCTGTCTTCTAGATAGTATCTGACTATCTCTGGCCTATTGCTTTCTTTGGGATAATTTCGACTATCTCCGGTCTTTCGCTCTCTTCGAGATAGTTTCCGACTATATCTAGCCTTTTGCTTTCTTTGGGATAGTTTCCAACTATACCTGGACTATTGCTTTCTTCGGGATCGTTTCGGACTATCCCTTGACTATTTCTCTCTTCGAGATAGTTTTCGACTATCTCTGCTCTATTGCTTTCTTTGGCATAGTTTCCGACTATCCCCGGACAATTGCCCTCTTCGAGATAGTTTCCAACTATCTCTGCTCTATTGATTTCTTTGGGATAGTTCCCGACTATCCCTAGACTTTTGCTTTCTTCGAGATATTTTCCGACTATATCTGGCCTTTTGCTTTCTTTGGGATAGTTTCCGGCTATCCCTGGACTAGTGCTTTCCTCTAGATAGTTTCTTACTATCTCTGACCCATTGCTTTCTTTGGGATAGTTTCGACAATCCATGGTCTTTTGCTTCCTTTGAAATGGTTTCCGACTATCGCTGGTCTATTACTTTCTTTGGGATAGTTTCCGAATACTTTTCAACTATCCCTGTCTATTTCTTTCTTTGAGATAGTTTTCGACTATCTATGGCCTATTGCTTTCTTTGGGATCTTTTCGGACTATCCCTTGACTATTACTCTCTCCGAGATAGTTTCCGACTATCTCTGCTCTATTGCTTTCTTTGGGATAGTTTCCGACTATCCCTAGACTTTTGCTTTTTTCGAGATAGTTTCCGACTATTTCTGGCCTTCTGCTTTCTTTGAGATAGTTTCCAACTATACCTGGACTATTTCTTTCTTTTGGATAGATTCTGGCTATCCCTGGACAACTGCTTTGTTCTAGATAGTTTCTGATTATCTCTGGCCTATTGCTTTCTTTGGGATAGTTTTGACTATCCCCGGTCTTTCGCTTTCTTCGAGATAGTTTCCGACTATCGATGGTCTATTGCTTTCTTTAGGATAGTTTCCGACTATCCATAGTCTTTTGCTTTCTTCGAGATAGTTTTCCACAATCCCTGAACTATTGCTCTATTCGAGATAGTTTCCGACTATCTCTGCTCTATTACTTTCTTTGGGATAGTTTCCAACTATCCCTGGACTTTTGCTTTCTTTGTGATATTTTCTGACTATCTTTGGCCTTTTGCTTTCTTTGGGACAGTTTTTAGCTATACCTGGTCTATTTATCTCTTTGGGATAGTTTTCGACTATCCCTGGTGTTTTGCTTTCTACGAGATAGTTTCCGACTATCGCTGGTCTATTGCTTTCTTCGTGATAATTTCCGACTATCCCTGGACTGTTGCTTTCTTCGAGATAGTTTCCGACTATCTCTAGCCTATTGCTTTCTTTAGGATTGTTTCCGACTATCCCTAGTCTTTTGCTTTCTTCGAAAAAGTTTCCCACTATCCCTGGACTATTGCTCTCTTCGAGATAGTTTCCTGTTATCTCTTGGCCGTTTGCTTTCTTTCGGATAGTTTCCAACTATACCTGGACTATTACTTTCTTTTGGATAGTTTCCGGCTATATATCCCTGGACTACTGCTGTCTTCTAGATAGTATCTGACTATCTCTGGCCTATTGCTTTCTTTGGGATAATTTCGACTATCTCCGGTCTTTCGCTCTCTTCGAGATAGTTTCCGACTATATCTAGCCTTTTGCTTTCTTTGGGATAGTTTCAAACTATACCTGGACTATTGTTTTCTTCGGGATCGTTTCGGACTATCCCTTGACTATTGCTCTCTTCGAGATAGTTTTCGACTATCTCTGCTCTATTGCTTTCTTTGGCATAGTTTCCGACTATCCCCGGACAATTGCCCTCTTCGAGATAGTTTCCAACTATCTCTGCTCTATTGATTTCTTTGGGATAGTTCCCGACTATCCCTAGACTTTTGCTTTCTTCGAGATATTTTCCGACTATATCTGGCCTTTTGCTTTCTTTGGGATAGTTTCCGGCTATCCCTGGACTAGTGCTTTCCTCTAGATAGTTTCTTACTATCTCTGACCCATTGCTTTCTTTGGGATAGTTTCGACAATCCATGGTCTTTTGCTTCCTTTGAAATGGTTTCCGACTATCGCTGGTCTATTACTTTCTTTGGGATAGTTTCCGAATACTTTTCAACTATCCCTGTCTATTTCTTTCTTTGAGATAGTTTTCGACTATCTATGGCCTATTGCTTTCTTTGGGATCTTTTCGGACTATCCCTTGACTATTACTCTCTCCGAGATAGTTTCCGACTATCTCTGCTCTATTGCTTTCTTTGGGATAGTTTCCGACTATCCCTAGACTTTTGCTTTTTTCGAGATAGTTTCCGACTATTTCTGGCCTTTTGCTTTCTTTGAGATAGTTTCCAACTATACCTGGACTATTTCTTTCTTTTTGATAGATTCTGGCTATCCCTAGACAACTGCTTTCTTCTAGATAGTTTCTGACTATCTCTGGCCTGTTGCTTTCTTTGGGATAGTTTTGACTATCCCCGGTCTTTCGCTTTCTTCGAGATAGTTTCCGACTATCGATGGTCTATTGCTTTCTTTAGGATAGTTTCCGACTATCCATAGTCTTTTGCTTTCTTCGAGATAGTTTCCCTCTATCCCTGGACTTTTGCTCTCTTCAAGATAGTTTCCGACCATCTCTGACCCATTGCTTTCTTTGGGATAGTTTCCGACTATCCCATGGACTTTTGCTTTCTTCGAGATAGTTTCCGACTATCGCTGGTCTATTGCTTTCTTTGAGATAGTTTCCGAATACTTTTAGGCTATCCCTATCTATTCCTTTCTTCGAGATAGTTTCCGACTATCTCTGGCCTATCGCTTTTGTTGGGATCATCTCGGACTATCCCTTGACTATTGCTCTCTTCGAGATAGTTTCCGACTATCTCTGCTCTATTGCTTTCTTTGGGATAGTTTCCGACTATCCCCGAATAATTGCCCTCTTCGAGATAGTTTCCAACTATCTCTGCTCTATTGATTTCTTTGGGATAGTTTCCGACTATCTCTAGACTTTTGCTTTCTTCGAGATATTTTCCGACTATCTCTGGCCTATCGCTTTGTTTAGGATAGTTTCCGACTATCCATAGTCTTTTGCTTTCTTCGAGTTAGTTTCCCACTATCCCTGGACTATTGCTCTCTTCGAGATAGTTTCCGACTATCTCTGCTCTATTGCTTTCTTTGGGATAGTTTCCGACTATCCTTGGACTATTGCTCTCTTCGAGATAGTTTCCGACTATCTCTGCTCTATTGCTATCTTTGGGATAGTTTCTTCGAGATATTTTCCGACTATCTATGGCCTTTTGTATTCTTTGGGATAGTTTTTAACTATCCCAGGACTATTCCTCTCTTTGGAATAGTTTTCGACTATCCCTGGTCTTTTGCTTTCTACGAGATAGTTTCCGACTATCGCTGGTCTATTGCTTTCTTCGAGATAGTTTCTGACTATCCCTGGACTGTTGCTTTCTTAGAGATAGTTTCCGACTATCTCTAGCCTAATGCTTTCTTTAGGATAGTTTCCGACTATCCCAAATCTTTTTCTTTCTTCGAGATAGTTTCCCACTATCCCTGGACTATTTCTCTCTTAGAGATAGTTTCCGACTATCTCTGCTCTATTGCTTTCTTTGGGATTTTTTCCGACTATCCCTGGACTTTTGCTTTCTTCGAGATATTTTCCTGCTATCTCTGGCGTTTTGCTTTCTTTAGGATAGTTTTCAACTATACCTGGACTATTGCTTTCTTTGGGATAGTTTCAGGCTATCCCTGGACTAGTGCTTTCTTCAAGATAGTTTCTAACTATCTCTGACCCATTGCTTTCTTTTGGATAGTTTCGACTATCCCTGGTCTTTTGCTTTCTTTGAGATGGTTTCCGACTATCGCTGGTCTATTGCTTTCTTTGGGATAGTTTCCGAATACTTTTCGACTATCCCAGTCCATTCCTTTCTTTGAGATAGTTTCCGACTATCTCTGGCCTATCGCTTTCTTTAGGATCGTTTCGGACTATCCCTTGACTATTGCTCTCTTCGAGATAGTTTCCGACTATCTCTGCTCTATTGCTTTCTTTGGGATAGTTTCCGACTATCCCTGAACAATTGCCTTCTTCGAGATAGTTTCCAACTATCTCTGCTCTATTGATTTCTTTTGGATAGTTTCCGACTATCCCTTGACTTTTGCTTTCTTCGAGATATTTTCCGACTATCTTTGGCCTATCACATTCTTTAGGATAGTTTTTGACAATCCATAGTCTTTTGCTTTCTTCGAGATAGTTTCCCACTATCCCTGGACTATTGCTCTCTTCGAGATAGTTTCCGACTATCTCTGCTCTACTGTTTTTTTTGGGATAGTTTCCGACTATCCCTGGATTTTTGCTTTCTTCGAGATATTTTCCGACTATCTCTGGCCTTTTGCATTCTTTGGGATAGTTTTCAACTATCCCTGGACTATTCCTCTCTTTGGAATAGTTTTTGACTATCCCTGGTCTTTTCCTTTCTACGAGATAGTTTCCGACTATCGCTGGTCTATTGCTTTCTTCGGGATAGTTTCTGACTATCCCTAGACTGTTGCTTTCTTAGAGATAGTTTCCGACTATCTCTAGCCTATTGCTTTCTTTAGGATAGTTTCCGACTATCCCTAGTCTTTTGCTTTCTTCGAGATAGTTTCCCACTATCCCTGGACTAATTCTCTCTTAGAGATAGTTTCCGACTATCTCTGCTCTATTGATTTCTTTATGATAGTTTCGGACTATCCCTGGACTTCTGCTTTCTTCGAGACATTTTCCTAATATCTCTGGCCTTTTGCTTTCTTTGGGATAGTTTTTAACTATACCAGGACTATTGCTTTCTTTGGGATAGTTTCCAGCTATCCCTGGACTAGTGCCTTCTTCTAGATAGTTTCTGACTATCAATGACCCATTGCTTTCTTTGGGATAGTTTCGACTATCCCTGGTCTTTTGTTTTCTTTGAGATTGTTTCCGACTATCGCTGGTCTAATTCTTTCTTTGGGATAGTTTCCGAATACTTTCCGACTATCCCTGTCTATTTCTTTCTTCGAGATAGTTTTCGACTATCTCTGGCCTATTGCTTTCTTTGGGATCGTTTCGGACTATCCCTTGACTATTGCTCTCTTCGAGATAGTTTCCGACTATCTCTGCTCTATTGCTTTCTTTGGTATAGTTTCCGACTATCCCCGGACAATTGCCCTCTTCGAGATAGTTTCCAACTATCTCTGTTCTATTGATTTCTTTGGGATAGTTTCCGACTATCCCTGGACTTTTGCTTTCTTCGAGATATTTTCCGACTATATCTGGCCTTTTGCTTTCTTTGGGATAGTTATCAACTATACCTGGACTATTGCTTTCTTTGGGATAGTTTCCGACTATCCCTGGATTAGTTCTTTCTTCCAGATAGTTTCTGACTATCTCTGACCCATTGCTTTCTTTGGGGTGGTTTCGACTATCCCTGGTCTTTTGCTTTCGTTGAGATAGTTTCCGACTATCTCTGGCCTATTGCTTTCTTTGGGAACGTTTCGGACTATCCCTTGACTATTGCTCTCTTCGAGATAGTTTCCGACTATCTCTGCTCTATTGCTTTCTTTGGGATAGTTTCGGAATAGTTTCCGACTATCCCTGCACTTTTGCTTTCTTCCAGATACTTTCCGACTATCTCTGGCCTATCGCTTTCTTTAGGATAGTTTCCGACTATCCATAGTCTTTTGCTTTCTTCGAGATAGTTTTCCACTATCCCTGAACTATTGCTCTATTCGAGATAGTTTCCGACTATCTCTGCTCTATTGCTTTCTTTGGGATAGTTTCCGACTATCCCTGGACTTTTGCTTTCTTTGTGATATTTTCTGACTATCTTTGGCCTTTTGCTTTCTTTGGGATAGTTTTTAGCTATACCTGGTCTATTTATCTCTTTGGGATAGTTTTCGACTATCCCTGGTGTTTGGCTTTCTACGAGATAGTTTCCGACTATCGCTGGTCTATTGCTTTCTTCGTGATAATTTCCGACTATCCCTGGACTGTTGCTTTCTTCGAGATAGTTTCCGACTATCTCTAGCCTATTGCTTTCTTTAGGATTGTTTCCGACTATCCCTAGTCTTTTGCTTTCTTCGAAATAGTTTCCCACTATCCCTGGACTATTGCTCTCTTCGAGATAGTTTCCTGCTATCTCTTGGCCGTTTGCTTTCTTTCGGATAGTTTCCAACTATACCTGGACTATTTCTTTCTTTTGGATAGTTTCCGGCTATCCCTGGACTACTGCTGTCTTCTAGATAGTATCTGACTATCTCTGGCCAATTGCTTTCTTTGGGATAATTTCGACTATCTCCGATCTTTCGCTCTCTTCGAGATAGTTTCCGACTATCTCTAGCCTTTTGCTTTCTTTGGGATAGTTTCCAACTATACCTGGACAATTGCTTTCCTTGGGATCGTTTCGGACTATCCCTTGACTATTGCTCTCTTCGAGATAGTTTTCGACTATCTCTGCTCTATTGCTTTCTTTGGGATAGTTTCCGACTATCCCCGGACAATTGCCCTCTTCGAGATAGTTTCCAACTATCTCTGCTCTATTGATTTCTTTGGGATAGTTCCCGACTATCCCTAGACTTTTGTTTTCTTTGAGATATTTTCCGACTATATCTGGCCTTTTGCTTTCTTTGGGATAGTTTCCGGCTATCCCTGGACTAGTGCTTTCCTCTAGATAGTTTCTTACTATCTCTGACCCATTGCTTTCTTTGGGATAGTTTCGACTATCCCTGGTCTTTTGCTTTCTTTGAAATGGTTTCCGATTATCGTTGATCTATTTCTTTCTTTGGGATAGTTTCCGAATACTTTTCGACTATCCCGGTCAATTTCTTTTCTTCGAGATAGTTTCCGACTATCTCTGGCCTATTGCTTTCTTTGGGAACGTTTCGAACTATCCCTTGACAATTGCTCTCTTCGAGATAGTTTCCGACTATCTCTACTCTATTGCTTTCTTTGGGATAGTTTCAGAATAGTTTCCGACTATCCCTGCACTTTTGCTTTCTTCCAGATACTTTCCGACTATCTCTGGCCTATCGCTTTCTTTAGGATAGTTTCCGACTATCCATAGTCTTTTGCTTTCTACGAGATAGTTTTCCACTATCCCTGGACTATTGCTCTCTTCGAGATAGTTTCCGACTATCTCTGCTCTATTGCTTTCTTTTGGATATTTTCCGACTATCCCTGGAGTTTTGCTTTCTTCGTGATATTTTCTGACTATCTTTGGCCTTCTGCTTTCTTTGGGATAGTTTTCAGTTATACCTGGACTATTTCTCTCTTTGGGATAGTTTTCGACTATCCCTGGTCTTTTGCTTTCTACGAGATAGTTTCCGACTATCGCTGGTCTTTTGCTTTCTTCGAGATAATTTCCGACTATCCCTGGACTGTTGCTTTCTTCGATATAGTTTCCGATTATCTCTAGCCTATTGCTTTCTTTAGGATTGTTTCCGACTATCCCTAGTCTTTTGCTTTCTTCAAAATAGTTTCCCACTATCCCTGGACTATTGCTCTCTTCGAGATAGTTTCCTGCTATCTCTTGGCCTTTTGCTTTCTTTCGGATAGTTTCCAACTATAACTTGACTATTTCTTTCTTTTGGATAGTTTCCGGCTATGCCTGGACTACTGCTGTCTTCTAGATAGTTTCTGACTATCTCTGGTCTATTGCTTTCTTTGGGATAATTTCGACTATCTCCGGTCTTTCGCTCTCTTCGAGATAGTTTCCGACTATCTCTAGCCTTTTGCTTTCTTTGGGATTGTAACACCCGCTATTTTTCCTAAGCATTTTTATTCTTTCCGTTTGGACTTCGTCTTAACTCTGTCACTTTTGGCCTCATATTTTATCATTTTACTAAGCGCTATTTTAATTTTTGAGCTTAATAATTTTTATTTTTAATTTTAAAGATTTAAAGTTCTTTTAAATCCATTTATTTGGTTTCTTTGTAAACTAATTAATTTTTCCGCAAGAAATTCTATTTCTTTTCGAATTGACATTTTTAAGCTTGGATTTAAGTTATTCCTTTTCCTAAAAATGTTTGAATACGTTTCTATAATATTTTCAACTAGTAAATATTTTTATTTACAAAAATTAGTTGTTAATGATTTTTATTACGAAGCTTCGCGAATAATTATTTTCTTACGCGAGGTTTACTCGAATTACTTTGAAATGCCTTTAACTATTTTACGATTATACTTTTTATCAACTTATAAATTATTTGAGACTGTTTTCTTACATTTTGGACCGACTAAGCTCTTGGTCACAAGTTTTATTACGTTTTATTTAAACGTTTCATTTTATCACGTTAAAACGTAAACATAAGATAATTTTTATTTCATTCAATTGTTGCATTAGTGTCAAAACTTTTCACACTCCCTTTCCTATTCATTTGGCCGGCCACTTTAGCTTATCCCACCTAGTTTTCATCAAACTTTAAATCCCATTTTTAATTAGGAAACCATCCATTTCCTTACTACATTTCATTCATTTATCAAAAGTAAAAAAAAATCTATCTTCACCCTCATTTTGGCCGTGGCACTCACCTCTATTCTAGGATTATTTTTGCTTCAATTCTAGTCTTAATCGACTCAAATTCATCGTCAAATAATCCTCTTTCCGTTCTCTTCGTTAAGGTATTAATCCACGTCGTTTTCGATCAATTCTTACCTTGATTTTTATTAGTTTTCTCATGGTATTTTTCTGCCATGATTTTCGTGTTTGGTAGGATTTTTGGACGATCCCGAAGCCGACGAATATATCGTTGATTCAGACTTGGAGTAGAGGTAACGTCGATGTTACTCGGTATTTCACGATTTTAATTGAGTATTTGCATGTATATATTTTTATATTTTATTTTGGCAATATATGTATGTAACGGATTCGGGAAAATTTTTAAAAGTTGAAAATTTGCATGTTTCGATATTTTTATCGCTTTTACGAGATTAACGATTAAATTGTTATATTAATTTGTAAAATCGTAATAATCGGCCTAAACGTGTAATATATGTTTATATTCTGGAAAAATGTTGTTTTTGATGATTTTTAATAATTTAGTATTTTTCTGATATTTTTGATATCGATTATTGAATTATTACCGTTTTCGGACAAAAACGATTAAAAGCCGATTTTTAGTTCTAGTACTTAAACATTTTATTTTAATCTGATTTTTGACGTGGTGAAACTTTCTGGTGAAATAGAATTTTCTGAATTTTTTCATAATGTTTCGGAATTGTTAAGTGGATGAATTAATTAATCACTTTAAATCATCGTTTATCGTTAAAATCGTGTTTGTTGTTTAAATTCTCGATTTCTGGTCTTTGGTTTAAATCTGGAAAAATTTTTGATTCTGATGATTTAATATTAAAATGTATTTTTATGATTTTTAGTGCCTTAATAAAATGTTAGGAACGATAGGTTTATTAATGAAATCGTTAATTGCGAAAAAGGGGTTTAAATGACGGTTTTGTTGAAATTTGTTGAATCTGGAGTTTTGGAAAAATCTGGAAAAATTTATATTCTGTAAAATCAGGATTTTAAAGTGTAATAACAATTTTGGATATTAATACTTAAATCGTTTTGTAATTACTATTTTTATTAATCGTTATTGTCGAGATTGGACGATTAACGAGAAAACGCTTTAAAAACCGAGTTTTTAGAATTCTGGAAATTTTCTTTTCTGAACAGAATGTCCATAAATATATTTTAACTATTTTACATAATTTTTGTACTATTTATTAAAGTCTTTAATTAATAAATATTGATTTCCGGACAAATTGTGATTTATCGTTAAATGCTTCGTATTAACTAAAAGAATTATTTTTCCAGCAATTTTGAAAGTATTTAAATCTGAAACTTTAGGAGTTAAATCATCCCTTAACGTACTCTAAATTTATTTGTTGGTTTAATTAAATAAAGACGTTCAAGTATTTAATTTAGTGTTTGCCGTAAAATCTTATTTATAATTTTATCGTCGAAACTAATAATAATTAGGGAACTTTAGCTTTATAACTTTTGAAAACACCCTAATTAGTAATATTAAAATGTTTAAGATGTTTCAAATCATTTTATAACACTTATACGATATTTTAATAATTTCATAAAATCAAATGTTCTTACTTTAGTAATTAATATCATTAAGGCCGAAAGTATTAGTCTTATAAATCTATATCGTTTACTAAAAATGTGGTACTAATATGAACTAATATTTTCACTATTTTGATATAATGCTATTTTTAGTAAAGTTTCTAAAAATAGAAGTTTCCTAAAATAGAAAGTTTCCTCTTTTAGAGTATAAATGTTTACTTCTTTTATCCTCATATTGTTTATAATGATTATATCTTTTATATATCGATAATGGCTTGTTTTGGAGTTATGGAATAAGAACAAGTGTGGGTTTAGAGTAATATAGTCTGGGGTGTACGTTTTGCCATCAACTATAAAGCTGGTGTGTCTATGTTGAGACACATTGGTCGTTGAACTGAACATGGTTTGTGTTCAGGAGTGTGTATATTTTGACCTTAAACTTAGATATCGCATCGTGTAAGTCGCCGTCGGGTTGAACTGGATTACGGTTGGTGTCCAGGAGGGGTGTACATTACTTAAGCCAGGACCTCGCTGCACGCAGTCCTGTTATAGTTGAGTTGCCTAGTTAGAGACCAAAGTCTAATTTGTTTTGACTAAGTTCTCGAAACTAGTTTTTAGTATTATCCTAGTGAAAGTCTAGATTCTACATTAATCCTATCCATAACGCCATTTTGATTATTTTAATTATTATCGATATAAATTGGTTTGCAGGTTGGCAAATATTTTTATGTTTCTTCGGCAACCCTTTTAATTAATTTGTTTTACGCTAAAGCTTATTTTATTATGCTGTTTTAATGTTTTCCATTTTTACTATTTTTCCTATATTAGTAATTACTGTTTTAAAATCCTGTTATACGGCTGGGAGAGCGTTGAAGTTGCTCCCCACTGATTGTGGCTGTTATGTTTTAACATGGCAGGTATACGTGTTTATTTTCCGGTGGGTGTGGGCTATCGAGCAGTCTTGGATCCTGCTGAATTTTTTTTAATCTTGTCTTAAGGATTGTTTAACCTCTTTATGGATTGTTTTAAATTTTAGCCATTTTTATGTATGGCGCATGTTTGACTTTACCAATTTAATTTATTAAGACATAGTTCTGTGTGTTTTAATCCCGACTCTACAGTGTTTCCGCCACTGTATCGCGCTAGAATTTTTAGGGGATTACAGGGATAGTTTCCAACTATACCTGGCCTATTGCTTTCTTTGGGATCGTTTCGGACTATCCCTTGACTAATTCTCTCTTCGAGATAGTTTTCGACTATCTCTGCTCTATTGCTTTCTTTGGGATAGTTTCCGACTATCCCCGGACAATTGCCCTCTTCGAGATAGTTTCCAACTATCTTTGCTCTATTGATTTCTTTGGGATAGTTTCCGACTATCCCTAGACTTTTGCTTTCTTCGAGATATTTTCCGACTATATCTGGCCTTTTGCTTTCTTTGGGATAGTTATCAACTATACATGGACTATTGCTTTCTTTGGGATAGTTTCGACTATCCCTGGTCTTTTGCTTTCTTTGAGATGGTTTCCGACTATCGCTGATCTATTGCTTTCTTTAGGATAGTTTCCGAATACTTTTCGACTATCCCCGTCAATTTCTTTTCTTCGAGATAGTTTCCGACTATCTCTGTCCTATTGCTTTCTTTGGGAACGTTTCGGACTATCCCTTGACAATTGCTCTCTTCGAGATAGTATCCGACTATCTCTACTCTATTGCTTTCTTTGGGATAGTTTCGGAATAGTTTCTGACTATCCCTGCACTTTTGCTTTCTTCCAGATACTTTCCGACTATCTCTGGCCTATCGCTTTCTTTAGGATAGTTTTTGACTATCCATAGTCTTTTGCTTTCTTCGAGATAGTTTTCCGTTATCCCTGGACTATTGCTCTCTTCGAGATAGTTTCCGACTATCTCTGCTCTATTGCTTTCTTTGGGATAGTTTCTGACTATCCCTCGAGTTTTGCTTTCTTCG